>CM045759.1:50321227-52802678 GCA_025200525.1 Camellia lanceoleosa
ATCTTTAATTCACAAAATCACAAGTTCAATCTCATGAATTTACTCACCTAGGAGCCTTAAGCACCCAAGCTCTAGCCAAATCTTGAGCTTAATCCCCAAATTTCCAAGCTTGAGCCAAAGAAATACACAATCCTCTCATTCTCTCTCTCTATAGCCGGCCCTCTCTTTGTTTTTCTTAGAGTTTGATCAGCCAAGGGAAGTTATGAGGAGAGAATACAAGATATAGTGCCTTAATACAACCAACCCCACTAACATATGTTTTAATATAAAATATTTGGGCACTTCATTCATCAATTTAGTCAGTTTAAATTGACCAGAATCAATTTTCAATTAAATTCCACCGTAGGCTCTAAAAATTATGCCAATCACAATGGCGTAATCAATTTTGGGTTCTGTGGCCGATAAGGCTCTCAATTTAATTACCGAAGCGAAAAATCAAACAGATATTCCTACGATGAACAGATAAAAGTTCAAAGCCACATATTTTCACATAATGGCACATAAAATCATGCTAAACACATAATCAAACTCATTTTAAGGACTAATTAACATATTACGGAACAGGGGTATTACACAGTGCAAGATTGGAAACTGCCTAAGAATGCTTTCGAGATCCATAGTTTCTTGGGGTTGGCCTAATGCTACCGTAGATTTGTGAAGGATTTCTCTAAGCTAGCCTCACCATTGACTAGATTGATGAGGAAAGGGATCAAGTTTGTGTGGAGTGAGACTTATGAAAAGTCTTTTCAAGAGCTTAGGGTTAGACTTACTACTGTTCTAGTTTTGATTATTCTGGAGAGAGGTTTGGGCTATTTGGTGTATTGTGAGGCCTCACGGGAAGGTTTGGGTTGTGTCTTGATGCAAGAGGGGAAGGTAGTTGCCTATAGTTCGCGACAGTTGAAAACACATGACAGGAACTACCCTACTCATGACATGGAGTTAGCGACGGTGATTTGTTCCCTAAAGATTTGGAGGCATTTTCTCTATTGTGAGAAGTTTGAGTATTTTCTGATCACAAGAGTCTGAAATATCTGTTTGCACAGAAAGACTAGAATCTGAGGTAAATGAGATGGATGAAGTTTATAGAAGATTACAATTTCAAGTTATATTATCATCCACGAAAGGCCAATGTTGTGGCCGATGCATTGAGTAGGAAATCAATTAGCAGTGTAGCTTGTATTGCCATTTGGGAATGGGAGATGTTGGGTGCTATTGGGGAGTTTGACTTGCATCTTGGCGAGTCTGCTGAATCTGCAGCCTTGTTTCTGGTAGTTGCACAACTTACACTTGTGAATCAAGTGATAGAAGCACAGAAAGGTGGCCTTGAGATAGAATCCCTCCAGGAGAAGATTTCTAGTGAAAAGGTAGAAAGAGGCTTGAACGTGTATTACGACTTGAGTGTTAGATATCTTGACCATCTCTTCGTGTCGGAGTCTTGCTTGGAGGAAGTACCTCAAGAGTTTCACCATTCACGGCTTGCGGTACATCTGGGAGGCACAAAGATGTATTATGACCTTTGTCGCCAGTTTTGGTGGAGGGGAATTGTGACACTTTTGTTTTGAGTCAGCTTGAGCTTAGAAATTCGTGCTCGAGCAGAAAATTGTAACTCTCAATATCTTTTGAGTTTTAGGCGAGACGCTTGAGCGTAGGTGTAGACGCGCCTGTGGGCCTCATGCTACAGTTCAGACTCCCCTGCTTTTTTTTGTTTGTTGCGGTTCGTAATCTGAACCAAAGAGTCCAACTCTGGCAAATCATTTTGAGAAAAAATAGATTTTGAAAAGAAGTGCCAAACATGGACTGCTTTGCCAGATACAGAGTCGCCACCTAAATATTTTATTTTTGGGAAATTTAGGAAACCCTGACTCGGTGCCGAAGGCCACGTGTCCGTCATCACCAAAGTTGTCTTGGCTCGGGAGCTTGGGTACGATCGGGGAAGGTCAGCTATGAGCACCCACTTTCGCTCGGTCCGAAGACCGGCCTCTACTAACCGTGATATCCGTTTTTAAAAACATTACATGCTCTTATTCCAATTATTAGCCTAGAATTACTATGTTATGCGCACAGCAAACAAGTATAGACTAGATTGCCTAATTTGGAAATCAATATTGCATATCCGTTCGTTTTGAAAATGCTTCGGAATTTGCTACTCGTAAGTAGGCTAAAACACGGATTTCAATGAGTTTTCCAACTCAAGCAACCCAACCTCCACCCACAGGCATTCAAACAGTTTATCTCACATAAGCACTTAGCCGCATGGTAAGCATACTGTCATGTTAACATTCACACGCATGAGAGATGCTAAAGCATAAATACTTACATTGTACTCCATGCCAAAACAATAAACTAGTTAGCAAACATGCATGCCCTAGTTCATGTTAAAAAAAATGGCTAATGCAACACATGCAAAGATGCAATCTAGATAGGCTCGGCTATCCCAAGCATGGCATGTAGAATGCTACAAATAACACGTATTCAATTTGGAATTGAAATACAGTGCAGTTTGTATGATGTGCTGAGCCCGGCACATGCGAAACAGATGAATGAATGCAAACATGCTATCATACTATTATGCTAATTTAAATGTGCCATAATCTACCATCATAAGCAGGTAAATAAAAGGGAAGAAAGACGTGGGGTTGGAAGACATACACCCACTCACGCACACTTATTACAAATACGCCCTCACTCGGAGGGACCAAAAGAATATACAGTCCCAAATAGTACAGTCCAAATACAGAATAAATAAATTATTATAGAAATTTCTAATTATCAAATTAAATTTAGTATGTAACAAAAAAAAAGGAGGGGCCTCAGCCCTGCCTCGGGATGCGCGAATGATACATGCTCGAATCCGACTTGCCCGGAAACCCACGCCATGGCACTGCTGCCTCTGTTTTTACTGCCCTGTCTCTCCAAAAATTGCCAAAGTCCCAGAATGCCTTCCTTGCATGCTGCTGTATACCACCGGCTAGAGGAAATGCTCATCGGCCACTCACAATTTCCATCGGCTTCTTGGGAGGTTATCGGCCATGAATATAGTGCCGGCCGGCACTACATACTGCCGGTCGGTAGAGAATTCCTGCAGAGGATAGTTTTGACAGCAGCAGCAGACAGACAGTGCATGGTGGAATTTTGAGCATATATAAGCATGGCCAATGCTCCCTATCACGTATAGAACTCAAGGAAGCATGGCCCTTGGTCCTGGGCCATCAACTATGCATCTTGGTGCACGATAGCCTAAAGGACTAAGATTGCATTTCAATGTCAAAATGCATGCAACATACAAAATGAGAACTAAGTCCCTATCATGTCAAGATCAAGGGCCCTAGTGACATGAGAATTGAGGTGTGTTTTGCCACTTGAAGTACAAACACCCTTCATTTCTCACACTTGGTTTGACACCCCAAACCAAGTAATGCAATGTATGTTATGCAAACATGACTCAAAAGGTGCAATATGAGATGAAATGCAAGACATACCAAATGTAATGCAACATATTATGGCAAGTGTGCAACACTAGGTATGCAAGATACAAAGTGTGATGCAAATATGGACACTTAGGGCGATAGGATTGTCATATGTCAAGACTATATTGACCAAGCATGCAACAAGCATCAAATAAATGTATAATGGTGGACTTAAACACAATAGGGCAGACCTCAAACCTCCCCAAAACAGTGGCGAAATGCGCCCGAAATGGTAGATCAATACTCATGCAAGCATGCAAACAAATGGGCCTAAAACCAAGGCATAAACAAGGGGTATTCCACCACCACCAACATGACCACTCATGGCACATATTAGGCATATGAAAACAGAGTTCTAGCATAAAAAAATACACCCCAATCCCTTGATATGGCAACCCCAAAATGCTTTAAACATACAAGCTTGCATAAGGCCTATTCCTAGGCATAAAAGGGCACACCCTGAAAGCATGAAATAAGCCACATATGCTAACATACAAACATGATTTATGGGCTCAAATATGACCCTAAATGATGCCAAATCATGAGGATGGTCCAAGCTAAGCATGTTAGGGGTCAATATGCTTAAGGCTTACAAGCTAAAACACAAAGTAACCACATCAAGCACACCAAACATGGAAAAATCAGTGGCCTACAGCCTCTAGGCATGGCAAAATGATACTAATATCTTCATGAAGTGAGGCTCATACATGCAAGAAACATGGCCTAAACTCATGGCTCATTTCTAGGCAAACTAGAGCATTACAAAGCAAGTATAAGAAGCATGCTAAGGACCACAAAACCAACCAAAAATAGAGATGATATATGATCCAAAACACCCAAATAAGCTCTGAAATGAAGGCATATAAGGCTAAAAATGCATGCTACTATGTGAGCCAAAGTAAAGACCAAAAAGGGACAAAGGGGAGGGGGGTGTCCCCCCCCTATATATGACTCCAAAATACCTCCCTCACCACTGAAAACCCACTGGTTTTCAGTGGTGAGAAGACCAAAAACACCAAGTTAAATAAGGCTTCAAGAAAAGGGGCTAAAATAGCCAAAACAAAGGCTAAGAGGGTGAGTTTGTGCTCAAACCCCCAAGTGACCTTAATGAAGGTTCTAAAGCAAGAAAATATAAGACTTTTTTATGTTGAGCACAAAGCTCAAAACACAAAGCAAGATAGGTAAAAACTTGTTGTAAAAATGGAGAATCTAAAGTAAGTTGCTCACCCTTGAAGAACCCTTGAAGAACAGGTGGTGCAACCCTCTTCTAATGATCAAAACCAGTCCAAAATCACAACAAACAAGCTTCCAAGTCCCTCAATCTCGGAGCTAGGTGTAATAGTGTGTGTAATGGTGCAAAAGTAAGGCAAAACACACTATTTAGGCCAAGAAACACACACAAAGGATGAGGGAAGGGAAGATATAGATATAGATAGATATATAAGCTCTGGTTTTGTGTTGAAAAATGGCTAACCTCTAAGCCAAGAAGACAAGGCCTCCTCTTATAGATGAGGCAATCTTGTAAGCTTAGCAACCAAGCAAACGAGAGGCACATCCCTCCATATACGTGTATGGAGGAGAAGCAAGTGCTATACAACTGCTTCAAAATATCTCAAAAAGCAATTGCACAGTAACCGGCCGGCAAAGAATGTCATTTTGACAAAATTTACTGCCGGCCGGCACAAAAGAGTGCCGACCGGCACAATATAGTGCCGATGGCAGCACCAACCAGCCGGTGGCCTCTAGCCACTGCCGGTGGTGTGTGGGAATGCCTCACAAGGCATTCCCTGCCCCTCCAAGGCAAAGCACAAGTGTTTGGTGCAAAACCAGACACAAAACGGTCAAGTTCGGAGGTCCTGAGGCAAGGCGCGTAGCCGAGAACTCCGGGAACTCCAAACGAACACGAACATGGATAATCACCGAGTGTTCAAATGGTGATGTCCAAGTCTTGAGGACGGTCAAAAATGGGGTGTCTCTGATTGCCCTCTTTGTGAAACTCGAAAGTCATAACAATGACGGGAGTGAATGTCAAAGCCCAGAGATGACCCATTTTTGACAAGGCCGAAGACTTGGACAAACATGCAAGACAAACAAAGTATGCGCCCGAAGGCAGGGGCAAAATGCAAGACAATGCAAGAAGCCGAGCATAACTTATGATCATGCAAAGAAAGCTGTAATGAAGCACGCATGCAACAGTTGTAAGCTAGCATATGCCAATCTACACTACAATGCAGAAAGGATGTAAGAGAATTATGCAATTCTCAAAACGTCTCACGCGGGGGATACAATACCTGTGCGGCTCGTCCGGTTTCACCGGCCTCAAATGAGCCGTACATACAATATCGTGCCTGCAAAGAAAACCAAGTTAATAGGTACAACGTTGTTAGCAACATGCATGACAAGGCAGTCGAAAGTGCGCGACAATGCATGCAATGTGTACAGCAAGATAGTAGGATTGAACACATGTGAGTAAAGCAATGCACGTATGCACGCAATGTGTATGGAAAGAGAACTTGAACACATGTGAGTAAAGCAATGCACACATGCACGCAATTAAAAAAAGGAAACTTGAACACATATCAGTAAAGCAATGCACACATGCACGCAATGTGTATATAGGAACTTGAACACATATCAGTAAAGCAGTGCACGCATACAATGCAATGTGTATAAAAGGGAAACTTGAACACATATCAGTAAAGCAAAGCACGCATACAATGCAATGTGTATAAAAGGGACTTGAACACATATCAGTAAAGCAAAGCACGCATACAATGCAATGTGTATAAAAGGGAAACTTGAACACATATCAGTAAAGCAAAGCATACAATGCAATGTGTATAAAAGGGAACTTGAACACATATCAGTAAAGCAAAGCACGCATACAATGCAATGTGTATAAAAGGGAACTTGAACACATATCAGTAAAGCAAAGCACGCATACAATGCAATGTGTATAAAAGGGAACTTGAACACATATCAGTAAAGCAAAGCACGCATACAATGCAATGTGTATATAGGAACTTGAACACATATCAAGAAGCAAAGCACGATACAATGCAATGTGTATAAAAGGGACTTGAACACATATCAAGAAGCAAAGCACGCATACAATGCAATGTGTATAAAAGGGAACTTGAACACATATCAGTAAAGCAAAGCACGCATACAATGCAATGTGTATAAAAGGGAACTTGAACACATATCAGTAAAGCAAAGCACACATACAATGCAATGTGTATAAAAGGGAAACTTGAACACATATCAGTAAAGCAAAGCACGCATACAATGCAATGTGTATAAAAGGGACTTGAACACATATCAGTAAAGCAAAGCACGCATACAATGCAATGTGTATAAAAGAGACTTGAACACATATCAGTAAAGCAAAGCACGCATACAATGCAATGTGTATAAAAGGGAAACTTGAAACTGATCATGGTAAACATGACGTTGGAATGCAACGTACTGCAACTCAGTATGATTGAAATGATTCAGAGAATTCACAAGATATAAAAGGATATGGGAAGGGACGTCCTTCGCATGTCCCGAGCATTGCTCACAAAAGTTGTGGTACGAGGTCAACTCGAAGCTCCACTTATGTTCTGAAGGCACAGTTTCTTGGACTGCCTTAAGTGATGAAGGTGCCAAATCACATGACTGACCCGAACGAGGGCACAAAAGGTACGATGACGGAAAGGGGAAGGTTACCGGTTTCAAACCCACTCTGCTACCCTGCTATTCTTCTGCTTTACTTTCCTTTTTACTAGGAGTTTAAGCACATTGCACTGCCTCGGGCAGGTTTTATTTCTCAAAAGCGTGTGTTTTTGCAAAACATATGATGGAAATGAAACAGCTGTTTGTTAAAAAGGTGTTACATTTGCGTGTTCTATGCATCGCATCGCAAGGCATCACAAAACGGTGTGACTGAAATTGAAACTGCGTTTTGAAAACAAAGCATCGCATCGTAATAATCAGGTAGTAAACCAATTACAACTCGATAAGCAAAACAGGGGGACTCAGCAAACTAGCCAAATGCGAGTACACCTTGATAAACATTACAAAGACTTAAAGAGAGTGAAATACAACTCGATAAGCAAATACACAACAACTCGATAAGCAAATGGGCGCGCCCTCATGAGAATTGATCACTGGAGGGCATTGGAAGTGGTGGGATTTTCCAAATTCCTAGCATAAACAGCTCAGAGGACAAGGGAGAGAATCACCGGCCCGGCAGAAAGGCTACCGGCCTTGAGGAATGGCCATCGGCCGAAAGGGTGATCTATCGGCCAAAACAGATGGCCGGTCGGCACTATAATTGGCCGGTTGGCACTAAACTGTCAGCACCAGTAGAATGTTGACATCTGTCCTTCACTCAACCTTATCTTCTTCAAAAGGGTCTCAACTTCGTGGTTCTCTTCATTTCCACACTGATTTGCTCCAAATGGAAGGATTTCATACCCAAAATCTCGCAACTTGGATTAACAACTTGGATGGCTCGGAAAAGCTGAATTTCCGGGCTTTCGGCATAAACGCACTATTCACTTTGCGCCGTACCCCGCTGCATTCTCCATTCCTCCATGCCGCGGCAAGGTTTTGGAACCTGGTAACACATGTCTTTAGCTTTAGCGGGCAAGAGGTGTGTCCCACTTCTGAAGATTTCCAAGCTCTAATGGAATCTGGGCGCAATGAGGAGATCCTACCCCAACTTCGTTTTGGCCATGCTCAAGCCTTAGGACAAATGTGTGGGCTTTCAATGCCCAATGCTCTTTCTTTGATTTGTGACGGGACATTAGATGTTCCGAGCTTGGTTTGTCGTTTTTCTGAGACCAGTGATCGCGGCGACCATCACTGGCAAGGCTTTCGGCGGCACGCCCTCTGTCTATGCATGCTATCTCATTTTCTGTTCGTCTCCGGTTCCGGAGGGCCTAGTGTCCGGTTGATTGAGGTTGCCCAAGGCTTGAAGGAGGGCAAAAGCTGCATCGCCATGATCCTGGCTGAGACATTGCTGGGCTTAGACGCCTTTTATCATCGAGAGACGATCAGATTAGCAGGGAGTCCACTATTACTGCAGGTAATGTTTCCCACCCAATCTCACATTTATGTTTGCTCACATCACTCGGCCCTCAGGCTAGTTTTTTCTCACAAAAGCCCTTTTCTCACTTTTCCTCTCATCGTACATCTCTCTATTCTTTATTCTCTCATTTTTCATCCATCCCCAGGTGTGGTTAATGGATAAACTGAAGGTTGTGGACTCTTGCCCAGCATATTCAGCTCGTGGCTACTTCTTCAGACAACGCCTAGTTGACGCCCTTGATGAGGGTTGGTGCTTTGAATGGATGTGCAGTTTGTCCGCAGACCGCATTGCTTGGCGGTGCCCTTGGCTCAATCTCCCAATGATGAGTTACAGCATGACCCGTCAACCCGGGATCCAATTGATTGGCTTGACTCACTGTGTCTTCTACTTCCCATTCCGTATTCTGCGCCAGTTTGGTCATAATCAGACTTGTCCGCCGGAAGGGATAGAGTACCCGGTTACATTCCCGATTCGAGGCGCACAGCTGGCCTAGTATGCCACAGCATGGAGGACGAGAGAACTCCTGGCCCCCGCTCCCGCTTTCAGTTGCACTTTGTCTGATGAGTGCTTGGGTTGGCTTAATGAAGAGGCACAGGAGGGGCCCACTTTGGCATCAGAGGCTTCACCAGCCTGGAGGGGGCGCAGGGACATTTGACTTGACCATGCCCCGGATTTATTGCTTTATTAGTAGTTTCAAGTTTTCTTTATGAATGTAATAAAAAAGCAACTTCAATTGTATGCAAGAGCAAGAGAACTCTATTTGAAATCCATGAAATTGAAGGTTGTGGTACTGAAAATTTTCCGTTTTGGTCCAGAAATGGTCTTAGTTGTAAAAAGATTTATTTGAACAAAGTCATCTTTATTAAAACTTTTCAAAACTATTTTCGATATGGATCAGAACTAGACACGCTTGAGATCTGTCACTGAGATGCATAACCCCGGATCCTAGCAACTGGAAAGTTGCCCCTTGTTTGAATGGTACCGCGGCACTGTACGGCAACGGAAAGTTGCCCCTAGTCTGAAAAGCACTGCACCGAAGATTGCGATGAATGCTGACGGACAAAGATGACCAAGATGATCAAATGGACAAAGTTGATCGAGGAAAAGTTTATGGCTGAACTTCGGGACGAAGCTGCCTACGTATCCCAATGATGGGAATCAAGCCTTACGTAGTTCAGGCTTGGGTTCACTCGAGTATTTTCACTCTCCTTTTGCGCTCTAACTTTTGCCAAGGCTGCCCTTTGCGGGTTTTCAACCTTGCGAGCTCAGTTTTTATATTTTCTATTTTTTTTATGCTCTGAATTTTGCCTAGGTCGCCCTTTCGGGTTTTCGGCCTAGCGAGCCTCTCAGGGGTAATATTTCTTCAACTTGTCCATGTTGATCGGTTGGGAGAACTCTAGGCCATCTAGGTCCATCAGAATCACAGCTCCACCTGACCAAATAGACTTGATGATATAGGGACCAGTCCAATTAGGTCTGAACTTGCCTCTCGGGTCGTGGATGGGAGCTCGGTTGTCTTTGAGCACCAAATCTCCTTCCTTCAAATTCCTAGACTTAACTTTCTTGTTAAAAGCCTGGGCGATTCTGCGCTGATATCCTTGGACATGGTACAGTGCTTTTAATCTCCTTTCATCGAAGAGCATGAGTTCCTCGAATCTGCTCTGCTGCCAATCTGCCTCGGTTATCTGACACTCAGCCAATACTCGCAGAGAAGGAACCTCAATCTCTATAGGTAGAACGGCCTTCATCCCATATACCAAGGAATACGGAGTCGCCCAGGTAGAAGTCCTAATTGAAGTTCGGTAGCCCCACAGAGCAAACGGCAACTTGTCTGGCCAGTCCCGATAGGTTTCCACCATCTTCTACAGTATGTGTTTGATGTTTTTGTTGGCAGCCTCAACTGCTCCGTTGGTCTGCGGCCGATACGTGGACGACTTATGAAAAGCCACATTGTACTTCTCTAACAAATCAATCACCTCCTTCTTGAAGTAAGAACCGTTGTCCGAAATGATCTCATTCGGGACTCCATAACGGCAGATAATGTTGTTTCTGATAAACTTTGCGACTTGCGAAGCCTTCAACACGGCATAAGATTGGGCCTCGACCCACTTCGTAAAGTAATCTATTGCTACCAAGATAAACTGATGCCCATTCGACCCCTTCGGAGTAACAGCTCCAATCACATCGATCCCCCAAACTGAAAATGGCCATGGCGATGTCATGTTGTATAACTTTGATGGCGGGATATTCATGCGGTTCGCATGGATCTGGCACTTATGGCATCGCCGAACAAAGCCGATACAATCTTCCTCCATGGTAGACCAGTAGTAGCCCTGTCTGAGGATCTTTCATGCCAGCATCACCCCATTCATATGTGCCCCACATTCTCCTCCATGGATGGCCTCCATCAGGCGCTTCGACTCTTCGGCTTCCACACACAGCTTGTGCATTCCCAGGTGACCCCTTTTGTACAATTTACCCCCACAGATGATAAACTGAACAGCCATTCTTCTGATTGCCCTTTTGTCTTTGGCATTTGCCCCTGGTGGATATGCCTCCTTTTCCAAGATGTTCCATATATCGTGATACCAAGGGTTGTTATCCTGCACTTCATCTATGGCAGAGATTGACTCGTAGGCAGGTGCAAATTTCTGGTCAATAATGACTGGACGCATCCGGACCCCATGTCTATCATGGAAGATAGAGTTGCTAGCGAATCTGCAAACCTGTTGTTCTCTCTTACTAGGTGAGTGAAATTTAGCTTTTCAAACCGAGGAATTAACAAATCCAAGGTCTGGTGGTAAATTATCATCTTTTCCTCCTTGACTTTCCAGTCTCCTTTAGCTTGAGACACAACAAGGTTCGAATCCCCAATGACATCCAATCGCCTTGCCCCTAGTTCTAGGGCAGCTTCTAGACCGGCAATACATGCCTCATATTCTGCCTCATTGTTTGAGACTTTGAACCGGAGCTTGAATGCTAGAGGGATACGGGAATCGTTAGGTGCTATCAGCAACACCCCTATCCCATACCCGTATTGATTTGATGCTCCGTCAAAGTACATCGTCCAAGTTTCATCTTCGATGTGCAGAATAGCTTCATCTGGGAATAGGTACTCAACCGCTTCATCCCCTTCAACCGGGTGGTCAGCAAGGAACTCTGCCACCGCTCTGCTTTTTACGGACTTGCGCGTCACATACTTGAGATCAAATTCGGAGAGCAACAGTAGCCAACGAGCTAGCTTACCCGTAAGTGCTGGTTTCTCGAAAAGATATTTGATGGGATCAAGTCGTGAAACCAACATTACAGAGTGAGCTAACAGGTAGTGCCGCAGCTTCCTAGTAGCCCATACCAAGGCCAAACAAGCCTTCTCCAGCGGAGTGTAGCGGGTCTCGTAATCCAGCATCTTCTTGCTCAGATAGTAGATGGCCCTTTCCACTTTATCTTCCGACTCTTGTGCGAGCATACAGCCCATTGTAGTCTCGGTTGCTGACAGATACAATATCAACGGCTTCCCCGGCTTTGGTGGTGACAACACGGGCGGATTCTGTAGATACTCTTTAATCTGTTCAAATGCAGCTTGGCATCGGCCGTCCCAATGGAACTTCTTTCCTTTCTTCAGAAGACCAAAAAGTGGTTCACAAGTTAAGGTTAGTTTTGAGATAAACCGCCTTATGAATTGCACTTTACCCAGAAAGCCTCGCACCTCCTTTTCAGTCATTGGTGGTGGCATTTCTAAGATGGCCTTGATTTTGGAAGGGTTGACTTCGATGCCCCTTTGTGTAATCAGAAATCCCAACATTTTTCCCGCTGTAACACCAAATGTGCATTTTTGAGGATTCAGCCGCAGCCTAAATTCCCTGATCTTTTGGAAGAACTTTTGCATGGCGGTGTAGTGGCCCTCTCTTTCTTCGGACTTGACAATCATGTCGTCCACGTACACCTCAACCTCTTTATGGATCATGTCATGTAATATTGTGGTTGCAGCCCGTTGATATGTAGCCCCAGCATTCTTCAACCCAAATGGCATCACTCTGTAGCAATATGTACCCCACGGGGTGGTAAAAGCAGTCTTCTCCCGGTCTTCGGGTGCCATTACTATCTGATTATATCCTGAAAAGCCATCCATGAACGAGAGCAAAGCATGCCCCGCTGTGAAATCTACCAACTCGTCGATATGCGGCAAAGGAAAGTCATCCTTTGGACTGGCTCTGTTCAAATCCCTGAAGTCCACACATACCCGGATTCTGCCATCCTTCTTCGGCACTGGAACAATGTTGGCCAACCAAGTCGGGTATTCGGATACCAACAGGAAGCCTGCGTCAATCTGCTTGGTGACCTCTTCTTTGATCTTAAAGGCCCAATCAGGGCGGATCCTTCTAAGCTTCTGTTTGACAGGTCGGGCCTCGGGGTCAAGAGGGATCCGGTGCTGTACAATCTCAGGATCGATTCCAGGCATGTCTTCGTAGGACCACGCGAAAACATCTTTGAAATCTTTTAATAAAACGACTAAGCGCTCGCGTTCCTCCGAAGACAACGTGGACCCAATCTGGACCAGCCGCGGGTCCTTCTCAGTACCAATGTTCACGGTAGTGATTTCATCCATTAAGGGTTTAACAAACCTCTCCTGCTCTTGTTCAATTAGTCGTTGCAAAACCGGAGGAATTTCGTCCTCGTCGTTTTCATCAAAATTTTGAAAGTCCTGATTTAAGCAATAAACCAGAGGCACAGAAAAGTACTCGGAAACCACAGTCACCTCATTCTCATTAGATACTTCCGAACCGTCCAATTCTTCTGTTACAACAGACTCAAAAGAGAAAGAAAAGGACGACCTGGACAAGACTGCGGCATCTGGGTTATCACCCCCAGGAATACCGAACTCAGACTCAGACGAGCTGGAACCTGATTCCGACTCACAAGACTCGGTGGAATCAGATTCTGGCTCACTACCTGACCCGGTGCTGCTTGACAAAAATCCCTCCTCGTACTGCCAGGTGAGGGAGGGTGCGATGGATGCATCCAAAATAGCTGATGGTAGGCCCGCAATCGTTTCATCTCCGATCATGGACACCGAGGAGTCATCCCCCAAGCACAACTGGTCGATTAAAGGATCTGAAAGTAGACATGCCAGTGCTACCCCCATTTCGAACTCTGTGCCCGCAGATTCCACTTCCTTGCTATGCTCAGCCTCAACTGTTGGGTCTGTCTTCTCTTCAGCAACATCATTCCCAGATAACTGCAGGTCAAAGAAAATTTCGAATCCTGGCACACGTTTCCTCTCTGCATTCAACCATGGCTCCGGAAAACCACAGAATGGAAAGTCTTCCCCCTCCCGGACGAAGCGTCCGTTCAGGGTACCCTGGATGGGCTGATGCATCAATTCAAAAGGTCTTCCCATCTGTTTTGCTTTGGCTCTTCCCGCCATCTCTTTTCCTTTTCTTACCCAATCTTCCTTGGTGGGTAGATAACCCAAGCCGAAGGTATGGGGCTTGTGCGGCACTTCGGCCAACGCTGCAATGCCCTTACGGCCGCTCTTCCTAATCCCATCCCGGGGATGTATTGGAGCTTGTTCATGAGGTACACTGCTTGAGCACTGACGTATATTCCTTCGTTAGCGGCCATGATATTCTGTACAACCTGAGCCTCGGCCAAGGTAAAACCTGATATGAACACATCTTCCATGCCGTGCTCGATCTCTAGAACAGGCGTGGATACTTCCGGTGGTGGGTGGATTGATGAATTCCCAAAGACGATGGCTACTACCTTCCCGTAGGGGTATTTCACCATTTGATGCAAAGTAGATGATACTGCCTTCACTTGATGCAGCCACGGCCGCCCTAAAAGCAAATTAAAAGTTGCGGGAACTTCTAGGACATGGAAATCTATCTTGTGTCGTCCCAGCCCGACCTTTGTCTGAACTTTAACTGTTCCCATTACTTCTCTACTTGTATTGTCGTACGCCCGGATGACCTGAGCTGTTGGTACGAAATCTGCTGCTTTCAAGCCAATCGCATATGCGGTCCTGGCTGGGCAGACATTGATGGCAGACCCGGTATCGACAAGTACCACTGGTATCCACTTATCTCTACATTCCACAGAAATGTAGAGAGGTTTGTTGTGATTTACGCCCTCAGGCGGAAGTTCTTTATCCGAAAAGGTCAATGTCGGGGAACCTCCTCCCGGGAAGACCAGTCCAACCAGCTGCTCTGGCGTAGTCTTTATGAAGAGTTTGGCCTTATCCATGGCTGTCAAAACAGCCTGCCTGTGTACTCGCGAGGCCATGAGCAGCCCCCAAATGGAGATGTCTGCTTGTATCTTTTTCAGCTGTTTGAGTACAGCTTCCTCTTCAAGTTGCTTCTCCTTTTGCTTCTCGGCTTCCCTATCCTTCCCTGAGGCCTCTGGTTGATCCAAGTGTGGGGGTTTGAAATATCGCGCACTCCGGGTCATGTGGTCAACTTCTCCAATGTACCAGGTGTTATCGGGTTGGTTATTCCCCCAATCTTCATCGGTGTGGGCAAGACATAAGTCCTCATCTTCCCACCACATTCCATCAGCGGCTGACAGACACCTGTCCGGCCTGTATGATTTGTTCTTGCGCTTCAAAGACCTTCTATCCACATGCCCGCAAAGATTTTGCCTCAGTGCACACAGCAGTTTCAACTTCCACATGGGCCTTCGCCTTCCTGATTCTCTCGGAATCTTCAAAACTTGCTTGTTCTGACACAGCTGACTGTTCAATCATCTCTGTACTCAAAATATTCCAATCTCGGGCGAAATTCTTGAAACCGGCGCCCCCCGGCGATGTGTTCTGCTCTTCGACCCTTCCGGCCGTCGCTGATATTCTCATTCCTGCTGAACTCTACTTTGCCTGAAATTCTCCTACCACGTCGGGCGGATCATCCAACCACCCGGTGACTTCCGCTGAATCCTCATAATCAAACCACGCAACTGCTGCGTCCTCTGGGTATTGGTCACTATAAAATTGGAGATTGGCCAGGTCCTCCGCTACAGCTGTTACATCATCTGTTCCCTGTCCCGGACTATCTCCTTGAATCACACACAACTCTCCCCCTGTTGGCAATTCTACTCCGGGCCCATCTTGGCCTTTTGATGAAATGTAGTCACTCGCACTATATGTCTTCTCAACATGATCCCCTGATTCCACGGTCTCTGGCTTAACAACCTGTTTCTCCTTTGGAATCTCCCTTCCCTTGTTCTTGGCGGTCACCGCCGCTGGCTTAGATTGGGTCATGGAGATGTCCATCATGCACAAGTCGGTGCAATCGGGGAGGAACACCTCTGGTTTAGGCAGGTGGGTAGGTGTGATATAGATACTAGGGTCGTAGGACACGGCCCCAGTATGGATGAAATTTAGTCTTTTGGGTGGTGGAGCTTGGTTATGTGCGGGGAGGGGATTTGTAGTAACATTAGGCTTCTCGGGAGGCAAAATCACCCCGTTATCGATGAGGTCTTGAATTTCGTGGCGCAACCGATAGCACTGGTCAGTGTCGTGACCGTGCTGTTGGTGAAATGCACAATATTTGGCCGGGTTATGGGTAGGAGGGAGTTTTTCTGGTAAGGGCCGCGGCTCCAGGGGCTTCAGGTGCCCTTTTTTGATCAAAACCCCCAGAGCTTTGGATAGGGGCATATATAGTGGGGCGAAGGTTCTGGTGTTTCTGGGTGGGTATTTGGTTGTTTGCGGGTTGCTTCCGGACGCGCCGGAGAAAGGTGCAGCTGCCGTATTTCTTGAAGGGGGGTTGGCGGTGACCATGCTCACTTCGGTGGCTCTCGTGGTAGTAGTGCCACTCGGGCCTGCATTGCTACCACGATTGAAAGTTCGTCGGGGTTGCTCCCGGTCATTATCAATCAAGCCTTGCTTCAAGGCATCTTCAATCTGCACCCCCATTTCATGTAGGTCAGAAAAAGTAGGAAAGGGGAGTACTATCATCTTTTGCATCAATTTCGGTTGAAGATTGCGCACAATCATCCGAATCTGGTCTTTATCCGTTGGCCTCAAGGTCATCATTGAAGCCTTGGCCCTCCATCTGGTTACAAATTCTGAAAAACTCTCCTTAGGCTCTTGCCTAGTCGTCTCGAGATCACGGGTTGTAATCTCAATCTGTGTATTATACGAATACTGCGCGATGAAGGCCTCAGCCATTTCGTCCCAATTCCTCTTGACATCATCTTCTAGCTTGGCATACCATATGGCCGCCACACCTGACAAGGTCCGGCCAAACAGAGACATCTTCTGGAGCCTGCTGAGGCCCATTGGCCTTAGAACATCCGAAAACAGTCTTAAGTGTACCATGGGGTCCCCGGACCCGTCAAACCGATCAATATGAGGCATTTTGAATCTGTCGGGCAGCGTCACGGCTGCGTCGGTGTAACCATCTTCAATGTCGGAGATAGTCTTGACCCCTTGGGATCTCTTGAACAACTTTTCAAGCTTGCTCAACTTTAGTGCGGTGGGATCAGTCTCGAACTCAAAGGGAGAGTCCGGTAGGTTGGTGGGTGTTTTTGATAGCTGAGGTTGGATTTGAGGTAGGGTCGGAGGTGGGGGTGGTCTTGTGGGAAGTTCTGTATCAGTCTGAACATTGGCTGTCTCCCCGACATTAGGAACTCCTGGTGGGGAAGGAGCTTGATGCGGCGATGCTCTGTTCTTTGCTCTAGCTCGCAATTGTCTTCGCTGTTCTCACAACTGTGGCCTGTTGCCTAGCGAAATCTGCTTGACGGACGGCATCCTGCTGCATTGCTTTAATGCTTTCTTGAAGGTGGCGCACCATCTCCTCCAAACTAGCCATGCTATCCTGCTCTGGTTGGATTACTGGTATATATTCTCTCTCTGTTGGTGACACAAAATCTTGATCCCTACTAAACACAGGTGGGGTAGATAAAGCCCTCTCGAATCGATCTTGATGTCCTTCGCCTTCGCCTCCGTCTACTAACCGGGGGTAGTGAGTAGTACACTGGTTGTCCGTCTATCAGATCCTCGGATCGAAGGAGTCGACGTCCTCTGATCCAGGGTGCTTGGGGGATATCTATCGGGTCAGAAGCAATCTTGCTCAACTACCTAATAAAAAGATAAATAAAGCGTATAAATAACAGAAAATCGGACAGCATAACGGCATAAAATAAACATACAACACACGGTTTGGATATCATAGCACACACTGCTTGTGAACTAGACACACTGTTCCTCAAATACTGATCACTGTTTCTGAATCATTGCCCCCCAAGTCTGAATTTTGTACCCACAGATAACTGATTTCCCAAAATACTGTTACTGATGCCCTCAGGCCGGATACCTAATCTTGCAAACTGAGATGTGTGTTCCTGCAGAGATACACTCCGAAAGCACATAGCAGATAAATGAGAGCCAATACACCCCTATGTTAGGGTAGGATGTCCCTGTCCTATTTTGTCAGGAGCTAGGGTTTCACTATGCACACAACGGTTTCAAACAACCTATATCGGGTAAGCAACCTGTCCTAGTTTGGAATGGTCACTACAGATTCCGAATATGCACTAGGTCGAATGGTCAAGAAGGGTGCCCCGGTAAAACCGGGGTTTGTGTTCCCATACTGGCAGAGCCCGCAACCGGTCAGCCTTATGGTCATGCCATGACAAGACAAGCCTCCGGCAAACCGCTCAGGAATAGCAGTTGGCCAACACGGTGTCCTAGGTGCACCAATGCACATGCAATGCAAAGAGACACATAAATGAGATCAAAACAAGATATCACGAGTTCGAGTCAAGCTCTCTAAATCCCCAGCAGAGTTGCCAGAAACTGTAGACGCGCCCGTGGGCCTCATGCTACAGTTCGGACTCCCTTGCTTTTTTTTGTTTGTTGCGTTCGTAATCTGAACCAAAGAGTCCAACTCTGGCAAATCGTTTTGAGAAAAAACAGATTTTGAAAAGAAGTGCCAAACATGGACTGCTTTGCCAGATACAGAGTCGCCACCTAAATATTTTATTTTTGGGAAATTTAGGAAACCCTGACTCGGTGCCGAAGGCCACGTGTCCGTCATCACCAAAGTTGTCTTGGCTCGGGAGCTTGGGTACGATCGGGGAAGGTCAGCTATGAGCACCCCCTTTCGCCCGGTCCGAAGACCGGCCTCTACTAACCGTTGTATCCGTTTTTGAAAACATTACATGCTCTTATTCCAATTATTAGCCTAGAATTACTATGTTATGCGCACAACAAACAAGTATAGACTAGATTGCCTAATTTGGAAATCAATATTGCATATCCGTTCGTTTTAAAAATGCTTCGGAATTTGCTACTCGCAAGTAGGCTAAAACACGGATTTCAATGAGTTTTCCAACTCAAGCAACCCAACCTCCACCCACAGGCATTCAAACAGTTTATCTCACATAAGCACTTAGCCGCATGGTAAGCATACTGTCATGTTAACATTCACACGCATGCGAGATGCTAAAGCATAAATACTTACATTGTACTCCATGCCAAAACAATAAACTAGTTAGCAAATATGCATGCCCTAGTTCATGTTAAAAAAAATGGCTAATGCAACACATGCAAAGATGCAATCTAGATAGGCTTGGCTATCCTAAGCATGGCATGTAGAATGCTACAAATAACACGTATTCAATTTGGAATTGAAATACAATGCAGTTTGTATGATGTGCCGAGCCCGGCGCATGCGAAACAGATGAATGAATGCAAACATGCTATCATACTGTTATGCTAATTTAAATGTGCCCTAATCTACCATCATAAGCAGGTAAATAAAAGGGAAGAAAGACGTGGGGTTGGAAGACATACACCCACTCACGCACACTTATTACAAATACGCCCTCACTCGGAGGGACCAAAATAATATACAGTCCCAAATAGTACAGTCCAAATACAGAATAAATAAATTATTACAGAAATTTCTAATTATCAAATTAAATTCAGTTTGTAACAAAAAAAAAGGAGGGGCCTCGGCCCTGCCTCGGGATGCGCAAATGATACATGCTCGAATCTGACTTGCCCGGAAACCCGCGCCATGGCACTGCTGCCTCTGTTTTTACTGCCCTGTCTCTCCAAAAATTGCCAAAGTCCCAGAATGCCTTCCTTGCATGCTGCTGTATACCACCGGCTAGAGGAAATGCTCACCGGCCACTCACAATTTCCATCGGCTGCTTGGGAGGTTATCGGCCATGAATATAGTGCCGGTAAGACTACATATCACGGCCTAAGGAATTCTCAGAGGGCAGTTTGACAAAGAAGCAGCAGATTGCATGGTGGAATTTTGAGCATATGTAAGCATGGCCAATGCTCCCTATCATGTATAGTACTCAAGGAAGCATGGCCCTTGGTCCTTGGGCCATCAATTATGCATCTTGGTGCACGATAGCCTAAAGGACTAAGATTGCATTTCAATGTCAAAATGCATGCAACATACAAAATGAGAACTAAGTCCCTATCATGTCAAGATCAAGGGCCCTAGTGACATGAGAATTGAGGTGTGTTTTGCCACTTGAAGTACAAACACCCTTCATTTCTCACACTTGGTTTGACACCCCAAACCAAGTAATGCAATGTATGTTATGCAAACATGACTCAAAAGGTGCAATATGAGATGAAATGCAAGACATACCAAATGTAATGCAACATATTATGGCAAGTGTGCAACACTAGGTATGCAAGATACAAAGTGTGATGCAAATATGGACACTTAGGGCAATAGGATTGTCATATGTCAAGACTATATTGACCAAGCATGCAACAAGCATCAAATAAATGTATAGTGGTGGACTTAAACACAATAGGGCAGACCTCAAACCTCCCCAAAACAGTGGCGAAATGCGCCCGAAATGGTAGATCAATACTCATGCAATCATGCAAACAAATGGGCCTAAAACCAAGGCATAAACAAGGGGTATTCCACCACCACCAACATGACCACTCATGGCACATATTAGGCATATGAAAACAGAGTTCTAGCATAAAAAAATACACCCCAATCCCTTGATATGGCAACCCCAAAATGCTTTAAACATACAAGCTTGCATAAGGCCTATTCCTAGGCATAAAAGGGCACACCCTGAAAGCATGAAATAAGCCACATATGCTAACATACAAACATGATTTATGGGCTGAAATATGACCCTAAATGATGCCAAATCATGAGGATGGTCCAAGCTAAGCATGTTAGAGGTCAATATGCTTAAGGCTTACAAGCCAAAACACAAAGTAACCACATCAAGCACACCAAACATGGAAAAATCAAGGCCTCTGACCTCTAGGCATGGCAAAATGATACTAATATCTTCATGAAGTGAGGCTCATACATGCAAGAAACATGGCCTAAACTCATGGCTCATTTCTAGGCAAACTAGAGCATTACAAAGCAAGTATAAGAAGCATGCTAAGGACGACAAAACCAACCAAAAACAGAGATGATATATGATCCAAAACACCCAAATAAGCTCTGAAATGAAGGCATATAAGGCTAAAAATGCATGCTACTATGTGAGCCAAAGTAAAGACCAAGGAGGGACAAAGGGGAGGGGGGTGTCCCCCCCCCTATATATGACTCCAAAATACCTCGCTCACCACTGAAAACCCACTGCTTTTTAGTGGTGAGAAGACCAAAAACACCAAGTTAAATAAGGCTTTAAGAAAAGGGGCTAAAATAGCCAAAACAAAGCCTAAGAGGGTGAGTTTGTGCTCAAACCCCCAAGTGACCTTAATGAAGGTTCTAAAGCAAGAAAATATAAGACTTTTTTATGTTGAGCACAAAGCTCAAAACACAAAGCAAGATAGGTAAAAACTTGTTGCAAAAATGGGGAATCTAAAGTAAGTTGCTCACCCTTGAAGAACCCTTGAAGAACAGGTGGTGCAGCCCTCTTCTAATGATCAAAACCAGTCCAAAATCACAACAAACAACCTTCCAAGTCCCTCAATCTCGGAGCTAGGTGTAATAGTGTGTGTAATGGTGCAAAAGTAAGGCAAAACACACAATTTAGGCCAAGAAACACACACAAAGGATGAGGGAAGGGAAGATATAGATATAGATAGATATATAAGCTCTGGTTTTGTGTTGAAAAATGGCTAACCTCTAAGCCAAGAAGACAAGGCCTCCTCTTATAGAGGAGGCAATCTTGTAAGCTTAGCAACCAAGCAAACAAGAGGCACATCCCTCCATACACGTGTATGGAGGAGAAGCAAGTGCTATACAGCTGCTTCAAAATATCTCAAAAAGCAATTGCTCAGTAACCGGCCGGCAAAGAATGTCATTTTGACAAAATTTACTGCCGGCCGGCACAAAAGAGTGCAGACCGGCACAATATAGTGCCGATGGCAACACCAACCAGCCGGTGGCCTCTAGCCACTGCTAGTGGTGTGTGGGAATGCCTCACAAGTCATTCCCTGCCCCTCCAAGGCAAAGCACAAGTGTTTGGTGCAAAACCAGACACAAAACGGTCAAGTTCGGAGGTCGTGAGGCAAGGCTCGTAGTCGAGAACTCCGGGAACTCCAAACGAACACGAACATGGATAATCACCGAGTGTTCAAATGGTGACGTCCAAGTCTTGAGGACGGTCAAAAATGGGGTGTCTACAGTAGGAAGTGGTGCTTGAGCGGAGAATGTTGGTTCCTAGTTGTTTCACTATAGCTCTGCAAAACTTCTAGGACTTGTCATTTTAAGCTCGAGCGAGGGATTCATTACTCGAGCAGGCTTCTAAGTTTGTGTTTTATGCTCGAGCGGGGAAGGTCGCACTCGAGCGAATTGTGCGAATTTAGTAACTTTAAAAACGTGATTCTGTATCATTTCTTACAATTTTCATTTCTATCTTCCCTCTTCTCTCTTCATTTCCAAAAACCCTAGTTCCTCACTCTAAAATACATTCCATTCCACTAAGATTTGGCTTATATTGCCTATCCAAAAGTGAAGAAGACTTGGAGATCTTACTCGTCCACCGATTGAATCCATGTTTTGCGAAGGATTCTTCAAGGGGCTTCATTTTCCTTCTACTTGTAGAGGTAGGGATACTTTTAGCCTAGTATTTCTTTGTTTTGAAGAGATTTCATGGTGTGGTTGTGACTCGTGAGCTAATTTGAGGATGTTGTTGGATTAATCCCATGTTTTACATAAATAAACCATTTTACTGGAGGTTTCTTTACTCCCCCATTTCAAAACACGTGTATAAATGTTTTTAAAGCCCATATCTATGATAGAGAAGAAAAACCTCAAATTTGGTAAAACCCTAAATTCTCAAATTGAGTAGAAAACACCAAATTGAATAGAATTTCCTTTGGTTCATCAAATAATTGTGAATAATAAAGAGATGAAAGATGTGGATGTTAGTAGGGTAAAGGAATTGTGGCTTGGATGTTATTTTCTTTGAATGTGGTGTTGTATTCCAATCTTTGGTAAGGCTGGATGTTTGTTGATGAAATAGAATGTGATTGAATTGTTAAGTGTGCATGAGTCCGGGTAAGAGTCGGTTTTGAAAATGTGGTGTTGTGTTGGTACCTGCGCGGGGCGTTTAAAAAGGTGCCCAAATGCCCTATCTAGGCTTATCGCTGGACAAATGTAGCAAAATTGATTTTGGGTGTCCACATAGTCCCGCTGTATAATAGCCAGTAAAAGTGGAAAAACGGATGGTTTTCTTTGGGTGCCCACTCTGTGTCGTATAATAGCCGGCAAATGTGGGGGCAGTTTTAAAACAAAAGTAAAGGGTTGTAGACACCCCATTTTTGATGGCCCTTTAAGACTTGGATGTTCTTGCAGGTACATCTGATGATGAGTCTGTTTGATTGCCGAACGCTCGAAGTCTCTAGCAGAATGCCATAACTTTGAGCATTTCAAACCCTGCATCCATTTTGTCTCATCTTTGGACCATGCCTGCATCTTTTAAGCCTGAAGTTTCTGATGCCCTGCAGGCCATCCTTGGAGGCTGCCGGCCACCACTTCTCCTGTGCTGGCCATTGATGTAAATTGCCTGCCATTAATGAATCCTTGTCGGCCACCACTGATGGTCGGCCGACCGGCCACCATTTTATGCTGTAGATATTTTGTGATATTTTGTGCCAGCTGTTTGCACAGATTCATGCACCTTCCTACACATGTGTAGTTGGATGTTTGTGAGGGAAATTTTTGTTTTCTATATATAGGACCCCTCTCTCTCATGTGTGGAGGTTAGAAAAATTTGAGACATAAAAATTTTCTCTCTCTAGATTTCTCTCTCTCTCTCTCTCTCTCTCTCTCTCTCTCTCTTGTGCAAAATTGTGTGTGTTTTCCTAGTTTCTCTACACTTTTGCCTACTTCTCCTAAACCAAATCCTCTCACCTTTGAGCTGAGGTTCCTTGGGGCCTTCTTGGAGCTTTTGAAGGTGGTTTTGGCTTGAACTTGTGCCTAAAGTGTTCTTTGCTTCAAGAAGTAGAATACTCGTCATGTTATCTAGTTTTCAATACTTTTTTTTCTATCTTTTTTAATTGTTTTTGGGACTGGTTTTGAACTGTAAAAAGCACTATTTTTGTGGCTTAAAAATGGTGGTTTGAGCCCTTTTTTAGTTAAGGGGTGGTTTACCCTTCTTGCTTCTTAGTTTATAAAGCTTGTGTCCCTTTATCCATCACTTTCAAACCAACTTTTTTGGGACTTTTAACCACTGAATTTTAGAGATTTTTCAGTCACAAAAATCTCATTTTGAAGTCCAAAATTGGAGGGGTTGGCCTCCCATCCTTGTGTCTTGTTTGCATGCTTACTCAGCCTTACATGTTAGCATGTTTTTTTAGCTTAACTTAGCTTAAGTCCAGCATGTTTTAGTCTCTGAAATAGCCTGCTTTAGCTCTATTTTGGGCTGTTTGGTTCATTTGAACTTTGTTTTGTGTAGTTATAGTGTAAATCCTTGCACTAGCTTGTTGTTTTAAGGCTTTAAACATCATTGGTGTGACTTGGCTGCATGTTTTTAGTGCTTTTATCACTCAATTTCAACACATAAATCTCTGCAACCTCCCTCTTTGCTTCACTCTTTCGTTTGCTTTTGTGGTTATTTCAAACTTGGGATCCTTTAAGCTTGAGATTGAGGTCATGCTTAATGGTTTAATCCTCTTTGAGGGTTCATTATCAAAGGCATGATCTCTCTCTTGCCTAACACTATCCCTTAGTTGGCACTTCCTTCACTTTAGAGGATACTCACCAATGGTCAAATTGATTAAAGAATGATTTCGTAATTAAAATGTGTAAACAAATTTGACAAGTAAAAGAGGCAAGATAAGCATCTCTTTGTGTTGCATTACATATACTCAAATTAGACGTTAGTTTGAGCACAAGAAAAATGGGACATTTCATACTAAAAAGTGATGAAATGCGCCATTTTCCTAGGTTTCCATTGCCCTTGATCATGCATGATAGGGTGATGGTTCTTGAGTGTTTGGCTTTGCATTTGTTAAGCTTGCACACCTTGAAGCACAAGCCATCATTCAAAAAAATTGCTTTGATTGGTGGTTTGTGATTTAAGTTCATAATTCCTTGGAATTGTCCATGAAAAGGAGAGGTGAACTGTGTAGACAACCCTTGGAAAAACCTTCTTTTTGCTCTATTTGTGCTCTGTTGCAGCATGGTGATCCAATGCATCAGTGGCCGGTAGGTCACCATCCATGGCCGGTAGTGCATCTTTTTTGGCCGGCAGGACACCTCCCTGGCTAGCAGATGGCCGGCAGCATCCCTCCATGGCCGGCAGGCCATTGATGTAAATCTCTGGAAAGACTTGGTAAGATGGAGCAGGAAGGTTCTGGAAATGCTCAACCTTGCAAACAGAGGCTTTCGAGAGCAAAACAGAGGTCTTTTCAGGCCAAAACCAAGCATGTGCATCTTCCATTTCCTGAGGTAGAGCAGTGGCAGCATAGTTTAATGTCTTGCATGCTTAGTTCATGAGCATTTGTGTTGTAAATTAATTAATTTGTTTGCTAGTTAGTTAAAGTGTTGTAATAATTAGTAATTAGCTTAGCTAGTTATTGATTTGGTTTGTAATAATTAGTCTAATTAGCTTAATTAGATTAGCTTGGCTCTTATTCATTCGGACTCTCCTTCGCGAGGGCATAATGTTGTAATAAGTGTGCGTGCATGTGTGTATGTTTTCTAACCCCACGTCTTTTTCCCTTTTATTTAACCGCTTTTGATGGTTAGTTTAGGAGCATCGCATTTCGATTAGCATACCTTATGCTTTATGTTTGCATCCATTCATTTGTATTGCATGCACCAAGGCTCAGCGCATCATTCAAATTGTATTGTCATTTCAATAGCTTGTTTGAATACATGTTTAATCGCATGTTGTTCAAATCGATCCATATGCCATATTAGTAGCCAAGCCTATTTATTACATTCTTCGCATGTGTTGCATTTGGCATCTTGTATAGTTAGGAATCAAGCATATTTCACTAACTCATGTTTTCCTGCTAGGTGAGTTTTTACACTTTAGCATACTTACATAAGTGTGAATGTTGCCACGTTTAGCATGCTTTCCATGAGGCTATGTGTTTAAATGCTAAATTGCATGAATACCTGTGGATGAAGGCTTGTTGTTTGAATTAGACTGATTCAACGAATGTAAGTTTTAATCCCACTTTGTTGAGTGGCAAATTGTGTTTTAAGGCCACTATGTTCGGTGGCAAATCCGCATATTTAAGCCCACTTGATGTGGCAAAATTCAAACCATTTTCGCAAACAAACATTAGTTGAATTGTTCCATATTGAGCAAACTAGTCTATATTTGATTGTGCGCATCACATAGTAAAGCTAGTTTAATAATCGAAATAAGAACGCATAATATTTATAAAAAATCATATCATGGTTAGTAGAGGTAGATCTTTGATCAGGCGAGCGGGGGTGCTCAATTCATGACCTTCCCCCCTCGTATCCAAGCTCCTGAGCCGAGGCAACTTTGGTGATGACAGACACTTGGCCTTTGGCACGAGTCAGGGTTTCCTTAATTTTCCCAAAACAAAAAATATTTAGGTGGCGACTCTGTATCTGGCAAAGAGTCCAATTTTGGCATTATTTGATTTAAAATCGATTTTCCAAAAAGATTTGCCGGATTTGGACTCTTTGGTGTTTATCAGTTTCACATTGCACTTGTGAGACTAGATTCAGAATCGCGGGAGTCTAAACTGTGAGGCCTTCATTTCAAACCTTCCGAAATGGGGGTGCAAAAAAAGGTGAGCCACAGTTTTTGGCGACTTTGCTGGGGATTTTGAGAACTTGACTCGAACTCATGATATGACATTTTATCTACACTTATGTCTTTCTTTGCATTTGTATTTGCATCGGTGCGCCTAAGTCACTCTGTTTGCCATCTGCTATTCCTGAACAGTTTACCAGAGGCTTGCTTGGAAAAGCTTGCCAAAAGGCTGACCGAATGTGGGCTCTGCCATTATGGGAACACAACCCTTGGATCTAGACTAGCACTGTACCATTCGATTCTCCTTTCACTTCTCGGTGTTAGGTGTGAGAGGTATATTAGGTAGTCTTGCCGAGGCACCCTTTTTGACCAATCGACCTAGTTGTATATCGAAAACCATAGAGACTGTTCCAAACTAGGACCGATTGCTTACCCGAATGCAGGAATTGTATGAAACCTCTTGTTTTGCGTAGTGAATCGCTAGCTCCTGACGAAATTAGGATAGGGTAACCCTACCCCATCATAGGGGTGTTTTGGCTCTCACTTGCTTGATATGTGCTTTTAGAGTGAAACTCTGCAGGAATGTATGTATCAGTTGCAAGTCTAGGTATCAATTTTAAGGCAGAAATTAGTGTTGAGTATAGTTTTCTAGCTTATGATTGCAACTGCGTGTTGTTTGTGTCTGAGCCGAGGTGCTGTGTGGTTTTTGATTTTGTTTTCTTCTTGCAAGGTAGTTTTTCACCATTGCTTCAGACGATTCAGTTAGCCCCTAAGCATTCTGGACTCATGTGAGGAGACTTTATAGATTCGGGGATCTTGTCAGGGGACAGCTAGTGTTTGCTTCACTCCCACCAGTTACAAGACAGAGGAGGGTTAGCCATAACTCACCAGTTCAGCAGTCACCACTTACTTCACCTGTGCCTAGTCAGGCCCAGTTTTTTACTTCTACTCCAGAAAGAGAGTATTCACCAGTTCTAATAGCTCAACATCTCTCAGTCAGCATGGAAGATATGCATCGTCAGCTCCAGCAGACCATTGAGACCATGTAGCATGATGATACCCGCCAAGCCGAGGTCACAACCCGCCAAGTTGACATCGTAGCCCGCCAAGCAGAATTGATAGATGGGCTTTAGCAACAACAACACCAACTAGCAGTAGCCTCTACATCCCATGCATCCCCAGCGGGAATTCCGGTACCCAGGGTCACAATTAATGTCCAGGAAAATGTGGGCATTCTGGCAGATCCAATCCCACCTCAGACCTCTAAGGCACCAGTTTACCAAATGGAGGCGCCGTTTGAATTCGAGGTTGATCCTACTACATTGAAGGTCAGCAAGCTAGAAAAACTCTTCAAACGGGCGCAGGGCATGAATTCAATCCTTGGTATTGAGGATGGATAAACTAACTCGGTAGTGACTTTGCCCGATAGATTCAAGATGCCGCATATAGACTGGTTTGATGGCTCCGGGGATCCCATGGCCCATCTCCAGTTATTTTTAGATATCCTATGGCCAATGGATCTCACTAGACTGCAAAAGCTATCTCTTTTTAGCTGGACCTTGTCAGGTATAGCGGCCATCTGGTATGCAAAACTTAAGGACTCTGTGAAAAGAAATTTGGAGAAAATCGCTAAGGCCTTCATAGCGCAGTACTCCTACAATACTCAGATCGAGGTCACTACTCGTGATCTCGAAGCAACTTGCCAGGAGCTAAAGGAGGCCTTCTCAGATTTTGTGACCTGGTGGAGGGCCAAGGCCTCTATAATGACTATTAGGCCATCTGAGAAGGATCAGATCCGAATGGTGGTCCATAATTTGCAAGGGAGACTGTTACAGAAGATGAGAGTCTTGCCTTTGTCAACATTTGCTGAGTTCTACGAAATAGCGGTCCAAAGCAGGGGCTGATAGACCATGAGAAGAAACAACCCAAAAGGCCTTTACACGCAGCTCCAATGCAGCCACGACTGGTGGCACCTCTGCACGGCCTTCGGATGTGAGCATGGTCACCACCACACCCAAGACTGCCAACCCCTTTGCCGATACATCTAACACAGCTTCACAATCATCAACCCATCAGGCCCGAGGCCAAAGGGTCTTTGTCCCGCTTTACAGTCCTTATCCAACGCCCTAGGGGTCCTGATCAGAAAAAAGCATCTTAAGCCATTAGAACAATGCCCACTGCCTTATCCTCTCCTACATAAACACAACCCGGCCAAATACTGTGCTTTTCACCAACAACATGGTCATGACACTGATCAGTGCTATAGACTACGTCATGAGATTCAAGATCTGATTGACAATAAGGTGATAGCACCTCCTCAAAAACCCAACGTCACTACAAATTCTCTCCCACCACATAACCAAGTCCCTCCATCTCGGCATATAAACCTCATCCATACATTGGCTGTCCCTTACGACCCTAGTATATATATCACCCCTTCCCACCTACCTAAACCGATGTTGTTTATCCCTGAGAGCACATACTTGTGCATGATGAACACGTCAACAATCCAAAATGAACCCGTGGTGGTGACGTTGGTAGAGGAAGGTAGGTTGGCCTCAGTGGAACATGTCAGTCTGTTGCCCAAGGGCTCTGAGGACTCCTATGAAGAGGTGTACAACCCGTGTTGCTATATTGTACCAATCAATCAAGCAGAGCCGGAGGTGGTGTTACCAACTGGGATAGAGGTCAATATAGTTCGTGAAGATGGCCCCAGTTAGGGGTTAGATGGTCTAGCCGACCTGGAGGAGGATATAGACAATTTGCAGTTCTTTTATGAGTAAGATCAAGGGGACGTGCATATTGATTGGTTTGATCTGAACAGGTCAACAGACAATGTTGGGTGGTTAAGTGATGAACCCGATATAGATAAGGGAACTGAATCAAAGCTTGAAGAACAGAAAGCGGGAACTGCAATAATGACTGGAACGGCCGATGGAAAGGATAAATTGCCGGAAAATAGCGGTGCAGAACAAGTAGCTCAAGAACTGGGCATAATTAGTACTGTACCTACAGAGCAAGAAGTCGCACTAAGGTGCCTTGAGTAAGAAGTGGATCAAAATAAAACAGAAGGTTGGAATGGTCCAAAAGCCTGAGGGGGAAATTTGTGATGAGAAGATGACTCGAACGGAGCCAGACAACTGCTTGTCGGCTGTCGAAGGAATCTGGTGGGATGACGACGACCTGCACTTGGCCCATACTGATGAGGACTGGTGTAAGGACCTTCCTGACAACACCTGGTATGTGGAAGAGGTTGACCATCTGACAAGAAGTGGCCGATATTTCAAACCACCGCATCTAGACCAACTCGAGGCATCCGGGAAGGATAAAGAAGCTAAAAAACAAAAGGAAAAGCAGTTGGAGGAAGAGGCTGTACTGAAGCAGTTGAAGATGATTCAAGCTGACATATCTATCTAGGGGCTGCTTATGGCTTTATGAGTGCACAGATAGGCTGTACTGTCAACGATGGATAAAACCAAATTGTCCATCGAAACTACTCTTGAATAGCTAGTCGGACTGGTCTTCCTGGGAGGCGCCACACCGACTTTGACCTTTTTAGACAAGGAATTGTCACCGGAAGGCTCTGCACACAACAAGCCTCTCTACATATCAGTGGAGTCCTGAGAAAAGTGGATACCAGTGGTGTTAGTCGACACCGAGTCAACAATTAATGTCTTTCCATGTCGCATGATTTATGCTATTTGTCTCAAACCGGCCGATTTTGTGCCTACGACCCAAGTGATCCAAGCTTATGACAATACAGGTAGAGAGGTGATGGGGATAGTGCAGATTAGAGTACAAGTCGGTCTAGCTCAACAGGACATTGAATTTCATGTACTGGATGTGCCTGCCACTTTCAATCTATTGCTTGGGTGACCCTGGCTGCATCATGTAAAAGCCATTTCTTCGACCCTCCACCAAATACTGAAGTACCCCCATGGAAAATGGATGGCCATAGTGTTCGGGAACTCATATATACATCCTCCACCAGAGGTCTAGAAATTGTGCATGGCGAAGAGGATGTTTTCATTTCAGGGTTTAATTTGGCTGAGACCCAGATAGTGCAGAATATCTTGGCTATTGATGAGAGCCTATATGTCAGCTCCCAATCTGTATATCTCATGAACAAGGTGCAACACATGCTCGGAATGGGATTAGGAAGGAGTGGTTGGAAGGGTGTCACTACATTGGCTGATGTGCCATATAACCCGCATGCCTTTGGTATTCGCTATGCGCCTACCAAAGAGGACTGGGTGAGGAAAGGGAAAGAGATTGCAAGAAGAGCCAGAGCTAAACAAACCAGGAAGCACTATGAGCTTGTGCACCGACCAATTCGGGGAACCCTAAATGGTCATTTTGTTCGGGAGGGTGAAGACTTCCCATTCTGTGGTAACCCCGAACTCTGGTTCAACTCTGAGAAGCAGCGGGTTCTTGGCTTTAAGATTTTTTTCCACTTGTAGCTGCAAGAGAGTGGCAGAGAGGAACAAACTAAACTAACTGCTGAGGCTGCAAAGAGCACATAAAGTGATTCCAACAACAGTGAACTCGAAGTGAGAGCAGCATTAGCATGTCTCTTTTTGGATCCTCAGATTAACTCAGAGAGCTTGGGGGATAACCTAGCCATTTCCATGATCGAAGACCAACCTGGTGCGAACCCTTGCAGTGGTATCTTGGATGCATCTGACGCACCGTTCCTCTTTGGTAGCTGGAGGAGGGCTTCCTGTCTAGTAGTTCTGAGTCGGGTAGTGAACAGAAATCTGATTCTGTAGAGTTTGTGGAGTCGAAATCATATTCCAGTTCCTTTGAGTCGGAGTCCAGTATTCCTAGGGTTGATAACCCGGATACCAAGGTTTTGTCCCGGTCGTCTTTTTTTTTTTTTTTTTTTCTTCCTTTTCTTTTGAGTCGGTTGTAGCTGAGGAACTAGATGAGCTGGACTTCGTGAATGAGAATGCCACTGCAGATTTTGAGTACTTCTCTGTGCCACTTGTATATTACATTGATCATGACTTTCAAAATTTTGATGAAAACAACGAGGAAGGAATTCCTCTGGTTTTGAAACATTTGTTTGATCGAGAGGAGGAGAGGTTTGTAAAACCCATCGTTGATGAAATCATTTCAATTAATGTTGCTACTGAGAAGGATCCACGTTTGGTCCAAATCGGGTCTACGTTGTCTTCGGAGGAGCGCGAGCGCTTTGTTGCTTTATTAAAAGATTTCAAAGATATTTTGCGTAGTTCTACGAAGACATGCCTGGAATCGATCCTGAGATTGTACAGCATCGGATCCCTCTTGACCTCGAGGCCCGACTATCAAGCAGAAGCTGCGGAGAATATACCCGGATTGGGCTTTGAAGATTAAGGAGAAGGTCACCTAGCAAATAGACGCAGGGTTCTTGCTAGTATCTGAGTATCCAACTTGGTTGGCCAACATTGTTCTGGTGCCAAAGAAAGAGGGCAGAATTCAAGTGTGTGTGGATTTTAGCGATCTGAATAGAGCCAGTCCGAAGGATGACTTTCCTCTACCATACATCGATGAATTGGTGGACTTCGTCGCAGGCCATGCGTTGCTCTCCTTCATGGATGGATTTTTCTGGTATAACTAGATTTTGATGGCACCCGAAGACAGAGAGAAAACCACTTTCACCACGCCGTGGGGAACCTATTGGTACAGGGTGATGCCGTTTGGGTTGAAGAATGCCGGGGCTACCTATCAAAGGGCTGCAACCACAATTCTGCATGACATGATCCATAAAGAGGTCGAGGTGTACGTGGACAACATGATTGTCAAGTCCAAGGAAAGAGAGGGCCACTACACCGCCTTGAAGAAATTCTTCCAACGGATTAGAGAATACAAATTGAGGTTGAATCCACAGAAATGTACTTTTGGCATAACGACAGGGAAAATACTGGGTTTCTTGATGACATAGAGGGGCATCGAGGTAGATCCTCCCAAAATCAAGGCCATCCTAGAAATGCCACCACCAAGGACTGAAAAGGAGGTGCGAGGTTTTCTAGGTAAAGTGCAATTCGTAAGACAGTTTATTTCAAAATTAACCTTGACTTGTGAACCACTATTTGGTCTCTTGAAGAAAGGAAATAAATTCTGATGGGACGATCGATGTCAGTTTGCTTTTGAGTAGATCAAGCAATACCTCCAAAACCCACCTGTGTTGTCGCCGCCAGAGCCGGGGAAGCCCTTGATTCTGTATTTATCAGTAACGGACACAACAATGGGATGCATGCTTGCTCAAGAATCTGAGGATAGGGTGGAGAAAGCCGTCTACTATTTGAGTAAGAAAATGATGGATTATGACAGCCGTTACACCCCACTGGAGAAGGCTTGCTTAGCCTTGGTATGGGCTACCAGGAAGTTGAGGCACTACTTGTTAGCTCACTCTGTAATTCTGGTTTCGAGATTAGATTCCATCAAATATGTCTTTGAGAAACTAGTGCTTACGGGTAGGCTAGCCCGTTAGTTGCTTCTCCTCTCCAAATTTGATTTGAAGTATGTCACTCGCAAGTCCGTCAAGGGGAGAGCGGTAGCTGAGTTCCTGGTAGATCACCCAGTGGAAGTGCATGAAGCGGTAGAATATCTATTCTCAGATGAAGCTATTCAGCAAATCGAGGAAGAGATTTGGACAATGTACTTTGACGGAGCGTCTAATCAATACGGTTATGGGATAGGGGTATTGCTGATAGCACCCGACAATTCCCATATACCCTTAGCCTTCAAACTCCGGTTCAAGGTATCCAACAACGAAGCAGAATACAAGGCGTGTATCGCTAGTTTGGAAGCCGCCCTGGAACTAGGGGCAAAAAGGATGGACGTCATCGGGGACTCGAACCTAGTTATGTCTCAAGCAAATGGAGACTGGAAGGTCAAAGAAGAAAAGATGGAGATCTATCACCAAACCTGGATGTTTTGAATCCTAGGTTTGAGAAGCTAACCTTCACTCATTGTAGACACCCCATTTTTGACCATCCTCAAGACTTGGACGTCACCGTTTGAACACTCAGTGATCATTCATGCTTGTGTTCGTTTTGAGTTCGCGGAGGTCTCGGCTATGCGCCTTGCCTCAGGATCTCTCAACTTGACTGTTTTGTGCTTGGTTGGACCAAACACTTATTGGTTTTTTCTTCTGAGGGCAAGGAATGGCTTGTTGACCATCCCCACAACCCACCGGCCCTGTTTTTTTTCCATTGGCCAAAGGTTATGGCCGGTCGGCACCTTTTGTGGTCGGTTGGCCACCTTTGTTGATCAATCGGCCATTTTTGCTGGTCAACCCCTTTCCATCTGCTTTTGGCAGATATTTTATGCCAGCTGTAACAGCTGCCATCCATAATGCACCCCCTCCATACACGTGTATGGAGGGATTTGCCTCTTGTTTAGCTTCTCTTAGAAGCTTTGCAATTTTGGAATTTTATAAAGAGGGAGCTTCTCCTCCCTCCTCAAGGGTTCCAGGGTTCAGAGAATTCGGGTTAGAGAGTGAGATACAACTTTGTATCTATATTCCCTTATTTGATCCCATTTTGTGACCTAAAGTGAGTTTTGTCTTGCTTTTGCACTAGAACACCTAGCATTACACCATCCTTGGGTTGTTGAAGCCTTAGAAGGTTGTTGTTAGGGTTCTTGAATTGGTTTTGACCAAAGAAAGGTGCTGGAGCCTTATTCTTGAAGGTGGTTTACAAGGGTGAGCATCCTTACTTTATATTCCCCCTTCTTGCTTAGGCCTTTATCCATTCTTGCTTATTCTTTTAAGCTTCAACTATAACTGATAAAAGTTCTAATTTTGTGTGCTTTAGAACTTTGTTTAAGGTTTCCTTGAGGTTTGGGGTTGTTTCCCCCCTCCAAGGCCTTGTTAGGCCTTGTTTTAAGCCATACCTTTTGGCCATTGTTCTTAGCTTTGCATGACCTCTCTACCACTGAAATCCAGAGGATTTTCAGTGGTGGGGAGGTGGTTTTGGTGTCCTAAATAGGAGAGGGTCATCCCCACTCCTTGTTGTCTTTGATGCTTGCACAAATGGCTTGTGTTGTAGCTTGTATGCCTAGCTTGCTTTAGCTTCATTTCAGTAGGTATTAGGCTTTGTTTTTCCATGTTATACCTCTGTTTCAAGTTGGTTTGGACATGCCTTGTATGCTTCATACATTTGCCTTGTAATCCCATAATTTGGCCTCAACATGCATCATGTTGTAACATGTGTTTTTAGCATGAATTTGGCTCAACTCCAAGAAGCTTCTAGCTTTGTTTTAGTATGTTAGAGGTCTATTTTTGGTTGTTTTGGTCGTCCATGACTTGCTTTGTATAGCTACTATGCAATCTAGCTTGTAGGCTTTAAGTATTGAATCTTCTAGCATGCTTAATTTGGATCATTTCAGTGGTTTGGCATCACTTAGAATGTTATTTCAGTCCATATAGTACACTTGAATACTTGCATTTATCACATATTCCATGCCTTGGAGGGTTTGTGTTTTGTGCCTCATGAATGTGACATTGTGTATGCGAACATGCTTGGGTACTTAGGATGACATCTAGGTGAGTTTTTGGGCTCCTTTTGACATGTCATACCTCTGTTTTTGGTTGCCTAAATCATGCCATGTTTGGTTGCATTAGGTGTAGAGTAATGCCTCTTTTGTGGTCTTGTATGCCTCATGCCTTGCCCTCTTTGTTTTGGCTTGTTTTGGCTTGGTTCATTGCATGTGTTTAGGCTTACTTTGCCATGATTTAGGATTGTTTTGGGTCATGCTTGCCACATGCTCTTTGTTTTGTGTGGCCATGGTTTGAGTCCTTGGGCTAACCTTAAGCCTTGGACCTCCTTGCATGCTTTGCTCACTTGGTTTAGTTGGTTTGGCACCATTCCTAACATGATTTCAGAGTTTGCAATGTATGTCATTTGTCCATGTTTGCCTCCTTTTAAGTGTGCTTAAAATTTTCCCTTCGATGCTTAAGTGTTGAACCATTTAGCATGCATGTTTGTATGTGATTTTGTCCCTTATTCCTTAGCATTTTGGCCACTGTTTTGGACCTATTAGAGAGCTGTCCATCTTGGTGTAAGCCCATCCTTTGCATGTTGTTGCATGCATGCCTTGTATGTTGTTGCATACTTGGCCCATAGCGTATTGTTGTATGCTTAAGTTGCATTTTGCATGCTTGTTAGCTTGCATTTTGTCATGTGTTTGATATGTTGTCATATGCTTGCATGTTTGCATGCTTGTTCACATGCCCATGTTGCATTGGTTTGCATGCATGTTTATGTTGCATAGCATTGTGCATGTTGGCACCCCTTGCCTCTTGATCAATTACGATGGAGGTTAGGATCATTTGTATGTTTGTGTGCATTTCATTTGACATTAAAGTTGCACACTTGGCCTCTTGGGCCATCATGCATTGAAATGCATGATTGATGGCCCGAGGGTCGGGAGCCACACTCCCTTGAGTTCATAACATGATAGGAAGGGTGGTCGTGCAAACATCGCTTTGAAAATGGATTGCCATGCCTTGTCTGCCTTCTGCTGCAGCAAAACATGGTTCTGCAGGAAGAGATGGCCGGTCGGCCATCATCAGTGCCGGCTGGCTATGAATTGTTGGCCGATGGCCTCATGTGTGGTCAATGACCAGTTTTCCATGGCCGGTGGTCCTATCTCTTGGTTGGTGACCTCCCACAACCTTCATGGTGTAGTTCAGAAGTATCCTTGAGACTTGTGCAGTCCTCAGAGGTGCAGAACAGTGCAAATAGAGGCAACATGTGGCATGGCAGCGGGTTTCCGAGCGAGGCGAATCGAGCATGCATGCATTTGACCCTCTTCCCGAGGCAGCTTTATTTCTTTAATAGCTTAATTAATTTGTTAATTAATTAAGGTTCTGTAATATTTAATTAGCTAGAGTAGTTAATTATTTATTTGGTTTGTATTATTCTTTTGGTCCTTCCACGAGAGGGCGAGTTTTGTAATAAGCACGTGTGTGTGTGATGCATGTCTTCCAACCCCCATTTCTTTCTCCCTTTTACTTAACCACTTATGATGGTTAGTTTTATGGCACGTTTCAATTAGCATCCTTATGTTTCGCATGTTTGCATTCATTCATATGTCTTGCATGCGCCGGGCTCGGCGCATCATACTAACTGCATTGTATCTCAATTTCGACTTGAATACATGTTATCTACAGCATCTCATATGCCTTCTTAGATTAGCCGAACCTATTCTAGTTGCATTTTGTTTGCGATGCATTAGCCATTTTAACATGAACTAGGGTCATGCATGATTCCTAACTATTTTCTTGTTTTGGCTCGGAGTACTAGGTAAGCTTTTTTTTATGCTTTAGCATCCTTGTATGCGTGTGAGTGACTGCCATGATAGCATGCTTACCATGAGGTTATTTGCTTATATGCTATAATTGCCTGAATGCCTGTGGGTAAGGTTGGGTTGCTTGAATTGGAATAATTCGTCGAAACCCGTGCTTTAACCTACTTGCGAGTAGCAAAACTTCAATCCATTTTCAAAACAAACGGATATGCGATGCTTTGTTCCAAGTTAGGCGATCTAGTCTATACTTGTGTGGTGTGTGCATTACATAGTAATTCTAGGCTAATAACCGGAATAAAAGCACATAATGTTTTCAAAACTAGATATCATGGTTAGTAGAGGCTGATCTTTGATCAGGCGAGCGGGGGTGCTCATAGCTGACCTTCCCCAATCGTACCCAAGTTCCCGAGCCGAGGCAACTTTGATGATGACGGACATGTGGCCTTAGGCAACGAGTCAGGGTTTCCTAAATTCCCCCAAAAGAAAATATTTAGGTGGCGACTCTGTATCTGGCAAAGCAGTCCATGTTTGGCACTTCTTTCTGAAAATCAATTTTTCAAAATGACTTACCGGATTTGGACTCTTTGATGATTCATCGATCTTGCATTGCACTCTGTGAGAATAGATACAGGACCGTGACATTGAGTCTGAACTGTAGTGAGCCCCAATGAACAAAACGGGATTTTTCCCCGGGACGTTCGGGGACGTCTACAGTTTCTGGTGACTCTACTGGGAATTTAGAGAACTTGACTCGAACTCATGATATCTTGTTTTGACTACACTTATGTGTCTCTTTGCATTGCATGTGCGTTGGTGCGCCTAGGACACCATGTTGGTCATCTGCTATTCCTGAACGGTTTGCCAGAGGCTCACTTCCAGAAGCGTGCCATAACGCTGACCGGTTACGGGCTCTGCCATGATGGGAACACAAACCTCGGTTTTTACCGGGGCACCCTTTTTGACCATTCGACCTAGTGCATATTCAGAATCCGTAGTGACTATTCCAAACTAGGACATGTTGCTTACCCGATTATAGGTTGTTTGAAACCGCCGCGTGCGTAGTGAAACCCTAGCTCCTAACAAAATAGGACAGGGAAACCCTATCCCAATATAGGGGTGTTTTGGCTCTCGTTTTCTTGCTACGTGCTGTTAGAATGTATTTCTACAAGGTTGTGCGTATCAGTTTGCAAGTCCGGGTGTTAGACTTGCGGGTATGAGTACTAGTGTTTTTGAGAATCAGTTATATCTGCGGGTATCAGTATGTTTGAGAATCAATTATATCCGCGGGTATCAGATTCAGTTTTGAGGCAATAATTTGGGGAACAGTAATTCAGTTATATCTGCGGGTATCTGTCTTGGTAAAATTGAGCTGAGATGCTGCCTGTTTTATCTTTCAGTCTAGAGATTCGGTCAGAGCAACCAGTGCTCCTTTTTGCTAAGGCAAGGCAGAGAAAGGCCAGTCAAGGCTCACCGGTTCATCAGATCTATCAGCCATCAGCTGCGTCGTCTCCGTTCAGTTCAGCGGACTTATGAGGACACAAGATTCAGAAGAAATTGTGGTTATGGCAGCCGCATTGGATCAAGGAATCATCTTACACGATGAGACCAATGTTGAAATACCACATCCGCCTAGGTCACCTGTCGTGCACCCAGTCTGGACGCCCCAGTTGTTTCAAGCTCGTGAGCCCACCACGTTTGAATTGATGGGAATGATTGGTGATCTTCAGCGATCTGTGTCTGATCTCGCCTACAGAATGTCGGCTTCGCCACCAACCACATCCTACGCTGAGAATTTCATACCGCAATCGCCCCCGCTACTGGGGCGAATTGTAATTGAGCTCAGCCAATTTGAGGCTGTCTCAAGCTATGGCCATGACATGTCAACAACAACCGGGTTCCACTCTGATGCAGCAGCCCAAACCCTCGATCAAGCTGAGGCTAGAGGTAAGAACAAAGTGGGAATAGATGCTGATCCCGTTGAACAACTGCTGTGGGCAGTCAAGGCTTTCAAAGCTGGAGGATTGAATAGGCAGCAAGTATTCGCAGTTCTGGCTAAAACTGTGGATGACGCTTTCCCCGCTCCGATCCAGGGCAGTTCGAGCCAGGCAAAAAATCAAGATAGGAACTGTCATACCAAAACCGTTCCCTCCAACACTAACTCTGCACCTGGAAAGGATCAGAAAGCCAAGGTAGCACCTGCCGATCCTTTTGCTAGTGCATCCGGCAAAAGTCAGCAAAGCTTGAATTATCTACCCCGAGGTCGTAGGGTATTCCATGCCCTTTATATGCCTTTGTCTAAGGCACTCCAGATCCTTACCAAAAAGGGCCATCTTAGACCCCTTGAGCCTCGGCCTCTCCAGAAGAATCTCCCCCCTCACATGATGCTGTCTTATACTGTGCGTACCACCAGCAAACCGGTCATAGCACCGACAACTGTTTCTGTCTTCGCCATGAAGTGTAACGACCCAGAAATCCTTTCCTCCGCTCGAGCGGAGGAGTGGCCGCTCGAGCGGACTTTTGGGGTTTCCAGCAATTTTTTTCAGACGACCTGAGATTCTGGGAGTTGTGGTTCTCCGCGGCGGGGAGTTTACGCCGGCGGACGGCTTTGTTGGTCTGCGGCTCCGAGGCGCAAGGTTAGGCGCCGGCGGTCGCTTGGGTAAGTTTGATTCTGAAGCATGTGGACTCATTTTTTATGTTCTTCTTAGTGTATTTGAAATGTCCTTACCTTATTTTGGGATATTAATTGAGATGATAAGATGATGGTAAAGTAAGATGGGACTAAAAACTTTAATTGGAATAATTTGTTTTCGACCAACCGTCACTCATTTGCCCTTTTCTTTTTCCCCACTTTGAATATGGATGTGAGGTTAGAACCATTGGAAAGCTTATTTCCGGGGCTTCAATTTGAGCACAAGAATGACCTAAAACGGAGTCCGAATGAGAGAGTTATACCTGTTAAAAGTTTCGGAATCTGTGCTGAAAACAGGTCCGCTCGAGCGGGAATTTCTACGCTCGAGCGGAGATTACGGGACAGCAGCTTTTAAACCAGATTTTTGGATCATTTTTCACATATTCTTTTCCCCTCTTCTCTCCTTTCCCCCTAGGACCGAAAACCCTAGGGTTTTGATCCCAAATCCTCACCATTTCTCTTTGTTTTGATCAAGATCTTCCACCAAGAAGTGAAGAGGACAAGAAGATGAACATTTCCAACCGATTTGATTTTGGAATTTCAAAGTGATACTCTTGACCTAGCTTCCTTGCTTTCAATCTTGAGGTAGGAGATCTTATTTGCATTGATTGATGGATTTATGGTATTTTGGGTGTAGATTTATGGTATGTTGTGTATATAACTACAAATCTATAGTTTTGTATATATTATGTCCAATTTGTGATTTGGGGTGTTGGGTTCATTATGTTAGAGATGCAATTGCTAGATTAAAGTGATGGATTATGAACTTTAGATGGAGAAAATTGGAAGAAGAAGTAATGGTTTGAGGAGTTTGGATTTTTGTCTTGAAACCCTAAGTTGATTAATGGTGATAACTAATGAATTGGCCCAAATTGAAGGTAGAATAAGGAAATTGAGATGTTGAATTGTATATGTATAAATTTAATTGGATTTAGAGATATTTCAAATTATGTAAAAATATTAGCGAATGAACTTTGTTATAAACATTAGAATTTATGCTATAATGGAAGGAAAAATTAAGGAAATAATGTATTAAGACTATGGACGACATGAACTTGGGTGTGGAATGTTGAAGTGAGATTCAAAGATTTAATTTGATTCATGTTGAATTGCCAAATGATGTAGAAATGGGATAAAGAGAAATAAACTAGTTAAAAACGGAATAATGATATGTGACCCGATTTTTATGTGTATTATGAATTGTGTAGGGTCAATTACAGAGGCGGATCAAGCGTCTAATCACTTTGTGAGTAATAATGCGCTACATGTACATTTTATTTTCTGATAATGATTATGGTATTAACGCTCTGTTCTGTGTAAGTGATTTCATTAACATTAAGTTAATCAAAAATCAGTATGAATGTTGAGGAAGCTACATACAACGGTATGTTTATGGAACTATTCTGTTCTATTTATATGGTATATTAATCCTCTGGCATCTGTAAGCAATTGGTATCATCTTTGTTAATTATGAGACAACTATTTTGATAGATAAAATGCACATTCTGTGGTCCGCGATAAACAAGTGAAATGTGAATACTACTACGTTTTATGTATGTTTAATTCGCTAATGTTTGTCGTTACTATTAATGTGCATTTATAACGTTGACTTTACATCATTAATGATGTTGTATGTGTATCAATTGGGATTGTTCTGCTCTGTTTATTATTCTGTTTATGGTCTGGCGCTATTCAGATGACTTTGGGATGGTTCTGCTCTGTTTATTTATTCTGGTTATACATACTGTCTATTGATCCGTTCCGTTTAAGATTTAGCATGATATGTCATTGGTTTCAAAACTTATTATCTTCTACTAGTTCTGTACCCTCACACTTTATGCGTTCTCACGCTTTATGCTCGTTACGCTTTATGCGTTCGTTATCTCTGGCCGATAAGCCGCTCATATGACCGGCGAAGGCTATTCTCAGAATCGTTGGGATGATGGTTATTCATTATTTGAAAATATGAACATTTTGAATCCTCTATACATACTAAAGCTGCGTTGTTAAGGAAAGCGACTCATGATATTTCTGAGTGTAAATAAACATATGCTTCGCAATTATATCTTGTTTGAGTGGAACATTACATGATTTACGTACTATTATTCAGAGCTTGACTCACTTTATTTTATGTCTCATTTACGAGGCACTCAACCTGGAGGTCAATCTTAACCTGTGGCTTCCGATACCAGTTGCCAAGCCTTGAGTGTCTAAGCTGTTAGGTGTTAACCGTTCAACTTTTGGAGTTTTGTTAAGTTTTAAAGTTGTATTTAGTCTGTACCCAAATGTCTATGAGGAAGATGTATATGTACATAACTATCTTCAGATACACATCACTGTATAATTATCTGCATTATGTTCTGTCTACGGTCCTGGCATAGTAGTGATAGCTCAATGGATGTTATTTTACGCTATTATATATTATTGGATGCTTCCGTTCAGGCCCCATATGATATGTATAACAGGTTTTGTGTCTGTTTGCGAATGGGTCATGCCCAAACTTTTAGGGGCGGGTTTGGGGCGTGACAAGTGGTATCAGAGCACGAGTTGCTATCTCACACACGGATCCATTGAGCTGTAGGATGTCTAGAAAAGACTTAGGGTTCATGCATGACATCCTTAGTGCATATGAAAAGACTGATAGCAACGTTAAGAGTAATTTGTTTACGTTAACGATTATGAGCCATGTCTATTATACCTCTCATGTCTATTATACGAAATGATTGATTTTTGAAAAGCCTATTTTGATGACATTATGGTTGTTCCGTTATGATACTCGTTTTGCTTATGATATGACATGATGAGACTTATTGACTTCTGGTGTGGAGCAAAGTGCTGTACGGAACTAAGTGCTACACTTTAGTGGGAGCCACCTCTAGAATCCGTACGAGCCACCTCTTGAGTCCATACACACTTCTGTATATTTCTGATATATCTGTGCCGAAAGGCTATCTGGGCTGAAAGGCCAATCTGATAATTCTGGGCCAACATGCCAATCTGTTAAAATGGTATAAGTAATTGTGGCACCCTTAATTCCTATGGCCCTCGCCTGGGTAATAACAATGGTGGCCTATGGCCCTCGCCCGGGGGTAACAATACCGTGGCTATTGGTATCAATTTTGTGGTCTTCGGACCTACCTGTTGTGGTCTTCGGACCTACCTGTTGTGGTCTTCGGACCTACCTGTTGTGGTCTGTGGACCTACCTGTTGTGGTCATTGGACCTACCTGTTGTGGTCATTGGACCTACCTATTGTGGTCTGTGGACCTACTTGTTGTGGTCTTCGGACCTACCTGTTGTGGTCTTCGGACCTACCTGATCTGATAGTTAGCCATATATGATCTCATGCAAAATTTAAATATGAATATGATTATGATCATATATCTGAATCTGTTTCAGTTGTCATGAATTGCTTAAACACCAAGTATGAAAAAGTTATGATATAGTGATGTCTTTCTTGTTATGGTATTGTTTGGACCTATGATTTAAAAAGGTATTGTGATATGTATTTGATAAGTTGTGTTTTGGATAAGTTGGACCCATGTAAGAAGTGACTTATTCTATTCTGTTAAGTGCACGATAATGACATGATATGACAAGCACTGCTTCATTTTCTGATATGTTATGTTACGAATCAAGGAATGATGTTCCATATATGGAAAAGTAACCATGACATCTGTAGTACAAGGCCCTTACCCGGGGGTAATAATACCGTGGTTTAAATATGTTATAAGATATGTTTTGCCACCGACAGTCTTGTACGGGTGGGTTATGATCGAGCATAAACTCTGCTTCCTGTTTCTGATTCAAGTATAACTAAGAGTATGTATGAATATGTTTCTAATTATTTATTCTGTTATGCTATGTTATAACATAATGAAAATTGATAATATCAAATGAGTGCAGTTCATGTGTAATCGGGATTTGTCTATAGACTTTGTGAACTATGATACACGAGATTTGTACAAAAAAAGAGAGGCAGCTATTGACTACTTGGAAGTGTAAGTAGAGAATCTACCGCAAGAATTAAAATCCTGTCTTCGTATATTTGGAAACATTCCTGTGAAATGTTTATGTGTACCTATGTCAATGTTAGTTTTTAAAAAAAAAAAAAAAATTTCTTCTATCACCTACATGGAAGTTGTGATGTGGACTATTCTGTTCGATATTGAGAATTTCGATGAAAACAAATGGACTTGAGAATGTTCCCTTTTACTTATTACAAATTAATTGACTACCACATTGAATTATCCTACTACGAATTTCGTTTTATTAAGGATTATGAATTTTGATGTTATGAAATCAAATTATTTCTTTGTTATACTATTGCATATGTTTTTGACACTATAGAATCTGGAAGGATGTGATTCTTATGATTACTGATTTATGATTCTATGGAAACCTAGTAGAATTTATGAATGAGGAATAACGAAACTCTATTTATATTAATCGATTGAGCGGATGGTGGTCTCTAAATTCAGATGACCGTTCTTGACCCTCGATAATTACAAGTTGTGAATACGAAACTCTGTGATTGATCTCGTGTTTTCCGGTAAGAAAAAGGAAGAATCGTCTGAATAGTAGAAAACAAAAAGAGGCCAAATTGATTTGTACTATGAGTGATTACTTAAGTAAGATTTTGAATGCACTTTCTGACCTTGTTTGATAGCTATAATTATTGTTTAGATTTGAATTTTTAACGGCATGATCAGGTATCTACAATGGGGATTCTTCTTCCCACTGTTCCAATTTTGTTAAAAGTAGAGAAGGTGGGTTAAATCTACATAATGATGTGATTTTGATATGTTTTCGTAAATGGAAGATGTGGTAACTCTCAAGCAGGCAGAACCTTATTTGATAGGTTTAATTATGAATCTGAGACCAGCATAACTTTTATGTAATCTTACGTATGTTTACGAGATTTGAATTTCGGAATGAGTAAACGATTGGATTTTGTCCTATATGTTTAGATGTATGACTAGTTATATATACGTTTAAGTCTTCTTACGTATGGAAAGAAAGGGATTGAAGAAAAGAGCATAGATCTTCAAGGAAGTAAAGGAGGAAGTGAATGGTGGTAGAGCTTTTAAAGCTTAAGGTATGTTTGATCGTTTGATTGACTTCTCTTGAAGTTGAGTAGGAACTTCTCTATGTGAGTGTCTTTAAGAAATACTTGTATGAAGGGCTCCACTATTCTATATCTATATATATTTTGTTTTTGTTCTCAATGTCAAAGAAATAAAGAGTGATGATGCCCTTAATTGAAGTGCAAATGAAATTTTGGGGTGAAACCGTACGATGTGAATTGTCTGTAAAATTGAGCTTTGAGCATTCACTAGACGTGGTGCGCTTAGTTGTTAATTGAGAAGTTGTTATAAGCTTTGGGATTACTTGGATAGTGTTACTCCTTGCCATTGGAATTTTGATACGTGTAGGTTGATCGAAAATATTTGTGACCCTTTCTTATTCCAAGTATGGATCTAGTTTGGACATTACAAGGTATGTTTCTGTTTATGTTTGACCTATTTTCAATTTGGTTTTCTAAAATTTCGAGGACGAAATTTTTGTAAGGAGGGAAGGATGTAACGACCCAGAAATCCTTTCCTCCGCTCGAGCGGAGGAGTGGCCGCTCGAGCGGACTTTTGGGGTTTCCAGCAATTTTTTTCAGACGGCCTGAGATTCTGGGAGTTGTGGTTCTCCGCTCGAGCGGGGGAGTTTACGCTCGAGCGGACGACTTTGTTGGTCTGCGCGCTCGAGCGCAAGGTTGGGCGCTCGAGCGGGTCGCTTGGGTAAGTTTGATTCTGAAGCATGTGGACTCATTTTTTATGTTCTTCTTAGTGTATTTGAAATGTCCTTACCTTATTTTGGGATATTAATTGAGATGATAAGATGATGGTAAAGTAAGACGGGACTAAAAACTTTAATTGGAATAATTTGTTTTCGACCAACCGTCACTCATTTGCCCTTTTCTTTTTCCCCACTTTGAATATGGATGTGAGGTTAGAACCATTGGAAAGCTTATTTCCGGGGCTTCAATTTGAGCACAAGAATGACCTAAAACGGAGTCCGAATGAGAGAGTTATACCTGTTCAAAGTTTCGGAATCTGTGCTGAAAACAGGTCCGCTCGAGCGGGAATTTCTACGCTCGAGCGGAGATTACGGGACAGCAGCTTTTAAACCAGATTTTTGGATCATTTTTCACATATTCTTTTCCCCTCTTCTCTCCTTTCCCCCTAGGACCGAAAACCCTAGGGTTTTGATCCCAAATCCTCACCATTTCTCTTTGTTTTGATCAAGATCTTCCACCAAGAAGTGAAGAGGACAAGAAGATGAACATTTCCAACCGATTTGATTTTGGAATTTCAAAGTGATACTCTTGACCTAGCTTCCTTGCTTTCAATCTTGAGGTAGGAGATCTTATTTGCATTGATTGATGGATTTATGGTATTTTGGGTGTAGATTTATGGTATGTTGTGTATATAACTACAAATCTATAGTTTTGTATATATTATGTCCAATTTGTGATTTGGGGGTTTGGGTTTATTATGTTAGAGATGCAATTGCTAGATTAAAGTGATGGATTATGAACTTTAGATGGAGAAAATTGGAAGAAGAAGTAATGGTTTGAGGAGTTTGGATTTTTGTCTTGAAACCCTAAGTTGATTAATGGTGATAACTAATGAATTGGCCCAAATTGAAGGTAGAATAAGGAAATTGAGATGTTGAATTGTATATGTATAAATTTAATTGGATTTCTGAGATATTTCGAAATTATGTAAAAATATTAGCGAATGAACTTTGTTATAAACATTAGAATTTATGCGATAATGGAAGGGAAAAATTAAGGAAATAATGTATTAAGACTATGGACGACATGAACTTGGGTGTGGAATGTTGAAGTGAGATTCAAAGATTTAATTTGATTCATGTTGAATTGCCAAATGATGTAGAAATGGGATAAAGAGAAATAAACTAGTTAAAAACGGAATAATGATATGTGACCCGATTTTTATGTGTATTATGAATTGTGTAGGGTCAATTACAGAGGCGGATCAAGCGTCTAATCACTGTGAGTAATAGTACGCTACATGTACATTTTATTTTCTGATAATGATTATGGTATTAACGCTCTGTTCTGTGTAAGTGATTTCATTAACATTAAGTTAATCAAAAATCAGTATGAATGTTGAGGAAGCTACATACAACGGTATGTTTATGGAACTATTCTGTTCTATTTATATGGTATATTAATCCTCTGGCATCTGTAAGCAATTGGTATCATCTTTGTTAATTATGAGACAACTATTTTGATAGATAAAATGCACATTCTGTGGTCCGCGATAAACAAGTGAAATGTGAATACTACTACGTCGGATGTATGTTTAATTCGCTAATGTTTGTCGTTACTATTAATGTGCATTTATAACGTTCACTTTACATCGATAATGATGTTGTATGTGTATCAATTGGGATTGTTACGCTCATTTATTATTACATTTTATGGTCTGGCGCTATTCAGATGACTTTGGGATGGTTCTGCTCTGTTTATTTATTCTGGTTATACATACTGTCTATTGATCCGTTCCGTTTAAGATTTAGCATGATATGTCTGTTGGTTTCAAAACTTATTATCTTCTACTAGTTCTGTACCCTCACACTTTATGCGTTCTGTCACGCTTTATGCGTTCTGTTACGCTTTATGCGTTCTGTTATCTCTGGGCTGATAAGCCGTTCTGTTATGACTGGGCCGAAAGGCTATTCTGTAACTGTTGGGACTGATGGTTATTCTGTTATTTGAAAATATGAACATTTTGAATCCTCTATACATACTAAACTGCGTTGTTAAGGAAACTGGACTCATGATATTTACAGAGTGTAAATAAACATATGCTTCTGCAATTATATACTGTTTGAGTGGAACATTACATGATTTACGTACTATTATTCACTGAGCTTGACTCACTTTATTTTATGTCTGTTTCTGTAGGCACTCAACCTGGAGGTCAATCTTAACCTGTGGCTTCCGATACCAGTTGCCAAGCCTTGAGTGTCTAAGCTGTTAGGTGTTAACCGTTCAACTTTTGGAGTTTTGTTAAGTTTTAAAGTTGTATTTAGTCTGTACCCAAATGTCTATGAGGAAGATGTATATGTACATAACTATCTTCAGATACACATCACTGTATAATTATCTGCATTATGTTCTGTCTACGGTCCTGGCATAGTAGTGATAGCTCAATGGATGTTATTTTACGCTATTATATATTATTGGATGCTTCCGTTCAGGCCCCATATGATATGTATAACAGGTTTTGTGTCTGTTTGCGAATGGGTCATGCCCAAACTTTTAGGGGCGGGTTTGGGGCGTGACATGAAGTACAGGATTTGATCGACAATGAGGTCATCCTTCCACCTACCTCAGTAAAGTCTGTTACTGCTGAGTTGTTAGATTTCGAGGATACTACAAGTATGTGATCAGGACTTGGTCCACCTGCGGGCGGTGCTCAGTTTACTTTGGATATGGGGTATGGCATGCACTTTGGAGCATTTGCAAATGCTAGTTTTGCACTTTCTGACTTGGGTATTCAGTCAGTTTTGTTATCTTGTATATAGGCAGTCTTTTTGTACTATGTCGGTAGGGTCTGTCTTGTTGTATCGAGTCAGTCCTATCGTACAAAGGTCGGGATTCCGGGGATGTTACCTCAGGCATCATCATTTTGTTTTGTGTTTGTCTTTTCATTTTCTTTTGAGTCTATTTCTACTTGGAGCCAGTTACACCAACAGATTTGAATGAACAGCAGTAATTTTCACACTCTTGTGCTTGCTTCTGCCTTGCGTCAGTGGTGCTAGGAGTCCGTTTGAAACAGCAGTGCATTTCACCTGCTCTTTTGTGCCTATAAGTTATTACATCGACCTAAGTTTTTCAAAACTTTTTGAACATTGTGATGAAAGAACGAAGAGGAAGGAATTCCTTGGGATTTGTGAAAATTTGATCAATTGAGAAAAAGAGAGGCGTGCTAAGCCCTTAATGAATGAGATCATGTTTGTTAATGTGAGTACTGAGAAGGATCCTGGCTTGATCCAGATTGGTTCAACACTATCTTCAGCGCGAGCGATTTGTCGCTTTCTTAAAAGGTTTCAAAAAATGTTTTGCGCGGTCCTGTGAAGACTTGTGTGGAATCGCTTTTGAGATTGTGTAGCCTAGGATCGCTCTCAGCCTCGAGACATGACCCCTCACTTTCAAACCTTGAACTTGGATTCATAATGTTCAACGATCAACCACAATGTGAGGCCTGTGTGGCTAGATTCGAAGCAGCCCGGGAACTGGGGGCAAGAAAAATCAGATCAAGAAGCTTGTGAAGCTAGATCAGGAGCACCCCTCGAACTAGAGGCAAAAAAAAAAATGTCAGATGTGCTCGAAGGGTCAAAGATAAAGACTGGCAAGAATGCCAAATTCCAGAAGGGAAGAAAGAAGAGGGTATCACTGAACGACAACTGAGTTCCTATCCACAACACTAGGGGCAAGTTCAGCTCCCCATTGGACGGACTCCTGCATCGTCAGCGAACAGTAGCTATTCTCCTGGATTCAGATGCTTCATGATCTCAAAACCATTTGACATGGACAAAGCTACACTTTTACCCTTGAGAGGCTCGCTGGGCCGAAAGCCCAGAAGGGCGACCCAGGCAAAAGTTAGAGCAAGGAAAAGAATAAAAGAACAAAAAAAAAAGAAAAATGCAAAGAATGAAAAAAGAAATGAAAAGATGAAAAAGAAAAAGAAGAAAAGAAATGAAAAGAATTGAAAAGAAAAGAAGAACAAAGCTCGCAAGGTTAAAAACCCGGAAGGGCAGCCTTGGCAAAACTCAGAACGTAAAAGGAGAGGTTAATACACGAGTGCACCTTAACTGGAACTACGTAAGGCTTGATTCCCATGTTTGGGATACGTAGGGAACTTCATTATGAAGTCCAGCCATAAACACTTCCAAATCAATTGTGTCCATGTAATGGTTCCGATCATCTTTATCATTTCTGTATCCGAGAGTTCGGTTGTGATCATCGCTGTGAGGACTGATTACAGTTTGCTGCGGCGCCATCCAGACATAGGGCAATGTCACGACCCGAACCCGCCCCTATGGCTTAAGGACATAACCGGCTAGTAATCCTGTGACTACCTACGGCCTCAGACCAAAACAGACATAACTCGTTAGAGTAAAGGGGCCAAATGGAAGCAAAAATTTAAAACTTTGTCCATAGAGCCGTGCTTATATGCACATCAAATAAACCATACTCATATACGTTAATAACCCACATCATAGGTACAGTAGCATAAACTTCTTTACAGACATGATCCTCTAAACTGAGCCAACCTATAACAGACTATATACAAATATACACAAAGTCCTTGCCAACAAGATAAAACGTAAATGCATAACAAAATGGCAAGGATGGGTCTCGTGCGTGAGACACAAGGCTAACTCTCCAAAACTCGTGTTGTTCGTGGCAGACTTCACTGGGGCTGGGTTTGGACTTCTCTTGCCTCACCTACAAACACATGAATGAGCGTGAAAGATAGCCTAGTGAATAATATGAAATACAGAAGTTACACAACAATGTAGAACAACAGGTTCCAAATGGCCTTAGGCCCAATTCATATTTCTATTTAACAGATATATAACTATACGAATTTCAAATTAAATGACTTGTAGTTTCAACATTCTGGCCTTTGGCCCATTCAGATTTCCATTCATGTCAAAATGGCCTTCGGCTCACTCTTTTATGTCAACACGGCCTTCGGCCCGATCATTTATGTCAAAACGGCCTTCGGCCCACTCATTCATGTCAAAACGGCCTTCGGTCCACTCATTCATGTCAAAAAGGCCTTCGGCCCACTCATTCATGTCAAAACGACCTTCGGTCCATTCATATAAGTCAAAACGACCTTTGGTCCATTCATATATGTCAAAATGACCTTCAGTCCGTTCATTTCTCTCAAAACGACCTTCGGTCCATTCAATTCTATCAAAAGGACCTTTGGTCCATTTATGTTTATCAAAACGATCTTTGGTCCCTTCATTTATTCATGTCAGACTTTTGTCCGCAATCCCAATTAGCAACTCATAAAGCTTATAAGGGAATAAACAGTTGGATTCACAAGCATTCGAATATCGATATTACTCACAGTGATGGGCCTGTGGATTTGCCCCGGAGCTTGATCCTACACATTTCATGAACACAAAAGGGTCACTAACAGTTCAATCCGTTTTTTAATTCACATGTTCCTCTTTACGCTTTATTCTTAGCTCATTAACTCATTTACAATGCTTAACACATGCCTAAGAGTGCTTGCAAGTGAAAGAGAACGGAAAACGAAACACAGAATGCGAAACAAAATTTCAGAAAACAGGGTCCCCGCTCGAACGTGGACTCCCTCGCTCGAGCGGACCCTTCAAGCCTGCAAAAGTGTTGGTTGCATGAAAAATGTGCTCGAGCGTGGAATAGAGCGCTCGAGCGGAAGGCCTGTTTGCAAAAGCTCCACGCTCGAGCGTGAGATATCCCGCTCAAGCGGACATCCAATTCTGCAAAAAGTGCTGGAAGCACGAAATTCACGCACGAGCGAAGGGTTTCCTGCTCGAGCGGACCTCAAATTTCTGGAAAACCCAGAATTGCATTCTTGAGGTTCATTTCGACTTTCCAGCCACAATACTTGCATACAATGGCTCAAATCCCAAATATAATCATACTAACATGGCACCAATGCGAGATTATAACATTATGGAGCTCAATTTCTTGATTTATCTACATGCATGTCCCAAAATATGTCAAACTCAACACCAACATAACAAACTCATGCATTCAAGCTCATATCTCCTCAAATTGTACATGCATGTGATGAATTAGACACATTATCAACTTAGATAACACAAATGGTGATCAAGACATGAGTTTTGCTTTAACATTTCACATGGATTATACACATTTGTGCTCAAACATGCAATATCAAGGTGATTTCCTACATGCATGCACATATTGAGCTTCAATTCGACAAATACAACCCAATTTCATTTCAATCTTACTCTTGATCACCAAATTAGCTTGAGCACACAAAATTACAAACTATACTCCAGGAATTACTCACCTAGAAGCTTTGATCTTCTAAGCTCTAGTCAATTCTTGAGCTAAATCTCCAAGATTTCCAAGCTTTAGGCCAAATTAGCACAATTCTCTCCCTTTCTCTCACTATGGCCGGCCCTCTCTCTCTCTCACAATTGTCTAACTCAGATTTTTCAGTTGCAAAGAGTTAAAGGAGAGTGTAATGCTAACATACAACAAGCCCCACTAGCATATTATTTAATAATAAAATATTTGGGCACTTAATTCATCAATTTAATCAGTTTAATCTGACCAAAATCAATTTCTAATTAAATTTCGCCGTAGGCTCTAAAAATTATGCCAATCACGATGGTGTAATCAATTTCGGGTTTTGTGGCCGATATGGCCCTCAATTTAATTTCCGAAGCGGGTTATTCAAACAGATATTCCTACGGTGAGCAGATAGAATTTCAAAATCACATATATTCACATAATGACACATAAAATCATGCTAAACACATAATCATACTCAAATTAAGGACCGATTAGCGTACTACGGAACAGGGGTATCACAGTCTTCCCCCCTTTAGGAAGTTTGGTCCTCCAAACTTAAGTTACCTTCGTCGGGAAACAAATGTGGATAGCGTAGTCGCATCTCCTCCTCTTTTTCCCATGTGGCATCCGTCCCATAGTGCTATTTCCATTCCACTTTCACCATTGGGATGGACTTGCTTCTTAATTGTTTCACTTGCCAATCAACAATCCGTTCCGGCCATTCAGCATATTCCATATTTTCATCAATAGCAACCCAGTGATAATCAATCACATGAAACGGGTCTCGAAGGTAACCCCTCAACATCAACACATGAAACACATTATGGATTTGCTCAAATCCCGGCGGCAAAGCAACTCTATAAGCAACTGGGCCAAGCCTCTCCAAAATCTAAAACGGCCCAATGTAGCGGGGCGATAACTTCCCTTTTTTCCCAAATCTGACTTGGCCTTTCATCGGAGAAACACGGATGAACACATGGTCACCAACCTCATACTCAAGAGGTCTTCTCCGAACGTCTGCATAATTCTTTTGTTGGTCCTGAGCTGTTTTGAGCCTTTGACGAATAGTCTTGATTTTCTCAGAAGTGTCTTGCACAATTTATGGCCCAAGCAAAGCTCTATCCCCGACCTCTGTCCAACAAATAGGTGATCTATGCCTCCTACCATACAAAGCCTTGTATGGTGTCATACCGATGCTGGAGTGGAAGCTGTTATTATAAGCAAACTCTGCAAGTGGCAAATAGTCTTCCCAACTCCCCTGAAAATCCAAAGCACACATGCGAAGCATATCTTCCAAAGTTTGTATCGTTCGTTCTGACTGCCCATCTGTCTATGGGTGGAATGCAGTACTGAATCTTAGTTCTGTTCCCACAGCTTCCTGCAAACTCTTCCACAGTCTAGACACGAATTTCAGATCTCTATCCGACACAATGGATACCGGAACTTCGTGTAAACGGACAATCTCATCAACATAAATGGTAGCCAATCTATACGCAGTAAATGTAGTTTTGACAGGTAGAAAATGTGCAGATTTAGTCAGTCTATCAACTACAACCCAAACAGAATCCATACCTCGAGAAGTCTGAGGTAGGCCAACAACGAAATCCATAGTCACATGTTCCCACTTCCATTCAAAAATAGAGAGAGGTTGAAGTAGACCGCCTAGTTTATGTTGTTCAGCCTTAACTTGCTGACACTGAAGGCACTTGGACACATATTCTGCAATCTCTTTCTTCATTTTAGGCCACCAATAGGTTTGTTTCAAGTCCCGATACATTTTATTGTTACCCGGATGCATAGCAAATACGGATCTGTGGGCTTCATCTAGGACCCTCTTCTTTAGTTCCAAGATATCAAGGACACATAGTCGGTTTCGGAATTTCAACACTTCATTCTCAATGGCAAACTCTGCTTTCGGACTTGTCTCAAATTCATCAATCACCTTTCTGAGGAACTCATCCTCTTTCTGTTTCTGTCTGATTTCATCAATAATGGCCGGCTCGGCGGTAATAGCGGGCTATCAATCTGCTCTGCCCACATACTATTACTTCAATTTCAGACCTCTCAAAGTCTTGCAAAATTTCCCTTTGTTCTGTAAGCAAACAAGCCATACTCCCTGTCGATTTTTTGCTCAAGGCATCAGCAACTATATTGGCTTTCCCGGGGTGGTACTGAATCTCAAGATCATAGTCTTTGATCAGTTCAAGCCATCTCCTCTGTCGCATAGTCAGTTCTTTCTATGTAAAGAAGTATTTTAGGCTCTTGTGATCTGTGTAGACTTCACACTTTGCCCCATACAAATAATGCTGTCAGATTTTCAAAGCAAAAACCACTGCGGCCAATTCCAGGTCATGCGTTGCATAATTCTTCTCATGTGGCCTCAACTGTCGGGAGGCGTAGGCAATAACTTTTCCGCTCTACATTAACACACAGCCCAAACCTTTATAAGACGCATTACTGAAGATTACAAAATTTTCCATACCTGAAGGTAGTGTCAAAATTGGTGCAGTAGTCAATCTTGTTTTCAGTTCTTGAAAAGCAGATTCTCTTTCATCATTCCATTCAAACGGTTGCCCTTTACGTGTCAATTGGGTAAGAGGCACGGCTAATTTTGAAAAGTCCTTCACAAACCTCCGGTAGTACCCAGTTAAGCCCATAAAACTGCGAACCTCTGTCACATTAGTCGGTGTAGGCCAATTCACAATTGCCTCTATTTTCTGCGGGTCTACTGAAATTCCTTCCTTGTTGATCACATGCCCTAAGAAAACAACTTCATCCAACCAAAACTCACATTTCTTTAGTTTAACAAATAATTTCCTTTCCCGAAGTATTTGTAAAACAGTCCTCAAATGATGTTCATGTTCAAGTCTATCTTTAGAATATATCAAAATATCATCGATGAAGACTACAACAAACTCATCAAGGTAGGTTTTAAAAATTCTATTCAGTAGGTCCATAAATGCTGCCGGGGCATTAGTCACTCCAAATGGCATAACAAGAAACTCAAAATGACCATACCTCGTTCTGAATGCTATTTTCTCAACATCCTCTGCCTTAACTTTCAGCTGATGATACCCGGATCTCAAATCAATCTTAGAAAACACCTGTGATCCCTGCAACTGGTCAAATAAATCATCAATACGGGGTAAGGGATACTTGTTCTTTATCGTTACCTTGTTCAATTCTCGATAATCGATGCACAGGCGCAAGGTACCATCCTTTTTTTTCACAAATAACACCGGTGCGCCCCAAGGCGAAGTGCTAGGCCGGATAAACCCCTTGTTAAGCAGGTCTTGCAACTGTTCTTTCAATTCTTTCATCTCGGCAGTAGCCATTCTGTAGGGAGTCTTAGAAATAGGCTGGGTGCCTGGCACAGTCTCAATAGTAAACTTACCAATTCCCCTGGTAATTCATTTGGGAACACATCTAGGAATTCTCTAACAATAGGAATATCATTCAATTCAACATTCACAGATTGTTCAGTTAAAACATAGCACAGATAACCCCGGCACCCCTTCCTGATCAGTTTACATGCTTTCATTGCAGATATCAAATAAGGTGGAGGCACTACCCCATTACCCACAAACACAATTTCTTTTTGTTTTGGGGGTTTAAATACAACCCTTTTTGTCACACAATCTATGGTGGCACAATACTTGGTCAACCAATCCATGCCCAAAATTACATCAAAATGTCTAAAGTTCAAGGGCAATAAATCTACGTATAAGGTAGCATCCTCAATATGCATGTCACAAAACCGATATATATAGTCACATAACACAGATTCCCCCGATGGAGCAGACGCACACAACAAATATGGCAACAACTCTAGGGGTCTTTTCAGTCTAGATGCAAATGTATATGTCACAAATGAGTGTGTTGATCCAGAATCAATTAATACAAAGGCATCCTGATTACATATTGAAATAGTACCTGAAACAACGGCATTGGCATTCCGTGTATCGCCCGGAAGAAGCGCAAAAACTCTCCCTTGTCTCACGGTATCCCCGGTAATAGCGGATCTCAAAGTATTTCCCGGCTTTGGAACTGATGCAGTGGAACTAGCTGCTCTCTTTCCACCATTCTGATTACACTCTCGGGCCATATGCCCTTGTTTCCCACACTTGAAACAGGCTCCTGATGCACGGTAATAGACTCCACAGTGCCTTTTACTACAGATATTGCACATGGGAGCTGTGTCTCGGGAAGAATTTGAAGTAGTGGAGGAGCCCGTGTTTTGCTTTTTCAGAAATTTCTTCTTCGAAAAGAAGCCTTGCCTTTTGTTACCCTTCCATTCTGTTACTGGCTTAGCTTGTCTAGCTATATTAGCCTCTGATATGATGGCCCTGTGAAGCACCCCAATGTAGGTTTCCAACTTTAGAACATTCACCCTTTCTAGGATGTCACTACAGAGTCCACCTTCAAAGTGTCTTGCCTTCTTATAATCGGTGTCAATCACGTGTGGTGCAAACCTGGCCAATTTAGTGAACTTGGCGTCATACTCAGCCACTGTCATGCTATCTTGCTTGAGTTCCATGAACTCGGCTACTTTCCTATCCTGAACGCATTGCGGGAAGTACTTGTCATAAAAGATCTCCAGAAATTTTACCCAATCCACATCTTTATGATTTTCTCGCATCAACATCCACCATCTTCTTGCTTCGTATTCTAGCATAAAAGTGGCTCGGAGCACCTTCTGAGGCTCTGAACGGGGAAACACTTCAAATAATTTCTCAATGCCGAGGACCTACGCTTCGGCTTTCAACGGATCTAATCCCCCGTGGAACTGTGGTGATTTCATTTTCTTGAATTCCTTAGTGAGAGCTATTATCCGATCATCATTTTGATTATCTGGCACGGGTGGTGCCGGAGGTGAAAGTGGCGGGTGTGGTTGCTGCCACTGTTGTTGCCACTCCTGTTGCTGTCTCAAAGCTTCTGCCATTTCTTGGATCAATCTTTCCATTCTGTCTATTCTGGCAGTAGAGGACTCCTCTATCTCATCACCTCTGGTTCTCACCATCTGATTAAACTTGCATTTTTTTTTGATACAAAAGATTCACAAATATGTATACACTAAGAGCGCACATATTCAAATAATTGCAATGCAAGTAAATTACAACTTATAGCACATAATTACTCAAATCAAAACACTTAAGCATATTCTTGATGCTTTCACAGTTCGTATCAAAGTAGTTAAGTATATTATCAATGCCTCCAAATTCATATTTATCACAGGAATGCATCCTAGATCTTATCTAGACGCGTATTGCTCTTTTGGACAAGTGTGTGAGTTATTAACTCGTGCTCTGATACCACTCTGTCACGACCCGAACCCACCCCGAACCCGCGCCTATGGGTTAAGGACATAACCGGCCAGTAATCCTGTGATTACCTACGGCCTCAGACCAAAACAGACATAACTCGTTAGAGTAAAGGGGCCAAACGGAAGCAAAAATTTAAAAATTTGTCCACAGAGCCGTGCTTATATGCACATCAAATAAACCCTACTCATATACGTTAATAACCCACATCATAAGTACAGTAGCATAAACTTCTTTACAGACAGGATCCTCTAAACTGAGCCAACCCATAACAGACTATATACAAATATACACAAAGTCCTTGCCAACAAGACAAAACGTAAATGCATAACAAAATGGCAAGGATGGGTCTCGTGCGTGAGACACAAGGCTGACTCTCCAAAACTCGTGTTGTTCATAGCAGACTTCACTGGGGCTGGGTTTGGACTTCTCTTGCCTCACCTACAAACACATGAATGGGCGTGAGCGATAGCCCAGTGAATAATATCAAATATAGAAGTTACACAACAATGTAGAACAACAGGTTCCAAACGGCCTTGGGCCCAATTCATATTTCTATTTAACAGATATATAACTATACGAATTTCAAATCAAGTGACTTGTAGTTTCATTATTCTGGCCTTTGGCCCATTCAGATTTCCATTCATGTCAAAATGGCCTTCAGCCCACTCATTTATGTCAAAACGGCCTTCGGCCCGATCATTTATGTCAAAACGGCCTTCGCCCTGTTCATTCTTGTCAAACGGCCTTCGGCCCACTCATTCATGTCAAAACGGCCTTCGACCCACTCATTCATGTCAAAACGGCCTTCGGTCCACTCATTCATGTCAAAACGACCTTCGGTCCATTCATATAAGTCACAACGACCTTTGGTCCATTCATATATGTCAAAACAACCTTCGGTCCGTTCATTTCTCTCAAAACGACCTTCGGTCCATTCAGTTCTATCAAAACGACCTTTGGTCCATTTATGTTTATCAAAACGACCTTTGGTCCATTTATGTTTATCAAAACGACCTTTGGTCCCTTCATTTATTCATGTCAGACTTTTGTCCACAATCCCAATTTGCAACTCATAAAGCTTATAAGGGAATAAATAGTTGGACATTCACAAGCATTCGAATATCGATATTACTCACAGTGATCGGCTTGAGGACTTGCCCCGGAGCTTGATCCTACACATTTCATGAACGCAAAAGGGTCACTAACAGTTCAATCCGTTTTTTAATTCACATCTTCCTCTTTACGCTTTATTCTTATCTCATTAACTCATTTACAATGCTTAACACATGCCTAAGAGTGCTTGCAAGTGAAAGAGAACGGAAAACGAAACACATAATGCGAAGCAAAATTTCAAAAAACAGGGTCCCCGCTCGAGCGTGGACTCCCCCACTCAAGCGGACCCTTAAGGCCTGCAAAAGTGCTGGTTGCATGAAAAATGCACTCGAGCATGGAATAGAGCGCTCGAGCGGAAGGCCTGTCTACAAAAGCCCCACGCTCGAGCGTGAGATATCCCGCTCGAGCAGACATCCAATTCTGCAAAAAGTGCTGGGAGCACGAAATTCACACTCGAGCGGAGGGTTTCCCGCTCGAGCGGACCTCAAATTTCTAGAAAACCCAGAATTGCATTCTTGAGCTTCATTTCGACTTTCTAGCCACAATACTTGGATGCAATGGCTCAAATCCCAAATAGAATCATACTAACATGGCACCAATGCAAGATTTTAACATTATGGAGCTCAATTTCTTGATTTATCTACATGCATGTCCCAAAATATGTCAAACTCAACACCAACATAACAAACTCATGCCTTCAAGCTCATATCTCCTCAAATTGTACATGCATGTGACAAATTAGCCACATTCTCAAATTAGATAACACAAATGGTGATCAAGACATGAGTTTCCTTTAATATTTCACATGGATTATACACATTTGTGCTCAAACATGCAATATCAAGGTGATTTCCTACATGCATGCACATATTGAGCTTCAATTCAATCTTACTCTTGATCACCAAATTAGCCTGAGCACACAAAATTACAAACTATACTCCAAGAATTACTCACCTAGAAGGTTTGATCTTCTAAGCTCTAGTCAATTCTTGGGCTAAATCTCCAAGATTTCCAAGCTTTAGGCCAAATTAGCACAATTCTCTCCCTTTCTCTCACTATGGCCGGCCCTCTCTCTCTCCATATTGTCTAACTCAGATTTTTGAGTTCCAAAGAGTTAAAGGAGAGTGTAATGCTAACATACAACAAGCCCCACTAGCATATTATTTCAATATGAAATATTTGGGCACTTAATTCATCAATTTAATCAGTTTAATCTGACCAAAATCAATTTCTAATTAAATTTCGCCGTAGGCTCTAAAAATTATGCCAATCACAATGGCGTAATCAATTTCGGGTTCTGTGGCCGATAAGGCCCTCAATTTAATTTCCGAAGCGGGTTATTCAAACAGATATTCCTACGATGAACATTTAGAATTTCAAAATCACATATATTCGCATATATTCACATAATGACACATAAAATCATGCTAAACACATAATCATACTCAAATTAAGGACCAATTAGCGTACTACGGAACAGGGGTATCACAGGCAACTTTCCGTTGCCATGAGTTGCTGTTGAAACAATGGGCAACTTTCCATTGCCATGCAGTGTCCTTCAGATAAGGAGCAGTTTTCCATTGTTATGAATCTGAGGTTGTGCATCTCAAGAGTAGGTTCTGTGCTCGTTGAGCAGTGGCTGTGTGGAAAAACAGTTTTGAGATTATTTTTTTACTGAGGTTGACTAATTTCTCAAAAATTATTCCATTTTTCAAAACTGGACCTTTTCTTGGACCTAAAAAAGGAAAATTTTTCGTGCTTATAGCCTAACTTACATGATTTCAAATCAGAAAATCGAACAAACATGCTAATCTAACTCTCATATTGATTAAAATTGTTTTAGTAGAAAGCAAAACAAAAAATGGTCAAAACGATGAACTAGGGGCACAGTTGAGTCAGGCTTCCTGTCTTTCCCCCATTGTCAATGCATTTGCCAGAAAGGGCACCATACTTGCCGGAAAGGGAATAACTAAATCTTACAAGCAAAGTGCTGAAAGCTCTCAACATCCTCCAAGCAACGAGGTACCAAGCCAAGTGCGAAGCACGAATTCGAGTGGATTAGGATACTCCACTCCCTTATCCGGGGCATCGATTCAATGTCACCGGAGGAGTAGCCGTGAGCTGATAATGTTGGGCATGAACCCACAACTTCTCGTTTATCCGTCAACCACCCACGGGAGGGATTGAAAAATGAGAGATTAAAGAATAGAGAGATGTGCGATGAGAGAAAAAGTGAGAAAATGGCTTTTTCAGAAAAATAGAGATCGAGTGCCAGAGTGATGTGAGAATCACAAATAAGAAAGGGTGGGAAACAATACCCGAAGAAATTGGCTCCTCGTGACCAGAAGGTCTCTTCTGTTTGTAACACGTCTGTGTGTTGTGTGTCCTGTTGTTTTGTTCATCTCTTGTTTTGAGTCGTTTCGAGTGTTTCTCGATGCATTTAGGTTGTTTGTCTTTTGTTTTTCTTTGTTGAGTCGTAATGCGCCGTGGTCAGTCGTAGGCTCATTACCCGGTGTGGTGAATGTGGTTTGGAAATACTCTTCAGATCCCGGAAGACGCCAATGAGCCTCTGCTAGTCACCTGCAAAAATACAAACTCCGGTCGGGGGTGCCGGAATTAGCACTCCGACGGACAAGTCAGTTCCTCTCAAGAAAGCTTGCTTGCTAAGTCTCTAGAAGTAATTCTTACATACCTTTATAAATCTGAAGCTCTTGTATTTATAGCCATTACATGACCTCGGGGCCAGAGTCTACTTTTAAATTGTTTATTCATTCTTTTATTTTATCCTGACATGCTCTTTCCAGTATACTCGGCCCGAGAGTCATACTCGGCATCTTAGCAGAGCAGAATGGAGCCGTTTAACACCCGGCTCCCTGTGCGTATCAGACTTCGTGTCTTTAATTATACGGCTCCCACAATTGCCCCCCAAGTATCTTGTCAACGGCATTTGGACGAGGTGCTTGGCTCTGATTTTCAAATACTACAAACCGAAGTTCTTGGGGCTTTAGACTTATTTCGCGATTGTTTAATTACTCCCCCTTGAATCGTCGCTTCAGGTTCCCGTCCCTCCGTGCACGCCTATTCATTATGACTTGAAGCCCGGTATCCCTTCGGATTCAGGTTCTATGACGCGGGCCGCTAGACTGCTCTTCGATTCATCCTTGCAATCCTTCCATCTGCGATATTCTTCATTTTCTGTAAGTTTTCCTCTTCTCGACTCTGAAGCTTTTCGTAATTTGTTTACTCATCATGTATTCTTATAATCAATAGATTATGGCGAAGTATTTAAGAGACCTTCTTTCTCCGGGTCGAGTCGTTGATTTTAGACGCCATTTCTCCATTCCTGACGATGTGCACCTATCGTTAGTGGCTGACCGCACTCTCGACATGGAGAGAGAGGAAGAAAACTCGATTGTGATACCCCTTTTGTCGATCGCAGAGGCGGGAGTTCGCTTTCCTCTTCACCCGCTTCTGAGGGCTGTTCTTCGCCATTGGGATTTGATCCCTTCCCAGCCCAATGTAAATTTCTTTAGAATCATAATGGGGTCGTGGCTGAGCGTCGCCTTGGTATTAATCTTGGCATTCTGCCGTTCGGCCTTTGTTATGCTCGGCGGATCCTCTGGCGACGCGGACGTTACTTTCTCGAGCTAAGGACACAGATCATCGGTTGATCACTATGCTTTCGGCTCGGAAAGCGAGTTGATGATGTCATGGTCGTTGTCCGTGGTAGCGGGAATTGGCGAGGAGGATCGCGTCGATCCTATTCCTAGGCGTGAGGCGAACCAGTCGCCAATGCCCTTCGCTCATATTGTACATTTGTATCGCCATACCCTATTTTCTTGAATCTCACGGCTTATCTTATGCGAGGAGCGAGTTGAAAAAAGTCCTAACTTCAACTAACGGCCGTTCTTTCCGACATCGAGATTGCTCTTAATTATTTCGGCCGTCGCGGTCTTTATAAGCGAGGAAGAAGCGGCCACGTTACGCTCGCTACGAGCCTCGTACCACGACCTTTTTCTGCGGACAATATACCGATTCCGGAAGGGAAGATTTTCTCGTCGCCGTATTTTGTCCAACTTCAAAAATTTTAGGCAGATAGGATTTGAAGGGTCCGATTCGGAGAGTACTGGAAATGCGGAACCGCTGATCGCTCGGAGGCCGAATCGAGGAGGCATTGTGTTCTGACGATCGTCCCACTGGTTTGGCTCGAGGGAACGATCTTGTTGACGACGCTCTTCAACGTACAGACGACCCTTCCGTCTCAGGCCCCGCTGGCAGGGCTGGGGTAAGCCTGACATAGCTTGCTAACGAGGCGAATCACGGAGAGGTTAGCCGCAAGGAGAAGAGCGGAGGGCCTTTCGACCGAACCGCCCACTGTTGAATCTCAGCATTCCCTCCCAGTTGTTGAATCGAAATCCTTGCAAATTGCCGAGGAGGCGGCAACGAATGAGGATGCCGAATCGGGGCTGGTTGGGGAAGCCGTTCAGGATGTTGAGGGAACGTCGGAGAAACGCTCTAGAGAGCCTGAGGTCGGGATGGAAGCTCAGTGCGGCAAACGTCCTCGGACGGTGGGTTCAGGTGGTCGTGCCCTTTGTGATTCGGCCGAAGGTGAAATATGCGGTTCTATCGGATGCCTCGGCGCTTAATGACCGGAGGTCGCGTTCGGTGTGTAACGTCTTTGTCATTACCGTCGTCACGGAGGCTTTCCTGGGCCGGATTCGGATGCGACAATGTTAGCCGCGATGGCCCTTTTGGTGTGTATTCCGATTTTTTCTTTCATTGAACGCTATTCGCGTTGCGCTTTTTGAATTGTTCTTTTGCGGGCCGTTGGTAGGATAGCCGATGTGGGCGCCGCCATCTCGACGCCATCAAGGAGATCGGCCGCTTGCGAGAAACAGCGGGCCGAAAAAAGGGCCGAGGCGAGTTTTAAGAGCGGCGAAGCTTCTCGGGCGAATCTTTGCGGTGGAAAGCTCGTGATGCGGATAAGTTGAGAGCGGAGGCCGGAAGAAGGCCGACGACTTGGAAGTCGCACTTTGCTTATCGAAAAGCCGTTCTTGGCACAGGCCGAGTTAGCGAGGTGAAAGTGGCGAAAGAGTCTTAGAGTCAAAAGGTTTGGCGGAAAAGAATTTGGGCTTCTTAGTATGTGGACAGTCTCCGGTTTGAGAATCGGGATTCAAACATGGTTGGCACAAGGCCCTTCTTTGCGGTGGCATTGCCTGAATGTTCCAATACCGTATGAGCAAGTAGACATCGATCCATTGGAGACCCGATTCGAGGGCGATATTTCTTTCGTTTATTTTGTTATTTTGTGTTTATGATCTGACAATGGACGTTGATACTTTTTGTATTTATAAAATGTTAGCAATTTATGCAATGTCTTGATGTCTCCATGATTTTATGGTGATGTTTTGTTTTTTGTAATTATACAATGTTAAAACAATTAACCAAATATGCCGGTTCCCTGGGATGGCTCGGCTCGAGCGTGAAAGGCCAAATGGTTGGCCAAATAGTTCACACGGGCTAGATCTCCCCTTGCGTTGGCCAGGGCTCGAGCGCTTAAGCCGAATATTTTAAACCAGAGGGCTGGCCGAGGCATCGTTGAGTGCTTAGCCGAATAGATTAATAAATCTGCCCTTGCGTTGGCCAGGGCTCGAGCGTTTAAGCCGAATATGTTAAACCAGAGATCTGGCCGAGGCATCGTTTCTTATGTAGCCGAATAGATTAATAAATCTGCCCTTGCGTTGGCCAGGGCTCGAGCGTTTAAGCCGAATATGTTAAACCAGAGATCTGGCCGAGGCATCGTTTATTATGTAGCCGAATAGATTAATAAATCTGCCCTTGCGTTGGCCAGGGCTCGAGCGTTTCGATACACTTTATTGTAATATTTAGGCGCTCATTAAAATAATGTGCACTACGTGGTATAATCGTTCGGAGACTTATTCGGCCCCAAGGTGTCACGCCCCAAAGGACGCTCTGAACCAGTTGACATTCACGAAGGGTGCTCCGAATTTGGAGACTTATTCGGCTTTAAGGTGTCATGCACCAAAGGGGGCTCCGAAGCCGGAGACCATTTCTGGCCAATCGTGACATCCACGAAGGGCGCTCCGAATCCGGAGACTTGTTCGGCCCTAAGGTGTCATGCCCCAAAGGACGCTCTGAACCAGTCGTGACATCCACGAAGGGTGCTCCGAATTTGGAGACTTATTCGGCTCTAGGGTGTCATTCACCAAAGGGGCTCCGAATCCGGAGACTTGTTCGGCCCTAAGCTGTCATTCACCAAAGGGGCTCCGAATCCGGAGACTTGTTCGGCCCTAAGATGTCATTCACCAAAGGGGCTCCGAATCCGGAGACTTGTTCGGCCCTAAGCTGTCATTCACCAAAGGGGCTCCGAATCCGGAGACTTGTTCGGCCCTAAGATGTCATTCACCAAAGGGGCTCCGAATCCGGAGACTTATTCTGGCCAATCGTGACATCCACGAAGGGCGCTCCGAATCCGGAGACTTGTTTTGGCCAATCGTGACATCCACGAAGAGCGCCCCGAATCCGGAGACTTGTTTTGGCCAATCGTGACATCCACGAAGGCGCTCGAATCCGGAGACTTGTTCGCCCTAAGATGTCATTCACCAAAGGCTCGAATCCGGAGACTTATTCGCCCTAAGATGTCATTCACCAAAGGGGCTCGAATCAGGAGACTTGTTCGGCCAATCGTGATATCCACGAAGGCGCTCGAATCCGGAGACTTGTTCGCCCTAAGATGTCATTCACCAAAGGGGCTCGAATCCGGAGACTTGTTCGCCCTAAGATGTCATTCACCAAAGGGGCTCGAATCAGGAGACTTGTTACGGCCATCGTGACATCCACGAAGGCGCTCGAATCCGGAGACTTGTTCGGCCCTAAGATGTCATTCACCAAAGGGGCTCGAATCCGAGACTTGTTCGCCCTAAGATGTCATTCACCAAAGGGGCTCGAATCCGGAGACTTGTTACGCCAATCGTGACATCCACGAAGGCGCTCGAATCCGGAGACTTGTTCGCCCTAAGATGTCATTCACCAAAGGGGCTCGAATCCGAGACTTGTTCGCCCTAAGATGTCATTCACCAAAGGGCTCGAATCAGGAGACTTATTCGCCAATCGTGACATCCACGAAGGCGCTCGAATCCGGAGACTTGTTTTGTGCCAATCGTGACATCCACGAAGGCGCTCGAATCCGGAGACTTGTTCGCCCTAAGATGTCATTCACCAAAGGGGCTCGAATCCGAGACTTGTTCGCCCTAAGATGTCATTCACCAAAGGGCTCGAATCCGGAGACTTGTTACGCCAATCGTGATATCCACGAAGGCGCTCGAATCCGGAGACTTGTTCGCCCTAAGATGTCATTCACCAAAGGGGCTCGAATCCGAGACTTGTTCGCCCTAAGATGTCATTCACCAAAGGGGCTCCGAATCCGGAGACTTGTTACGGCGGTCGTGACATCCACGAAGGCGCTCGAATCCGGAGACTTGTTCGCCCTAAGATGTCATTCACCAAAGGGGCTCGAATCCGGAGACTTGTTCGGCCCTAAGATGTCATTCACCAAACGGGCTCCGAATCCGGAGACTTGTTCTGGCCAATCGTGACATCCACGAAGGGCGCTCCGAATCCGGAGACTTGTTCGGCCCTAAGATGTCATTCACCAAAGGGGCTCCGAATCCGAGACTTGTTCGCCCTAAGATGTCATTCACCAAAGGGGCTCGAATCCAGGAGACTTGTTACGCCAATCGTGATATCCACGAAGGCGCTCGAATCCGGAGACTTGTTCGCCCTAAGATGTCATTCACCAAAGGGGCTCCGAATCAGGAGACTTGTTCGCCCTAAGATGTCATTCACCAAAGGGGCTCGAATCCGGAGAATTGTTCGCCCTAAGATGTCATTCACCAAAGGGCTCGAATCCAGGAGACTTGTTAGATTTTGAAGTGTTGAGCTTAATCATGCGAAAATGCGAGATGTTAGATTCTGAGGATATTGTGTACAAATATCAAGCCCACAGGTCGGGTCATTGATAAAATTTTCGTAGATGTGTCGAATTCCACGGTCGTGGCAGGCTTCTTCCTGACATGTCTGACAATCGATATGCCCTGTTCCTGCAACGGAATCTATTTGATAGGGGCCGTCCCAGTTTGGACCAAGCTTTCCATCGGTTGGCCTCCGATCGGCCGGTTGCAACTTCTTGAGGACCGGCTCTCTGGATTGTGGCGGCGGTTGGACTTTCCGATTGTATGACTTAGCGAGCTTTGTTGATAGCGAGCCATGGATGCCAAGGCACGATCTCTTCGTTCTTCAATCGAACCAGTCCAAAGCAAGCATCATGTCGTTCGTCCGTGTCGAAGGCTTGCGTCCCGAGGGTTGGTAGGCGATCTCTGGGGTAAGATTGCACGGGTTCGAAGCACAAGGCAAACGGTGTTTCTCCGTGGATCGTCTCGGCGTGGATTCGATGGGCCCATAATGCGGCTTAGCAACTCTTGACCCACGCCTTGGCGTTTTCCGACCTCTTTTGATACCGTCCAAGATGGATTTGTTGAGCTTCCGCTGCCGTTACTTTGGGGGTAGGTGGAGTAGAAAAGTAAGGTACAATTCAGTATTTGTCGCCTGACTCTCGGTACACGCCACGGTCGACCGAGTGCCATTATCGAGATCAATGCTCTTGGAATGCGAATCTTGTAATGATGTTTCTCCACACAAAACGCTTAATGTCGGAATCTCGTATATGGGTTAGAGCCTCTGCTCGACCCACTTCGTGAAATAGTCTGTTGCTACGATTAGAAATCGCTTGTTCCTGGGGCCTGGGCGATGGTCCTCGATATCAAGTCCCCATCGAGCAAAGCGGCCAGACTCTTGATTAATTCAAAGCTTCGCGGTTGATGGGTTAGTGGGGAAAACTTTTGGCATTGTTCACATTTCTTCACATAATTTTTGTCGTCGGCCCTCATAGTCGCCGATAATATCCTGCGTTATCGCCCGATGGGCAAGGGAGCGCCCCCCTGAATGTGCACCACAGCTGCCTTCATGTATCTCAGTGAGCAGCTCCTCTACTCTGTCCGGGTGCACGCATTCCAGGTATGGGCCAGAGAGGGATTTTTTATAAAGTCCCCCTTGTGGGTCAAGGTAGTATCATGAGCCTTGTTTCGCGACTTGTGTGCTTCTTTTTATCCTCGGGAGTTGTTCGGAAAGAAAGGCAGCAACAATGGGGTCCTTCCAACTTGGAGCGGATTCTATGATATTGATGTGGGTCTCCTCCGGAGGGCCGATACTGGGTTCCGGGACGAAGCCCACTTCGATGGTACGTTTGAGCTCGGAGTTGATGGCGGAGGCCAAGCAAGCCAGGGCATCCGCGTGTGTATTTTGGTCGCGCGTTATTTGGTTTAGTTCGTGATGGTCGAACTTCGCCAGCAACGAGCTAGCCGTTTTCATATAGGCCGCCATGCGCTCATCTCTCGCTGCATACTCCCCCTTCAGCTGGTTGATTACCAACTTTGAGTCACAAAACACCAACAGTCGCCGTGCACCGAGAACATGTGCGTTCCGTAGTCCGGCTAAAAGGGCTTCATATTCGGCCTCGTTATTTGATGCTTCGAAGCCGAGTTTGACGGCCTGTTCAATGACTGCGCCGTCTGGGGACATAATTACGACGCCCGCGCCGCTTCCCCGTTGGTTAGACGATCCATCGCAGTATAACTGCCAGATGTCCCCAACGTAGACTCTCCAATCTGGCTTTGACGTAGCTTCGGCTTTTGGCTGGAGATCCCCAGGCTTGAGGTCGGCGAGCCCTCCTGTGAATTCGGCCACAAAGTCGGCAAGCACCTGCCCCTTGATTGCAGTTTTGGGTGGAAACTGAATGGCATATTGTCCGAGTTCGAGAGCCCATTTGAAACATACGATGCTTACGCATTAAGATCTTGATCGAAGAATGCATCGACACCTTGATCTTTGTGTGCTTGGAAGTAGTGCATCGGTTTTCTTCTTTGCCATGACCGAGGCTAGGGCGAGTTTTTCAAATGTAAGTAGCGTGTTTCGGCGTCCACCATTGCCTTGCTCACGTAGTATACTGGCTGCTGCTGCCCCTCCTCCTCTTTTAACAATACGGCGCTGACGGCCCTGTCAGAGACTGCCAGATATAAAATGAGGGGATCACCGGTGGCGGGTGTTGTTAGAAGAGGTACTGTCCGGAGGTAGGTCTTGAGCAGATTAAAGTCGCCTCGCATTCCACGGACCATTCGAAGCTACGCCTGGCGTAATGTTTGAAAGAATTGTCTGCAGCGATCTGTAGATCGGCTGATAAATCTGTTGAGTGCAGCGGCCATTCCCATCAGCTTTTGGACTTCTTTGGTGAGCAGAGGCGGGTTCTAAAATTGCAGAACTTGCCTCGGGTTGGCCTCGATTCCTCGATGGTTGACGATGTAGCCTAGGAATTTGCGAGCCGATCCGAATCGCATTTGGAAGCATTGACTTCGTGCATACTTGCGTGGGGTGTCGAATGTCTTTTCCAGATCGGCTATATGGTTTTGCTCTTCTTTAGATTTGACCACCATGTCGTCGATGTATACTTCCATAGTGTGCCCGAGTTGTTCTTTGAACATCGTAGTGACCAGCCGTTGGTAAGTCGCCCCTGCATTCTTTAATCCAAAAGGCATGACCCTGTAGCAGTAGGTTCCTCTTGGAGTGAGGAATGCAGTTTTGTCCTGATCATCTGGATTCATGGCGATCTGATGGTAGCCTCTATAGGCGTCGAGGAAACTCATGCGGCGGTGGCGTGCCGTCGCATCGACGAGTTGATCAATTCTAGGCAAGGGAAAGCAGTCTTTGGGGCAAGCTTTGTTTAGATCCGTGAAATCGACACACACGCGCCAAGTGCCATTCTTCTTTTTTACCACCACTGTGTTGGAGAGCCACGTGGGATAGGTGACCTCTCTGATTGCCCCGGCGTCAAGCAATTTGTCAACTTCCTCGACAACGGCGGCAGTGTGTTCTGCGGAGGATCGCCGACCTTTCTGAATGATCGGCTTGCACTGAGGGTCGACATTGAGGTGATGCTGCGAGACCGCTGGGTCTATTCCCGGCATTTCATATGGGGTCCACGCGAAGACGTCGAGGTTGCCGAGTAAGAAAGTGATCAGTTGCTGCTTGTCGACCTGGCTCAGAGAGACGCCGATCATAAAAAACTTTTCCGGGCTTCCATCGATGTCTACTCGGTCTAAACCTTCCATGGCCTTCTCGTTTGGTTGACGTCCAACGTCTTCCAGGATTTCTCGACTGGGCACCTCGACGGATTTTACTTGCAGTTCCTTCGGCGTCCTGGCGGCGAGAAGGTAACATGCTTGGGCTGACCGCTGGGAGCCACGGATCTGCTCAACGCCATGCTCTGTTGGGAAGCGTAGCAGTTGGTGGTAGGTGCTGGGGACGGCCTGCAGGGTATGTAACCACGATCGTCCCATGATGAGATTGTATGGCGATGGTAGCCTGACGACCAAAAACTCCGCGACCACCGTTCTCGAGCCAGCGCGGACGGGTAAGCTGATTTTTCCCAATGGATACTCCGGGGTGGCGTTGAAGCCGAATAGTGGATAGGGGGCCGGAGTTAGATCCGAGTCGTTGAACCCGAGCTTGATGAAGGTTCGATGGTACATGATCTCTGAAGTACTTCCCTGATCGATAAGGACGCGTTCTACGGTAAACCTATGTACGCGTAGCGTGACAACCAGAGGATCCACGTGAGGGAGTGTGACGCCGCCGTCGAGTCGAAGGTGATGCTTACCGCTTCTCGGAGCCGGGTCGCTTTGCTGGTGGTGGCTGCTTCGAAGGTTTGGAAGTGGTTGGACTGTATGTACAGTCAGGGCTATCGGCAGGCTGTATATCATATGGGCCGGTGTCAGCGGGCGCCTCTTGGGCGACATCGTCCTCTGTCACTTCCTCAACGTAATCCCTTGAGGTGCGGCGGCACGGTGTTCTTATTGGTCGCGAGGACCGCCCTTGGGGATCGCCGAGAACCTTGAGTCTTACTGGTGAGACTTTGCTTTCTCTGAGGCCAGGTCGCGGCGAAGGCGTTCGTTCTCAGCGATGATGCTGTCCAGACTCTGTTTGGTCTGTATGGCCTGTTCCATGGTTGCTTGCATCGCCTCCTGTGCTAGAATCGTTGGCGAGTCGAAGCGCAAGGTGCGTCGTCGCAATGGTTTCTTTTCGAGCATATTATTTGGGGTGAGGTCGTCTCCTGTCGATCGCGTCGGTGGCTATCGGAGGATCGTCGGTCACGCCTTCCATGGATATATTTGAGTATTCCCATGACGGCGCCAATTGTGGTGAATGTGGTTTGGAAATACTCTTCAGATCCCGGAAGACGCCAATGAGCCTCTGCTAGTCACCTGCAAAAATACAAACTCCGGTCGGGGGTGCCGGAATTAGCACTCCGACGGACAAGTCAGTTCCTCTCAAGAAAGCTTGCTTGCTAAGTCTCTAGAAGTAATTCTTACATACCTTTATAAATCTGAAGCTCTTGTATTTATAGCCATTCGCCAGCCTCGGGGCCAGAGTCTACTTTTAAATTGTTTATTCATTCTTTTATTTTATCCTGACATGCTCTTTCCAGTATACTCGGCCCGAGAGTCATACTCGGCATCTTAGCAGAGCAGAATGGAGCCGTTTAACACCCGGCTCCCTGTGCGTATCAGACTTCGTGTCTTTAATTATACGGCTCCCACACCCGGTTAAAAAAAAAAAAACTCAATTTTAAAACAAAACCGTTTTGTGCTCAGAGTGCTGTGCCATTCTCCACATTTGTACAAAACAAGATTTATTCTTTCATAAAATCGCAGGGTCCAACCCAAGTCATATGAGAACAGTGAATATTTGTGTTCTGCATTGCGAAACAAAAGAAAAGGGGAAAATTTGGAGCATCTGAGTATGTTTCAGCTTCTGCCGATTCCATCTTTGCATCCCGTCTTTTCAGATTGGACTGTTTGTCCAGGATTAGCCGTATACAGAATAAACCAAGCGCTGTGTTATGGGCTGAATGTTCAGAATGAGCAGTGTGTTTTATGAGCTGTGTGCCGAAGGAACCAAGCGTTGTGTTACGGGCTGTGTTCAGAATGGGCAGTCTATGTGTTGAACATGTTGGGAACTTGTGATTGGTTCCACTTCCAGTGCCTTCCAGTGTTGATTCTGCAAAGTCACACCTGGTGTTGCTTCCATTTTCTTATCGAGTTGTTGCTCATTTGCTTATCGAGTTGTTACTTATTTGCTTATCGAGTTGTTGCTCATTTGTTTACCAAGTTGTCACAATTTTATTTATCGAGTTGTTGCTCTTTGCTTATCGAGTTGTAAACTTGTCGAGGTTTTATTGTTGCTTGTTGAGTCAAATTGTTATGTTGGCTCACTACCTGGCCTTAGTAGCACATGCATGTTCAATTACCATTCGATTACATTGTTATGTAATATGATACGATGTAATGCAATGCGATGCGTGAAATGGTAAAGGCAACACCTTTTTTTAGCAAAAAAAAAAAAAAAACTTGTTTCATTCCATCATCTTTGCAAAGTACATAGTTTTTGAGAAAGCAAAATCTGCGTGAAATGTAGTACAGTGTGCTCAAAGAAAAACAAAGCAAGAAAAAGAAAAAAGGGCAACGAAAGTTTAAATTAGCATCAATCATCTTAGGCATGAGAGGCTGTCCTCGTCCTCTTCCTGGACGAAGGTCCAGGAGCATCGTCGTCGGCTCCACCATCTGAACCCGAGCTCGAGTTATCTCCGGTCTCCTCCTCAGACGACTCCGCCTCTGCCTCTGTCTTGTACTCATCATCGTCTTGAATCGGTGCCCGCGAGCTACTCCCAACATGAGTACGCGGTCCCTCGCCCTGCTCTCCCTTCTCCTTGGGCAAGTGCAGATGGTCCTGCTGGAGCACCTCCTGCAGCTGACATCTGGAATGGGGCCTGAAAAGGACAAATGGTAAATGCATCAGTTATGCTGTGAGCAAGGTATGAATACAGAGTGTCGTGTATGAGTACAGGATATGAATGCTGTGAGCAGTGTATCAGTAACAGAATGCAGTGACTGAGTGCAGTGTATGAATGCCGTGAACAATGCTGTGAGCAATCCGTGGGCTACAATGTATCAAAGCCGTGAGGGCCGCGTACCAAGTGCCATGTTGACAGTGCGATGCATCAGATTATGTGTAAAATAGATTATGCACAGTTTGAGATTACGATTGAAAGAGCTTACCGGGATACCGTAAATAGCCAGCAGGTCGAGGCTCCACTGTAGCATCCCCATCACGGAGGCGGTCAACTCCAGAGACTGGCGAGTGTACCCACCAGATGCCTGTAAAAGTGTTAGAAGCATCAGTATTCTATGGAATATCAAGAGAAATGAAATGAAATGACTGTACAGGATGCAAAGTGCAGTAATACATATCGGAGGCAAACCGTGGAATCCGACTAGCTCGTGATCAGCCGGAGGGGGAGTGATGGGGATCTGGTAAGTCTCCCCACCCTGCCCTCGACATGTCATCATCGTAGGTAACGGTGGCCACTTGCCTCTCTGCTCTCTCCGAGATCCGCTCCTATTACGAGCCCGAGCTACCCTCCGTGCTCTTACTCCGACCGCTGGTGCCGCAGGCCTCTTCCTCTCAGCTCGGTGAGAACCGGCCAAAGGTGGCATCAGATAAGCCCGAATGTACTCGACCTAGTCACCCTCCTCCTAGAAAGGCTCGGAGTCTCAGCCGATCATGTAGTCTATCATCTCCTCAAGAGTGTACCTCTCGGTATGCCTCATATGAGTAGGAGGTGGCTGTGGAACTACCTTCTCTGGCACACCTAGGGTCTGTCGCAAGAAGCGCTCACCCAAGTTCCAAGCGCGGCAAACGGGGCCCTCGAGTAGAACTCTGAATCGGGCCATCTCCTAAGCACCAGCATACCGATCCCGGACTGCAATGGGCAACGAAGCCCAAGGCTGCCAGGTAATCTGCAAATAAAACACAGCTTGTTACCTACTGATAGTGAAAGTAGCGGCGATGGTATCAAAGTAGCGGCGAAAGAATATGAAGGACTCTCGTGGCCTCCGCTCACACCTCACGTCGAAGCGGTGAGAGAATGGAACACCGAGAGGAATCTCCTCATCTAGCACTGGGCAAGCCTCGGGAAATAGGCGTACACCCACAGTTGTACAGTGTAACAGAACAAACATGAGCAGGCTTATCAGATAAAACAATATACAGATAAAGGCAGAAATCAGAGAACAGTGTGCAGTGTATTGTGCAGTGTGTGCAGCGTGTTGTGCAATGTGTGCAAGGTACAATCAGTGTAAAACATATTGCGTGTGTGCAGTGTGTATGGTGTACAGATAATGAAAGGCAGAATTAAAAAGGCAGAAAAGGGAATATGTACCTCCCAGGCTCGCCAGTAGCCTCCAAGCAGCTGCCCGCTGAGGTGGGAGGATGAGCTCATATATCCATAAAGTGTGGCCAGGCCAGCGCCACCCCAGTCGTAGCCGTGGATCCTGGTCACGTCAACCAGTGCATTCAGCAGGTAGAGGGCGACGGTGTTCACCTGATTGGCGAAGAGAGTGGTCCCCAGCAAGAACATAATAAAGCCATGAGCATACTGCTCCTCGTCTTCCCGGGTAGTAGGCGCCTAGATTCGGAAATGATCCTCGAACCATGAGTATCGCACAAACCCTGCTTGAGCAAGAGGTGGCTGAGTGCCAAGCAAGTAGAGCTGAGCGGCGTCCCACTCGTCCATGTCTGTATCAAAGGGGATCGGATCACCCCCCAGTCCAATGCCTGTGAGCATGGAGAAGTCGAAGGGAGTCATCGTCATCTCCCCGGTGGCAGAAAAGTGGAAGAAATCGGTGGTGTCCCACCACCTCTCCACCAAGGCAGCAAGAAGAGGCCTGTTCGCAGTGAGGCGCGAGAGCCCCATGCAGAAACGTCCAAAGCCAGCCTGGTCAACGATCCGACGAACCGCGTCAGGCAGCTCCATGTACCATCCAGAAGCGACGGTATTCCCATACCCTCGGAAGGCATGGGAATCTCCCTATTTTCAAAACAAATGAGTTGCGAAGCAGCGTTACAAATACAGTGTTGAATACGCTCAGAATTAGCGAGAATACAGTGTGTGTGCACGTGTTTAGATTCAAACAGATATCGGGTGCGGGTGTGCTCACAGTGAACTACAGCATGTGATGTATCAGTGTGTTTGAGTGGTTCAGTGAAAATGCAGTGTGTGTGCACATGTTTAGATTCAAACAGATTCGGGTGCAGGTGTGCTCGCAGTGAATTACAACGTATGATGTGTCAGTGTATCTGGTTTAAGCAGTTAAAGAACAAGTTCGACTATTGCAGTTATATGTTGTACATTGCAGAAAACGAAACAGAGGGAGAGTATACCTCAGAAGCGCCATAAGACAGGTATGACTCTGGCTCGCACAATAAAAGCTCCGGTGCCACGCCCCTCGCAAAGCTGCTGAAGTGGCGGATGCCGTCAGAAGGCAATACGTGTATCGCCGGCCTGTAGGTCGCCGGATGAAACAGCAGAATGTGAAGAGGGAGGAGCTCGGCCTCGGGATCCACGTCCATCGCTGGGGGAGCCCCACCGCCTGGAAGGTCGTCCGCCATCTCAAGAATGGTGTGAAAATGGCCAAAAGTGTGAAAACCAGGTGCGAATGCGAAAAGTCAAATGAAAAGTCAACCCCGAGAGGGTGAAAAATGGGCGGAAGGGTTGGAGTGCGAAAAGGGCACAAGGACCAAGGAAAACTTCAGGGAAACAAACCCTAGGTGGTGGAAATCGAGAAAAATGCACCGAAACCAAGGTTCGTTCGGTTCAAAATGTGTGAAACGGTGAAGATTTTGCGAATCGAACGACAAAAAAGTGTCGAAAATACGAGAAAGACGGGGATCGAGAGAAGGAAAATCACCTAGAGAGGGAGGAGAAGTTTTCAAGCTAGGGCAAAGTGAGAATATGAGGTTTAGAACCTCATATTTAAAGACCCGTGGCCAAATTGACAAAACTGCCCCGACACAGGCATTTTTGGCCGGTCGGCCAAATTGTTAGCCGGTCGGCCAGAAAGTTGGCCGATGGCGTTATTTTGTGGCCAGTGGATGGCCGCTGGACTCTCCCAATGGCCAGTGAACCTCCTACACCCTTGTTTGGGTCATTGATGTGGTTTGGGACCTTCTTTGCTCAACACAGTGCAAGAGAGTGCATTTCCGAAGCTTGACCGGCCTTCGCGTTGACCTCGAGCCGTGTCTTCTGTGCGTGGTACTTGATATGTATGCAGTGTATTCTTTTGGTATCCTTTTTGTCTCTTGTGAGATTCGGAAGTTGCTCCACATGCGTTCCGTTACAACGTTTTGTCGTGAACGAGCGTGGTTTATACGTCATTTCACTCGCATTATTATGCACACCTTTTGTGCGTTGTCACACACACCATGCTTGCATTGTTATGCATCTTCTTTAGGTAACATTGTCATGCGTACCTCACATGCATTGTCATGCACTCTTCACTTGCGTCGACACGCATGTTTCGCTTCCACCCGCATTGTCATGCACTCTTCACTTGCGTCGACATGCATGTTTCACTTCCACCTGCATTGTCATGCACTCTTCACTTGCATCGACACGCATGTTTCGCTTCCACCTGCATTGTCATGCACCCTTCACTTGCATCGACACGCATTTATCACCTCCACCTGCATTGTCATGCATTTCGTTGTTTGCATTCACTGCATTATCTATATATGGCTTGCACCTTTCCATGTTGAGCTTGGTGTGGTATGTGCCCATACTTTTCACGTTGACGCAGGTTATGATATTATGTGTACGCACCTAGTGTTGAGGGTGACGACACCATTTCCATGTTAGACGTGGTTTGTTTGTGTCCATGCCTTTCCTAAGCAAGATATGTTTTGGCCGCACGCCTTATCTATTCCATTCCATTGCATATAGAATATACATTGCATTGTAGTTTGCATGCATTTACTGCATTAACCATCTATGGCTTGCGCCTTTCCATGTTGAGCTTGGTCTGGTATGTGCCCATACTTTTCACGTTGATGCACGGTTATGATATTTTGTGTACGCACCTAGTGTTGAGGGTGACGGCACCATTTCCGTGTTAGACGTGGTTTGTTTGCGTCCATGCCTTTCCAAGGCAAGATACGGTTTGGCCACGTGCCCTATCCATTACATTCGTTGCATTGTAGTGCAGTGTGTTGCATCCAGCATTTAGGATCACGATCTTTCCTCAGCGGGTCATTCCTCACTTGTATCATGCCACCCAATTACTTGTATTTTGTGTTCCGTCTATACACACATAGTTCCGCATGTGCACGTGCCTATTCCACTGATGGGATTGTGGTTTGAGGGTGTCGGCACCTTTTCTGTGGTAGACAGATTTTCCATCTCCATTCCTTTATGATATTTGTGAGGTTTTTGTACTGCTTTCGTTTGATCATCTCAAATACACTGCATATCACTTGCATTGTTTATTACATTGTTTTGTAAATATTGCATATCGTTCTGCATCATTTCCGCATTGTTATGCGTCGTCCTTAGGTTGCATTGTCTTGCATCCTCCAGCCCACATTATTGCATTCTTAGGTTGCATTGTCATGCATCTCCTCCATCCGCGTTGTCTTGCATTCTTAGGTTGCATTGTCTTGCATCCTCCCGCCCACATTATTGCATTCTTAGGTTGCATTGTCATGCATCTCCCCTATCCGCGTTGTTTCGCATTCTTAGGTTGCATTGTCTTGCATCCTCTGGTCCCCATTATTGCATTCTTAGGTTGCATTGTCATGCATCTCCCCCATCCGCGTTGTTTCACATTCTTAGGTTGCATTGTCTTGCATCCTCCCGTCCACATTATTGCATTCTTAGGTTGCATTGTCATGCATCTCCCCCATCCGCGTTGTTTCACATTCTTAGGTTGCATTGTCTTGCATCCTCCCGCCGACATTATTTCATTCTTAGGTTGCATTGTCATGCATCTTCCCCATCCACGTTGTTTCGCATTCTTAGGTTGCATTGTCTTGCATCCTCCCGCCCACATTATTGCATTCTTAGGTTGCATTGTCATGTATCTTCCCCATCCACGTTGTTTCGCATTCTTAGGTTGCATTGTCTTACATCCTCCCCCCCACATAATTTCATTCTTAGGTTGCATTGTCTTGCATCCTTCCACCCGCGTTGTTTCGTATTCTTAGATTGCATTGCACCCTTCCATTCAAGTTCCTATATACATTGCATGCGTTGTCACGTTATGCTTTACTTATGTGTGTTCAAATTCCTATACACATTGCATGCGTTGTCGTGTCGTGCTTTACTTACATGTGTTCAAGTTCCTATACACATTGCATGCGTTGTCGCGTTATGCTTTACTTATATGTGTTCAAGTTCCTATACACATTGCATGCGTTGTCGCGTTATGCTTTACTTATATGTGTTCAAATTCCTATACACATTGCATGCGTTGTCGCATCATGCTTTACTTATATGTGTTCAAGTTCCTATACACATTGCATGCGTTGTCGCGTTATGCTTTACTTATATGTGTTCAAGTTCCTATACACATTGCATGCGTTATCGCGTTATGCTTTACTTATATGTGTTTATGTTTCAAATTGCATTGTTATGCACACACTCGGGTTTCGTTGTTATGCACCCCTTCCATCCGCGTTGTCATGCACCCCCTCACTTGCATTGTCACGCACTTTTCACTTGCGTTGTTACGCATGTTTCTAACAATGTTGTACCTGTTAAGTTTTCTTTCTCTTTCAGGTACGATATTGTATGTACGGTTCATTTGAAGTCGCACTGCATTTAACCGCATGTGTATTGTATTCTCCACGTCAAATGTAGCGAGAATTACATAATTCTCTTACATCCTTTCTGCATTGTAATGTAGTTTGGTCTTTGGCTTGCTTAAAACTGCTGCATGTTATGCTTCGTTACAGCTTTCTTTGCATGATCATAAGTTATACTCGGCTTTATGCATTGTTCTTGCATTTTGCCCCTGCCTTCGGGCGCATATCTTTGATGGCTTGTATGCTTTGTCTAAGTCTTTGGCCTTGTCAAAAATGGGTCGCCTCTGGGCTTTGACATTCACTCCCGTCATTGTTATGACTTTTGAGTTCTGTCAAAGAGGGGCAACTGTAGACACCCAATTTTTGACCGTCCTCAAGACTTGGACGTCATTGTTTGAACACTTGGTGATCACCCATGCTTGTGTTCGTTTTGAGTTCGCGGAGGTCTTGGCTATTCACTTTGGCTCAAGATCTCTCAACTTGATTGTTTTGTGCTTGGTTGGACCAAACACTTATTGGTTTTTGCTTATGAGGGCAGGGAATGGCTTGTTGACCATCCCCACAACTCACCGGCCCTGTTTTTTTGCCATCGGCCAAAGGTTATGGCCGGTCGGCACCTTTTGTGGTCAGTCGGCTACCTTTGTTGATCAATCGGCCATTTCTGCTGGTCGACCCCTTTCCATCTGCTTTTGGAAGATATTTTATGCCAGCTGTAATAGCTGGCCATACACGTGTATGGAGGGATTTGCCTCTTGTTTAGCTTCTCTTAGAAGCTTTGCAATTTTGGAATTCTATAAAGAGGGAGCTTCTCCTCCCACCTCAAGGGTTCCAGGGTTCAGAGAATTAGGGTTAGAGAGTGAGATACAACTTTGTATCTATATTCCCTTATTTGATCCCATTTTGTGACCTAAAGTGAGTTTTGTCTTGCTTTTGCACTAGAACACCTAGCATTACACCATCCTTGGGTTGTTGAAGCCTTAGAAGGTTGTTCTTAGGGTTCTTGGACTGGTTTTGACCAAAGAAAGGTGCTGGAGCCTTTTTCTTGAAGGTGGTCTACAAGGGTGAGCATCCTTACTTTATATTACCCTTTCTTGCTTAGGCTTTTAGCCATTCTTGCTTATTGTTTTAAGCTTCGACTATAACTGATAAAAGTTCTAATTTTGTGTGCTTTAGAACTTTGTTTAAGGTTGCTTTGAGTTTTGGGGTTGTTTCCCCCCTCCAAGGCCTTGTTAGGCCTTGTTTTAAGCCATACCTTTTGGCCATTGTTCTTAGCTTTGCATGACCTCTCTACCACTGAAATCCAGAGGATTTTCAGTGGTGGAGAGATGGTTTTGGTGTCCTAAATAGGAGAGGGTCACCCCCTCTCCTTGTTGTCTTTGATGCTTGCACAAATGGCTTGTGTTGTAGCTTGTATGCCTAGCTTGCTTTAGCTTCATTTCAGTAGGTATTAGGCTTTGTTTTTCCATGTTATACCTTTGTTTCAAGTTGGTTTGGACATGCCTTGTATGCTTCATACACTTGCCCTGTAATCCCATAATTTGGCCTTAACATGCATCATGTTGTAACATGTGTTTTTAGCATGAATTTGGCTCAACTCCAAGAAGCTTCGAGCTTTGTTTTAGTATGTTAGAGGTCTGTTTTTGGTTGTTTTGGTCGTCCATGACTTGCTTTGTATAGCTACTATCCAATCTAGCTTGTAGGCTTTAAGTATTGAATCTTCTAGCATGCTTAATTTGGATCATTTCAGTGGTTTGGCATCACTTAGAATGTTATTTCAGTCCATATAGTATGCTTGAATACTTGCATACCTTTGTTTTTGGTTGCCTAAATCATGCCATGTTTGGTTGCATTAGGTGTAGAGTAATGCCTCTTTTGTGGTCTTGGATGCCTCATGCCTTGCCCTATTTGTTTTGGCTTGTTTTGGCTTGGTTCATTGCATGTTTTAGGCTTACTTTGCCATGATTTAGGATTGTTTTGGGTCATGCTTGCCACATGCTCTTTGTTTTGTGTGGCCATGGTTTGAGTCCTTGGATTAACCTTAAGCCTTGGACCTCCTTGCATGCTTTGTTCACTTGGTTTAGTTGGTTTGGCACCATTCCTAACATGATTTCAGAGTTTGCAATGTATGTCATTTGTCCATGTTTGCCTCCTTTTAAGTGTGCTTAAAAATTTCCCTTCGATGCTTAAGTGTTGGACCATTTAGCATGCATGTTTGTATGTGATTTTTTCCCTTATTCCTTAGCATTTTGGCCACTGTATTAGACCTATTAGAGAGCTGTCCATCTTGGTGTAAGCCCATCCTTTGCATGCTGTTGCATGCTTGCCTTGTATGTTGTTGCACACTTGGCCGATAGCGTATTGTTGTATGCTAAAGTTGCATTTTGCATGCTTGTTAGCTTGCATTTTGTTATGTGTTTGATATGTTGTCATATGCTTGCATGTTTGCATGCTTGTTCACATGCCCATGTTGCATTGGTTTGCTTGCATGTTTAGGTTGCATAGCATTGTGCATGTTGGCACCCCTTGCCTCTTGATCAATTATGATGGAGGTTAGGATCATTTGTTTGTTTGTGTGCATTTCATTTGACATTAAAGTTGCACACTTGGCCTCTTGGGCCATCATGCATTGAAATGCGTGATTGATGGCCCGAGGGTCGGGAGCCACACTCCCTTGAGTTCATAACATGATAGGGAGGGTGGTCGTGCAAACATCGCTTTGAAAATGCATTGCCATGCCTTGTCTGTCCTCTGCTGCAGCAAAACAGGGTTCTGCAGGAAGAGATGGCCGGTCGGCCATCTTCAGTGTCGGCCGGCTACGAATTGTTGGCCGATGGCCTCATGTGTGGTCGATGACCAGTTTTCCATGGTCAATGGTCCTATCTCTTGGTCGGTGACCTCCCACAACCTTCATGGAGTAGTTCAGAAGCATCCTTGAGACTTGTGCAGTCCTCAGAGGTGCAGAACAGTGCAAATAGAGGCCACATGTGGCGTGGCAACGGGTTTTCGAGTGAGGCGAATCGAGCATGCATGCATTTGACCCTCTTCCCGAGGTAGCTTTATTGCTTTAATAGCTTAATTAATTTGTTAATTAATTAAGGTTCTGTAATATTTAATTAGCTAGAGTAGTTAATTATTTATTTGGTTTGTATTATTCTTTTGGTCCTTTCGCGAGAGGGCGAGTTTTGTAATAAGCGTGCATGTGTGTGATGCATGTCTTCCAACCCCCATTTCTTTCTTCCTTTTGCTTAACCGCTTATGATGGTTAGTTTTAGGGCACGTTTCAATTAGCATCCTTATGCTTCGCATGTTTGCATTCATTCATCTGTCTTGCATGCACTGGGCTCGGTTCATCATACTAACTACATTGTATCTCAATTCCGAGTTGAATACATGTTATCTACAGCATCTCATATGCCTTCTTAGATTAGTCGAGCCTATTCTAGTTGCATTTTGCTTGTGATGCATTAGCCATTTTAACATGAACTAGGGTCATGCATGATTCCTAACTAGTTTCTTGTTTTGGCTTGGTGTACTAGGTAAGTTTTTTTTTTTTTTTTATGCTTTAGCATCCTTGCATGCGTGTGAGTGACTGCCATGATAGCATGCTTACCATGAGGTTATTTGCTTATATGCTATAACTGCCTGAATGCCTGTAGGTGAAGGTTGGGTTGCTTGAATTGGAAAAATTCATCAAAACTCGTGCCATAGCCTACTTGCGAGTAGCAACTTTCAATCCATTTTCAAAACAAACGGATATGCGATGCTTTGTTCCAAGTTAGGCGATCTAGTCTATACTTGTGTGGTGTGTTCATCACATAGTAATTCTAGGCAAATAACCAGAATAAGAGCACATAATGTTTTCAAAACTAGATATCATGGTTAGTAGAGGCCGATCTTTGATCGGGCGAGCGCGGGTGCTCATAGCTGACCTTCCCGAATCGTACCCAAGTTCCCGAGCCGAGGCAACTTTGGTGATGACGAACACGCGGCCTTAGGAAACGAGTCAGGGTTTCCGAAATTCCTCAAAAACAAAATATTTAGGTGGCGACTCTGTATCTAGCAAACTAGTTCATGTTTGGCACTTCTTTCTAAAAATCAATTTTTCAAAATGATTTACCGGATTTGGACTCTTTGATGATTCATCGATCTTGTATTGCACTCTACGAGAATAGATACAGGACCATGACATTGAGTGCGAATTTTAGTGAGCCCCAATGAACAAAATGGGATTTTCTCCCGGGACATTCAGGGACGTCTACACTCATGTACTCAGAGAGGACAACAAGTTTGCTGATGCTTTATCAACTCTGTCTTCTATGATTGGGATCACGTTTGGCATCCGAATGCGTCCGATCATCATTGAACAGAGATATACGCCGGCCTACGAGACTATCGCCGCAATAGATGAAGTGCAAGATCAAAGCCCTTGGTTCCATGATATCTGGAACTTCTTAGAAAAACAGGTTTATCCACCAGGGGCAAATGCCAAAGATAAAAGGGCAATAGAGTGACTGGCCGCTCAATTTATCATCTACGGAGGTAAACTATACAAGAGGGGTCATCTGGGGATGCACAAGTTATGTGTTGATGCAGAGGAATCGAAGCGCCTAATAGAGGCCATCCATGGGGGAGAGTGTGGAGCACACATGAGCGGAGTAATGTTAGCCCGGAAGATTCTTAGGCAAGGTTACTACTGGTCTACCATAGAGGAGGACTGTATTGGTTTTGTTCAGCGATGCCACAAATGCCAAATCCATGCAAATCGCATGAATATCCCGCCGTCGAAGCTGTACAACATGACTTCACCATGGCCTTTCTCAGTCTGAGGAATTGACGTCATTGGGGCAGTTACACCGAAAGGGTCAAATGGGCATGAATACAGTCTGGTGGCAATTCATTATTTCACGAAGTAGGTGAAGGCTTAGTCATATGCAGTGTTGAAAGCAGTGTATGTGGCTAAGTTCATCCGAAACAACATCATTTGCCATTATGAAGTCCTGAATGAGATTATTTCAGACAATGGCTCCCATTTCAAGAAAGAAGTAATCGACTTGTTGGAGAAATACAATGTGGCTTTTCATAAGTCATCTACATATCGGTCGTAAATCAATGGAGCTGTTAAGACCGCCAACAAGAACATCAAGCACATTTTACAGAAAATGGTTGAGACCTATAAGGACTGGCCAGACAAATTACCATTTGCTCTTTGGGGCTACAGAACTTCAATTCGGACATCTACTGGGGCAACTTCGTACTCTCTTGTTTATGGGATGGAAGCTGCTCTGCCGATTGAAATAGAGGTTCTGTCGCTGCGGGTTATGGCTGAGTGCCAGATAGCAGAAGCAGACTGGCAACAGAGTAGGTTCAAAGAACTCATGTTGTTTGATGAGAGAAGGCTGAAAGCACTGTACCATGTTCAAGGACATCAACGCAGGATTGCCAAGGCTTTTAACAAGAAAGTTAAATCTCGGAATCTTAAGGAAGGGGATTTGGTATTGAAAAACAACCGAGCTCCCATCCATGACCCTAGGGGCAAGTTCAGACCCAATTGGACTGGTCCTTACATTATCAAAACTATTTGGATAGGTGGAGCTGTTATTCTCGTAGACCTGGATGGCCTAGAATTTTTCCAACTGATTAACACGGACAAGTTGAAGAAATATTACCCATGAGAGGCTCGCTAGGCTGAGAACTTGGAAGGGTGACCTAGGCAAAAGTTAGAGCACAAAAATTAGAAAAAAGAAAAAACTGAGCTCGCAAGGTTGAAAACCTAGAAAGGGCGGCCTTGGCAAAAGTTAGAGCGTAAAAGGAGAGAGCTAATACTTGAGTGAACCCGAACCAAACTACATAAGGTCTGATTCCCATCTTCGGGATACGTAGGCAATTTCATTCTGAAGCTCAGTCGTAAACACCTCCAAATCAACTGTGTCCATATGTTGATCGGGTCATCTTTGTCTATTATCTGAAAGTTCAGTTGTGATCCTTACTCTGAGAGAAGAGCTGACTGCAGTGATGAGCAGTGTTATTCAGACAAGGGGCAATTTTCCATTTTTGGATTTGGGGTTTGTACATCTTGGGGATAGATTCCTTGTGTGTCAAGTTATGATCCTTATTGAAAATGGTTTTGAAAAGTTTTAATATAAGTTAATTTTTGTTCAAATTAATATTTTTACAACTTAGACAATTTTTGGACCAAAAGGAAAATTTTCAGTGCCCACAACTTCAATTTCATTGATTTCAATACAAAGTTCTTCAACTCTCGATACAAATTAAAGTTTCTTTTATTACATTCAAAAAGAAAACTTGAAAAGTAAAATCAGAGTAATAAACTCGGGATATAGATGAGTCAGGTGCTCCTGCGTCCCCCGCTTGTGCTTGTGGAAGCTTCTTATGCTAAAGTGGGCCCGGTTTGTGCCTCATCTTCGACCCAAGTTAAGCACTCACCAGAAAGTGCGCAGTTAAAACTAGGGGTAGGAGCCAGAAGCTCTCTCGTCCTCCACGTAGCGGGATATCGAGCCAATTGTGATCCTCGGATTGGCAATGAAGCCGGGTACTCTACCCCCTCTTCTGGGCAAGTCAGGTCGTGTCCGAACTAACGCTTGAACTAGAAGGGAAAGTAGAATACATAGTATGTCAAGCCAATCAACTGAATGCCAGGTTGCATAGTCATGTTGTAGCTCATCTTGGGCAGATCACACCAGGGGCAATGCCAAGCAATGTTAACAGCAGACATGTTGCACATCCAATGGCACCACCACCCCTCGTTCGAGAAATCCACTAGCCGTCGGCGAAAGAAATAGCCCTGTATGGAATATGCAAGGCAAGAATCCACTACCTTCAACCTGTCCGTGAGCCATATCTGGGAAGGGATGAAAGAAAAGAGAGATTAAAGAATAGAGAGGTGTGTGTTGAGCAAAAAAGTGAGAAAAGGGCTTTGAGAGAAAAAAAAAGCATGAGTGCCGAGTGATGTGAGAAACACATAGTAGAAAGGGTGGGAAACATTACCTGAAGAAGTAGTGGACTTCCCGCAAATTTGGTTGTCTCTCGCTGATGAAAGGCGTCTAGACCCATTAAAGTCTTGGCTAGTACCAAGCCCATACAACTCTTGCCCTCTTTCAAACCTTGGGCTACTTCGATCAATCGAATGCTAGACCCGCCAAAACTAGGGGCAAGAAGGAAATGTGCCAACATGCACAAACAAAGGGCGTGTTGTCGAAAACCCCGCCAAAGAAAATTGCCTTAGTCGCCAACGTCAAAAAATCAATGAATCAAGCTGGGGATGTCCAGCTCTTCATTGTGAACCAAGGATCGGGCATCATGTAAAGTGAGCCCACACATCCTTCCCAAAGTTTGGATGTCGCCAAAACGGGGCTGAGGCAGAATTTCCTCATCACATCAGAATTCCATTAGCGCCTGAAATTCTTCGAGTGCTGGGCATATCTCTTGTCCCCCGAAGCTAAAGGCGTGCATGATCAGGTTCCAACATCTAGCAGCGACATGAAGGAACGGAAAATAAAGTGGTGAGCGACCGAGTGGGAATAGTGTATTTATACTGAAACCCCAGAAATTCACCTTTTCTGAGCCATCCAAAGTTGCAATCCAATTGGAGACTTTTTTGGCAAAAAATGGCCCTATTTGTGAAGAATTTGCAGTTGAAATGAAGAAATCACGAAGCTTAGCCTTTTGTGGAAGATAAGGCAGTGAGTGGAAGCCAGGTGTCAACAATGTGGAGGTCCTACACATTGATGGCTGTAGACACCCCATTTTTGACTGACCTTAAGACTCAGATGTCATCATTTGTGCACTCGGTGATTACGCATGTCTGTGCTCGTTTTGAGTTTCCGGGGCTTTCGGTTGAGCGCCTTGTCTCAGGGTCTCTTAACTCTCTTCTTCTTGGTTTGTTTTTGGACCCTTACCTTGGTGCCTTTTCCAGGAGGGAGAGAGAGAGGCCTGTAGGCCACTTTTTGTAGCTGTAGGCTACTTTTCTCTCTTGTAGGCCACTTGCGGTGGCCGGTAGGCTAGTTTCGGGAGCTTTCGGCTGACTGCCTTATCTTGTAGCCTCTTAGCTCTCTTCCTTTTGGTTTTTTTTTTTTTTTTGTGCCATACCTTGTTCCCCCTTACCTAGAGGGAGGGGAGAGGCTGTCGGCCACTTTTGGCTCTTGTAGGCCACTTGTCCCTCCTGTAGGCCACTTGAGGTGGTCGGTAGGCCATTGGAAGTGGCCGATCGGCCACTTGAGGCGGTCGACAGCCATTTTCTTGCTTTTCTAGATATTTTTATTGCCAGCTGTGCCAGCTGTTGGGCACATAAGGCATCCTCCATACATGTGTATGGAGCGATTGCACCAAGCTTCTAGCTTGTCAAACAAGCTTGAGGCTTGGAATTCTATAACAGGGGAGCTCTCTCTCCCTTCCAATGGTTCAAATTTTTAGAGAGCTAAAGATATCCCTCTCACTAGAATTCTCCCTCTCTCTCTATATTTGTGCTATATTGAATCAAAAGTGTTGTTTCTTCATAGTTTTGAACACAAACACCTAGTAAAGCACCGCCATCATTGAGTTGAGGTTCTTGGAGGTCGTACTTGGGTTCTAAAAAGCTAGTTTTTACCTCAGAAGTTGCTATTTTGCTATGGTTCTTCAAGGGTGAGTAGTTACCCTCTTTAAGCTTTATTTTGCTTAAGTATTTGGCCATCCTTGCATGCTCTTTTAGGCCTTACTCTCAACTGCAAAAAGCTTTGTCTTGAAGTGTTTAAAGTGGTCGTTTGAGGCTTTGTTTGAGTTAGGGGTGGTTTACCCCCTTTGGTGGCTTGTTTTGCTTTGCTTTGTGCCATCTCTGAAGACCTTTGAGATTGCCTTTTCTTGGCCTTTTAACCACTGAATTCCAGAGGAATTTCAGTGGTGGAAAGTGTGTTGTGAGGCCCCAAATAGGAGGGGGTCATTCCCTCTTCTTGTGTCTTGATTGCTTGTGTTGATGGCCTCATACTTGAGCATGTTTTTTCTACCATACCTTGCCTTGATCTAAGCATATTTTTGTCACTTTTTTTAACATGTTTTAGCTCTGTTTGTGGCTAGCTTGGCCACTTCTTGCATGCTTCTTACACTTGTAGTGTAAATTTTGCTTACTAGCTTAATATGCTTGCTATTTTGGCCCATTGTTTTAGCTTGTTTTAGATCTATTTCAGTATGTTTTTACTCATATTTTAGCATGCTAGAACTCTGTTTTGGGTGGTCTTGATCACTTGGGACTTGTTTTGTATAGCCATAGTGCAATCTTGCTCACTAGCTTTGAGTTTTAAAGTCTCTAGCATGCTTTACTTAAGTTGTGTGCATGCTTTGGCCTCATTTCTCACATGATTTCAGTGTATGTAGTGCAGTCATACTCTCACATGTTTCACTCTTTCAATGCTTTTGGAGAGTTGTGCTTTATGTCTTGATCATGGGCTAATTTGTTTGTGTGCTTGCCTAAACTTTTGGGCTACCATCTTAGCATGTTTTTGGTCTTATTTTTCCATGTTACAACTCTGATTTTGGTTGATGGAGTCACCTCTTGCTTGGTTTTGGTACTTGTAGTGTAATCCCACTCATTAGCCTTGCATGCTTAGTGTTTTGGCTTACCATTCTAGCTTGTTTTGGCTACACTCCATCATGTTTCGAGCATTGTTTTGACCTGCCTTAGGGCTGTTTTGAGTGATCTTGGTCCTTTGGGGCTTGCTTGATATGGCTATGGTGCAAGTGCCTTAGCTAGTCTTGAGTTTTGAACACCTTAGCATGCTATATTTGTGATGGTTGCATGTTTTGGCATCATTTGGCATGTAATTTTAGAGTATATACATGTGTCATGTTCTCACTTCTTTCACTCCTTGAGAGCTTTTGAGAGTTGTGCCTTTGTGCCTTATTTGTGAGCTACCAAAGGGGCATGGTTTTCTACTCCTTTGAGCCTTAGTTTGAGCATGTTTTTGCCACTGATTTGCCTTGATATAACTCTATTTTTGGCTGGTTTGGTTACCTCTTGCTTGCTTCTTGCACTTGTAGTGCAATTTTGCTCATTAGCCTTGCATGCTTGGTGTTTTCCGCTTTCATTCTAGCATGTGTATGCTTCACTCCAGCTTGTTTTTGGCTCTAATTTAGCATGATTTAGGTCTGATATGAATGGTCTTGGTCATGTGGCTCATGCTTTGAATAGCTATAGTGTAGTTGGCCTTGCTAGCGTTGAGTTTTGGGGCCTTTAACATGCATTATATGTGTTGTTTGGATGATATGTCATCATTTAGCATATGATTTCAGTGCCTACATCTTTGCCATACTCTCTTATTTATCACTTCTTCATTGTGTTTGAGAGTTGTGTTTAATGTCTGGCTTGCGAGCCAATGCATGAGCATGTTGTTGTAGCTTTTGGTGCTTTATTTCTAGCATGATTGTACCATTATTGTGGCATGAGGTAGGTTTGACCATTTGAGCATTGTAGTGCATGTCTCATGTGTAATACTGTAGACACCCCATTTCTGACTATCCTCAAGACTTGGTTGTGATTGCAGGTACATCCAACCACAAGTTCGATTGCTCGTCGAGTGCTCGACTTTTGCGGCAGAACGTCACAAGCTTGAGCTTTCCAAACCCTGTATCCTTTCTGCCCCACTTTTGGACAATGTATTGGCCCTTCCAGCTTTATTCTCATAGTGCACTGCTGGCCACTGCTTGCCACTGCTGGCCATGCCTTTGTTACTGCCGGTCATTGATGAATCCTGCCGGCCATCAACGAGCCATTGCCGGCCACCACTGATGGCCGGCAGAACCCTTATCTCAGCAAGTTTCACGCCAAATCTTTTGAGCCAGCTAGTTTTCACTCATTTCCCCTCCATACACGTGTATGGAGGGATGAAGCTCTTGCCAAGCTTGTTCAATAAGCTTTGCATTGCTCCCTTCTACATAAGGAGAGGCTCTCCCTGTCTATGAGAGGTGGAGCCATTTTTAGAGAAGAAAGATCTCTCTCTCTATATATATATATATTTCTCATTCTCTCTCTCTCTATATTTCATAGAATAGTGTTCTAAAGTCCATTTTTCTTGCACTTTTACGCTACAACACAAAGAGATACACCACCATCTTGGAGTTAAGGTTCTTGGGAGTGTTACTTGAGCTCTGAAACTTGGTTTTTGGCCCCTGAGGTTGCTGGTTTCAATGCTGATCTTCAAGGGTGAGTATATTTCCCATTTTAGCATTTTTTTTGTACCTCATCTTGGCCATCCTTTCATATTGTTTTAGGCCTTGCTTTCAACTGAAAAAAGTTCTGTTTTTAAGTGCTTTAGATCTTTGTTTAAGGTCATTTTTTTGTTGGGGGTTGTTTACCCCCTCTTAGGCCTTGTTAGGCCTTATTTTGAGCCATCCCTTTAGGCTCTTGTTGAAGCCTTCGTATGACCTTTTTGCCACTGAAATCTAGAGGATTTTCAGTGGTGGAAAGGCGGTTTTGGTGTCCTAAGTAGGAGAGGGTCATCCCCTCTCCTTTGTGTCTTGTTTACTTGCTTTTAATGCCTCATGTGTGAGCACCTTTGGTAAGTCTATGTTGGCCATATCTTAGCTTGTATTTGGGATTATTTTAGCTTGGCATGCCACTATTTTTACTTGGTATGGTCACTCCATGCATGCATAACACACTTGTAGTGTAAATCACACAAACTAGCTTTGTATGCCTCATGAAGTAGCATGCCATTCTAGCTTGTTTTCTTTCCATTTTAGCATGTTTTTGGTGATGTTTTGCATGTCATGACTCTGTTTTGGTTTGGTTTGGTTGGCCATTGCATGCCTCATGCACTTGTAGTGTAATCCTCTCCATTGCCTTAACATGCATCATGCTTCAACATGTCATTTTAACATGCTTTTGGCTTAGCTCTGAGAAGATTTTGTTCATGTTTTGCCATGTTTAAGGTCTGATTTTGGTTGTTTTTGCCATGCATGACTTGCTTTGTATAGCCATGGTTCAATCTAGCTTGTTAGCTTTTGTACACCAAGTCCGCTAGCATGTGTTACTTGGCCTATTTCAACAATTCGGCATCACTTGTTATGTTATTTCAGTCCATGTAACGTGGTCGTACACTTACTTTTGCCATGCTTTCAATGCTTTGATGAGTTGGTGTTTTATGCCTTACGAATGGATCATTGTGCATGCCTCTATGCTTAGGTCTTTGGGATGCCATCTCAATAGGTTTTTGGCCTTATTTTGACATGATGCAACTCTGTTTTATGTTGTTCAAGTCATGCCATGTTTGGTTTTAATAAGTGTAGTATAACACCCCTTTTGTAGCCTTGCATGCTTCATGTTTTGGCCCTTTGTTCTAGCTTGTAATGGCTAGGTTCAAGCATGTTTTTAGACTCACCTTGACCTGCCTTGGGGTTGTTTTTGATGCCCTTGCCCCTTTGGGGCTTTCTTTGTATAGCCATGGCTTAAGTCCCTCTGCTATTTTCGAGCTCTGAGCTTTCTCACATGCTTCGTTTGTCTTGTTAGGGTGGTTTGGCACCATTCCATGCATGTTTTCCGAATTTGTGGTGCTGTCATATATCCATGCTGGTCACTCTTCAAGTGTGCTTAAGAGTCGCATCTTTATGCCTCAATCCTTGTGCCAGTTAGCATGCATGTTTGCCTTGGCTTTTCATGCTTTTCATACCATCATTTCAACACTAATGGCCACTGATTTGGAGCATGACTGAGGTCTACTCTTTTGGTTTAAGTCCATTGTGTATGTTGTGTATATTGCACTAAGTATGCCACCATTGCATTGAGCATGCTAATTGACGTTTGCATTGAGTATGCTAGTTGTTGTAAACATTAGCATTGTGCATGCCATTAGCTTTGTTAAGTTAATCAGACTACCTTGCATTGAGTATGCCATGTAGTTGCATGTTTGCATGCTTAGGACATATTGCATGTTTGCCATGCTTGTGTTGCATTGTTGTTTGGATTAAGAATTAATCTGAGCACGAGAAACGAGGGACGTTGCATACTTTAAGTGATGAAACGTGTTTCAATTCTCGGTCGCCGACGCTCTTGGCGATACATGATGGATTTTTAGGCTTTATGTGTTTATTGGTGCATTCATTTTACATTGATTTGCACAAGTTGGATCTTTGGCTATCATGCATCGGGATGCGTGATTGATGGCCTTGGATCCGATTATGCCTCTCCCTTGATGTTTTGAGGTGATATGGGGTGGCATAGTGTGTACATATCCTTGGGAGACCCTTCATTTCCTCTGTTTTGTGCTCTGTTGCAGCTTGGTGGCACATCACACCAATGGCCGGCACCCCCTCATCCTTGGCTAGCAGTGTCCACTCTTGGCTAGCAGGGTGGTCGGCAGCAGCTCCTCATGGTCGGCAGGCCACTGGTGCACTCCCCAGCATGTTTTTGGTAAGTTCCAGTAGCAAGTTCTTGTAGACACCCTGCAAACAGAGCCTCAATAGAGCATTCAGAGAGCTTTCGGGACGGGAACCGAGCATGTATCTCCAACTTCTTCAAGGCAGAGCTGAGGCAGCCTAGCAATCCTATTTTTAATGCTTACTTGTCAGTTAGCTTTTAATTTGTAATTTAATTAGTTAATTTGTTAATTAGTTAATTATTATACTAATTAGTAAGTAGTTCGCTTATTAATTCGGTTATGTAATAATTAATTAGCTTGTTAGTTGGTTAATTAGTTGGTTTGTATTATTTATTCGGACCCTCCATCGAGAGGGCATATGTTGTAATAAGTGTGTGTGAGTGTGTGCATGTCTTCTAATCTCACGTCTTTCTCCCTTTTACTTAACCGCTTACAATGGTTAGTTTTAGGGCATGTTTCAGTTAGCATCCTTATGCTATGCATGTTTGCATCATTCATCTGTATTGCATGCACCGAGCTCGGCGCATCATACTAACTGCATTGTACTTTCAAGACGTTACTTGAATACGTGTTCAGCAGCATGTTATCAAGTTGCATTTCATATGCCATCTTAGAATAGCCGAGCCTATTTCTAGTTACATTTTGCGTGCGTTGCATTAGCCATCTTAACATGAACTAAGATCATGCTTGATTACTAACTAGTTATTGTTTTGGCTCGAAATACTAGGTAAGCTTTTATGCTTTAGCATACTGCATCTGTGTTATTGTTTGCCATGAAAGCATGCTTGCCATGAGGCAATTTGCTTATGTGATATAAATTGCCTGAATGCCTGTGGGTGAAGGTTGGATTACTTGAATTGGAACAATTCATTAAATCTGCATTTTAGCCTACTTACGAGTAGCAAACTTCAAACCGTTTTTCAAACAACAAATATGCAATGCTTTGTTCCAAATTAGGCGATCTAGTCTATACTTGTGTGTTGTGCGCATCACTCGGTAATACTAGCTAATAACTGGAATAAGAACACATGTGTTTTCAAAAACAAAATATCATGTTTAGTAGTGGCCGATCTTTCAGCGGGTGAGCGGGGGTGCTCATAGATGACCTTCCCCAATCGTACCCAAGTTACCAAGCCGAGGCAACTTTGGTGATGACGGACACGTGGCCTTAGGAACGAGTCAGGGTTTCCTAAATTCCCCCAAAAATAAAATATTTAGTTGGCGACTCCGTATCTAGCAAAGCAGTCCATGTTTGACACTTCTTTACAAAAATCAGTTTTCCAAAACGATTTGCCGGATTTGGACTCTTTGGTGATTTATCGGTCTTGCATTGCACTTTGCGAGATTAGATTCAGAACCATGACATTTGAGTTTGAACTGTAGCATGAAGCCCCCGAGGGCGCATCTACAGTTTCTGGCGACTCCGCTGGGGACTTATAGAGCTTGACTCTAACTCATGATATCTTGTTTTGATTGCACTCATGTGTCTCTTTGCATTGCATTTGCATTGGTGCGCCTAGGACACCGTGTTTGCCGTATGCTATTCCTAAACAGTTTGCTGGAGGCTTGCTTTGAGAAGCGTGCCATAAGGCTTACCAGTTACGGGCTCTGCCACGATGGGAACACAAACCCCGATTTTTACCGGGGCACCCTTTTTGACCATTCGACCTAGTGCATATCGAAATCCATAGCGACTATTCCAAACTATGACAGGTTGCTTACCCGATTATAGGTTGGTTGAAACCGCTATGTGTGTAGTGAAACCCTAGCTCCTGACAAAATAGAACAGGAAAACCCTACCCCAACATAAGGGTGTTTTGGCTCTCATTTACTTGCTATGTGCTTTTAGAGTGTACCTCTACAGGAATGCATTTATCAGTTTGCAAGCACAGGTATCGAACCGAGGGCATCGATATTGAGAGAATCGGTTTTACACGAGGTATTGTCGGTTCTGAGGTGAGGTAGAGTTCAATAGCAAGCACAGTCATTCAGCTTTGCTCGTATCTGTTCCAGTGAAATTAGGCTGAGATGCTGCCTGTTTTCTCTTTTGCTAGGTAGCCATGGAACTATAGCTTCAGAAGGCTCCAAATATCCCCCCCCCCTAGTACACCGAACTTGTGTTGATAGACTTTGTCAAGTCAAAGATTCAATTCAAGGACAACCGGTGTTTCCTTCGCCAGTGGTAAGGCAAAGAAAGGCCAGTCAGGCACAGATCACCAGTTCAACAGTCCTCAAATCAGCGGTCATTATCCATCTCACCTGTGCGCAGTTGGGTTGAGATATCTACTTTTACCTCGGGAAGATATACCGGTTCTTCAGTTAGATCAGCACAATATGGCATCTATGGAGGATATGATGCGTCAGCTCTAGGAGAGTATGCAAGCCATGTAGCAGGATGCTACTCGTCAAGCAGAGCTTGCCACACGCCAGGCCAAGGTTATGGCCCAACAGGCAGAAATGATTGCTAGACTTCAGCAACAACAACAACCACAGCAAGCCGGAGCATCTACTTCGCACCCATCTCCTCTCCCACCTAGAGTTCCAATACTCAGTGAGACTACAAACGTCCAAGAAAATACAGACATTCCAACGAGGCCAGCTCCACGCCCAATCCTACCTGAGCTATCCAAAGCGCCCACCAATCTAGTGGATTCACCATTTGAGTTTGAGGTGGATCCAATAGCGCTAAAAGTGAGCAAGCTAGAAAAGCTTTTCAAGAAGGCCAAGGCATAAAATCCATTCCGAACATAGAGGATGGATACACCGATTCGGCCGTGACTCTGCCGGACCGGTTCAAGATGCCACCGATCGACCGCTTCGATGGTTCTGAAGACCCAATGGTGCACCTCCACCTATTTTCTGATATCCTGAGGCCAATGGGCTTGACCATAGCCCAGAAGCTGTCACTATTCGGCCGAACCATGTCTGGGATAGCCGCAATCTGGTATGCGAAATTGGAGAACTCTGTGAAACAGAATTGGGAAGAGATGGCTGAGGCCTTCATTGCTCAATACTCCTATAACACACAGATCGAGGTCATAACTTGTGATCTTGAAGTCACCCGCCAAGAGCCAAAGGAGGGTTTTCAGAGTTTGTGACGAGATGGAGAGCAAAGGCCTCGATGGTGGCTACAAGGCCTTCCGACAAAGACCAGATCAAGATGGTTGTGCGCAACCTCCAACCCAGGCTAATGTAAAAGATGATAGTCTTGGCCCTCCCTACCTGTGCTGACTTGCATAAGCTTGGGGTACAGATTGAGGATGCTATGAAGCAGGGCCTCATTGACCAGGAGAAGGAGCAACCCAAAAGGGTGTTTTCCCGTAGTTCGAATGCAACCACCAGTGGTGATGCAGTTACAAGATCTTCTGAAGTGGGCATGGTCACCACCACCACATCAAAAACAGCTACCCCATTCATCGGTGCGTCCGGAAGTAGCTCACAAAAAACCAAATATCCACCTCGAGTCAAGAGGGTTTTTACCCCACTTTTTATGCCTTTGTCAAAGGCTCTAGAGGTCTTACTCCGGAAAGGACATCTGAAACCGTTGGAACAACGGCCTCTACCCGATCCTATTCCTCCAAAGCATGACCAGACTAAATACTGTGCCTATCATGAACAAACCGGTCATGACACTAACAGTTGCTTTCGTCTTCGCCATGATGTACAAGATCTGTTTGACAACAAGGTCATCGCCACACCAGCTCAACAAAGTCTATCGCCACTGGATCAGTGAACTTGGGGGATAGTACCAGTATGTGATCAGGGGATGAACCACCTACGGGCGGCGCTCAGTTTACTTCAGATGTGGCATATGGCACGCACTATTTTGAGCATTTGCGAATGCTAGTTTTTGTACTTTCTGACTTGGGTATTTAGTCAGTTTTGTTGTCTTGTATATAGTCAGTCTTTTTGTACTAAGTCAGTCGGGTCTGTCTTGTTGTATCGAGTCAGTCCTGTTTTGTTAGAGTCCGGTGATTTCGGGGGTGTTACCTCGGATATCACTTGCTTGTTTTGTGTTTGTCTTTTCGCTTTCTTTTGAGTCTGTTTCTGCCTTGGAGCCAGTTGTGCCAACAGATCTGAATGAAACAGTAGTAAATTTTCACACTCTTGTGTTTGCTTCTGCCTTACGCCAGTTGTGCCAGAAGTTTGAATGAAACGGTAGTGCTTTTCACCTGCTTTTCTACGCCTTTAAATCATTGCATTGACCTAAGCTTTTGAAAACTTTTTGAACATTGTGACGAAAACGAAGAGGGAGGAATTCCTCGGGCTTTGCAAAATTTGATCAATTAAGAGAAAGAGAGGCATGCTAAGCCCTTAATGGATGAGATCATGTTTGTTAACGTGAGTACCGAGAAGGATCCTGGCTTGGTCCGGATTGGTTCTACACTGTCTTCAGTGCAAGCGATTAGTTCCTTTCTTAAAAGATTTCAAAAAATGTTTTGCACGGTCCTGCAAAGACCTGTGTGGAATCGCTCTTGAGATTGTGCAGCCTAGGATCGCTCTCAGCCTCGAGACTCAACCCCTTTGCTTTCAAACCTTGAACTTGGATTCAGAATGGTCAACCGTCAACTACAATGTAAGGCCTGTGTCGCCGGATCAGAAGCAGCCCATGAATTAGGGGCGAGAATATCAGATGTGATCAAAAGAAAGCTTCTAAAGCTGGATCAGAAGCACCCCTCGAATTTGGGGCAAAAATATCAAACGTGCTCGAAGAGCTAAAGATGGATCACTCTGCAAATCAATGAAGATCGGCAAGAATGCCAAACCCCGGAAGGGAGGAAAGAAGAAAGTTTATCGCTGAAGGACAACTGAGTTCTTATCCACAACACTAGGGGCAAATTCAGCCCCCATTACATGGACTTCTACATCACCAGCGAACAGCAGCCACTCTCCTGGATTCAGATGGCTTCGAGATCTCAAAACCATTTGACATGGACAAAGCTACACTTTTACCCTTGAGAGGCTCGCTTGGCCGAAAACCTGGAAGGGCGACCCAGGCAAAAGTTAAAGCAAATAAAAAAAGAAAAGAAAGAAAAAATGCGAAGATTGAAAAAATAACAAAAAGAAATGAAAAAGATAAAAAAAGAAGAAAAGAAAAAATGAAAAAAGAAATGAAAAGAAAAAGAAAAACATAGCTCGCAAGGTTGAAAACCCGGAAGGGCGGCCATGGTAAAAGTTAGAGTGCAGAAGGAGAGGTTAATACCCGAGTGTACCTTAACCCTGAACTACGTAAGGCTTCATTCCCATGTTTGGGATACGTAGGCAACTTCATTCTGAAGTCCAGCCATAAACACTTCCAAATCGATTGTGTCCATGTAATGGTTTTGATCATCTTTGTCTTCTCTGTATCTAAGAGTTCGGTTGTGATCGTCACCATGAGAACTGATTACAATGTACTGCGGTGCTATTCAAACAAGGGGCAACTTTCCATTGCCGTTTAGTGCGCTGCGGTGCTATTCAAACAAGAGGCAATTTTCCATTGCCACACAGTGCCGTTCAGACAAGGGGCAATTTTCCATTGTTATGGATCTGAGGTTGTGCATCTCAAGAGTAGGTTCTGTGCTCGTTGAGTGGTGGTCGTTTGCCAAAATAGTTTTTGAGAATTTTTACTGAAGTTGACTAATTCTCTCGAAAATTATTCCATTATTTTCCAAAACTGGACCATTTCTTGGACCCGAAAAAGGAAAATTTTCAGTGCTCACTGCCTAACTTGCATGATTTTAAATCAAAAAGTTGAACAAGTGTGTTAATCTAACTCTCATATTGGTCAAAATTGTTTTAGTAGAAAACCAAAACAAAAAATGGTCAAAATGATGAATTAGGGGCACAGTTGATTCAGGTGTTCTGTCTTTTCCCCATTGTCAACCAACCTGCCAGAAAGGGCACTCTACCTGCCAGAAAAGGGCACAACTGAAGCCAACAGCAAAATGCCGAAAGCTATCTCATCCTCAGAGCAATGAGGTATCAAGCCAAGTGTGAAGCACAAACTGGAATGGATCTAGATATTCCACTCCCTCGTTTGGACACATCTAATCATGTCCAGACTCCCCAGCAGAGCATCGTCAGCCAATGTCAGCTGCAGATTGGCTACACACCTAGGTGTAGCGCAACCCCTCTGTGTGGGAAATTCACTATTGTGAGCAGAAGAAGAGAATCTAGCAGAACGCTAGGGGCAAGAGCCCGCAACATCTTGTTTATACATCAACCACCCAGGGGAGGGATAAAAAATGAGAGATTGAAGAATTGAGAGATGTGCGATGAGAGAAAAAGTGAGAAAATGGCTTTTTTAGAAAAACAGAGCTTGAAGGTCGAGTGATGTGAGAATCACAAATGAGAAAGGATGGGAAATAATACCCAGAGAAACAGGCTCCCTGTGCACGTCTGAGTGTCGTGTCTTTTCTTTTGTCTCGATTCTTGTTTTGAGTCATTTCGAGTGTTTCTCGATGTGTTTAGGTTGTTTACCTTTTGTTTTTCTTTGTTGAGTCGTAGTGCGCTGTGTTCAGTCGTAGACTCAATACCCACTCAAAAACTATTTTCTTATTTCAATTTCAAAAATGAATCGTTTTGTGCTCAGAGTGTTGTGCCATTCTCCACATATGTGCAAAAGAAGATTTGTTCTTTCATAAAACTGCAAGGTTCATCCCAGGTCGTATGAGAAAAGTTGAACCAAGACCTATCTAAAGCTATATGGGTTTCGGACTGTGAAGCAAAAGAAAAGAGGGAAAATGTCAGGCATCTAAGTTTGTCTCAACTTCTGCAAATTCCGAGATTGTATTCCGGATGTACCTTTTCAGGTCTTGTCAATGCTCTGAAGTATAAGTGTGTCTCTACCTCAAGCTCAAGATCAAGCTTGCTTCAAGCCAGAATGGTGATCAAAAGTGCTCTCCCCGAGTACCATTTCGTGCCAGGGGCATCTTGGCCATGTTTGCAATGAGTTCCTAGGAGACCAACTGCGATGGTGGAAACTAGAGGTCGAATGGCTGTTTCCTAGAAAGCAAAGGTTCGGGATTTCTGAGACTAAAGTCTGGTTTAAATACCCAGGGGTGTATCCCCGGCTTGAAATCTGTATGGAAGCCCCATAGGTTGAGATAGCATGTATGCACCTCAATTCTAAATACTGAACCAACCTAGTCTGTCACCCCGTTGGAGAGTATGGAAAGTTGTGAGCTTGATCAGGAAGAAAAGCGGCATCCATGGCTTCAGTTGCATTGTTTTGCATATCTGTCTTACACTGTCACACTCTAGTTGCATTGTTATGCACCTTTTCAGTTGCATTGTTTTGCATATCTATCTTGCGCTGTCACGCACGTTATACTTGCATTGTTTTGCATATTTATCTTACACTGTCACGCACGTTACTTGCATTGTCATGCACATATATCTTGCGCTGTCACGCACGTTTTCCTTGCATTGTTTTGCATATCTATCTTGCGTTGTCACGCACGTAACTTGCATTGTTATGCACCTTTTCAGTTGCATTGTTTTGTATATCTATCTTGCACTGTCACGCACGTTTACTTGCATTGTTATGCATCGTTCCACCTGCATTGTTATGCACGTTTCACTTGCATAGTTGTGCGCTCTCCACTTGCATTGTTATGCACACTTCACTTGCGCTGTCACGCACGTTATTTGCATTGTATTGCATTATACCTATCAAGTTTCTTTCTTATTCATGCACGATATTGTATGTACGGTTCATTCAAAGAAGTTCCATTTTAGATCATTTGCTTTAGTGTATCCATCACACTTCATTCACTTAGTGTATCAATCACACTTCACTCACTTAGTGTATCAATCACACTTCATTCACTTTAGTGTAGCAATCACACTTCATTCACTTTAGTGTATCCATCACACTTCATTTACTTTAGTGTATCAATCACACTTCATTCACTTTAGTGTATCAATCACACTTCACTCACTTAGTGTATCAATCACACTTTATTCACTTTAGTGTATCCATCACACTTAATTTACTTTAGTGTATCCATCACACTTCTTTTACTTTAGTGTATCCATCACATTTCGTTTTCTCTAGTGTATCCATCACACTTCATTTACTTTAGTGTATCTATCATACTCTGTTCACTTAGTGCATCTATCACACTTCATGTTCACCTTTAGTGTATCTACCATACTTTGTTCACTTAGTGCATCTATCACACTTCATGTTCACCTTTAGTGTATCTATCATACTTTGTTCACTTAGTGCATCTATCACACTTTGTGTTCACCTTTTGTGTATCCATCACACTTTGTTCACTAAGTGCATCTATCACACTTTGTTTTCACCTTTTGTGTATCCATCACACTTTGTTCACTAAGTGCATCTATCACACTTTGTGTTCACCCTTTGTGTATCTATCACACTACGTTTGCTCTATATATCCATCGCACTTGCTCACTTTGTGTATCTATCACACTACACTCACTTTGAGTATCTATCATACTACGCTCACCTTGTATATCTATCACACTATGCTCACTTTGTGCATCTATCACAAGTTCACTCACTTTGTGTATCTATCATACTACGTTCGCTCTGTGTATCCATCACACTCACTCATTTTGTGTGTCTATCACACTGTGCTCACTTTGTGTATCCATCACACTCACTCACTTTTTGTATCTATCACACTACGTTCGCTCTGTGTATCCATCGCACTCGCTCACTTTGTGTATCAATCACACTACACTCACTTTGTGTATCTATCACACTACGCTCACTTTGTGTATCTATCACACTACGCTCACCTTGTGTATCTATCACACTATGCTCACTTTGTGCATCTATCACACGTTCACTCACTTTGTATATCTATCACACTACGTTCACTTTGTGTATCCATCACACTCGTTTACTTTGTGTATCTATCACACACTCACTTTGTGTATCCATCACACTCGTTTACTTTTTGTATCTATCACTACGCTCACTTTGTGTATCTATAACACGCTCACCTACTGTATCTATCACACTTTGCTTCACTTAGTGTATCTATCACACTTTATTCGTATATCCATCACACTCTCTTCACTTTTGTGTATCTATCACACGTTCGCTTTGTATCCATGACACATGCGCACTTTGTGTATCTATCACACGTTCACTTTGTGTATCTACCGCACATGTTCACTAAGATGGTACAATTCTCTTACATCTTTTCTGCATGTAATGCAGTCTGATTTGTATTCGCTCGCTTAATACTATTGTATTTATATCATTACAGCTTTGTTTGCATAATCATAAGTTATGCTCTTGCGTCTTGCATATCATTTGCATTTTTCCCCAGCCTATGGGCGCATCTCTGCATGTTTATTTTGAATGTTAGCCTGAGTCTTTGGCCTCGTCCAAAATAGGTCATCTCTGGACTTTGACATTCACTCCCGTCACTCTGTGACTTTCGAGTTCTGTCAAAATGGGGCAACTGTAGACACCGCATTTTTGACCATCCTCAAGACTTGGTTGTGATTGCAGGTACATCTAACCACAAGTTTGATTGCTCGTCGAGTGTTCGACTTTTGTGGCGGAACATCACAGGTTTGAGCTTTCCAAACCTTGTATCCTTTCTGCCCCACTTTTGGACCATGTATTGGCCCTTCTAGCTTTATTCTCATAGTGCACTGCTGGCCACTGCCTGCCACTACCGGCCATGCCTTTGTTACTACCGGCCATTGATGAATCATGCCGGCCATCAATGAGCCACTGCCGACCACCACTGATGGCCGGCAGAACCCTTGTCTCAGCAGGTTTCATGCCAGATCTTTTGAGCTAGCTAGTTTTCACTCCTTTCCCCTCCACGTGTATGGAGGGATGAAGCTCTTGCCAAGCTTGTTCAACAAGCTTTGCATTGCTCGCTTCTATATAAGGAGAGGCTCTCCCTCTCTATCAAAGGTGGAGCCATTTTTAGAGAAGAAAGATCTCTCTCTCTATATTTCTCATTCTCTCTCTATATATTGCATAGAATAGTGTTCTGAAGTCCATTTTTCTTGCACTTTTACACTACAACACATAGAGATACACTACCATCTTGGAGCTGAGGTTCTTCGGAGTGTTACTTGAGCTCTGAAACTTGGTTTTTGGCCCCTAAGGTTGCTGGTTTCGAAGTTGACCTTCAAGGGTGAGTATATTCCCCATTTTATCATTTTTTTGTACCTCATCTTGGCCATCCTTGCATATTGTTTTAGGCCTTGCTTTCAACTTAAAAAAGTTCTGTTTTAAGTGCTTTAGATCTTTGTTTAAGGTCATTTTTTTGTTGGGGGTTGTTTACCCCCTCTTAGGCCTTGTTAGAGCTTATTTTGAGCCATCCCTTTAGGCTCTTGTTGAAGCCTTCGTATGACCTTTCTACCACTAAAATCCAAAGGATTTTCGGTGGTGGAAAGGTGATTTTGGTGTCCTAAATAGGAGAGGGTCATCCCCTCTCCTTTGTGTCTTGTTTACTTGCTTTGAATGCCTCATGTGTGAGCACCTTTGGAAAGTTTATGTTGGCCATATCTTAGCTTGTATTTGGGATTATTTTGGCCTGGCATGCCACTTTTTTTACTTGGTATGGTCACTCCATGCATGCCTAACACACTTGTAGTGTAAATCACACAAACTAGCTTTGTATGCCTCATGAAGTAGCATGCCATTCTAGCTTGTTTTCTTTCCATTTCAACATGTTTTTGGTGATGTTTTGCCATGTCATGACTCTGTTTTGGTTTGGTTTGGTTGGCCCTTGCATGCCTCATGCACTTGTAGTGTAATCCTCTCCATTGCCTTAACATGCATCATGCTTCAACATGTCATTTTAGCATGCTTTTGGCTTAGCTTTGAGAAGATTTTATTCATGTTTTGCCATGTTTAAGGTCTGATTTTGGTTGTTTTCGCCATGCATGACTTGCTTTGTATAGCCATGGTTCAATCTAGCTTGTTAGCTTTTGTGCACCAAGTCCGCTAGCATGTGTTACTTGGCCTATTTTAACAATTCAGCATCACTTGTTATGTTATTTCAGTCCATGTAATGTGGTCGTACACTTACTTTTGCCATGTTTTCAATGCTTTGATGAGTTGGTGTTTTATGCCTTATGAATGGATCATTGTGCATGCCTCTATGCTTAGGTCTTTGGGATGCCATCTCAGTAGGTTTTTGGGCTTATTTTGACATGATGCAACTTTGTTTTATGTTGTTCAAGTCATGCCATGTTTGGTTTTAATAAGTGTAGTATAACACCCCTTTTGAAGCCTTCAATGCTTCATGTTTTGGCCCTTTGTTCTAGCTTGTAATGGCTAGGTTCAAGCATGTTTTTAGACTCACCTTGACCTGCCTTTGGACTATTTTTTATGCCCTTGCCCCTTTGGGGCTTGCTTTGTATAGCCATGGCTTAAGTCCCTCTGCTAATTTCGAGCTTTGAGCTTTCTCGCATGCTTTGTTTGTCTTGTTAGGGTGGTTTGGCACCATTCCATGCATGTTTTCAGAATTTATGGTGCTGTCATATATCCATGCTTGTCACTCTTTAAGTGTGCTTAAGAGTCGCATCTTTATGCCTTAATCCTTGTGCCAGTTGGCATGCATGTTTGCCTTGCCTTTTCATGCTTTTCATACCATCATTTCAGCACTAATGGCCACTGATTTGGAGCATGACTGAGGTCTACTCTTTTGGTTTAAGTCCATTGTGTATGTTGTGTATATTGCACTAAGTATGCCACCATTGCATTGAGCATGCTAATTGACGTTCGCATTGAGTATGCTAGTTGTTGTAAACATTAGCATTGTGCATGCCATTAGCTTTGTTAAGTTAATCATACTACCTTGCATTGAGTATGCCATGTAGTTGCATGTTTGCATGCTTAGGACATATTGCATGTTTGCCATGCTTGTGTTGCATTGTTGTTTGGATTAAGAATTAATCTGAGCACGAGAAATGACGGACGTTTCATACTTCAAGTGATGAAAAATGTCTTAATTCTCGGTCGCTGACGCTCTTGATGATACATGATGGAGTTTTAGGCTTTATGTGTTTATTGGTGCATTCATTTTACATTGATTTGCACAAGTTGGATCTTTGGCCATCATGCATCGGGATGCGTGATTGATGGTCTTGGATCCGATTATGCCTCTCCCTTGATGTTTTGAGGTGATATGGGGTGGCATAGTGCGTACATATCCTTGGGAGGCCCTCCATTTCCTCTATTTTGTGCTCTATTGCAGCTTGGTGTCACAGCACACCAATGGCCGGCAGCCTTTCATCCTTAGCCGGCACCCCCTCATCCTTGGCCGGCTGGGCGGTTGGCAGCAGCTCCTCATGGTCGGCAGGCCACTGGTGCACTCCCCAGCATGTTTTCGGTAAGTTCCAGTAGCAAGTTCTTGAAGACACCCTGCAAACAGAGCCTCAAGAGAGCATTCGGAGAGCTTTCGGGATGGGAACCGAGCATGCATCTCCAACTTCTTCAAGGCAGTGCTAAGGTGGCCTAGCAATCTTATTTTTAATGCTTACTTGTTAGTTAGCTTTTAATTTGTAATTTAATTAGTTAATTGTTGTAATAATTAGTAAGTAGTTCGCTTATTAATTCGGTTATGTAATAATTAATTAGCTTGTTAGTTGGTTAATTAGTTGGTTTGTATTATTTATTCGGACCCTCCGTCGAGAGGGCATACGTTGTAATAAGTGTGCGTGAGTTCACGTCTTTCTGCCTTTTATTTAACCGCTTTCAATGGTTAGTTTTAGGGTATGTTTCAGTTAGCATCCTTATGCTATGCATGTTTGCATCATTCATCTGTATTGCATGCACCGGGCTCGGCGCATCATACTAACTGCATTATACTTTCAATACATTACTTGAATATGTGTTCAACAGCATGTTATCAAGTTGCATTTCATATGCCATCTTAGAATAGCCGAGCCTATTTCTAGTTACATTTTGCATGCATTACATTAGCCATCTTAACATGAACTAAGATCATGCTTGATTACTAACTAGTTATTGTTTTGGCTCGGAGTACTAGGTAAGCTTTTATGCTTTAGCATACTGCGTGTGTTATTGTTTTCCATGAAAGCATGCTTGCCATGAGGTTATTTGCTTATGTGATATAAACTACCTGAATGCTTGTGGGTGAAGGTTGGATTACTTGAATTGGAACAATTCATCAAATCTGCATTTTAGCCTACTTACGAGTAGTAAACTTCAAACCGTTTTTCAAACAACAAATATGTGATGCTTTGTTCCAAATTAGGCGATCTAGTCTATGATTGTGTGTTGTGCGCATCACTCGGTAATACTAGCTAATAACCGGAATAAGAACACATGTGTTTTCAAAAACAAAATATCATGTTTAGTAGTGGCCGATCTTTGATCGGGCGAGCGGGGGTGCTCATAGATGACCTTCCCCAATCGTACCCAAGTTCCATACTTGAAGTGATGAAACGCGCCTCATTTCTTAGTCATTGTCCCCCTTGATTGTGCATGATAGGGCGGAGGCCTCTCGAGCCTTGTGTGTTACTTATGCATTCATTGACTTGTACAAACTTGGCTTCTCGGCCATCATGCATTGCGATGCTCGGTTGGTGGCCTGAGAGTCGAGTACCGCACTCCTTTGAGCTTGAGAAATGATAAGGAGGGTAGTTGTACACACATACCCTGCAAATGTCTTGCTTTGACCTTGTTGAACTCTGTTTGCAGCAAATTGGAAGTGTGCTAAAGCAACTGGCTGACCGGCCAGAGGAAGTGGCCGACTGGCCACTTTAAGTGGCCTACAGCCTCCTTAAGTAGCCGACAAGTGGCCTATAGCCTCCCCTGGTGGCCAACAGTCCACCAGCTTGAAGATGGTTCAAAGTTATTATGGTTCTGGAGCTAAGACAACCTAAAGATTTGTTGGTATTCAGAATCAAAGCAAATGCAAATAGAGGCAACCGGTGGCAAGGCGACGCGATTTCAAGAAAAAGCAACCGAACATGCATGCATTCCTTGCCCCGAGGCTCCTTTTAACTGCTTTGCTTAGATGGTTAACTCATTGATTCTGTACTTAAATAGTTAATGCGTTTAGCTATTCATTTGTGTTTGTAATTAGTTAACTTGTTAGTTAATTAGTTTCGTTTTATAATAGTTAGCTTAATTAGCGTAGCTAGTTAGCTCTCTTTCCTTCGGACCCTCCGTCGAGAGGGCACAATGTTGTAATAAGTGTGCGTGAGTGTGTGAATGTCTTCCAACCCCACGTCTTTCTCCCTTTTATTTACCAGCTTTTGATGGTTAGTTTTAGGGCACAATTAGCATACTTATTCTTTGTATCTGTGCATCATTCATTCGTATTGCATGCACCGGGCTTGGCGTATCATACAAACTGCATCGTATTTCAATACACTTTCTTGAATACGTGTTTAACAGCATGTTATCAAGTGTTGCATTCATATGCCATCTTAGATAGTCGAGCCTACTTAGTTGCATTATTACGTGTGTTGCATTAGGCATCTTAACATAACTAGAATCATGCATTGACTTCTAACTAGTTTTCTATTTTGGCTCGGAGTACACTGTAAGTGTTTACGCTTTAGCATCCTTGCATGTGCGTAAGTGATTGCCATGATAGCATGCTTGCCATGAGGCTATTTGCTTAATTGATAAACTGCATGAATGTCTGTGGATGAAGGCTTCATTGCTTGAATTGGAACCATTCATCAAAATGTATGTTTTAAGCCCACTTGTTTGTGGCAAATCATGTTTTAAGCCCACTTGAGGGTGTCAAATCTGCATTTTAGCCTACTTGAGTGTAGCAACTTCAAACCATTTTTGAAAAACAAACATGAGATGTTTTGTTCCAAATTGAGTGATTTAGTCTATACTTGTATGCTGTGCGCATCACATAGTAATTCTAGATTAATAACCGGAAAAAGAACACACTTGTTTATATAAACAACATATCATGTTAGTAGAGGCCGATCTTTGATCGGGTGAGCGGGGGTGCTCATTTCAGGACCTTCCCCTCTCGTACCCAAGTTCCCGAGCTGAGGCAACTTTGGTGATGACGGGCACGAGTCAGGGTTTCCTAAATTTCCCAAAATAAAATATTTAGGTGGGGACTCTGAAATATGGCAAAGCAGTCCATGTTTGGCGCTTTTTGATTAAAATCGATTTTCCAAAATAATTTGCTGGATTTGGACTATTTGGTGATTTATCAGTCTTATGTTGCACTTTGTGAGATTAGATTCATAACCATGATAGGAGTCCGAACTGTAGTAGCTAGAACCCAATTCGCGCCCTCTCCGAAAGGGGGGTGTGCGGAGGAAGTTTGGGCAGTCTACAATGGCTGCCAAAGCATCATTGATGGCTGGCAAGAGGTATAGATGGCCGATAGGCCACCCATCATGGCTGGCATGTGGCCGTCATTCACCACTTATAGCCGGCAGCCTTCCTCTCATGCCAGCTGTCCTTTTTTGTGAAGAATAATGTTAGATGCATGTGTTTTGCTCTGTTGTTTGTGTGTCTTGAGGTCTTGTGATGAGTCCTTTTTGTTTCTTTTTTTAACAAGTTTATCGAGTTGTATTTGTTGTTTATCGAGTTGTTTTGCTTATCGAGTTGTATAGTGGTTTGTTTCTATGTCAGTTATTGGTCAGTTCGTTACCTGATTCAGACTGTTGTGCCAATACAAGTATTTGGTGTTTGTTATCAAATTTAATCTCATTTTTCATGCAATGCGGTGCTCATGATGCAAAATACAACACTCTTTCAAAAAAAAAAAAACTTGGTTTTCATTCTAATCATGGTTGTTTTTACAAAAGGTACAGTACAAGTTTTTAGAGAAAATAAAACCTGTCTGAAGCTGTACAATGTGCTAACACTATAAACCAAAAGAAACTAAGCAAAAATACAAAAATCAGCGCCATCCATCTCAGGCTCGAGAGGCCCTCTTCGTCCTCTTCCTCGGAGGAGGGGACTCTAGGGCATTGTCTCCATCGACGCCACTGTCTGGATTAGAATCAGAGTCTAAACCGAAGCCGTCTCCACTCTCCGCCTCGGAGCCCTCCTCAGTATCAACATCCCCACTCTCAGAACCCGAGCTAGTGTTATCGTCTCCACTCTCGGATGACTCAACATGTTGACTCATTGCCTCCTCGGCCTTGCTAGTCTCAACATCATCATCGCTTAGAATAGGCTCTGAAGGGCCACTCTCAGCTTGGGTGCCCCTAGCTCGGCCTTGGCTGCGTGCTGGAGCCTGTCTCTCTCTCCTTATTGCCAGAGGAGGCACTACTGGCCCTGGTTCTGCTCTTATTAGTGCATCCGGTATGGGTGGGACCTGAAAAGACAGTTGTCATATATCAACCACAGTATGCGTATCAGATGCAAGTATGGGGCATGATGAGTATATGCTAAAGTCAGGTACAGTGTATGAATGCAGTATAGAAGCGCAATATTTCAGATGTAGTGTATCAGTGTACTGTGGGGAAGTTCTCATGTCAATTTCAGTGTGTCAGTGGAAATTTGATGACTGGAATTTAAGAAAACTGAAAAAATTACTTGAATGCCATGGAAGCCGAGCAGTGCCTCCCTCCTCAATATCATGCCCTTAAATGAGGGAAGTAGCTCAAGCAGATCCTTAATATATCCTGGAGATGCCTGTCAATGCATAGGGAATGATTAATGTCCAGAACAAACAAATATCAGAAAGAGATGGGAAAACTAAAAAAGTGGTACATACCAGAGGTGCATCCTAGGCTCTGGTGTATCTATGCCCAGCTGCTGCGGGCTCAATCGGGATCTGATAGGCCTCCCCAGTATACCGCCAACATGTGAGTGCAATAGGCACCTCTGGCCACTCGGTCCCCTGCCTCACCTGGGAAGCCCCTCGACCACGGGCTCTACTCGTCCGGGTCGCTTTGTGTCTCACTCTCGTGGCAGGAGCTCTCACTCCCTCACATCCACAAACATCAGTCAAAGGTGGCATAAAGTGTGTCTGGATAAAGGCCATGTAGTCGCCCTCTACACGGAAATACTCTGCCTCCATGCCTACCATGAACTGGATCACCTCTTCGGTAGATAGCTTGTCTGTTGCTCTCATGGACACTAGTGGTGCCATCGATATAAACGGAGCAGACAAGCCCATGGTCTGGCGCACGAAGCACTCCCCTAGGAACCAGGCTCGGCAAATCAAGCCCTCAAGTAGTATATGATAGCGGGAAATCCCCTAGGCTACATGGTACTGGGCTCGAAGCCTTGTTGGTATTGTAGCCCAAGGCTGCCATGTGATCTGAAATGGAAAGTGAATAGGTTATTAGTTGCTGTTAGTTGCTAACGAATCAAAATAGTTGTAAGACAAAAATGACTGTGTTTCGAGTTACCTCGTGCGCCACTGCTGTGTCAAAGTCCTGGCGGAAAAACATAAAGGGCTCACGAGTCCTACAGCGAAGAAGGCAGTCATATACCCAAGAAAAGGGGACCGTCAATGGAATCTCATCTATAGGCTCTGGGCAAGAGTCGGGAAGTATACGTACACCCATAGCTGCAGGGAGAATGCAAAGGTACATAATCAACACAATATGAACAGATGCAGAAAGTGCAAAGCAGAAAGCGGAAAGCAGAAAGCAGAAAGCTTACAGTATGAACAGATGCAGAAAGTACAAAGCAGAAAGCTTACAGTATGAACAGATGTAGAAAGTGCAAAGCAAAAAGCTTACAGCATGAACAGATGCAGAAAGTGCAAAGCAGAAAGCACATGTGTGTAGACACCCCATTTTTGACCGTCCTCAAGACTTGGACGTCACCGTTTGAACGCTCGGTGATCATCCATGTTCGTGTTCGTTTTGAGTTCTCGGAGGTCTCGGCTGCGCGCCTTGCCTCAGGATCGCTCGACTTGACTATCTTGTGCTTGGTTGGACCAAACACTTGTTGGTTTTTGCTCCTGAGGGTAGAGAGTAGCTTGTTAGCTACCCTTGAAACCCACCAGCCTTGACATGATGTCACCGGCCATCTTCTCTTGCCACCGGCCATTGGTGATGGCCGGTCGACATCTTTAGTGGTCGGCCGGCCCTTGTTTTGGTCAATCGGCCATATTTTCTGGCCGGGGCTTCCTTTTTGCCTTTTTTAGGCATTGTGCATGCCAGCTGTGCTAGCTGGAGCACACAGATCTGTCCTCCATACACGTGTATGGAGGACTTGCACCCTTTGCACCGTTTTTGTTCTAAGCTTCTTGGAGAAGTTTGCACCCTTTGCCTTGGCTTCTTGAGGAAGCTTGACCATTTGTCTTAGCTTCCTCAAGAAGCTTGCACCTTTGGGTTAGCTTCTTGGAGAAGCTTGACCCCCTTGACCCTTTTGTGTTAGCTTCCCTTAGAAGCTTAACACTTTGTCTTCCTCCATATAAGGAAGCCTTGCTTCTCCTTTGAAGAGGTGGAAAAAATTAGACATATACATCTGATATATCTCATATATCACTCTCTCTCTCTCTCTATATATCTCCCTCTCTCTCCCTCTTCATTTGTGTGTGTTTGAGGGTTCAAAAGGGTGTTTTGTTCTTAGTTTTGCACTAAGGCACATAGTATTACACCATACTTGGGTTATTGAGGTGTTGGGAGGTTGTTCTTAGAGTTTTGAGTTGGTTTTGATCAGAAGAAAGGGGCTGGACTTGCTGTTCTTCAAGTGTTCTTCAAGGATGAGCTAGTTACTTTATATTCCCCATTCTTGCACTAACTTTTAACCCACTTTGCATGCTGTTTTGAGCTTTGTGTATAACTGATAAAAACTCTGATTTTTCATGCTTAAGATGTTTCATTAAGGTCTCATTTGTGTTTGGGGTCGACCTCCCCCTCTTAGGCCTTGCTTGGCCCCTTTTGTGCTTTCTTTGGTTGAGCTTTGAATACTTTTGTGCATTGGCCTTCTCACCACTGAAATCTAGAGGATTTTTAGTGTTGAAGAAGAGGTTTTGAGGTGTTTCATAGGGGAGGGACACCCCTCTCCCTTTGTGTCTCATTTGTTCATGTTTTTGGCTCATAAGGGTAGCATGCATGCCTAGTTGTTCTTAGCTTCATTTCAGAGGTTTTTGGGTGTTATTTGGTCATATTATACCTCTGTTTTTGGTTGGATTTATTGTCCATTACATGCATCACATACTTGCTTAGTAATCCCCTTTATTGTCATAACATGTGCCATGCATTTGCCCCTCCATGCTTGCATGTTCTAGCTTAACTTCATGAAGCTTTTGGTCATATTTTTCCATGCTTAAGGTCTATTGGGTACTTATTTGATCATGTTTGCCATGTTTGGTATAGCCTCTTTGCATTTTGGCTTGTGAGCCTTGAGTGTGTGAGTCATTAGCATGCTTTAGTTGGGTTGTTTCAATGATTTGGAATCACTTCTCATACTATTTTAGTCCATAATCCATGCTTGTATGCTTGCATTCATCATCCCTTTCATGCCTTGAAGATTTGTTCTTTTTATGCCTTGAAATGGGCCTTGGCGTATGCCCTTTTGTTTAAGACTTTGGGCTGCCATATCAGTGGGTTTTGGGGTGTATTTTGATGCATTGAAACTCTATTTTTGGTTGCATAATCCATGCCATGTGTGGTCATGATAGTTGTAGTGGAATACCCCCTTGTTGGCCTCAAGTTATGGGCCCTATTGCGCGCCTTGTTTGCATGTTTTGTTTGACTTGGCATGATCCCCTTTGCATGTATTTCAGAGCTTAATATGTTGGTCGAAATGCCCACGTTTGCCTCTTTTAAGTATGCTTAGAGTTGCCTTTTTTACGCCTTAAGTGATGGGCCTTGGTGCATGCATGCGTGCATATGTGTGTAGACGCGCCCGTGGGGGCTTCACTCTACAGTTCGGACTCGATTTTGTTGCGGTTCCAAATCTGAACCAAAGAGTCCAACTCTGGAAAATCGTTTTGAGAAAAACAGATTTTTTGAAAAGAAGTGCCAAACATGGACTGCTTTGCCAGATTACAGAGTCGCCACCTAAATATTTTTTATTGGGAAATTTAGGAAACCCTGACTCGGTGCCGAAGGCCACATGTCCGTCATCACCAAAGTGGTCTTGGCTCGGGAGCTTGGGTACGATCGGGGAAGGTCAGCTATGAGCACCCCCTTTCGCCCGGTCCGAAGACCGGCCTCTACTAACCGTGATATCCGATTTTGAAAACTTTATGCGTTCTTATTCCGGTTATTAACCTAGAATTACTATGTGATGCGCACAACACAAAAGTATAGACTAGATCGCCTAACTTGGAAATAAACATTGCATATCCGTTTTGTCTCGAAAAACGTGTTGTTTTCTTTTGCTACTCGCAAGTAGGCTAAAATGCGGATTTCAATGAGTCGTTCCAACTCAGGCAATCCAACCTCCACCCACAGGCATTCAAACAGTTTATCTCATATAAGCACTTAGCCGCATGGTAAGCATACTATCATGGTAAACATTCACACGCATGCGATATGCTAAAGCCATAAAAACTTACATCGTACTCCGTGCCAAAACAGTAAACTGGTTAGCAAACATGCATGACCTAGTTCATGTTAAGTGGCTAATGCGACACAAGCAGAAATGTAATCTAGAGCAGGCTCGGCTAACCCTAAACATGGCATGTGAAATGCACTTCATTTGATGCACGTATTCAATTTGGAATTGAAAATTACAGTGCAGTTTGTATGATGTACCGAGCCCGGTGCATGTAAACAAATGCATGTATGCACGCATGCGTTGCATAAGGTATGCTAAAATAAGTATGCCCTAATCTACCATAAGCAGGTAAATAAAAGGGTTAGAAAGAAATGGGGGTTGGAAGACATACACCCACTCACACACACTTATTACAATTGCGCCCTCGCTCGGAGGGACCGAAAGAATATACACAACCAAATAAATAATTAACTATCCTAGCTAATTAAATATTACAAATTAATTAAATTAAATAAATAAACTAATTAATCTATTTAAGCGATAAATGCCTTGGAAGGAGGGCTGACTGCCGCGTGTGCCCGGGACTCGCTCGGAACTGTACTGCCGTGCAAGTGTGCCTCTGTTTCCTCTGCTCTCCTTCTCTGAAAATTCCCAAAACTTCGGGAGTGCCTCTCAGAGCACTGGGGAGCATCATCGGCTGAGGCAAGGAGCCACCGGCTGAGGGAGGAAGCAACCGGCTCTGAGTTTCATTATCGGCTGCCAAGAGGCAGCCGGCCGGCACTAAAGAGTGCCGATCGGCCATTTATCCCTGCAGAACCTGCAACTGACAGCAGCAGAGGAAACCAAAGGCAAGGCAATGCAAATCAAAGTATGTATGCACCGAGCACATCCCTCATCATGCTATGGACTCAAGAGGGCATGTGCCTCGATTCCCGGACCACCAATCGCGCATTTCCATGCATGAAGGCCCTAAGAACCAAGAGTGCAAATTTGATTTCAAATGCATGTAATGCAAACAATCAAACAAGGGTGCCAAACCTCTATCATACTTCACTTCAAGAGGCTTAACATACATGCAAATATGATGAGGTCCTAAGCATGTTATCTATTATGCCAAATGAACAATGTAATGCACTTGTGCAAGGCTTACAAGCAAGCATGCAAAACAATGAAATGGTGGGCTTTAGGCATGAATTAGGCAACTCCTATAGGCCTAAAATCAGTGGTCAAAGTGCCTAGAAAATGAGACCAAATGCCCACACATACATGCAAGTGTTAAGGCTCATGACTTAGGCATTCAAAAGCAACTCTCATGCATACTTAAGAGGCCTAACATGGACAACTAACATGCATTTAAAGCTCTGAAATTCAAGCTAAACACGATGCCAAATCATGCAATAAAGCATGCCAAACAAAGCATGCAAATGGCCTAGGCTTAAAGCAAGTCAATAGGGCATTAAACCACACTTAGCACAAACACATATGGCATGCACTTAACAACCAAAAATAGGTTCTTAGCATGTTAAAGCAAGGCCAAAGAGCTACTTAGATGGCATCTAAGAGTCATTAAGCTAAAGGTATGCATTGAAGCCAAAACATGGAGCATACAAGACATACTCTTAAAAGCATTAACAAGGCCACTAAGGCAATCAAACAAGCATGTATGAAGGACTGAAATGGCATGCTAGATGGTTCCAACCATCAAAAATAAAGCTAGAATAGCATACCACATATTCATGCTTTTGAGGCCAACAAGCCAAATACAAAGAGGCTACCAAATACATGCCAAGATTGGCCAAAATAGCTATGGACAGAGCTAAATCATGGCAAAATAAGCTTACAAGCTTCACAAATCTGAACCTAAAACATGCTAGAAACTAAGGCACACAACCTAGACATGTTAAGGCATAAAAGGGGCATTACAAGGCAACTATACTAAGCATGTATAGGAGGCCAAAACCAACTTGAAAACATGTTATATCATGATAATATAAGCATGGAAAACAACTCAAACATGCCCAATACACACTCAAGCATGAAGCTCCTTAAGGAAGCAAAATTTGTCCTTTTCAAGGATATCAAGGAGAGGGGTTGGCCCTCTCCTTTCTAGGACTTTATGGCACCATCTCCACCACTGAAATCCCTCAAGATTTCAGTGGTGGAAAACAACACACAAGTCCCGGATCTCTCCAAAATAGCACAAAAAGTGACCCTTTTCAAGGTCTAAAGGGGGTCAAACCTCCCCAAACCACAAAACACTCTTAACGAATAATGAAGAGGACTTAAAAACAGAGATTTTATGTGTTAATCACTAAGCACAAAAACTGTTTTAAACTAGGTAAAAATGGAGTGCAAAAATGGGGAATAAAATGCAAGTTTTGCTTACCCTTGTAGCCTTCTTCACAAAGGTTGTGGTTGATGCTTCCTTGAGCTCCAAACCAGTCAAAAATGTCAAGAACCAACCTTTGGAACCTCGTAACCAAGAAAGGTGGAACTCTAGGTGTTTTAGTGCAATAGTAAGGCACAAAACACCTAGATTTCAAAGAGAAAAGAGAGATATTAAGTATATCTATTCTAACCCTAAAAAAACCGAGCTCTAACTCTCTAACAATGGCTAATGCTCAAAAATGCTAACCCTAAGTCAAGAGGAGAGCTTTCCTCTTATAGAACTTGTAAACTTACAAGCTAAGCAAACAAGACCTCATCCCTCCATACACGTGTATGGAGGAAGCAATGCTCAAAAAGTCGTCTGAAAATATCTCGAGAAAGCAAGTGCAGTGTCGGTCAATTTGGGCAAATTGGTCATTTCGCCCAAAATAGTGCCGACCGGCACAAAATAGTGCCGACCGGCACAATATAGTGCAGTGACAACTAAAGCCAGCGGTGGCCTCTAGCCCCAAACGGTGGTGTGTGGGGATGCCTCATAAAGAATTCCCCCTTCCAAGGCAAAACACAAGTGTTTGGTGCAAAACCAAACACTGGCCAGTCGAGTTCGGAGGTCTGAGGCGGGCGCGCAATGAGAACTCAGGAACTCCAAATGAACACAAACATGGATAATCACCGAGTGTTCCGACGGTGGCGTCAAGTCTTGAGGACGGTCAAAAATGGGGTGTCTCTGATTTGCCTCTTTGGTAACTCGGAAGTCATATCAATGACGGGAGTGAATGTCAAAGCCCAGAGACGACCCATTTTTGACAAGGCCGAGGACTTGGACAAACATACAAAGCGTAAATGGTTGAACTCGCAAGCTGCCTACGTATCCCTTTAGGAATCAAACCAGCGTAGTTCATGCAGGAGGCACACATGCCAAGGATAAGATATGCGCCCGTAGGCAGGGGCAAAATGCAACTGAAAAATGCAAGAAGCCGAGCATAACTTATGATCATGCAAAGAAAGCTGTAATGAAGCATACATGCGACAGTTATAAGCTAACATGCAACAGTCTACACTACCATGTAGAAAGGATGTAAGAGAATTATGAAATTCTCAAAACGTCTCACTCGGGAGATACAATACCTGTGCGGCTCGCTTGGTTGCGCCAGCGGTAAATGAACCGTACATACAATATCGTGCCTGAAAAGAAAGCAAACTTAACAGGTGCAATATGATTAGCAACATGCATGACATATGCAATGCGAATGATGAATGGTATGCAATATATACAAAACTATGTATGAATAATGCGAATGAAAATGTAGTGCAATTAAAACTAATGCAAACTACACGCAGGGCGATTGAATCATGATTCAAACCGGAACGGTTCGAAACCACACAAATGTCAAATAGATTGATGGAGGTGACAAGTCCGTCTCCCATAGAACGATGTCTGATCTATGAGTACTTCGCACGGACGCAAGAACAAGTATTGAGTGGAATGACATAAGTGGGGAAACGACCCGCTGGGGTGAGAATAATGATCCTAATACCGGACGCAATGTCTACACCACAATGTAATGGAAATGGATACAAATGGATATGGCATGCGGGCCAAACCGTATCTCGCCTAGGGAAGGCATGCACGCATACAAGCCATGTCTAGCACAGAACTTCTGCATACAGAACTGTGTTTCGACGTGAAAAGTAAGGGCACATACCAGACCAAGCTCAACAAGGAAAGGCGCAAGCCACAGGTGGAAGATGATGCAGTGGAAAGCATGCAACTATAATGCAATGGAAATGGATATCTACAGAGAATGCATGACATATGCACTATACTACAAGGATGATGCATGACACATGCATGTTTTGTTTGTTTTTGTTTTGAAATGCATGACATATGCAATAGTATTAATGATGCATGAGATGCATGTTTTTTTTGAATTTTGAATTTTTGAAAGTGCATGACATATGCAATAGTATTTACAATGAAATGCATGATAAATGCAATGTGATGCAATGGCTGCGATTGCAGTTTTCCCTATTCTACCAACGGGGTGATATACTAGGTTGGTTCAAGATTATCGAGAATCGGCGTAAACACGCCGCCTCAACCTATGGGGCTTCCATACAGATTTCAAGCCGAGGGTACATCCCCCTGGGTATTTAAACCAGACTTTAGTCTCGGAAATTCCGAACCTTTGCGTTCTAGGCATAAGCCATTCAAACTCTAGTTTTCACCGTCCCCATTGGTCTCCTAGGAACTCACCGCAAGCACAGACAGGTGGCTTTACCAGACCACCGAAAGTCGTTCGGGCACGACAAACACCAAAGGAATTGCACCTTCAGAGGATTTAAGGTCTCCTAGACCGTGCGTGTTTAAGGTCTCGCCAGACCAGACGGGGCAACAATGAAATGCGCAAAACAACGCTACGAAATGTATGCAAATTGCAATGAGGTGCCCCTTAATGCACCGAAGGTTTTCCACCTCCCGAGGATTTAAGGTCTCCTAGACCGTGCGTGTTTAAAAAGATGGAAAATGGAGTGCAATGGGGGTGTGCGCCAAACGGCGCGATGAAATGCATGCCAAATGCAATGAGGGGCAACTTTAGTGCACCGAAGGTCTTGCACCTCCCGAGGATTTAAGGTCTCCTAGACCGTGCGTGTTTAAGGTCTCGCTGGACCTGCGCGTGTTTTCGGTCCCGCCGGACCGGGGGCAAAGCTTATACTGATGCAAAGTGCATGTAATGCAAATGAGACGTACATGAGACGTGCGTGTCTCAAAAGATGGAAAATGAAGTGCAAAACGAGGCATACGTGCCTTGAGATGCAATGAAATGCGAAATGAGGCACACGTACCTCATTTGATGGAAAATGAAGTGCAAAACGAGGCGTACGTGCCTCGAGATGTAATGAAATGTGAAATGAGGCACACGTACCTCATTTGATGGAAAATGAAGTGCAAAACGAGGCGTACGTGCCTCGAGATGCAATGAAATGTGAAATGAGGCACACGTACCTCATTTGATGGAAAATGAACTGCAAAACGAGGCGTACGTGCCTCGAGATGCAATGAAATGTGAAATGAGGCACACGTACCTCATTTGATGGAAAATGAAGTGCAAAACGAGGCGTACGTGCCTCGAGATGCAATGAAATGTGAAATGAGGCACACGTACCTCATTTGATGGAAAATGAAGTGCAAAGCGAGGCGTACGTGCCTCGAGATGCAATGAAATGCGAAATGCATGTGAGGAGGTACACCTTAATGCACCGAAGGTCTTGCACCTCCCGAGGATTTAAGGTCTCCTGGACCGTGCGTGTTTTTGGTCCCGCTGGACCGTGCGTGTTTAAGGTCTCGCCAGACCGTGCGGGGCATGAAATGCAAAACGAAGCGTGTGAGGTAGCACACCTCACGGGACTCAAGATGAAATGCAAAATGAGGCAGTATGACACGCATGCCATATGATAATGCAAAATGGTGTAAGTCGCAAGGGACGTGCAAGATGGCGTGATACGTCTGGCGAAATGCGATGGATGGGCGTAACGCACACGGGGCAACTTTTGAATCTCTGTAAATGACAAAAGGATACAAAAGGATACAATCTCTGCTTGAATTTGAGTGCCACGCACAGTAGAGACGGGCCGAAGTCAAAACGGAGGCCGGTTGAGCATTGGGGATGCACTTTATTGCACTTTCTTGAGCTATGAAGACCCAAAACTCCTCAATTTGCCTAAAAATGGCCTTGGGAACACCACCGGCTGGGTGGGGTGATCACCGGCTGCCACCGGCTGGCTGAACTCATCTATCGGCACAAAAATGTGCCGACCGGCACAAAATAGTGCCGACCGGCCAAAAATGACTGATCGGGGGCAGTTTTGCCATTTTGCCTCGGGTTTTATAAAATAGGGTTCCCAAACCCTATTTTCTTCACTTCAAGCCGCCGAAAATCTTTGCTCTCCCTCTCTAGAGTATTTTCGACCCTCGATCCTCGCATTTTCTTGCGTTTTACGTCATTTTCGTCGTCCGATTCGCGAATACCTTCGCGTTTCGAACACTTTGAACATTTCTCCATTTCGGTATTCCTTTCGCTATTTTCGCCTTTTCGGGACTTGTTCCCCTCGATTTTCTCTTCATTCTTGTGTCTTTTCACATTCCGACCCTTCCGGCCATTTCCGACCCTCTCGGGGTTGACCTTCTCGGTTGACTTTTCGTATTCCGACCCGGTTTTCATTTTCCGGTCATTTTCTCGCTACCACTACCATGGCCGATGATGTTCCACATGTCAGACTCCCGGACCATGAGATGGACCCGGTCGAGCTCCTCCCATTGAGCGAGCGCCCATTCGATCCGGCGACCTATCGCCCGGCCATCCACGTGCTACCACCCGACGGACTTCGCCATTTCCGCGGCTTCGACAGAGTTTTGGACCCAGAGCTTCTGCTGCGCGAGCCGGCCACTCATTTGTCTTCTGGCGCCGCCGAGGTAACATTCTCGTCTTTTATTTTCTGCAATGTAGGATTTCCTGTCAACTGCCGTAGCTAACTGAACCCATTAACTGCTTAGGATGTCTTTGTCTTGTCGTTGATTGTAGACAACTTCGTAACTGATACCTGTCTAGGACCGACGCACATGCACACACACTACACTAGTCTGAATCACGCAAACGCATGGCACACATTGCACTGTCGATTCGCCGACACCCGGCGCTTATTTAATTCTGAAAACTCGCACACATGCTAGATTTGCACAAAACTACACCAACACGGACACATCACGTTGTAGTTCTTGAAACATCTGAGACCGGCTTCTATTTGAGCGTTGAAAAGCACGCACACGCCGTTTACACCGATTCTCATAGAACCTTGACATGTCCTGCATCGTAGCCCACACTTGGTAAGTGAAACCCGATATCTGCTTGAATCGGGAAAATGTGCACATATGCACCGTATCGCATGCTAACCTTCACAAACATCTTGACACATCACGGTCGTAGTTCATCGCAAGACACTGAAACACGATATCTGCTTGAATCGAAAATGTGCACACATGCACCAAGTTTACAACTGGAGCATCTAAAACACACCTTGGCCTTTCACGGGTTTGTAGTTTACTATAAGCACACGGCACGGTTTACTGTTTGAATTTTAAAGATAATCTGACGCATACTAGATTTATACCAACCGCATATCTTCATATGGCTTTGCAATTCCTTGACTCTGAGGAGACTCCCATACTCTCATGGTATGGGAACATTACCGCTTCGTGATTGGTATCTTGCATTTGCCCGACGCCGTTAGCCGCATTGTGGATCGGGCGGCCGGTACCTTCTGCGAGGGCTTTCGGACTCTCTACTGCAGACCTCTTCTTGCGCTCTGGTAGAGGTGGTGGGACACCACCGATTCTTTTCATCTATCGGCGGCCGGGGACATGACGATGACCCCTTTCGACTTCGATGCTTCGGCATCGGGGTGAAGTGATCCGATCCCGCCGACCTGAACATGGACGAGTGGATCGCCGCCGGGTTTATTGCTTTCGGCGCCGCCGCTTGTTCGCCCGGGGTTTGTCCGCTATTCTGGTTCGAGTGCGATTTGAGTCACGGACCATCTTTGGTGGACGCGGCTCCGATGACCCAGGAGGGTGCTGAGAGATATGCACGCGGCTTCCTCATGGTTTTGCTAGGGACCACCCTATTCGCCGACCGGCGAACACTGCCTCTCTGCCTCCTCGGCCTTGGTGGACGTCCGACGGATTGTCTTGATATGGCTGGGGTGGTGCGGCTCGCCACCCTTCTGGCTACATGAGCTCTGGTCTCCGTGGCGTGAGCGATTGCTCGAGACTCTTGGCGAGCTGGGAGGTATGTCTTCTTCTCTGCTTTTCATTTACATTCAGTACTTTACGTACTCTATACCTTTGCACCTTGTTATTATCATTATCTTGTACACACGCTTTATCTTGTTGTACTGCTTGTTCTGCTTGTACACCCTGCTCAACACAATACACAACACACGGCTCGGTTATCTCTGCTTTATTCTGCATCCTGCTTTTCTGATAAATGTTCTGACATCTGTCTTGCAGTTGTGGGTCTATGCCTACTTCCCCAGACTGGAGCCAGTACCGGAGACGGAGACCCCTCTGGTCGTCCCCTTCTCTCGCCGTTACGACGGGCGATGTGTCCGGAGACCCCGGGACACTTTTAGCTTCTACCGTCGTTTCTTCGACACCATCACCCCTACTGAGGTATGTTTTACTTACAGTCCGTTTGAAGCTTCGCTTTCATGTGTACATTTCTGTATCAGTAGATAATCAACTGTATTTCATTTCAGGTCACCTGGCAGCCGTGGGCTCCACTCCCAGCGGTGATACGAGACAGGTATGCCGGCGCCACCGAGACCTCGCGCTACCGGATTCTCCTGGAGGGCCCGGTCTGTCGGGCCTGGTACCTGGGTGAGCGCTTCTTGCGTCGGACCACAGGATTGCCGGGCGAATAGTTCGATCCGGCCTCCGGCGCATGAGGGCGAAATGACTTCGGCCAGATGGAGGACTATACCCTTGGTGGGCGTGGACATTAGCCAGCGAGGCGAGGCGACTATTGATGCGTCCGGACCTTCATCATGCGGCCTCTGGCGAGGGCTCTCGGTGATCGATGAGACTGTGCGCCCGTGGTCGGGCGAAACAGGAAGCGAGGCGGGGCCATCCTGAGAGGCTCGAGCTTCATGGCGGAGAAGTGCGAGAGGGGCGAGGGCCAGGCTGGCCCGTTCCTACTATGTTGACTTATAGAGGCGAGCGGAGACCTACAGATCCCTTTGCTCCTCCTCATTTGGTCACGAGTTGGCCGGCATTCCCGAGTTGCCTCCGGTATGTATTACTTTATTTCTGCATCTTGCATTGTCTTCTCATTTTAGTTCATTCAGACATCCCACAGAATACTGATATACTTAATACTTTTGTAGACTTCCTCCGAGTATACCCGTCAGTCGGTGGAGCTGAATGCCTCCCTGCTGGGGATGCTGCAGCGGACTCTCGACGCCTTGGCCGCCTACGGCTTGCCGGTATGTTTTACTGACCACAGTCTCGAATCATACTCTGTTTCGCATAATCTGCTTCACTGCACAAAAATCTGATAAACTGCTCACAGCTTTCATACATTGTACTCATACTGCTTGCATTACTGTCTTGATAAAATTCACGGCATTCACCTGCTCGTACTCATACTGCATTCGTCTTGATAAAGCTGCTCACGACATTCACACACTGTACTCATACACTGTATTCTTCATTGATAAAGCGCCGCGGTTTTCGATGTGTTTGTTCTTCGTATTTTGACCTCCTTTCCCGATCCCTCGATGGGTGACCTTTGCTCGGTGAGCCTCCGTCTCTACTCGGGATGGCAGGATATTCCCTCGTACTAGAGGGGGACGTGGTCACGTGGCGTGTAGCTCACAAGCTCCAGTTCCAGGAGATGGGGAGTCGGGCGGGGCCCAGTCATTCGGAGGAGGCCGGGATAGCTTCGAGCTCGGGCTCCGGCGATGGCAGCTCGACGACGCTTTTATTATACGCTTGAGGAAGAGGCGAGGGCGATCCTTAGGCATGAGGCGTATTGCTGATGATGATGATTTTTGCTGCTTCTTTTCTTTATTTCTTTTCTTGTACTTTTCTCTTTTTGGTAGATAGAGCACTGTGTACTGCCACAGGCAGGTTTTTGCTTTCCAAAACTATGTACTGGAAAAGATTATATATAAAACAAACTTTTTGTCTAAAAGAGTGTTATATCTGTATGTCTGCGTATACCTGCACATTCCATACTTTGCATCGCATTGCATCATACTACACCTCAAATGTAAATGATATTGATTTGTATCTGACAATTGAACACTTGCACTGTAATAATCAAATAACCAACCAACTAAACAGCAAAACAGCTCATACAAACCACTGCTCAAACTGGGTTCACAACCCATACTCTGCTAAGGACTAATCTGCTGGGGATTGATTCGCATTTAGCGCATAACTCAGTATTCGGTTCATTCTGCACATGGCAAACCCTGAACAAAAAGCCCCAATCTGATGAGACAGATCACAAAACTGGCACGGTTGCAATTGAAACACATTCAGATGTTCCAAAATCTTTTCTTCCTTCTCTTACTTTGCACGGATGTAGAGAAAGGCACGGCATTCTGAGCACAGACGATTTTGAGGTAAAGAGAGGTTTTTTTTTTTAACTTGGGTATCGAGCCTACAACTGGACACCACCGAAGAACTCAAGTACAGAAAGTAAAAGGCACGCGACCTAAGCACAACGAGACACACTCAGAAAAGATTCAAAGCCAAAATTAAGACTGACAAGTCAAAAGACACGCCACACAGACGGGGACCTCAAATTTCGAGGAGCCAGTTCCTCCGGGTAGGTTTCCCACCCCTTCTGATTTGCGTGATTCTCACATCACTCGACCCTCAGGCTCGGTTTTTCTCACAAAAACCCTTCTCTCACTTTTCTCTCAACTTACTCCTCTCTATTCTTTATTCTCTCATTTTGCATCCCTCCCCGAGGTGAATGACAGATGAATAGGAAGTTGCGGGTTCACATCCAACGCTGTTAGCTCGCGGCTATTCCTTCTGGCGAATAGAGTGTCTTTCCGGCAAATGCGTGTTGACAGTGGGGGGGAAGACAGGATACCTGGCTCCACTGTGCCCCTGGTTCATCATTTTGACCATTTTTGTTGTGTTTTCTAAAACAGTTCTGATCAAAATGAGAGTTAGATTAACGCACTTATTCAATTTTTGATTTGAAAATTATGCGAGTCAGGCTGTAAGCACTGAAAATTCTCCTTTTGTTGGATCCAAACATGGTCCTATTTTGAAAGCGAAACAGTTTTCGAGAAAATAAGTCAACCTCAGTAAAACTTTTCAAAAACCGTTTTTGTAGACAATCAATGCTCAACGAGCGTAGAACTTACCCTCGAGATGCGCAACCTCGGATCGGAGGTAATGGAAAATTGCCCCTGGCTTAAAAGGGGAAGGGAGGCAACGGAAAGTTGCCCCTGGTTTGAATGGTAGCTCAGGGCAATTTATCGCAATGGAGGGCAACGGAGGGCAACGGAAAGTTGCCCCTTGCTTGGATGATGCCACGGCACGTTTGTAAGCCAGCCTTTGTCGATGACGATCGGACCCTCGGACGCGGAGAAGTCGAAGATGGCTTGAATCAATATGTGGACACAGTCACCTGGAAGGTGTTGGTGGTTTGGCTTCAGGAGGAAGTTAATCACGCGACTCCGGGTTACTGTAATCAAGACATCGGATTCGGAGTGGGCGAAAGTGATCAAAACCATGACATGGACTGAGACGCTATGGCAGCGTTGGGGGCTGGACTTCAGGATGAAGTTGCCTACGTATCCCAAACATGGGAATCAAGCCTTACGTAGTTCCGGTTAAGGTACACTCGGGTATTTTAACCTTCGCTATTTTTAGGCTCTAATTTTTGCCAAGGCGCCCAATGCGGGTTTTCGACCTTGCGACCTTTTTTTTTCATTCTCTTTTTTTGCATTTTTTTTCTTTTCTTTTGCATTGTCTTTTCTTTTGTGGTTTTCTTTTTCATCTTTTTCATCTTTTTTTTTTCTCTTTCTTTTTGCATTTTTGTATTTTTCTTTTGCTCTAACTTTTGCCTGGGTCGCCCTTCCGGGTTTTCGGCCCAGCGAGCCTCTCAAAGGGTAAAAGTGTAGCAAGCCCATGCCAAATGGTTTTGAGATTGAAGCCTCTCTGTATCTGGGAGAACGGCTATTGTGCTGATTTGCAAAAAGGCCCATCACGGTTGCTTCTCGAGCTTTGCTTGGTGGGATTTTGATCTTCCTGATCGGACTCTGATGCCTCTTGCTCGAGGGCTGCTTTGAATTGGGCCACACAGGCGTCGCATTGGTAGCTATCTTTTGAACATTCTGGATACTGGTCCAAGGTTTGAAAATGAAGGGTCGAGCCTCGAGGCTGAGAGCGATCCTAGGCTGCACAATCTCAAGAGTGATTCCACACATGTCTTTGCAAGACCGCGCAAAATATTTTTGAAAGTTTTTAAGAAAGCGACAAATCGCTCGCGCCGAAGACAGTGTAGGACCAATCGGGATCAAAGCTAGGGTCCTTCTCAGTACTCACGCCGACAAGCATGATTTCATTCACTAAGGGCTTAGCACGCCTCTCTTTCTCTCAGTTGATTCAAAGTTTTGCAAATCCCGAGGAATTCCTCCCTCTTTGTTTTTATCACCGCAGTGTTCGAAAAAGGTTTTGAAAAACTTAGGTCAAAACAATAATTTTTAAGGCACAAAAGAGCAGGTGGAATGCACTGTCCCCCCCCCCCCCATTCGAATTCTCTGGCACAACTAGCCCAATCATAAATAGTATGGGATCACGATAGCGCGTAATTTGTTTCGGGTTCCCTAGATGTAAAGCGGCTCCTGGCGGTAGACCCAAAAGAATGCAAAAAGGAAGTAATTACAAAACAAAACGGTGCTCGAGGCAACAACCCCGAAGTCACCTGGTATTCTTATACAAAAGAGGAACTGACTCATTACAATTAGACAGACCCTTAAGCAAAAAGGACTGACTCAAAACAATGAGACAGACTCAAGACAAATCAAAAATGACTCGACACCCAAGTCGGGTTTTACAAAACTAGCATCGACAGTGCTCAAAATCTGCGCATAAACGCCGTATCCAAAAATGTACGGATATTGCCCATGAGCGGTTGAATCCCAATTACATACTCGCAGTATCGGTGTCCGCGGTATCTGTGTCCTCACAATCCAAGAACTTTGTAGTGACTGATTTGGCCGAGGTAGGCGGGAGGATGACCTTGTTATCGATCAAATCCTGTACCTCATGACGGGCGGAAGCAATTATCGATGGTGTGGCGGTGTTGATGGTACGCCTGATCTTGAGTGGCATCATGGCTCTTTGGAAGGGGTTTGGGGCGGCCTAGGATCGAGGGTGTGAGATGCCTTTTTGGCTAAAATCGAAGTGCCTAGACAACGGCATGTGGAGAGGATGGAAGGCCTGCGCCCTCGGGGCAAGTACCGAATCGAGGACTCTTGCTAGATGCACTAGCGAAGCAGATTCGTGAGTGCGACCTTGGATTCGATCCTTTCCGGATCTGGTGGGAGTGGAAAGAACCTTCTTGGCATGACGGGGCCTATCCCGGTTCTCTGATTGACTGGAACTGCCCTCAGGCGAAGTAGGGAAAACGTCATCCACGCTTTTGGTTACAATCGCGGATACCTGTTGTTTGCTCATTCCTCCGGTTTTCAAAGCCTGGACTGCCCACAGCAGTTGTTCCACGGGATCGGCATCCACCTTCACTTCGTCTTTGCCTCTGGCCTCAGCCTGGTGGGAGGTTTGGGTTGGTCTTGGTACATCCTTTGTTGTGGGTGGAGGTCATCTCCGTGATTGAGCTCGATCACAATCCGCCCGATGTCGGAGGCTCTGGGGTTGAATTTCCGGCATACGGTGCAACCGTGGCGAATTGACATTAAAATGGCGAGATCCGCTACGGACCTCTGGAGCTCGCCTATCATCCCCATTAACTCGAATGTAGTAGGCTCGCGAGCCTGATAGAATTGAGGGGTCCAGATTGGGTGTGCAGCGGGCGACCTAGGCGGGTGTGGCATATCAACAGTAGCCTCATCTTGTGGGGTAGTTCCTTGACTCAGCGCGGCCGTCATGACCACAATCTCTTCTGAGTTCTGCATCATGTTCGGTCCTGCCTCAGCGAGGAGAAGACACTAGCTGTTCTGACTTAACTCTCTGAATCTCTGAACTGAAACGGAAAACAAGCAGCATTTCAGCCCTAATCAGATCAAGCACGGGTGTAGTCGAACAACTGCACTCTACTACTGAATACTGTTCCCCGAAGTCAACATCCCCCCAAATCTGGCCGATTCCTTGAGATATAATCGATTCCCTACCGACATCGGTGCCCGCAGCGGATCTGTGAGACTATAAACTTGGTATATGCATTCCCTGTAGAGATACACTCTAAAAGCACATAGCATGTAAAATGAGAGCCAATACACCCCTATGTTGAGGTAGGGTTTCCCTGTCCTATTTTGTCAAGAGCTAGGGTTTTACTACATGGCGGTTTCAAAACAACCTAATATCGGGTAAGCAACTTTGTCCTAGTTTGGAATGGTCACTATGGATTCGACTATGCACTAGGTCGAATGGTCAAAAGGGTGCCGTAAAAACCGGGTTTGTGTTCCCATCTTTGGCGAGCCATAGCAGTCGACCTTATGGACATGCCTTGACAAGACAAGCCTCCGGCAAACCGCTCAGGAATAGCAGATGGCCAACACGGTGTCCTAGGCGCACCAATGCACATGCAATGCAAAGAAACACATAAGTGAAATCAAAATAGGATATCATGAGTTCGAGTCAAGCTCTCTAAACTCCCCAAAGAAGTCGCCAGAAGCGTAAGCCTGTGGGGGCTTCACTCTGATTCGGACTCGATTTTGTTGCGGTTCCAAATCAACCAAAGAGTCCAACTCGCAAATCGTTTGAGAAAAGCAGATTTTTGAAAAGAAGTGCCAAACATGGGCGCTTTGCGGATTCTGAGTCGCCACCTAAATATTTTTATTGGGAAATTTAGAAACCGACTCGGTCGAAGCCACATGTCCGTCATCACCAAAGTGGTCTTGGCTCGAGCTTGGATGCGATCGGGAAGGTCGACTATGAGCACCCCCTTTCGCCGGTCGAAGACCGGCCTCTACTAACCGTGATATCCGATTTTGAAAACTTTATGCGTTCTTATTCGGTTATTAACCTAGAATTACTATGTGATCGCACAACACAAAAGTATAGACTAGATCGCCTAACTTGGAAATAAACATTGCATATCCGTTTTGTCTCGAAAAGCGTGTTGTTTTCTTTTGCTACTACATAAGTAGGCTAAAATGCGGATTTCAATGAGTCGTTCCAACTCGGGCAATCAACCTCCACCACAGGCATTCAAGCAGTTTATCTCATATAAGCACTTAGCATGGTAAGCATACTATCATGGTAAACATTCACACGCATGCGATATGCTAAAAGCCATAAAACTTACATCGTACTCGTGCCAAAACAATGGCGGTTAGCAAACATGCATGACCTAGTTCATGTTAAGTGGCTAATGCGACACAAGCAGAAATGTAATCTAGAGCAGGCTCGGCTAACCCTAAACATGGCATGTGAAATGCACTTCATTTGATGCACGTATTCAATTTGGAATTGAAAATTACAGTGCAGTTTGTATGATGTACCGAGCCCGGTGCATGTAAACAAATGCATGTATGCACGCATGCGTTGCATAAGGTATGCTAAAATAAGTATGCCCTAATCTACCATAAGCAGGTAAATAAAAGGGTTAGAAAGAAATGGGGGTTGGAAGACATACACCCACTCACACACTTATTACAATTGCGCCCTCGCTCGGAGGGACCGAAAGAATATACACAACCAAATAAATAATTAACTATCCTAGCTAATTAAATATTACAAATTAATTAAATTAAATAAATAAACTAATTAATCTATTTAAGCGATAAATGCCTCGGAAGGAGGGTTGTCGCGTGTGCCGGACTTCGCTCGGGCTGTCTTCTTAGTGCAAGTGTGCCTCTGTTTCCTCTGCTCTCCTTCTCTGAAAATTCCCAAAACTTCGGGAGTGCTACTCAGAGTACTGGGGAGTATCATCGGCTGAGTGAAGGAGCCACCAGCTGAGGGAGGAAGCAACCGGCTCTGAGTTTCATTATCGGTGCCAAGAGGCGTGGCCGGCAAGACTAAAGAGTGCCGATCGGCCATTATCCTCGCAGAACACCTGGCCAGCAATGACAGAGGAAACCAAAGGCAAGGCAATGCAAATCAAAGTATGTATGCACCGAGCACATCCCTCATCATGCTATGGACTCAAGAGGGCATGTGCCTCGATTCCCGGACCACCAATCGCGCATTTCCATGCATGATGGCCCTAAGAACCAAGAGTGCAAATTTGATTTCAAATGCATGTAATGCAAACAATCAAACAAGGGTGCCAAACCTCTATCATACTTCACTTCAAGAGGCTTAACATACATGCAAATATGATGAGGTCCTAAGCATGTTATCTATTATGCCAAATGAACAATGTAATGCACTTGTGCAAGGCTTACAAGCAAGCATGCAAAACAATGAAATGGTGGGCTTTAGGCATGAATTAGGCAACTCCTATAGGCCTAAAATCGATTGGTCAAAGTGCCTAGAAAATGAGACCAAATGCCCACACATACATGCAAGTGTTAAGGCTCATGACTTAGGCATTCAAAAGCAACTCTCATGCATACTTAAGAGGCCTAACATGGACAACTAACATGCATTTAAAGCTCTGAAATTCAAGCTAAACACGATGCCAAATCATGCAATAAAGCATGCCAAACAAAGCATGCAAATGGCCTAGGCTTAAAGCAAGTCAATAGGGCATTAAACCACACTTAGCACAAACACATATGGCATGCACTTAACAACCAAAAATAGGTTCTTAGCATGTTAAAGCAAGGCCAAAGAGCTACTTAGATGGCATCTAAGAGTCATTAAGCTAAAGGTATGCATTGAAGCCAAAACATGGAGCATACAAGACATACTCTTAAAGCATTAACAAGGCCACTAAGGCAATCAAACAAGCATGTATGAAGGACTGAAATGGCATGCTAGATGGTTCCAACCATCAAAAATAAAGCTAGAATAGCATACCACATATTCATGCTTTTGAGGCCAACAAGCCAAATACAAAGAGGCTACCAAATACATGCCAAGATTGGCCAAAATAGCTATGGACAGAGCTAAATCATGGCAAAATAAGCTTACAAGCTTCACAAATCTGAACCTAAAACATGCTAGAAACTAAGGCACACAACCTAGACATGTTAAGGCATAAAAGGGGCATTACAAGGCAACTATAGTAAGCATGTATAGGAGGCCAAAACCAACTTGAAAACATGTTATATCATGATAATATAAGCATGGAAAACAACTCAAACATGCCCAATACACACTCAAGCATGAAGCTCCTTAAGGAAGCAAAATTTGTCCTTTTCAAGGATATCAAGGAGAGGGGGTGGCCCTCTCCTTTCTAAGACTTTATGGCACCATCTCCACCACTGAAATCCCTCAAGATTTCAGTGGTGGAGAGGCCCAAGCACACAAGTCCCGGATCTCTCCAAAATAGCACAAAAAGTGACCCTTTTCAAGGTCTAAAGGGGGTCAAACCTCCCCAAACCACAAAACACTCTTAACGAATAATGAAGAGGACTTAAAAACAGAGATTTTATGTGTTAATCACTAAGCACAAAAACTGTTTTAAACTAGGTAAAAATGGAGTGCAAAAATGGGGAATAAAATGCAAGTTTTGCTTACCCTTGTAGCCTTCTTCACAAAGGTTGTGGTTGATGCTTCCTTGAGCTCCAAACCAGTCAAAAATGTCAAGAACCAACCTTTGGAACCTCATAACCAAGAGAAAGGTGGAACTCTAGGTGTTTTAGTGCAATAGTAAGGCACAAAACACCTAGATTTCAAAGAGAAAGAGAGAGATATTAAGTATATCTATTCTAACCCTAAAAAAAACCAGAGCTCTAACTCTCTAACAATGGCTAATGCTCTGAAAAATGCTAACCCTAAGTCAAGAGGGAGAGCTTTCCTCTTATAGAACTTGTAAACTTACAAGCTAAGCAAACTAGACCTCATCCCTCCATACACGTGTATGGAGGAAGCATGCTCAAAAGGCATCAAAATATCTCAGAAAGCAAGTGCACAGTGGTCGGCTGGGCAAATTGGTCATTTCGTCCAAAATAGTGCCGACCGGCACAATATAGTGCCGGTGACAACTAAAGCCAGCCGATGGCCTCTAGCCCCAGCCGGTGGTGTGTGGGGATGCCTCATAAAGCATTCCCTGCCCTTCCAAGGCAAAACACAAGTGTTTGGTGCAAAACCAAACACAACTGGTCGAGTTCGGAGGTCCTGAGGCAGGGCGCGCGCAGCCGAGAACTCCGGGAACTCCAAATGAACACAAACATGGATAATCACCGAGTGTTCCGACGGTGACGTCCAAGTCTTGAGGACGGTCAAAAATGGGGTGTCTACAATGTGATTTGTGCTCTTGTTATGCCACTTTGGCCACTGTTTTGGGGTGTGGCTGAGGCTCCTCCACCTTAGTGTAAGTCCATAGATCATGCATTTGTGTATTGGTACATGTCTATCACTTTCTATAGTTGCTTATCTAGGTTGCATCATTGTATATCTATTGTACTACGATGTTTGTATTACATGTTAGGTTGTATTGCATTGAATCTTGCATGCTTAGCACATTGTACATTTGCATTTTTAGCTTGCATTACATTTGGCATGTTTTGTTAACTTAGCCATTTTACATACTTGGGTCATTTTGCATACTTGAGTCACTTTGCATACATGCATTGCATTTTGCTTAGTTTGGGGTGTCAAACCAAGCATGAGGGGTGAGGTGTGTTCGTACTCAAAGTGACGAAACACGCCTCAACCCTCGGTCGCCGATGCCCTTGATCTCAACATGATAGGGCTTGTAGCACTCATGAGTTTGGTTGCATGCATTTACATTGATTTGCAAACTTGGTGCCTTTGGCCATCATGCATCAAAATGCGTAACTGGTGGCCCGAGGACCGAGGGCCATACTCCCTTGAGTCCATAGCATGATAGGGAGAGTGGCCATGCACACATTGCTTTGAAAATTACATGCCATGCACTGTCTGTCCTCTGTTGTTGTCAAAACAGGGCTCTGCAGGAAGAAATGCCCGGTCGACCACTTTTGATGCCGACCGACCATCAGTGTCCAGCCGGTGGTTCAATATTTGGCCGATAATCCTATTCTCATGGCCAGTGGATTTTAATTGTGGCCGGTGGCACTCCACAACAATGAGGGAGTGATTCAGAAGGATTCTGGAAACTTTCATAAATTTCAGAGGGACAAGGCAGTGTAAATAGAGGTAGCTTTTGACATGGCAGTGAGTTTCCGAGCAAGGCGAGTCAAGCATGCATCATCCACGCATTCCGAGGCCGAGTTGCGGGCATTTTCTTTTTTGTAATTATTTTGTTAATTAATTAGAAGTTTTGTAATATTTAATTAGCTAGAGTAGTTAGTTATTTATTCGGACTGTATAATTTATTCGGACCCTCTGAGCGAGGGCAATTGTGTAATAAGTGTGTGTGAGTGTGTGTATGTCTTCCAACCTCCACTTCTTTCTCCCTTTTATTTACCTGCTTTCAATGGTTAGTATTAGGGCATATTTAAATTAGCAAACCTTATGCTATGCATGCGTGCATTCATTCATCTGTATTGCATTCACCGGGCTCGGCGCATCATACTAATTGCATAGTATTTCAAATCTAACTTGAATACATGTCATCCGTCGCATCTCACATGCCATCTATAGATTAGCCGAGCCTACTCTAGCTTAGTTGCATCTTGTATGTGTTGCATTAGCCATATTGACATGAACTAGGGTCATGCATATGATTACTAACTAGTTTCTGTTCTGGCTCGGAGTACTTGGTAAGCGTTTATGCTTTAGCATCCTTGCATTTGTTTGAGTGACTGCCATGATAGCATGCTTACCATGAGGCTATGTGCTTATGTGATATAACTGCCTGGATGCCTGTGGGTAGAGGTTGGATTATCTAAATTAGAACAATTCATTGATTGCGAGTTTTAAGCTCATTAGATAGTGGCAAAACCATGTTTTCTAAGCCCACTTGAGGGTAGAAAAATCCGCATTTTAGCCTACTTATGAGTAGCAAACCGCTTTCAAAAAAACAAGCATGAAATGTTTTGTTCAAACTCAGGCGATCCAGTCTATACTTGTATGCTGTGCGCATCACATAGTAATTCTAGGCTAATAACCGGAACAAGAATACATAATGTTTTCAAAACTTGATATCATGGTTAGTAGAGGCCGATCTTTGATCGGGCGAGCGGGGGTGCTCACGAAGTGACCTTCCCCAATCATACCCAAGTTCCCGAGCCAAGGCAACTCTGGTGATGACGGACACGTGACCTTAGGCACGAGTCGGGGTTTCCTAAATCCCCCAAAATAAATATTTAGGTGGCGACTCTGTATCTGGCAAAGCAGTCCATGTTTGGCACTTCTTTCTAAAACTCTGTTTTCCAAAAACGATTTGCCAGACTTCGACTCTTTGATGATTCATCGGTCTTGCATTGCACTCTGCGAGGTTAAATACAGGACCGTGACATTGAGTCCTAAACTGTAGTGAGCCCAATGAACAAAACGAGGGGGATTTCCCTCCCGGGACGTTCGGGGACATCTATAATGTGTTGAACGGATGTAAAGCAAGAAATGATGAGCAGAAAATGTAACGTGTAATGAGGGAACTGAGAAGTGTACCTCCCAGGCTTGCCAGTAGCCTCGAACCAAGTTCCTTCACAGACGGGAGGAAGAACTCATATATCCGTATAATGTGGTGAGACCGGCTCCACCCTAATCATGAAACTAAACTTGAGGAAGGGTCACCAAGGCACTCAGCAAATACAGGCCCACGGTGTCCCACCTATTTGAAAACAAGGTGGTACCGATGATGAACATCAAGAAGCCCCGAGTATACTGCTCTATCTCCTCTATCATCTCGGGCTCGGTCCCTCTGAACTGCTCCTCGAACCAGGTGTACCGCACCATGCCTGTCTGGTATATTGGTGGATGTGCCCCAAGCAGCTTGAGCCAGGTTGCCTCTCACTCCTCCATATCTGGGTCAAGAAGGATTGGATCACCCCCTATGCCTAAGCCGGTGATCATGGCAAAGTCATAAGGAGTCATCATCATCTCCCCCGTGGTGGAAAAGTAGAAGGATTTGGTGGTGTCCCACCACCTCTCCACTAGTGCTCCTAGGAGAGGAGGGCTCGCGGTAACCTGAGTCAAGTTGGAGCAGAAGAGGTCGAAGCCTACCTTGTTAACAATGTCACGAACTCCAGCTGGGAGATCATCATACCAATCTCGAGCAGTCATCGCACCATAGCCCCTAAAGACGCGAGACTCACCTTGTGGCAGTGCATGAGATGTAATCACATCAAGGCAGTGCATGAGATACAATCAGATCAAGGCAGTGTATGAGACACAGTCAGATGAAAGCAATTCAAGAAATGCGAATAATTAAGGGAAGAAATGCATAGAAACAGAGTTTGTACCTCAATGGCAATGGGCAATAAATAAGACTTTGGCTCCCTCAACAGGAGGTCCTCTTGTGCGTCGTCAGCAAAATCAGTAAAACATCTGATGCCTCCGGTAGTAGGAAATATGTGTGTCTGAGGATGATACCTCACTGGATCAAGATGTCATACACTCAACGGTAACGGCTCTGGCTCAGCCTTTGGCTCGGCCTCAATGTCCGCCCTGAAGTCTACTGGGGGAAGCTCGGGAGAAGCCCCATCATGAGGAAAAGCATCTGCCATCTGAAAATGGTTGCGAGATGGGTGAAAAGTGAAGAAAAGTAAAGAAAAAGGGGGTAAACTTGGAAAAAGTCAACCCTAAGAGAGAGAAAATGAAGAAAAGAGTCAAAGCCGGGAAAAGTGCACAGAACTCGAGAGAAACTTGACGGGAATGAGCCAAGAATGGTGGAAATGAGGAAATAAGCGTCGAAATCAAATTCCAATCGGTTCAAAGCGAAGAGAACTAGGAGGATTGAATAAAGTTTGTGTGGGGCATTGGAAAACTCGTAAAAGGCTTAGATCTAGAGAGGGAAAGCGCCTAGAGAGAGAGAGAGAGAGCATTTTCGGTCAAGAGGGTGTGAGGAAAGGAGCCTTAGTGGCTTGTATTTAAAGGCATGTGCATAAAAAGACAACTTTGCCCCAAACTGCCATTGATGGTTGGCAAGGCACACTGGTGGCCGGCAGGTTTCCAAGGGTCTCCTCCGTGTCCCTGGTTCTGTTTTGTGTTCTTGGATTTCAAAATTCAAGGGATTGTTCATTATTGATTTCAGAATGCCTCTATAGAAGCTCAGAACTGCATTTCCCGTGCACGATGTTCATCACTCATTAACATAAGCAAGGTGTATCCTTTTGAACATATTCCAACTTTTCCGAGAGGTAAATCGGAAGTTGTTCTTGAGTTGGTTTTGACTAATATGCTTTTGTTGTTGCATAGAATATGTGTTTCTTTGTTGTTGCATGGAACATGCATTCCACTTATACTGTCGCATAAAACATGCTCTTATTCTAGCTGCATAGAATGTGCTTCCGCTCTTGCATTATGCATAAAACATGCTTATTGCTTTCGCTCTTGAATCAGCACGGAATATATGCATTTGCCTTTGAATCATGCATAGAATATGCTACCGTTACCAATCATGCATAGAATATGCTCTCAAATTGTTTGGTTCGCAAAGAACATGACATTATATCTTACTTGTTGTCTTGCATAGAATATGTGTTTCCTATTCATTACACATGCATAGAATATGCGCTTCTCCATTATTGCATGGAATATGCACTTCTCTATTGTTGCATAGAATATGCTTTCATTCTTGTTTCATGTATAGAAAATGCACTGTCGTTACATAACACGCTTTTGTACATAGGCATGATATTGTATGTACGGTTCATTCAACGGAGCCAGCACAGCCAAACGATATTGTATGTACAGTACATTCAGGGTAGTACAAGGTAAAATCATTTGTGCCCTTTGAATCATATCCTTTTACTCTCATTCCTGTCGCATTTAACACGTTAGGATAACTCCTTCGGTTAAAAACATTTGGGTGTGTCCTGATGTTCATACCTTTCTCCGGTTACCTCTCTTCGGTTAAAAACATTTGAGTGTGTCCTGATGTTCATACCATCCTTTGGTTACCGTCCTTCGGTTAAAAACATTTGGGTGCGTCCTGATGTTCATACCATCCTCCAGTTACCCCCCTTCGGTTAAAAACATTTGAGTGCGTCCTGACGTTCATACCTTCCTTTGGTTACCTCCCTTCGGTTAAAAACATTTGAGTGCGTCCTGATGTTCATATCATCCTTCGGTTACCTCCCTTCGGTTAAAAACATTTGAGTGCATCCTGATCTTCATACCATCCTTCGGTTACCTCCCTTCGATTAAAAACATTTGAGTGCGTCGTGATGTTCATACCATCCTTTGGTTACCGCCCTTTGGTTAAAAACATTTGAGGCGTCCTGATGTTCATACCTTCCTTTGGTTACCACCCTTCGGTTAAAAACATTTGAGTGTGTCCTGATGTTCATATCATCCTTCGGTTACCTCCCTTCGGTTAAAAACATTTGAGTGCGTCCTGATGTTCACATCATCCTTCGGTTATCTCCCTTCGGTTAAAAACATTTGAGTGCATCATGATCTTCATACCATCCTTCGATTACCTCCCTTCGGTTAAAAACATTTGAGTGCGTCATGATGTTCATACCATCCTTTGGTTATCGCCCTTCGGTTAAAAACATTTGAGTGCGTCCTGATGTTCATACCATCCTTTGGTTACCTCTCTTCGGTTAAAAACATTTGAGTTCGTCCTGATATTCATACCTCCCTCCGGTTACCTCCCTTCGGTTAAAAACATTTGAGTGCGTCCTGATGTTCATACCATCCTTCGGTTACCTCCCTTCGGTTAAAAATATTTGAGTGCGTCCTGATGTTCATACTGTCCTCCGGTTACCCCCCTTCGGTTAAAAACATTTGAGTGCATCCTGATGTTCATACCATCCTCCGATTATCGCCTTTCGGTTAAAAACATTTGGGTGCGTCCTGATGTTCATACCATCCTCTGGTTACCGCCCTTCGGTTAAAAACATTTGCGTTCATCCTGATGTTCATACCGTCCTCCGGTTACCCCCCTTGAGTTAAAAACATTTGAGTCCGTCCTGATGTTCATACCATCATTCGGTTACCGTCCTTCAGTTAAAAAAATTAGGGTGCATCCTGGTGTTCACACCATCCTTGTTTTCTTCTGCGTGCAACGCGTTAGGATCTTGTTTGACATCTCGGGTACGCTCGATGATTTTGTTGCTCTTCGTCTTTCATGCGCACCACGTAGTTGAGTTTGGATAATTTTCTTGTATCCTTTCTGCATGAAATGTGGTTCGGCTCATAATTCCCACACGTGGCGTGTTTGTGTACTCCTTCTTATGATTGAGATTTTGTTGTGCCCTACTTTGGTCTTTTTAACTATGACATTTTCATTGTATTGCATTTGCATTTAAATGTCTCATTGTATAGTCTCATTGCATGATCATAAGTTATGTTCTTGCATCATGCATATCATTTGCATCTTGCCCCAGAACTATGCTAGTTTGATTCCTTGTAAAGGGATACGTAGGCAGCCTACGGGCGCAACCATTTGTTTTCTGTCTTGATTGTTTGTCCAAGTCTTACGGTCTTGTCAAAATGGGTCGTCTCTGGGCTTTGACATTCACTCACGTCATTACGTGACTCCAAGTTCTGTCAAAGAGGGGCAACTGTAGACATCCCATTTTTTACGGCCCTTTAAGACTTGGATGTTCTTGCAGGTACATCCGATGATGAGTCTGTTTGATTGCCGGACGCTCGAAGTCTCTAGCGGAATGCCACAGCTTTGAGCATTTCAAACCCTGCATCTGTTTTGTCTCATTTTTGGACCATGCCTGTGTCTTTTCAACCTGAAGTTTCTGATGGCCTGTCGGCCATCCTTGGAGGCTGCCGGCCACCACTTCTCCTTTGCCGGCCATTGATGTGCATTGCCTGCCATCAATGAAGCCTTGTCGGCCACCACTGATGGCCGGCCGGCCACCATTGTATACTGCAGATATTTTGTGATATTTTGTCCCAGCTATCTACACAGATTCGTACATCTTCCTACACGTGTGTGCTGGATGTTTGTGAGGGAAATTTTTTTTTTTTTATATATAGGACCCCTCTCTCTCATGTGTGGAGGTTAGAAAATTTTGAGACATAAAAATTTTCTCTCTCTAGATTTCTCTCTCTCTTGTAAAATTGTATGTGTTTGCCTAGTTTCTATACACTTTTGCCTACTTCTCCTAAACCAAATCCTCTCACCTTTGAGCTGAGGTTCCTTGGAGCCTTCTTGGAGCTCTTGAAGGTGGTTTTGGCTTGAACTTGTGCCTAAAGTGTTCTTTGCTTCAAGAGGTGGAATACTTATCTTGTTATCTTGTTTTCAATACTTGTTTTTCTATCTTTTTCAATTGTTTTTGGGACTGGTTTTGAACTGTAAAAAGCTCTGTTTTTGTGGCTTAAAAATGATGGTTTGAGCCCTTTTTTAGTTAGGGGGTGGTTCACCCTTCTTGATTCTTAGTTTATAAAGCTTTTGTGCCTTTATCCATCACTTTCAAACCAACCTTTTTGGGCCTTTTAACCACTGAATTTTAGAGGCTTTTCAGTTGCAAACATCTTATTTTGAAGTCCAAAATTGGAGGGATTAGCCTCCCCTCCTTGTGTCTTGCTTGTATGCTTAGTTAGCCTTACATGTTAGCATGTTTTTCTAGCTTAACTTAGCTTAAGTCCAACATGTTTGAGCCTCTAAAATAGCCTGCTTTAGCCTTTTTTTGGGCTGTTTGGTTCATTTGAACTTTGTTTTGTGTAGTTGTAGTGTAAATCCTTTCACTAACTTGTTGTTTTAAGGCTTTAAAGATCATTGGTGTGACATGGCTGCATGTTTTTAATGCTTTTATCACTCAATTCCAGCACCTAAATGTCTGCAACCTCCCTCTTTGCTTCACTCTTTCATTTGCTTTTGAGGGTTATTTCAAACTTGAGATCCTTTAAGCTTGAGATTGGGGTCATGCTCAATGGTTTAATCCTCTTTGAGGGTTCATTATCAAAGGCATGATCTCTCTCTTGCCTTACACTAACCCTTGGTTGACACTTCCTTCACCTTAGAGGATACTCACCAATGGACAAATTGATTAAAGAATGATTTGGTAATTAAAATGTGTAAACAAATTTGACAAGTAAAAGAGGCAAGATAAACATCTCTTTGTGTTGCATTGCATATGCTCAAATCAGACGTTAGTTTGAGCACAAGGAAAATGGGACATTTCATACTAAAAAGTGATGAAATGTGCCTTTTTCCTAGGTCTCCATTGCCCTTGATCATGCATGATACGGTGATGGTTCTTGAGTGTTTGGCTTTGCATTTATTAAGCTTGCACACCTTGAAGCACAAGCCATCATGCAATGAAATTTCTTTGATTGGTGGTTTATGATTTAAGTTCACAATTCCTTGGATTTGTCCATGAAAAGCACAGGTGAATTGTGCAGACAACCCTTGGAAAAACCTTCTTTTTGCTCTGTTTGTGCTCTGTTGCAGCATGGTGATCCAATACATCAGTGGTCGGTAGGTCACCATCCATGGCCAGCAGTGCATCATTTCTGGCCGGCAGGACACCTCCCTGGCCGGCAGATGGCCAACAGCATCCTTTTATGGCCGGCAAGCCACTGATGTAAATCTCAACAAAGAATTGGTAAGATGGAGCAAGAAGGTTCTGGAAATGCTCAACCCTACAAACAGAGACTTTCGAGAGCAAAATAGAGGTCTTTTCGTGCCAAAATCGAGCATGTGCATCTTCCACTTCCCGAGGCGGAGCAGTGGCAGCATAGTTTAATGTCTTGCATGCTTAGTTCGTGCGCATTTGTGTTGTAAATTAATTAATTAGTTTGCTAGTTAGTTAAAGTGTTGTAATAGTTAGTAATTAGCTTAGCTAGTTATTCATTTAATTTCTATTAATGAGCCTAATTAGCTTAATTAGATTAGCTTAGCTTAGATTAGTTTGGCTCTTATTCATTCGGACCCTCATTCGCGAGGGCGTAATGTTGTAATAAGCGTGCGTGTGTGTGTATGTTTTCCAACCCCACGTCTTTCTCCCGTTTATTTAACGGCTTTTGATGGTTAGTTTAGGAGCATCACGTTTCAATTAGAATACCTATGCTTTATGTTTGCATCCATTCATTCATATTGCATGCGCCGAGGCTCGGCGCATCATTCAAACTACATTGTCATTTCATTATCTTATTTGAATACGTGTTTAATCCCATGTTGTTCAAATCGATCCATATGCCATACTAGTAGCCAAGCCTATTAATTACATTCTTTGCATGCGATGAATTAGGCATTATGTATAGTTAGGAATCATGCATATTTCACTAATTGATGTTTTCCTAGCTCGGAGTGCTAGGTGAGTTTTTACGCTTTAGAATACTTGCATAAGTGTGAATGTTGTCACATTCAGCATGCTTGCCATGAGGCTATGTGTTTAAATGCTAAACTGCATGAATGCCTGTAGATGAGGGTTTGTTATTTCAATTGGAACGATTCAACGAATGCAAGTTTTAAGCCCACTTTGTCGAGTGACAAATCATATTTTAAGCCCACTATGTTCGGTGGCAAATCCGCATATTTAAGCCCACTTGAGGTGGCAAAATTCAAACCATTTTAGCAAATAAACATTAGTTGAATTGTTCCAAATTGAGCAAATTGGTCTATATTTGCTTGTGTGCATCATATAGTAAAGCTAGTTTAATAATCAGAATAAGAACTCATAATGTTTATAAAAAATCATATCATGGTTAGTAGAGGAAGATCTTTGATCGGGCAAGTGGCGGTGCTCAATTCATGACCTTCTCCCTTCGTACCCAAGTTCCCCAGCCGAGGCAACTTTGGTGATGACGGACACATGGCCTTTGGCACGAGTCAAGGTTTCCTAAATTTTTCCAAAATAAAAAATATTTAGGTAGTGACTCTTTATCTGGAAAAGCAGTCCAATTTTGGCATTATTTGATTTAAAATTGATTTTTCGAAAAGATTTGCCAGATTTGGACTCTTTGGTGTTTACAAGTTTCACATTTCACTTGTGAGACTAGATTTAGAACCACGGGAGTCTGAACTATGAGGCCTTCATTTCAAACCTTCCGAAAGGGGGCGCGAAAAAAAAAGGCGGGCCACAAGGGTGTTTTAAATTGGACTCTTACAGGTGGACTCATAGCGTGCTTTCTATGGTTGTGATTGTTTGATTGTTGCGCTAGATGACATAAATTGCGTGGTGCCTAATGACGTAAATTATAATTGTCATTTTTGGTTATTATGCATCAATATGATTAATAAAGATTATATGTGAAGATAAATTCCCTTGTAATGTTTTGTCGCAAAGATACCATGATCTTATTCGAAAGATCAAATACTTGGTTAAATGTTTTCCTATTGGACATATAGCTCAACCCTATTTTATTTTTCAGGAATGGACGAAGTACCACCTCCTCGATGAATGGGATCAACTAGTGGCTCCTTTTGGAAAAAGTTTATTCATGTGTATTTTGTTATTTGGAATTGGGATTGTTGTAACAAGACTATCAATTTATTTTGTTGTTATTGTACACCTTAGAGGCTTATATTTTGTAAGGCCATCTAGTTCATTGGACTAGAATATGAATTCTAAATATTGTCGGATTGTACATGGTGAATTGTAAACCCTTGCCTAGGTTGGAACAACTCATGTCATGTTTGTTTTTGAAAGTGGTTTGCTACTCGCAAGTAGGCTAAAATGCGGATTTTGCCACCCTCAAGTGGGCTTAGAAACATATGATGATTTGCCACTCTCAAGTGGGCTTAAAACTCGCAATCAATGAATTGTTCCAACTTAAGTAATCAAACCTTCACTCACAGGCATTCAGGCAGTTATATCACATAAGCAAATAGCCTCATGGTAAGCATGCTGTCATGGCAGTCACTCACACGCATGCAAGGATGCTAAAGCATAAATACTTACCGAGTACTCCAAGCCAAAGAAAGAAGCTAATTAGAAATCATGCATGAATCCTAACTATGCTGAGAATGCCTAATGCAACACATGCAAAAATGAAACTACAATGGGCTCGGCTATTCTAAGATGGCATATGAGATGCAACAATCGATACATGTATTCAACTTGGAATTGAAATACAATGCAGTTAGCATGATGCGCCGAAGCCAGTGCATGCAATACAGATGAATGAATGCAAACATGTGAACATATAGATGCTAATTGAAACATGCCCTAAAACTAACCATCATAAGCTGGTAAATGAAAGGGAGAAAGACGTGGGGTTGGAAGACATACAACACGCACATGCACACTTATTATAACAGTTGGCCCTCTCTTGGAGGGTCCGAATAAATAATACAGACCGAATAAATAATTAACTACTCTAGCTAATTAAATATTACAAAACCCTAATTAATTAAAAATTAACTAAGAAACGAAATAAACTAGTATGCAGATCTATGGACCACCTCAGCTCTATTCCAAATGATGAAAGATGCATGCATGCTCGAGTCGCCTTGTCGGCAAATTCCTCGCAATGCCCCTATTTGCCTCTGTTTGCAATTGATCCCGGAATATTGTACAAAGCTCTAGAAGGCTGCTGACTAGTTTTTGCTGCTGGTTTCCGGTTTGCTGCAACAGAGAGCAAGAAAGGGGCATGGCAAAGTATTTTCAACATATGTATGCATGACCACTCTCCCCGTCATTGCATAAGCTCTAGGGAGTGTAGTCCTCGATCCTCGTGCCACCAATCACGCATCCCGATGCATGATGGCCGAGGAGTCGAATTGCACGACTCAATATGAAATGGATGCACACATAAACACAACAAGGCCTAAACTCCATCATGGGTAATCCGGAGTGTCGACGACCGAGAATCGAGGCACGTTTCGTCACTTGGAGTACGAAACGTCTCTCGTTTCCAATGTTCGGACTAAACCCTACTCTAAACACAATGTAATATACATGGCATGCACGATTTGACTCGGACTATGCAACCTAAATGCAATGCGACTAAATGATGCAAACATGCAGAGAATGACATGCAAACATGCTACTAGCATACACAATGCTAGGAACTACATGGCATATTCGATGCAAGACACCTTATGCAACAATATGACAACATATGATTAGCATATACAATGCGAATATCAAATGGCATACTCGATGCAACGAACTACATGGCATGAGCAATGGTATGACTAGAATGGCATACACAATGCAAGATCGACTTAAACCAAGATGGGTGAGCCTCAACCACACCCAAATCAGTGGCCAAACATGATGGAATGAAATGTAGGAACACTCATACAAACATGCTCGATGCAAGGGACAAAACCTAAGGCATCAAATGCCACTCTACCAAAGCATCGCAAGGGATGAAACATGGCATACAAACACACATTTTCCAGCTCTGAAACATGATACACAATGGTCCCGAATCATGCAAATATGTCACACAATGCATGCTAGATGGCCCGAATACCGAAACTAGTGAAGTGTATTACACTAGAGGTACACAAAGCAATGCACAAATGGCAAAACCAGCCCCAAACAAACCCTAGGCAGGTCCAATACAGTGGGAAAATGGTCTAAAATGATGGCTCGAAAGGCATGGAAATGAAGCTCATGCAATGGTCCAAAAACGAGGCATTTATGCACAACTCTCAAACGCATTTAAAGAGTGGAAAACATGGGAATATGACATACATATAAGCTCTAAAATATGATGCACAATGGCCCCAAAACATGGAAACACCTCAACATAAGCATGCAATAGGCCCCAAAACACAAAGCTAGGCAAGGGTATTGAACTACAACCATGCATAGCAAGCATCATTCGACCATAAGGCATAAAAACAGAGCTAAGACAGTCCAAAACATGCACAAAAGCAGTTTAAGACATGGCCAAAAAGTGCTAGATTCAAAGACCAAAATAGCATGCAATACAAGCTAGTGAAGGGGGTTTACACTACAAGTATATGGAGCATTCAAGAGGTCACTAAACTAGAAAAATTCAAAGGTATGAAATGCCAAATAAACCCCAAAAATCCACTGAAATATGGTCTATGAATGCAAGAATGAGGTGCTCCTTTGATGAGCCATGAAAGGGATTGCTCTACACATGCAAGAGGCAAGCAAAAGGGGACCAAACCAGCCATGGACAGAGGCTAGGCAGGTCCCAAAAGTCACCAAAAAGTGTCTGAAATCGGCCTCCAAATGATACAAACATATGCTCCTTTGATATGCTATGAAGAGGGTTGTTTTACACATGCAAGATAGACACCTAATATGGAAAAATGGGCTCTAGACAGAGCCTATGCAGGTCATAAAACCCACCAAAAATGGCCTGAAACATGGTCAAGAAGTGTGCCAATACAGGCCCCTTTGTTAGGCCAAATATGCTAGTAAACAAGACAAGGGGTGAGAGGGTCACCCCTCTCTGATTTTGGGGCTCAAAATAGTATGCTAGCCACTGAAAATCCATTGGATTTCAGTGGCTAGAAGGCCAAACAAAGCTCACTTCAAAGGCCTAGATGCATGGCTCAAAATAAAGTGAAAACAAGCATGCAAAGGGGTAGATGACCCCCAACAGAAAAATGACCTTAAACAAACTTGCTAAGAAGCTCAAAATAAGACTTTTTTAGTTTACGAAAAAGCCCAAAGATGCTTGCAAGTAAGGCTAAAAGATGAAGCAAAATAGTGCTTAAAATGGAAGAAATGTGTTACCCTTGAAGCTCAATAAGGACAGCAACCTCTGGACCCAAAAACCAGCTCTTCAAGCCTCTGAAAATGGCCTCCAAGAAGCTTAGACCAACGGTGGAGGGGTTAGGCCATGAGGTAGTGTGCAAAGCACCAAGAATCTCACTCTTTCTAAGCCTAAGTGTAGAGATACAAAGAGAGATATATGTATGCCTTAGACTAATTTCAGAACCCTTGCAATGGAAGAGGACCTCTTCCTTTATAGAGGAGAGGGACTAAAGCTTCCTCAAGAAGCTTAAAACCAAGCTTAAAGATCCTCCATACACATGTATGGAGGATCAATTCAGAGGCTTCCAGCTGGCACAGCTGGCTAACACTCAGTGAGACAAAAAAGGAGAAAGCTGGCCGACCAGTTCAGGTGGTCGGCCGACCCCATGCCCTGGTCGGCTGACCAGGTTGAAAAGGGTCAATCATCAAAAGCTGGGCGGTAGCCCTGATTGGTGGTCTCCCAGGTGAAAGCAACTCAGTGGTGGTATGGGAGACCAGAAAATGTGGCTCAAAAGTCAGGGAGACCAGCTACCTGACAAGAAAAATGGCCGGTGGAGAAAGAGATGGTCTCGAAGAGAATTGCTGGTCTCCCACCCCCGTACCACCTTCCAAACAATGAAAATAGGGTCCCTGCCAAAAATGAACCAAGACTGATGCAAAATGAGGGTTCGGGGGCCGGAACGCGCAGCCGGGTGCCTCAAAAACTGGTCGTTAAGGATCGAAAGTGGCGTGCGACCACGAAGGTGGTCTCCCGAGCCACAGTGTCCCTCTAGTGAGAGGAAACAAGGTGTGTGCCAAAAACCGGAGCAAACGAAGAAAGTTAAGCAGTCCCGAACCGAGGCGCATGACCGACGGCTCAAGCGGGAGCAGTGGCCTCGACCACGAAAAAGTAGCCTCTGACCTTGAGAGATGATCTACGAGACCTCTCCCTCCCTTCGGGAAGAGAAAACAGAACCTAGTTCGCAAACCGAGGCATAGCACAAAAGAGTCCCGAAGTTTGGAGGCAAGGCTCTCAGCCGAGACTTTGTAACCTCAGAGTGCGCACAACATGCGCAATCATTGAGCGCTCAATCGACGACGTCGGAGTCTGAAGGTCGGTCAAAAATGGGGTGTCTATAGTTGCCCCTCTTTGACAGAACTCAAAAGTCATAAGTGACGGGAGTGAATGTCAAAGCCTAGAGACGACCCATTTTTGACAAGGCTGAAGACTTAGACAAATAGGCAAGATAAACAAGAGATGGGCCCACAAGCAGGGGCAAAATGCAAAACGACTTGCACAAAGCCGGACATAACTTATGATCATGCAAAGAAAGCTGTAACGAGGCATATCATGCAACAATTTTAAGCAAACATATAAATCTAACTACATCACATGCAGAAAGGATGTAAGAGAATTATTCAATTCTCGCTACGTCTCATGCGGAGAATACAAGACCTGTCCGGTTCGTCTGGTTGTGCCAGCCTCAAATGAAATGTGCACACAATACCGTGCCTGGAAAAGAAAGAAACTCAACAGGTATAATATTGTTAGAAACATGCATAGCAATGCAAGTAAAAAGTGCATGACAACGCAAGCGGAGGGATGCATGACAATGCAACCTAAGTGTGACGTATAACAATGCGGAAGGGATGCCAAACAATGCAATGCACTAACAAGTGCAGATGAGGTGCGCAAGATAGCGCGAATGATGCAGTGCACAAAACAGTGCGATGCGCAAGTGTAGACACCCCATTTTTGACCGTCCTCAAGGCTTGGACGTCACCGTTGGAACACCCGGTGATTATCCATGTTTGTGTTCGTTTGGAGTTCCCGGAGTTCTCGGCTGCGCGCGCCCTGCCTCAGGACCTCCGAACTCGACCGTTTGTGTTTGGTTTTGCACCAAACACTTGTGTTTTGTCTTGGGAGTATAGGGAATGCCTTTTGAGGCATCCATACGCACCACCGGCTGGGGCTAGAGGCCACCGGCTGGATGAAACTTATATCGGCACTTTATTGTGCCGACTGGCACTATTTTGTGCCGACCGGCACTGTTTTTTGTAAAGTGGCACTCTTTGCCGGCCGGGTACTGTGCACTTGCTTTATCAGATATTTTTATTGCAGCTGTAAAGTTTTTGCTCCCCTCCATACACGTGTATGGAGGGATGAAGCTTTGGTTTGCTTAATGGCTAAGCATTCTTTGCCTATAAGAGAGGAGCTTCTCCTCTTGCATTAGGGTTGAACTTTTTGAGACAAAACCAGAGCTCATACATACATATATATCTATATCTCCCTCCCTCTCCTCTTGTGTGTGTGTTCTAGGGCCCAAATAGTGTGTTTTACCTCATTTTTGCACCATTACACACACTATTACACCTAGCTCCGAGATTGGGAGGCTTGGAGGTTTGTTTTGAGTGATTTTGGACTGGTTTTGATCACTTGAGGAGGGCTGGACCATCTGTTCTTCATTGGATCTTCAAGGGTGAGCTTTTCACTTTAGTTTCCCCATTCTTGCAACTACTTTTTACCCTCTTTGCTTTGAGTTTTTGAGTTTGTGTTCAACATAAAAAAGTCTTGTTTTTACTTGTTCTTGAACCTTCTTTAAGGTCATTTTATGGTTTGAGTTAAGCCTCATTACTTTAAGCCTTGTTTGGCCATTTTTGGTCCCTTTTTCTTAGGCCTTCTTGTTTTGGTGTTCTTTGATATTCTCACCACTGAAAACCAGTGGGTTTTCAGTGGTGAGGATGATATTTTCGAGTCTCATCTAAGGGAGAGACACCCCTCTCCCTTTGGTCCTTTGGTTGGCCTTTGTTTTGGCTCATGGTATAACATGCATGCATGCTTTCCTTAGCTTTCATTTCAGAGCTTTATTGTGTATTTTAGGTCATGTGTGACCTCTGTTTTTAGTTGATTTCATGGTCTCTTGCATGCTTTCCATGTTGGCTTTAGAATGCTCTTTTATGCTTATAAGTAGTGTCATGCTTTGAGCCTTGATTCTCGCATATTTTAGCTTGGTTTCATGAGGATATAAGCATCTATTTGCCATGTAATAGGGCTGTGAGCCACTGTTTTGGACACCGTTGGTATGCTTGATGTGCATGTTTTGCATTTTAGGCTTGTAAACTTTGCTTCCATGGAGTTCTAACATGATTGACTTGTTTTGATCTAGTGATTTAGGCATCATATTAGACCTCATTTCAGTCCATTAGTCATGTTTGCATGTTGGCGTATGTGGCTTAGTTCATGTTTTAAAGATATGCTCTTGAATGCTTTGAAATAAACATTGTGCATGCTTCCATGTTTGGTGCATTTTTGGGGGTTCCATGAGGGGATTTGAGTGTCATTCCACATGCCTAAAATCTGTTTTTGTTTGTTGAATGCATGCCATGAGTGGTTGTATGAATGATGTCAAATTACTCTCTTTGGTGTCCTAGACTTGGGCCCATTGAATAGCATGCTTGTGTGGCATTTTCATCATGTTGTGAGGCTTGTTTTGCCACTGTTTTTGGGAGTTTGAGGGCTGCCCTCTATGGCCTAAGTCCATTGTTGCATGCTTATTTCATGATTGTTGCTTGCTTGGTCAATATAGCCTTGAATGTATGCTTGTTAGTTCCATGTTAATTGGCCCATCTTGCATGCCATTTGTATCCTATATACTTTAGCTCTTTGCATGCTTAACGTGATAGGTTGCATTGCATTTGAGCCTTGCTTGCATACTTGCATCTCATGGCTTGGTTTGGGGTTGTCAAGCCAAGCCTAGGATTGAGGGGAGTTCACATTTCAAGTGGTGTAACTCACCTCAATCCTTGGTCACTAAGGCCCTTGATTTCCACATGATAGGGACTTAGTATTCATTTGTTGTGTGGCATGCGTATTTACATTAAAATGAGCAATCTTGGTTCATTAGGCTATCATGCATCAAATGCACAATTGATAGCCCTAGAACCAAGAGCCACACCCCCTTGAGTCCCTAAACATGATAGGAGGTGTTGGACATGCTCACATTTGCCCAAAAACCATGCCTATGCATTGCTGTCTGTTGCTGCTGCTGTCATCTATCTGCTGCAGGAACTTTCTGCCGGCCGGCAGTTCAATGTGCCGATCGGCACTTTATTTGTGCCGATAAACATAGAAAGCAGCCGGTGATCAATGAGGACAGCCGGTAATCTCTCCCCCCCAGCCGGTGGAGCATTTCAGGCCTCTTGGAAGGTATTCTGAAGTTTTGAGAATTTCCGGAGAGGCGATAAGACAATACAATAATAGTGCCAAGGTGTGGGCTTTTTAAGACAAGGCGGTATCGGGCATGCATCATTCACGCATCGCAAAGCGGTGAGGCCCCATTTCATTTCATTTAGATGCTTTAATTTCAAGATGCTTAGAAATTTGTAATAATTTATTTATTCATTTATTCTTGATGCAGATTATTTATTTATTCGGTCCCTCCGAGTGAGGGCAAAAATGTAATAAGTGTGGGTGAGTGTGATGTATGTCTTCCAACCCCCACTTCTTTCTAACCCTTTTATTTACCTACTTTCAGTGGTAGATTAGGGCATTTTAAATTAGCATACCCTATGCAATGCATGCGTGCATCCATGCATTTGTTTACATGCAGCTCGGTACATCATACAAAGCGCATCGCAATTTTCAAATTCCAAAATTGAATACGTGTTATGTGATAGCATTTCATATGCCATGCTTAGGATAGCCGAGCTGTCTAGCGCATTCTTGCTGTGTTGCATTAGCCATTTAATATGAACTAGGTCATGCATTGTTTTGCTAACTAGTTTCTTGTTTTGTACGGAGTACTAGGTGAGCTTTTACGCTTTAGCATATCACATGTATGTGAGTGTTGACATAATAGCATGACTACCATGAGGCTAAGTGCTTATGTGATATAACTGCTTGAATGCCTGTGGATGGAGGTCGAATTACCTGAATTGGGATAATACATTAAAAACTGTGAGTTTTGAGCCTACTAGATAGTGGCAAAATCATCCTTTTTTTTTAAGCCCACTCGAGGGTGGCAAAACCTGCATTTTAGCTTACTTACGAGTACCAAGCCATTTTCAAAACGAACATGTAATGTTTTATTCCAATTTAGGCGATTTGGTCTATACTTGTTTGCTGTGCGCATAACGTAGTAATTCTAGGCTAATAATCGGAATAAGAACACATAATGTTTTCAAAAACGGATATCACGGTTAGTAGAGGCGGTCTTGAATAGGCGAAAGAGTGCTCATAGTGACCTTCCCGATCGTACCCAAGCTCGAGCCAAGACCACTTTGGTGATGACGGACATGTGGCCTTCGACCGAGTCGAGTTTCTAAATTTCCCAATAAAAATATTTAGGTGGCGACTCATGTCTGCAAAGCAGTCCATGTTTGGCACTACTTTTCAAAAAATCTGTTTTCTCAAAGCGATTTGCGGATTTGGACTCTTTGGTTGATTTAGAACCGTGACACAAATCGAGTCAGCGTAGAGTGAAGCCCCCACGGGCGCGTCTCTGATTCTGGCGACTTCTTTGAGGATTTTAGAGCTTGACTCGAACTCGTGATATCTGTTTTGATTTCATTTATGTGTTTCTTTGCATTGCATGTGCATTGGTGCGCCTAGGACACCGTGTTGGCCATCTGCTATTCTGGCGGTTTCTTGAGGCTTGTCTTGTCAAGGCATGTCCATAAGGTGACGGTTCTGCGGCTCTGCCGACATGGGAACACAAACCGCGGTTTACCGGGGCGCCCTTTTCGACCATTCGACCTAGTGCATATTCTAATCCATAGTGACCATTCCAAACTAGGACAGGTTGCTTACCCGATATTAGGTTGTTTTGAAACCGCTGCGTGCGTAGTGAAACCTTAGCTCTTGACAAAATAGGACAGGGAAACCCTACCCCAACATAGGGGTGTTTTGGTTCTCATTTACTTGCTATGTGCTTTAGAGTGTAACTCTGCAGGGAACATACAGATCAGTTTGCAAGTTTAAGTATCAGGCCCGAGGGCATTAGTATCAGGGTTTTGGGAATCAGTTGTCTGTGGATATCAGATTCAGGCCTAGGGGCAATGGTTCGTGATCGATGTCGATGGTTGAGAAACAGTGTATTCAGCATTCGACCGTTTATTTTAAATGCCCGACCGTGTGTTGTGTGTTTATTTACTTTGCGCCGTTATGCTGTCCGATTGTCTGTTTATTTACATGTTTTATTTATCTTTTCATTAGGTAGTTGAGCACAATTGCTACCGATCCGATAGATATTCCCCAAGCACCCTGGGTCAGAGGCCGTCGACTCCTTCGATCTGAGGATCGATGAGCGGACAACCAGATGTACTACTCACTACCCCGGTTACTAAGCGAAGTCGATGAAGCGAAGGACATCAAGACAATCGATTCGAGAGGGCTTTGTCTACCCCATCTGTGCTCGATGAGATCGAGGTTTTGTGTTACCAACAGAGAGGAAGTTATACCGAGAATCCAACGAGCAGGATAGTATGGCCAGTTTGGAGGAGATGGTGCGCCACCTTCAAGAGAGTATGAAAGCAATGCAACAGGATGCCGTCCGTCGAGCAGAACCGCCCGGACAACGAGCCCATCGTGAGAAGAAAGCGAAGACAATTGCGAGCTAGAAACGACAAGCCGAACATCTGCTGCCGCACCAAGTTCCTCACCAGAGTTCCTAACGTCGGAGAGCGGCCAATGTTCAGATCGTCTGAGCTGCCCACAGGACCACCCCCACCTCCAACCCTGCCTCAAATTCAACCTCAGCTATCAAAAACACCCACCAATCTACCGGACTCTCCCTTTGAGTTCGAGGCTGATCCCACCGCACTCAAATTAAGCAAGCTTGAAAAGTTATTCAAGAGATCTCAAGGGGTCAAGACTATCCCCAATATTGAAGATGGTTATACTGATGCTTGTTGTGATCTTTGCCCAATGATTTAAAATGCCTCATATTGATCGATTTGATGGGTCTGGGGACCCCATGGTACACTTAAGACTGTTCTCGGACGTTCTAAGGCCGATGGGCCTCAGTAGGCTCCAGAAGTTGTCTCTGTTTGGTCGGACCCTGTCAGGTGTGGCATCCGCATGGTATTCCAAGCTAGATGATGACGTTAAGACAAGTTGGGACGAAATGGCTGAGGCCTTCATCGCGCAGTATTCATACAACACACAAATTGGGATCACTACCCTTGATCTCGAGACAACTAGGGAAGAGCCTAAGGAGGGTTTTTCGAGTTAAATTAACGGATGGAGGGCGAAGGCATCGATGATGACCTTAAGGCCCACAGACAGAGATCAAATCCGGATGATTGTGCGCAATCTCCAGCCGGGGTTAATGAAGAAGATGATTGTAGTTCCCTTCCCTACATTCGCAGATCTGCATGATATGGGGATGCAGATTGAGGATGCGATGAAGCAGGGTCTGTTTGACCAAGACCGGGAGCAACCCCGGCGGACATTCAACCGAAACAACAATGCAGGCCCGAGTGGCACATCGACTCTGAGCCTCCGAAGTAAGCATGGTTACCACTAACTCCCCACAAAGAAATGCGGCAGCTTCGCCGTTCTCCGGTGCGTCCGGAAGCAACCCACAAACAACCAAATACCCACCCAAAAACTCCAGAACTTTCGCCCCACTCTATATGCCCCTATCCAAAGCTCTAGGGGTATTAATCAAGAAAGGGCACCTGAGGCCCCTAGAGCCGCGACCCCTACCAGAGAAACTCCCTCCTACCCACAACCCGGCCAAATATTGTGCATTTCACCAACAGCACGGTCACGACACCGACCAGTGCTATCGGTTACGCCATGAAATTCAAGATCTCATCGATAACGGGGTGATTTTACCTCCCGAGAAGCCCAATGTTACTACAAATCCCCTCCCTGCACATAACCAAGCTCCACCACCTAAAAGACTTAATTTCATCCATATTGGGGCCATGCCTTATGACCCTAGTGTCTATATCACACCCACCCACTTGCCTAAACCGAGGTGTTCCTCCCCAGTGCATCGACTTGTGCATGATGGACATCTCCATGACCCAACCCGGTCGTAATGATTGCCAGAAACGAGAGCAGGGGGACCCGAAGCAAGAACGAGTTGTTGAGCCAAAATCTGCGAGATTTGGAAATTGTCTTGAAAGCGTATAGTCAGAGTGACTACATTCTACGGTGGGCCAGGATGTGCCAATGGTGAAGCTTCGGCCAGAGGAGAACTATGTGTAATCCAAGGAGACGATGCAGGGACAGAAATGGATAGTGTAACGGTAGTGGAGAGGACTTTGCCAATCTCCGGTTTTACTACAACCAAGACCCAGAGGACCCAGCAGTCAACTGGTTCGATTATGGGGAAACAGCAGAGGCCATTGGGTGGTTGGACGATCATCCAGATGTGATAGAAGAATTTCAGCCAGAAGGGAGCCCAGCAGGGGCGAGAACTTCAGTAACAGCCAGAAAAGTTGAAAAACAGAGTACATTGCCGGAGAGCGCCGGCACGAAGAATTTCGCTCGAGAGTGGAGCATCTTGACCACGGGAATTGTTGAGCAGCCGGATGTATTGGCACAGTCAGAACAGGAAATGTTTGAGGGATCTGAGAGAGTCAAGAAGGCAAAGGCCCAAGTGGGGACTGAAACCGCTGTGTGCACAGAAACGGATAATGTTACAGGTATGAGAATGGAAAGTGCCGTGAGTACGAGCAACGTACGCCAGAGCAAGCGGATGTTTGTCGATTCTTGATGGGATGTGGTGGGAAGATGAGGATCTTTGTCTTGCCCATACAGACGATAACTGGGGGAATAACCAACCCGATAATACCTGGTACCTTGGAGAGATTGACCACATGACACGGAGTGGGCGGTATTTCAAACCCCCACACTTGGATCAACCAGAGGCCTCAGGGAAGGACAGAGAGGCTGAGAAGCAGAAGGAAAAGCAGCTCGAAGAGGAAGCCGTACTCAAACAGCTGAAAAAGATACAAGCAGATATCTCTATTTGGGGACTGCTTATGGCTTCTCGAGTGCACAGGGAGGCTGTTTTATCAGCCATGGATAAGGCAAAGCTTTCAATAGAAACAACACCAGAACAGCTAGTGGGGCTAGTCTTTCCGGGAGGAGCTGCCCCGATGTTGACGTTTGCTGATAAGGAATTACGCTTTGAGGGCACGAATCACAACAAGCCACTCTACATCTCGTGGAGTCAGGATAAATGGATACCGGTAGTCCTTGTTGATCTGAGGTCGACCATCAACGTTTGCGGCAAGGACGACTTCTGTGATCGGTCTGAAAGTCGCAGACTTTATACCAACAGTGCAGGTCATCAGGGCATATGACAATACAAGCCGAGAGGTGATGGGAACCGTTAAAATCTAGACCAAAGTTGGGCCGGCACAACAGGAGATAGATTTTCATGTCTTGGAAGTACCGGCAACTTTCAATTTGTTGTTGGGGCGGCCGTGGCTGCATCAGGTGAAGGCAGTATCATCTACTTTGCATCAAATGGTGAAATACCCCTACGGGAAGGGAGTAGCCATCGTTTTCGGGAATTCATCAATTCATCCACCACCAGAGGTATCCACGCCTGTTCTGGAAATAGAGCATGGCCTGGAAGACGTGTTCATATCAGGTTTTACCTTGGCTGAGGCTCAGGTTGTACAGAATATCATGGCCGTTAATGAAGGGATATATGTTAGCGCCCAAGCAGTGTACCTCATGAATAAACTCCAATACATCCCCGGGATGGGATTAGGGAAGAGCGGCCGTAAGGGCATCGCAACGTTGGCCGAAGTGCCACACAACCCTCACACCTTCGGCTTGGGTTACATGCCCACCAAGGAAGATTGGGTAAGAAGAGGAAAAGAGATGGCAGGAAGAGCCAAAGCAAAAGCAGATGGAAACCTTTGAATTGATGCAAGCCCATCCGGTACCTTGAAGCAGACGTTTAAATGCAGGAGGAAGATTTCCCGATTACGTGGTTTTTCGAGCCATGGTGAATAAAGAAAAGAAAAGCATGTCGGATTTGAAATTTTCTTCGACTTGCGATTATCTGGGGATGATGTTCTTTGAAGCGAGAGACCCGGTCGAGGTGAACATAGCGAAGAATTGGAGTCTGCGGACCTGAGTTGAAATGGGGTAGCATCGCATGTCTACTTCGGATCCTTTGATCGACCCGGTTATTAGGGGATGACTCCTCGGTGTCCATGATTAGAGATGAAAGCGGTGCGGGCCTACCGGTGACTATTTTGGATGCATCCATCGCACCCTCCTCATCTGGCGATCTGAGGAGGATTTTTATCAAGCGACCGGGTCGGTAGTGGTAGAATCTGATTCCACCGAGTCTTGTGAGTCGGAATCAGGTTCCAGCTCGTCTGAGTCTGAGTCCGGTATTCCTGGGGATGATAACCCGGATGCCACAGTACTGTCCAGGTCGTCTTTTTCTTTCTCTTTTGAGTCTGTTGTAACAGAAGAGTCGGACGGTTTGGAAGTATCTAATGAGAATGAGGTAACTGTGGTTTCCGAGTACTTTTCGGTGCCTTTGGTTTATTGCTTAAATCAAGACTTTCAAAATTTTGATGAAAGCAGCGAGGACGAAATTCCTCGGTTTTGCAACGATTAATTGAACAAGAGCAAGAGGTTTGTTAAACCCTTAATGGATGAAATCACTAGTGAACATTAGTCTTGAGAAGGACCCATGGTGGTCAGATTGGGTCCACGTTGTCTTCGAGGAACGCGAGCGCTTAGTCGCTTTATTAAAAAATTTCAAAGATGTTTTCGCGTGGTCCTCACGAAGACATGCACAGAATCGATCTGAGATTATGCGACCGGATCCCTCTTGACCCTGAGGCCCGACCTGTCAAACAGAAACTCAGGAGGATCCGCCCCGATTGGGCCATTAAGATCAAAGAAGAGGTCACCAAGCAGATTGACGCAGGCTTCCTGCTGGTATCTGAATACCCGACTTGGCTGGCCAACATTGTTCGATCTTAGAAGGATGGCGAATCCGGTATGTGTGGACTTGAGGATTTGAATAGAGCCATCCAGAAGGATGACTTTCCTTGCCGCACATCGGCGAGTTGGTGGATTTCCGCAATGGCATGCTTTGCTCTCGTTCATGGATGGCTTTTCGGCTATAATCGGATAGTAATGGCACCGAAGGCGGAGAAGATCGCTTTTACCACCGTGGGGTACATATTACTCTGAGTGATGCCATTTGGGCTAAAGAACGCCGGCTACATATCAACAGTCGCAACTACAATATTACATGACATGATCCATAAAGAGGTCGAGGTGTACGTGGGCGACATGATTGTCAAGTCCAAAGAAAGAGAGGGCCACTACACCTTGCAAAAGTTTTCCAAAGGATCGGGGAATTTCTTTGAGGTTGAATCCTCGAAATGTCGTTTGGTGTTCTGAGGGAAAAATCTTTGGGATTTCGATTACACAAAGGGGCATCGAAGTCGACCCTTCCAAAATCAAGGCCATCTTAGAAATGCCACCACCAATGGTGAAAAGGAGGTGCGAGGCTTTCTAGGTAAAGTGCAATTCATAAAGGCGGTTTATCTCAAAACTAACCTTGACTTGTGAACCACTTTTTGGTCTCTTGAAGAAAGGAAAGAAGTTCAATGGGACGGCCGATGCCAAGCCGCATTTGAGCAGTTAAAGAGTATCTCTGAGAATCCGCGTGTTGTCACCACCAAAGCCGGGAAGCCATTGATATTGTATCTGTCGGATCGAGACTACAATGGGCAGATGCTCGCAGCGAGTCGGAGATAAAGTGGAAAGGGCCATCTACTATCGAGCAAGAAGATCTTTGGATTACGAGACCCGCTACACTCCGCTAGAGAAGGCTTGTTTGGCCTTGGTATGGGCTACCAGGAAGCTGCGGCACTACCTGTTAGCCCACTCTGTAATGTTGGTTTCACGACTCGATCCCATCAAATATCTTTTCGAGAAACCAGCACTTACGGGTAGGCTAGCTCGTTGGTTGCTGTTGCTCTCAGAATTTGACCTCAAATATGTGACACGCAAGTCCGTAAAAGGGAGAGCGGTGGCAGAGTTCCTTGCCGACCACCCGGTTGAAGGGGATGAAGCGGTTGAGTACCTATTCCCAGATGAAGCTATTTTGCACGTTGAAAATGAGACTTGGACAATGTACTTTGACGGAGCGTCGAATCAATACGGCTATGGGATAGGGGTATTGCTGATAGCACCCGACGACTCCCGTATCCCTTTAGCATTCAAACTTCAGTTCAAGGTCTCGAACAATGAGGCAGAGTATGAGGCTTGTATTGCCGGTCTGGAAGCGGCCCTAGAACTAGGGGCAAGGCGATTGGATGTCATTGGAGATTCGAACCTAGTCGTGTCTCAAGCTAAAGGAGACTGGAAAGTAAAAGAAGAAAAGATGATCACTTACCACCAGACCTTGGACTTGTTAATTCCTCGGTTTGAAAAGCTAAGTTTCACTCACCTAGTGAGAGAGAACAACAGGTTTGCAGATTCGCTAGCAACTCTATCTTCTATGATAGACATCCCGTCGGGAGTTCAGATGCGTCCAGTCATTATTGACCAGAAATTTGCACCCGCCTACGAATCAATCTCTGCCATAGATGAAGTACAGGACAACAACCCTTGGTATCACGACATATGGAACTTCTTGGAAAAGGAGGCATATCCACTAGGGGCAAATGCCAAGGACAAGAGGGCAATTAGGAGAATGGCTGTTCAGTTTATCATCTGCGGGGGTAAGTTGTACAAAAGAGGTCATCTGGGAATGCACAAGCTGTGTGTGGAAGCTGAAGAGTCGAAGCGCCTAATGGAGGCCATCCATGGAGGAGAATGTGGTGCGCATATGAATGGGGTGATGCTGGCACGAAAGATCCTCAGACAAGGCTACTACTGGTCTACCATGGAGGAAGATTGTATCGGTTTTGTTGGGGATGCCACAAGTGCGATTCATGCAAACCGTATGAACATCCGCCATCAAAGTTATACAACATGACATCACCATGGCCGTTCTCGGTATGGGGAATCGGCGTGATTGGGCTGTTACCGAAGAAATCGAGCGAGCATGAGTATATCTTAGTAGCAATAGATTACTTTACAAAGTGGGTCGAGGCCCGATCTATGCTTGATGTTGAAAGCTTCGCATGTCGCGAAGTTTATCAGAAACAACATTATCTGCCGCTATGGAGTTCCGAATGAGATCATTTCGGACAATGGTTCTCACTTCAAGAAAGAGGTGATTGATCTGTTGGAAAAGTATAATGTGGCTTTTCATAAGTCATCCACGTATCGGCCGCAGACCAACGGAGCAGTTGAGGCCGCCAACAAAAACATCAAACACATATTGTAGAAGATGGTGGAAACATACCGGGATTGGCCAGATAAGTTGCCGTTTGCTCTGTGGGGCTACCGGACTTCAATTAGAACTTCGACTGGAGCAACTCCTTATTCGCTGGTCTACGGGATGGAAGCCGTTCTACCAATTGAGATTGAGGTTCCGTCATTGCGAGTCTTTGGTGAGTGTCGAGATAAAGGCAGATTAAGCAGAAGCGGTCGAGGAACTCATGCTCTTCGATGAAAGGAGATTGAAAGCATGTACCATGTCCAAGGTTATCGTGAGAATCGCCTGAGCTTTCAACAAGAAGGTTAAGTCGAGAATTTGAAGGAAGGGATTTGGTGCTCAAAGACAATCGAGCTCCCATCCACGACCCAAGGGCAAGTTCGGACCTAATTGGACGGGTCCTTATATCATCAAGTCTATCACAGTCGGTGGGCTGTGGTTACGATGGACCTAGATGGCCTAGAGTTCTCCCAACCGATCAACATGGACAAGTGAAGAAATATTACCTGAGGCTCGCTAGGCGAAAACCGGAAGAGGCGACCTAGGCAAAATTGAGCACAAAAAATAGAAAATATAAAACCGAGCTCATAAGGTTGAAAACCATAAAGGCGGCCTTGGCAAAAGTTAGAGCGCAAAATGAGAGTGAAAATACTCGAGTGAACCCAAGCTGAACTACGTGGGCTTGATTCCCATCCTTGGGATACGTGGCGACTTCATCCTGAAGTTCAGCCATAAACATTTTCCTCGATCAGCTTCGTCCGTTTGTTCGTTTTGGTCATCCTTGTCCATCAGCATTCATCGCAATCTCCCGTGCAGTGCTATTCAGACTAGGGGCAACTTTCCGTTGCCATGCGGTATGTGACACTATCCAAACTAGGGGCAATATTCCAATTGCAGGAATCTGGGGTTGTGCATCTCAGTGACAACTTTCAGGCGTGTCCAGTTCTGATCCATATCGAAAATGGTTTTGAGAAGTTTTAATAAAGATGACTTTGCTCAAATAAATCTTTTTACAACTAAGACCATTTCTGGACCAAAACGGAAAATTTTCAGTACCACAACCTTCAATTTCATTGATTTCAAATAGAGTTCTCTTGCTCTTGCATACAATCGAAGTTGCTTTTATTTTACATTCATAAGGAAAACTTGAAAGTACTAATAAAGCAATAAATCTGGGGCATGGTCAAGTCAAATGTCCCTGCGCCTCCTCCCAGAGCTGGTCGAAGCCCCTGATGCCAAAGTGGGTCCCTCCTCTGCCTCTTCATTAAGCCAATCCAAGCACTCATCAGACAAAGTGCAACTGAAAGTGAGAGCGGGGGCCAGGAGTTCTCTCGTCCTCCATGCTGCGGCATACCTGGCCAGCTGTGAGCCTCGGATTAGGAATGCAGCCGGGTACTCTATCCCTTCCAGCGGACAAGTCTGATCATGACCAAACTGGCGCAGGATACGGAATGGGAAGTAGAAGACACAGTGAGTCAAACCAACCAATTGGATCCCGGGTTGTGGTCATCTTGTAACTCATCATTGGGAGATTGAGCCAAGGGCATCGCCAGCAATGCGATCTGCGGACAAAGCGCACATCCACTCAAACCACCAACCTTCATCAAGGGCGTCAACTAGGCATTGTGCGGAAGAAATAGCCATGTTGAATATCTTTGGGCAAGAGTCCACAACCTTCAATTTATCCATCAACCACACAGGAAGGGATGAAAAATGAGAGAATAAAGAATAGAGAAATACGATGAGAGAAAAAGTAAGAAAGGGGTTTTGTGAGAAAAACCGAGCACGAGGCAGTGATGTGAGCAAATATAAAAAGTGAGATGGGGTGGGAAACATTACTTGCAGTAATAGTGGACTCCCTGCTAATCTGATCGTCTCTCGGCCATAAAAGGCGTCTAAGCCAACGATGTCTCGGCCGGGACCATGGCAATGCGACTTTGCCCTCCTTCAAGCCTTGGGCAACTTCAATCAGGATCTTGGCTCCTCCGGGAGCGAGGCAACGTAAAATGAGGCAAAGATACATAGAGAGGGCGTGCCGGAAGCCTTGCAGTGATGGTCGCCACGATCACCGATCTCGGAAAAAGCGATAGACCAAGCTCGGAACATCTAATGTCCGTCACAAATCGGAAACGAGCATCGGGTATCGAGCCCACACATTTGTCCTAAGGCTTGAGCATGGCCAACACGAAATTGGGGCGAATTTCCTCATTACGCCAGATTCCATTAGAACTTGGAAATCTTGAAAGTGGGGCACACCTCTTGCCGCTAAAGCTAAAGACATGTGTTCTGGGTTCGAGAACCTTGCCACGGCATGGAGGAATGGAAAATGCAGCGGCGCAAAAGTGAATAGTGCGTTTATCTTAAAGTCAGGAAATTGACTTTTAGAGCCATCAAGTTGTTAATCAAGTTGCGAGATTTTGAGCAAGAAATTCCTCCATTTGGAGTCAATCGATGTGGAAATGAAGAAGACCACGAGGCTAAGATCTTTTGTAGAGGATAAGGTTGAGTGGAGGACACATGTCAACGATACGTGAGTGCGAGGTCTCTGACCGACCAGTGATGAATAGTGCCGACCGGCCATAGTTTTGTGCCGACCGACCAAGTATTGTGCCGATGAAAGTTCCTCAAGGCCGATGGACTTTCTGTCCAGCCGATAGTCTTCCTCCTGTGTTTTCTAAGCTGTCTGTGATGAATGTTGGGAAATCCCACCACTTCCGGCGCTCTCCGGTGATTTGATTCCCGCCGAGTCGCATGTAGTTGTTTATCGAGTTGTTGTAAATTTGCTTATCGAGTTGTATGTCACTCTCTTTAAGTCTTCGTTGAGTCTATCAAGTTGTGCTTGCACTTGGCTAGTCTGTCGAGTCTTTGATTTGCTTATCGAGTTGTAAGTCGGTTCACTACCTGATTATTACGATGCGATGCTTTGTTTTCAAAAAACAGTTTCAATTTCATTTACATTGTTACGTGGTGCCTTGTGATGCGATGCACGCAAGTACAATACCTTTTCAAGCGGGTAGCTGTTTCATTTCCATCATCTGTTTTTGTAAAAACACGCAATTTCAAAGAACTTACTTAAACTTTGCCGAGGCGAGGTAATGCTTAAACTCCTAGTAAAAGGAATGTAAAGCAAAAGTCGTGGGTAACAGAATCGGATTGGATACGAGAACCTCCCTTGCGATGAGTACCTTTCATGCCCTTGTCCGGGTTGATTACGAGGTTTGGCACCTTCGTCACTTAAGAACAGTGCGGGAAAGTGCACTTCTGGAATGTTGATGGATCTTCGAGTTGATTTCAAGCCATGACTTTTGGTGAGCAATGCTCGGAACATGCGAAGGATGTCCCTTCTCGTATCCTTTTATATCTTGTGAATTTCAAAAGAAATTGTTTCAATTATACTGTGTTGCAGTACGTTGCATTTCAATATCATGTTTTACCATGTTCAATTTCAAGTTCCTTTCTCTATACACATTGTATTGTATGCGTGCTTTGCTTTACTGATATGTGTTCAATTTTCTCTATACACATTGCATTGTATGCGTGCTTTGCTTTACTGATATGTGTTCAATTTTCTCTATACACATTGCATTGTATGCGTGCTTTGCTTTACTGATATGTGTTCAATTTTCTCTATACACATTGCATTGTATGCGTGCTTTGCTTTACTTACATGTGTTCAAGTTCCTTTCTCTATACACATTGCATTGTATGCGTGCTTTGCTTTACTGATATGTGTTCAATTTTTTTCTATACACGTTGTATTGTATGCGTGCATTGCTTTACTCACATGTGTTCAAGTTCAATTTTCTCTATACACATTGCATTGTATGCGTGCTTTGCTTTACTAACATGTGTTCAAGTTCCTTTCTCTATACACATTGCATTGTATGCGTGCTCTGCTTTACTCACATGTGTTCAATTATAACTACCTATACACGTTGCATCTGTCACACACCTCCAATCGTGCAACATGCATATTGCTAACAATATTATACCTGTTAAGTTTGCTTTCTTTACAGGCACGATATTGTATGTACGGTTCATTTGAGGACGGTGCAACCGGACGAGCCGCACAGGTATTGTATCTCCCGAGTGAGACGTTTTGAGAATTGCATAATTCTCTTACATCTTTTCTACATTGTAGTGTAGTCTGTCGCATGTTAGCTTATAAGCTGCATGTATGCTTCATTCTGACTTTCTTTGCATGATCATAAGTTATGCGGCTTCTTGCATTTTCGGTTGCATTTGCCCCGCCTTGGCGCATATCTTCCTTGCTTTGCATGATTGTCTAAGTCTTGACCTTGTCAAAATGGGTCGTCTCACGGGCTTTGACATTCACTCCCGTCATTCTCATGACTTTCGAGTTACTGTCAAGAGGGCAATCAGAGACACCCCATTTTTGACCGTCCTCAAGGCTTGGGCGTCACCGTTGGAACACGGTGATTATCCATGTTTGTGTTCGTTTGGAGTTCGGAGTTCTCATTGCGCCACCTGCCTCGGGACCTCGAACTTCGACCCGTTGTGTTTGGTTTTGCACCAAACACTTGTGTTTTGTCTTGGGAGTACAGGGAATGCCTTTTGAGGCATCCATACGCACCTGCCATTTGGCTAGAGGCCACCGGATGAAACTTATATCGGCACTTTATTGTGCCGACCAACCTTATTTTTTGTAAAGTGGCACTCTTTGCGGCGATGCTTGTGCACTTGCTTTATCGGATATTTTTATTGCATTTGTAAGTTTTTGCTCCCTCCATACGTGTATGGAGGGATGAAGCTTTGGTTTGCTTAATGGCTAAGCATTCTTTGCCTATAAGAGAGGCTTCTCCTCTTGCATTAGGGTTGAACTTTTGAGACAAAACCGGAGCTCATACATACATATATATCTATATCTCCCTCCTCTCCTCTTGTGTGTGTGTTCTAGGGCCCAAATAGTGTGTTTTACCTCATTTTGCACCATTACACACACTATTACACCTAGCTCAGATTGGGAGGCTTGGAGGTTTGTTTTGAGTGATTTTGGACTGGTTTTGATCACTTGAGGAGGGCTGGACCATCTGTTCTTCATTGGATCTTCAAGGGTGAGCTTTTCACTTTAGTTTCCCCATTCTTGCAACTACTTTTTACCCTCTTTGCTTTGAGTTTTTGAGTTTGTGTTCAACATAAAAAAGTCTTGTTTTTACTTGTTCTTGAACCTTCTTTAAGGTCATTTTATGGTTTGAGTTAAGCCTCATTACTTTAAGCCTTGTTTGGCCATTTTCGGTCCCTTTTTCTTAGGCCTTCTTGTTTTGGTGTTCTTTGATATTCTCACCACTGAAAACGGTGGGTTTTCGATGGTGAGGATGATATTTTTGAGTCTCATCTAAGGGAGAGACACCCCTCTCCCTTTGGTCCTTTGGTTGGCCTTTGTTTTGGCTCATGGTATAACATGCATGCATGCTTTCCTTAGCTTTCATTTCAGAGCTTTATTGTGTATTGTAGGTCATGTGTGACCTCCGTTTTTGGTTGATTTCATGGTCTCTTGCATGCTTTCCATGTTGGCTTTAGAATGCTCTTTTATGCTTATAAGTAGTGTCATGCTTTGAGCCTTGATTCTCGCATATTTTAGCTTGGTTTCATGAGGATATAAGCATCTATTTGCCATGTAATAGGGCTGTGAGCCACTGTTTTGGACACCCTTGGTATGCTTGATGTGCATGTTTTGCATTTTAGGCTTGTAAACTTTGCTTCCATGGAGTTCTAGCATGATTGACTTGTTTTGATCTAGTGATTTGGGCATCATATTAGACCTCATTTCAGTCCATTAGTCATGTTTGCATGTTGGCGTATGTGGCTTAGTTCATGTTTTAAAGATATGCTCTTGAATGCTTTGAAATAAACATTGTGCATGCTTCCATGTTTGGTGCATTTTGGGGGTTCCATAAGGATTTGAGTGTCATTCCACATGCCTAAAATCTGTTTTTGTTTGTTGAATGCATGCCATGAGTGGTTGTATGAATGATGTCAAATTACTCTCTTTGGTGTCCTAGACTTGGGCCCATTGAATAGCATGCTTGTGTGGCATTTTCATCATGTTGTGAGGCTTGTTTTGCCACTGTTTTTGGGAGTTTGAGGGCTGCCCTCTATGGCCTAAGTCCATTGTTGCATGCTTATTTCATGATTGTTGCTTGCTTGGTCAATATAGCCTTGAATGTATGCTTGTTAGTTCCATGTTAATTGGCCCATCTTGCATGCCATTTGTATCCTATATACTTTAGCTCTTTGCATGCTTAACGTGATAGGTTGCATTGCATTTGAGCCTTGCTTGCATACTTGCATCTCATAGCTTGGTTTGGGGTTGTCAAGCCAAGCCTAGGATTGAGGGGAGTTCACATTTCAAGTGGTGTAACTCACCTCAATCCTTGGTCACTAAGGCCCTTGATTTCCACATGATAGGGACTTAGTATTCATTTGTTGTGTTGCATGCATATTTACATTAAAATGAGCAATCTTGGTTCATTAGGCTATCATGCATCAAATGCACAATTGATAGCCCTAGAACCAAGAGCCACACCCCCTTGAGTCCCTAAACATGATAGGAGGTGTTGGACATGCTCACATTTGCCCAAAAACCATGCCTATGCATTGCTGTCTGTTGCTGCTGCTGTCATCTATCTGCTGCAGGAACTTTCTGCCGGCCGGCAGTTCAATGTGCCGATCGGCACTTTATTTGTGCCGATAAACATAGAAAGCAGCCGGTGATCAATGAGGACAGCCGGTAATCTCTCCCCCCCAGCCGGTGGAGCATTTCAGGCCTCTTGGAAGGTATTCTGAAGTTTTGAGAATTTCCGGAGAGGCAGAGCAGTAAAAACAGAGACAATAGTGCCAAGGTGTGGGCTTTTCGGGCAAGGCGGGTATCGGGCATGCATCATTCGCGCATCGCAAGGCAGTGCCGAGGCCCCATTTCATTTCATTTAGATGCTTTAATTTCAGTACTTAGAAATTTGTAATAATTTATTTATTCATTTATTCTTGATCTCAGATATTTATTTATTCGGTCCCTCCGAGTGAGGGCAAAAAATGTAATAAGTGTGGGTGAGTGTGATGTATGTCTTCCAACCCCCACTTCTTTCTAACCCTTTTATTTACCCGCTTTCAGTGGTAGATTAGGGCATTTTAAATTAGCATACCCTATGCAATGCATGCGTGCATCCATGCATTTGTTTACATGCACCGGGCTCGGTACATCATACAAACTGCATCGCAATTTTCAAATTCCAAAATTGAATACGTGTTATGTGATAGCATTTCATATGCCATGCTTAGGATAGCCGAGCCTGTCTAACTGCATTCTTGCCTGTGTTGCATTAGCCATTTAATATGAACTAGGTCATGCATTGTTTTGCTAACTAGTTTACTGTTTTGGCACGGAGTACTAGGTGAGCTTTTACGCTTTAGCATATCACATGTATGTGAGTGTTGACATAATAGCATGACTACCATGAGGCTAAGTGCTTATGTGATATAACTGCTTGAATGCCTGTGGATGGAGGTCGAATTACCTGAATTGGGATAATACATTAAAAACTGTGAGTTTTGAGCCTACTAGATAGTGGCAAAATCATCCTTTTTTTTTAAGCCCACTCGAGGGTGGCAAAACCTGCATTTTAGCTTACTTACGAGTACCAAGCCATTTTCAAAACGAACATGTAATGTTTTATTCCAATTTAGGCGATTTGGTCTATACTTGTTTGCTGTGCGCATAACGTAGTAATTCTAGGCTAATAATCGGAATAAGAACACATAATGTTTTCAAAAACGGATATCACGGTTAGTAGAGGCCGGTCTTCGGACCGGGCGAAAGAATGCTCATAGTGACCTTCCCGATCGTACCCAAGCACCCGAGCCAAGACCACTTTGGTGATGACGGACATGTGGCCTTCGGCACCGAGTCAGGGTTTCCTAAATTTCCCAATAAAAAATATTTAGGTGGCGACTCTGTAATCTGGCAAAGCAGTCCATGTTTGGCACTACTTAGCAAAAAATCTGTTTTCTCAAAGCGATTTGCGGTTGGACTCTTTGGTTCAGATTTAGAACGTGACACAAATCGAGTCGAATCTGAGAGTGAAGCCCCACGGGCGTCTCTGATTCTGGCGACTCTATTTGGGATTTTAGAGCTTGACTCGAACTCGTGATATCTGTTTTGATTTCATTTATGTGTTTCTTTGCATTGCATGTGCATTAGTGCGCCTAGGACACCGTGTTGGCCATCTGCTATTCTGGCGGTTTCTTGGGAGGCTTGTCTTGTCAAGGCATGTCCATAAAATTTGACGGTTGCGGGCTCTGCCAGCATGGGAACACAAACCGCGGTTTTACCGGGGCACCCTTTTCGACCATTCGACCTAGTGCATATTCGGAATCCATAGTGACCATTCCAAACTAGGACAGGTTGCTTACCCGATATTAGGTTGTTTTGAAACCGCTGCGTGCGTAGTGAAACCTTAGCTCTTGACAAAATAGGACAGGGAAACCCTACCCCAACATAGGGGTGTTTTGGTTCTCATTTACTTGCTATGTGCTTTAGAGTGTAACTCTGCAGGGAACATACAGATCAGTTTGCAAGTTTAAGTATCAGGCCCGAGGGCATTAGTATCAGGGTTTTGGGAATCAGTTGTCTGTGGATATCAGATTCAGGCCTAGGGGCAATGGTTCGTGATCAGTAATCAGTGGTTGAGAAACAGTGTATTCAGCATTCGACCGTTTATTTTAAATGCCCGACCGTGTGTTGTGTGTTTATTTACTTTCTTGCCGTTATCTTTGTCCGATTGTTCATTTATTTACATGTTTTATTTATCTTTTCATTAGGTAGTTGAGCACAATTGCTACCGATCCGATAGATATTCCCCAAGCACCACTGGGTCGAGGTCGTCGACTCCTTGATCCGAGGATCGATGAGCGGACAACCAGATGTACTACTCACTACCCCGGTTACTAAACGGAAGTCGAGAAGGCGAGAGGACATCGATTACAACGATCGATTCAGAGGGCTTTGTCTACCCCACCTGTGCTCAGTAGAGATCGAGGTTTTGTGTTACCAACGAGAGGAAGTTATACGGTAATCAACGAGCAGGATAGTATGGCGGTTTGGAGGAGATGGTGCGCCACCTTCAAGAGAGTATGAAAGCAATGCAACAGATGTGCGTCCGTCAGGCACTTCGCCGGACAACGAGCCACGATCGTGAGAGAACAGCGAAGACAATTGCGAGCTAGAACAAAGAACCAGACATCTGCCCGCGCAAGTTCCTCCCCACCAGAGTTCCTAACGTCGAGGAGACCAATGTTCAGACCGTCTGAGCTGCCCACAGGACCACCCCCACCTCCAACCCTGCCTCAAATTCAACCTCAGCTATCAAAAACATCCACCAATCTACCGGACTCTCCCTTTGAGTTCGAGGCTGATCCCACCGCACTCAAATTAAGCAAGCTTGAAAAGTTATTCAAGAGATCTCAAGGGGTCAAGACTATCCCCAATATTGAAGATGGTTATACTGATGCAGCTGTGATGCTGCCCGACAGATTCAAAATGCCTCATATTCATCGATTTGATGGGTCTGGGGACCCCATGGTACACTTAAGACTGTTCTCGGACGTTCTAAGGCCGATGGGCCTCAGTAGGCTCCAGAAGTTGTCTCTGTTTGGTCGGACCCTGTCAGGTGTGGCATCCGCATGGTATTCTAAGCTAGATGATGACGTTAAGACAAGTTGGGACGAAATGGCTGAGGCCTTCATCGCGCAGTATTCATACAACACACAGATTGAGATCACTACCCGTGATCTCGAGACAACTAGGCAAGAGCCTAAGGAGGGTTTTTCAGAGTTCAGAATCAGATGGAGGCGAAGGCATCGATGATGACCTTAAGGCCCTGACAGAGATCAAATCCGGATGATTGTGCGCAATCTCCAAATGGGTTAATGAAGAAGATGATTGTAGTTCCCTTCCTACATTCGCAGATCTGCATGATATGGGGATGCAGATTGAGGATGCGATGAAGCAGGGTCTGTTTGACCAAGACCGGGAGCAACCCCGGCGGACATTCAACCGAAACAACAATGCAGGCCCGAGTGGCACATCAGCTACGAGAGCCTCCGAAGTAAGCATGGTTACCACTAACTCCCCACAAAGAAATGCGGCAGCTTCGCCGTTCTCCGGTGCGTCCGGAAGCAACCCACAAACAACCAAATACCCACCCAAAAACTCCAGAACTTTTGCCCCACTCTATATGCCCCTATCCAAAGCTCTAGGGGTATTAATCAAGAAAGGGCACCTGAGGCCCCTAGAGCCGCGACCCCTACCAGAGAAACTCCCTCCTACCCACAACCCGGCCAAATATTGTGCATTTCACCAACAGCACGGTCACGACACCGACCAGTGCTATCGGTTACGCCATGAAATTCAAGATCTCATCGATAACGGGGTGATTTTACCTCCCGAGAAGCCCAATGTTACTACAAATCCCCTCCCTGCACATAACCAAGCTCCACCACCTAAAAGACTTAATTTCATCCATACTGGGGCCGTACCTTATGACCCTAGTGTCTATATCACACCCACCCACTTGCCTAAACCGGAGGTGTTCCTCCCCGAGTGCACTGACTTGTGCATGATGGACATCTCCATGACCCAACCCAAGCCAGTCGTAATGATTGCCAAGAACAGGGAACAGGGGGACCCGAAGCAAGAACGAGTTGTTGAGCCAAAATCTGCGAGATTTGGAAATTGTACTGAGAAAACGTATAGTCCGAGTGACTACATTCTACCGGTGGGCCAGGATGTGCCAATGGTGAAGCTTCCAGCCAGAGGAGAACTATGTGTAATCCAAGGAGACAGTCTGGGACAGGAAATGGATAGTGTAACAGCCGTGGGAGAGGACTTTGCCAATCTCCGGTTTTACTACAACCAAGACCCAGAGGACCCAAAGAATCAACCGGTTCGATTATGGGAAACAAAGAGAGGCCATTGGGTGGTTGGACGATCATCCGATGTGATAGAAGAATTTCACCAAAGGAGCCAATGAGCGAGAACTTCAAGAATGACGAAAAGTTGAAAAAGCAGTACATTGCCGGAGAGCGCCGGCACGAAGAATTTCGCTCGAGAGTGGAGCATCTTGACCACGGGAATTGTTGAGCAGCCGGATGTATTGGCACAGTCAGAACAGGAAATGTTTGAGGGATCTGAGAGAGTCAAGAAGGCAAAGGCCCAAGTGGGGACTGAAACCGCTGTGTGCACAGAAACGGATAATGTTACAGGTATGAGAATGGAAAGTGCCGTGAGTACGAGAACAGCCACGCCAGAGCCCGACAGATGTTTGTCAGTTGCTGATGGGATGTGGTGGGAAGATGAGGATCTTTGTCTTGCCCATACAGACGAAGACTGGGGGAATAACCAACCCGATAATACCTGGTACCTTGGAGAGATTGACCACATGACACGGAGTGGGCGGTATTTCAAACCCCCACACTTGGATCAACCAGAGGCCTCAGGGAAGGACAGAGAGGTTGAGAAGCAGAAGGAAAAGCAGCTCGAAGAGGAAGCCGTACTGTCACGCCCCAAACCCGCCCCTAAAAGTTTGGGCATGACCTTTCTTTTTCTTTTTCTAAAACAAAGAAGTAATCTAATATGCATAGTATATAGGGCCTTGACGGAAGCACCAAAATTTAAACATAATAACAAACTCCATTGAGCTAATCTAATATGCCAGGATCATATGCATCACATACATCATACTAACCAGTCACACGCCAAAATTATACAGTGAGCCTCAATCATATAGATATACATATACAGTCCCAACTCCAAGATTGGGCACCAAAACAAAACATTTAAATCTTGTACGTTTAACCTTAAATGAGACTCAAAATACAAGATAACATCTTAATAACGCTTCACAGAGCTGAGTGGTCTCGCCTAGTGCCTGGACTCTTAAAGGTGGACAAAAAGGAATGGACGCCTTGGGTTATGACTGACCTTCTGATTGGTACCTACAGAAACAACATATAGAGGGTGAGCCAAGCTCAGTGAATATCAATACATGAATAACGCAATCTTAACTTAAAATATTGTAATAATAGGAATACTCATGCTTGAACTTGTAATATACTTAACATGCATATACTTGTATTATACTTGTAATCTTATCTTAGCATGCATAGACTTGTAATATACTTGAACTTCAACTATGCGTATACTTATAACATGCTTGAACTTGTAATGGACATGACCTTGTAACATGCGTATACTTGAAGACTTGTAGACTTGAAACATACATGAACTTGTATATACTTAGAACCATACTTGAAACATGTTTGAAATATACTTGAACCCATACTTGAACTATCCTTGAAAATACACATGGATTCGTAGCTTCTCTGTACTTATTAGACCATATAAATAAGTGAGGAAAGACATATGAACTAGATGTAACTTTTCGAAGTTTCCTGAAAATAGCCCCCCCCCCGAGCGCCACTTTGGCCGCTCGGCGACATAATATAATAAAATTCTTTGGGAGGTCAATTTTCCGCCGGCGGAATTCCTCCTTCGGCGGACCATGCAATTTCCGAAACTTTTCAATTCCATTTAAAGCTCCAACCTGGTATCCAAAGCTTCAACATGTATACTTATAAATTTCAGAACACATATTTATAAAACTTCAAAACATATACTTACCAAACTTCAAATAACTTCAAGACATATACTTAAGCATACAATGCGAAGTCCACATAGTTAGTGTGAGTTTGAGTTACCTTGTGATGATCTTAGGCTCTATCTTGAAACAGATTAACTTGAACGTCTTACAACATATCAGCTTCAACATCTTGACACATATAAGCTTGAACATCTTCAAACATATAACTTAAACATCTTGAAACATATTAGTTTGAACGTCTTAAAACATATAACTTAAACATATAACTTACACATCTTGAAACATATTAGCTTGAGCATCTTACTTTGGCTTAAAGCCCTTATACATTGTAGCACGAGGCCCTTGAATAATTTGGCATTAAGCCCTTGAGAGTTGGCATAAAGCCCTTGAAAGTTGGCATAAAGCCCTTGAGAATTGGCATTAAGCCCTTGTATACTTGAAAGTTGGCATAAAGCCCTTGTATACTTGAAAGTTGGCATAAAGCCCTTGAAAATTGGCATTAAGAATGCCCTTGTAAATTGGCATGAAGCCCTTGAAAGTTGGCATTAAAAATGCCCTTGTAAATTGGCATGAAGCCCTTGAAAGTTGGCATTAAAAATGCCCTTGTAAATTCTTGAAACATTTGGCGCGAGGCCCTTGTAACATACTTGAAACATTTGGCACGAGGCCCTTGTAACATACTTGAAACATTTGGCACGAGGCCCTTATAACATGCTTGAAACATTTACATATTTGCATAACATTCTTTCCATACTTTAAACATGGACATAATTGCATAACATTTTCATGGTTACTTTACATTTCTCGAAACATACTGTAATTATATAACATTCAACCCATTACTTCCTTACATGGTATTTCCTTCGTTTTATTATTTCTTTACATAAGTAACTTCATTCATGTAGAAACATAAAATCAAACATTAAAGCTAAGCGGTCTTAGGCCCGAGTCTTACAAAATGGAAGGATTTCATCTTCCCCCTTTCTTATTTCCATACGGTAGTACATGAACATCATTACATATTATCCATGTACAAAATGATAGTGACAATTATTAACTGCATATGAAACATTCCATTACCTCTTTACTTACTGAAGGTATTTCATTCATTCCATCGTTCCGTTACGTAATTAACTTCTTTCACTTAGTGACATAGAAATCATGTGTTCATAAGCTGCTAATGACAATCTTTAGCTAGATATAAAACATATCACTACTCACAGTGCTATAACGAAGTGCTTGTCTTTGTCGGGTTATGTCCTGCACATGTACACAACTTATACATTAACGCATCAAACACAATTCAATATAGGCAACATGATTCAACTCAACATTATTAAATATAAACCAACATATTCTAAAAGGAATTCCATTTCAACATTCCATAACCGAATTTACATCATTCACATCATCAACAACTCTTTTCCCCCAATTTCCCTTTTTTTAAAACATAATTTACAATGCATTTAACAAGGTTCAATCGCAAATTTTAAACATAACTTTCAAACATAACCAAATTCCAATTAAACTTGCACACATTTAATTCAACCTACCACTTTCATGATTCAACTGTCAATTTGGGCTAAATCATTGATTATCATCAAAATCCACTTAGGGTTTCCAAGAAATCTACAAATTTCCAATAAAATTTAAATCTTCTTAACCCATCACTTTTATTTCAAATCTTCTCATTTATTAGGCACCCTAGGTCCATAATCTATAAACCATAATCTAACCCCATAATAGAATCCCAACATACCTCCAAAATCAAACAAGGAGTGAAGCTTTGAGACGAATCCCCCAAATCCTGAAATTTCAATCGGTTGAGAATGTTTACCCTCTTGCCTTCTTCATATCTTGGTGAAAGATCTTGCTCAAACCTAAGGAAAATGGAAGTATTTGGAGATCAAAACCCTAGGGTTTTCGAACCTAGGGAGAGGAGAGAAGAAGGGAAAAGGAAAATGGAAGAAATGATCCAAAAATTCGTGTTTAAAGCTGCTGTCCCGTAATTCCCGCTCGAGCGTCCCTTTTTCCGCTCGAGCGGACCTGCACTCAGCACAGTTTTCAAAACTTTGAACAGGTATAACTCTTCCATCCGGACTCAGTTTTAGGTCGTTCTTGTGTCCAAATTGAAGCCCCGGAAATAAGCTTTCCAATGGTTCTAACCTCACATCCAAACTCAAAGTGTGGAAAGAGAAAAGGGCAAATGAGTGACGGTTGGTTAGAAATTCAAACTCAAATTTGGAACTTTTTATCTAATCTTATCTATATATCTTCTTAGGGCTTCAATCAAGGTTCCAAACATTATCCAAGGGTCCTCAATCATACTATTTAAAGTTCACTCGCCAACCCAACAATATCAAGAGTCCAACAACCATACAAGGTTTAAGGTGACAGGCACCACTATACATCAATCCGATGTGAATTTAAAATTCGGGTCGTTACACGTACTCAAACAGCTGAAAAAGATACAAGCAGATATCTCTATTTGGGGACTGCTTATGGCTTCTCGAGTGCACAGGGAGGCTGTTTTATCAGCCATGGATAAGGCAAAGCTTTCAATAGAAACAACACCAGAACAGCTAGTGGGGCTAGTCTTTCCGGGAGGAGCTGCCCCGATGTTGACGTTTGCTGATAAGGAATTACCGCCTGAGGGCACGAATCACAACAAGCCACTCTACATCTCTGTGGAGTGCAAGGATAAATGGATACCGGTAGTCCTTGTTGATACAGGGTCAGCCATCAACGTTTGCCCGGCAAGGACAGCTTACGCGATCGGTCTGAAAGTCGCAGACTTTATACCAACAGTGCAGGTCATCAGGGCATATGACAATACAAGCCGAGAGGTGATGGGAACCGTTAAAATCCAGACCAAAGTTGGGCTGGCACAACAGGAGATAGATTTTCATGTCTTGGAAGTACCGGCAACTTTCAATTTGTTGTTGGGGCGGCCGTGGCTGCATCAGGTGAAGGCAGTATCATCTACTTTGCATCAAATGGTGAAATACCCCTACGGGAAGGGAGTAGCCATCGTTTTCGGGAATTCATCAATTCATCCACCACCGGAGGTATCCACGCCTGTTCTGGAAATAGAGCATGGCCTGGAAGACGTGTTCATATCAGGTTTTACCTTGGCTGAGGCTCAGGTTGTACAGAATATCATGGCCGTTAATGAAGGGATATATGTTAGCGCCCAAGCAGTGTACCTCATGAATAAACTCCAATACATCCCCGGGATGGGATTAGGGAAGAGCGGCCGTAAGGGCATCGCAACGTTGGCCGAAGTGCCACACAACCCTCACACCTTCGGCTTGGGTTACATGCCCACCAAGGAAGATTGGGTAAGAAGAGGAAAAGAGATGGCAGGAAGAGCCAAAGCAAAACAGATGGGGAAACCTTTCGAATTGATGCACCGGCCCATCCGGGGTACCTTGAACGGACGTTTAAATGCGGGAGGGGAAGATTTCCCATTCTGTGGTTTTCCGGAGCCATGGCTGAATGAAGAAAAGAAACGCATGCTGGGATTTGAAATTTTCTTCGACTTGCAGTTATCTGGGGATGATGTTCTTTGAAGAGCGTAGACAAATGAGGCCGAACATAGCGAAGAATTGGAGTCTGCGGACACGAGTTCGAAATGGGGTAGTAATCGCATGTCTACTTTCAGATCCTTTGATCGACGGTTATTAGCAGGGGATGACTCCTCGGTGTCCATGATTAGAGATGAAACGTGCGGGCCTACCGGTGCTATTTTGGATGCATCCATCGCACCTCCCTCATCCTGGCAAGACGAGGAGGATTTTTATCAAGCGACCGAGTCGGGTAGTGAGCCGAATCGATTCCACCGAGTCTTGCGAGTCGGAATCGGTTCCACTCGTCTGTCTGAGTCCCAGATTCTGGGGTTGATAACCCGGATGCCACAGTATTGTCCAGGTCGTCTTTTTCTTTCTCTTTTGAGTCTGTTGTAACAGAAGAGTCGGACGGTTTGGAAGTATCTAATGAGAATGAGGTAACTGTGGTTTCCGAGTACTTTTCGGTGCCTTTGGTTTATTGCTTAAATCAAGACTTTCAAAATTTTGATGAAAACGACGAGGACGAAATTCCTCCGGTTTTGCAACGATTAATTGAACAAGAGCAAGAGAGGTTTGTTAAACCCTTAATGGATGAAATCACTACCGTGAACATTGGTACTGAGAAGGACCCGCGGCTGGTCCAGATTGGGTCCACGTTGTCTTCAGAGGAACGCGAGCGCTTAGTCGCTTTATTAAAAAATTTCAAAGATGTTTTCGCGTGGTCCTACGAAGACATGCCTGGAATCGATCCTGAGATTGTACAGCACCGGATCCCTCTTGACCCCGAGGCCCGACCTGTCAAACAGAAACTCAGGAGGATCCGCCCCGATTGGGCCATTAAGATCAAAGAAGAGGTCACCAAGCAGATTGACGCAGGCTTCTTGCTGGTATCTGAATACCCGACTTGGCTGGCCAACATTGTTCCAGTGCCGAAGAAGGATGGCAGAATCCGGGTATGTGTGGACTTCAGGGATTTGAATAGAGCCAGTCCGAAGGATGACTTTCCCTTGCCGCACATCGACGAGTTGGTGGATTTCACAGCGGGGCATGCTTTGCTCTCGTTCATGGATGGCTTTTCAGGCTATAATCAGATAGTAATGGCACCCGAAGACCGGGAGAAGACTGCTTTTACCACCCGTAAGTACATATTACTCTGAGTGATGCCATTTGGGCTAAAGAACGCCGGGCTACATATCAACGGCTGCAACTACAATATTACATGACATGATCCATAAAGAGGTCGAGGTGTCGTGGGCGACATGATTGTCAAGTCCAAAGAAAGAGAGGGCCACTACACCGCCTTGCAAAAATTTTTCCAAAGGATCGTGGAATTTACCGAGGTTGAATCCTCGAAATGTCGCTTGGTGTTACAATGGAAAAATGTGGGATTCGATTACACAAAGGGCATCAAGTCGAATTCTCCCAAAATCAAGGCCATCTTAGAAATGCCACCACCAATGACTGAAAAGGAGGTGCGAGGCTTTCTAGGTAAAGTGCAATTCATAAGGCGGTTTATCTCAAAACTAACCTTGACTTGTGAACCACTTTTTGGTCTCTTGAAGAAAGGAAAGAAGTTCCAATGGGACGGCCGATGCCGTCAAGCGCATTTGAGCAGTTAAAGAGTATCTCAGAATCCGCCTGTTGTCACCACCAAAGCCGGGAAGCCATTGATATTGTATCTGCTGCTGATCGAGACTACAATGGGCAGCATGCTCAGCGCAAGAGTCGGGAGATAAAGTGGAAAGGGCCATCTACTATCTCGAGCAAGAAGATCTTTGGATTACGAGACCGCTACACTCGCTAGAAGGCTTGTTTGGCCTTGGTATGGGCTACGAAAGTGGCACTACCTGTTAGCCCACTCTGTAATGTTGGTTTCACGACTCGATCCCATCAAATATCTTTTCGAGAAACCAGCACTTACGGGTAGGCTAGCTCGTTGGTTGCTGTTGCTCTCAGAATTTGACCTCAAATATGTGACACGCAAGTCCGTAAAAGGGAGAGCGGTGGCAGAGGTCCTTCGACCACCCGGTTGAAGGGATGAAGCGGTTGAGTACCTATTCCAGATGAAGCTATTTTGCGTTGAAAATGAGACTTGGACAATGTCCTTTGAAGGAGCGTCGAATCAATACGGCTGTGGGATAGGGGTATTGCTGATAGCACCCGACGACTCCCGTATCCCTTTAGCATTCAAACTTCAGTTCAAGGTCTCGAACAATGAGGCAGAGTATGAGGCTTGTATTGCCGGTCTGGAAGCGGCCCTAGAACTAGGGGCAAGGCGATTGGATGTCATTGGAGATTCGAACCTAGTCGTGTCTCAAGCTAAAGGAGACTGGAAAGTAAAAGAAGAAAAGATGATCACTTACCACCAGACCTTGGACTTGTTAATTCCTCGGTTTGAAAAGCTAAGTTTCACTCACCTAGTGAGAGAGAACAACAGGTTTGCAGATTCGCTAGCAACTCTATCTTCTATGATAGACATCCCGTCGGGAGTTCGGATGCGTCCAGTCATTATTGACCAGAAATTTGCACCCGCCTACGAATCAATCTCTGCCATAGATGAAGTACAGGACAACAACCCTTGGTATCACGACATATGGAACTTCTTGGAAAAGGAGGCATATCCACTAGGGGCAAATGCCAAGGACAAGAGGGCAATTAGGAGAATGGCTGTTCAGTTTATCATCTGCGAGGGTAAGTTGTACAAAATAGGTCATCTGGGAATGCACAAGCTGTGTGTGGAAGCTGAAGAGTCGAAGCGCCTAATGGAGGCCATCCATGGAGAAGAATGTGGTGCGCATATGAATGGGGTGATGCTGGCACGAAAGATCCTCAGACAAGGCTACTACTGGTCTACCATGGAGGAAGATTGTATCGGTTTTGTTCGGCGATGCCACAAGTGCCAGATTCATGCAAACCGTATGAACATCCCGCCATCAAAGTTATACAACATGACATCACCATGGCCGTTCTCGGTATGGGGAATCGACGTGATTGGAGCTGTTACCCCGAAGGGGTCGAACGGGCATGAGTATATCTTAGTAGCAATAGATTACTTTACAAAGTGGGTCGAGGCCCAGTCCTATGCAGTGTTGAAAGCTTCGCATGTCGCGAAGTTTATCAGAAACAACATTATCTGCCGCTATGGAGTTCCGAATGAGATCATTTCGGACAATGGTTCTCACTTCAAGAAAGAGGTGATTGATCTGTTGGAAAAGTATAATGTGGCTTTTCATAAGTCATCCACGTATCGGCCGCAGACCAACGGAGCAGTTGAGGCCGCCAACAAAAACATCAAACACATATTGTAGAAGATGGTGGAAACATACCGGGATTGGCCAGATAAGTTGCCGTTTGCTCTGTGGGGCTACCGGACTTCAATTAGAACTTCGACTGGAGCAACTCCTTATTCGCTGGTCTACGGGATGGAAGCCGTTCTACCAATTGAGATTGAGGTTCCGTCATTGCAGTCTTTGGTGAGTGTCGAGATAAATTTGAGGCAGATTAGCGTGAGCGGTCGAGGAACTCATGCTCTTCGATGAAAGGAGATTGAAAGCACTACCATGTCCAAGGTTATCGGCCTTGAGAATCGCCTGAGCTTTCAACAAGAAGGTTAAGTCCAGAATTTGAAGGAAGGGATTTGGTGCTCAAAGACAATCGAGCTCCCATCCACGACCCAAGGGCAAGTTCGAGACCTAATTGGACGGGTCCTTATATCATCAAGTCTATCACAGTCGTGGAGTGTGGTTACGATGGACCTAGATGGCCTAGAGTTCTCCCAACCGATCAACATGGACAAGTGAAGAAATATTACCCCTGAGGCTCGCTAGGCGAAAACCTAAGGGCGACCTAGGCAAAATTCAGAGCACAAAAAAATAGAAAATATAAAAACCGAGCTCGCAAGGTTGAAAACCCGCAAAGGGCGGCCTTGGCAAAAGTTAGAGCGCAAAAGGAGAGTGAAAATACTCGAGTGAACCCAAGCCTGAACTACGTAAGGCTTGATTCCCATCCTTGGGATACGTAGGCAGCTTCATCCTGAAGTTCAGCCATAAACATTTTCCTCGATCAGCTTCGTCCGTTTGATCGTCTTGGTCATCCTTGTCCATCAGCATTCATCGCAATCTCCGGTGCAGTGCTATTCAGACTAGGGGCAACTTTACATTGCCGCCATGCATGCGTGACACTATCCAAACTAGGGGCAATATTCCAATTGCAGGAATCTGGGGTTGTGCATCTCAGTGACAAATTTCAGGCGTGTCCAGTTCTGATCCATATCGAAAATGGTTTTGAGAAGTTTTAATAAAGATGACTTTGCTCAAATAAATCTTTTTACAACTAAGACCATTTCTGGACCAAAACGGAAAATTTTCAGTACCACAACCTTCAATTTCATTGATTTCAAATAGAGTTCTCTTGCTCTTGCATACAATCGAAGTTGCTTTTATTTTACATTCATAAGGAAAACTTGAAAGTACTAATAAAGCAATAAATCTGGGGCATGGTCAAGTCAAATGTCCCTGCGCCCCCTCCCAGAGCTGGTCGAAGCCCCTGATGCCAAAGTGGGTCCCTCATGCCTCTTCATTAAGCCAATCCAAGCACTCATCGGACAAAGTGCAACCGAAAGTGAGGCGGGGGCGAGTTCTCTCGTCCTCCATCTTTGCGGCATACGGCCACCGTGAGCCTCGGATTAGGAATGCAATGGTACTCTATCCTTCCAATGACAAGTCGATCATGACCAAATGGCGCGCAGGATACGGAATGGGAAGTAGAAGACACTGATGAGTCAAACCAACCAATTGGATCCCGGGTTGACGGGTCATGTCAGAACTCATCATTGGGAGATTGAGCCAAGGGCATCGCCAGCAATGCGATCTGGACAAACCGCACATCCACTCAAACCACCAACCTTCATCAAGGGCGTCAACTAGGCGTTATGCAAGAAATAGCATGTTGAATATCTTTGGGCAAGAGTCCACAACCTTCAATTTATCCATCAACCACACCTGGGAAGGGATGAAAAATGAGAGAATAAAGAATAGAGAGAAGTACGATGAGAGAAAAAGTAAGAAAGGGGTTTTTGTGAGAAAAACCGAGCCTGAGGGCCGAGTGATGTGAGCAAATATAAAAAGTGAGATGGGATGGGAAACATTACTTGCAGTAATAGTGGACTCCCTGCTAATCTGGTCGTCTCCCGACGATAAAAGGCGTCTAAGCCCAACAGTGTCTCAGCCAGGACCATGGCAATGCAGCTTTTGCCCTCCTTCAAGCCTTGGGCAACTTCAATCAACCGGACACTGGATCCTCCGGAGCCGGAGGCAACGAAAATGAGACGACATACATAGGCGGAGGGCGTCGCGAAGCCTTGCCAGTGATGGTCGCCACGATCACCAGTCTCAGAAAAACGATAGACCAAGCTCGGAACATCTAATGTCCCGTCACAAATCAGAGAACGAGCATCGGGTATCGAGAGCCCACACATTTGTCCTAAGGCTTGAGCATGGCCAACACGAAATTGGGGCAGAATTTCCTCATTACGCCCAGATTCCATTAGAACTTGGAAATCTTCGAAAGTGGGGCACACCTCTTGCCCGCTAAAGCTAAAGACATGTGTTACCGGGTTCCAGAACCTTGCCACGGCATGGAGGAATGGAAAATGCAGCGGGGTGCGGCGCAAAGTGAATAGTGCGTTTATGCCGAAAGTCCGGAAATTCAGCTTTTCCGAGCCATCCAAGTTGTTAATCCAAGTTGCGAGATTTTGAGCAAGAAATTCCTCCATTTGGAGTCAATCGAATGGAAATGAAGAAGACCACGAGGCTAAGATCTTTTGTAGAGGATAAGGTTGAGTGGAGGACACATGTCAACATTCGTGCGGAGCAGTCAAAGAAGCGATGAATAGTCTTGGCCGACCGGCCATAGTTTTGTGCCGACCGACCAAGTATTGTGCCGATGAAAGTTCCTCAAGGCCGATGGACTTTCTGTCCAGCCGATAGTCTTCCTCCTGTGTTTTCTAAGCTGTCTGTGATGAATGTTGGGAAATCCCACCACTTCCGGCGCTCTCCGGTGATTTGATTCCCGCCGAGTCGCATGTAGTTGTTTATCGAGTTGTTGTAAATTTGCTTATCGAGTTGTATGTCACTCTCTTTAAGTCTTCGTTGAGTCTATCAAGTTGTGCTTGCACTTGGCTAGTCTGTCGAGTCTTTGATTTGCTTATCGAGTTGTAAGTCGGTTCACTACCTGATTATTACGATGCGATGCTTTGTTTTCAAAAAACAGTTTCAATTTCATTTACATTGTTACGTGGTGCCTTGTGATGCGATGCACGCAAGTACAATACCTTTTCAAGCGGGTAGCTGTTTCATTTCCATCATCTGTTTTTGTAAAAACCCGCAATTTCAAAAGAACTTAAACCTGCCTGAGGCAGTGCAATGTGCTTAAACTCCTAGTAAAAAGGAATGTAAAGCAAAAGTCAGCGGGGTAACAGAATACCGGATTGGATACCGAGAACCTCCCCTTGCAGTCAGAGTACCTTTCATGCCCTTGTCCGGGTTGATTACGAGGTTTGGCACCTTCGTCACTTAAGAACAGTGCGGGAAAGTGCACTTCTGGAATGTTGATGGATCTTCGAGTTGATTTCAAGCCATGACTTTTGGTGAGCAATGCTCGGAACATGCGAAGGATGTCCCTTCTCGTATCCTTTTATATCTTGTGAATTTCAAAAGAAATTGTTTCAATTATACTGTGTTGCAGTACGTTGCATTTCAATATCATGTTTTACCATGTTCAATTTCAAGTTCCTTTCTCTATACACATTGCATTGTATGCGTGCTTTGCTTTACTGATATGTGTTCAATTTTCTCTATACACATTGCATTGTATGCGTGCTTTGCTTCTTGATATGTGTTCAATTTTCTCTATACACATTGCATTGTATCGTGCTTTGCTTTACTGATATGTGTTCAATTTTCTCTATACACATTGCATTGTATGCGTGCTTTGCTTTACTTACATGTGTTCAAGTTCCTTTCTCTATACACATTGCATTGTATGCGTGCTTTGCTTTACTGATATGTGTTCAATTTTTTTCTATATACGTTGTATTGTATGCGTGCATTGCTTTACTCACATGTGTTCAAGTTCAATTTTCTCTATACACATTGCATTGTATGCGTGCTTTGCTTTACTAACATGTGTTCAAGTTCCTTTCTCTATACACATTGCATTGTATGCGTTCGCTTTACTCACATGTGTTCAATTATAACTACCTATACACGTTGCATCTGTCACACACCTCCAATCGTGCAACATGCATATTGCTAACAATATTATACCTGTTAAGTTTGCTTTCTTTACAGGCATGATATTGTATGTACGGTTCATTTGAGGACGGTGCAACCGGACGAGCCGCACAGGTATTGTATCTCCCGAGTGAGACGTTTTGAGAATTGCATAATTCTCTTACATCCTTTCTACATTGTAGTGTAGTCTGTCGCATGTTAGCTTATAACTGTCGCATGTATGCTTCATTACAGCTTTCTTTGCATGATCATAAGTTATGCCCGGCTTCTTGCATTTTCAGTTGCATTTTGCCCCTGCCTTCGGGCGCATATCTTCCTTGCTTTGCATGATTGTCTAAGTCTTCGGCCTTGTCAAAAATGGGTCGTCTCTGGGCTTTGACATTCACTCCCGTCATTCTCATGACTTTCGAGTTCTGTCAAAGAGGGGCAACTGTAGACACCCCATTTTTGACCGTCCTCAAGGCTTGGACGTCACCGTTGGAACACCCGGTGATTATCCATGTTTGTGTTCGTTTGGAGTTCCCGGAGTTCTCGGCTGCGCGCGCCCTGCCTCAGGACCTCCGAACTCGACCGTTTGTGTTTGGTTTTGCACCAAACACTTGTGTTTTGTCTTGGGAGTATAGGGAATGCCTTTTGAGGCATCCATACGCACCACCGGCTGGGGCTAGAGGCCACCGGCTGGATGAAACTTATATCGGCACTTTATTGTGCCGACCGGCACTGTTTTTTGTAAAGTGGCACTCTTTGCCGGCCGGGTACTGTGCACTTGCTTTATCAGATATTTTTATTGCAGCTGTAAAGTTTTTGCTCCCCTCCATACACGTGTATGGAGGGATGAAGCTTTGGTTTGCTTAATGGCTAAGCATTCTTTGCCTATAAGAGAGGAGCTTCTCCTCTTGCATTAGGGTTGAACTTTTTGAGACAAAACCAGAGCTCATACATATATATATATATCTATATCTCCCTCCCTCTCCTCTTGTGTGTGTGTTCTAGGGCCCAAATAGTGTGTTTTACCTCATTTTTGCACCATTACACACACTATTACACCTAGCTCCGAGATTGGGAGGCTTGGAGGTTTGTTTTGAGTGATTTTGGACTGGTTTTGATCACTTGAGGAGGGCTGGACCATCTGTTCTTCATTGGATCTTCAAGGGTGAGCTTTTCACTTTAGTTTCCCCATTCTTGCAACTAATTTTTACCCTCTTTGCTTTGAGTTTTTGAGTTTGTGTTCAACATAAAAAAGTCTTGTTTTTACTTGTTCTTGAACCTTCTTTAAGGTCATTTTATGGTTTGAGTTAAGCCTCATTACTTTAAGCCTTGTTTGGCCATTTTTGGTCCCTTTTTCTTAGGCCTTCTTGTTTTGGTGTTCTTTGATATTCTCACCACTGAAAACCAGTGGGTTTTCAGTGGTGAGGATGATATTTTCGAGTCTCATCTAAGGGAGAGACACCCCTCTCCCTTTGGTCCTTTGGTTGGCCTTTGTTTTGGCTCATGGTATAACATGCATGCATGCTTTCCTTAGCTTTCATTTCAGAGCTTTATTGTGTATTGTAGGTCATGTGTGACCTCTGTTTTTGGTTGATTTCATGGTCTCTTGCATGCTTTCCATGTTGGCTTTAGAATGCTCTTTTATGCTTATAAGTAGTGTCATGCTTTGAGCCTTGATTCTCGCATATTTTAGCTTGGTTTCATGAGGATATAAGCATCTATTTGCCATGTAATAGGGCTGTGAGCCACTGTTTTGGACACCCTTGGTATGCTTGATGTGCATGTTTTGCATTTTAGGCTTGTAAACTTTGCTTCCATGGAGTTCTAGCATGATTGACTTGTTTTGATCTAGTGATTTGGGCATCATATTAGACCTCATTTCAGTCCATTAGTCATGTTTGCATGTTGGCGTATGTGGCTTAGTTCATGTTTTAAAGATATGCTCTTGAATGCTTTGAAATAAACATTGTGCATGCTTCCATGTTTGGTGCATTTTTGGGGGTTCCATGAGGGGATTTGAGTGTCATTCCACATGCCTAAAATCTGTTTTTGTTTGTTGAATGCATGCCATGAGTGGTTGTATGAATGATGTCAAATTACTCTCTTTGGTGTCCTAGACTTGGGCCCATTGAATAGCATGCTTGTGTGGCATTTTCATCATGTTGTGAGGCTTGTTTTGCCACTGTTTTTGGGAGTTTGAGGGCTGCCCTCTATGGCCTAAGTCCATTGTTGCATGCTTATTTCATGATTGTTGCTTGCTTGGTCAATATAGCCTTGAATGTATGCTTGTTAGTTCCATGTTAATTGGCCCATCTTGCATGCCATTTGTATCCTATATACTTTAGCTCTTTGCATGCTTAACGTGATAGGTTGCATTGCATTTGAGCCTTGCTTGCATACTTGCATCTCATAGCTTGGTTTGGGGTTGTCAAGCCAAGCCTAGGATTGAGGGGAGTTCACATTTCAAGTGGTGTAACTCACCTCAATCCTTGGTCACTAAGGCCCTTGATTTCCACATGATAGGGACTTAGTATTCATTTGTTGTGTTGCATGCATATTTACATTAAAATGAGCAATCTTGGTTCATTAGGCTATCATGCATCAAATGCACAATTGATAGCCCTAGAACCAAGAGCCACACCCCCTTGAGTCCCTAAACATGATAGGAGGTGTTGGACATGCTCACATTTGCCCAAAAACCATGCCTATGCATTGCTGTCTGTTGCTGCTGCTGTCATCTATCTGCTGCAGGAACTTTCTGCCGGCCCGCAGTTCAATGTGCCGATCGGCACTTTATTTGTGCCGATAAACATAGAAAGCAGCCGGTGATCAATGAGGACAGCCGGTAATCTCTCCCCCCAGCCGGTGGAGCATTTCAGGCCTCTTGGAAGGTATTCTGAAGTTTTGAGAATTTTCGGAGAGGCAGAGCAGTAAAAACAGAGACAGTAGTGCCAAGGTGTGGGCTTTTCGGGCAAGACGGGTATCGGGCATGCATCATTCGCGCATCCCAAGGCAGGGCCGAGGCCCCATTTCATTTCATTTAGATGCTTTAATTTCAGTACTTAGAAATTTGTAATAATTTATTTATTCATTTATTCTTCGGTCTGTATTATTTATTTATTCGGTCCCTCCGAGTGAGGGCAAAAATGTAATAAGTGTGGGTGAGTGTGATGTATGTCTTCCAACCCCCACTTCTTTCTAACCCTTTTATTTACCCGCTTTCAGTGGTAGATTAGGGCATTTTAAATTAGCATACCCTATGCAATGCATGCGTGCATCCATGCATTTGTTTACATGCACCGGGCTCGGTACATCATACAAACTGCATCGCAATTTTCAAATTCCAAAATTGAATACGTGTTATGTGATAGCATTTCATATGCCATGCTTAGGATAATAGCCCTGTCTAACTGCATTCTTGCCTGTGTTGCATTAGCCATTTAATATGAACTAGGTCATGCATTGTTTTGCTAACTAGTTTACTGTTTTGGCACGGAGTACTAGGTGAGCTTTTACGCTTTAGCATATCACATGTATGTGAGTGTTGACATAATAGCATGACTACCATGAGGCTAAGTGCTTATGTGATATAACTGCTTGAATGCCTGTGGATGGAGGTCGAATTACCTGAATTGGGATAATACATTAAAAACTGTGAGTTTTGAGCCTACTAGATAGTGGCAAAATCATCCTTTTTTTTTAAGCCCACTCGAGGGTGGCAAAACCTGCATTTTAGCCTACTTACGAGTAGCAAGCCATTTTCAAAACGAACATGTAATGTTTTATTCCAATTTAGGCGATTTGGTCTATACTTGTTTGCTGTGCGCATAACGTAGTAATTCTAGGCTAATAATCGGAATAAGAACACATAATGTTTTCAAAAACGGATATCACGGTTAGTAGAGGCCGGTCTTCGACGGGCGAAAGGGGCGCTCATAGTGACCTTCCCGATCGTACCCAAGCTCGAGCCAAGACCACTTTGGTGATGACGACATGTGGCCTTCTAGACCGAGTCGTGGTTTCCTAAATTTCCCAATAAAAACTATTTAGGTGGCGACTCAGAATCCGCAAAGCGATCCATGTTTGGCACTACTTTTCAAAAAAAATCTGTTTTCTCAAACGATTTGCCGGATTTGGACTCTTTGGTTCAGATTTAGAACCGTGACACAAATCGAGTCCGAACTGTAAAGTGAAGCCCCCACGGGGCGCGTCTACAGCAAGATAGCGCGATGCGCAAAATAGCGCGAATGATATGCAATATTAGAAAACAATGTAATAATATACAATGTAACGAAACAATACAAATGATATGCAATGTATGTGAGATGATCAAACCACAAGTAGTACAAAACCACACTAATATCATAAAGGGATGGAGATGCAAAATCAAACTACTTTTAACATAGAAAAGGTAGTGGGCACGAGCCGAACGACGCCTAACACAAGCTAAGTGCCTACATCCTAGTACTGGCCACAACTCAGCATGGATGCTTACACATAACAGAACCGTATTTCAACGTGAAAGGGGTGCAAGCACATGCAAAACTATGTGTTTTGTAGAGAGACCACAAATTACAAGTAATTGGGTGGCATGATATAAGTGGGGAATGATCTGCTGAGGAAAGATCGTGATCCTAAATGCTGAATGTAACAGACTAAAATACGATGAAATGGATGCAATGGATGAATTGAATAACGCGCGCAGCCAAACCACATTTTGCCTAGAAAAGGCATAGACATAAAATGAACTACGTCTAACATAGAAATGGTGTCGTCACCCTCAAACCATAATTCCCTTAGTGGAATAGGCCCATACACATAATCACATAACCATGCTTTAACGCGAAAAGTATGGGCACATGCCAGACTAAGCTTAACATGGAAAGGATGCAGGCAATACAATGGATATGCAGTAAATGCATGCAATATATTCTATATGAAATGCAATAGACATACTAGATGATGTAGTAGTTAGGAAGCGAAGGTACCTTACAGGGGCAATTGGCAATGACCTACCTCATGCTGCTGGGGACCTTCCCATTCTTCTCGGTTGAACTGCAGGTACTACTTTTCTCCCTGACTATGGTCGCAGCTTTCCTTATTCTCCAACAGGGTGACAGACTAGGTTGGTTCAATATTTAGAATTGAGGCGCATACACATGCTATCTCAATCTATGGGGTTGCCATACAGATTTCAAGCCGAGGATATACCCCTGGGTATTCAAACCAGACTTTAGTCTCGGAAATCCCGAACCTTTGCGTCCTAGGCATGAGCCATTCGAACTCTAGTTTCCACCGTCTCAGTTGGTCTCCTAGGAACTCACCGCAAACACAGGCAGGTGGCTATACCAGACCATTGGAAGTCGTTCGGGCACGACAAACACCAAAGGAATTGCACCTTTAGAGGATTTATGGTCTCCTAGACCGGGGAGTGCACAAGACAGTGCAAATGATACAAAAATACAATGTGTACAAGACAGTGCGATGCAGAGAATAGCATGATAAAATTCATGCACAAAGCAAGTAGGGTGCACAAAATAGCGCGATGCACAAAATAGCGCGGTAAAATGCATGCACCATGCAAGACTTGGAACACAGCTTACGACATAACATTCCATTCATTTGGCACACAACTCACTTCACAACACTTTGTTTGTTTGACACGCGGCTCACAACACAATGTTCTGTTCATTCGGCGCGCAGCTCGAAACACAACACTCTGTTTATCTGGGCACACAGCTCTTTTGGGCACATAGCTCATTTCAGGCACGCAGCTCATTTTTGGGCGCACAGCTCATTCTTCAGCCACGCAGCTCACTTTTCGGGCACACAACTCATTCTTCGAGCACGCAGCTCATTTTTCGAGCACACAGCTCATTTCGGGCACACGGCTCGTTTTGGGGCATACGGCTTATTCTGAACACACAGTTCATTTCTGGCACAGATCACATTTTGGGGCACACAGCACATTTTGGGGTACACAACACATTTTGGGCACGCAGCTCATTCTGAACACATAGTTCATTTCGGGCATGCAGCTCATTCTAAACACATAGTTTATTTCGGGCACACAGCGCATTTGGAGCACACAGCTCATTTTCCGAGCACACAGCTCATTTCGGGCACATGGCTCGTTTTGAACACTCAGTCTATAACACAGCATTCTGTTTGCATTTTGAACACACAGCTCAAGAACTTGAATTTCTGAACACGCAGCTCATGCTTTTGGTTATGAACATGCAGCCCACATTTTTCTGAAATCTGAACACGCAACTCATTTACTTCATTTTGAACACGCAGCTCACATTTTTGAAATTTGAACACGCAGCTCAAACTTTTGTGGTGAACACGCAGCTCACATTTTTTGAAAGTTGATCACGCAGCCCAAACTCTTGAGGTGAACACACAGCCCACAGTTTTTGAAATCTGAACACGCAGCTCAAACTCTTGAGGTGAACACACAGCCAACTGTTTTTGAAATCTTAACACACAGCTTAAACTCTTGAGGTGAACACACAGCCCACTGTTTTTGAAAGTTGAACACGCAGCCCAAACTCTTGAGGTGAACACACAGCCCACAGTTTTTGAAAGTTGAACACGCAGCCCAAACTCTTGAGGTGAACACACAGCCTACAGTTTTTGAAAGTTGAACACGCGGCCCAAACTCTTGAGGTGAGCACACAGCCCACAGTTTTTGAAATCTGAACACACAGTCCACTGTTTTTAAAAGTTGAACACACATCCCAAACTCTTGAGGTGAACACACAGCCCACAGTTTTTGAAATCTGAACACGCAGCCCAAACTCTTGAGGTGAACACACAGCCCACAGTTTTTTTGAAATCTGAACATGCAGCTCAAACTCTTGAGGTGAACACATAGCCCACTGTTTTTTTGAAAGTTGAACATGCAGCCCAAACTCTTGAGGTGAACACACAGCCCACAGTTTTTGAAATCTAAACACGCAGCTCAAACTCTTGAGGTGAACACACAGCCCACTGTTTTATTTGCACGCAGTGCATATTGAACACACAGTTCTTACACTTCACTTTTGAACTCACAGCTCATTCATTTCATTTGCACGCAGCTCATGCATTTGATTCTGAACACACAGCTCATACATTTTCATTTGCACGCAGCTCATTCTTAATTCTGAACACGCAGCTCATAAATTTTCATTTTTGAACACACATCTCATTCTTTTCATTTTGAACACACAGCTCACATATTTCAATTCTGAACACGCAGCTCATATATTTTCATTTGCACGCAACTCATTCTTAATTCTGAACACGCAGCTCATAAATTTGCATTTTTGAACACACAGCTCATTGACTTCATTTCGAACACGCAGCTCACACATTTCAGTCCTGAACACGCAGCTCATATATTTTCATTTGCACGCAGCTCATTCTTAATTCTGAACACGCAGCTTATAAATTTTCATTTCTGAACAAACAGCTCATTCTTTTCATTTTGAACATGCAACTCACATATTTCAATTCTGAACACGTAGCTCATATATTTTCATTTGCACGCAGCTCATTCTTAATTCTGAACACGCAGCTCAAAAATTTTCATTTCTGAACACACAGCTCATTCTTTTCATTTTGACCACGCAGCTCACACATTTCAAATTTTGAACACGCAGCTCATGACACGACACTGCTCGATCTAAACACGTGGCTCATAACACAGTATTCTTTTAATTTTGAACACACAGCTCATTTGGAACATATAGGATGCGATGACGGAACTTGCAGAAGTTGAAACAAACTCAGATGCCCGACATTTTTTGTTTTTTCTTTTGCTTCGAAGTCTGGAACCTATATAGCTTCAGATAGGTCCTGGTTTTACTGTTCCCACATGACCCGGGTTGAACCCTGCGGTTTTTTAAAGAACAAAATCTTGTTTTGCACAAATGTGGAGAACGACACGGCACTCTGAGCACAAAACAATTTTTTGAAATTGAGAGTGAAAATAAGGTCTCGACTGGGTATTGAGCCTACGACTGAACACAGCGCACTACGACTCGACAACGGAAAACAAAGGTAAACAACCTAAACACATCGAGTAACACTCGAAATGACTCAAAACAAGAATCGAGATAAAACAAAAAGACACGACACTCAGATATGCACGGGGAGCCTGTTTCTCTGGGTATTGTTTCCCACCCTTTCTCATTTGTGATTGTCTCATCACTCGGCCCTCAAGCTCTTTTTTTTTCTCTTAAAAAGCCATTTTCCTCACTTTTTCTCTCAGCGCACATCTCTCTATTCTTCAATCTCTCATTTTTTATCCCTCCCCTGGTAGTTGATGGATAAACAAGAAGTTGCGGGCTCTTGCCCCTAGCATGTTGCTAGATTCTCTTTCTTCCGCTCACAGCTGATGAGTTCCTCCCACAAAGGGGTTGCGCTAACACTGGGTGTGTAGCAAATGTGCAGCTGTCATCGGTTGACGATGCTCTGCTGGGGAGTTTGGACGTGATCGGATCTGTCCAGATGAGGGAGTGGAATATCTTGATCCATTCCAGTTCATGCTTCGCACTTGGCTTAATACCTCGTTGCTTGGAGGATGTTGAAAGCTTTCAGCCCTTCGTTGTTAGCTTCCGTTGTGCCCTTCTTGGCGAATAGGGTGCCCTTTCCGGCAAGTATGGTGCCCTTTCTGGCAAATGCATTGACGATGGGGGAAAGACAGGAAGCCTGACTCAACTGTGCCCCTAGTTTATCATTTTGACCAATTTTTTGTTTTGGTTTTCTACTAAAACAATTTTGACCAACATGAGAGTTAGATTAACATGCTTGTTCGATTTTCTGATTTCAAAATCATGCAAGTCAGGCTATGAGCACTGAAAATTTTCCTTTTTTGGGTCCAAAAAATGGTCCAGTTTTTGGAAAATAATTGAGCAAATTTTCGAGAAAATTAGTCAACTTTAGTAAAAATTCTCAAAAACTGCTTTTGCAAATGGCCACGAGTCGACCAACACAGAACTTACTCTTGAGATGCGCAACCTCAGATCCGAAGGAAAATTGCACCTCGTCTAAATAGCACTGCATGGCAACAGAAAGTTGCCCCTTGTTTGAATGGCACCACAGCGCACCGTATGGCAACGGAAAGTTGCCCCTTGTTTGAATAGCACTACAGCGCACTGTAACCAGTTCTCATAGTGACGATCACAACTGAACTCTCGGATACAGAGAAGACAAAAGATGACTAGAACCATTATATGGACATAGTCGATTTGGAAGCGTTTGTGGCTGGACTTCAAAATGAAGTTGCCTACGTATCCCAAAGATGGGAATCAAGCCTTACGTAGTTCGGGGTTAAGGTACACTCGGGTATTAACCTCTCCTTTTGCGCTCTAACTTTTGCCAAGGCCGCCCTTTCTGGGTTTTCAACCTTGCGACCTTTGTTCTTCTTTTCTTTTCATTTCTTTTCTTCTTTTTTCTTTTTCATCTTTTCTTCATTTTTCTTCTTTTCTTCTTTTTTCATTCTTTGCATTTTTATTTTTATTTTTTTCTTTTTCTTCTTTTTCTTGCTCTAACTTTTGCCTGGGTCGCCCTTCCGGATTTTCGGCCCAACAAGCTTCTCAAGGGTAAAAGTGTAGCTTTGTCCATGTCAAATGGTTTTGAGATCCTGAAGTCATCTGAATCTAAGAGAATGGCTGATGTTCGCTGACGATGTAGAAGTCTATCCAATGGGGGCTGAATTGCCCCTAGTGTTGTGGATAGGAACTCAGTTGTTCTTCAGTAATACTTTCTTCTTTTTTTCCCTTATGGGATTTGGCATTCTTGCCAGTCTTCATTGATTTGTAGAATGATCCATCTTCGGCTCTTCGAGCACATCTGACATTTTTCTGCCCCTAATTCCAGGGTGCTTCTGATCCAGCTTTGCAAGCTTCTTTTGACGATGGCTGGCCTTCTCGACCTGACTTTATTGCCGTTAACACATAGACTGCTTCGAATCTGGCCACACAAGCCTCACATTGCGGTTGACCGTTGAACACTCTGAATTGAGGTCCGAGGTTTGAAAGCAAGGGGTCGAGTCTCAAGGTTGAGAGCGATCCTAAGCTGCACAATCTCAAGAGCGATTCCACACAGGTCTTCGCAAGACTGCGCAAAATATTTTTTGAAATCTTTTAACAAAGCGACTAATCTCTCGCGCTGAAGACAGTGTAGAACCAATCTGGATCAAGCCAGGATCCTTCTTAGTACTCACACTAACAAACATGATCTCATTCATTAAGGGCTTAGCATGCCTTTCTTTCTCACGATTGATCAAATTTTCACAAAGCCCGAGAAATTCCTTCCTCTTCGTTTTCATCACAATGTTCAAATGTTTTGAAAAACTTAGGTCAAATGCAATGATTTCAAGGCACAGAGAGTAAGTGAAAGGTACTGCCGTTTCACTCTAAACTTGCTGGCACAACAGGCTCAAAGTAGTAATAAGCACAACAACATGACAGCCACAGCTGTTTCATTCAGATTTCGTTGTTGCAACTGGCTTCACAAGCAGAGACAGACTCAAAAGAAAGCAAAAGGACAATCACAAAAAAAAATAATGATGTCCGAGGTGACACCCTTAGGATCATCCGACTTCTGTACAACAGGACTGACTCGATACAACAAGACAGACCTTAATCAAAAAGACTGACCCAAAACAAAGAGACAGACTCGAAACAAAACCACAGAACTGACTCAACACCCAAGTCAGAAACTACAAAAACCCAGCATTCGTAAATGCACAAAACAGTACGTGCCACACACCATATCTGAAGCAAACTGAGCACCACCCGCAGGTGGTCCAACCCCTGATCACATACTTGGATTATCCTTGAAGTCCAACAATTCAGTGGTGACAGACTTTGCTGAGCTAGGCGGGAGGATGACCTCATTGTCAATCAAGTCTTGCACTTCGTGGCGAAGACGAAAGCAATTGTCGGTGGTGTGGCCGGTCTGTTGATGGTATGCACAGTACTGGGTACCATCATGCTTTGCAGGAAGAGGATTCGGGAGGGGGCGAGGCTCAAGAGGTCTAAGGTGGCCTTTCTTAACAAGGATCTAAAGGGCCTTAGACAAAGGCATAAAAAGGGCATGGAATACCCTGCGACCTCGGGGCAGATACTTCGAGTTTTGCGCATTTTTACCGGATGCACTAGCTAAAGGATCGGCAGGTACAAGCTTGGCTTGCTGATTTTTCCTGGGTGCAGGATTAGGGTTGGAGGGAACAGTTCTAGTATGATGACCCTTCTCTCGATTTTCCCCTTGGCTTGAACTGCCGTCGGTCTGAGTGGGAAAAGTGTCATCCACAGTCTTAGCCACAACTGCAAGTATTTGTTGTTTATTCAACCCTCTGGCTTTCAGAGCCTTAACAGCCTGCTGGATTTGTTCATAGGGATCAATGTGCACCTTCAACTTGTTCTTTCCACTAGCCTCAGCTTGGTGGACAGTTTGGGTTGCTTCAGTGCGAAGCCCCGTTGTCGTCGACATACCATTGCCGGAGCTTGAGACAGCTTCAGGTTGGCTGAGCTCAATTACAATTCGCCCCAGAAGCGGGGGCTCTTGCAGCATGAAGTTTTCCGTATACGATACAGTTAGTGGTGAGGCTGACATTCCATAGGCTAGATCAGCCACAGATCTCTGGAGGTCGCCAATCATTCCCATTAACTCAAACGTGGTGGGTTCACGAGCTTGAAACAACTGGGGTTCCCAGATCAGGCGTGCAGTAGGCGATCTGGGCGGGTGTGGTACCTCCACATCGGTCTCACCCAGCAAGATGATTCCTTGGTTTAGTGCGGCTGCCATAACTATAATTTCCCCTGAATTTTGGGTCGTCATAAATCTGCTGAACTGGACAAAGGTGGTGTAACTGGTGACTGACAGATCTGATGAATCAGTGAGTCTTTTCCTGCTTTGTCTCAGCAGAGGAGAACACTGGTTGCTCTGAATTGAAAAGGAAAACAGACAGCATCTCAGTCCAATCAATACAGATATGGACATAGCTGAAGAACTGTATTCGACCACTGATCACTATTCCCCAATTTACTGCTCCAAAACTAAATCTGATACCCGCAGATAACTGATTCCCAAAATACCAAACTGGTGCCCACAGGCTTGCTACCCAGACTTGCAAACTGATATATGCATTCCTGTAGAGATACACTCTAAAGCACAAAAACACATAGCAAGCAAGTAAGATTCAAAACACCCCTATGTTGGGATAGGGTTTCCCTGTCCTATTTTGTCAGGAGCTAGGGTTTCACTACGCACGCAGCGGTTTGAAACAACTTATAATAGGGTGAGCAACCTGTCCTAGTTTGGGATAGTCACTATGGATTCCGATATGCACTAGGTCGAATGGTCAAAAAGGGTGCCCCAGTAACACCGGGGTTTGTGTTCCCATCGTGGCAGAGCCCGTAACCGGTCAACCTTATGGCACGCTTCTCAAAGTGAGCCTCTGGCAAACCGTTCAGGAATAGCAGATGGCAAACACGGTGTCCTAGGCGCACCAATGCAAATGCAATGTAAAGAAACAGATAAGTGTAATCAAAACAAGATATCATGAGTTCGAGTCAAGTTCTCTAACTCCCCAACAGAGTTGCCAGAAACTGTAAACGTCCCCGAATGTCCCGGGAGGGAATCCCGTTTCGTTCATTGGGGCTTACTACAGTTCGGACTCAAATGTCACGGTTCTGAATCTAATCCCGCAAAGTGCAATGCAAAGCCGATAAATCACCAAAGAGTCCAAACCTGGCAAATCGTTTTCAAAAACAGATTTTTAGAAAGAAGTGCCAAACATGGACAGCTTTGCCAGATACAGAGTCGCCGCCTAAATATTTATTTTAGGGGAATTTAGGAAACCCTGACTCGTTGCCTAAGACCACGTGTCCGTCATCACCAAAGTTGCCTCGGCTCGAAAACTTGGGTACGATTGGGGAAGGTCACTTCGTGAGCACCCCCGCTCGCCTGATCAAAGATCGGCCTCTACTAACCATGATATCGAGTTTTGAAAACATTATATGCTCTTATTCTAGTTTATTAGCCTAGAATTACTATGTGACGCGCACAACATACAAATATAGACTGGATCACCTAGGTTGGAACAACTCATGTCATGTTTGTTTTTGAAAGCGGTTTGCTACTCACAAGTAGGCTAAAATGCGGATTTTGCCACCCTCAAGTGGGCTTAGAAAACATGGTGATTTGCCACTCTCAAGTGGGCTTAAAACTCGCAATCAATGAATTATTCCAACTTAAGTAATCCAACCTTCACCCACAGGCATTCAGGCAGTTATATCACATAAGCAAATAGCCTCATGGTAAGCATGCTATCATGGCAGTCACTCACAGGCATGCAAGGATGCTAAAGCATAAATACTTACCGAGTACTCCAAGCCAAAGAAAGAAGCTAATTAGAAATCATGCATGAATCCTAACTATGCTAAAAATGCCTAATGCAACACATGCAAAAATGCAACTACAATGGGCTCGGCTATTCTAAGATGGCATATGAGATGCAATAATCGATACATGTATTCAACTTGGAATTGAAATACAATGCAGTTAGCACGATGTGCCGAGCCCGATGCATGCAATACAGATGAATGAATGCAAACATGCGAAGATATAGATGCTAATTGAAACATGCCCTAAAACTAACCATCATAAGCTAGTAAATGAAAGGGAGAAAGACATGGGGTTGGAAGACATACAACACGCACACGCACACTTATTACAACAGTTGGCCCTCTCTCGAAGGGTCCGAATAAATAATACAGACCGAATAAATAATTAACTACTCTAGCTAATTAAATATTACAAAACCCTAATTAATTAAAAAATTAACTAAGAAACGAAATAAACTACTATGCAGATCTATAGACCGCCTCAGCTCTATTCCAAATGATGAAAGATGCATGCATGCTCGAGTCGCCTTGTCGGCAAATTCCTCGTGATGCCCCTATTTGCCTCTGTTTGCAATTGATCCCGGAATATTGTACAAAGCTCTAGAAGGTCACGACTAGTTTTCTTCTTTGGTTTCGGTTTCTTTGTCGAGAGAGCAAGAAAAGGGCATGGCAAAGTATTTTCAACATATGTATGCATGACCACTCTCCCCGTCATTGCATAAGCTCTAGGGAGTGTAGTCCTCAATCCTCGTGCCACCAATCACGCATCCCGATGCATGATGGCCGAGGAGTCGAATTGCATGACTCAATATGAAATGGATGCACACATAAACACAACAAGGTCTAAACTCCATCATGGGTAATTCGGAGTGTCGGCGACCGAGAATCGAGGCACGTTTCCCAAACAGAAGGCAATATACATGTCATGCACGATGCGACTCGGACTATGCAACCTAAATGCAATGCGACTAAATGATGCAAACATGTAGAGAATAACATGCAAACATGCTACTAGCATACACAATGCTATGAACTACGTGGCATACTCAATGCAAGACACCTTATGCAACAATATGACAACATATGATTAGCATACACAATGCGAATATCAAATGGCATACTCGATGCAACGAACTACATGGCATGCGCAATGGTATGACTAGAATGGCATACACAATGCAAGATGGACTTAAACCAAGATGGGTGAGCCTCAGCCACACCCAAATCAGTGGCCAAACATGATAGAATGAAAGGTAGGAACACTCATGCAAACATGCCCGATGCAAGGGACCGAACCTGAGGCATCAAATGCCACTCTACCAAAGCATGGCAAGGGATGAAACATGGCATACAAGCACACATTTTCCAGCTCTGAAACATGATACACAATGGTCCTGAATCATGCAAATATGTCACACAATGCATGCTAGATGGCCCGAATACCGAAACTAGTGAAGTGCATTACACTAGAGGTACACAAAGCAATGCACAAATGGCAAAACCAGCCCCAAACAAACCCTAGGCAGGTCCAATACAGTGGGAAAATGGTCTAAAATGATGGCTCGAAAGGCATGGAAATGAAGCTCATGCAATGGTCCAAAAACGAGGCATTTATGCACAACTCTCAAATGCATTTAAAGAGTGGAAAACATGGGAATATGGCATACATATAAGCTCTGAAATATGATGCACAATGGCCCCAAAACATGGAAACACCTCAACATAAGCATGCAATAGGCCCCAAAACACAAAGCTAGGCAAGGGTATTGAACTACAACCATGCATAGCAAGCATCATTCGACCATGAGGCATAAAAACAGAGCTAAGGCAGTCCAAAACATGCACAAAATCAGGTTAAGGCATGGCCAAAAAGTGCTAGATTCAAAGACCAAAATAGCATGCAATACAAGCTAGTGAAGAGGGTTTACACTACAAGTATATGGAGCATTCAAGAGGTCACTAAACCAGAAAAATTCAGAGGTATGAAATGGAAAATAAACCCCCAAAACCCATGGAAATATGGTCTATGCATGCAAGAATGAGGTGCTCCTTTGGTGAGCCATGAAAGGGATTGCTCTATACGTGCAAGAGGAAAGAAAAAGGGGACCAAACCATCCATGTAAAGAGGCTAGGCAGGTCCCAAAAGTCACCAAAAAGTGTCTAAAATAGGCCTCCAAATGTTACAAACATATGCTCCTTTGATATGCTATGAAGAGGGTTGTTCTACATATGCAAGATACACACCTAATATGGAAAAATGGGCTTTGGAAAGAGCCTATGAAGGTCCTAAAACCCACCAAAAATGGCTTGAAACATGCTCAAGAAGTGTGAAAATATAGGCCCCTTTGTTAGGCCAAATATGCTAGTAAACAAGACAAGGGGTGAGAGGGTCACCCCTCTTTGATTTTGGGGCTCAAAATAGTTTGCTAGCCACTGAAAATCCACTGGATTTCAGTGTCTAGAAGGCCAAACAAAGCTCACTTCAAAGGCCTAGATGCATGGCTCAAAACAAGGTGAAAACAAGCATGCAAGGGGGTAGATGACCCCCAACAGAAAAATGACCTCAAACAAACTTGTTAAGAAGCTCAAAATAAGACTTTTTTCAGTTTATGAAAAAGCCCAAAAATTCTTGCAAGTAAGGCTAAAAGATGAAGCAAAATAGTGCTTAAAAGGGAAGAAATGTGTTACCCTTGAAGCTCAATAAGGACAGCAACCTCTGGACCCAAAAACCAGCTCTTCAAGCGTCTGAAAATGGCCTCCAAGAAGCTTAGACCAATGGTGGGGGGGTTAGGCCATGAGGTAGTGTGCAAAGGACCAATAATCTCACTCTTTCTAAGCCTAAGTGTAGAGATACAAAGAGAGATATATGTATGCCTTAGACTAATTTCAGAACCCTTGCAATGGAAGAGGACCTCTTCCTTTATAGAGGAGAGGGACTAAATCTTTCTCAAGAAGCTTAAAACCAAGCTTGAAGATCCTCCATACACGTGTATGGAGGATCAATTCTGAGGCTTCCAACTGGCATAGCTAGCTAACACTCAGTGAGACAAAAAAGAAGAAAGCTGGCCGACCAGTTCAGGTGGTCGGCCGACCCCTTGCCCTGGTCGGCCGACTAGGTTCAAAAGGGTCAATCATCAAAAGCTAGTCGGCAGCCCTGATTGGTGGTCTCCCAGGTGAAAGCAACTCAGTGGTGGTATGGGAGACCAGAAAATGTGGCTCAAAAGTCAGGGAGACCAGCTGCTTGACAAGAAAAACGACCGGCAGAGAAAGAGATGGTCTCGAAGAGAATTGCTGGTCTCCCACCCCCGTACCACCTTCCAAACAATGAAAATAGGGTCCCTGCCAAAAATGAACCAAGACGGATGCAAAACGAGGGTTCGAGGCCCAGAACGAGCAGCTAGGTGCCCTGAAAACAGGCCGTTAAGCATGGAAAGTGGCGTGCGACTACGAAGGTGGTCTCCAGAGCCACAGTGTCCCTCTAGAGAAAGGAAACAAGGTGTATGCCAAAAACCGGAGCAAACGGAGAAAGTTAAGCAGTCCCGAACCGAGGCGCACGGCCGACGGCTCCGAAAACCGAAAACTGGTCTCCAAACGAGAACAATGGTCTACGACCATGAAAAGTAGCCTACGACCACTGAGAGATGATCTACAAGACCTCTCCCTCCCTTCAGGAAGAGAAAACAGAACCTGGTTCGCAAATCGAGGCATAGCACAAAAGAGTCCTGAAGTTTGGAGGCAAGGCTCTCAGCCGAGACTCCGTAACCTCCGAACGAGCACAACATGCACAATCACCGAGCGCTCAATCGATGACGTCGGAGTCTTAAGGTCGATCAAAAATGGGGTGTCTACATACACCGAATAGATTGATGAATCTTCCCTTGCCCCAGCAAGTTAATGAACCAGTCGAACTACTGAACCGAGACGGTCTAAAAACGACAATTTAGGAATTGGCTGGTTCACAATGGTAACTTGGCTGAGCTCTGATAGTTATACTGAATAGATTGATGATTCTGCCCTTGCCCCAGCAAGTTAATGAACCAGTAGGACTATTGAACCAAGACAGTCTGAAAACGGCAATTCAGGAATTTGCTGGGGCACAATGGTAACTCGGTTGAGCTCTGATAGTTACGCCAAATATATTGATGAATCTTCCCTTGCCCCAGCAATTTAATGAACCAGTCGGACTAATGAACCAATACGGTCTAAAAATGGAAGTTTAGGAATTTGCTGGGGCACAATGGTAACTCGGCTGAGCTCTGATAGTTACGCTGAATAGATTGATGAATCTGCCCTTGCCCCAGCAAGTTAATGAACCAGGCGAACTAATGAACCAAGATGGTCTGCAAACGGCAGTTTAAGAATTTGCTGGGGCACAATGGTAACTCGGCTGAGCTCTGATAGTTACGCCGAGTAGATTGATGAATCTACCCTTGCCCCAGCCAACACTTGAACTGGGACGCCGAAAACTGTTAGTTCGTGGCATGAGGCTTTTGAAGTTTAGTATTAATGATATCGCCTCGAGGGTGTTGCCCCCGTAAGAAATAAATCGGGCGAGTGCTTCGTGCACATAGGTCCTATTAATGTGCTCAGACTCAACAACTCAGTCTAGTCCATTGAGGAAGGTTAGACAAGTGCGAATGTTAAATAGACTATGCTTCAACAACAGAGGAGAGGGGAGGACATTGGCTAAGCTAGAAGGAGAGATGAATCAAAGTGGTGAACCTATGCGCACGAGAAGTAGGACTTCAAGGGAGCAGGAGAGACGCCAGTCCCATCGTCGTCGAAGTAGGTTGCCAGGAAGGACAAGCAGCAACAGGGCAAATCCCCTCAACCTCGGTTCGAAAGAGAATCCGATACGGTACTGCACCCGTTGAGTTTTGCTATCTTTGTGGGGCATAGACCAATGACAGAAGTGGATTCAATCGTTCATGACCCAAACGTGGCAGTCGAGTTTGCTCGACAAATTTTTTCACCTGAAGTCCAGCAGTCGATGGTAGGTCGACAAGATTTCGAAGTGTTTCGGGAAGACGTTCATGGGGCGGTGAAGGGGCTATACACCGCCTATGAAATCAGCATGCGTCTTCATGCTGCACGACAAGATATAGAGCAGAGAGACGAACGCATTCGAAGCTTAGAGGCTCGCATGGAATAGGTTGAGCGTGAACTAAGAAAGGTCAAGACTGCTAAGACACAATCGACCGGCCATCTTAACGTGGTCGTGGAGGAAAAGGTGGCCCAGCGGCTAATAAGTCATGCGATTGCCGATCGAGATACGGCTAGCATGTTTGCAATTGAGACTGCCAAGTCTAGGGCCTATGAAAAAGGCTTTCATGATGGCCAGAAGGTCGGGATAGACAAGACCAAGGAAAAACTTGTCGATGAGGTCTGTCGATGTGAAAATCGTGGATTTAAGCACGGTTGGATCAAGGCACTTCAAGCCACGGACGCTCTCCGGGCAGCAGGCATTGATTCAGTGTCGCCACTATATCAGGGTCATCATTTTCTTTTTTTCGCCTTCGAAGTCGAGAAGAGTGATGATGTGGGAGATGCTGAATAAAAGTAGACATTGTAATGCTCAACCGCAGATTGAGTGCAAATTATGAATTTATTGGTTAATTTAATAAAACACTCTATTTTAAATGTTCACATGTTTCAACTTATGTTTATACACTTTGTGCCGGTCGATGAATTTAATGAAACATTTCATTTTGAATGTGTAGACACCCCATTTTTTACTGTCCTCAAGACTTGGTTGTGCTTGTAGGTACACCCAACAACTAGTTCGATTGCTCACCAAGTACTCGACTTTCACTGCGGAACATCACAGGTTTGAACTTTCCAAACCCTATATCCTTCCTACCCCTTTTTTGGACCTTGTATTGGCCCTTTCTGCATACTTTGTGGAAGGCACTGCCGGCCCCTTTTTGGCCTTGCCGGCCATGCCTTTGCCATTGCCGGCCATTGTTGATGCCTGTCGGCCATCAATGAGCCACTGCCGGCTACCACTGATGGCCGACAAACCCCCTATCTCAGCAGGTTTCACGCCAGATCTTTTGAGCCAGCTGGTTTTCACTCCTCTCCCCTCCATACACGTGTATGGAGGGATGAAGCTCTTGCCAAGCTTGTTTAACAAGCTTCTTCTTGTATTCTTCTATATAAGGAAGGAGCCTTCTTCTATATCAGAGGTTGAAAAAAGTTTTGAAGGAGTTGTATCTCTCTCTCTCTCTCTATATATATATTTCTCACTCTCTCTATTGCATAGAATAGTGCTCTAAAGTCCATTTTTCTTGCACTTTTACACTACAACACATAGAGATACACCACCATCTTTGGGCTGAGGTTCTTGAGGGGGTTACTTGAGCTCTGAAACTTGGTTTTTGGCCCCTGAGATTGTAGGTTTCGATGTTGGTCTTCAAGGGTGAGTTTCTTCCCCTTTTTAGCATTTATTTGTACCTCATTTTGGCCATCCTTGCATATTGTTTTTGGCCTTGCTTTCAACTGAAAAAATTTCTGTATTTAAGTGATTTTGAAGTTTGTTTCAGGTCTTTTTGGTGTTAGGGGTGTACAACCCTCTTGTATGCTTTGTTTGGCCTTGTTTTGAGCCATGCTTTAGGGCCTTTGAGCTAGGCTTTGTTTGGCCTTTTAGCCACTAAAATCTAGTGGATTTTCAGTGGTAGGCATGGGGTTTTGAGGTCTCAAATTAGAGGGGGTGGCCCCCTCTCTTCTTGTTTTTGTTTGCTTGTATTATTGGCCTATCAAAGGTGCATGTATCTCTTTACTTTTGAGGTTTGGTTTAGGCCCTTTTTTGTGACTTTTAAGACCTTCCTTGACTCTGTCCATGGCTGGTTTGGTCATATTTTTCATGCTTCTTGTATGTGTAGTGTAATCCCATTTGTGGCTCATCAAAGTAGCATGTTTTCCTAGCTTATGTTGAGTCCATTTCAGCATGTTTTTGGTGATGTTTTTCCATGAAATAACTCTGTCTAAAGTGGGTTTGGTCATATTTTTCATGCTCTATATACTTGTAGAACAAATCTTGCTTACTAGCTTTATGTGCATGATGTTTTGACTCATCATTCTAGCATGCTTTGGCTTTGCTCCAGTATGATTTTATTCTTATTTTGGGCTGTTCTAGGACTATTTTGGGCTGCCATGGTAATACCACTCATGTTTTATATAGCTATAGTGTAAATGCTTTGGCTAGCCTTGGGTTTTGAAGCCCCTACCATGCCATGCATGTGATGTTTCCATGCTTTGTCATTATTTTGAATGTTATTTCAGTCCATGAAATATGGTCATACACCTGCATTTGACATGCTTTCAATGCCTTGTAGAGTTTGTGTTTTATGCCTCATGAATGGATCATTGTGCATGCCTCTATGCTTAGGTCCTTAGGTTACCATCTCAGTGGGTTTTTGGGGTTATTATGCCATGATATAACTCTAAATTTTGTTGGTTGAGTCATCCCATGCTTGGTCTTAATAGGTGTTGTGTAATCCACCTTATTTGCCTTGTATGCATCATGCCTCATACTCACCATGCCAGCTTGTTTTGGCTTACTTCCATACATGTTTTAGTCTCATATTAACATGTACTAGGATTGTTTTGGGTTGCCCTTGCCATATCTTTCATGCTTTATATAGCTGTAGTGTAATTGGCCTTGCAAGCTTTGTGTTTTGTTGACTCATGCATGCTATCTTTAAGCTATTTAGATGATTTGGCATCACTTAATACTTCATTTTAGAGCCTATAGCATTGCCATATTCCCACTTCAATCATGCTTTAAGTACCTTTGAGTGTTGTGCATTATTGCCTAGTTTATGGCTTAGCTTGTATGCTTGCATACCTAGGTCTTTGGGCCCTCATCTCAGCAATTTTTAGGTACTCATTTTGACCTATTTAAGCTCTGTCCATGCTTAGTTCATGCATTTGTGCCATGTATTGCATGCCTCATTTGTAATCCTCTTTGATAGCTCCATGCTTTAAGGACCTTCGCATGCTTTACTTGTGTTGTTTAAATGATTTGGCATCATTTATCATCTCATTTTAGTGCACGTAGTGTTGTTACACTTCCATGCTTTCCACTCTTTAGGTGTTCTTGAGAGTTGTATCTTTATGCCTCAATTGGTGAGCCAATTGGCATGCATGCTTGTATGTGTTTTCGGTGCCTTCATCTTAGCATTATGGCCACTGATTTGGGCATAGTTGAGGTCTGCCCATTTCAGTTTAAGTCCACCCTTGCATGTTGTAGCATGCTTGTCTTGCATATTGTTGTATGCTTGCTTCATCTTTGCATGTTGTCGTATGTTAGTTCCATTACATGTTGTTGCGTGCTTATTACACCGCATTTTGCATGCTTAGGTCATATTGCATGATTATATGTTCAAGTTAGCATTGTGTATGCCATCCTTGCATTACATTGTTGTTTGGATTAAGTGTTAATCGAAGCCCGAGAAACGAGGAATGTTTCATACTTCAAGTGATGAAACGTGTCTCAATTCTCAGTCGTCGACGCTCTTGATTATCCATGATAGAGTTCTAGGCACTTATGTGTTTATTTGTGCATTCATTTCATATTGATTTGCACAAGTTGGATCTTTGGCCATCATGCATCGGGATGTGTGATTGATGGTCGTGGATCCGATTATGCCTCTCCCTTGATGTTTCGAGGTGATATGGGGTGGCATAGTGCGTATATACCCTTGGGAGACCCTCCATTTTCTCTATTTTGTGTTCTGCTGCAACTTGGTGTCCCAGCACATCAGTGGCCGGCAGTGCCTTCCAGATGGCCGGCACCTCCTCATCCTTGGCCGGCAGTATACCATCCTTGGCCGGCAGGTGGTCGGTAGCATCTCCCCATGGCCGGCAGGCCACTGATCCCAGCATGTTTTTCGTAAGTTCCAGCAGCATGGTCTCAAGGACACCCTACAGTCAGAGCCTCTTGAGAGCAACCGGAGAGCTTTTTGGGATAAGAACCGAGCATACACCTTCCGCTTCTTTGAACAAAGCTGGAGCAGCATTATTTGTCGCTTTTCATTCGTAGTTAGTTAATTAATTTGTCAATTAATTAAGTTTTGTAATAATTAGTTGTAGCAAGTTATTCATTCGGTTATGTAATAATTAATTAGCTTGCTAGTTAGTTAATTAGTTGGCATGTATTATTCATTTGGACCCTCCATCGAGAGGGCGAATTTTGTAATAAGTGTGCGTGCGTGTGTGCATGACTTCCAACCCCACGTCTTTCTCCCTTTTACTTACCTGCTTTTGATGGTTAGTCTTAGGGCATATGCTATTTAGCATCCTCATGCTATGCATGTTTGCATCATTCATCTATATTGCATGCACTGGGCTCGGCACATCATACTAACTGCATTGTATTTCAATTCCAAGTTGAATACATGATTATCAATTGCTGCATCTCACACGCCATTTTAGAAAAGCCGAACCTATTTCTAGTTGCATTTTGCATGTGTTGCATTAGCCATCTTAACATGAACTAGGATCATGCATTGATTACTAACTAGTTTCTGTTTTGGCTCGGAGTACACTGTGAGTGTTTATGCTTTAGCACACAGCATCTATGTGAGTGTTGTCGTAACAGCATGCTTGCCATGAGGCTAATTGCATATGTGATATAACTGCCTGAATGCCTGTGGGTAAAGTTTGGATTACTTGAATTGGAATGATTCATTGAAATCCGTGTTTTAGCCTACTTGCGAGTAGCAAACTTTAAACCGTTTTCAAACAAACAAAAATGCAATGATTTGTTCCAAGTTAGGCGATCTAGTCTATACTTGTGTGTTGTGCGCATCACATAGTAATTCTAGCTAATTAATCGTAATAAGAACACATGTGTAGGCACCCCATTTTTGACCGTCCTCAAGACTGGGACGTCGCCGTTTGAACACTCGGTGATCATCCATGTTCGTGTTCGTCTTGAGTTCTCGGAGGTTTTGGTCGCGCGCCTTGCCTCAAGACCTCTCGACTTGTTTGTTTTGTGCTTGGTTGTGCACCAAACACTTGTGTTTTTGTTTCTGAGGGCAGTGAATGGCTTGTTGGCCATCCCCACACCTCACCGGCCTTGGCTTGAAGCCACCGGCCATGATTTCTTTCTACCGGTCAATTTTATTGGCTGACCGGCACTGTATTTGGTCGGCCGGCCATGTGTTTTGGTCGATCGGCCTTATTTTCTGGCCAAGACATTTTCTTTGCCTTTTTCAGGCATTGTGCATGCCAGCTGTGCCAGCTGGTGAGCACAAATCCTGCCCTCCATACACGTGTATGGAGGGATTTCATCCTTATACTTAGCTTCCTTTGGAAGCTTGGATTTGCATTGCCTATAAGAGGAGGGCCTCCCCTCCCTTTCTAGGCGTTGAATGATCTGATATACAACTTATATATCCCTCTCTCTCTCTATATATATATCTCTCTCTATATATTTGTGTGTGTAATAGTGTTCTAAAGGGGTTTTTGTTCTTAGTTTTGCACTAAGACACCTAGTGTTACACTATGCTTTGGTTGCTGAGGTTTTAAGGGGTTGATTTCAGAGTTTTGAGTTGGTTTTTAATCAAAAGGAGGTGCTGGACTTGTTGTTCTTGAAGTGTTCTTCAAGGGTAAGAACTTACCCTTTTATTCCCCATTTTTTCTTATGGTTTTAGACCTATTTACATACTGTTTTGAGCTTAGTTTATAACTGATAAAAGTTCTGTATTTTCATGCTTGTCATAGTTGCTTAAGGTCATTTTGGTGTTGGGGGTTGTCTACCCCCTCTTAAGCCTTGTTTGGCCCCTTTTGTGCCTTCCTCTTTGGGCTTTGGAACCCTTTGTGTATTGACCTTCTCACCACTGAAATCCAGAGGATTTTTAGTGGTGGAGAAGTGGTTTTGAGGTCTTGTATAGGGGAGGGACACCCCTCTCCCCTTTTGACTCATTTGCTTGCATTTAGGGCTCATAAAGGTAGCATATTTGCATAGCTTTATTTGGCTCCGTCTCAGAGGGTATTTGGTGTTTGTTTATCATGCTAGACCTCTGTTTCATGTTGGTTCGATGGCCTATTGTATGCATCATACACTTGCTTTGTAATCCCCTCTATTGTCATAACGTGTACCATGCATTTAGACCATTATCCTTGCATGTTTTAGCTTGACTTCATGAAGATTTTATCCATGTTATGACATGTTTAAGCTCTGTTTGGTATTGATTTGGTCATGTTTGCCATGTTTGGTATAGCCACCATGCATTTTGGCTTGTTAGTCTTGGGTGTGTGAATCATGAGTATGCTTTATTTGGGATATTTCAGTGATTTGGAATCACTTATCATGCCATTTCAGTCCATGTTCCATTCTTATACACTTACATTTGCCATCCTTTTAATGCTTTGAAGAGTTGTTGTTTTGTGCTCCATGTTTGGACCATTGCATATGCCTCTATGATTAGGTCTTTGACATGCCTTCTCATTAGGTTTTGGGGCTTATTTTCGCGTATTATAACTCTAATTTCATTGGCCTAAGTCATGCCATGTTCGGTTGTAAGAGGTGTAGTGCATTTGCCCTTTTGGGTCTTGTATGCATCTTGTTTTGTGCTCGCCTTTATAATATGTTTTAGCTTCATTCCATGCGAGTTCTAGCCTTATTTTGGTCCGCCCAAGGACAGTTTTGGAAGACCTTAGCCCTTTGGGGCTTGGTTGACATGGCCATGGTGTAAGTTCTTTGGCTAGTTTTGAGCTTTAAGTCCATTAGCATGCTAGACTTGTCTCGTTTAGTCGATTTGGCATCGTTTCTCATGTGGTTTCAGAGTTTACCACGTTGCTACATTCTCATGTTTACCATTCCTTGCTCATATTTGAGGATTATGCATTATTGCCTAGCATGTAAGCCAATATCTGTACATGTTTGTTTCGCATATTGATGCCTCTTGGTTTAAGTCGATTTGAGTATGTTTGCATTCATGATACTTGCATGCCTATTTTGCATTATGCTTGCGTGTTCGGTATATTGCATAGTGCCTAGCTAGTTGCATCGCATAACATTGTTGCGTACTTGGCATGTTCATCCTACATTGGCTTGAATTGCATGCTTAGGTTGTAGTCCATTTGAGCATGTTTGTCAACTTAGCCTTGTGTAGATGTTTGAGTCACATTACATTTTGGCATGCTCGTCTTGCATTGCATTACATTCCCATATTGTGTTGTATTTGGCATACATGCATTACATTATGTTTGGTTTGGGGTGCCAAACCAAACATGAGGGGCGAGGGACGTTCGTACTTAAAGTGACGAAACGTGCCTCAATCCTCGGTCGCCGACACTCTTGACCCAACATGATAGACTGTATAGCATTCATTTGTTTGTTGCATTCATTCTATATTGATATGCACCTTTGACACCTTTGGCCATCATGCATCGAAATGCGTGATTGGTGGCCCGAGGGTCGAGGGCCACACTCCCTTGAGTCCATAGCATGATAGGGAGAGTGGTCATGCATACATTTGGCTTGTAAGGTCCATGCCATGCACTGTGTGTCCTCTGTTGTAGCAAAACCAGTGTTCTGCAGGAAGAAATGGCCGGCCGGCCAATTTTAGTACTGGCCGACTACCAATACCCAGCCGATGATCCCATTTTTGGCTGATGACCACATTTCCATAGCCGGTGGCATCCCAATGTTCTCATGGAGTGGTTCAGAAGCAACCTTAGGATTTTCACAATTCTCAGAGGCGCAGAATAGTGTAAACTGAGGCAACATGTGGCATGGCATCGGGTTTCCGAGCAAGGCGAATCGAGCATGCATCATCCAATCATTTCGACACGGAGCTGTGGCTGCCCCTTTTATTTCATACTTAGTTTATTTTGTAATTAATTTGTTAATTCATTAAGGGTCTGTAATAATTAATTAGCTAGAGTAGTTAATTATTTATTTGGTTTGTATTATTCTTTCGGACCCTCCGAGAGAGGGCCAACTGTTGTAATAAGTGTGCGTGTGTGTGATGCATGTCTTCCAACCCCACGTCTTTCTCCCTTTTATTTACCAGCTTATGATGGTTAGTTTTAGGGCATGTTTTAATTAGCATCTATATGTTCACATGTTTGCATCCATTTGTCTGTCTTGCATGCACCGGGCTCGACGCATCATACTAACTGCATTGTATTTCAATTCCAAGTTGAATACATGTTATCTGTTGCATTTCATATGCCATGTTTAGAATAGCCGAGCCTATCTGAGTTGCATTTTGCATGTGTTGCATTAGTCATCTTAACATGAACTAGGATCCTGCATTGATTACTAACTAGTTTTTGTTTTGGCTTGGAGTACTCGGTGAGTGTTTATGCTTTAGCATCCTTGCATGCGTGTGAGTGACTGCCATGATAGCATGCTTATCATGAGGCTATTTGCTTATGTGATATAACTGCCTGAATGCCTGTGGGTGGAGGTTGGGTTATTTGAATTGGAACAATGCATTGAATGAGAGTTTTAAGCCCACTTGAGAGTGGCAAAATCATGTTTTCTAAGCCCACCTGAGGGTGGCAAAATCCATGTCTTAACCTACTTGCGAGTAGCACCTTCAAACCGTTTTTCAAAACGAACATGAGATGTTTTGTTCCAATTCAGGCGACCCAGTCTGTACTTGTATGTTGTGCGCATCACATAGTAATTCTAGGTTAATAACCGAAATAAGACCACATAATGTTTTCAAAACTCGATATCATGGTTAGTAGAGGCCGATCTTTGATTGGGCGAGCGGGGTGCTCACGAAGTGATCTTCCCCAATCGTACCCAAGTTCCCGAGCCGAGGAAACTTTGGTGATGACGGACACGTGGCCTTAGGCAACGAGTCAGGGTTTCCTAAATTCCCCCAAAACAAAATATTTAGGTGGCGACTCTGTATCTGGCAAAGCAGTCCATGTTTGGCACTTCTTTCTAAAAATCTGTTTTTCAAAATGATTTGCCGGATTTGGACTCTTTGATGATTCATCGGTCTTCCATTGCGCTCTACAAGATTAGATACAGGACCGTGACATTGAGTCCGAACTGTAGTGAGCCCAATGAACAAAACGGGATTTTCCCTCCCGGGACGTTCGGGGACATCTACAACATGTGTTTTTAAAAACAAGATATCATGTTTAGTAGTGGCCGATCTTTGATCGGGCGAGCGGGGGTGCTCATCGATGACCTTCCCCAATCGTACCCAAGTTCTCGAGCCGAGGCAACTTTGGTGATGACGGACACGTGGCCTTAGGCACGAGTCAGTATTTCCTAAATTTCTCCAAAAATAAAATATTTAGGTGGCGACTCTGTATCTAGCAAAGCAGTCCATGTTTGGCACTTCTTTACAAAAATCAGTTTTTCAAAACGATTTGTCAGATTTGGACTCTTTGGTGATTTATCGGTCTTGCATTGCATTTTACGAGATCAGATTTAGAATCGTGACATTTGAGTCTAAACTGTAGCATGAAGCCCCCGACGGTGCATTTACAGTTTCTGGCGACTCTGCTGGGGAGTTAGAGAACTTGACTCAAACTCATGATATCTTGTTTTGTTTATACTTATGTGTTTCTTTGCATTGCATTTGCATTGGTGAACCTAGGACACTGTGTTTGCCGTATGCTGTTCCTGAACGGTTTGCCGGAGGCTCGCTTCGAGAAGCGTGCCATAAAGCTGACTGGTTGCAGGCTCTGCTATGACGGGAACACAAAACTCAGTTTTTACCGAGGCACCCTTTTTGACCATTTGACCTAGTGCATATCGAAATCCATAATGACTATTCCAAACTAGGACAGGTTGCTTACCCGATTTTAGGTTGTTTGAAACCGCTATGTGCGTAGTGAAACCCTAGCTCCTGACAAGATAGGACAGGGAAACCCTACCCCAACATAGGGGTGTTTTGGCTCTCATTTGCTTGCTATGTGCTTTTAGAGTGTGCCTTTACAGGAATACGCGTATCAGTTTGCAAGTCTGGGTATCAGGTCTGCGGGTATCAATATTTTGAAAATCAGTCATATCTGCAAGTATCAGATTCAGTTTTGGGGCAGTGATTTGGGAACAGTGATCAGTGGTTGAGGACAGTTCTTTTAGCTTGTGTGTGCCAACTGTGTGTTGTATTTATTTAAGCTGTTATGTTGTCCGTTTTTCTGCTTATTGTTTCCTTATTATGCTTTATTTATCTTTTTGCAAGGTAGTTTAGCACAATTGCATCCGACCAGGTAGATATTCCCCGAGCACTCTGGGTTAGAGGTCGTAGACTTAATCGATCTAGGGATCTGATAGACAGACAAGCAGTGTTTTTTTTTTACCCCCAGTTACCAGGCGGAGGTCAGCCAGGCGCAGTGTATCAGTATAGTGGTCGCTAGATCAGTGGTTTACCCCATTAGTGAACAGTCAGGCTGAGGTCTCAGTTTCTATTGTAGGGACAGAAATAGCTGGTATTGGTATTCAGCTAGAACAACACAATATGAAAAGTATGGAGGAAATGGTGCGTTAACTCCAGGAGAGTATGAAAACCATGCAGCAGGACGCTGCTCGCCAAACATAATTTGCCAAACAATAGGCCGAGGTCATGGCCCAACAGGCAGAGTTAATCACCTAGGTTACAACAGCAAACTGGAGCGTCTGCCTCACACCAAGTCCCTCCCCCACCAAGAGTTCCCATACTCAGGGAGGTAGTTAACGTCTAGGATGATACGGACATTCCAATCGAGCCGACTCCGCCCCCGATCCTACCCCAGCTATCCAAGGCACCTACGCCCACCAACCAGCCAGATTCACCCTTTGAGTTCGAGGTGGACCCCATAGCATTAAAAGTGAGCAAGCTTGAAAAGTTGTTCAAGAAGTCCTAGGGTGTGAAATCCATTCCAGATATTGAGGATGGGTATACCGACTCGGCCGTGACTCTACCGGACCGGTTTAAAATGCCGCACATAGATTGTTTTGATGGGTTTGGAGATCCTATGGTGCATTTGCGGCTGTTTTCGGACATACTGAGGCCGTTGGGCCTCTCCAGATTACAGAAGCTTTCCCTATTCGAAGATTCTGTTAAGAGGAGTTAGGAGGAGATGGCTGAGGCCTTCATAGCTCAATACTCCTATAATACACAGATTGAGATTACAACCCGTGATCTCGAAACAACCAGGCAAGAGCCGAAGGAGAGTTTCTCTGATTTTGTGACCCGGTGGAGGGCCAAGGCCTCGATGATGACCGTCAGGCCTGTCAACAAGGACCAAATACGGATGGTTGTGCGCAACCTCCAACCCAAGCTCACATAGAAGATGATCGTCCTCCCCCTACCTACCTTTGTAGACCTCCACGAGATTGGGGTGCAAATCGAGGATACCATGAAACAAGGCCTCATTGATAATGAGAAAGAGCAGCCCAAGAGGCCATTCAACCGCAGTTTGAATGCAGGCACAAGTAGTGCTGCAGCTGCCAGAGCTTCAGATGTGAGTATGTTTACCACCACCAATACCCGGAGAACCCTTGTAGCTACACCATTCACCGGTGCGTCCGGAAGTAGCTCACAAACAACCAAATATCCACCCCGAAGCCAAAGAACCTTCACCCGACTATACATGCCCCCATCCAAAGCTCTGGGGGTTTTGATCAAGAAAGGGCACTTAAAGCCCCTAGAGTCGCGGCCACTACCAGACAGACTACCTGCTTCCCATAACCCAGCCAAGTACTATGCCTTTCACCAACAGCATGGTCATGAGACCGGCCAGTGCTTACGATTGCATCATGAGATTCAGGATCTCATGAATAACAAGGTAATTGTGCCTTCGGAAAAACCAAATGTCACAACCAACCCTCTCCCACCACATAACCAAGCTCCACCTCCCAAACACATTAATCTAATCCGAACTGGGGTTGTGTCATACGACCCTAGCATATATATCACCTCATCTCACCTACCAAAGCCGGAGGTGTTCATTTCTGACAGCACTGACTTGTGCATGTTGGACATCTCCCGAACCCAACCTGAGATGGTGGTGGTGACTACCGGAGATAGAATTGGGTCAACTATGGAGGTAGATCAGAATGATTATACGGAGCCTGAGGGGTCTGTGAGCTTCAAATACAACTCGAGCAGTTATATTACATCAGCAGGCCAGGCTAGGTCGAATGTGGAATTGCCAGTGGGGACAGAGATTTGTGTAGCACGAGAGGATAGACCTAATCAAGGGCTAGATAACCTAGCGGACCTAGAAGAAGACCTTGTAAATCTGCAGTTCTTTGAAGAGCAGGATTCAGGGGACGTGGCAGTCAATTGGTTTGATGGGTCAGCAGAAACTACTGGATGGCTTGACGACCAACCAGATGTTGTGGAACAACCTCAGTTAGAGCATAGTCTGCCAGGGATAGAGACATCAACAACGGCCGAAAGGGCCGGGAATCAGAATGCACTGCCAGTGAGCACCGGTGATAATAATTTTGCTCAAGACCAGAGCATTTCGAGTATAGAGGACATTGAACAGCAAGCCGCACTGAAACAGTTTGAGCAAGAAAGGACCGAGGATTCTGAAAGAGTCAGGAAAGCCAAAGCCCCTGAGGGGACAGAACGTGTTGTGAGCGTAGGAACGGAAGGTACTGTGGGTACATGAATAGTTGTAGCGGAGCCGGACAGGTGTTTGTCGATTGCCGATGGCATGTGGTGGGAAGATGACGACCTATGTCTTGCCTACATAGATGACGATTGGGGACAAAACCAGCCAAATGATACCTGGTATGTGGGTGAAGTAGACCACATGACTAGGAGTGGGCGGTATTTTAAGCCCCCGCACTTAGATTAACTAGAAGCGTCAAGGAAGGACAAGGAGGTGGAGAAACAAAAAGAAAAGTTACTCGAAGAAGAGGCTGTGCTAAAACAGCTGAAGAAGATACAAGCAGACATCTCCATTTGGGGACTGCTGATGGCTTCAAGAGTACATAGACAAGCTGTCCTTTCGACGATGGACAAGTCCAAACTCTCAATAGACACTATACCTGAACAGCTGGTAGGGCTGGTCTTTCCGGGAGGAGCTTCCCCGACGTTGACCTTTTCTGACAAGGAACTGCCGCCTGAGGGCTCGGATCACAACAAACCACTTTACATCTCTGTGGAGTGTAGAAACAAATGGATACCGGTGGTTCTTGTCGACACAGGATCCGCCATTAAAGTGTGCTCGTCAAGGACAGCATATGCAATCAGGTTGAAGCCCGCAGACTTCGTGCCAACTGCCCAAGTGATAAGGGCCTACAACAATACAAGCAGAGAGGTGAAGGGGTTTGTGCAGATTCAAACCAAGGTTGGTCCAGGACAACATGATGTTGATTTTCATGTCTTGGACGTTCTCGCAACCTTCAATCTACTCCTAGGGCGGCTGTGGCTGCACCAGGTGAAGGCAGTCTCTTCCACACTACACCAGATGTTAAAATACCCTCACTGGAAGGGGCTAGCTATAGTTTTTGAAAATTTATCAATTCATACACCGCCAGAGGTGTCTACACCAGTTTTGGAAATCGAGCATGGCACGGAGGGTGTGTTCCTATCAGGATTTACTCTAGCCGAGGCCTGGGTTGTTCAAAACATCTTAGCCGTTGATGAGGGGTTGTATGTCAGCGCACAGTCTGTGTACCTCATGAACAAACTTCAGCACATCCCTAGGATGGGATTGGGAAAAAGTGGCCGGAAGGGCATTATTGCATCAGCCGAAGTGCCGCACAATCCGTATACCTTTGGCTTGGGTTATCTACCCACCAAAGAGGACTGGGTAAGAAAAGGTAAAGAAATGGCTGGGAGAGCCAGAGCCAAGCAGACCGGGAAGTATTTTGAGTTAATGCACCGACCCATCTAGGGTACCCTGAACGGACACTTTGTCCAGGAGGGGGAAGACTTTCTATTCTGCGGCTTCCCAGAGCCATGGTTGAATGCAGAAAAGAGGCACATACCAGGATTTGAAATCTTCTTCAACTTGCAGTTATCCGAGGATGATGTCGCCAAGGAGCAGATAGGTCCATCAACTGAGGTTGAGCAGTGTAAGGAAGTGGATTCTGAGAACACCGAGTTTGAAATGGGGATAGCACTGGCCTGTTTGCTATCAGATCCTCTGATCGTACATGAGTGCTTGGGGGATGATCTCTCGGTGTCTATGATTGGGAACGAAATGGCTACGAGCCCACCTTCAAAAATTTTAGATGCATCTGTCGCACCCTCCCTCATCTGGCAGTACGAGGAGGGAGTAGGGTAGAGAAACCAACGAATCTCGATGAAAATGTAGAGAGAAGGTGAGTTCTAGAGAGAGAAGCTCAAGATCTAGGGTTTTGAAATGTTTTAGAGAGAGAAAGAGATGAAAAAGTGATATAAAAAATGGCTGTTACCTACTGATATACGCATAGTCCGCTCGAGCGCAAGAAGTGACACTCGAGCACAACATGCACAGTCTAGTAGTTTTGCAGACAACAGACCAATGGTCGAGCGCATGAAAGGCCGCTCGAGCTAAGCCTGCTTGAGCGTAAAATACACTCTCCCAGTATTTTTGCAAACCTGCAAAAGTACTGAGAGTTCACAAAGCCTTTTCGAGTGCAAAAAGTGTCGCTTAAGAGGAGGAGCAAAATTCTAGGCAACTAAAGTTTGGAAACTAAGTTGCCAACCTGTTCCAAACACAACCACAACAATCTAATAGCCAAAATTAAGGATGTGTGAAGGGAAATAAGACATGAACAATAACATGAAACCGTGAAGCCCGAGGCCAAGATACAAAAGGGTCAGGTCTAAACTAGAAACGCTATAACCTCCCCCCCCCTCCCTTAAGGAATTTCATCCCCAAAATTTCAAATCAGGTTTTAAAACTAAGTTAACACCAACCACAACCATGATGATAATCATTCAATTCCACTACCATGACTCATTCTCCGGTCATTGAATCTTATCAACATGATAAACGGAATTCTCAATACTGAATACACAGTTTATATTTCCAAACATATACAATGTTTATAATAAACTCGCATTTCCAAAACATAAACAACATATACCATGTTTCCATATTTCCAAAACGTACGCAATGTCTTCATATTTCATTAACATAACAACAATACAATTCATGTTCAAACATTAACAAACAAGTCCAGATACTACTCACGGACTTCCAACTCACATTCCCAAGTTGCTTCCTCAACCTCGTGATGTTTCCACAATACCTTAACTGAGGGAATTGTCTTGCCTCACAAGACTTGGTCCCGAGTATCCAAGACTCTCACTGATCTCTCCTTATACGAGGCATCCTCATCTACCTTTAAGTCAGTCCAATCCAACACGTGCAATGGATCTGGCTCATATTTCCGAAGCATGATAATATGAAACACATCATGAACCCCGGAAAGCTACGGCGGCAAGGCCAAACAATAAGCTACCTCTCCAATTCGCTTAAGGAACTCAAAAAGCCCAATGAATCGAGGGGACAACTTCGCACTCTTTCCAAACCTCATCAAACCTCTCCTAGGTGATTTCTTCAAGAACACATGGTTTTCCACCTCAAAAGACAAAGGTCTCCTCCTACGGTTGGCATAACTTTTCTAGCAACTCTGAGCTGTAACCAACCTTTTACGGATAAGTGCAACTTTCTCCATCATTTCTTGGACTAACTCTAGACCCAACATAAGTGCATCAACCACCTCGGCCCAGCACACGGGAGATCTACACGGTCGACCATACAAGGGCTCAAATGGTGCCATGTCAATACTCGATTAGAAACTATTGTTATAGGCAAACTCCACTAAGGGCAAGTGCCTCTCCCATGAACCCTTAAAGTCAAGGACACAACCCCGAAGTATCCTCTCAAGGATCTGAATAGTACACTCTGACTGCCCGTTAGTCTGAGGATTATACATAGTGCTAAAGGTTAATCTAGTGCCCAAGGCACTTTGTAGGCTCTACCACAACCGAGCGCTGAAACGCTGATCTCTATCCAAAACAATTGTCATTGGGACCCGATGCAACCTCACTATGTCCCTAATGTAAAGGTCAGCAAGATTATCTACTGAGTCACTTACATGCATAGGTATAAAGTGCGCCGACTTAGTGAACTGGTCAACTACCACCCAAATTACATCACTACCCCGTTGAGTCCTCAGAAGGCCCACAACAAAATCCATTGTGACATGCTCAGCTATAGGCAAGGGTTGGAATAAACCCATTGGCCTCTGATGCTCAACCTTCACTAGTTGACAAGTAAGGCACTTTGACACAAACATGGCCACATCCTTCTTCATTTCCCTCCATTAAAACTAGTGACAAACATCGTGATACATCTTTGTGTCTCCCGGATGCACCACAAGGCGTGAATGGTGAAACCTTTGGAGTACTTTCTCTCGGCAAGACTCCGGTACGAAGAGACAATCAAGGTATCTAACACTTGAGTTGGAGTACACGTTCAAGCCTCTTTCTACCTTCCCACTGGAGATCTTCTCCCAGAGGGATTCTACGTCAAGGTCACCCCTCTATGCTTCTATTTCTCGGTTCACAAGTGCATGTTGTGCAACTATTGAAAACAAGGCCGCAGACCCAACAGACTCGCCAAGATGCAAGTCAAACTTCCCAATAGCACCCAACATCTCCCATTCCTAGATGGCAATACAAGCTACACAACTAATGGATTTCCTACTCAAGGCATCGGCCACAACATTGGCCTTTTCCAGATGATAATGTAACTCAAAATCATAATTTTCTATGAATTCCATCCACCTCCTTTGCCTCAAATTCAAGTCTTTTTGTGTAAACAGATATTTCAGACTCTTGTGATCGGAAAACATCTCAAACTTCTCTTCATACAGATAATGCCTCCAAATCTTCAAGGCAAAGATCACTGCCGCTAACTCTAGGTCATGAGTGGGGTAGTTCCTCTCATATGTTTTCAATTGCCGCGAGCCATAGGCTATTACCTTCCCTTCTTGTATCAAGACATAGCTCAAACCTTCCTATGAGGCATCATAATACATGAATAGCCCAAATTCCTCTCCGAACTAATCAATACAGGAGCAGTGGTAAGTTTGACCTTAAGCTCTTGGAAAGACTTCTCACAAGTCTCATTTCACACAATCCCTTCCTCGTCAGTCTACTCAACGGTGAGGCTAGCTTAGAGAAATCCTTCACAAATCCACGATAATACCTGGCCAACCAAAGAAACTACGGATCTCGAAAACATTCTTAGGTGGTTCCCAGTCTTGCACTGCCTCTATCTTGGATGAATCTACAGTCACCCCTTCCCCGGATACCACATGGCCTAAGAACTTAACTTCTCTCAGCCATAATTCACACTTCCCAAACTTAGCATAGAGTTTGTGGGCTCTAAGCAACTCAAGTACCACTGGTAAGTACTTCTCGTGCTCTTCCTCAGAGGGTGAGTAAATCAAAATATCGTCTACAAAGACGACCACAAAACGGTCTAGGAACTCCTGGAAGATCCGATTCATCAAGTCCATAAATACAACTGGGGCATTGGTTAGCCCAAAGGGCATCACTAGAAACTCGTAATGGACATACCGCGTGCGGATTATCGTCTTCAGGATATCCTCCTCCCTTACTCTCAACCGGTGATAACCTGATCTCAGATCCATCTTAGAGAAGCAACAAGACCCCTTCAAGTGATCAAACAAATCATCTATACGAGGCATTGGGTGCTTGTTCTTAACAGTTACCCAGTTCACCTTCCGGTAATCTATACAAAGCCGCAACGCACCATCTTTCTTTTTGGGAAAAAGAGCTGGTACTCTCCAAGGTGAAGCACTAGGGCAGATAAAGCCATTATCTAAAAATTTATGGAGCTGAATCTTCAACTCACTCAACTCGACAGGTGCAAATCTATACGGTGCCATAGAAATTGGTTTCGTGCCAGGCACTAAATCAATAGAGAACTCGATCTCTCGATGAGGTGGTAAACTGGTAAGATCATCTGAAAAAACTTTCGGGTACTCACAAACTACCCTTGGTAACTCAACTCGGATTTCATCACACTCAGTACTCAAGAAGTTGGCAAGAAGGCAACTAAGTTCACTCCGCCCACGCGGATCATACACTAGGGATAAGACTCTATCCACTCGATCCCCCAAGAAATAAAAGCAATCGCCGCTCAAGGTACATACAATGACCCTCTAACGGTAGCAATCTATAACAGCCCAAAATGATGATAACCAGTCCATACCTAATATAACATCAAAACTAGACATATCAATCAACACAAATGCAAAAGGGAGTTGGCGACCAACAATCTCTATGTCACAGCCCTGACACCCCTGCTTCAAAACAATGTCACCACTAATAGGTGACTTTACACAGATAGGAGATGCTAACTGAGCCAACTCTAACCCCAAAACCGATGCAAATGCAAATGAGATAAATGAATTTGATGCACCCATAGCAATTAGCACATTAGCAACCGAATTGCAAAATAAAAAGGTACCTCTCACTACTGAAGGCGCTAGTAGAAGATCTGGCGCTGTAATAACATACACACGCCCTATAGGTCTCTGCTCAACTTGCTCACCCTTCGGAGCACAAGCCTGATGCACTAATAGAGCCAAAGAGGCTTCCTGATTGGCCCTTGAGGCCTGTGCGGACTATCCAGGCTGGTGGCTTTGTGTTTGCCTTGAACTAGACGCACTAGGTGTGCCACCCAACTGAGGGAAAAATCTCTTCATATGCCCCACCTGTCCATACTGATAACAAGTGAGTGAATGCCCTCTCCTCTGACTCTGGCTCTAAGAACAAGTCGAAGACGATGCAAACCATTTCCCTCATTCTCTCTGTAGGCAAGCTGGAGACTTGTGGCCCAACTGGCCGCACTTGTAACAAGTGAAATCTCCGTAAACACCTCCCCCAGAACCTGAACTCGGAATTGGAAAAATGGACCTCGACTGAGCTCCCTGGGACTACTGTGGGGTGGGACCCCTCTACCTCTTATTGTCCCCCTGAACATCCTGACTCCTCTTGGAGCCCCTCATCCTCTCCTCCTCTATCTGTATCATGGTCTCAAGATGAGTCGCCGCCTCCACAAGACATCTGGAATCTCTAATCATTGATCCGGCTACTTTCAACATGAGCTCGGTCCTCAACCTCTTCTCAAACTCCAAGCAACGACGCTCATCTGTCGCCACTAACTCAGGTGCAAACCAAGAGAGGCTAGTAAATATGGCTTCAAGCTCAATCACCGGAGTGTTCAACTGTACCATCTTGGAAAACTGATCCCTCAACTTCTCCCTAACAGTGGGAGGCAAAATTTTGTCCTAGCAGGCGTTGAAAATAGCCTCTCAAGTCATCCTAATGTGCCCACGCGCATACTTCCACCACTGACCTGCATCCCCCTTCCGCTGGAAAGATGCCAAGGTCACTCTCAACTGGTCGTTCTAGATATCAAGCATCTAAAACGTCTTCACTATCTATTCGACCCACTCATCTACCTTCAGTTGCTCCTTAGGATCACCCACAAACTCATTCGGATTCGATCAGAAAAACTCCCATTTTAAGAAGGGTAGCCCTGCCTCAACTACTTGGGCCTGGACTTGATTCTCGGCTCTGAGAATGTCCACGAACTCGCACAACGCTCCAGCCATTTCGCGAACCAAGGCACCCATAGCCTATTGACCAACTGGGTCAGCCACATTGGCCTGACCAACCCCTTATTTCTATGTCGAAATTTCATCCGGTAAAGGCACCTCATGCCTTCTAGGCCTACCACACCTACCACCACCACGTCCACGTCCTGACATCCAAATAAAGGTAATAGAATAGATTAGCACATTTACAAATGTGCAGAAGCTAACTCACTCACGTCCTAAAGCAGTGGACAACAGTAAGTCACTCCACATAAGCACGTAGTCACATAAACACATACAAATTTCATTCCCGGATAATGATCGTCTCGTGGCGTTGCTAAAGTTCCAATTAGATACAACAGTGATCAAGTGCGCTTTTAATAAGACTTCCAAAAATCCGTAGACTCAATCAACATCTTAGAAAGTAATTCTCATACCCATATAATCACATAAGCGTGTTATCATGTAAGTACTTCGTACATACTAAAGTCTCTATCAAATGAGACAAACCCATTGTGGTACTAACCACTTCCCACGTACCCAAAGTATTCAAACCCGGTACGCTCTGATACCAAGTTCTAATAACATAATTTGCAATAATCGTAACTCCCACTCCTCATAACATAATTAACTCCAATTCGAACCCAATTAATCAAATCGCAATTTTTACAAATTTGAATTGAATATTTAATTAAACTCCCATATGGTCTGATACTCGAAATTAAAATAATTCAACTCACTACTTACTCTTTCTAAATAAATCTTCAATCAAATCGTATACGAATCAGTCTCCATCGTTTTCATCATTCCCAAATTAAATCAGAATAGTAAGCAATTAAAATTCAAATCTCCGTCATTAATTAAATATAAAGTCTTACACAATGGGGTTATTACAATGTGTTACAAGAGGTAATAACAAATGAAAGCTAAACAGATATTTACATGCCCTAATGGTTTACATCTTTCCAAGACCGTACTTGGTTACAACAAAATGAGTCATAATCTCAATATAAATAAAGCCCTAGGCTTGTGAAAAGTAAATACAAAATAAATAGGAATTGAGCCTTCAGCTCCACAGTCCTCCCAAGCTAAGTCCTTGCCGGAGGCATATCACTAGCACTTGAAAATGATTTTTCCCAAGTAGGGTGAGTCAAAGCCCAATATAATCAATCTAACACAATATATAAATCTTAACAAAGATATAAATATGATGTGTACATACAATGCCTGAAACAACTCCTTTACAACTCTTTCGCAAACCATGCCATGCAAACCCAAGTTTTATATCCCAATTCATGCTACCTTAATCCCTTTTTTTTTTTATATCTCAATTCATGTTATCTCAATTCCTGAGTTATTTCCATTTATTACAAACAACCAAACTGAGGATACAACTCAAAGGTTCTCAAATCAATATAATCATCACACAAACACTTTCATTTGCCATTACGTAAATTTTGTCTGCGGGAATCAGCACCCATGTATACACAACGCGTTCAGCACTTTCACCCTGGACACACAAGCCAACTTAATTCAATGAAGTCCGCCCTTTTTCTTCTTCCAAACATGGAGTACATCCCCTTTCTCCTCCCAAACATCATACATATACAATGTATTAAAACACAGTCATGTTCAATGACAACCAATAAGAGATTAGTTTCAATTCACCTAATCTTCATGCAATTTCTACAACAATCATGGCTATCCTCTACCGATAGCCCAAAACAAATATTTCTAAACATATATACAATTTCTAAAACAGATAAATTATCTCAATTTCCATAGGTAAGAGGCAATACATATCCAACTCCACCATTTATATAAAAATTCATCCAATTTCTTGTTTCCAATAACAATTTCATTTATTTATACTAAATAACCATGTGAGACATTTTAGGGCAAAACCTCACTTCGTCGAAAACCCAACCCATGTGCCAAAATCAACAAATTCAACACAACACATCCTCATATCCACACTCATAATCATTTTCAACACCTTCATTTGAAAACTCCTATTTTGATTTTAAACCAAAACCCTAAGTTTGTCTAAAATCCACTAAATCCCAACATCTTTTGCACAATCAACGAATAACTAAGTTAAAAATGAAGCAATGGAGGAACATTAAAGATGTTGGAACTATGTTCTATTCGGATCAAAACGCAGCCCTTGAGACGTTCTACCTTTCTAACAAAGGCACATGGGTAGAGAAATCACTAGAGCTAGGCGAAAATGTAGAAAGAATGTAGGTTTTAGAGAGAGAGGCTCTAGATCTAGGGTTTTAAGAGAAAAAGATATGAAAAGGTGATGTAAAAAGGTGTTGCTGCGATCTGATATATGCACAGTCCGCTCGAGCGCAAGAAGTGACGCTTGAGTGTCAGACACAATAAGTTGTTCCGCTCGAGCGCAAGAAGAGACGCTCGAGCGCAGAATGCACACTCCTAGTAGTTTTGTAGACAACAGACCAACGCTCGAGCGCACGAAGGGCCGCTCGAGCACGAAAAGAACTGCTCGAGCGTAGAATACACTCTCCCAGTAGTTTTGCAGACCTACAAAAGTACTGAGAGTTCACAAAGCCCACTTGAGTGCAAAAAGTGCCGCTCCAGCAGAGGTGCAAAATTCTAGGCAACAAGAGTTTGGAAACTAAGCAACCAACCTGTCTCGAATGCAACCACAATAATCCAATAGCCAAATTTAAGGAGATACAAGGGAAGCAAGGTGTGAACAACAATATGAAACCATGAAACCCAAGTCCGGGATACAACAAGAGTCGGGTCAAAATCGGAATCGCTATAATCTCCTCCCCTTAGTGAATTTCCTCCCTAAAATTTTAAATCAAGTTTTAAATTTATTTTTAAACCAATTACAATAACGATAATTCATCAATTCCAATACCATGACCCATTCTTCGGTCATCCATTCTCATCAACAAGATGAACAATTTCTTAGTATTGAATATACAATTCACATTTTCTAAAACATATGCAATGTCCACACTAAACCCGTGTTTCCAAAACATATACAACATATACAATGTTTTCATATTCTCAAAACATATACAATGCTTTCATATGTCATTAACACAATCAAAATTCCAATACATGTTCAAACATCAACAAATAAGTCTGGATACTTCTTATGGACTTCCAACTCACGTTCCCAAGTTGCTTCCTCAATCCCGTGATATTTCCACAATACCTTAACCAAGGGAATTGTCTTGTCTCACAAGACTTAGTCCCGAGTATCCAAGACCCTCACCAGTCTCTTCTCATACGAGGCATCCTCATCTACCTCTAAGTCGGTCGAATCCAACACGTGCGATGGATCCAGCTCATACCTCCGAAGCATGCTAATATGAAATACATCATGAACCCCAGAAAGCTATGGCGGCAAGCCCAAATAATAAGCTACCTCTCTAATCCGCTCAAGGATCTGAAAAGGCCCAATGAATTGAGGGGAGAACTTCCCACTCTTCCCAAACCTCATCAAACCTCTCCTAGGTGATATCTTCAAGAATAAATGGTCTCCCATTTCAAAAGACAAGGGTCTCCTCCTACGGTTGGCATAACTTCTTTGGCGACTCTGAGCCGTAACCAACCTCTTACGGATAAGTGCAACTTTCTCTATCGTTTCCTAGACTAACTCTGGACCCAATATTGGTGCATCACCCACCTCTGCCCAACACACAGGTAATCTACACGATCGGCCATACAAAGCCTCGAACGGTGCCACGCCAATACTCGACTAGAAGCTATTATTATAGGCAAACTTCACTAAGGGCAAATGTCTGTCCCACAAACCCTTAAAGTCAAGGATGCAACCCCAAAGCATATCCTCTAAAATCTAAATGGTGCGCTCTAACTAGCCATCAATCTGAGGATGATACGCAATGCTAAAGGTCAATCTCGTGCCCAAGGCACTCTATAGGCTCTACCACAACCAAGCCGTGAAAAGTGGATCTCTATCCGAAACAATCATCATAAGGACCCCATGCAACCTCACTATGTCCCTAATGTAAAGGTCGGTAAGGTGATCTACCGAATCACTCACACACATAGGAATAAAGTGCACTGACTTCGTTAATCGGTCAACTACCACCCAAATTGCATCACTACCTCATTGAGTCCGCAAAAGGCCCACAACAAAATCCATCATGGCATGTTTCCACTTTCACTCGGCTATAGGCAAGGGTTGCAACAAACCCGCTGGCCTCTAATGTTCGGCCTTCACTTGTTGACAAGTAAGGCACCTTGACACCAACGCGGCCACATCCTTCTTCATTCCCCTCCACCAAAATTGGCGACTAAAGTCGTGATACATCTGTGTGCCTCCCGGATGCACCGCAAGGCGTGAATAATGAAACTCTTAGAGTACTTCCTCTCTGCAAGACTCTGGCACAAAGAGACGATCACGGTATCTAATATTCAAATCGAGATACACATTCAAGCCTTTCTTTACCTTCTCACTGGAGATCTTCTCCCGGAGGGATTCCTCCTTAAGGTCACCCCTCTGTGCTTTTATTACTCAAGTCACAAGTGTAGGTTGTACAACTACCAAAAACTAGGCCGCAAACTCAATGGACCCACCAAGACGCAAGTCAAACTCACCACTAGCGCCCAACATCTTCCATTTTCGGATGGCAACACTAGCCACACTACCAATGGATTTCCTACTCAACACATCAGCCACTACATTGGCCTTCCCCGAATGATAATGTAACTCAAAATCATAATCTACTTTGAACTCCATCCACCTCCTCTGTCTTAGATTCAAGTCTTTCTGTGTGAACAGATATTTCAAACTCTTTTGATCAGAAAACACTTCAAACTTCTCACCATACAGATAATGCCTTCAAATCTTTAAGGCAAAGATCACCTCTGCTAACTCTAGGTCATGAGTAGGGTAGTTCCTCTCATATGTTTTCAACTGCGTGAGCCATAAGCTACTACATTTCCCTCTTGCATCAATATGCAATCAAAACCTTCTCGTGAGGCATCACAATACACCAAATTGCCTAAACCCCTCTCCGGAATGATCAATATTGGAGCAGTGGTAAGTCTAACCTTAAGCTCTGGAATGGACTTCTCACAAGTCTCATTCCACACAAACTTAACTCCATTCCTCGTCAATCTAGTTAACGATGAAGCTAACCTAGAGAAATCTTTCACAAACCAATGGTAATACCTAGCCAATCCCAAGAAACTACGAATCTCAAAAAAAATCTTAGGTTGCTCCCAATCTTGCACTACCTCTATCTTGGATGAATCTATAGTCACCCTCTCTCCAGTTACTACATGGTCTAAGAACTTAACTTCTTTCAACCAGAAATTATAGTTCCCAAACTTAGCGTACAGTTTGTAGGCTCTAAGCAACTCAAGTACCACTAGCAAGTGTCCCTCGCGCTCCTCCTCAGAGGGTGAGTAAATCAAGATGTCGTCTACACAGACGACCATGAAACGGTCTAGGAACTCACAGAAGATCCGGTTCATCAAATCCATAAACACAGCTGGTGCATTGGTTAGCCCAAAGGGCATCAGTAGAAACTCGTAATCGCCATACTGCATACGGAATGTTGTCTTCGCGTATCCTCCTCCCTCACTCTCAACTGGTGATAACCCGATCTCAGGTCTATCTTAGAGAAGTAACAAGACCCCTTCAACTGATCAAACAAATCATCTATATGAGGCATTGAGTACTCATTCTTAACAGTTACCCAGTTTAACTTCCGGTAATCTATACAGATTCGTAACACACCATGCTTCTTTTTGGCAAAAAGAGTCGATGCTCCCCAAGGTGAAGTACTAGGGTGGATAAAACCCTTATCTAACAATTCCTGGAGTTGAATCTGCGACTCACTCAACTCAGCAGGTGCAAATCTATACACTGCCATGGAAATCAATGCCGTGCCAGGCACTAAATCAATAAAGAACTCGATCTCTCGGTGAGGTGGTAAACTAGTAAGATCCTCGGGAAAAACATCCAAGTATTCACAAACTACCCTTGGAAACTCAACTCGGACTTCATTACACTCAGTACTCAAGAAGTTGGCAAGAAGGCAACTAAGCTCACTCTATCCATGTGGATCATACACCGGTGATAAGACTCTATCCACCTAGTCCCCCAAGAAATAAAAGCAATCACCGCTCAAGGTACATATAGTAACCCTCTGATGGTAACAGTCTATAATAGCCCGATAGTATGACAACCAGTCCATACCCAATATAATGTCAAAACTAGACATATCAATCAACAAAAATGCAAAATGGAAGTTGGCAACCGGCAACTGGCAACCTTTATGTCACAACCTCGACACTCCTGCTTCAAAACAACCTTACCACTAGTAGGTGATTCTACATGGATAGGAGATGCTAACTACGCCAACTCTAACCCCAAAACTGATGCAAATGCTGAGGAAATAAATGAATGGGATGCACCCATATCAATCAACACATTAGCAACTAAATTGCAAAACAAGAAGGTACCTCTCACTACCGATGGCGCTGGTAGAAGATTTTGTACTGTAATAGCATACACACTCCCTGTAGGTCTTTGCTCAACCTGCTCACCCCTTAGAGCATAAGCCTAATGTACTGACTGAGCCAAAGAGGCTCCTTGATTGGCCCTTGAGGCCTATGCTAACTGTGCAGGCTGGTGGCTCTGTGTCTGCCTCGAACCAGACGCACTAGGTGTGCCACCCAACTGTGGACAAAACCTCTTTATGTGCCCTGCCTGCCCATACTGATAACAAGTGAGCGACTGGCCTCTCCCCTAACTCTGGCCCTAATAATGAGCCGAAGACGATGCAGACCACTGCCCTCTTTCTCTCTATGGGCAAGGTAGAGACTTGTGGCCTAACTGACCACACTTGAAACAAGTGACATCTCCCTAACCACCTCTCCCAGAACCCGAACTCGGTACTAGAAAAGTGGACCTTAACTGAGCTCCCTGGGACGACTGGGGATTAGAACCCCTCTACCTCTTACTATCCCCCTGAATATCCTGACTCCTCCTAAAGCCCCTCATCCTCTCTTCCTCTATTTGCATTACGGTCTCAAGATGAGACGCTGCCTCCACAAGGCATCCATAATCCCTAATCATCGACCTGGCCATCATGAACATTAGCCCAGTCGTCAAACTCTTCTCGAACTCTAAACAACGACGCTCTTCAGTTGCTACGAGTTCTGGTGCAAACCTCGATAAGCTAATAAATGTGGCCTCAAACTCAGCCATGGGAGTGTTCAACTACACCAGCTTGGAAAACTAGTCTCTCAACATCTCCCTAACCATGGGCGGTAGAAACTTATCCTAGAAGGTGCTGACAAAAGCCTCCCAATTCAACCCAATGTGCCCACGCGCATACTTCCACCATTGACCCGTATCTCTCTTCAACTGGAAGGATGCCAAGGCCACTCTCAGCTGGTCATCCTCGATGCCAAGCATCTCGAATGTTTTCACGATCTGCTCTATCCACTCATCTGCCTTCAGCAGCTCTTTGAGATCACCCACAAACTCATCCGGATTCAATCGGAAGAACTCTCGCTTCAAAAAGGACGGCCCTAGCTCAGCTACCTGGACCTGGGCTTGATTCTCAGCTCTGAGAATATCCATGGACTCCTACAACGCTCCAGCCATTTCATAGGCCAAGGTGCCCATGGCCTCTTGACCAACTGGTCCTGCTATATTAGCCTGACCAACCCCTTTTTCTTATGCTGGAATATCATCCAGTAAAGGCATCTCATGCTTTCTAGGCCTACCATGCCTACCACCACAACCACGTCCTGACATCCTAATAAAGGTAACAAAAGAGATTAGCACATTTACAAGTCTGCCGAAGGTAACTTACTCACGTCCTAATATTGTGGACAATAGTAATTCACTCCACATAAGCACATAGTCACATAAACACATATGAATTTTGTTCCCTGATAATGACCATCCCGCGGCATTGCCATAGTTCCAATTAGAAACAGCAGTGATCAAGTCCTCTTCTAACAAGACTTCCAGAAACCCGCAAACTCAATCAACATCCTAGAAACTAAACCTCATACCCATATAATAACATAAGCATGTTCTCATGTAAGTACTTCATACATACTAATGTCTCTATCAAGCGAAACAAACCCGCTGTGGTATTAACCACTTCCCACGCACCCAAAGTATTCAAACCCGATACGCTCTGATACCAATTTGTAATGTAATCACCTGACCCTCGTATGTGTTTCTGGTATACTTTCGGTTCCCTATGTTGTGCATTTAAATGCCTATTATGAAACTTTATGTGAGATTAAGTTTAAGAAAAAGAATCTAGTGATTGGAGGCCTGTATCTGTTGAATAAGAAAACATATCTGTCACAATTAAAATGTTTGGATCGGAAATCGAGAGCATTAGAGGCTTGGTGGTCTGAAATTGAGTTTATATCTGAGATCAGCATAATTTTTTAGGTAGTAATAAGCATTGCTGTGAAATTTCAATTTAGGATGATTAAACGATCGATTTTTGTCCTATTCAATTTTATATGTAAATGTGTCTTTTTGAATAAGGAAATTAGAACCTTACAAAATATCTCTTGAGAGGAAAATTAGAGAGGAAAAAAGGGTTTGAAGAAAAGAGGTGAAATTCCTTAAGATCAAAGATTGGTGGAATTGAGAAGAATTCAAGAGTATTGAGCTTAAAGTAAGTCCCATCCATCTAATTCCACTTGCTTTCCTTGCTTTAAAGTAGGAATTTCTTGATGTGGTGTGGATTGGGGTTGTGATGGAATTTATATATACATGGGTGTGTGTTTGATAGTTAGCATGATAAGCTTATCATTTATTTGTTTTGAGTTCAATTGAGCCATCTACTAAGAATTATATTCCACTCCCTCAATCTTCAAGCTTGGCCCCATCTATATGACTAGGTGGTTGTATATATGTGTGTGTATGTATGTATGTTTGTGTGGGTGTATGGAAGATGGCAATACTTTGAAGTTGAACATGTTCATGAGTAGAAGATTAATGATCTTAATCAAGTGAGGTGGTATGTGTTGTGAATCCTATTCATGTAATTTTTAAGCCATATCCTATCAATTGCCAGATTTATCTTGGGCTTTATAAACACCTACCAAAGTCGGATTGTTGGTGGAACTTCGGATTGCCCAAACAGGGAAATCGCCGCACGTGCAGGGGTCATGGCTGCACGTGCGAGAGCATCAGCCGCACGTGCGGGAGTTAAGGCCACACGTGTGGAGAATGGCAAATTTCTGAGTGCAGCTACTGCTAAAAAGGCACTTGCAGGGATTTCCAGCCGCACCCATGCTGAAAAACTTCAGCTGCTCCGTTTTACATGCTTGACCCTCCGATATTATTAAAATCTGTATTTGATGTCTCTTTGATGTTTCTAAATTCGTTGAAGTGAAACGAATCGGAAAATGATTTTAAAAGAAAAACGAACTAATTTGTGAATCATGTTTGCATATAGGGCACCTACCGGGAGGGACTACCGCCCCATCAACGCACTCTGAGTAGTAGTACTGTATAGTACGTTTGATTACTGTTAATAGCTAACATTAGCCCTCTGTCATCCGTAAGTAAACTACGTCGTTTCTTAACGAACGAATGGAATTTATGTTCATCCTTGAACAATGATAGCTGTGTGATTCTGAGATTATTCTGTCATGCTATACATGGTCCAAAGGTTGTCTAGAATTTAGGATATCAATACCAAGGTCTGACATCATTATATAACCCACGTTAGAATGTAAACTGTGTGGTCTCTATTAAGCGTACTGTAATGATGCATGCACTTTTTGTTAAAAGCTATTATTATTGTTCTATTATACGCAAGACAATTATGTCAATCTATAATTAAACCACGGGAAAATCTGTGTGCATTATTGAGTAATGGTACTATAATTGCACAATTACCTATCGTTAATAATTATTATTATTAACGTTCTGTTCTTCGCAAGTTAATAACGTTAATATTTATAAATGACTGGAAAATCTGTGTACGTTGATACAGCTCTGGAATCACCTTGGCCTAAGGCCAATCTATAAAATACGCTTTACTTATGCTAACACTTATTGTCAGCACTCTGTTAAACACAAACTAACTATGTTAACTCATATCAATGATTAAAAGAATCTGTGTACCTCTGTATAACTCTGAGATTAGCTTGTTCTGATGATATCTGGGCCTATGGCCATTCTGTATAATCTATTAGGCCGGAGGCCATTCTGTATGATCTGTAAGACATGTTGTTTCTGGTAAGGAACAAAGTGTTGTATGAAACTAAGTGCTACCGTGTGAGCCACATCTAGAATCCGTGCGAGACACCTCTTCAGTCCATACATATATGAACTGGGCTTAAAGCCAATTTGTTGATATTCTGGGCTTAAACCTGATCTGTTAATGTCTGGGCATATGGCCATTCTGTGAAATCTGGGCCCATGGACAATCTGTAAGCTCTGTTAGGCCTATGGCCATTCAGTATAATCTGTTATGGTAGGGAATAAAGTGTTGTACGGGACTAAGTGCTACAGTGTGAGTTACCTCTAGAGTCCGTGCAAGACACCTCTTGAGTTCATACATGCAAGACTAGGCTTAATGCCACTCTGTTTAAGGGCTCAATGCCACTCTATTCAAGGGCTTAAAGCCATTATGTTTGAAGACTGGGCCCAAGGCCGTTCTGGAAACAATTACAGGATAAGATTAATTATAAGTTCTCTGCAATTATATACCTTGTGATTCAAGTTATTTATTGGATTATTGCGTACTATTATTCACCGAGCTTGGCTTACTTTATGTTATGTCTGTTTCTGTAGGCACTCGACCGGGAGGTCAGTCATAATCCGTGGCATTCATATCCCTTTGTCAACCGTAACGTGTCCAGGCACTTAGGCGAAGCTGTTCATTTTGTGAAGTCTGCCAAGCTTTTGGCTTTGCATGTGAGTTGTGTATAACCTCTTCCTCGCTAATTCTTTTGTTATACGCCCAATTGTGGGGCTGGGTCTGTATATGTATATGTACATAATTAAATTCTCTGATGTACATCCTTGTATGTTCATCTACCTTATGCGATGTTTGTGATCCTGGCATAGTAGTGGTAGCTCAATGGATATTATTTTATGTTCATTTTTTATATTAATGCTTCCGTTCATGCCCCATATCTTATGTATATCGAGTTAAGTGTCCATTTCTGAAGGGGTCATACCCAAACTTTTAGCGACAGGTTTGGGGCGTGACAAGTGGTATCAAAGCACGAGTTGCTATCTCACACACGAATCCATTGAGCCTTAGGATGTCTAGAAAAGACTTAGGCATCATGCATAACATCCTTAGTGCATATGAAAAAGATTGATGGCAACGATAGTTATGTGTGTAATATCTACTACTGCAATGATTATTATCCACATTTATTGTATATCCTGCGTGCATATTGTGATTGATTATTATGTGGAAAGAACTATTGCCTCTGGTTATTTTAAATAGATTGGTGGACAATGCAAGACATGCAGATGGGATTAAATCAACAGCGTTGCACTGTGGAAGTGTGGTGAGGGTTCAAGCTGATCGGTAAGACAATTTATATGCAAATGGTTGGATGAAATGTGTGTTATCGGTTGATAGTATCTATGGGAAATGATGACCACATAATTGTGCTTTCTAGCACCTAATTATGAATTGACTAACCTCTAAGTATTGAATATTTTTAAGATTTGTCAATCAACTAAAATAATATATGTGATGCTCTACCTTTTATGATATAGTCATGTCTTCCTTGCCATAGCAATGTATAGACTTGTGATTTTGAGAAGCTACTGTGTTTAGATATTCTGATAAGCTGTGTTTTGCATGGTAATTTGAACTGTATTGAGTATGACTAGCGGTGAGAAGAAGTTATGTTTATAGTGACCCTCCTTAGAATTGTGTAAGAAGTTAATTGAATGTGATGTTGTTTCCCACTGACTGTTAAAACGGATTAGGGAATGACTTACACATTAGCCATGTTTGGAAGTTGACTATTGACCTTGGAACAACATATAATTAGTGTGATTTTGTGAACCGGGAAAATTATTGACGACTTTTGATGGGGAGCCAGGGAATTATTAATGGTGTCGAATGAGCATTATTTATGTGTAATTGGGATTTGATTATGGGAATTTGTAATCATAAATAGCTAAGAAATCTGTAATCTGTACTTCGCACTCTGAAATCTGAAATCTATAATCTGTAATCTGTTTTGTTTATATGTAATATGTAATCTGTAATCGGGATTTCTTGTAAGGAATGGCTGAACGACATGAAGGACCCTACCCATGACACTCGTAAAAAGATAGATAAGTATTGGCTAATTTGAAATCGAAACTAAATGATTGGCAATCTGATAAGTCACTGTAAAAATTAAAATTCTATTTATGTATATTAATGACTCAAGATTGAGAAATTGTTCTGTGATATATTTCGGTGTAAATCTGTAAATATCAGATATGGCAAATTGCCAATTTCGCCCTCTATTCTGAACTGGAGACTATAATATGAACTGTTCTGTGTGATATGGTAAACTTTATTAAAAATGAATGAACATGGGAATATTTGATATTGATGGTGGGTTAACGATATGTACTAGGTATTCACCTTCTCCTGTATGTTTATACAGATTTGTACAACATTCACTATATGATTACGAGCTAATTTACTGTCGTATTGAACTGATCTTACAAGGCATTCTAACTCTGATATTAGTTGGTCCAAATCATTTTGTCGCTATACTGTTGAATTCCTAGACATTATGGAATCCGAATGGATGTGATTACTGTATACTTAATGAAATCTATGACTCTACGAAGGAACCTAGTGGACTCTACGTACGGGGAATAATGGGATACTCTGCTTATGTTAAATAACTAAGTCGCATGACTGTTCTATAATTGTCGTATGACTGATTAGTTAACCGTAATTTTGAAATTGATTTCTGGCCTTATCTCTGGATGACTCCCTTTGCTCGGAAAGATGGTTGTTCTATCTGTTTTTATTGCTCAAATCCGAACTTATAATAGTACGATTAAGTGCCTAGCATGGCACATCTATATAAATTTACAAAAGTATATGATACTAGTTTTGATATTGTCGTAACTGTTTGATTTGGAGCACGATTCTCTTTATGTTACTGCACTTAGAAGTAATGTTATGAGGAATTAATAATGTGTATTGTGACCCTTCTTTCTGTCGTATTGACCTTGTTAAGAACCATTACATATAGTTTTGAACCAATAGAATGGTATGCCTTTGAAATGCTTTTGGAAATAGGGGAAGCTAGTGGCTACGTGCTTAAGCGACTTAGTTGTGATTGTGGAATGAAGCATACCTTGTTAAATAAGCGGAACCTTGTTGGTGAACTTTAATATCTGATTTCATTATGCATAATACGATTTAAATTTGACTACATAATTAGTTTCTTTTGAAAACAATATATAACTTTAATTAATAACTCATCTTTAAGTGACTTGTAATGTGTGATTTACCAAGTAATGAAATTTGCATATGAACTATTAATACTGGGTCGATCTGGTTATGAACATAGTAAGGAACAATTTTTTTTAGTGTGATTGAAATCAATATATGCTGTGGGAATATATGAATTATGTGCTTAAGGAAACGGTATTTGCTATGTTTCAATAATTGAGAATTGTATGTTTCTGTATTTAAGAATTGGCGCTATGGAACTTATTGACAGGAAAATATTATGATTATAAACCCTACCTACTGAGGATTTTACGCTTTAAATGCCCTGCAATGGACTCTGGTAGTCTTATAATTGTTTTCTTTTACTCTACATGTCGGAAGTAGACACCGAAATGACTAGTTGGATAAAACTCTGAGATGCTTATTATGTTGAGGATTTTGGAATGACTGTGATACATGTCGGGTTAACCTGTGACTCATTCGAACTGAAGAATTACATGAACATCTATAACCAAATTACATGGTAAAACAAGTTTGAGGGACCAAACTTATTTAAGGGGGGGAGAGTGCAATAACCCGACCCTCGTATGTGTTTCTGGTATACTTTTGGTTCCCTATGTTGTGCATTTAAATGCCTATTGTGAAACTTTATGTGAGATTAAGTTTAAGCAAAAGAATCTAGTGATTGGAGGCCTGTATCTATTGAATAAGAAAACATATCTGTCACAATTAAAATGTTTGGATCGGAAATCGAGAGCCTTAGAGGCTTGATAGTTTGAAATTGAGTTTATATCTGAGATCAGCATAATTTTTTAGGTAGTAATAAGCATTGCTGTGAAATTTCAATTTAGGACGATTAAACGATTGATTTTTGTCCTATTCAATTTTATATATAAATGTGTCTTTTTGAATAAGGAACTTAGAACCTTACAAAATATCTCTTGAGAGGAAAATTAGAGAGGAAAAAGGGGTTTGAAGGAAAGAGGTGAAATTCCCCAAGATCAAAGATTGGGGGAATTGAGAAGAATTCAAGAGTATTGAGCTTAAAGTAAGTCCAACCCATCTAATTCCACTTTCTTTCTTTGCTTTAAAGTAGGAATTTCTTGATGTGGTGTGTGTAGACACCCCATTTTTGACCGTCCTTAAGACTTGGACGTCATCATTTGAACACTCGATGATCATCCATGCTCGTGTTCGTTTTGAGTTCCCGAAGGTCTCGGCTGTGCGCCTTGCCTTAGGATCATTCAACTCGACTGTTTTGTGCTTGGTTGTGGACCAAGGACTTGTGGTCTTTGCACCTGAGGGTAGGAAGTGGCTTGTTGGCCATCCCCTTAACCCACCGGCCTTGTTTTCTTGCTATCGGTTAAGAGTGTTGGCCGATTGGCCCTTTAGTTGGTCGGCCGGCCATTTCTTTGGTCGATCGGCCACTTTTTCTGGCCGAGGCCTTTTCTTTGCCTTTTTTAGGCATTGTGCATGCCAGCTGTGCCAGCTGGTGAACACGAACTCTGCCCTTCATACACGTGTATGAAGGGATTTAAACCAACACTTAGCTTCTCTTGGAAGCTTTGAATTGGACTTCCTATAAGAGGAGAGCCTCCCCTCCATTTCCAGAGGTTCAACCAACTGATATAGAAGTTAGATATATCTCTCTATATCTCTTCTCTCTCTATAGTTGTGTGTGTAATAATGTTCTAAAGGGTGTTTTTGTTCATATTTTTGCACTAAAGCACCTAGTGGTACACTATCCCTTGGTTACTGAGGTGCTAAGGAGTTGATTTTAGAGTTTTTGAGTTGGTTTTGATCAGAAGGAGGTGCTGGAGTTGGTGTTCTTGAAGTGTTCTTCAAGGGTGAGAAACTACTCATTTATTCCCCATTTTTGGTTAAGCTTTTAGCAATACTTGCATACTGTTTTAAGCTTAGTGTCCAACTGAAAAAAGTTCAATTGTTGTATGCTAAATATGTTTGTTTAAGGTTACTTTTGGGTTGGGGGTTGTCTACCTCCTCTTAGGCCTTGTTTGGCCTCTTTTTGTGCCTTCCTCTTTGGGCTTTGGAACCCCTTTTATTTTTTACCTTCTCATCACTGAAATCTAGAGGATTTTCAGTCGTGAAGAAGTGGTTTTGAGGTCTTGTATAGGGGAGGGACACCCCTCTCCCTTTGTGTCTCATTTGCTTGCATTGTTGGCTCGCCATAGTAGCATGTTTTCTTAGCATGTTTTGGCCCATTTCAGCAAGTTTTTGGTGTTATCTTGACATGATGTACCTCTGTTTTAAGTTGATTTGTCGGCCTATTGCATACATCACACACTTGCCTTGCAATCCTCTCATTTGCCTAAACATGTATCATGCATTTCGACCATCATGCTTGCATGTTATAACTTAACTTTGAAAAGTTTTTAGCCTTGTTTCACCATGCTTAAGCTCTGTTTGGGTTTGTCCTGGTCATGCCTGCCATGCTTTGTATAGCCACCATACATTCTAGCTTGTTAGCTTTGGGTGTGTGAGTCATTAGCATGCTTTACTTGGGCCATTTCAGTGATTTGGTATCACTTGTCATGTTATTTCAATCCATGTTTCATGCATGTATGTTTGCATTTGCCATCCTTTCAATGCTTTGAAGAGTTGGTGTCTTATGCTCCATGTTTGGTCATTGTGCATTTCTCCATGATTAGGTCTTTGGGATGCCATCTCATTGGGTTTCGGGGCTTGTTTTGACATATTATAACTCTATTTTTCATTGCATAATCCATGCCATGAGTGGTTGTGATAGATGTAGTGTAATGCTCCCTTTGTAGCCTTGCATGCCCCTTGTTTGTGCCCATCTTTTTAGCATGTTTTGGCCTTATCACATGCATGTTCTAGCCTTGTTTTGGCTTGCCCTAGGATTGTTTTAAGTCCCCTTGCCCCTTTGGGGCTTGGTTGATATAGCCATGGTATGAGCCCCTTGACTAGCTTTGAGCATTGGGTCTGTTGGCATGCTATGCTTCACTTGTGCATATGATTTGGCTTCATTCCTCACATGATTTCAAAGTTCGTGGCATTGTCACAATATCATGTTCATCCCTTCTCGCTCATGCTTGAGAGTTGTATCCTTATGCCTAGGTGGTAGACCATTACATTTGCATGCTTATTGTGCATCTCATTCCATCATTCCTTCGCACTATTGGCCACTAATTTTGGACATGACTGAGGTCTGTCCATCTTTAGTTTAAGCCCATTCATCATGTTGTTCAATGTTGCATGCTTGTCTACCTTTGCATGCCATACATGTTTGTATATCTAGGTTGCATCTTGCATGTTTGTTAGTTTGCATCTTGTCACATATTAGCTTAGGTTGCATTACATTTGGCATGTTTGCTACCTTAACCTCGTGTGTATGTTCGAGTCATATTGCATTTGGCATGCTTATGTCGCATTACATTAGTTGCATGTTTTGCATTGTATTTGGCATACATGCATTGCATTTTGTTTGGTTTGGGGTGTCAAACCAAACATGAGGAATGAGGGACATTCGTACTTGAAGTGACGAAACGTACCTCAATCCTTAGTCGCTAACGCTCTTGATCAAGCATGATAGAGTTCTAGGCACTCATATGTTTTGTTGCATTCATTCCACATTAATTTGCACACTCGGCACCTTTGGCCATCATCCATTGGAATGCGTGATTAGTGGCCCGAGGGTCGAGAACCATACTCCCTTGAGTTTATAGCATGATGGGGAGGATGGTTGTGCATGCAATATCTTGTAAATGCCTTGCCATGCACTGTCTGTCCTCTGCTGCAGCAAAACCAAGATTCTGCAAGAAGAGATGGTCGGTCGGCCATCTTCAGTGCCGGTCGGCCATGAATGGTTGGCCGAGATCCCCACAAGTGGTCGATAACCATTTTCCAATGGCCGGTGGTCCTATCTCTTTGCCGGTGGCATCACATAATGCTCAGGGAGTGGTTCAGAAGCAACCTTGGGACTTATGCAGTTTTCAGAGGAGCAAAACAGTGTAAACAGAGGCAACATGTGGCATGGCAACGGGTTTCCGAGCGAGGCAATCGAGCATGCATCATTCAATCATTCCGAGGTGGAGCTGTGGCGGCCTCCTTTTGTAATTAATTTGTTAATTAATTAAGGGTTTGTAATAATTAATTAGCTAGGATAGTTGTTTAATCATTTGGTTTGTATTATTTATTCAGACCCTCCATCGAGAGGGCGAATTTTGTAATAAGTGTGTGTGCGTGTGTGAATGTCTTCCAACCCCACGTCTTTCTCCCTTTTACTTACCTACTTTTAATGGTTAGTTTTAGGTCATGTTTCAATTAGCATACTTATGTCAGCATGTTTGCATACATTCATTCGTATTGCACGCACCAGGCTCGTCGCATCATACTAATTGCATAGTATTTCAATTCCAACTTGAATACGTGTATCAAGTTGTCGTATTTCACATGCCATTCTTAGATTAGCCGAGCCTATTCTAGTTGCATTTTGCATGTGTTGCATTAGCCATCTTACATGAACTAGGATCATGCATGATTTCTAACTAGTTTCTTGTGTTGGCTCGGAGTACACTGTGAGTGTTTATGCTTTAGCATCTTGCATGCGTGTAAGTGTTAACATGATAGCATGCTTGCCATGAGGCTAAGTGCTTATATGATATAACTGCCTGAATGCCTGTGGGTGAAGGTTGGATTGCTTGAATTGGAATAATTCATCGAAATCCGTGTTTTAGTCTACTTGCGAGTAGCAAAATTCAAACCCATTTCCAAACAAACGGATATGCGATGCTTTGTTCCAAGTTAGGCAATCTAGTCTATACTTGTTTTGCTGTGCGCATCACACAGTAAAGATTAGCCAATTAGCCGGAATAAGAATGCATGTGTTTTCAAAAACAAGATATCATGTTTAGTAGTGGCCGATCTTTGATCGGGCGAGCGGGGGTGCTTATAGCTGACGTTCCCCAATTGTACCCAAGTTCCCGAGCCGAGGCAACTTTGGTGATGACGGACACGTGGCCTTAGGCAACGAGTCAGGGTTTCCTAAATTTCCCCAAAAATAAAATATTTAGGTGGCGACTCTGTATCTGGCAAAGCAGTCTATGTTTGGCACTTCTTTCTTAAAAATCAGTTTTTCAAAACGATTTGCCGGATTTCGACTCTTTGGTGATTTATCGGTCTCGTATTGCACTTTGCGGGATTAGATTCAGAACCGTGACATTTGAGTCCAAACTGTAGTAAGCCCAAATGAACAAAACGAGATTTTTCCTGGGACGTTCGGGGTGCGTCTACAGTTTCTGGCGACTCAGCTAGGGATTTAGAGAACTTGACTCGAACTCATGATGTCTTGTTTTGATTACACTTATGTGTCTCTTTGCATTGCATTTGCATTGGTGTGCCTAGGACACCGTGTTTGCCGTATGCTATTCCTGAACGGTTTGCCGGAGGCCTGCTTTGGGAAACGTGCCATAAGGTTGGCCGATTGCGGGCTCTACCACGACGGGAACACAAACCTCGGTTTTTACCGGGGCACCCTTTTCGACCATTCGAACCTAGTGCATATCGAAATCCATAGTGACTATTGCAAACTAGGACAGTTTGCTTACCCGATTGTAGGTTGTTTGAAAACCGCTGTGTGCATAGTGCAACCCTAGCTCCTGACAAAATAGGACAAGGAAACCCTATCCTAACATAAGGGTGTTTTGGCTTTTACTTGCTTGTTATGTGCTTTTTGAGTTGACCTCTACAGGGTATGAACGTATCAGTCTGCAAGTTTGGGTGCTCGAACTCCGCATCGATGATCGATACTTTGAGAATCCGTTATATATGCGGGTATCAGATTCAGATTTGGGGGCAGTGATTTGGGAACAGTGATCAGTGGTTGATAACAGTCCATTCGGTTTATATTTGCCAACTGTGTGTTGTCTTTATTTAAGCTGTTATGCTGCCCGTTTTTCTATTCATTATTTCCTTATTATGCTTTATTTATCTTTTTGCTAGGTAGTTTAGCACAATTGATTCCCACCAGGCAGATATCCCCTAAGCACTCTGGACTAGAGGTCGCAGACTTCATCGATCTAAGGATCTGGTAGACGACCAGTGTTCCATTCTTTACCCCCGGTTGCCAGACGGAGGGCAGTTAGGCAGAGGATATCAGTTCAGCAGTTAGTTCAGAGGGCTTTGTCTACCCTACTTGAGTATAGTAGGGATCTGAGTTCTGTTTCTCCCGCAGAGAGGGAACATATACCAGTAGTTTAGCTAGATCAGGGCAGTATGGCAGGAATGGAAGAAATGATGCGTCAGCTCCAGGAGAGCATGAAAACCATGCAGCGAGACGCTGCTCGTCAAGCAGAATTTGCCAAACAACAAGCTGAGATCATGGCTCAACAGGCAGAGCTAATCACCAGACTACAGCAGCAAGCTGGGGCATCCGCTTCACACCAAGCTCCTCTCCCACCAAGGGTTCCAATACCCGGGGAGACAACAAATGTCCAGGAAGATACGGACATTCCGACAGGGCCGGCTCCGCCCCCAATCCTACCCCAGCTATCCAAAACACCTACCAACCTACCGGACTCTCCCTTTGAGTTCGAGGTGGACCCCACGGCATTAAAGGTGAGCAAGCTTGAAAAGATGTTCAAGAAATCTCAGGGTGTAAAGTCCATTCTGGACATTGAGGATGGGTACACCGACTCAGCCGTGACGCTGCCAGATCGGTTTAAAATGCCACACATCGAACGTTTTGACGGGTCTAGGGATCCTATGGTGCATTTACGGTTGTTTTCGGATATACTAAGGCCGATGGGCCTCTCCAGGTTGCAGAAGCTGTCTTTGTTTGGCCGGACCTTGTCAGGTGTAGCGGCCATCTAGTATGCAAAATTAGAAGATTCCATCAAGAGGAACTGGGAGGAGATGGCTGAGGCCTTCATAGCTCAATACTCCTACAATACACAGATCGAGGTCACAACTCGTGATCTCGAGACCACCAGGCAAGAACCGAAGGAGAGCTTCTCCGATTTTGTGACCCGGTGGAGGGCCAAGGCCTCGATGATGACCATCAGGCCTATTGACAAAGATCAGATTCGGATGGTTGTGCGCAACCTCCAGCCCAAGCTTATGCAAAAGATAATCGTCATCCCCCTCCCCACCTTTGTAGATTTACATGAGATAGTGGTGCAGATCGAAGACACTACAAAGCAGGGCCCCATTGATAATGAGAGAGAACAGCCCAAGAGAACATTCAACTGCAGTACGAATGCAAGCACGAGCAGTGCTGCAGCTGTTAGATCTTCAAATGTGAATATGGTTACCACCACCAATACCCCGAGAGCCCTTGCAGCTACGCCATTCACCGGTGCATCCGGTAGTAGCTCGCAAGCAACCAGATACGCACCCAAAGGCCAAAGAACCTTCACCCCACTATATATGCCCCTATCCAAAGCTTTGGGGGTTTTAATCAGAAAAGGGCACTTGAAGCCCCTAGAGCCGCGGCCATTGCCAGAAAAACTTCCTCCCTCCCATAACTCGGTGAAGTACTGTGCGTTTCACCAACAGCATGGTCATGACACCGACCAATGCTATAGATTGTGTCACGAGATTCAGGATCTCATCGACAACAGGGTGATCGTGCCTCCGGAGAAACCGAATGTCACAACCAACCCTCTCCCACCACATAACCAAGCTCCACCTCCCAAACACATTAATATGATCCAAAGTGGGGTTGAGTCATATGACCCTAGTATATGTATCACCCCTTCTCACCTACCCAAGCCGGAGGTGTTCATTCCTGACAGCACTGACTTGTGCGTGTTGGACATCTCCCAAACCCAACCTGAAACGGTGGTGGTAGCTGTCGAAGACAGAAGTGGGTCGACTGCGGAGGCAGACGAGAATGCAAATACAGAGCCTGAGAGGTTTGCAAACTTCGTGTACAACCTGAGCGGTTACATTACGTCAGTAGGCCAGGCTAGGCCGAATGTGGAATTGCCAATGGGGGCAGGGATTTGTGTAGTCTAGGAGGATGGATTCAATCAGGGGTTAGATGACTTAGCAAATCTGAAGGAAGACATCGCGAACCTTCAATTCTTCAATGAACAAGACTCGGGAGACGTGACAGTCAGCTGGTTTGATTCGGATAGGACAGCGGAGTCTACTGGGTGGCTTGACGACCAGTCGGATGTTGTTGAACAACCTTAGCTAGAACAAGGTCCATCAGAGACGGGGACATTAACTATGGCCGGAAGGGTCGGGAATCTGGATGCATCACCGGAGAGCGCCAGTGTTAAGAATTTCGCTTGGGATCCGGGCAATTTGAATATAGGAGATACTGAACAGCAAGTTACACTGAAACAGTTTGAGTAGGAAAGGATCGAAGATTCTGAGAGGGTCAGAAAGGCCAAGGCCCCTGCAGGGACAGAATGTGCTGCGTGCACAGGAGCAGGGCATGCTGCGGGCACGGGAACAGAAGGAGCTATGGGTACAAGAATAGTTGTGACGGAGCCGGACAGGTGTCTATCGGCCACCAATGGCATATGGTGGGAGGATGACGATCTATGTCTGGCCCACACAGATGAGGACTAGGGGAGTAACCAGTCGGATGATACCTGGTACATTGGCGAAGTTGATCACATGACTAGGAGCGGGCGGTATTTCAAACCCCACACCTAGATCAACTAGAGGCGTCGGGGAAGGACAGGGAGGCAGACAAGCAAAAAGAAAAGCTACTTGAAGAAGAGGCTGTGCTAAAACAACTGAAGAAAATACAAGCAGACAACTCCATCTGGGGACTGTTGATGGCTTCAAGAGTACAAAGACAAGCTATCCTATCTGCGATGGACAAAGCCAAACTCTCAATAGACACCATGCCTGAGCAGCTGGTAGGATTGATTTTTTCGGGAGGAGCTTCCTCGACGTTGACCTTTTCTGACAAGGAACTGTCGCCCGAGGGCGCAAACCATAACAAACCGCTCTACATCTTTGTGAAGTGTAGAGACAAGTGGGTACCGGTAGTTCTTGTCGACACAGGATTCGCCATTAACGTGTGCCTGTCAAGGACAGCTTATGCAATCGGATTGAAGCCCGCAGACTTTGAGCCAACTACCCAGGTGATCCGAGCATATGACAATACAAGCAGCGAGGTGATGGGGACCGTGAAGATTCACACTAAGGTTGGTCCGGGACAACACGAGATTGATTTTCATGTCTTGGACGTTCCTGCAACCTTTAATCTACTCTTGGGGCGCCCATGGTTGCACCAGGTTAAGGCGGTCCCTTCCACCCTGCATCAGATGATAAAATACCCCCACGGGAAGGGGATGGCTATAGTTTTTGGAAATTCGTCAATCCACCTGCCACCAGAAGTGTCTACACCGGTTTTGGAAATCGAGCATGGCATAGAGGATGTGTTCCTGTCAGGATTTACCCTAGCCGAGGTACGGGTCGTTCAGAACATTTTGGCTGTTGATGAGGGGTTGTTTGTCAGCGCACAATCAGTATACCTCACGAACAAGCTCCAGCATAACCCCGGGATGGGAGTAGGAAAAAGTAGCCGGAAGGGCATTGCAATATCGGCCAAAGTGTCGCATAACCCGCATACCTTTGGTTTAGGCTATTTGCCCACCAAAGAGGACTAGGTGAGGAAAGGCAAAGAAATGGCTGGGAGAGCTAGGGCCAAGCAGACCGGGAGGTATTTTGACTTGATGCATCGGCCTATCCAGGGCACCCTGAACGGACGTTTCATCCAGGAGGGGGAAGACTTTCCATTCTGCGGCTTCCCAAAGCCATGGCTGAATGCCGAGAAGAGGCGCCTGCCGGGTTTTGAGATCTTCTTTGACTTACAATTGACCGGGGATGATGTTGCCAAGGAGCAGACAGACCCATTGTAGACACCCCATTTTTGACCGACCTTGAGACTCAGACGGGGAGAAGTGGTTTGAGGTCTTGTACAGGGGAGGGACACCCCTCTCCCTTTGTGTCTCATTTGCTTGCATTGTTGGCTCACCATAGTAGCATGTTTGCTTGGCATGTTTTGGCCCCATTTCAGCAAGTTTTTGGTGTTATCTTGACATAATATACCTCTGTTTTAAGTTGATTTGTCGGCCTATTGCATGCATCACACACTTGCCTTGCAATCCTCTCATTTGCCTAAACATGTATCATGCATTTCGACCATCATGCTTGTATGTTTTAACTTAACTTTGAGAAGTTTTTAGCCTTGTTTCACCATGCTTAAGCTCTGTTTGGGTTTTGTCTTGGTCATGCCTACCATGCTTTGTATAGCCACCATACATTCTAGCTTGTTAGCTTTGGGTGTGTGAGTCATTAGCATGCTTTACTTGGGCCATTTCAGTGATTTGGTATCACTTGTCATGTTATTTCAATCCATGTTTCATGCTTGTTTGCTTGCATTTTCCATCCTTTCAATGCTTTGAAGAGTTGGTGTCTTATGCTCCATGTTTGGGTCATTGTGCATGTCTCCATGATTAGGTCTTTGGGATGCCATCTCATTGGGTTTCGGGGCTTGTTTTGACATATTATAACTCTGTTTTTCATTGCACAATCCATGCCATGAGTGGTTGTGATAGATGTAGTGTAATGCTCCCTTTGTAGCCTTGCATGCCCCTTGTTTGTGCCCATCTTTTTAGCATGTTTTGGCCTTATCACATGCATGTTCTAGCCTTGTTTTGGCTTGCCTTAGGACTGTTTTAAGTCCCCTTGCCCCTTTGGGGCTTGTTGATATAGCCATGGTGTGAGCCCCTTGACTAGCTTTGAGCATTGGATCTATTGGCATGCTATGTTTCACTTGTGCATATGATTTGGCTGCATTCCTCACATGATTTCAGAGTTCGTGGCATTGTCACATTATCATGTTCATCCCTTCTCGCTCATGCTTGAGAGTTGTATCCTTATGCCTAGGTGGTAGGCCATTACATTTGCATGCTTATTGTGCATCTCATTCCATCATTCCTTGGCACTATTGGCCACTAATTTTGGACATGACTGAGGTCTGTCCATCTTTAGTTTAAGCCCATTCATCATGTTGTTCAATGTTGCATGCTTGTCTACCTTTGCATGCCATACATGTTTGTATATCTAGGTTGTGTCTTGCATGTTTGTTAGTTTGCATCTTGTCACATGTTAGCTTAGGTTGCATTACATTTGGCATGTTTGCTACCTTAACCTCGTGTGTATGTTCGAGTCATATTGCATTTGGCATGCTTATGCCGCATTACATTAGTTGCATGCTTTGCATTGTATTTGGCATACATGCATTGTATTTTGTTTGGTTTGGGGTGTCAAACCAAACATGAGGAACGAGTGATGTTCGTACTTGAAGTGACGAAACATACCTCAATCCTTAGTCGCTGACGCTCTTGATCAAGCATGATAGAGTTCTAGGCACTCATATGTTTTGTTGCATTCATTCCACATTAATTTGCACACTCGGCACCTTTGGCCATCATGCATTGGAATGCGTGATTGGTGGCCCGAGGGTCGTGAACCATACTCCCTTGAGTTTATAGCATGATGGGGAGGATGGTTGTCCATACATTATCTTGTAAATGCCTTGCCATGCACTGTCTGTCCTCTACTGCAGCAAAAATAGGATTCTGCAGGAAGAGATGGTCGGTCGGCCATCTTCAGTGCCGGCCGGCCATGAATGGTTGGCCGAGATCCCCACAAGTGGTCGATAACCATTTTCTAAGTGCCGGTGGTCCTATCTCTTGGCCGATGGCATCACACAATGCTCAGGGAGTGGTTCAAAAGCAGCCTTGGGACTTGTGCAGTTTTTAGAGGTGCAAACCAGTGCAAACAGAGGCAACATGTGGCATGGCAACGGGTTTCGAGCAAGGCGATCGAGCATGCATCATTCAATCATTCCGAGGTGGAGCTGCGGCAGCCTCCTTTTGTAATTAATTTGTTAATTAATTAAGGGTTTGTTATAATTAATTAGCTAGGATAGTTGTTTAATCATTTGGTTTGTATTATTTATTCGGACCCTCCATCGAGAGGGAAAATTTTGTAATAAGTGTGCGTGCGTGTGTGAAAGTCTTCCAACCCCACGTCTTTCTCCCTTTTACTTACATGCTTTTAATGGTTAGTTTTAGGTCATGTTTCAATTAGCATACTTATGTCAGCATGTTTGCATACATTCATTCGTATTGCACGCACCAGGCTCGGCGCATCATACTAATTGCATAGTATTTCAATTCCAACTTGAATACGTGTATCGAGTTGTCGCATTTCACATGTCATTCTTAGATTAGCCGAGCCTATTCTAGTTACATTTTGCATGTGTTGCTTTAGCCATCTTACATGAACTAGGATCATGCATGATTTCTAACTAGTTTCTTGTGTTGGCTCGGAGTACACAGTGAGTGTTTATGCTTTAGCATCTTGCATGCGTGTAAGTGTTAACATGACAGCATGCTTGCCCTGAGGCTAAGTGCTTATATGATATAACTGCCTGAATGCCTATGGGTGAAGGTTGGATTGCTTAAATTGGAATAATTCATCGAAATCCGTGTTTTAGTCTACTTGCGAGTAGCAAAATTCAAACCCATTTCCAAACAAACGGATATGCGATGCTTTGTTCCAACTTAGGCGATCTAGTCTATACTTTTTTTGTTATACGCATCACATAGTAAAGATTAGCCAATTAACCGGAATAAGAACGCATGTGTTTTCAAAAATAAGATATCATGTTTAGTAGTGGCCGATCTTTGATCGGGCGAGCGGGGGTACTCATAGCTGACCTTCCCCAATCATACCCAAGTTCCCAAGCCGAGGCAACTTTGCTGATGACGGACACGTGGCCTTAGGCAACGAGTCAGGATTTCCTAAATTTCCCCAAAAATAAAATATTTAGGTGGCGACTTGTATCTGGCAAAGCAGTCCATGTTTGGCACTTCTTTCTTAAAAATCAATTTTCCAAAACGATTTGCCGGATTTGGACTCTTTGGTGATTTATCGGTCTCGCATTGCACTTTGCGGGATTAGATTCAGAACCATGACATTTGAGTCCGAACTGTAGTAAGCCCAAATGAACAAAATAGGATTCTTCCCGGGACGTTTGGGGCGCGTCTACAGTGTGGATTGGGGTTGTGATGGAATTTATATATACATGGGTGTGTGTTTGATAGCTAGCATGATAAGCTTATCATTTATTTGTTTTGAGTTCAATTGAGCCATTTACTAAGAATTATATTCCACTCCCTCAATCTTCAAGCTTGGCCCTATCTATATGACTAGGTGGTTGTATATATATGTTTGTATGTATGTATGTTTGTGTGGGTGTATGGAAGATAGCAATACTTTGAAGTTGAACATGTTCATGAGTAGAAGATTAATGATTTTAATCAAGTGAGGTGGTATGTGTTGTGAATCCTGTTCATGTAATTTTTAAGCCATATCCTATCAATTGCTAGATTTATCTTGGGCTTTATAAACACCTACCAAAGTGGGATTGTTGGTGGAACTTCGGATTGCCCAAACAGGGAAATCACCGCACGTGCGGGGGTCATGGCCACACGTGCGGAGAATGGCAAATTTCTGAGTTCAGCTACTGCTAAAAAGGCACTTGCAGGGATTTCTAGCCGCACGTGTGGGACCAACCGCCGCAAGTGCGGGGCTCACAACCTCACGTGCGGCCCATGCTGAAAAACATCAGCCACTTCGTTTTACATGCTTGACCCTCCAATATTATTAAAATCTATATTTGATGTCTCTTCGATGTTTCTAAATTCGTTGAAGTGAAACGAATTGGAAATGATTTTAAAAGAAAAACGAACTAATTTGTGAATCATGTTTGCATGTAAGGCACCTACCGGGAGGGACTACCGCCCCATCAACACACTATGAGTAGTAGTACTGTATAGTACATTTGATTACTGTTAATAGCTAACATTAATCCTCTGTCATCCGTAAGTAAACTACGTCGTTTCTTAATGAACGAATGGAATTTATGTTCATCCTTGAACAATGACAGCTGTGTGATTCTGAGATTATTCTGTCGTGCTATACATGGTCCGGAGGTTGTCCAGAATTTATGATATGAATACCAAGGTCTGACATCGTTATATAACCCACGTTAGAATGTGAACTGTTTGGTCTCTATTAAGCGTACTGTAATGATGCATGCGCTTTCTGTTAAAAGCTATTATTATTGTTCTGTTATGCGCAAGACAATTATGTCAATCTATGATTAAACCACGGGAAAATCTGTGTGCATTATTGAGTAATGGTACTGTAATTGCACAATTACCTATCGTTAACAATTATTATTATTAACGTTTTGTTCTTCGCAAGTTAATAATGTTAATATTTATAAATGACTGGAAAATCTGTCTACGTTGATACGGCTCTGGAATCACCTTGGCCTAAGGCCAATCCATAAAATACGCTTTACTTATGCTAACACTTATTGTTAGCACACTGTTAAATGCAAACTAACTATGTTAACTCATATGAATGATTAAAAGAATTTGTGTACCTCTGTATAACTCTGAGATTAGCTTGTTCTGATGATATCTGGGCCTATGGCCATTCTGTATAATCTGTTAGGCCGGAGGCCATTCTGTATGATCTGTAAGACCTGTTGTTTCTGGTAAGGAACAAAGTGATGTACGGAACTAAGTGCTACCGTGTGAGCCACCTGTAGAATTCGTGCGAGACACCTCTTGAGTCCATACATATATAAACTGGGCTTAAAGCCAATCTGTTGATATTCTGGGCTTAAAGTTGATCTGTTAATGTCTGGGCGTATGGCCGTTCTGTGAAATCTGGGCCCATAGCTAATCTGTAAGCTCTGTTAGGCCTATGGCCATTCGGTATAATCTGTTATGGTATGGAATAAAGTGTTGTACGGGACTAAGTGCTACAGTGTGAGTCACTTCTAGAGTCTATGCGAGACACCTCTTGAGTTCATACATGCAAGACTAGGCTTAATGTCACTCTGTTTAAGGCCTCAATGCCACTCTGTTCAAGGGCTTAAAGCCATTCTATTTGAAGACTGGGCCCAAGGCCGTTCTGGAAACAATTACAGGATAAGATTAATTATAAGTTCTCTGCATTTATATACATTGTGATTCAAGTTATTTATTGGATTATTGCGTACTATTATTCACCGAGCTTGGCTTACTCTATGGTATGTCTGTTTCTGTAGGCACTCGACCTGGAGGTCAGTCGTAATCCATGGCATTCGTATCCCTTTGTCAACCGCAACGTGTCCAGGCACTTAGGCGAAGCTGTTCATTTTGTGAAGTTTGCCAAGCTTTTGGCTTTGCATTTGAGTTGTGTATAACCCCTTCCTCACTAATTCTTTTGTTATACGCCCAATCGTGGGGCTGGGTCTGTATATGTATATGTACATAATTAAATTCTCTGATGCACATCCCTGTATGTTCATCTACCTTATGCGGTGTTTGTGATCTTGGCATAGTAGTGGTAGCTCAATGGATATTATTTTATGTTCATTTTTTATATTAATGCTTCCGTTCAGGCCCCATATCTTATGTATATCGAGTTAAGTGTCCGTTTCTTAAGGGGTCATACCCAAACTTTTAGAGGCAAGTTTGTGGCATGACATGTAACATCCCCAAAATAATTACAATAAACCAATTCCAAACACTAGTACAATGTGATATAAATAAAATAAGAAGCTTTCATTAATCAAAGTTAATATACAAAAGGTGACACAGGCGATATATTCATAATCGTTCATCCTGAATCTACATCATGTGTTACAAGAGGTAATAATAAATGAAAGCTAAACTGATATTTACATGCCCTAATGGCTTACATCTTTCCAAGACCGTGATTGGTTACAATAAAATGAGTTATAAGCTCAATATAAATAAAACCCTAGGCTTGTGAAAAGTAAAAACAAAATAAATAGGAATTGAGCCTTCAACTCCACAATCCTCCCAAGCTAAGTCCTTGGCGGAGGCATATCACCAGCACCTGAAAATGGTTTTTCTCAAGTAGGATGAGTCAAAGCCCAGTAGAAACAATCTAACACAATATATGATTCTTAACAAAGATATAAATATGATGTGTATATACAATACTTCAAACAACTCCTTTACACCGGTTTCGCAAACCATGCCGTGCCAAGTTTTATATCTCAATTCATGCTACCTTAATCCCCTTTTTATCTGTGATACCCCTGTTCTGTATTATGTTAATTGGTCCCTGATACGTATGTGATTATATGTTTTGATATGATTTTGTGTGCCATTATGTGGATATATGTGATTTTGGAACTCTATCTGTTCACCGTAGGAATATCTATTTGAATAATCCGCTTTGGAATTAAATTGAGGGCCTTATCGGCCACAGAACCCGAAATTGATTATGCCTTTGTGATTAGCGTAATTTTTAGAGCCTATGGTGAAATTTAATTAGAAAACTGATTCGGGTCAGATTAATCAGATTTAATTAATGAGTAATGCTCAATTATTTTATGTTAAATAATGCATGTGAGTGGGGCTATATTATAAGCCTTCTTAAGTTCAATTCTTTCCCTTTTATATGACTTTGGCTGAGCAAACTCTAAGAGAAAAAGAGGGGGGTCAGCTATTAGAGAGAGAGAGAGAGGGAGAGAATTGTGTTATTTTGACTCAAGCTTGAAGAATTTGAAGTCCATCTCTAAATTGGACCACAGATTGAAGGAATTGGGCTTCTAGGTAAGCCATTGACTCTTAAATTCATGAAAGTAATGTGTGATCTTGTGTGTTCAAGGGTTGTTTGTACTCAAGAGCATGAGTTAAGTTGGTTTTGTTGGAATTAAAGCGCATGCATGTATGAAATTGTGTTGAAATGGCATGTGTAAGCTTGAAATACATGATTCATGTAGAGTTTTAGTTGAAACTCATGTTTTGATCACCATTTGTGTTGTCTAAGATGAGAATGTGGCTAATTCATCACATGCATGTACATATTATGTGAATGGGAGCTTGAATGCATGAATTTGTATATTGTTAATGAGTTTGATGGGAGATTGGGGCATGCATGTGACTTATTTGTGTAATTGAGCCTCATTGAGTTGTAAGTTGAGGTCTATACCATGTTAGCATGATTATATTTGAGATTTGAGCTATTGCATGCAAGAATTGTAGCTGGAAAAATTGAATTGGAGCTCAAGAACACAACCTAGAATTTCCAGAATTTTGACGTCCGCTCGAGCAAAGAATTCAAGCTCCTAGCACTTTTGGCAGACATGGCTCCCGCTCGAGCGGGGATTTGAGGTAACCAGCACTTTTGCAAGCTTAAGGGTCTGCTCGAGCGGGGACCCTGTTTTCTGAAATTTTGTTTTTGCATTCTGAGTTCTGTTTTCCGTTCTCTTTCACTTGTCAGCACTCTTAGGTGTATGCTAAGCATGGTAAATGAGTTAATGAGATAAGAATAAGGCCTAAAGAGGATTATGTGAATTAAGGAACGGATGGAATTATTGATGACCCTTTTGGTTCATGAAATGTGTAGGGTCAAGCTCCAGGGCAAATCCACAAGCCGATCACTGTGAGTAATATCGATATTTGAATGCTTGTGAATGTCCAACTGTTTATTCCCTTATAAGCTTTATGAATTGTTAATTGGGATTGTCGACAAAAGTCCGACACGAGTGAACGAATGGACCAAAGGTCGTTTTGATAAGAAAAATACATGGACCAAAGGTCGTTTTGATAGAACTGAATGGACCAAAGGTCGTTTTGATAGGAATGAATGGACCTAAGGTTGTTTTGGCATGAATGAGTGGGCCAAAGGCCGTTTTGATACAAATGTGTGGGCCGAAGGCCATTTTCATACGAATGTATGGGCCGAAGGCCGTTTTGATACGAATGTATGGGCCGAAGGCTGTTTTGAAACGAATGTATGGGCCGAAGGCCGTTTTGATACGAATGTGTGGGCCGAAGGCCATTTTGATATAAATGAATGGGCCGAAGGCCGTTTTGACATAAATGAATGGGCCGAAGGCCGTCTTGACGTGAATGGAATATGAATTGGGCCCAAGGCCGTTTGGAGTATATTGTTTTACATATTGTTTATATGACTTCTGTATTTGATATTATTCACTGGGCTATTGCTCACGCTCATTCATGTGTTTGTAGGTGAGCCGAGGGAAGTCCAAACCCAGCCCCAGTGAAGTCTGCCAGGAACAACACGAGTTTTGAGAAAGTCAGCCTTGTGTCTCACGTACGAGACCTATCCTTGCCATTTTGTTACGTAATTATATTTTGTCTTGCTGGCAAGGACTTTATTTATATTTGTAAATAGTCTGTCATGGGTTGACTTAGTTGGATGATCCTGTCTGTAAAGGATTTTGTGATACTGTACTTGTTGTGGGTTATTAACGTAGATGTGCATGGTTTGTTTGAATGTGCATATAAGCACGGCTCTATGGACAAAAATTTTAATTTTTTGCTTCTGTTTGGCCCCTTTACTCTAATGAGTTATGTCTATTTTGGGATTTGAGGCCGTAGGCAATCACAGGATTACTGGCCGGTTATGTCCTTAACCCATAGGGGCGGGTTCGGGTCATGACATTATCTCAATTCATGTTATCTCAATTCCTAAGTTATTTCCATTTATTATAAACAACCAAATTTAGGATACAACTCAAAGGTTCTCAAATCAATATAGTCATCACACAAACATTTCCATTTGCCATTTTATAGAAATTTCGTCCATGGGAATCAACACCCATGTATACACAACGTTTTTGAGACTTTAACCCTGGGCACACAAGATAACTTAATTCAATGGAGTCCATCCCCTTTCTTCTCCCAAACATGGAGTACATCCCATTTCTCTTCCCAAACATCATACATATACAATGTATTAAAACACAGTTATGTTCAACGACAACCAATAAGAGATTAATTTCAATTCACCCTTCCCTATAGATAGACATGTGGTAAGTTTTATTGCATAAAAACCATGTTATTGAGGATTTTTTTTTTTTTGAAAAATCATGATAGAGGATCTAAGATATGGGTGTTGAGACTGAGATTTTTATGAGATTGGTTGATGTTGGGTTAATTTGAGGTGTGATTTAACATATTTAGGATTAGAGAGATATAAAGCCCTAATTATTTTGTGATAATGCCTAATAGCTAAAAAGGGGTTAAAATAGCGAAATGATCAAGTTGTGAATTAAAGAAGTGGATTAATGATTTGGTGATTTATTGCAATTTAATCGGGTCTCATGATTTTTTTATTTTGTTATTTTTTAAACGTCTACTTTGTGATTGAGTTGATCTTAATTAAATATAATGAATGGTTAATTTTGATTAATTGTTAAAAAGGGAATTTAACCATAAGATTGGGAATTTTGGGCAATAACCTTGTTGAGTTGAAATTGAGCCGATTATGATTTGTATTCGATGGGTTGAGCTTCTGGTTAAATGAATGAAACGAGTCTCTTCATTATACATACACATGTACAAAAGTTGGTGTATTGCAAATTAGAAATTTTGGAAATTGACATTAGAATGCTGAGAAAATTATAACTCTTTTGTGAATTGAGGAAGAACCTGGGTAAAGGTTGAAAACCTTGGAACATCATAAATGTTGTTCGACCTAATGCTTCTCAAGAATTGAATGATTGCATTTTGTGCATTTAATACATTTTGCTTAGAGGTTTTGACCTTGGTCATCGGTGGAGGATGACATTGTTGTGTTGATAGTTGTGTGTATGCATTACACTTGTTGATTGTACTTTATCATGTTGTGATGCTTGGTAACGTGTACTACGCTAATAATGAGAGGTACCATTCCCTTCCAGCTAGCACTTGGAGAATTGGCTACGTTGATAATGAGAGGTACCATTCCCTTCCAGCTACCACCTGAAGAATTGGCAGAGGTACCATTCCCTTCCAGCTGGTGTCCGGTAAATTGGCATTTCACTAGAGAAAATGTATTATTGGCTTACCGTGCTTGAGGCAGGCAGAGTGGAATTGATTTAATACTATTACTTCGGTATTTGAATGTGTTATGTGTTATGGTGATTACAATTCAGTAAGCTTGAGTTGCCTTATATGTTGAGTAGATGTGTTCATATATGTGTGGACGTGCTAGAGGGTGTTACGGGAATTTCCTACCTTGAGTTATTTTATTGAAGGTACTTGTTATAAGTTTTGAGTCTAAGATTGAGAATTTGATGAATGTGTGGAGTCAGACTTAGGTTGTATTATGGGTATGAACAATGTGAAGAAATCAGATTTTGGTGAACGCACTTTCAAAAGAAGGAAAAACAAAGAGAAATAAAATGGATATTATGTGTTAATGGAAAATACGATTACTGTGTAATGATTGTTTAATTGGGAAATGGGTAGTAAAAGCGAACCTTGGTGTTGTTGAATAAACTGAATGTTTTCGAGAAAAGTAATTATGTATGTATACTTTGGTTATAAAATGCCACATTATTTATATGGTATGAGACTAGCATTTATGATCATAGCTATTTGTAAGTTGTTATTGCTGAGGATTAAGTTGAGATCCCTACTGGACTTTATGTTCATCCCACGTTGCTAATCCTTTTTCAGGTGAACATCGAGGTGTGCTACAAGGTCATGGATTTTCCTTAATTGTTAGCCACAAGGCCTTTTATTTGTGGGCGGAATGCCTTTGATGTAAAAAGGGTTAAACCCTTTCTTGTACGTTAAAGATGTAAGCCTGCGAGCAATTTATTTAGTTACGTTCATCTCGCATTCGTTTTATATTCGCTTGAGAGAACTCTTCCTTATGTATTTATAAATATAATGAGCTTCTGTATGCTATTTCTGAAATGGAACTTATTATAATGGCTTTGGTAATGAATTCCGAGTAATAAGAAGTGGGGCGTGACAAGTCCGGTCTGCAACCTCTTATCGATCTCCAAACATCGGCGCTCATCGGTCGCCACTAACTCCAGTGCAAACCTAGACAAGCTAGTAAAGGTAGTCTTAAACTCCGCCACTGGTGTATTCAACTGTACCAACTTGGAGAACTGATACTTCAACTTCTACCTCACCGTAGCAAGTAAGTATTTGTCCTGGAAAGCTTCAACAAAGGCTCCCCAAGTCCCTCTGATGCGCCCCCGCTCATACTTCCACCACTGACCCGCGTCTTCCTTCAGCTGGAAGGACGCCAAGGTCACTCACAAGCCCCCGTCTTCGATGCCAAGCATCTAAAACGTCTTTGTCATCTACTCTAGCCACTCATTAGCCTTCAATGGCTCTTTAGGATCTCCCAAAAACTCCTCCAGATTCGACCGGAAGAACTCCCTCTTCAAAAAAGACGGCCCTGTTTCAGCTACTTGAGCCTGGACTTGATTCTCAACCTTGAGAATGTCCATAGATTCCTTCAATGCTCCTGCCATTTCACGGGCTAAAGCGCCCATGGCCTTCTGACCTACTGGCTCGGCCACGTTGGCCTGACCAACTCCTTCCTCCTGCGCTAGAATCTCATCGGGTATGAAGGTAACTTGGTTACAACAAAAGAGAGTCATAAGCTCTTTACAATTAAAAGCCCTCAGCCAAATCATCACATTCAATGACACAATTCTTGTGATTTGTTTCAATTTACCTAATCCTCATGCAATTTCTACAACAATCATGGCTATCCTCCACTAATAGCCCAAAAGAGATATTTCTAAACAGATAAATAAATATGTCAAACAGATAGTTTATCAAATTTCCATGGGTGAGTAATTTAACAATCCAATTACACCATCCATTCATATAACCTCCCAATTGCACATTTCCCACATCAATTTCATTATTTATTCAAAATAATTATTCAACCCAAGCTAGGGTAAATATTTCCCTTATTCCAAAATACCAACCCATATGTCTAAATTTCACTATTTCAACATTAGAGAACATCATACACAAACCCCATGGTTATTTTGTAAATCAACATGAAAACCCATCTTTTTAGTTTAGAACCCCAAACCTTAACTTTGCCCAAATCACTCCCAAATCCCTTCATTTATTCAAAATGACAAATACCTAGGTTAAACAACATAACAAGGTGTAGAATATCCCTACCTCAAAGCTAAGAGACCAAAGGAGATGATGAAGAGCTTCAAGAATGCCCCAAATTCAATTTTGCTCAGATCAAAGGAAAGCCCTTAAGATGCTCCAACACTTTAACAAAGGGACTAGGGTTGAGAGATACTTAGATCTAGGGTTATTTGTAGAGAGAGAGGATGTTTTAGAGAGAGAGACAATTGATCTAGGGTTTTTAGGAGAAAACAAATCAAAAAGTGAAGTAAAATCACTCTACTGCGAACTGATATACGCAGTCCTCGCTCGAGTGAAGGAGTCGTCGCTCGAGCGACCAGGCACAACAGTGACCCGCTCGAGCGCAAAAAGCATTGCTCGAGCGTGGAATGCAAAGCTCCAAGTCTTCCATAGACGCAGACGCACGCTTGAGCGCAAGAAGTCTCGCTCGAGCGAAGAAACATTTTCACAAGGCTTGCTCGAGCACAAGAAGTCTCGCTCGAGCGAAGAACTTACATCTTCGTAGAAAAGCTGCATTTGGGAAACAAACCTGAAGACCCTCATTTCTCACCCGAGCGCAAGAAACCTCGCTCAAGCAAAGATGCAAGTTAAGAAGCTTAGCTCGAGCGAAGAGGCCAAAATCTGGGCAACAACAATTTCAACCAACTAACAACCAACCTGTTCCAAACTCGCCCAACAAGTCCCAAAACTCAAATTCAAAGAATTAAAGAAAGGAAATAAGACGTAGACAACAACATATAATCATAGAACCCGAGTCTGGAACACAATAAAGATCGGGGTGAAAACCGGGATCGTTATAACCTCCCCCCCCATAAAGAATTTCGTCCCCGAAATTTTGTACAAGTTTCAAAACCATGATTTTCCAATTTTCAAAATGATTACAATTCAATTCTCGTTGTCATGACCTACCCACCGATCATTCCATCCCTTCTCAAGAGATCAATTTCACAAAATATAGCTCAACATATATTACTAATATGCATATTCTGAAATTTAGCAAATTTCAAGTTTTTCCCAAATATCTTCAATGTTTATAATATATTTACATTTCCAAAACTCTGACAACATATACAATGCTCATATTAAACTTGCATTCCCGAAACGCATTCAACATTTAAAATTCCTTAAAAATCCAAAACATGTACAATGTTTTTATGGTTCATAAACAAAACTAAAATTTTAACATACACTCAAACATCAACAAATAAGTCCGGATATTTCTCACGAACTTCCAATTCACGCTCCCAAGTTCCTTCCTCAACCCCGTGCTGTTTCCACAATACTTTGACCAAGGGAATTGTCTTGCCTCGCAAGACTTGGTCCCGCCTATCCAAGACTCGCACCGGTCTCTCCTCATATGAGGCATCCTCATCTACCTCTAAGTTGGTCCAATCCAACACATGTGATGGATCCGGCTCATGTTTCCGAAGCATACTAATATGAAAGACGTCATGCACTCTGAAAAGTTACGAAGGCAACGCCAAACGGTATGTAACCTCCCCAATCCGCTCAAGGATCTCAAAAAGACCAATAAACCATGGGGATAACTTCCCACTCTTCCCAAATCTCATCAAACCCCATCTAGGTGATTTTTTCAAAAAGACATGATCACCCACCTCAAATGACAAAGGTCTCCTCCTACGATCGGCATAGCTCTTTTGACGGCTCTGGGCTGTAACCAACCTCTTACGGATAAGTTCCACTTTCTCCGTCATTTCCCAAACCAACTCTGGACCTAACAAAGGTGCATCACCCACCTCGGCCCAACACACAGGAGATCTATACGGTCAGCTATACAAGCCTCAAACGGTGTCATGCCAATACTCGATTGGAACTATTGTTGTAGTCAAACTCCACTAAGGGTAAGTGTCTCTCCCATGACCCCTTAAAGTCAAGAACACAGCCTCGAAGCATATCCTAAGGATTTGAATAGTATGCTCGGACTGCCCGTCCGTCTGAGGATGGTAAGCTGTGCTAAAAGTCAATCTAGTGCCCAAGGCACTCTACAAACTCTGCCACAACCGAGTAGTGAAACACAGATCTCTATCTGAGACGATCATTACTGGGACCTCGTGCAATCTCACTATGTCCCAGATATACAAGTCAGCCAGGTAGTCTACCGAATCTCTTACGCGCATAGGGATAAAGTGCGCCAACTTGGTCAACCGGTCAACTACCACCCAAATGGCATCACTACCCCGTTGAGTCGTTAGAAGAGCCACAACAAAATCCATCGTGACGTGCTCTCATTTCCACTCGGCTATAGGCAAGGGTTGCAACAAACCTGCTGGCCTCTGATGTTCGGCCTTCACTTGCTAACAATTGAGGCACTTTGATACAAATATTGCCACATCTTTCTTCATACCGCTCCACCAAAACTGGTGACTCAAATCACGATACATCTTTGTGCCTCTTGGATGCACCACAAGGCATGAATGATCAAACTCACGGAGTACTTCCTCTCGGCAAGACTACGGCACAAACAAACGGTCACGATACCTCATACTCAGGTCGGGATACACAGTCAAGTCCTTCTCTACCTTCCCATCGGAGATCTTCTTACAGATGGATTCTACCTCAAAGTCACCCCTCTACGCTTCTAAGACCCGGTTCACAAGTGTAGGTTGTGCAACCACAGAGAACAAGGCTGCAGACTCAACAAACTCACCCAGATACAAGTTAAAATCCCCAAGGCCACCCAACATTTCACATTCCTGAATGGAAATACAAGCCACATTGTCGATAATTTTCGATTCATGGCGTCAGCCACTATATTGGCCTTTCTCAGATGGTAATGCAACTCGAAATCATAATCCTCTATGAACTCCATCCACCTTCTCTGCCTCAAGTTCAAATCTTTCTGTGTAAACAGATATTTCAAACTCTTTTGATCAGAAAACACCTCAAATCTCTCGCCATACAGATAGTGCCTCCAAATCTTCAAGGAAAAAATCATGGTTGCTAACTCTAGGTTGTGAGTAGGGTAGTTGCTCTCGTGTGTTTTCAACTGCCGTGAGCCATAGGCTACTACTTTTCCCTCTTGCATCAATACACAACCCAAACCTTCTCGTGAGGCATCACAATATACTGAATAGCCTAAACCCCTCTCCGGAATAATTAAGATTGGAGCGGTGGTAAGTCTAACCTTAAGCTCTTGGAACGACTTTTCACAAGTCTCACTCCACACAAACTTAACCCCTTTCCTCGTTAATTTAGTCAAAGACGAAGCTAATCTGGAAAAATCCTTCACAAACCGATAGTAATACCCGGCCAATTCCAAGAAACTACGACATCTCGAAAACAATCTTAGGTTGTGCCCAATCCTGCACTACCTCTATCTTGGATGAATCTACAGTCACCCCTTCCCCGGATACTACATGGCCTAAGAACATAACCGCTCTTAGCCAGAACAACCCCACTTCCCGAACTTAGCATACAGCTTATGGGCTCTAAGTAACTCAAGCACCACTCGCAAGTGTTCCTCATGCTCCTCCTCAGAGGGTGAGTAAATCAAAATGTCATCCACAAAAATGACTACAAAACGGTCTAAGAACTCTCAAAAGATTCGAATCATCAAGTCCATAAACACAACAGGTGCATTGGTTAGCCCAAAGGGCATCACCAGAAACTCATAATGGTCATACCGCGTACGGAATGCCGTCTTCGGAATATCCTCCTCCCTTGCCGTCAACTAATGGTAACCCAATCTCAAGTCTATCTTAGAGAAACAACGGGATCCTTTCAACTTGTCAAACACATCATCTATACGAGGCATAGGGTATTTGTTCTTAACTGTAACCCGGTTCAACTTTCGATAATCAATACAAAGTCTCAAGGCCCCATCTTTCTTCTTAGCAAAGATGGTTGGTGTTCCCTAAGGCGAAGTACTAGGGCAAATAAAACCCTCATTTAGTAATTCCTAGAGTTGAATCTTCAATTCGCTCAATTCAACTACTGCAAAACGATACAGTGCCATGGATATCGGTGCCGTGCCAGGCACTAGATAAATAGAGAACTTAATCTCTCGATGAGGTGGTAAACTAGTAAGGTCCTCCGGAAAGACATCCGAATACTCATAAACCACTCTTGGCAACTTAACCCGAACTTCATCACTCTCACTACTCAAAAGGCTACCAAGAAGACAATTAAGTTCATTCCACTCATGCGGATTATACACCGGTGGTAAGACTCTACCAACCCGTACCCTTAAGAAATGAAAACAATCGCCGCTCAAGGTACATACAGTAACCCTCTAACGGTAGCAATCTATAATAGCCCGATATGACGACAACCAGTCCATATCCAAAATAACATCAAAGCCAAACATATCCATCAATAGAAAAGAAAAAGAAAGCCGACGATTGGCGACCTCTATATCACAGCCCCAACACCCCTATTTCAAAACCATCTCGCCCCCAATAGGCGATACTACACAAATAGGAGATGCTAACTGTGCCAACTCTAACCCCAAAACTGATGCAAATGTAGAAGATATAAAATAGTGGAATGCTTTCGTATCAATTAACACACTGGCAACTGAATTGTAAAACAGAAAGGTACCTCTTACTACTGATGAAGCAGGTACGAGATCTGGCGCTGTAATAGCATACGCGCTCCCCGTAGGCCTCTGATCAACCTGCTCACCTCTAGGAGCATAAGACTGCTGCACTGACTGAGCCAAAGAGGCTCCCTAATTGGCCCTCGAGGCCGGTGCTAACTGCGTTGGCTGGGGACTCTGTGTCTACATCGAACGAGATGCACTAAGTATGCCACCCAACTTTGAACAAAACCTCTTTAGATGCCCCACCTACCCACACTGATAACAAGTGAGCGGCTGGCCTCTACCCTGACTCTGGCCCTGAGAACGGGCCGAAGATGATGTTGCTCGCTGCCTTCCTCCCTTCTGTGGGCAAGCTAGAGACTTAAGGCCTAGCTGACCACATTTGTGACAAGTGATGTCTCCCTGACCGCCTCTCCCATAACCAAACTCGATATCGGAAAGGTAGACCTCGAAAGCACCCCCTGGGACTGCTAAGGGTTAGAGCCCCTCTGCCTCTTACTGTCCCCCTGGTCATCCTGACTCCTTTTGGAGCCCCTCATCCTCTCCTCATCGTCATGCATGATAGTCTCAAGATGGGATGCAGCCTCTACAAGGTGCCCATAATCTCTAATCATAGATCCAGCCACCCTGAACATGAGTCCTATAAAGCCCTAACTATTTTGTGATAATGCCTAATAGCTAAAAAGTGGTTGAAATAGTGAAATGATCATGTTATGAATTAAAGAAGTTGATTAATGATTTGGTGATTTATTGTAATTTAATCTGGTCACATGATTTATTTTTTTAAAACATCTACTTTGTGATTGAGTTGATATTAATTAAATATAATGAATGGTTAATTTTGATTAATTGTTAAAAAGGGAATTTAACCATAAGATTGAGAATTTTGGGCAATAACCTTGTTGAGTTGAAATTGAGCGAATTATGATTTGTATTCGGAGGTTGAGCTTCTGGTTAAATGAATGAAACGAGTCTTTTCATTATATATGCACATGTACAAAAGTTGCTGTATTACGAATTAGAAATTTTGGAAATTGACGTTAGAATGTAGAGAAAATTATAACTCTTTTGTGAATTGAGAAAGAACCTTGGTAAAAGTTGAAAACCTTGGAACATCATAAATGTTGTTCGACCTAATGGTTCTCAAGAATTTAATGATTGTATTTCGTGCATTTAATACATTTTTCTTAGAGGTTTCATCCTTGGTCATTGGTGGAGGATGATATTGTTGTGTTGATAATTGTGTGTATGCATTACACCTGTTGATTGTACTTTATCATGTTGTGATGGTTGATAACGTGTACTGCACTGATAATGAGAGGTACCATTCCCTTCCAGTTAGCGCCTGGAGAACTGGCAAAGGTACCATTCCCTTCCAGCTGGTGTCTTGTAAATTGGCATTTCACTGTAAGAAAATGTATTATTGGCTTACCATGCTTGAGGCAGGCAGAGTGGAATTGATTTACTACTATTACTTCAGTATATTGAGTGTGCTATGTGTTATGGTGATTATGATTCAGTAAGGTTGAGTTGCCTCATATGTTGAGTAGATGTGTTCATGTATGTGTGGACGTGCTAGAGGGTGTTACGGGAATTTCCTACCTTGAGTTATTTTGTTGAAGCTATTTTTTTTTAAGTGTTGAGTCTAAGGTTGAGAATGTGATGAATGTGTGGAGTCAGACTTGGGTTGTATTATGGGTATGAACAATGTGAAGAAATTGGATTTTGGTGAACGCGCTTTCAAAAGAAGGAAAAACAAAGAGAAATAAAATGGATATTATGTGTTATTTTGTCACTAATCGAAAATACGGTTATTGGGTAATGATTCTTTAATTGGGAAATGGGTAGTAAAAGCAAACCTTGGTGTTGTTGAATAAACTGAACGTTTTTGAGAAAAGTAATTATGTATGTATAGTTTGGCTATAAAATGTCACATTATTTATATGGTATGAGACTAGCATTCATGATCATGGCTATCTGTAAGTTGTTATTGCTGAGGATCAAGTTGAGATCCCTACTGGACTTTATGTTTATCCCGCGTTGCTAATCCTTATTCAGGTGAACATCGAGGTGTGCTACAAGGTCATGGATTTTCCTTAACTGTTGGCCACGGGACCTTTTATTTGTGGATGGAATGCCTTTGATGTAAAAAGGGTTAAACCCTTTCTTGTACTTTAAAGATGTAAGCCTGAGGGCAAATTATTTAGTTATGTTCATGTTGTATTCATTTTATATTCGCTTCAGAGAACTCTTCCTTATGTATTCTTCATAAATATAATGAGCTTCTGTATGCTATCTCTGAAATGGAACTTATGATAATGGCTTTGGTAATGAATTCCGAGTAATAAGAAGTGGGGCGTGACAACTTGGTATCAGAGCGAGCCGGGTTTGAATACCTTGGGCTAGTGCGAAGTGGTTTTACCACAAAAAAGGGTTTATTATGCTTGGTGAGGACATTGCATATAGTTTGGATAAATGTTAGGGCTTATGTGTTGCATTTATTTGACCATGGGATTAAGTTTCTTAGATAGTACTTGTGGCCGGTGAACTTACTTTGAGGTCCTCTTGGGAACACGCCTGATCAACGTGGTTTCTAATAGGAATTCTTTGGGAGTTTCGAGACGAGTAGCTATCCTCGTAGACTTGATTCAACTATGTGTTTAGATGTTTAAATTGTTTATATGTATTAGGAATTATATGTTTTGGGGGTTAAGTGCATCTTGTTGCTTAGTGGTGGTGATTGTGTGTGTGCCTCTGGGAGGCCGTTGAGATGTGCACTTAGTTGATTTTGTTTTCAAATTTTACAAGATGTCTACACGAGGAAATAGAGTACGGATGAGTGCTAGGGGTATCGGTAGGGGTGTGGCGGTTCCCCTAGTACTTGTCATTGCAGCATCAGCTGTCGGCGAGCAAGTTGCACGCGAGGTTGTGAGAGCACTGCAAAACGCTCTAGCTCACAATGAAAGGGACAACGGGCATACCCTTAAGCTTACTAAGGAGTTTCTTCACTCCAATCCCTTGGAGTTTTTGGGGGAGGCAAAACTGCTAGAGGTGGAGAGTTGGTTGGAACAGATTACCAAGACTCTTGATATACTCAGAGTCAAAGACGAGGGGTTGAGGGTTTCTTTGGCGACCTTCTAATTGAAAGGAGATGCGAATTATTGGTGGAAGTATGCTTGGAACACTGTAGATGCCACGTGGGTTGCATTTACCGAGTCCTTCTTGGCCAAGTATTTTGCTCCTTCTGCTCGAGAAAGGTAGAGGGAACAGTTTGTTGAGTTACGCTAGGATGCTACTCCTTTGGCTCAATTTGAGATGAGGTTCACTAGTTTGTCGAGGTTTGCCTCAGAGTTGGTGGCAACAGAGGAGCGTCATTGTTATGAATTTGAGAGGCCATTACGTGATGATATCCGGGAGAAGGTGGTTGGATCTATGTGGAAGAATTATTTTGCTTTAGTTGAGGCGGCAGCCCATGTGGAGGCCATGGTTAGCAGTGTTGGTCGAGTTAGAGAGGAGGCCACTTTGGTAACTCCTACAGTTCATAAGCACACTAGGCTTAGCTAGAGGTGGAGGTGAGCGCATGCTCACTCCCAAGCTTGGTCCTTGTCTTCATCGGGGGTTTCGATCCGTTGGGGAATTCAGTGAGGTTCAGGCCCCGAATCAGGTTCAGAATTGGGAGACCGTTGTTTGTTTTAGTTGTGGTCAGCAGGGCCATGTTGGTCATTTTTGCCCTTTGCGTGTGAGTTCTTCGGTTGTTTCAGAATCTACTCGGACCTTGTCCCATCAGTCCAGTCGGGGACATTATCGGTACCAGACCCGAAGAGGCCAGGCTTCTGAAGCTTCGCGAGGGTCAACTTTTAAACCAGCGCAGTAGTATCACCCTTGAGAGGGACTTTTGTTTTAGAGATCTATGTTATAAATTGTGAAGCTTTTGCTATTGATCGATGTACAGCAGGATGCTCAGGCACCGTGATTATGTGATTGCATATGTATATGTATTGTTGTTTTTTTACCCTCATGAGTTGGGCATGCAGTGAGTCTTGAACACTCTTTTATATATGTGTAATAAAAAGTTGTTAAGGGTATCGATGATCCTAGTATTATTGTATATCAGCTGTTGAATTTTGTGATGGCCTTTGATTCTTAATTAGTTTGGAAATTGTTTGTGGAGAATGAGAAGTCTGCGGAATTTTTGTGGCTAGCGTAGTGTTCAGATGAGGGCCAAAATTTTAAAAGCTTTATTGTGTTAAGTTTGAGGAAGTGTGAGACTTTAGAGTTTTGCGAAGATTGGTGGAAGTGATGTGGGAATGTCTAGGGAGTGTGAGGTTCATAATCTCGGCATGGTGAGGCGGGCACTAGTGTGTGTCGCTTAGTGTCTTAAGTTGTTGACCAATAAGTTCGTTGTGGTCCTATCGACCATGAATGGGGATAGCGTTGTGCCATAATCAGTTATGAATTGGTGGTGTTATTAGATTTTGAGTAGAGTTTTGAGTGGGAAAAGAATTTCATGGATAGATGCTTGAACTATTACTAGAGTGATGAGTGGTTTGTGTTCTTAGGTAACGAGCGTATTATTGGTAAGAATTGTCTAGTGTGAACGGGATCGTGTGATCGCCATTGACCTATAAGATTGTGTTGGCCATCTAGGTATGTGAGTAGAATTCCTTTGGGAATGATATGTAGGTGTTTGAAGACCGGGAGCGGAAAATTCTTGGGTGATTATCAATGTGCATTTCTCGGAGTATAATTTTGAAAACCCGTGAGTCAGGTAAAGTGTTAGCTTCTTGGTTGGGAACACTTGTAAGCTTTCGTGTATCAATGGTCTTTTGGTTAGTGTTTATGTTGGTATGGAACTTTCAGAGTTTGGAAAAGTTATGTTTGTTGTTTTGCTTCTTTCAGCACCGTGGTTATTTTTATTGGTTGTGGTTATAGAAATGTAATTGTCGCATTTTGGAAGTCACTGTAAGTGTGATGGATGTAATTGGGTGATGGTTGGGATTCACCGATTGTTTGTTGGGAAAACTAAACTGAAATGTGATTATTGGTTTTGAAAAACTTTCATGGCTTTTTTTTTTTTATTATTTCGACTAAAATCTTGGGGTTGAGATTTTAAAGTTTGTTTTGGGAAAGTGTTTACAAAAAAAAATTGGTTTTACTCGAAGTTTATGATATGAATCTTTTGTCGAAAGACGGTGTGAATTTAAGTAAAATTTTGAGAAAATGTATAAATGAGGAAAAGAGTTTTCTTCCAAGATGATATGAACAATCCCTATTCTAACTAGTTTATGTGCCCGTTTTGTTTACCTTGTGTGGATGATAATTTGCATAATAATAATAATGATCATGACTGGATGAAATTCTATGATTGTAATATTTTGTGTTGAAGGCATAGTTCTTATCTCTGCTAGTTATGATTGTTGAAATATTATGTTGATGTTGGTTGTGGCATCACTATGTGTGTGATAGACGTTGTTGGATGACGGCAGAGATTCGCCAGTTGTTATGTTGGAACGGAATTGAGAATAAATGAGATTTGGATCTTGCTTGAAAGACACAAAATGTATTTGGCTTTTGATTGGTGTGGGTCTTCAACACCTTTGAGAAAATGTTTAATATGTAAAGAAATGATTTTTACCAAGAATTGAGAAAAAGATGAAAATTTTCTTTTGGGATTGAGTTGTTAATTATTGTAACCACTTTAATTGTATTGCTAAATCTTGAATTTTATATGTTCAATTATGTGGATCGATTGGAGCTGTAAGAGTTTGTTAGGCCAGAGTCTTGCCTTGGGTCGTGTAACGCCCTCAAAATAAGACATTAAATATTCATTCGAAAGATACATACACATGATACCAAAGTTGTATTCCATTCATCAAAGTGTTCTACACAAAAGATGTTACATGTTAATCAACAAAGTAAATGTCCTACGGGCTTACATCTTTCCAAGTATAACTTGGTTACAACAAAGGAGGGTCAAAAGCCCTTTACAAGTTAGAGCCCTTGGCTTTGAAAAGAAAACATATAACACAAAACAAAACAACCAAAACAGAGACTTCAGCCCCGAGACCTCCCAAGCTATGACCTTGGAGGCGGCATGTCACCTGTACCTGAAAATGGTGTCCCAAGTAGGGTGAGCCAAAGCCCAGTAGAGATATGCTAAATAGAATATAAGAATTAACTAAAACTTTAACATCCGATAAATGTTTAATACAAGTAAACTACGTACATCCTCTCCATAACCAATTAATTCATTAACATAGTCCAATATTATCCCAACAGTTTAAAATGAGACTACAACTCATATATCAACACTTCAATAGCAAACATCATTCATCACTTCCATTCACTTGCCATTTTACTGAACTACGTCTGAGGGAACCGGCACCCATGAATAAATAAGATTTTGGGATTGGCACCCTGGACACTCCGGCCAACTTAGTTATCAATGGAGTCCATCCCCTATCTCCTTCTACACAATAGAGTACATCCCCTATCTCCTCCCATACAAAGATACACAATGTATTAAACATGTTGGCATATACAATGACCCAACAAATTCACATATTTAATATTTATATCCAACCGTCATATTCAATGACATCAACCAAGTGATTAGTTTCAATTTACCTAGTCATCATGCAGTTTCTATAACAATCAAGACTATCCTCCACCGATAGCCCAAGACAGATATTTATATACAGATAAATAAATTGATCAAACAGATAATTTATTAACTTTTCTATAGGTGTGTGATTTCTCAATCCAACTACACCATTCAATTACAATTTCCCCAATTTCAAGATTCTCAACCCAATTTCATGTTCCCACAATTTACCAAATTAATTATACAAATTAATTATTTAAATTCAATTAGGGCATTAATCCCCCTTTCTTAATTATTGCACCCAAGGTCCAATTTCACCAATTACATACACATAACCCCTTTTTAAGGCCTCACATATACAATGGAGCCCAAAGGTAAAAAACCCCTCTTTCAAACATTTCAAATCTCAAACGCTAACTTCCCAAAATTTCCAAATCCCTCCATTTATACAAAATGACTAATTTATGTCAAAACTCATAATTAAGAGTATAGCATCCCTATCTCAAATGAAGAAGCTCAAAGGAGAAGGAAGAAGAAAACCCAAGATGCTGCAAATCCAAGATTTTTCGAATCAAAAGATAGCCCAAACCAAGCTCTAACTTTCTTACAAAGGGACTAGGGTAGAGAACCTCTAGAACATGGAGTATTTGTAAAGAGAGAGTGTGTAGAGTGAGAGAGGCAACTGGATTAGGGTTTTTGGATGAAAGAGAAGATGCAAAAGTAATGAATATCACGCTGCTGCCAACTAATATAATCGAGGCTCGCTCGAGTGCAGGAGTGGTCGCTCAAGCCACCAGACACAAAAAAACCTCGCTGGAGCACAAGAAGCGTCGCTCGAGCAAAGAATACCAACCTTCAGGTCCAAAAGAGACGCAGACGCACGCTCGAGCACAACATTGCTCGCTTGAGCGAAGAGACACAAGACATAAAGCTTACTCGAGCGGAAGCTGCGTCCGAAAAAGAAACCTGAAGTCCCACAATACTTGCTAGAGCGCACAAACCCTCGCTCGAGCGAAGAAGCAAACACCCAAGGCTCGCTTGAGTGCAAAAAGCCTCTCTCGAGCGAAAAAGCCAAATCCTAAGCAGCAACCATTTGTTTCAACTCACAACCAACCTGTTTCAAACTTGCCCAACACATCCCAAAACTCAAATACAAGGAATCAAAGGACGGAAAAAATATATGTATACAACAATACTCAACCATGGAACCCTAGTCCGAAACACTATAAGTAACGGGGAAAACCAGGATCGCTATAACCTCCCCCCCTTAAAGAATTTCATCCCCGAAACTTTATACAAGTTACAAAATCATGCTTATCTCAATTTTCAATATAATTACAATACACCACTTACCGACATGATCCACTACCGATCATTCCATCTCTTCCCGAGAGAATCACCTTACAAAATATAGCTCATTATGCATTATCAACATGCATTCTTTCAAAATTTAACTAATCTCAACACATATATCTTGTGCTTTTCAAACATATTCAATGTTTACAACAAGTTTATATTTCCGAAACTCAAATAACATATGCAATGTTCAAATTCAACTCGTGTTTCCGAAACATACTCAACGTTCATACTACTTTCATAATCTTAAAATATATACAATGCTTTATAACCTAAAACATATACAATGTTTTTATAGTTCATTAACAAACAGAATTTTCTACATGACCTCAAATACCCACAAATTGGTCTGGATATTTCTCTCGGACCTCCTACTCACGTTCCCAAGTGACCTCCCACTCTTCCCAAACCTCATCAAACCCCGCCTAGGTGATATTTTCAGAAAGACATGATCACCCACCTCAAATGACAAAGGTCTCCTCCTACGGTCGGCATAACTCTTTTGGCGACTCTGGGCCGTAACCAACCTTTTACGGATAAGTGCTACTTTTTCTGTCATTTCTCGCACCAACTCTGGGCCCAACAAAAGTGCATCACCCACCTCAGCCCAACACACTGGAGATCTACACGGTCGGCCATACAAGGCCTCAAATGGTGTCATACCAATACTCAATTGGAAACTGTTGTTGTAGGCAAACTCCACTAAGGGTAGGTGTCTCTCCTACGAACCCTTAAAGTCAAGGACACAGCCTTGAAGCATATCCTCAAGGATCTGAATAGTACGCTCGGACTGCCCGTCAATCTGAGGATGGTAAGCCGTGCTAAAAGTCAGTCTAGTGCCCAAGGCACTCTGCAAACTCTGCCACAACCTAGCAGTAAAACGTGGATCTCTATCTTAAACAATTGACACTGGGACTCCGTGCAACCTCACTATGTCCCGAATATACAAGTTGGCAAGATGATCTACCGAATCTCTTACACATATGGGAATAAAGTCTGCCGACTTAGTCAACCGGTCAACTACCACCCAAACGGCGTCACTACCCCATTGAGTCCTCGGAAGACCCACGACAAAATCCATCTTGACGTGCTCCCATTTCCACTCGGCTATAGGCAAGGGTTGTAACAAACCCGCTGGCCTCTGGTGCTTGGCCTTCACTTGCTGACAAGTAAGGCATTTAGATACAAAAACTGCCACATTTTTCTTCATCCCTCTCCACCAAAACTGGCGACTCAGATCATGATACATCTTCGTGCCTCCCGGATGCACCACAAGGCGTGAATGGTGAAACTCTCGAAGTACTTCCTCTCGGCAAGACTCCGGCACAAACAAGCGGTCTCGGTACCTCACACTCAAGTCAGGATACATAGTCAAACCCTTTTCTACCTTCCCACAAGAGATCTTGCCCCAGAGGAATTCTACTTCAAGGTCACCCCTTTGTGCCTTTAACACTAGATTCACAAGTGTAGGTTGTGCAACTACAGAAAACAAGGTTGCAGACTCAACAGACTCACCTAGAAGCAAGTCGAACTCCCCAAGAGCACCTAACATCTCCCATTCCCGGATAGCAATACAAGCTACATAGCTAATAGACTTCCTGCTTAGAGGATCGGCCACAACATTGGCCTTTCCCGGATGATAATACAACTCAAAATCGTAATCCTCTATAAACTACATCCACCTTCTCTGCCTCAAATTCAAGGCTTTATGTGTAAACAGGTACTTTAGACTCTTATGATCCGAGAACACCTCGAATCTCTCACTATACAGATAGTGCCTCTAAATCTTCAAGGCAAAAATCACAACTGCTAACTCTAGGTCATGAGTAGGATAGTTCCTCTCGTGTGTTTTTAACTGTCGTGAGCCATAGACTACTACCTTCCCCTCTTGCATTAATACACAACCCAAACCCTCTCGTGAGGCATCACAGTACACTGCATAACCCAAACCTCTCTCCAGAATAATCAAGATTGGAGCGGTAGTAAGTCTAACTTTAAGCTCTTGGAACGACTTTTCACAAGTCTCACTCCATACAAATTTGACCCCTTTCCGCGTCAATCTAGTCAAAGGTGAAGCTATCCTAGAGAAATCCTTTACAAACCGACGGTAATAACCGACTAATCCCAGAAAACTACGAATCTCAAAGACACTCTTAAGCTGTGCCCAATCTTGCACCGCCTCTATCTTGGATGAATCAACGGTCACCCCTTCCCAGATACTACATGGCCTAAGAATTTAACCTATCTTAGCCAGAACTCACACTTTCCAAACTTAACATACAACTTATGGGCTCTAAGAAACTCGAGCACCACTCGCAAGTGTTCCTCGTGCTCCTTCTCAGAAAGTGAATAAATCAGAATGTCGTCCACAAAAACGACTACAAAGCGATCTAAGAACTCTCGGAAGATTCAGTTCATCAAGTCCATAAACACAGCCGGTGCATTGGTGAGCCCAAAAGGCATCACCACAAACTTATAATGGCCATATCGAGTACAGAATGCCGTCTTCGGGATATCCTCCTCCCTGACCCTCAACTGGTGGTAGCCCGATCTCAAGTCTATCTTAGAGAAACAATGGAATCCTCTCAACTGATCAAACAGATCATCTATATGAGGCATAGGGTACTTGTTCTTAACCGTAGCCCAGTTCAGTTTATGGTAATCAATACAAAGTCTCAAAGTCCCATCTTTCTTTTTAGCAAAAAGGGCCGGTGCTCCCCACAGCGAAGTACTAGGGCGGATAAAGCCCTTATCTAGCAACTCCTGGAGTTGAATTTTCAACTTACTCAACTCGGCTGGGGCAAAACGATACGGTGCCATGGAAATCAGTGCCGTGCCAGACACTAAGTCAATAGAGAACTCAATCTCTCGATGGGGTGGTAAACTAACAAAATCCTCGGGAAAGACGTCTGAGCACTCACAAACCACTCTAGGCAACTCAGTCCGGGTCTCATCACACTCACTACTCATACAACTAGCGAGAAGACAACTAAGCTCAATCCGCCCTCGCGGATCATACACTGGTGGTAAAACCTTACCAACCCAATCTCCCAAGAAATGAAAACAATCACCGCTCAACGTACATACAGTAATCCTCTGACGGTAGCAATCTATGATAGCCCGGTATGACGATAACCAGTCTATACCCAAAATCATATCAAACCCAGACATATCCATCAACACAAAAGCAAATGGGAGCCAACGATCGGCGACCTCTATATCACAGCCCCGACACCCCTGTCTCAGAACCAAATAGGAGATGCTCACTGCGCCAACTCCAATCCCAAAATAGATGGAAATGCAGAAGATATAAAAGAGTGGGATGCACCCGTATCAATTAACACATTAGCAACCGAGTTGCAAAACAAAAAGGTACCTCTCACAACAGATGGAGCGGGTACAAGCTCTGGCGCTGTAATAGCATACACACGCCCCGTGGGCCTCTGATCTACCTGCTCACCCATCGGAGCATAAGACTGCTGCACGGACTGAGCCGAAGACGCTCCTTGATTGGCCCTTGAGGCCTACACTGACTAAGCTGGCTGGTGACTCTGTGTCTGCCTTGAACTAAATGCATCAAATGTGCCACCCAACTGTGGGCAAAACCTCTTCAGGTGCCCCACCTGCCCACACTGATAACAAGCGAGCGGCTGGCCTCTACCTTGACTCTGGCCTTGAGAACAAGCCGAAGATGAAGTTGCTCGCTGCCCTCCTCCCCTCTGTGGGCAAGCTGGAGACTTATAGCCCAACTGACCACATTTGTAACAAGTGATGTCTCCTTGACCGCCTCTCCCATAACCTAAACTCGGTACTGGAAAGGTAGACCTCGATTGCACTCCCTAGGACTGAGGTTTAGAACCCATCTACCTCTTGTCGTCCCCCTGACCATCCTGACTCCTCCTGGAGCCCCTCATCCTCTTCTCATTTGCATGCATAATGGTCTCAAGATGGGCAACAGCCTCCACAAGGCGCCCATAATCTCTAATCATGGACCCAACAACTCGAAACATGAGCCCGGTCCTCAATTTCTTCTCGAACTCCAAACACATACGCTCCTTGGTCGCCACCAGCTCCGGCGCAAATCTAGACAAGCTAGTAAATGTGGCCTCGAATTCCACCACTGGCGTACTCAACTGCTAAAGCTGAGAAAACTGATCTCTCAACTTTTCCTTCACTGTAGCCGACAAATACTTGTCCTAGAAAGCTTCAACAAAGGCTTCCCAAGTCTAATAAAGGTAACAAAAGGATTAGCACATTCACAAATGTGCTGAAGCTATTTCACTCACGTCCTAATGCGTTGGACAACAATAATTCACTCCACATAAGCACATAATCACATTAGCACTTACGAATTTCATTTCTGGATAATGACCATCCCGTGGCATTGCTAGAGTTCCAATTAGAAACGGCAGTGATCAAGTGCCTTTCTAACAGGACTGCCAGAAACCCATAGACCTGATCAACATCCTAGAAACTAAATCTCATACCCGTATAGTCACATAAACATGTTATCACATAAGCACATAACATTACATTTAAGTCTCTAACAAACAAGACAAACCCATTGTGGTACTAACCACTTCCCACGTACCCAAAGTATTCAAACCCAGTACGCTTTGATACCAAGTTGTAATGCCCTCATACTAAGACATTAAACATTCATTCGAAAGATACATACACATGATACCAAAGTTGTATTCCATTCATCAGAGTGTTCTATACAAAAGATGTTACATGTTAATCAACAAAGTAAATGCCCTACGGGCTTACATCTTTCCAAGTATAACTTGGTTACAACAAAAGAGGGTCAAAAGCCCTTCACGAGTTGGAGCCCTTGGCTTTGAAAAGAAAACATATAACACAAAACAAAACAACCAAAACAGAGACTTTAGCCCTGAGACCTCCCAAGCTATGACCTTGGAGGTGGCATGTCACCTGTACCTGAAAATGGTGTCCTAAGTAGGGTGAGCCAAAGCCAGTAGAGATATGCTAAACAGAATATAAGAATTAACTAAAACATTAACATCCGATAAATGTTTAACACAAGTAAACTACGCACATCCTCTTCATAACCAATTAATTCATTGACATAGTCCAACATCATCCCAACAGTTTAAAATGAGACTACAACTTATATATCAACACTTCAATAGCAAACATCATTCATCACTTCCATTCACTTGCCATTTTACGGAACTACGTGCGAGGGAGCCGGCACCCATGAATAAATAAGATTTCGGGACTAGCACCGTGGATACTTCGGCCAACTTAGCTATCAATGGAGTCCATTCCCTATCTCCTCCCACACAATGGAGTACATCTCGTATCTCCTCCTATACAAAGATACATATACAATGTATTAAACACGTTGGCATATACAATGACGTAACAAATTCACATATTTAATATTTATATCCAACTGTCATATTCAATGACATCAACCAAGTGATTAGTTTCAATTTACCTAATCATCATGCAGTTTCTACAACAATGAAGACTATCCTCCACCGATAACCCAAGACAAATATTTCTATACAGATAAATAAATTTATCAAATAAATAATTTATTAACTTTTCCACATGTGAGTGATTTCTCAATCCAACTACACCATTCAATTACAATTTCCCCAATTTCAAGATTCTCAACCCCATTTCATGTTCCCACAATTTACCAAATTGATTATACAAATTAATTATTTAAATTCAATTAGGGCATTAATCCCTCTTTCTTAATTATTGCACCCAAGGTCCAATTTCACCAATTACATACACATAACCCCTTTTTAAGACCTCACATCTACAATGGAGCCCAAAGATAGAAACCCCCTCTTTCAAACATTTCAAATCTCAAACCCTAGCTTCCCAAAATTTCCAAATCCCTCCATTTATATAAAATGACTAATGTTTATATCAAAACTCATAATTAAGAGTAGAGTATCCCTACCTCAAATGAAGAAGCTCAAAGGGGAAGGAAGAAGAAAACCCAAGCTGCTGCAAATCCAAGATTTTTCGGATCAAAAGATAGCCCAAACCAAGCTCTAACTTTCTTACAAAGGGACTAGGGTAGAGAACCTCTAGAACATGGAGTATTTGTAGAGAGAGAGAGTGTAGAGCGAGAGAGACAACTGGATTAGGTTTTTTGGATGAAAGAGATGATGCAAAAGTAATGAATATCACGCTCCTGCCAACTAATATAATCAAGGCTCGCTCGAGCGAAGGAGTGGTCGCTCGAGCGAAGAATACCAACCTTCAGGTCCAAAAGAGACGCAGACGCATGCTCGAGCGCAACACTGCTCGCTCGAGCGAAGAGACACAAGACACAAAGCTTGCTCAAGTGCAAGAAAGCTCACTCGAGCGGAAGCTGCATCTGAAAAAGAAACCTGAAGACCCACAATACTTGCTCGAGTGCACAAACCCTCGCTCTAGCGAAGAAGAAAACAACCAAGTCTCGCTCGAGCGCAAAAAGCTTCGCTCAAGCGAAGAAGCCAAATCCTGGGCAGCAACCATTTGTTTCAACTCACAACCAACCTGTTTTTAAACAACCCAACACATCCCAAAACTCAAATACAAGGAATTAAAGGACGGAAAAAAGAAAATATACAACAATACTCAACAATGGAACCCTAGTCCGGAACACTATAAGTAACGGGGAAAACCGGGATCGTTATAGTTCAGGTTTTGGTTGTAATCTTTTCCTTTAGAATGAGTTAACCATGGACCTTATAGTGGAAACTTTATTTCCTCCATGTTTGGGTGTTAAGCATTCGGGAATGTTTAGGCATATGGTGGTGGATGCCTTGGGTGGTCAAGTCGTTGTTGTTCTTGTCTCATAGGCCCAGTGAGTGGTATGAATCGAGGGAAAGTCTATGACCCTTTCTTGTGTCCTTGTTGGCTTGGGTGTCCTTGGCGTTCCTAGAGTCAAGAAAGTATTCCAAGTTTGGTTATAGCCGGGAGTGGTGTTGCGTTTCCTTGGTTAGTTGGGAGGTCTTCCTTAGTACCATGTTTTCTTCTTGAGGTGTTAGCTCTTATTTCAGATTTTGTTTAATTTCGGGGATGAAATTTCCTAAGGTGGGGAGGTTGTGATGACCGGTACGTGAGTTACCTTGTTCTCTTGGGTTATGTCGGTTTAGCCTTCATTAAAGTGTCGAGTTTCTAAGTGTGATCCAGTCAACAGTAGAGTACGTTGTTTTTGAGAACTTCTCCACATAAAATTTTTCGTTCTTGTTTGTTTCAAATTCTGAGTTTTCACTTGTCCCGGAGGGTGCGAGGTCGACTCCGGAGGGTCGGGAAAAAGTCAGAGATTTTTCAGCTGGCCAGGCCGCGCATCTTTGGGCCTTGATATAAAGGGAAAGAGGCCGCACGTACGGGAAGCAGGGTAGAGGGTTGGATGCACACTGTCTAAAAGGCAAGTGCGTGAGTGGAGGTGCAGGGGAGACCGCACGTACGGGGATAGGAGCCACATGTGCGGGAGGCCGCTCCGCACGTGCGGGAGAGGGCGCCGCACATACGGCCAGGCTCGTTTTCTATCTCGTTTTTCATGCTTTTCAGCAATATGTTGCTCTTTTGTCCCTTTTTCCTCCATATCTGATTATATCACTTTCTCTCTGCAATATTGCTCTCTTTTTCTCTCATCTCTCTCTACCTAAACCCACATAATTTTACATTTCTTTTTCATCCCATGAATCCATTGGGATTTTGGTGCTAGTTCCTTATATCAAATTGATGAGCTTGTTGAGGGCTTCATCTTGACCAGTGGAGATCGTATTCCGGCAAAGTTAATTTTTGAGCTTTTCTCCTCTTCTCTCATGAGGTAGGGATTTCCTTGATTTTCTTCAATGCTTCCCGTATAGATAGACATGTGGTAAGTTTTATTGCATAAAAACAATGTTATTGATGATTTTTTTTTAAAAATCATGATAGAGGATCTAAGATTTGGGTGTTGAGATTGAGATTTTTATGAGATTGGCTGATATTGGGTTAATTTCAGGTGTGATTTAACATATTTAGGATTAGAGAGATATAAAGCCCTAATTATTTTGTGATAATCCCTAATAGCTAAAAAGGGGTTAAAATAGTGAAATGATCAAGTTGTGAATTAAAAAAGTTGATTAATGATTTGGTGATTTATTGTAATTTAATCGGGTCTCACGATTTTTTTATTTTTTTATTTTTTAAACATCTACTTTGTGATTGAGTTGATATTAATTAAATATAATGAATGGTTAATTTTGATTAATTTTTAAAAAAGGGAATTTAACCATAAGATTGGAAATTTTGGGCAATAACCTTGTTGAGTTGAAATTGAGCGGATTATGATTTGTATTCGGTGGGTTGAGCTTCTGGTTAAATGAATGAAACAAGTCTCTTCATTATATATACACATATACAAAAGTTGGTGTATTGTGAATTAGAAATTTCGGAAATTGACATTAGAATGCAGAGAAAATTATAACTCTTTTGTGAATTGAGGAAGAACCTTGGAAAAGGTTGAAAACCTTGGAATATCATAAATGTTGTTGGACCTAATGCTTCTCAAGAATTGAATGATTGTATTTGATGCATTTAATACATTTTTCTTAGAGGTTTTGTCCTTGGTCATCGGTGGAGGATGACATTGTTGTGTTGATAGTTGTGTGTATGCATTACCCTTGTTGATTGTACTTTATCATGTTGTGATGGTTGGTAACGTGTACTGCACTAATAATGAAAGGTACCATTCCCTTCCAGCTAGCACTTGGAGAATTGGCTGCGCTAATAATGAGAGGTACCATTCCCTTCCAGCTAGTGTCCGGTAAATTGTCATTTCACTATGAGAAAATGTATTATTGGCTTACTGTGCTTAAGGCAGGTAGAATGGAATTGATTTAATACTATTACTTTGGTATATTGAGTGTGTTATGTATTATGGTGATCATGATTCAGTAAGGTTGGGTTGCCTCATATGTTGAGTAGATGCGTTCATGTATGTGTGGATGTGCTAGAGGGTGTTATGGGAATTTCCTACCTTGAGTTATTTTATTGAAGGTATTTTTTTAAGTTTTGCGTCTAAGATTGAGAATGTGATAAATGTGTGGAGTCAAACTTGGGTTGTATTATGGGTATGAACAATGTGAAGAAATCGGATTTTCGTGAACGCGCTTTCAAAAGAAAGAAAAACAAAGAGAAATAAAATGGATATTATGTGTTATTTTGTCACTAATGGAAAATACGATTATTGTGTAATAAATGTTTAATTGGGAAATGGGTAGTAAAAGTGAACCTTGGTGCTGTTGAATAAACTGAACGTTTTTTAGAGAGGTAATTATGTATGTATACTTTGGTTATAAAATGTCGCATTATTTATATGGTATGAGACTAGCATTCATGATCATAGCTATTTGTAAGTTGTTATTGCTGAGGATCAAGTTGAGATCCCTACTGGATTTTATGTTCATCCCACGTTGCTAATCCTTTTTCAGGTGAACATCGAGGTGTGCTACAAGGTCATGGATTTTCCTTAACTGTTGGCCACGGGGCCTTTTATTTGTGGATGGAATGCCTTTGATGTAAAAAGGGTCAAACCCTTTCTTGTACTTTAAAGATGTAAGCCTGCAGGCAATTTATTTCGTTATGTTCATGTTGCATTCATTTTATATTCGCTTGAGAGAACTCTTCCTTATGTATTCTTTATAAATATACTGAGCTTCTGTATGCTATCTCTGAAATGGAACTTATGATAATGGCTTTTGTAATGAATTCCGAGTAATAAGAAGTGGGGCATGACAAGTCCGGTCCGCAACCTCTTCTCAAACTCCAAACATCGGCACTCCTCAGTCGCCACTAACTCCGGTACAAACCTAGACAAGCTAGTAAAGGTAGCCTCAAACTCCGCCACTGGTATATTCAACTGCACCAACTTGGAGAACTGATCCCTCAACTTCTCTCTCACCGTAGCAGGTAAGTATTCGTCCTGGAAAGCTTCAACAAATGCTTCCCAAGTCCCTCCGATGCGCCCCCGCGCATACTTCCACCATTGACCCTTGTCTTCTTTCAGCTGGAAGAACACCAATGTCACTCGCAAGCCCCCGTCTTCGATGCCAAGCATCTCAAACGTCTTTGTCATCTGCTCTAGCCACTCATCAGCCTTCAGTGGCTCTTTAGGATCTCCCAAAAACTCCTTCGGATTCGACCGGAAGAACTCCCTCTTCAGAAAAGACGGCCCTGTTTCAGCTGCTTGGGCCTGGACTTGATTCTTAGCCCTGAGAATGTCCATAGATTCCCTCAATGCTCCTGACATTTCACGGGCTAAGGCGCCCGGGGCCTACTGACCTACTGGCTCGGCCACGTTGGCCTGACCAACTCCCTCCTCCTGCGCCGGAATCTCATCTGGTATAGGCATTTCGTGCCTCCTAAGCCTACCATGCCTACCACCACGACCTCGTCCTGACATCCTAATGAAGGTAACAAAAGAAATTAGCACATTTACAAATGTGCCGAAGCTATCTCACTTGCTTCCTAATACGATGGACAACAGTAATTCACTCCACTTAAGCACATAACCACATAAACACATACGAATTTCATTTCTGGATAACGACTGTCCCGTGGCATTGCTAGAGTTCAAGTTAGAAACAGTAGTGATCAAGTGCCTTTCCAACAGGACTTCCAAAAACCCACGGACCCGATCCACATCCTAGAAATCAAATCCCTTACCTATATAATCACGTAGACATGTTATCACATAAGCACATAACATCATACTTGAGTCTCTAAAAGCGAGACAAACCCATTATGGTACTAACCACTTCCCACATACCCAAAGTATTCAAACCCGGTATACTCTGATACCAAGTTGTAATGCCCTCAAAAAAAGATATAAATAAATCATTCATAAGATCTATAAACATGAATAGAAATGTTATATTCTCATTTATCAGAGTCTACATTACAAAAGATATTACGTGCATTACACTTTCATAAATGTTCGTCTTGAAACTATAGCATGTAACTCTAATTGAAAATGACAAAAATAAGTTCCCTACGGGCTTACATCTTTCCAAGTGATAACTTGGCTACAACAAAAGAGAGTCATATGCTCTTTACAATTAAAAGCCCTCAGCCTGAAAGAAAGACACATAAACATAAAATAAACAAAAGTAGAGCCTTCAGTCCTGTCCTCCCAAGATATGTCCATAGAGGCGACATATCACTTGTACCTGAAAATGGTTTCCCAAGTAGGGTGAGCCAAAGCCCAGAAGAGATATGCGAACACAATATATGAAGTTTAACTAAGATATATGCATCAACTAAATGTTCAACCTTTACGAATAATTCACATTCTTTCCATGATCATGCGGTATTATTATTGACATTTCAATCTGTTTCCATTCAGTCACTTCCAATCAATTCAAGAGTATAGCTCATTTTTATCAAATCAATCCAAATTGAGACTACAACTCAATGATTCACCATTTAATATACATTCATCACTTAAACATTTCTATCTTTGCCATTTTACGAAATTTTCATTCGAGGAAACAGGCACCCGTATACACAAGATTTTGGGACTTTCACCCTTGACATTCCGGCCAACTTAATTTCCAATGGAGTCCATCCCCTATCTCCTCCCAAACAAAGATACATATGCAATGTATTTAAATGTGATGTCATGTTGTAGCACGTCCCGCGGGGGACCTCGCGCTAACAGTTCGGACTCAATTTTTGTGTCGCGGTTCTAAATCTGAACCAAAGAGTCCAAATCCGGCAAATCGTTTGAGAAAACAGATTTTTGAAAAGTAGTGCCAAACATGGACTGCTTTGCCAGATTACAGAGTCGCCACCTAAATATTTTTTTTAATTGGGAAATTTAGGAAACCCTGACTCGGTCAAGGCCACATGTCCGCTCATCACCAAAGTGGTCTTGGCTCGGGAGCTTGGGTACGATCGGGAAGGTCGACTATGAGCACCCCTTCGCCGGTCCGAAGACCGGCCTCTACTAACCGTGATATCCGTTTTTGAAGACTTTATGCGTTCTTATTCCGGTTATTTAACCTAGAATTACTATGTGATGCGCACAACACGAAAGTATAGACTAGATCGCCTAATTTGGAAATAAACATTGCATATCCGTTTTGTCTCGAAAAACGTGTTGTTTTCTTTTGCTACTCGTAAGTAGGCTAAAATGCGGATTTCAACGAGTTGTTCCAACTCAAGCAATCCAACCTCCACCCACAGGCATCCAAACAGTTTATCATGTGAGCATTTAGCCGCATGGCAATCCTACTGTCATGGCGACACTTACACGCATGCGGTATGCTAAAGCATAAAAGCTCACCTCGTACTCCGTGCCAAAACAGTAAACTAGTTAGCAAAACAATGCATGACCTAGTTCATGTTAAATGACTAATGCAACACAGGCAAGAATGCAGTTAGATAGGCTCGGCTATCGTAAGCATGGCATATGAAATGCTATCACATAGCACGTATTCAATTTTGGAATTTTGAAAATTGCGATGCAGTTTGTATGGTGTACCGAGCCCAGTGCATGTAAACAAATGCATGGATGCACGCATGCATTGCATAAGGTATGCTAAAATAAACGTGCCCTAATCTACCATAAGCAGGTAAATAAAAGGGAGAAAGAAATGGGGGTTGGAAGACATACATGCCCACTCACACACACTTATTACATTTTGCCCTCGCCGAGAGACCAAAAGAATAATACTGATTAATTAACTACATAAGCTAATTAATTATTACAAATTGGCTAAATTAATTAAATAAATTAATTAATCTAATTAAAGCAATAAATGCCTCGGGATGAGGGCTAATGCTATGGCATGGGACTTGTTTCGGAATCACACTTCTTGTGCAAGTGTGCCTCTGTTTCCTCTGCTCTCCTTCTCTGAAAATTCCCAAAACTTCAGGAGTGCCTCTCAGAACACCGGGGAGCATCACCGGCTGAGGCAGAGAGCCACCGGCTGAGGGAGGAAGCCACCGGCTCTGAATTTCATTATCGGCTGCCAAGAGGCAGCCGGTCGGCATTAAAGAGTGCCGATCGGCCCTTTATCCCTGCAGAACCTGTAACTGACAGCAGCAGAGGAAACCAAAGGCAAGGCAATGCAAATCATAGCATGTATGCACCAAGCACATCCCTCATCATGCTATGGACTCAAGAGGGCGTATGCCTCGATTCCCGGGCCACCAATCGCGCATTTTTATGCGTGATGGTCCTAAGAACCAAGGGTGCACATTCAATGTCAAATGCATGCAATGCAAACAAAGGTGCCAAACCTCTATCAAACTCACTTCAAGAGGTTTGGCATGCATGTCAATGTGGCACAATCCTAAGCATGTTATCTAGGCATGCAACATGGACTAGGTAATGCATTTATGCAAGTATACAAACAAGCATGCAAACCAAGCAATGAGATGGACTTACACATGAATTGGACAGCTCTAACAAGGCTCAAAACAGTGGCCAAAGTGTCTAGAAAATGAGACTAAGTGCACACACACATATGCAAGTGTTAAGGCACCAATACTTAGGCATGCTTAAGCAACTCTTGAACACATTTAAGAGGCATGTAATGCAAACATGTGAGCATACTAAATGGACTGAAATCATGTTATTAATGGCCAAACCACTAAAAAATGATGCAAGTATGGCATGCCATGCAATCATAATCTTAAGGCCAACAAGCCAAATACAAAGAGGTTACCAAATACATGCCAAGATTGGCCAAGATAGCTATGGACAGAGCTCAATCATGGCAAAATAAGCACAAGCTTCACAAACCTAAGCTTAAAACATGCTAGAAACTAAGGCTAACAACCTAGACATGTTATGGCATATTAAGGCATTACAAAGTAACTATGCAAATCATGCAAATAGTACTAGAACCCACTTAAAACCAAGTTATATCATGGCAATATAAGCATGGAAAACAAGTCAAATAAGCTCAACACACACTCAAGCATAGAGCTCCTTAGGAAGCAAAATTTGTCCTTTTCAAGGACATCAAGGAGAGGGTGGCCCTCCCTTTTGAGACTTCAAGGCATGCTCTTCACCACTGAAATCCTCAAGATTTCAGTGGTGAAGAGATCCTATCACCAAAATCTCGGATCTCTCCAAAATAGCACAAAATGTGGCCTTTTCAAGGCCTAAAGGTGATCAAAGTTCCTCAAACCACAAAACACTCTTAATATACAATAAAGAGGGCTTAAAAACAGAACTTTTATATGCCAAACACTAAGCTCAAAAACTGTTTTAAACTAAGTAAAAACAAGTTGCAAGAATGGGGTAAAAAGTGTAAGTTTCTCACCCTTGATGACTACCTTCACAAAGGTTGTTGGTGTTGCCTCCTTGAGCTCAAAAATCACCAAAAACTCCAAGAACAACCTACTGGAGCCTCAGTTCCAAGAAGAAAGGTGGGACACTAGGTGCTAGTGTGCAAAAGTAAGCACAAAACACCTAGTTTGCAAAGAGAAAAGGAGAGATATAGAAGTTATATCTATTCTAGCCCTAAAACCAGAGCTCTAGCTCTCTAACAATGGCTAACCCTCTGAAAATTGCTAACCCTAAGTCAAGAGGGAGAGATTTCCTCTTATAGACCTTGTAAGCTTACAAGCTTGGCCACTAAGCAAGCTCATCCCTCCATACACGTGTATGGAGGGGAATACAATTGCACACAGCTGTCTGAAAATATCTCAGAAAGCAAGTGCACAGTACCCGGCTGGGCAAAATGGTCATTTCGCCCAAAACAGTGCCGACCGGCACAAAATAGTGCCGACCGGCACAATAAAGTGCCGGTGACAACTACAGCCAGCCGGTAGCCTCTAGCCCCAGCCGGTGGTGTGTGGGGATGCCTCAGAAGGCATTCCCTGCCCCTCAAAGGCAAAACACAAGTGTTTGGTACCAAACCAAACACAAACGGTCGAGTTCGGAGGTCCTGAGGCACGGCGCGCGGGCCGAGAACTCCGGGAACTCCAAACGAACACAAACATGGATAATCACCGAGTGTTCCAACGGTGACGTCCAAGTCTTGAGGACGGTCAAAAATGGGGTGTCTACACATGTACAATGACAAACCTAACCACATATTCAACAATTCAGCCAAACCATCATATTCAATAACACAATTCGTGTGATTAGTTTCAATTTACCTAATCCTCATGCAGTTTCTACAACAATCATGCCTATCCTCCACCGATAGCCCAAAACAGATATTTCTAAACAAATAATTTATCAAATTTCCATGGGTGAGTTACTTAACAATCCAATTACACTATCCATTCATATAACCTCTCAATTGCACATTTCCCACATTAATTTCATTATTTATTCAAAATAATTATTCAACCCAAGCTAGGGCAAATTTTTCCCCTATTCCAAAATACCAACCCATATGTCTAAATTTCACTATTTCAACATTAGAGAACATCATACACAAACCCCATAGTTATTTTGTAAATCAACATGAAAACCTCTCTTTTTAGTTTAGAACCGCAAACCTTAACTTTGCCCAAATCACTCCCAAATCCCTCCATATATTCAAAATGACTAATACCTAGGTTAAACAACATAACAAGGTGTAGAATATCCCTACCTCAAAGCTAGGAGACCAAAGGAGATGATGAAGAGCTTCAAGAATGCCCCAAATTCAGTTTTGCTCAGATCAAAGAAAGCCCTTGAGATGCTCTAACACTTTAACAAAGGGACTAGGGTTGAGAGATACTTAGATTCAGGGTTATTTGTAGAGAGAGAGGATGTTTTAGAGAGAGAGACAACCGATCTAGGGTTTTTAGGAGAAAAGAAATCAAAAAGTGAAGTAAAATCACTCTGCTGCAAACTAATAGATGCAATCGTTGCTCGAGCGACCAGACACAACAGTGACCTCGCTCGAGCGCAAGAAGCATCACTCGAGCGTAGAATGAAAAGCTTCAGGTCTACCATAGACGTTGACGCACGCTCGAGCGCAAGAAGTCTCGCTCGAGTGAAGAAACGATTTCATAAGGCTCGCTCGAGCGAAGAACTTACATCTTCCCAGAAAAGCTGCGTCTGGGAAAGAAACCTGAAGACCCTCAGTTCTCGCTCGAGTGCAAGAAACCTCGCTCAGGCGAAGAGGCAAGTTACCCAAGGCTCGCTCGAGCGAAGAGGCCAAAATTTGGGCAACAACCATTTCAACCAACTAACAACCAACATGTTCCAAACTTGCCCAACAAGTCCCAAAACTCAAATTCAAAGAATTAAAGGAAGGAAACAAGACGTAGACAACAACATATAATCATGGAACTCGAGTCCGGAACACAATGAAGATCGGGTGAAAACCGGGATCGCTATAATTTGAGACATTTTAGGGCAAAACCCCATTTTCGTCCAAAACCCAACCTATGTGCCAAAATCAACAAATTCAACACAACACATCCTCATATCTACACTTATAATCATTTTCAACACTTTCATTTGGAAACGCCTCTTTTGATTTTAAACCAAAACCCTAGGTTTGTCTAAAATCTTCCAAATCCCAACATCTTCTACACAATCAATGAATAACTAAGTTAAAAATCATAGGAGAGTGTAGAAAGTCCCTACCTCAAGTTTAGAAGACCAAATAAAGCAATGGAGAAACTTCAAAGACGCCGAAACTATGTTCTATTCGGATCAAAATGTAGCCCTTGAGACGCTTTACCTTTTTAACGAAGGCACATGAGTAGAGAAATCACTACATCTAGGTGAAAATGTAGAGAGAAGGTAGGTTTTAGAGAGAGAGGCTCTAGATCTATGGTTTTGAGAGAAAAAGATATAAAAAAAATGATGTAAAAGGTGTTGCTGCGATCTGATAGACTCATAGTCCGCTCAAGCGCAAGAAGTGACGCTCAAGCGTCAGACACAATAAGTTGTTCCGCTTGAGCGCAAGAATTGACGCTTGAGAAGAGAATACACACTCCCAGTAGTTTTGGAGACAACAGACCAACGCTCGACCGTAAGAAGGGTCGTAAGAAGGGTCGCTCGAGCTGAGCCCTCTCGAGCGGAGAATTCACTCTTCAAGTAGTTTTACAGACCTGCAAAAGTACTGAGAGTTCATAAAGCTCGCTCGAGCGCAAGAAGTGTCGCTCGAGCGGAGGAGCAAAATTTTAAGCAACAGGAGTTTGGAAACTAAGCAACCAACCTATCCCAAACACAACCACAACAATCCAATAGCCAAATTTAAGGAGATACAGCGGAAGCAAGGTATGAACAATAATATGAAACCATGAAACCCGAGTCTGAGATACAACAAGAGTCGAGTCAAAACAGGAATCGCTATATTGTATATCTGTTTTGAAATATCTGTTTTGGCTATTGGTGAAGGATAGCTATGATTATTGTTGAAATTGCATGAGGATTAGGTGAATTGAAACTAGCTTCTCATCCATGTACATTGAACATTGTTGCTCATTTAATACGTTGCAAATGTATATAATTTTGAGAAAAATGAGTGAATGCGGGAAATAGTATGTATTACCAAATTAAGTTGGCCTATGTATCTAGGGTAAAAGTCTAGAAACATGCACGTGTACATGGGTGTCGATTCCCACGGACGAAATATCTGTAAAATGGCAATAGTAGCGCTTCTATAGGCTACGGTGTCGTTTGATGGTTTCCCACGGACGAAATATCCATGAAAAGTTGTACCGGTTGGGAATTTCCCCATTCTTTTCTATCGTAAAGGATATGAATTGAGAATCATGATATAAACTAAGCATGGCATGGTTTTCGGGAGAGAAATGTAAAACATTGTGGTATGGATATTGCATATGCATTTCATCCTTATATCTTGGTTAAGATTCATATATTGTATTAGATTATTTATACGGGGCTTTAGCTCACCCTATATGGGAAAACCATTTTTAGCTATTGGTGAGATGCCTCCGCCAAGGCAGTAGCTTGGGAGGATTAGAGCAAGAGTTTCATTTTGTTTACTTGTTGATATTATTTTGTACAAGCCTAGGGCTTTATCTGTATTGGATTTTAATCCATTTTGATGTAACCAAGTACAGTCTTGGAAAGTTGTAGCCTTCAGGGCATTTCTATTTTCTGTTTAACTTCTATTTCATATCTTTGTTGTTGTCACATGCTATAGATTCAGGGTTAGGACTTATGAATGCATATTCACATGTGTCACTCTTTTGTACAACCGAATACTATGGGTGTGTTTGGTAACGTTTACGTTTTCAGTTTATATTTACAAAAATTTTATAAACTGATTTTTGTTTATTTTTAGAAAAACATAAACTACAAACGCGTTTGGTAATTGACAAAATGTTTAAAAAAATTTAAAAATATAAAAAAGAGTGAGAAATGGCAAGTGGCGGCGGAAAAAGGTGGTGAAAAGTGGTGACGGTGGGTGGTGGGTAACTGGTGGTGGTGGTGGTAGTGGTGGTGGTGGTGGGTGAGTGGGTGACGGTAGCGGATGGCGGGTGGTGGTGGGTGGGTGGTGGTGGCGGGTAGGTGGTGGGTGGTGGTGGTGGGTGGATGGGTGACGGTGGCAGGTGGTGGGTGGTAGCGAGTGGGTGGTGGTGGTGGTGATGGTGGTGGTAGGTAGGTGGCAGATGGCGGGTAGGTGGTGGGTGGTGGGTAGGTGACGATGGGTGACGGTGGCGGGTGGTGGCGAGTGGGTGGTGGTGTTAGGTGGGTGGCGGATGGTAGGTGGTAGTGGGTGGTGGTGGTGGTGGTGGCGGTGGTAGTGAATGGTGGTGGTGGTGGGTGGTGGTGGTGGTGGTGGTGGTGGCTAGTGGTGGTGGGTGGTGAATGGTGGGGGCGGTGGTGGTGGTGAGTGGTGGCGAGTAGGTGGCGGGTGGTGGTGGTGGTGGCTGGTAGTGGCGGGTGGTGGGTGGTGGCGGGTGGATGACAGGTGTGTGGTGGGTAGTGGTGGTGGCGAGGGATGGGTGGTGGTGGCGAGTGGATGGTAGGTGGGTGGTGGTGGCACGTGGTAGGTGGTGGTGGCATGTGGGTGGTGAGTGGTGGTGGTGGTGGGGGGTGGGTGGCGGAAGACAGTGGTAGAAAATGGTGGCGGGTGGTGGCTAGTGTCGAGTGGTAAAAAAAAAAAAAAAACTCAAAACTCAAAACGGAAACACATTTTTTGTATTTTCATTTTTTGGCCAAATTTATGAACTGAGATCACTGATTTATAAATCAAAAATTTTACCAAACAAGTTTTTATTTGAGTTTTTAAAATTTTTGTAAATATAAACAGAAAACTGAAAACGTAAGTGTTACCAAATGGCACCTATGTGATGGAAGGATATTATACTCTGATTCATATTGTTATTTACTTATCGTCATGGATCATTTATTGTATTTATTTCGAAGCATTACAGAGCACCCAAATCTTAAGGCCAATTAAAAATGAGGTGTTTACAACTACTTCTACTTTTTGATGATTTATTTTATTGATATTTTAAATCTCTATGTATAGATTATGAAATTATAAATAAAAAGTTTAAATTGATTTAATAATTATAATCACATAACTTTTTTTAAATAAAACATAAACAATAAACATGATTTTCAAAATAGATCATTCATTTTTAGAAGATAAATTTGATAAAATAATGTGAGTAAAATAATCAAATCAATCTAATATTTTTTTTTAATAAATGATCTACATATAGAAACCTAAAAATTTAATAGATTGAATCATCAAAATAGGATTATGGTAAACCCATTATAGCATTTCTGGTTCAGACCCGCCCCATTTTGTGTTTTGGACTCGGATTTCATAACCATGTATGGTTGTTCATGTCTGTTCCCTCTTGTTCTTTCATAAATTTGGTTATTGGATTGTAGTTGTGTGTTTGGAACATGTTGGTTGCTTGATTTTCCAAACCTTTGTTGCCCAGATTTTTGCTCCTCCGCTCGAGCGACCATTCTTGCGCTCGAGTAGGCTTTGTAAACTCTCAATATTTTTGCAGACGTACATGTACTAGAAGAATGTATTCTATGCTCAAGCGGCGTATCCTACGCTCGAGTTGGTGGACACTCGAGCAGCCAATGTTGAGCTCCAGCAATGTCCTTCGTCTGCAAAACTTCTGAAAGTGTGTATTCTACGCTCGAGCGTCACTTCTTGCGCTCGAGCAGAACAACGTGTCTAACGCTCGAGTGGACTGCATGTATATCAATCCGTGAAGATGACTTTTTGGTTCACGTTTTTCATTTCTCTCTCTCTCTCTCTCTCTCTCTCTCTCTCTCTCTCTAAAACTCTCCAAAACCCTAGATCTTGAGTTTCTCTCTCTAAAACTCATCTTCTCTCTACTATTTCACCTAGATCCATTGGGTTTTTCACCCTAGTGCCTTTGAGAAAAAGGTAGAGCACGTCGTGGGCGCTCTTTTCATCCGAAACAAAAGTGGGTTTCGGTGTCTTTGGAATTTCAACCTCACTTTGCTTGTCTACTCATCTTGAGGTAGGGATTTTCTACACTTTCATATGGTTTTTAACTTAGTTATTTGTTGATTTTGTGACAATGGTGAGCTTTGGGTATATTATGGACAAACCTAGAGTTTGGGTTGTAAAATCAAAAGAGGGGTTTCTAAGTGTATGTTGTGGAAATGGTTATGAGGTTAAATATAAGGTTGTATGGTTATAAAATAGTTTATTTTAGCCTTTGGGTTGATATTTGGGAAAATGGAGTTTGCCCTAAAATGATTCAAATATTTATTTTGTATAAATAATTAAAATTGGTGTTGTAAATATGAATTTGGGCAAATATTGAAATAAATGGTGTTGGATATGTATCACGCCACACCTTTGGAAATTATGAATAAATTATCTGTCTTGAGATTGAATATCTATTTAGAAATAACTGTATTGAGCTATCGGTAGAGGATAGCTATGATTGTTGTAGAAATTGCTTGAGGATTAGGTGAATTAAAACTAATCTATTGTTGGTTGTCATTGAATATGCCTATGTTTTAAATACATTGTATATGTATAATGTTTGGGAGGAGAAAGGGGATGTACTCTATGTTTGGGAGGAGATAGAAGATGAACTCCATTGAAATTAAGTTGGCCGGAGTATCCTGGGTGAAAGTCCCGAAACCGCGTGTATACATGGGTGTCGATCCTGCGGACAAAATTTTCGTAAAATGGCAGATTGAAGTGTTTGTGTTGTAATTGTGTTAATTGGAAACCACTGAGTTGTAGTCTCAATTGGGTTGTTGAAAGATAATGAAATTGGCTCATGAATTGAAATGAATTGAAGGAAAATGGATTAAGATATGAACTTGGTACTTTATGATTATATAAAATATGAATGCTTTGTCATAGGCATTGTACATGCATATTACACTTATATCTTTGTTAAATCTCATATATTGTATTAGATTATTCCTACTGTGCTTTGGCTCACCCTATTTGGAAAAAATCATTTTCAGGTGTTGGTGATATGCCTCCGCCAAGGCAATAGCTTGGAGGGACTTTTGGGAAGTAAGAGCTTCTTTATTTTGTTTTATTCTTTTGTATAGCCAATGGCTTAAATTGTATTGAGCTAAACTCACTTTTGTATAACCAAGCAATGACTTGGAAAGATGAAAGCCTATAGTGCTTCTGACTATATGTTTTGTTTCAATTCTCTTAACTTTTGTAAACGAACTCTGAACTCTGATGAATTAATGTATCTTATTTCTATTACTCTTCGCTTATAAGTTGGATTTATTATATATATTTTTTGGGGCGTAACACCCATAGACTTGGCTAGATGGTCCACCTCAAAGCTACAAAAAAACTAGTTACATCTTTTCTTTGTCTTATCAATGTGACAAAAAGTAAACTCACGAGTTTTGAAATAGGATATGGCTTGTCTACAGTTGAAATTTCAGCTGGACCAAATAATTGAGATTTCTTATTAACTAAAATTAATTAACGGAGCTCTCTTATCAGTCAAAGTTAATAAAATGATTCAACTACAGACAAGCCTTATCCTTAAAATACGCATTAATTCTAACACAAAGTCAAAAAGGTTCTCTCAAAACTATCAACATGGGCCACATTTGGGAATATTTATTTTTAGTCTAAAAGTTAAAAATTTATTAAAAATATCAAAAAGTCAACAAATTATATATAAAAAAAGTCAAATATTTAATTTCTCTTTATTTTTTGAATTTCTTTTTGTAAAGAATCAAAAAATTATTCTAAATATACTAGTTATTTTCACTTCATATTTTAACCCAAAAAAAAATTTTAAAAAAAATTATTAAATACCCTACTTGCAAATGAGTAAATCAAACAGCAATGAAAACTCAGAAAACAAAATGGGATACACAAGGAAAAAAATTATTAAGTGCCCCAGCAGCACAACGTCTTCCTATTCGTTTTTTGAAAGACAACGTGCCGTTTTGGGAACAAAATAAAAAGCCACATTTTTGGACATGCCAAAAACGCAACAAATGTGGTTTGGGAAGTGCCAAAAATGCAAGTGTAAAATTACAAATTAGGGCCTATGAAAAAAATATAAAAAAAATAAAATTCTTATGTTGAGTAAGGGTATTTTGGTCATTTTAATTTGATTTGACACCATAAATAAATATTAAACTAAAAAGTAAAAAGTCAGCTTTTTACCAATTTCCCAAATCACTTTCCAAAAAGCTAAAAAGCTTGGTAAAAAGCCAAAAGCCAGCTTTTTACCAACTTCCCAAAACACCCAAAATCAAATATTAATTGTTATGATCTCTTAGGTGGTATTTGATAAAGTTAAAATTTAAAAATTAAAAATTAAAAATTGAAGTATTGAAATTTAAATGTTGAATTTTTTGAATTGAAAAGCTGTTTGATAAAACTTGTGCTAAACTAAAAATAAGTTGTTTGATATGTGTAAAATTAAATTTAAAATTTATTATTTTTAAATGATATATTTTAATTTTTATATTGTGGTGATTGTGATAGTAGTGGTGGTGATGATATGATGGTAATGGTAGTGGTGGTGGCTTGGTGGTGGTGACGGTGGTGGCAGCGATAATGGTGGTAGTAAAATAATGGTGGTGCTTATGACAACAATAATAATAGTGATGAAGGTTGTGGTAGTAGTGGTGGTGGCGGCGGCAGCATAGTAGCAGTGGTAGTGATGACGGTAATGGTGGTGGTGATTTTATAATAATGTATATTGATACTTATATCTAGTATTCATAAATTCAATCAGAATTAAGTAAGTTTCATATGACTTAATTTTTTTGAAATTTTAACATAATTTTAAATATACTTAAATTTTTGAGGAAATATGTAACACCCTCAAAATAAACCCATAAATCACACATTCATGATACAAGAAAGGGATATCATATTCCATATATCAGAGTGTTAAGTAAAAAAGTATTACATGTTGATAATAAAAGTACATGTCCCACAGGCTCACAACTTTCCAAGTCAACACTTGGGTTCAACAAAAGAAGAGTTCTAACTCTTTATACAAAATAAACCCTTGGCTTGATTTACATGTAATACAAAAAGATAACAACAAAAAGATCTTTTAGCCTCTAAGCCTCCCAAGCTACATCCTTGGAGGTGGCATACCATCTGTACCTGAAAATGATGTCCTATAAAGGGTGAGCCAAAGCCCAGTAGAGATATACTAAACCAAATATGAGATAACTAAAACATTGGCATTTGATAAATGGTTAATACTTATAAACCAATTTACAACACTTCTCAATTCCATGACAAATATGTCTGTGTTTCATTCCACTTTCCTTCACTTATCCAATTCAAATTCATAAACATGGCTCATTATCTAGCCAAACAATTAAATGAGACTACAACTCATATTAAAACACTTTCAATACTTCAATTATCTACGTTATGCAAACGTAATTAGAATTTTGGGATTTTCACCCTAGACACTCCGGCCAACTTAGTTATCAATGGAGTTCATCCCCTATCTCCTCCTAAACCGTGGAGTACATCCCCTATCTCCTCCCAAACAAGATACATATGCAATGTATTAAACAGCTCATCATATACAATGATCAATCCAGACACATATTCAATTTGCTAATTCAACTGTCATATTCAATGACTCAACTATTTGATTAGTTTCAGTTTTCCCTAATCAACATACAGTGTCTACAACAATCAAGACTATCCTCCACCGATAGCCCCAAGCAGTTATTTCTAAACAGATAATAAATTTATCAAACCGATAAAATCCCAACACTTTCATAAGCGAGTGATTTATTTGTCCAACTACACTATTCAATTCCATAATTTCCCAATTTCATGATTCCCAACTCAATTTCATATTTCCCCAAATTAATTATTTAAATTAATTATTCCACATAATTAGGGCATTTTTCCCATTTTTCGAATATTAGCCCTAAGGCTCAATTTCATCAATTTAATCAACAATAATTCCATTTTTCAAGGTCTCGTATACATATACAGTTTAACAAATGAAAACCCCATTTTTATAACTTTAAAACAAACCCTAACATTCCCAAAATTTCCAAACAACCCCATTTATACAAAATGACTAAAATCTATGTCAAAACTCATAAGAATGAGTAGGGTATCCCTACCTCAAGTGAAGAGACGAAATGAAGAAGATGAAGAACACTCAAGATGCTCCAAACCTAATGATTTTCAGATCAAAGCGTAGCCCACACCAAACTCCACCTTTCTTACAAAGGGATTAGGGTAGGAGACTCCTAGAACATGGAGTATTTGTAGAGAGATGGTATGTAGAGAGAGAAGGAGCAGCCGGATCTAGGGTTTGAAGATAAAAGATAATCAAAAAGTAAGGAAGAAGCTGCTACTGCGAACTGATATAATCGAGCCTCGCTCGAGCGAAGGAATGGTCGCTCGAGCGACCAGACACAAAGAAACATCACTCGAGCGTAGAAAGCCTCGCTCGAGCCAACAACACGAAGCTTCAGGTCTGTAACCCAGAAGTACGTGCAAAAATACTCTCTCGAGCGAAGAAGCCCAAAACATTCAGCTCTCTCGCTCGAGCGAATGAAAGCTCGCTCGAGTCAAGAAACACAACCTTCAGGTCCAAAACTAGACGCAGACGCATGCTCGAGCGATGGAATCCTGGCTTGAGCAAAGGAACTAAAACACAGAGCGACAAAAGCCTTGCTCGAGCAAAGACACCAAAAACTGGGCAGCAACCAATTGTTTCAAAACACACCCAACCTGTTACAAACCTTCCCAACACATCCTAAAACTCAAATACAAAGAATTTAAGGATGTAAATGCAACATATACAACAACAGACATCTACGGAACTGGGTCCGGAATACAATAACCAATGGGGGGAAAACCGGGATCGCTATAACCTCCCCCCCTTAAAAAATTTCGTCCCCAAAATTAGTTACAAGTTTCAAAATTATGATTTTTCAATTCTCAACCATATCACAATTCAATATTCAACATCTTGACTCATTATACAAGGCATCCTCATCAACCTCTAAGTCGGTCCAATCCAATACATGTGACGGATCCGGCTCGTATTTTTGAAGCATACTAACATGAAACACATCATGCACTTCGGACAACTGCGGTGGCAAAGCTAAGCGGTAGGCAACCTCGCTAATCCTCTCAAGGATCTCGAAAGGGCCAATAAACCGAGGGGACAACTTCCCACTCTTCCCAAACCTCATCAAACCCCGCCTAGGTGATATTTTCAGAAAGACGTGATCACCCACCACAAATGACAAAGGCCTTCTCCTACGGTCGGCATAACTCTTTTGGCGACTCTGGGCTCTAACAAGTCTCTTACAGATAAGCTCAACTTTCTCCGTCGTCTCCCGAACCAACTCCGGGCCCAACAAAGATGCATCACCCACCTCGGCCCAACACACTGGAGACCTACACGGTCGACCATACAAGGCCTCAAACGGTGCCATACCAATACTCGATTGGAAACTGTTGTTGTAGGCAAACTCTACTAAGGGCAAGTGCCTTTCCCACGACCCACTAAAGTCAAGGACACAGCCTCGAAGCATATCCTCAAGGATCTGAATAGTATGCTCAGACTGCCCGTCAGTCTAAGGATGATAAGCCGTGCTAAAGGTCAGTCTAGTGCCCAATGCAATCTACAAATTCTGCCACAACCTAGCAGTAAAACGCGGATCTCTGTCTGAGAAGATTGACACTGGGACCCCGTGCAACCTCACTATGTCCCAAATATACAAGTCGGCAAGATGATCTACCGAATCTCTCACGCGCTTAGGGATATGCGCCGACTTAGTCAACCGGTCTACAACCACCCAAATAGCATCACTACCCCGTTGAGTCCTCGGAAGACCTACAACGAAGTCCATCATAACATGCTCCCACTTCCACTCGGCTATAGGCAAGGGTTGTAACAAACCCGCTGGCCTCTGATGTTCAGCCTTCACTTGCTGACAAGTAAGGCACTTAGATACAAAAACTGCCACATCCTTCTTCATACCCCGCCACCAGAACTGGTGACCGAAATCACGATACATCTTAGTGCCTCCCGGATGCACCGCAAGGCGTGAATGGTGAAACTCTCGGAGTACCTCCTCTCGGCAAGACTTCAGCACAAATAGACGGTCTCGGTACCTCACACTCAGGTCGGGATACACAGTCAAACCCTTCTCAACCTTCCCACTGGAGATCTTCTCTCAGATGGAGTCTACCTCAAGGTCACTCCTCTGTGCCTCTAACACTCGATTCACAAGTGTAGGCTGCGCAACTACAGAAAATAAGGCCGCAGACTCAACAGATTCACCCAGAAGCAAATCAAACTCACCAAGTGCACCCAACATTTCCCACTCCTGGATGGCTATACAAGCTACATCACTAATGGATTTCCTACCAAGGGCATCGGCCACAACATTGGCCTTTCCCGGATAGTAATGCAACTCGAAGTCATAATCCTCAATAAACTCCATCCACCTTCTCTGCCGCAAGTTCAAGTCTTTCTGTGTAAACAGATATTTCAAACTCTTATGATCCGAGAACACCTCGAATCTTCCACCATACATGTAATGCCTCCAAATCTTCAAGGCAAAAATCACAGCTACTAACTCTAGCTCATATGTAGGGTAATTCCTCTCGTGTGTTTTCAACTGCCGCGAGCCATAGGCTACGACTTTCCCCTCTTGCATCAATACACAACCCAAACCCTCTCGTGAAGCATCACAATAAACCGCATAACCCAAACCTCTCTCCAGAATACTCAAAACTGGAGTGGTGGTGAGTCTAACCTTAAGTTCTTGGAATGACTTTTCACAAGTCTCACCCCATACAAATTTGACCCCCTTTCACATCAACCTAGTCAACGGCGAAGCTAGCCTGGAGAAATCTTTCACAAACCGACGATAATAACCGGCCAATCCTAGAAAACTGCGGATCTCAAAAACACTCTTAGGCTGTGCCCAATCTTGCACTGCCTCTATCTTGGATGTATCAATACACACCCCTTCCCCGGAGACTACATGGCCTAAGAACTGAACCTCTCTTAGCCAGAACTCACACGTCCCAAACTTGGCATACAGCTTATGGGCTCTAAGCAACTCAAGCACCACTCTCAAGTGTTCCTCGTGCTCCTTCTCAGAAGGTGAATAAATTAGAATGTCGTCTACGAAAACGACCACAAAGCGATCTAGGAATTCCCAGAAGATCCGGTTCATCAAGTCCATAAACACAGCCGGTGCATTGGTGAGCCCAAAAGGCATCATCAGAAACTCGTAATGGCCATACTGCGTACGGAATGCCGTCTTCGAAATATCTTTCTCCCTGAGCCTCAACTGATGGTAACCCGATCTCAAGTCTATCTTAGAGAAACAACGGGATGCTTTCAACTAGTCAAACAGATCATCTATACGGAGCATATGGTACTTGTTCTTAACCGTAGCCCGATTCAACTTTCGATAATCGATACAAAGTCTCAAAGCCCCATCTTCCCTTTTAGCAAAGAGGGCTGGTGCTCCCCACGGCGAAGTAGGGCGAATAAAGCCCTTATCTAGCAACTCCTGGAGTTGAATCTTCAACTCGCTCAACTCGGCTGGGGCAAAACGATACGGTGCCATAGAGAACGGTGCCGTGCCAGGCGCTAAATCAATAGTGAACTCAATCTCTCGATGAGGTGGTAAACTAACAAGGTCCTCGGGAAAGACGTCCAAGTACTCACAAACCACTCTTGGCAACTCAGCCCGGGTCTCATCACACTCACTACTCATACAGCTAGCGAGAAGGCAACTAAGCTCACTTTGCCCTCGCGGATCATACACTGGTGGAAAAACACTACTAACCCGATCCCCTAAGAAATGAAAACAATCCCTACTCAAGGTACATACAGTAACCCTCTGGCGGTAACAATCAATAACAGCTCGGTATGACGATAACCAGTCTATACCCAAAATCACGTCAAAACCAGACATAGCCATAACTACAAAAGAAAATGGAAGCCGGCGGTTAGCGACCTCAATATCACAACCTCTACACCCTTGCTTCAAAATCAACTCACCCCCAATGGTTGACATAACACAAATAGGAGAAGCCAACTGCGCCAACTCCAACCCCAAAACAGATGCAAATGTAGCAGATATAAAAGAATGTGATGCACCCATATCAATCAACACACTAGCAATCGAGTTGCAAAACAAAAAGGTACCTTTCACAACAGATGGAGCCGGTACAAGATCCTGCGCATTAACAGCATACACACGCCCTGAAGGTCTCTGATCTACCTGCTCACCTCTCGGAGCATAAGACTGCTGCACAGATTGAGCCGAAGAGGCTCCCTGATTGGCCCTCGAGGCTTGAATTGACTGAGCTGGCTGATGGCTCTGAGTTTGCCTCAAACCAGATGCACCAGATGTGCCACTCAACTGCGGGCAAAACCTCTTCAGGTGCCCCGCCTGACCACACTGGTAACAAGAGAGCGGCTGGCCTCTACCCTGACTCTGGCTCTGAGGACGAGCCGAAGATGAAGCTGCTCTCTGTCATCCTCCCCTCTGCGGGCAAGCTAGAGACTTGTAGCCCAGCTGACCACACTTGTAACAAGTAAAGTCTCCCTGACTGCCTCTCCCAGAGCCTGAACTCAGCACTAGAAAGATAGATCTAGAATATGCTCCCTGGCGCTGTTAAGGGTTAAAGCCCTTCTGCCTCTTACCGTCCCTCTGACCTTCTTGACTCCTCTTGGAGTCCCTCATCCTCTCCTCCTCCTCATGTATAATAATCTCAAGATGGGCCGCAGCATCCACAAGGCGCCCATACTCCCGAGTCATGGACCCCGCAACCCTAAGCTTGAGCCCGGTCCTTAACTTCTTTTCGAACTCAAGACAACGACGTTCCTCAGACGCCACTAGCTCAGGTGCAAACCTCAATAAACTGGTAAATGTGGCCTCAAACTCAGCCACTAGTGTATTCAGCTACTTGAGTGTTAAGTACAAAAGTATTACATGTTGACAACAAAAGTAAATGCCCACGGGCTCACAACTTTCCAAGTCAACACTTGGGTTTAACAAAAGAAGAGTTCTAACTCTTTATACAAAATAAGCCCTTGGCTTGATTTACATATAATACAAAAAGATAACAACAAAAAGATCTTTTAGCCTCTAAGCCTCCCAAGCTACGTCCTTGGAGGTGGCATACCATTTGTACTTGAAAATGATGTCCCATAAAGGGTAAGCCAAAGCCCAGTAGAGATATATTAAACCAAATATGAGAGATAACTAAAACATTAGCATTTGATAAATGGTTAACACTTATAAACCAATTTACAACACTTCTCAGTTCCATAACAAATATGTCCGTGTTTCATTCCACTTTCCTTCACTTATCCAATTCAAATTCATAAACATGGCTCATTATCTAGCCAAACAAGTAAATGAGCCTACAACTCATATTTAAACACTTCCAATACTTCAATTATCTACATTATGCAAACGTAATTAGAATTTCGGGACTTTCACCCTGGACACTCCGACCAACTTAGTTATCAATGGAGTCCATCCCCTATCTCCTCCCAACAGGTTTGAGAGTACATCCCCTATCTCCTCCCAAACCATGGAGTACATCCCCTATCTCCTCCCAAACAAGATACATATGCAATTTATTAAACAACTCATCATATACAATGATCAATCCAGACACATATTCAATGTGCTAATTCAACTGTCATATTCAATGACTCAACCATTTGATTAGTTTCAGTTTTCCCTAATCAACATATAGTGTCTACAACAATCAAGACTATCCTCCACCGATAGCCCCAAGCAGTTATTTCTAAACGGATAATAAATTTATCAAACAGATAAAATCCCAACACTTTCATAGGCGAGTGATTTATTTGTCCAACTACACCATTCAATTCCATAATTTCCCAATTTTATGATTCCCAACTCAATTTCATATTTTCCCAAATTAATTATTTAAATTAATATTTCTACATAATTAGGGCATTTTCCCCATTTTTCGAATATCAACCCTAAGGCTCAATTTCATCAATTTAATCAACAATAATTCCATTTTCCAAGGTCTCGTATACACATGGAGTTTAACAAATGAAAACCCCATTTTTATAACTTTAAAACAAACCCTAACATTCCCAAAATTTCCAAACAACCCCATTTATACAAAATGACTAAAATCTATGTCAAAACTCATAAGAATGAGTAGGGTATCCCTACCTCAAGTGAAGAGACCAAAATGGAGAAGATGAAGAAAACTCAAGATGCTCCAAACCCAATGATTTTCGGATCAAAGCGTAGCCCACACCAAGCTCCACCTTTCTTACAAAGGGATCAGGGTAAGAGACTCCTAGAACATGGAGTATTTGTTGAGAGAAGGTATGTAGAGAGAGAAGGAGCAGCCGGATCTAGCGTTTGAAGATAAAAGATAATCAAAAAGTGAGGAAGAAGCTGCTGCTGCAAACTGATATAGTCGAGCCTCGCTCGAGCGAAGGAATGGTCGCTCGAGCGACCAGACACAAAGAAACCTCACTCGAGCGCAGAAAGCCTCGCTCGAGCCAACAACACGAAACTTCAGGTCTGCAACCCAGAAGCACGCTTGAGCGCAAGAATGCTCGCTCGAGTGAAGAAGCCCAAAACATACAGTTCTCTTGCTCGAGCGAAGGAAAGCTCGCTCGAGCCAAGAAACACAACCTTTAGGTCCAAAACTAGACGCAGACACACGCTCGAGCGAAGGAATCCTGGCTCGAGTGAAGGAATTCAAACACAGAGCTCGCTCGAGCAACAAAAGCCTCGCTCGAACAAAGACACCAAAAACTGGGCAACAACCAACTGTTTCAAAACACACCCAACCTGTTACAAACCTGCCCAACACATCCTAAAACTCAAATACAAAGAATTTAAGGATGGAAATGCAACATATACAACAACAGACATCTACGAAACTGGGTCCGAAATACAATAACCAATGGAGGGAAAACCGGGATCGCTATAAAATATCATTTTCCCTCCCAAACTGTCACGCGTTTTTCACGTTGACTCCCAGACTTCGATATATTTCAATTTAATACCTGAACTTTCCACAAATTGATCAATTAGACCCCTGTCATCACCTTCTATCCACAATTGGATGGAATGTGCTGATGTGGGGGGCATATTAATTTTTGAAGTATAGTTTGGGAGGCAAATTAATTTTTAATTTGGAGGGTAAATTGATTATAGTTTAGGGGGTATTTAAATGAACTTTGATGTCACGTCAGTACATTTCGTCCAATTGTAGATAGAATGTGACGGCATGGGCCAAATTGATCAAAAATTTGAAAGTTCAGATACTAAATTGAAATAAATCAAAGTCTGACAGTCAACGTGAAAAATGCATGATAATTTGGAGAGTAAAATGATATTTCCTCTAAATTTTTAAGTAATAGCAATGTGGTAAAAAGTATACGGATAATACCTGACTTGTTTCTAATTGAAATTTTAATCGGATCACACAGTTAAATTTTTTTATCAACCAGAGTTAATGAATAGATTTAATTGAATAAGATAAATTGTCTAGTCCAGTTGAACTTTTAACCAAAAACAAGCCTTACTCTTGAAATACATATTAATTATAACTCAAAGTTAAAAACGTTCTCTCAAAACTGTCAACATATGGCTCGTTTGGGACATCCATTTTACTTTAAAAGTCAAAAAATTATTTTTGTCTCTACTTTTATACATTTTTTTTTTTTTTTTGTAAAAAATTTAAAAATTATTTGAAATATATTAATTTTTTTATATCATATTTTAATTAAAGTAAAAAAATTATTAAAATAGTATGTTTGAAATGAGTAAGTCAAGCAACCATGAAAACTCAAAAGAAAAATTGGGATTTTGAAGGAAAATTAGTAGGTGCCCTAGTGGCTTGACGTGCTCCTATTCTAAATCAATTAATAATTGTCATGCTCTCTTACTGTTTCATATCATCAACAAAAATTAAGTGAGCCGTAGCTTTTTTACCAATCACATTTAATTCGGGCCACAAAGTGGACATGCCATGGAACACCAAATAACTTCTCCAACTAGAGATAAGGCCATGGCGTGTGGGCTGTCCTAAACCACACAAACTCACTCATTGATCCCTCCAAATACTCAAGATTATGATACTTTATTTTTGAAAAATTCTTGTCATGTGTGGTACATATAAAAATATAAATCATCATATTTAAATAAGGTGAATACTAGTTATTGGATAAAGAAGTAATAAAACCCACTCAAAAACCTATTCGCTCGAGGCTTAGTGTCATTTTTTATGGAAAAGAATAAAATTTTGATGAAAAAAATAGAAAATAAATAAATAAAAAAGTTCAAGCCTGGGCCAAGCTCGAGCCCAGGCCCAGGTCGCTGGCGCGCCCAAGGCCCGAATACCCCTTAGGCTTGGGGCTAATTTTTTGACCCGTGGGCTGGCCTGACTCGACCCGAATTTTGGCGAAAGCCCGGGTGGCCGGACATGGGCTAGACCAAGCCAAATTTACATCCCTAGCCATAGTTAGAGTAACAGCTAGATTATATGAATCTAACTTAAGTGGTTTAAAGAAATGATATGGGATAAGTCTCTAATACAAATAAACTGTGAATTTATTTATAGAAGATTGAAAATTTGGTATAAAGTTTGCTTCTTCATTATATATATATATATTAACTCGACCAGAGTTAATTAGTAAGCTTTTAAAACTCTATTTTATTTCAAGACTAATTGGATTAAATTTTTAAAAACTCAAAAATTTTATATAAAATTTAAATATACTCTTTAACAAAATTTTGAAATTCAGTGGTGTAGCTCTGTTGTGGCATGGCAGGACCCGTACTATTGAAATGGTTTGTCAGCTGGTAGAGATGCTCCCACCGGTGCCACTTCTTCCAATGGCATGATGGCAAGGCAAGTAATGGTTCTTGTAAAAATTATGTGGTTGCTTTGGAAAAAGTTCATCTCACACCTTAATTTGATTTTTATTTTTTAAAATAGTGTGATCCTCCTATATGTTTGAGTTTATTTTTATTGAGGTTGGATTGAACTAGAATGTGTTGTTTGAGATTGCAAGACTCACCATGAGTCTCATCTCAATAATTTAAATCGTTTATTTTATAAAGCACTTTGTGTATATCACCATTGAAAAGAATTAGAATGATTCGATGGTTGCTCAATTTATCAAGTTTGTTATCCAAAAAATGAAGTTTTTGTTTTTAAAAAAACATGCTTCTCATTTATTTATTTTTATGATAATAAACATGATAAATTGAAAAAAAAAAAGTTATGATTGTTAGGTCACACCAATTTTTTTTTTTCAAAAATAACATATATAAAAAAAAATTTATAAAATAAATAATTTAGATCATTAAAATAAAACCCATAACAAGGCAGTACACTCCGGTCTATATTTTGAATTAAAGACAAATTATTCCCTGTCAATAAATATCATGAGACTTATCATGTAATAATGGTGCGGAATAACCTCTCCCTGGATTTTGTGGTCTTGGGGGTTTGCCCAATGCCGTTGGAAAAGAGGCCCAGTAGTTTTAATTAGGATGTGAACCTGGACCAAATTGAATGGATTGTGTTGACTTTTGTATACAGCCTTTGCTTTCAAGGAAGAGCCCACCTTCTTTCCACAAGAATTGACCACAGTTAGCAATTTGGATGATCCATGATCTGTTGAGTTTTTTGTTTGAAGATCAACCTAGTTTAAGTTCTTCAACATTACACTACTATTCATTAATTTTAAAATTATTTTTCAAATAAAATTATAACATAAACTTTGAATTTCGTATATAATAATTATTTAACATTAATTAATTCCTATATAATAATTATATTTACGATAAAATATAAATATATTTTGTCTTGATAAATTTCGTAATTTTAGGTTTTTAATTTACTAATTATTAATTAGGTTGTCGGTTAAAAATTGTTAATTATAGTAGGACTCGTACAAAATTGTATGGAATTAACAAATTTTAACCAGCAGCCTAACTGATCAGTCAATTTTATCACTCAACCAGTCCAACCCAGGCTTAATTGGTGCGAAATGTCTAGTTTTTTGCCACACCTCTACACATAAACCATCCTTCGAACCAAAAAAAAAAAAAAAAATCGTAAGAGAGAGGAATTGTCGAGACATTTGAGCCTCGACAATTCGAGGCCCCTAGCATCATCGTATCTCATATCTATTAGGTAAAATCAATTACCTTATCTATTTTGTAGAATTCAATCAATCAAAATCGAAGCATAAATAAAAAATAGAAAAAAAAAAAAATAGAGTATCAGTGACCCCAATCTTTAATCCCCTCCTCAAATAACACTTCTGTGGGGAAGTGGTTCTGGAAATACTCTTCAGATCCTAGGAGATGCTCTTGATCCTCAACTAGTCACCTGCAAAGACAAACACTCCGGTCGGGGGTGCCGGGGTGAGCACTCCGACGGGCAAGTCAGTTCTTATACTCAAGAAAGCTTGTTTACTAAGTTTAGTGAAGTGATTCTTACATACCATTCCAAGAACGCTACTTGTTTATTTATATCTGTTCCTTCTGAGGCCTCTGGACCTGGGCCTACTTTTCAATCATTACCCATTCTTCTATTCAGCCTCAAAGATCCTTTCTTAATCGGCTTACGTATTGTATTCGGCTCATCCTAGTCTTGCAGGATGCAGCCGGTTAATGTCAATCTACTAAAATATGCCCTTCCGATTTAGCCATTTATTCGGCTCCCACAATTGCCCCCCGAACTCCCTATTGCCGGTATTTAATCGGCGTGTTTGGTCTAGAATTCGAAAAGCTTAGCATAGATCAGGCGGCTTCGCGTTCCCCAAGACGTCAGAGGATGTCAAAAGGTGCACACATTTTCGTTTATCATTACACTTTCCCGCGCCATTCATGTGTCTCTCGCATTTATTGCGATTTGAAACTTCAGTCCTTTTGGGTGCACATTTCGTCGATCATCTGATAAAATTTTTCATGGAAAAGAATAAAATTTTGATGAAAAAAATAAATAAAAAATAAATAAAAAAGTTCAAGCCAGGCCCAAGCTCGAGCCCAGGCCCAGGTCGCTGGCACGCCCAAGGCCCGAATACCCCTTAGGCTTGGGGCTAATTTTCTGACCCGTGGGCTGGCCTGACTCGACCCGAATTTTGGCGAAAGCCCGCGCGGCCGGACATGGGCTAGACCAAGCCAAATTTACCTCCCTAGCCATAGTTAGAGTAACAGCTAGATTATATGAATCTAACTTAAGTGGTTTAAAGAAATGATATGAGATAAGTCTCTAATACGAATAAACTGTGAATTTATTTATAGAAGATTGAAAATTTGGTATAAAGTTTGCTTCTTCATTATATATATATATATATTAACTCCACAAGAGTTAATTAGTAAGCTTTTAAAACTCTATTTTATTTCAAGACTAATTGGATTAAATTTTTAAAAACTCAAAAATTTTATATAAAATTTAAATATATTCTTTAACAAAATTTTGAAATTCAGTGGTGTAGCTATGTTGTGGCATGGCAGGACCCGTACTATTGAAATGGTTTGTCAGCTGGTAGAGATGCTCCCACCGGTGCCACTTCTTCCAATGGCATGATGGCAAGGCAAGTAATGGTTCTTGTAAAAATTATGTGGTTGCTTTGGAAAAAGTTCATCTCACACCTTAATTTGATTTTTATTTTTTAAAATAGTGTGATCCTCCTATATGTTTGAGTTTATTTTTATTGAGGTTGGATTGAACTAGAATGTGTTGTTTGAGATTGAGTTTATTTTTATTGAGGTTGGATTGAACTAGAATGTGTTGTTTGAGATTGCGAGACTCACCATGAGTCTCATCTCAACAATTTAAATCGTTTATTTTATAAAGCACTTTGTGTATATAACCATTGAAAAGAATTAGAATGATTCGATGGTTGCTCAATTTATCAAGTTTGTTATCCAAAAGATGAAGTTTTTGTTTTTAAAAAAACGTGCTTCTCATTTATTTATTTTTATGATAATAAACATGATAAATTGAAAAAAAAAAAGTTATGATTGTTAGGTCACACCAATTTTTTTTTTTTTTTTTCAAAAATAACATATATAAAAAAAAATTATAAAATAAATAGTTTAGATCATTAAAATAAAACCCATGACAAGGCAGTACACTCCGGTCTATATTTTGAATTAAAGACAAATTATTCCCTGTCAATAAATATCATGAAACTTATCATGCAATAATGGTGCAGAATAACCTCTCCCTGGATTTTGTGGTCTTGGGGGTTTGCCCAATGCCGTTGGAAAAGAGGCCCAGTAGTTTTAATTAGGATGTGAACCTGGACCAAATTGAATGGATTGTGTTGACTTTTGTATACAGCCCTTGCTTTCAAGGAAGAGCCCACCTTCTTTCCACAAGAATTGACCACAGTTAGCAATTTGGATGATCCATGATCTGTTGAGTTTTTTGTTTGAAGATCAACCTAGTTTAAGTTCTTCCACATTACACTACTATTCATTAATTCTAAAATTATTTTTCAAATAAAATTATAACATAAACTTTGAATTTCGTATATAATAATTATTTAACATTAATTAGTTCCTATATAATAATTATATTTACGATAAAATATAAATATATTTTGTCTTGATAAATTTCGTAATTTTAGGTTTTTAATTTACTAATTATTAATTAGGTTGTCGGTTAAAAATTGTTAATTATAGTAGGACTCGTATAAAATTGTATGGAATTAACAAATTTTAACCAGCAGCCTAACTGATCAGTCAATTTTATCACTCAACCAGTCCAACACAGGCTTAATTGGTGCGAAATGTCTAGTTTTTTGCCACACCTCTACACATAAACCATCCTTCGAACCAAAAAAAAATTAAATCGTAAGAGAGAGGAATTGTTGAGACATTTGAGCCTCGACAATTTGAGGCCCCTAGCATCGTCGTATCTCATATCTATTAGGTAAAATCAATTACCTTATCTATTTTGTAGAATTCAATCAATCAAAATCGAAGCATAAATAAAAAATAGAAAAAAAAAAAAAAAAGAGTATCAGTGACCCCAATCTTTAATCCCCTCCTCAAATAACACTTATGTGGGGAAGTGGTTCTGGAAATACTCTTCAGATCCTGGGAGATGCTCTTGATCCTCAACTAGTCACCTGCAAAGACAAACACTTCGGTCGGGGGTGCCGGGGTGAGCACTCTGACGGGCAAGTCAGTTCTTATACTCAAGAAAGCTTGTTTACTAAGTTTAGTGAAGTGATTCTTACATACCATTCCAAGAACGCTGCTTGTTTATTTATATCTGTTCCTTTTGAGGCCTCAGGACCTGGGCCTACTTTTCAATCATTACCCATTCTTCTATTCGGCCTCAAAGATCCTTCCTTAATCGGCTTACGTATTGTATTCGGCTCATCCTAGTCTTGCAGGATGCAGCCGGTTAATGTCAATCTACTAAAATATGCCCTTCCGATTTAGCCATTTATTTGGCTCCCACAATTGCCCCCCGAACTCCCTATTGCCGGTATTTAATCGGCGTGTTTGGTCTAGAATTCGAAAAGCTTAGCATAGATCAGGCGGCTTCGCGTTCCCCAAGACGTCAGAGGATGTCAGAAGGTGCACACATTTTCGTTTATCATTACACTTTCCCGCGCCATTCATGTGTCTCTCGCATTTATTGCGATTTGAAACTTCAGTCCTTTTGGGTGCACATTTCGTCGATCATCTGATACGTTTGGACCGCCAACAAGATCTCCTCCTCTCACATTTTTGCAACTTTCGTCAAATGCGCCTTTGCCTCATCTGCTCTTCGTAAGTCTTCTTCCCTTTTCTTTGTAATCCTATTCTCTGTTTATCGTTTTTACTTTCGGTGAATCCTTGGGTCCCCGTTGGAATGGCTAAACACTTGAAAGACCTCCTTTCTGAGAGTCGCATTTTCAGATTCCGGCGACATTTTTCTATTCCCGATGACGTTCATTTGTCTCTCGTAACGGACAACACTCTAGATATGGAGAGAGAGGATCAGAATACGGTCGTATTCCCCCTCCTGTCCATTGCGGAGGGTGGAGTTCATTTCCCCTTACATCCATTGGTTAGGGCCGTTCTTCACTATTGGAGTCTGATTCCTTCTCAACCCAATGTAAATTTCTTTCGAATCATTATGGAGGTTATAGAGTTGAATCGACGCCTTAGGATCAATCTCGGAATTCCGGCCATTCGGCACTGCTATACTTTAGCCAAATCCTCTGGTCGGCTGGGGCGGTACTTCGTCAGGGCCAAGGATACTGACCATCATTTGGTGACTATGCTTGCCAGTTCTGGTAAGAGGGTTGACAATGTAATGGTCAATGTCTGGGGTAATTGGGAGTTCGCTGAAGGCGAAGATCGCCTAGACCCCATTTCCAGACATAAGGGTGATCCAAGTTGCCACGTAGTATCTTATGTTTGTCGATCTGTCTTTTAATCGGCTCTCTTTCCTTCAGCTCTCCTCATCTTTTGCAGGTAACAAATTGAAGAAGATTCTGACTTCAGTTGACGACGCGGTCCTTAGGGACATTAAGACTACACTCGACTACTTCGGTCGCCCAAACGTGTAAAAACAAGGGAGAGCCGCCCACATTTTACTCCGGTACGAACCCACTTATACCACATTCTCGGCTGCGGACAACATCCCAATTCCATCCGGCGATCAGCACCTCTCGGCTCTTATCTTCTCCAGCTACAAGAACCTTAGGTAGATTGGTCTCGAAGCTTCTGATTCAGGGCAAGACGCAGAGCCGGTGATAGAGGTAGTTGCCGACCCGGCCAGAGAATTCACTGAGGAGGGCGAAGCGGTTGACGAGGCCGTGCGTTCGGCGTTCGAGGCTACCAGACTCAACCAGCCTTCCTCACCATCCGCTTCGGGTCGGGCAGAGTTTTCTTCCGAGGATATTTTCGCGAACTTAGGAGATCTACCCGGCGATTTCTTCGGAGGTATGGCAAAGGAAAGCCTTACGCAAATGGCGCGTAAGCGAAATACCGAGCGGATGGCTGCTCGAAAAAAGGTTGAGGCCGCCGAATCCGATCCCAGCATGACTAAGGCCTCTGTACCCATTATTGAAGGAACAGCTTAGGTTATGCCGGTCGAAACGGAAAAAGTGGTTGAAGAGCAGGCCGGCGAAGAACGGCTGATTCCGGAGGGACGCGGCCAAAAACGTAGCGCCGAGGAGGAGGCTAGTTCAGAAATTAGTCCCATTGACAAACGGCCTCGCCTCGAAGAATCGGACATGGTTGCTCCTTTTGTTATTCAGCCCAAGATCAGAGATACGCCGATTCCTTCCAATGCTTCGGCCATGGAGGATCCGGCCATTGCATTGAGCCTGGCGGCTTCAATTTCCTTGCCGGCTGACAATGCAACCTTTTGCGCCGTGCCGGATATTATGGTCGTAGCTCTGTCTGCGCAGTCGGCACTTTTTGTAGGTGGTTTCAAATTCACTTAAATCTATTTTTATAGAGGTATCTAACGATCGCATGTTCTTTGCAGACGGTCGGCAGGATCGCCGACTTAAGCCGCCGCCTGCATGATGCTCTTGGCAGAATTGACCGTTTGCAAACAGAAGTGGACGGTCAGAAGAGTAGGGCCAAGTTTGAGAAGATGAGAGCCGCAATGGAGAGTGCACGAGCCGAAGCGGAGAAGGCGAGGGCTCGCACTGCCGAACAACTTCGTTCTGACGCTGAGGCCAGAGCGAGTGCGAGTGAGGAATCGCTCAAGCTCTCCAAAGACGAACTTGCCGAGGTGAAGAGTCAGTTGGAGGAGCTCAAGGCGGCCCAGGAGAAAGCCGAATCTGAGGCTTTTGAGGCGGGAAAAAGAGCCGCCTTCACGGAGTACGTTGATGAAGTTCCCAAATTTGAGAATCGGGGGTTCAAACACGGGTGGCTCAAAGCCCTTGCTGCCGCTGGGATTACATTGGATTTGCCAATTCCTTACGAGCAAGTGGATGTTGAGCCCCTTGAATCCGACACCGAGGAGTGATCTGGGAGGCGTTTCCTAATTCATTTAGTTTTTTTGATTTTTGTTTGGTAGAGTTTTGTTGGTTTAGGGTGGTTTTCATGTATAAATTGGTTACTATCTTGTGCGCAATTTATTAATGAAAATTTCCTTGTAATTTCATTACTACTCGTACACAATTTGTGTGGTTTATGTTAATGAAACAATATTGATTCGTCTTTAGAGATTGAATATCCTGTGGTAATATTGATTCGTCTTTAGAGATTGAATATCCTGTGGCAATATTGATTCGTCTTTCTCATGCCGACTGGATTCGAATTATGAACTGTCGATTTGTGAGCCGGCTAGGGTACCTGTGCCGAATATATTGATGAATCTGCCCTTGCCCCAGGCGGTTCCTGCAGAGGTTAGAAGAATCGATTTGTGAGCCGGCTGGGGTACCTGAGGCGGTTCCTCCAGAGGTTAGAATCGATTCGGGAGCCGGCTGGGGTACCTGAGCCGAATATATTGATGAATCTGCTCTTGCCCCAGGCAGTTCCTGCAGAGGTTAGAATCGATTCGGGAGCCGGCTGGGGTACTTGAGCCGGATAGATTGATGAATCTGCCCTTGCCCCAGGCGGTTCCTGTAGAGGTTAGAATCGATTCGGGAGCCGGCTGGAGTACTTGAGCCAGATAGATTGATGAATCTGCCCTTGCCCCAGGCGATTCACGATATTCGAATAGATGGTAAAATCGTGCCCCTGCCGTCGACTCAACCGGCGTCGGGCGATTCAGGATCTCCAATTAATGAGATTGCCTCGATCGTGCTACCTCTGTGAAGGATAAATGAACAAGGATACATCCTTTATGAGCTTGGTAGACAACTTACTCGAGCTCCTAGAGGAAGACTGATTGCGCGAATGTCGAACCGACTCTTCTTTAACAGTAAAGGGGAATCGAAGACCCTAGCTGAGCTGGGTGGAGATATGAATCGAGGTGGTGAACCCTCGCGTACAAGAAGTAGGAGTTCCAGGGGTCGAGAGGCGTCGATCTCCCGACGTCATGATGGATCGCCCAGGCGAGACAAGCAGTCGCGGGGTAAATCTCCACAGTCCCGAGTCGAGAGGAGGTCTGACGCGAATCCGTGCCCATTAAGCTTTTGCGGTATTTGTGAAGAATAGACCCATGACGGAGGCGGACTCGATCGTTCGAGACCCAGACGTAGCGGTCGACTTTGCCCGACAAATATTTCCTCCTGAGGTTCAGCAATCAATGCTGGGTCGACAGGACTACGAGGTGTTTCGTGAGGGCATTCACGGCGCGGTAAAGGGGCTTTACACTGCTTACAAAGTCGGCATGCGACTGCGCGCTGCCCGTCAAGAGATGGAGAAGAAGGAAGAACGTATTCGAAGTTTGGAGGCCCGCGTGGAGGCGGCTGAGCGGGAACTAAGGAAGACCAAGGCGGTTCAAGCACAATCCACTGCGCACGCGAACCCAATTGTGGAAGAGAGGGTTACTAGTCGGCTTATTAGCTCTGCACTTGCCGATCGAGAGATGGCAAGTATGTTCGCAATAGAAAGCGCGAAGGGGAGGGCCTATGAGAAAGGTTTCCATGAGGGCCAAAAAGTGGGAATCGAGAAAACCAGGGAAAAATTGGCCGAAGAAGTGTGCCGATGTGAAAACCGTGGGTTTAGGCACGGTTGGATCAAGGCATCTCAAGCCGCAGAAGCTCTTCGAGCGTCGGGAATTGATTTGGCATCACCACGCTACAGGAGTAAAGATTTTTCATTTTCTGCTTTTGAAGTTGAGAAGAGTGAGGATGAGGGTGACGCCGTATGAGTTTAATAGTTGTAAGATTGGAACGCAAGGCGCGTTTGAAACTATGTAACTTATTGTTTTATTGAATAAAGAACGTTTCATTATAAATGTTTCGTTGTCATTCATATTCGGCATATGTGTATTTCGTGTTGCTTAAATGTTTGAATGAATGTCTAAATATTGTCCGACCCAGGTAGCTGTTAACTGTCCGGCGATACGCGGGCTTATCGGCAGGATCTGCACATGGTCAGGATCGGCACATTCGCGATGACCGTTAAGGTTTTATTGAGACTATTTCAACGGCCATTTATCTTTGACTTGGGTCAGTGCATTGATGCTTGGCCAGTTGGATTAGTGGGCTGGTTGAGGGTGATCGAGGTGTGAAGACTTGGCCGACCAGTTTAATAAATCTATTTCGCTTTGGCCTAGCCAATGCGCGTTTCGGCCAGCTATCGGGATGGCGGTCGTGGCGAATGTCAATCGACGCTCGTCTTATTCAGCCAATGTGTTTTTTGGCGTTAATAAAATTTTCTTGGGATTGGGACCTCGAGATCGCGGTCGTTGCTGAGAATAAAAAGAGTAGGCGCTTCGCACCAATAATCCCACTTGACTCATCATTCCTTGTGTGGGATGGTGATTTGATTCTGAAGGCTCAAACTTCGGTCAAGTTTGGTGTTGAGATGGTTTGCGTGAAAACCTACCCGTGAGGGAGTTAGGTCATCCAAAGAGCCTGAGATCTGTGAGTCTCCAAGTCGTCGAAGCAGATCACCCCGAAAGGAGAGTCAACAACTGTCAAGTTCATTCTTCCTTGTCCTGGATCTTTGCCTTGACATTGTCAATGGTATCAGGGAAAGTTTGGCGCCATGCAAGTTGTGGGCTTAAGCATAACTGGTTCAAGGTATTGCACGCCGTGGAGGGGTTTAGGGCGACGGTCGTCGATCCGGCGATGCTGCTTTACCGGCGCGTCTTGTTCCTTTTTTGCTTTCGATATTGTAATGCTCGAATGCGGGTTGTGTTTATGTAACAACTGTTTAATCAAATAAATGGTTTTATTTTAAATCTATTTGCGTGTTATTCTGAATTTTGCTTGTGTACTAAAGCACATTACTTCGAATGTATGATCTGTTCTAGTGTGTTACATAGGATCAATTATCAATATCTTTTGTTCGTGCCAACGTTTGCTCCGGATTCGGAGACGTAATTAGCACTTAGCACTGTAGACCGATTAGTATGGCTGAACGGATTAATGCAATAATCCTCTGAAGCACTAAAGCGGGCTCCGTATTTGGAGGGTTGAACCCGGGGCCCATTCGGCCTTAAGGAGATTAATCGGCTCGAATCCGAAGTCTTAATCGGCCCTAAGGCGTCATGCGCCAAAGGGGGCTCCGAATCCGGAGACTTGATTTGGCCGATCGTGATATCCACAAAGGGCGGTCCGAATCCGGAGACTTGATTTGGCCGATCGTGATATCCACGATGGGCGCTCCGAATCCGGAGACTTGATTTGGCCCACCGTGATATCCACGAAGGGCGCTCCGAATCCGGAGACTTGATCGGCCCTAAGGCGTCATGCGCCAAAGGGGGCTCTGAATCCGGAGACTTGATTTGGCCGATCGTGATATCCACAAAGGGCGCTCCGCATCCAGAGACTTGATTTGGCCAATCGTGATATCCACGAAGGGCGCTCCGAATCCGGAGACTTGATCGGCCCTAAGGTGTCATGCGCCAAAGGGGGCTCCGAATCCGGAGACTTGATTTGGCCGATCGTGATATCCACGAAGGGCGCTCCGAATCCGGAGATTCAATCGGCCCTAAGGCGTCATGCGCCAAAGGGGGCTCCGAATCCGGAGACTTGATTTGGCCGATCGTGATATCCACGAAGGGCGCTCCGAATCTGGAGACTTGATTTGGCCGATCGTGATATCCACGAAGGCGCGCTCTGAATCCGGAGACTTGATTTGGCCAACCATGATATCCACAAATGGCGCTCCGAATCCGGAGACTTGATTTGGCCTATCGTGATATCCACGAAGGGCGCTCCGAATTCGGAGACTTGATCGGCCCTAAGGCGTCATGCGCCAAAGGGGGCTCTGAATCCGGAGACTTGATTTGGCCGATCGTGATATCCACGAAGGGCGCTCCGAATCTGGAGACTTAATCGGCCCTAAGGCGTCATGCGCCAAAGGGGGCTCCAAATCCGGAGACTTAATTTGGCCAATCCTGACGAGTGCCCCACTGGGAATTGACATATGATTTTGAGCGATGAGGAAAAATAGTTCGTATTGCAGAGGAGAAATATATTTACAGGTATCAGAGCCCACAGATCGGGTCAGTGATAGGGTTTTCATCAGAACTCTACTTGTGCCGATTGGGGGGAACCACGTATTTCTTCAATGCCGTGGGTTATTAGGAAATGCAGGATCTGATGGTAGGTGCTTGGGACGGCCTTCATGATATGTAGCCAGGTTCTTCCCATGATGGCATTATACGGCGAGGGGAGCTTCACGACCAGGAATTCCGCTTCGACCGTTCTGGAATCTGCTCGAATAGGTAATGTGACCTTGCCCAATGGATATTCGGGATTCGTATTAAAGCCGAACAGTAGGTGAGGCACCGGAGATAGATCCGACTCGTTGAGGCCGAGCTTGATGAAAGTTTGATAGTATATGACCTCTGAACTACTCCCTGGGTCTATGAGAATTCGTTCAATGATGAATCGGTTTATGCGTAATCCAATGACCAACGGATCAATGTGGGAAGCCGTTGCGTCATTGAGGTCGGAGTCGTTGAAGGCAATTGTCGGAGCTTCTTCGGACCGGTCAATCGAAATACGGCGCCCCTGTAGAGTTGGATGCGATTGAATTGTGTGCACGGCTGGGGGTGTAGGCAAGCTGTAAATTACATGGATCACGCCAAGTGGGGGAGAGTCTTGCCTCAATGCTAATGCCTTGGTTGGCCTTCCCTGTTTCACATACTGCTGCAGTCGGCCGTCCTGCACCAGTTCTTCCAGGTGATCTTTTAATGCGTAGCAACTCTTTGTTTTGTGGCCGTCATCTTTGTGATATTCGCACCTCCGGTCCCTTCGTCGTGTATCGGGTGGCCCCACCATCTTTGACGGCCATTTGAAGAATGAAAGGTGTTGGATTTTGGTCATTACTGCGGTGATTGGCTTTGACAGTTCCGTGTACTTTTTGTCGGCGCGCCTCGAGCATCTACTGTCGACTTGCAATTGTTCATTCGTCGGGTGGGAGCATTGATCACTCGATCGGCGAGAGTCCCGCCTTTTGTCTCATTTAGCACGTTGTCGCAGCTCAGGGCTCAGAGGTGGCACGGAACTTATCGGTTGAGCAATTTCAGGAGGTGCCGGTTTGGTGGACACTTATCTGGCTTTAATCCTCAAGGCATCATCTTCCACTTTGCAATACTCTTCGACTTTCTTCATCAACGCCTGAGCTTTTGGGGGTCTTACGTCGGGAGTTGCGAAGCACCTTTCGAGATGTAGTTCCATTTTGAAGGCGGTGACGGCCATGGAGTCGTTGCAAGCGTCGTCAACGAGATTGAAGCACTCCCAATATCGCGCCGAATATGCTCTCAGCTTTTCTCCTGGTTGGATTTGCATAGCCCAGAGAGAGTCGGCCTGTTTCGGCTGTACCTCGTTGGTGATGAACCTGGCCCTGAAGGATTTTTTTAATTGATGGAAACTTTTAATCGAAGCCGGCTCTAGCTTGTAATACCATCTGACAGCTAATGGCCCCAAGCTGCTGGGGAATATTCGGCACATGAGGGCTTCATTGTCTGCATGCAACGTCATGGCCTGCTTGTAGTGACGTATATGATCAATGGGGTCTGATTTTCCGTCGTAGAGAGTAAATGATGGAGCTTTGAACTTCTGGGGCAGGGCCGCCCTCGCAATTTGTCAGATAAAAGGATCGTGTCGGTCCTCTTCATCTGAACTGCTTCTTCTGCACTTGTTCCTTGTGTGTGGACTTTTTTCAGAGGAACTGGAAGTGTCTGAGCATCCCTTGTTATGCTCTGTGGATAATGAGTTGGAGTCGCTGTCGGTTTCCCTTGGTCGGGCTCGAGGTCGTTGTCTACTTGCCCTCAGGGGTCGTTCGGGGTCTTGGCGCGCGACTTCTTTGGATTTTGCTACTTCCAGGGCCAAATCTTGACGGAGGCGTTCATTTTCTGCGATCATATTTTCCAGCCTTTGTTCATTATGTTTAGCTTGTTCTATGATGGCTTGCATCGTCTCCTGCGCTGAAGTCGTTGGCGAGTCAAAATTCAAGGCGCGTCTCGCTGCGATGGTTTCCTTCCCGAGCATATTTTCCGGAGTGATGTCGTCTCTCTGTGTAGTCTCGTCGGTGGCTATCAGAGGATCTTGCGTCACGCCTTCCATGGATGTACTTGAGTATTCCCACAGACGGTGCCAATTGTGGGGAAGTGGTTCTAGAAATACTTTTCAGATCCTGGGAGACGCTCTTGATCCTCAACTAGTCACCTGCAAAGACAAACACTCCGGTCGGGGGTGCCGGGGTTAGCACTCTGACGGGCAAGTCAGTTCTTTTACTCAAGAAAGCTTGTTTACTAAGTTTAGTGAAGTGATTCTTACATACCATTCCAAGAACGCTACTTGTTTATTTATATCTGTTCCTTCTGAGGCCTTGGGGCTTGGGCCTACTGTACAGACCTCATTTTTGACCGTCCTCAAGACTTGGACGTCACCGTTGGAACACTCGGTGATTATCCATGTTTGTGTTCATTTGGAGTTCCCGGAGGTCTCGGCTGCGCGCCTCATCTCAGGATCTCCGAACTCGACCGTTTTGTGTCTGGTTTTGGCACCAAACACCTGTGTTTTTGCCTTGAAGGGCAGGGAACGGCTTGTTGGCCATCCCCACACCCCACCGGCCCTCCCCTACCATCACCGGCTGCATGTGTACCACCAGCCATGGTTTCTTAAAAACAATGGCCGGTCGGCACTATGTTTAGCCGACCGGCACTTTATTGTGCCGGTGACCTATTTGGTTGGTCGATGACCTTTCTGCACCCCTTGGAGCATGGTGCATGCCAGCTGTGCCAGCTGGAATGCACCCACACCACTCCCCATGCACGAGGATGACCCCTTTGCACCTTTGAACCCCCAAACCTTCTAGAAGGTTGAACCCTTTGGCCAAGCTTCTTGGAGAAGCTTGGCCAGCTGTCTTAGCTTCTCCAAGAAGCCAAGACCCCTTTGCACCTCTTGACCCTTTCTCCTTTGCTTAGCCACTAAGCTTCTTGGCTTTATTTTTCCTATATATGCATCATATCTCTCCCTTTGTTAGAGGTTGGCCATTCTTGAACAAAAAACCAGAGCTTTGTATCTATATATCTGTCACATACCTCCTCTCTCTCCTCTTGTGTGTGTGTGTTTTTAGGCCTAAAAGTGTAGTTTTACCTTACTTTTGCACTAACACACACACTATCACACCTTAGCTCGAGATTGGGAGGCTTGGAGGGTTGATTCTTGAGCTTTTGGACTGGTTTTGATCAATAGAGAGTGGCTGGATCATCTGTTCTTCAAGGTTTCTTCAAGGGTGAGCACTTTACTTTAGTTTCCCCATTTTTGCAACAAGTTTCTACCTGCCTTGTATACTGATTTGGGTCTTGTGTATAACATGAAAAAGTCTTATATTTTCTTGCTTTAGAACTTTCATTAAGGTCACTTTGTGGTTTGAGTGCAAACTCACCCTCTTAGGCCTTATTTTGGCCTCTTTGGTGCCTTTTCTTGAGGCTTTGTTTGCCTTGGTGTTTTGGTCTTCTCACCACTGAAAACCAGTGGGTTTTTAGTGGTGAGGAAGGTGGTTTGAAGTCTTGTATAGGGGAGGGACACCCCTCTCCCCTTTGTCCCTCTTTTGCCTTTGTTTTTGGCTCATAAGGGAGCATGCATACTTGGTTTGTTTTGGCCTCATTTCAGAGCTTATTTGGTGTTCATATGATATGTTATATCTCTGTTTTTGGTTGGATTTGTAGCCCTTAGCATGCATCTTATACTTGCTTTGAAATGCTCTACCTTGCCTAGAAATGCGCCATGTGTTTAGCCTTGTATATCCTCATGTTTTAGCTTGGCTTATTGAAGCTTTTGGTCATGATTTGTCATGTTTTAGGTCTGTTAGTCACTGATTTTGCCATGTTTGGCATGCTTGGTATGGTTGCTTTGCATTATGGCTTGTAAGCCTTGAGTATATGATCCATGAACATGCATTGGTTAGGCTATTTAGGTGATTTGGAGTCATTCAACATGCTATTTCAGTCCCCATGCCATGTTTATATGTCTCAATTTGTCATGCCTTTAATGCTTTGAAACATTGGTCTTTTGTGCTTTGAAATGGACATTGTGCATGCTTGCATATTTAAGGCATTTGGGCTGCCATATCAGGGGCTTTGGGGGTTGTTTTACATGCTAAACATCTGTTTTTGGTTGCTTGGTTCATGCCATGGGTGGTCTTGCTAATGGAAGTGGAGTACCCTCTTTTGTGCCTTAGCTTTAGGCCCATTAATTTGTATGCTTGTTGAACACTTTGTCCATGGGTTTAGGCATTTTTGGCCACTGTTTGTGGGTGGGCTGAGGTCTGCCTTTTGTGGTTTTGAACCACCATTGCATGATCATGTTGCATTGGATTCATGCTTGCATGACATCATACTTGCATGTTTGCATATTATTGATTAGTTGCATTTTCATGTCTCAAATCACATGTTAGGGTGCATTTCCATATCTAGTTTATACCACATTTGGCATGTTTGCACTTTAGTATTAGGTTGCATTGTGGAGCCATGTTTGCACAACATGCATTGCATTACTTGGTTTGGGGTGTCAAGCCAAGTGTGAGGGTTGAGAAGAGTTCATACCACAAGTGATGCAACTTGTCTCAACTCTCGGTCAAAGGCCCTTGACCTTGACATGATAGGGTCTTGGTCTTCATTTACGTGTTGCATGCATATTCATTGAAATGCAATCTTGGTCCCTTAGGCCATCATGCATCAAAATGCATAGTTGGTGGCCCAAGGACCAAGGGCCATGCTTCCTTGAGTCCCATACATGATAGGAAACATGGCCATGCTTATATGTGCCCAAAATTCCACGCCATACACTATCTGTCCTTGTTCTTTGTCAAAAACCGGTCTCGCAGGAATTGTTTGCTGACCGGCAGTAAAGAGTGCCGACCGGCAATGTATTGGTGGCCGACAACCTCATAAGCAGCCGATAGACATTTTACATGGCCGGTGGCCATTTCATCCAGCTGATGGTGTGAAACAGTGTGCATAGAAGGTATTCTGGGACTTTGGCAGTCTTTGGAAAGGCAGGACAGTGAAAACAGAGACAGCAGTGGTATGGTGCGGGTTTTCCGGGCAAGACGGATCGAGCATGCATCATTTGCGCAACCTGAGGCAGGGCTGAGGCCCCCCTTCTTTTTACATTCGATTTAATTTGATAATTAGAATTTTTGAAATAATTTATTCTGTATTTGGACTGTACTATTTGGGACTGTATATTCTTTTGGTCCCTCCGTGTGAGGGCAAATTTGTAATAAGTGTGTGTGAGTGGTGTGTATGTCTTCCAACCTCCACTTCTTTCTCCCTTTTATTTACCTGCTTATGATGGTAGATTAGGGCATATTTAAATTAGCATAACAGTATAATAGCATGCGTGCATCCATACATTCGTTTACATGCACCGGGCTCGGCGCATCATACTAACTGCATCGTATTTTCAATTCCAAATTGAATACATGCTACCTGTGTATTTCACATGCCATGATTAGGATAGCCGAGCCTGTCTAGATTGCATCTTTGCCTGTGTTGCATTAGCCACTTAACATGAACTAGGGTCATGCATTTGATTACTAATTGGTTTCTGTTTTGGCTTGGAGTACTAGGTGAGCTATTATGCTTTAGCATACCGCATGCGTGTGAGTGTTGCCATAATAACATGATTACCATGAGGCTAGCTGCTTATGTGATATAACTGCTTGAATGCCTGTGGATGGAGGTCAAGTTGCTTAAATTGGGATAATGCATTAAAGCTGTGAGTTTTAAGTCCACTAGTTAGTGGCAAAACCATCCTTTCTAAAAGCCCATTCGAGGGTGGCAAAACCTGCAGTTTAGCCTACTTGCGAGTAGCAAACCATTTTCAAAACAAACATTAAATGTTTTGTTCCAATTTAGGCGATTTGGTCTATACTTGTTTGCTGTGCGCATAACATAGTAAATCTAGGCTGATAACTGGAATAAGAACACATAACATTTTCAAAACAAGATATCACGGTTAGTAGAGGCCGGTCTTCGGATCGGTTAGCTGACCTTCCCCAATCGTACCCAAGTTCTCGAGCCGAGGCAACTTTGGTGATGACGGACACGTGGCCTTTGGCACCGAGTCAGGGTTTCCTAAATTTCCCAAAATAAAATATTTAGGTGGCGACTCTGTATCTGGCAAAGCAGTCCATGTTTGGCACTCTTTTTCAAAAATCTGTTTTTTCTTAAAACGATTTGCCAGAGTTGGACTCTTTGGTTCAGATTAAGAACCGCAACAAACAAAAGGGAGTCCGAACTGTAGAGCGAAGCCCACGGGCGCGTCTACAGTTTCTGGCGACTCTGCTGGGGAGTTTAGAGAGCTTGACTCGAACTCGTGATATCCTGTTTTGACTACATTTATGTGTTTCTTTGCATTGCATGTGCATTGGTGTGCCTAGGACACCGTGTTGGCTATCTGCTATTCCTGAGCAGTTTGCTGGAGGCTTGTCTTGTCAAGGCATGACCATAAGGTTGACGATTCTTGGGCTCGCCAAGATAGAACACAAACCCCGGTTTTACCGGCACCCTTTGACCATTCGACCTATTGCCTATCGAAATCCATAGTGAACATTCCAAACTAGGACAGTTGCTTACCCGATATAGGTTGTTTGAAACCGTCAAGGCGTAGTGAAACCCTAGCTCCAGACAAAATAGGACAGGGAAACCCTACCCCAACATAGGGGTGTTTTGGTTCTCTTTTACGTGCTATGTGCTTTTAGAGTGTATCTCTACAGGGAATGCGCATGTCAGTTTGCAAGATTGGGTATCGTGCCCAGGACACCAAGAATAAGATTTTGGGGAATCGTTATCCTGGGTACCGATTCGACTTTGGGGCAATGATTCGTAAACAAAGGATCGATTTGAGGAACAGTGTATCCGGTTCACTAGCAATGTGTTATGATATCCAAACGTGTGTTGTATGTTTATTTTATGCCGTTATGCTGTCCGATTGTCTGTTTATTTATACGGTTTACTTATCTTTTTACTAGGTAGTTGAGCACAATTGCTTCTGACCCGGTAGATATTCCCCAAGCACCCTGGATTAAAGGTCGTCGACTCCATCGATCTGAGGATCTGGTAGACAGACAACCAGTGTACTACTCACTACCCCTACATTAGACGGAGGTCACCAGCAGAGGACATCAAGACAAGATCGATTCAGAGGGCCTTATCTACCCCACCTGTGTTCAGTAGGGATCAAGGTTCCGTGTCACCAACAGAGAGAGAATATATACCGGTAATTCAACCAGAGCAGAATAGTATGGCTAGTTTAGAGGAGATGGTGCGCCACCTCCAAGAGAGCATGAAAACAATGCAGTAGGATGCCGTCCGTCAGGCAGAATTCGCCAAGCAACAGGCCACAGTTGTGAAGGAACAGGCAGAGACAATTGCCAGACTAGAGCAGCAAACCGGAGCATCCGCTTCGCATCAAGCTCCCCCCTCATCAGGAGTTCCAAACCTCGGGGAGACAGCCAATGTTCAGAATGACACAGAACTTACCACAGGACCACCCCCACCTCCAACCCTACCTCAAATCCAACCTCAGCTATCAAAAACACCCACCAACCTACCGGACTCTCCCTTTGAGTTCGAGACTGATCCCACCGCACTAAAGTTAAGCAAGCTTGAAAAGCTGTTCAAGAGATCTCAAGGAGTCAAGACTATTCCCGACATTGAAGATGGATATACTGACGCAGCCGTGACGCTGCCCGACAGATTCAAAATGCCTCATATTGATCGATTTGATGGGTCCGGGGACCCCATCGTGCACTTGAGACTGTTTTCAGATATCCTAAGGCCAATGGGCCTTAGTAGGCTTCAGAAGTTGTCTTTATTTGGCCGGACCCTGTCAAGTGTGGCGGCCATATGGTATGCCAAGCTAGAAGATGACGTCAAGAGAAATTGGGACGAAATGGCTGAGGCCTTCATCGCGCAGTACTCACACAATACACAGATTGAGATTACGACCCGTGATCTCGAGACGACTAGGCAAGAGCCTAAGGAGAGTTTTTCAGAGTTCGTAACCAGATGGAGGGCCAAGGCTTCGATGATGACCTTCAGGCCTACGGACAAAGACCAGATTCGGATGATTGTGCGCAATCTTCAGCCGAAGTTGATGCAAAAGATGATTGTTCTTCCCTTTCCTACTTTTTCTGCCCTACACGAAATGGGGGTACAGATTGAGGATGCCTTGAAGCAAGGCTTGATTGATAACGACTGGGAGCAACCCCGACGAACTTTCAATCGTGGTAGCAATGCAGGCCCGAGCAGCACTCAACTACGAGAGCCTCCGAAGTGAGCATGGTCACCACTAACCCCCCTCCAAGAAATACGGCAGCTGCACCATTCTCCGGTGCGTCCGGAAGTAACCCACCAACAGCCAAATACCCACCCAAGAACACCAGAACCTTCACCCCACTTTACATGCCACTGTCCAAGGCTCTGGGGGTGCTAATCAAAAAAGGGCACTTGAAGCCCCTAGAGCCGCGGCCCTTACCAGAGAAACTCCCCTCTACCCATAACCCAGCCAAATATTGTTCATTCCACCAACAACACGGTCACGACACCGATCAGAGCTTCCGGTTATGTCATGAGATTCAAGATCTCATTGATAACGGGGTGATTCTGTCTCCCGAGAAACCCAATGTTACTACAAACCCTCTCCCCACACATAACCAAGCTCCACCACCCAAAAGACTCAATTTCATCCAAACTGGGATTGTGTCCTATGATCCTAGTATCTATATCACACCTTCCCACCTGCCCAAGCCAGAGGTGTTCCTTCTCGATTGCACCAACTTGTGCATGATGGACATCTCTGTAACCCAACTTAAGCCAGCGGTGGTGACCACCGAGAACAGGAGAGAGGAGATCCCAAAGGAAAAGAGGATTGTTGGGCCAGAGTCTGCGGGATCTGGAATTTGTGTTGAGAAAACGTATAGTCCGGGTGACTACATTTTATCGATAGGCCAGGATGCGCCAGTTGTGGAACTTCCAGCGGGAGGAGAACTGTGTGTAATCCAGGGAGATAGTCTGGGACAGGGAGCAGATGATGTAACAGCTGTGGGGGAGGACCTTGCCGATCTCCAGTTTTACAGTGACCAAGACCCGGAAGATGCGGCAATAGCGTGGTTCGATTATGAGAATTCAGCATAAATTATTGGGTGGTTGGACGATCAACCCGATGTAGTAGGAGAATTTCAGGCAGAGCAGGGCCCAGCAGGGGCGAGAATATCAGTAACGGCCGGGAGGGTCGAAGAACAGAGTACATCGCCGGAGAGCGCTGGTGTTAAGAATTTCGCCCGAGATTGGAGTATTTTGAGTACGGGGATTATTGAACAGTCAGTTATGTTGGAACAAGCAAGTTTTGAGGATTCCGAGAGAATCAGGAAGGCGAAGGCCCATGTGGGAGCTGAAATTGCTATGTGCATAGGAACCGAGAATACTGCAGGCATGTGGATGGAAGGTGCTGCGAGCACAAGAACAGTCATACCAGAGCCGAACAGGTCTCTGTCGGCCGCTGATGGAATGTGGTGGGAAGATGAGGACTTATGTCTTGCTCACACAGACGAAGATTGGGGGAATAGCCAACCTGATAACACCTGGTACCTTGGAGAGGTCGACCACAAGACACGGAGTGGGCGGTACTTCAAACCCCCACACCTAGATCAACCAGAGGCCTCGGGGAAGGATAGAGAGGCTGAGAAGCAAAAGGAGAAGCAGCTTGAGGAGGAAGCTGTACTCAAACAGCTAAAAAAGATACAAGCAGACATCTCCATCTGGGGACTGCTCATGGCCTCACGAGTACATAGGCAGGCTGTCCTGACGGCCATGGATAAGGCCAAACTCTCTATAGAGACTACACCAGAGCAGCTGGTTGGGCTGGTTTTTCCGGGAGGAGGTTCCCCGGCATTAACCTTTTCAGACAAAGAACTTCCGCCCGAGGGCATAAATCACAATAAACCCCTCTACATCTCTGTGGAATGTAGAGATAAGTGGATACCGGTGGTACTTGTTGATACCGGGTCTGCCATCAACGTCTGCCCAGCAAGGACAGCTGTAGACACCCCATTTTTGACCGTCCTCAAGACCCGGACGTCACCGTTTGAACACCCGGTGATCATCCATGTTTGTGTTCGTTTGGAGTTCCCGGTGTTCTCGGCTACGCGCGTTGCCTCAGGATCTCCGAACTCGACTGTTTGTGTTTGGTTTTACACCAAACACTTGTGTTTTGCCTTGGAAAGGCAGAGGATGCCTTGTGAGACATCCCCTTGCACCACCGGCAGTGGCTAGAGGCCACCGGCTGGTTTTGTGTTGCCACCGGCAATGTATATTGCCGGTCGGCACTATTTGTTGCCGGTCGACACTCTTTTTTGGCAAAATGAGATTTTTGCCCAGCCGACTACTGTTCAGTTGCTTTTTGAGATATTTTAAGGCAGCTGTCTTGCATCTTCTTTCCCTCCATACACGTGTATGGAGGGATGAGCTTCTTGGTGGCTTAACTTGTAAGTTTGGTTGCCTATAAGAGAACCCTTCCTCCTCTTGGTTCAAGTGTTAGAGAGTTAGAAATTTTAGAGAGAAAAGACCTCAGAGGAGCTCTGGTTTTAGGGTTTGAGTTCTATATCTATCCTATCTCTCTTTTGCTCTCTTGTTTGTACACTAGGTGCTTTAGTCCACATTATTGCACACAAGCACCTAGTGTTTCACCTTCCCTTGGCTACTGAGGTTCCAAGAGGTTGTTCTTAGAGCTTTTGGCTGGATTTGAGCCCAAGGAAGCAACAACATCATCTTTGGTGAAGAGGTCTACAAGGGTAAGACACTAGTCCTCTTTTTACCCCATTCTTGCACTTCACTTTTACCTATCTTTGAACTGTTTTTGTGCTTGGTGTTTAATACAAAAAAGTTCTATTTTTTAGTCCTCTTGATAGTTTATTAAGGGTGCTTTGTGCTTTGGGGAAGTTTGGCCCGCCTTAGGCCTTGAAAGGCCTCATTTTTGTGCTATTTTGTTGAGCTCCGGGATTCTGGTGTTTGGGTCTCTTCACCTCTGAAATCTTGAGGGATTTCAGTGGTGTAGATGATGCCTTGAAGTCCCAAGAAGGAGAGGGTCACCCCCTCTCCTTGTTGTCCTTGAAAAGGACAAGTTTTGGCCTCTTGAGGAAGCCTTTGTTTGAGTGTGTGTTGAGCATGTCTAGGCTTGCATGCGTGCATCCATGCATTTGTTGACATGCATCGGGCTCGGTACATCATACAAACTGCATTGTATTTTCAATTACAAATTGAATGCGTGCATCGAGTAAAGTGCATTTCACATGCCATTTTAGGGTTAGCCGAGCCTGCTCTAAACTGCATCTTTGCATGTGTTGCATTAGTCACTTTAACATGAACTAGGACATGCATGTTTGCTAATTAGTTTTTGTTTTGGCACGGAGTACGATGTAAGTATTTATGCTTTAGCATATCGCATGCGTGTGAATGTTAACATGATAGCATGATTACCATGTGGCTAAGTGCTTATATGAGATAAACTGTTTGAATGCCTATGGGTGGAGGTTGGATTGCTTGAGTTGGGAAAACTCATTGAAATCCGTGTTTTAGCCTACTTGCGAGTAGCAAATTCCAAAGCATTTTCAAAACGAACGGATATGCAATGTTTGTTTCCAAATTAGGCGATCTAGTCTATACTTATTTGCTGTGCGCATAACATAGTAATTCTAGGCTAATAACCGAAATAAGAGCATGTAATGTTTTCAAAATCGGATATCACGGTTAGTAGAGGCCGGTCTTTGGACCGGGCGAAAGGGGGTGCTCATAGCTGACCTTCCCCGATCGTACCCAACCTCCCGAGCCAAGACTACTTTGGTGATGACGGACACGTGGCCTTCGGCACCGAGTCAGGGTTTCCTAAATTTCCCATTTTAAAATATTTAGGTGGCGACTCAGTAATCTGGCAAAGCAGTCCATGTTTGGCACTTCTTTTCACAAATCTGTTTTTCTTCAAAACGATTTGCCAGAGTTGGACTCTTTGGTTCAGATTTAGAACCGCAACAAACAAACAAAAAGGGAGTCCGAACTGTAGCGAGGTCCCTCGCGGGCTTGTTACAGTTTCTGGCGACTCCGCTGGGGAGTTTAGAGAGCTTGACTCAAACTCGTGATATCCTGTTTTGACTACACTTATGTGTTTCTTTGCATTACATGTGCATTGGTGCGCCTAGGACACCGTGTTGGCCATCTGCTATTCCTGAGCGGTTTGCTGGAGGTTTGTCTTGTCAAGGCATGACCATAAGGCTGACCGGTTGCGGGCTCCGCCAGTATGGGAACACAAACCCCGGTTTTACCGGGGCACCCTTTTTGACCATTCGACCTAGTGCATATCGAAATCCATAGTGACCATTCCAAACTAGGACAGGTTGCTTACCCGATATAGGTTGTTTGAAACCGCTGCGTGCGTAGTGAAACCCTAGCTCCTGACAAAATAGGGCAGGGAAACCCTACCCCAACATAGGGGTGTATTGGTTCTCTTTTACCTGTTATGTGCTTTTAGAGTGTATCTCTGCAGGGAACGCATATATCAGTTTGCAAGTTTGGGTATCCGGCCCGAGGGCACTGGTATCAGCGTTGTTGAGAATCAGTTATGTCTGCGGGTATCGATTCGATTTTGAACAAAGGATTACGGAACGATGATCGATAGTAGAGTGCAGTTGTCCGGCTACACCCGTGTTTGATCTGTTTGGGGCTGAAATACTGCTTGTTTTTCGTTTCAGTTCAGGGATTCAGAGGGTCGATCCAGAATAGCTAGTGTCTTTTCCTTGCTGAGGCAGGACTGAGCATGACGCAGAATTCAGAAGAGATCGTGGTCATGACGGCCGCGTTGAGTCAAGAAATCACTGCACAGGATGAAACTACTGTTGACATGCCGCATCCACCCAGGTCGCCTGCCGCACATCCAATTTGGACTCCTCAACTATATCAGGCTTGCGAGCCTACTACATTTGAACTAATGGGAATGATAGGTGATCTTCAAAGATCCGTGGCGGATCTTGCCTATGGGATGTCTGTTTCGCCACCAGCTGCACCATATGCTGGAGGCTTTATACCCCAGGAGCCCCCGCTATTGGGGCGAATAGTAATTGAACTCAGCCAACCGGAGATGGCCTCCAGCTATGGCAATGACGCATCAAACCAAGTTCTAAATCAGGCTGAGGCCGGAGACAAAGGCAAAATGAAGGCAGATGCCGACCCTATCGAACAACTGCTGTGGGCAGTAGAGGCTTTGAAAGCCGGGGGAATGAACAAGCAACAGATATCCGCAGTTATGTCAAAAGCTGTGGAGGACGCCTTCCCCACTCTGCCTGAGGGCAATTCTAGTCAATCAGAGAATCAGGATAGGCCCTGTCATGCCAAAACAGTTCTTCCCACTCCCAACCTTGCATCCGGAAAGGATCAGAAATCCAAGGCCGCACCCGCCGATCCGTTTGCTAGTGCATCTAGCAAGAGTGCTCAGGCTCCAAAGTACCTGCCCCGAGGGCGCAGGGTCTTCCATGCTCTCTACATGCCATTGTCCAAGGCACTTCAAATCCTTGCCGAGAGGGGACACCTTAAACCCCTGGAGCCCTGACCCCTACCGAAGAATCTCCCTGCCACACATGATGCTTCCCTGTACTGTGCGTACCACCAGCAAACCGGCCACGCCACTGATAATTGCTTCCGCCTCCGTCATGAGGTACAAGATTTGATTGACAACGAGGTTATCCTCCCGCCTACCTCAGCAAAGTCCGTCACCACTCAGTTGTTGGATCTTGAGGATACAGATACTGCGAGTATGTAATCGGAAGGTGAACCGCCTGCGGGTAGTGTCTGGTACATTTTTGGATGTGGCGTTTGGCACGCATTTTTGAGCATTTGCCAACGCAAGTTTTGTAAATCCTGACTTGGGTGTCGAGCAGTCTTTTGTTTTATTTTGGGTCTGTCTCTCTGTATTGAGTTAGTCTTTTTGCTTACAGGGTCTGTCTTGTTGTAATGAGTCAGTCCCTCTTGTATAGTATACCAGGTGATTTCGGGGTTGTTGCCTCAAACACCGTTTTGTCTTATAAACAGTTGTTTTTGCTTTTTGAGTCTGTTTCTGCCGAGAAGCCAGTTATACCAACAAATCTAAATGAAACAGCTGTGGCTATCACGTTCCGTACTTGTTGCTATTTGAGTTAGCCGTGCCAGAGGATGTGAATGGAACGATAGTGCATACCGCCTGCTCTCTTGTGCCTTGAACATAGTTGTGATGACCTAAGCTTTTCATAAAACCCCTTTTCAAACACTGCGGTGATAAAAACGAAGAGGAAGGAATTCCTCGGGTTTTTGCAAAACTTTGATCATTTTGAGGAAAAGAGGGGCATGCTAAGCTTTTAATGAATAAAATCATACTTGTCAGCGTGAGTACTGAGAAGGACCCTGGCCTGATCCAGACTGGTTCCACACTATCTTCAGTGTGAGCGATTTGTCGCTTTCTTAAAAACTTTCAAAAAACAAAATGTTTTGCGCAGTCTTGCGAAGACCTGTGTGGAATCGCTCTTGAGATTGTGCAGCCCAGGATCGCTCTCAGCCTCGAGATTCAACCTATCTATTTCAAACCTGGAATCCGTTCAAAACAGTTGACCGCCGTGTAAGGCCTGTGTGGCCCAATTCGAAGCAGCCCTCGAGCAAGAGGCATCAAAGTCAGATCAAGAAGATCGGATCCCACCAAGCAAGGCTTGTGAAGCAGCCGTGATGGATTCTTCTGCAAATCAACCCGACAGTCGCTCTCTCGGATACAGAAAGGCCTCAATCTCAAAACCATTTTGGCATGGGCTTGCTACACTTTTACCCTTTGAGAGGCTCGCTGGGCCGAAAACCCGGAAGGGCGGCCCAGGCAAAAGTTAGAGCAAAGAAAAAATATACAAAAAAGAATACAAAAAAGAAGCAAAAAGAAAACAAAAAGAAAGCAAAAGAAAAAAAAATGCAAAAAAAAAAGAGAAAAAAGCAAGAATGAAAAAAAAAAAAAAGAAAAAGAAGAAAAGAAGCTCGCAAGGTCGAAAACCCGCATCGGGCACCTTGGCAAAAGTTAGAGCCTAAAAGTGAAGGTGAATACCCGAGTGTACCTTAACCGGAACTACGTAAGGCTTGATTCCCATGATTGGGATACGTAGGCAACTTCATCTTGAAGTCCAGCCCCGAACGCTTCCATAGCGTCTCAGTCCAGGTCATGGTTTTGATCACTTGTATCTCCTCTGAATCCAATGTGTCGGTCACAACGGCTGGAACTAGGCAAGTCAATTTCCCCTTGAAGCCCAACCACCTACACCTTCCAAGTGACTGTGTCCATATATTGATTCAGACCGTCTTCGTCTCCTCCGTGTCCAAGGGTCCGATCGTCGTCAACAAGGATTGGCTTACAGCATACCGCGGCATCATCCAAACAAGGGGCAACTTTCCGTTGCCATGCATTGCCATAAGTTGCCCTGAGTTGCCGTCTAAACCAGGGGCAACTTTCCGTTGCCTTATCCCCCTTTAAGCAAGGGGCAATTTTTCCATTGCCTCCGATCCGAGGTCGCGCATCTCGAGGGTAAGTTCCGTGCTCGTCGAGCATCGGCTGTTTGCAAAAGTAGTTTTTGAAAATTTTTACTAAAGTTGATTATTTTCTCGAAAACTATTTCATTTTCCAAAATTGGACCATGCTTGGACCCAAAAAGGAGAATTTTCAGTGCTCACAGCCTGACTTGCATGATTTCCAAATCAAAAATCGAATAAGTGTGTTAATCCAACCCTCATTTTTGATCAAAACTGTTTTGGAAAAACAAAAAATGGTCAAAATGACGAACTAGGGGCACGATTGAGTCAGGTCTTCTGTCTTTCCCCCGCTAGCGTGCTTGCCAAGAGGGCACTCTATTCACCAGAAGAAATAGCCGTGAGCTAGCAGTGTTGGGTGTGAATCCACGACTTTCTATTCATCTATCAATGACCCAGGGGAGGGATTTTAAAAAAAAGAGAGAGAATAAAGAATAGAGAGGAGTAAGTTGAGAGAAAAGTGAAGAAAAGGGTTTTTGACAGAAAAAACCGAGCCTGAGGGTCTAGTGATGTGAGTATCACAAATGAGAAAGGGTGGGAAATAATACCCGGAGGAACTGGCTTCTCAAGATTTCAGGTCTTGTTGTAAACACGTCTGTGTGTCGTGTCTTTTGATTTGTCGGTCTTGATTTTGGCTTTAAGTCTTTTCCGTGCATGTCTCGTTATTTCTGGTCGTGTGCCTTTTGCCCCTTTGTTTGAGTCTGTCTCGCAGTGTTTGTGGTAGGCTCGATACCCCGGTCGTGAAACTCTTTTTCAAAATCGTTTGTGCTCGGAATGTTGTGCCATTCTCTACATTTATACGAGGCAGGAGAAGAAAAGGAAAAAAATTTGGGACATCCAAGTGTGTTTCAACTTCAACCGTTTCAGCTTCCATGGTCCGTCTTGTCGTTAAATTTTGTTTGTTCGTGGTTTCTTTGTGGGCGTAATGAACCGAATTTGTGTTATGGGTTGTATGCAGATCAATCCCCAGTAGAGTGTGGGCTGTGTATTTCAGTTTGAGCAGTGATTTGTTTGAGTTGTATTGCTACTAATTGGTTGTTATCTGATGATTACAGTACAATTGCTCAATTTTCAGACAACGAGTCAATATCATGCACATTCGAGGTGTAATATGATGCAATGCGGTGCAAAGTATGAAATACGCAAATGTAACATCTTTTAGACAAAAGTTTGTTTCATTTCATATCATCCTTTTCAAGTACATAGTTTTGAAGAAAACAAAAACCTGCCTGCGGCAGTACAAGGTAATCCAACTACCAACAAAAGAAAGAAAAGTACAGAAAGGAGAAAAATAGCAAAAATCTGCAACAACATCAGTGGTCTCAGGCCTGAGGGTCTGTCCTTGCCCTCTTCCTGGGCATGAGCCCAGGAGCATCGTCGTCGGCACCATCATCTGAATCCGAGCCCGAACCGTCTCCGGTCTCGTCTTCAGATGACCCTGCCTCTACCTCTGCCTCCGCCTCGGACTCATCATCATCGCCAGCAGGAACAGGCGCCCGAGAGCTACTCCCGACATGAGCATGCCCTCCCCTGGTACGAGGACCTGTAGTGCCTGCTCTCCCTCCTCGAGCAGAAATAGAGGGCCCAGCCGGAGCACTCCCTGTAGCAGGCATCGGGAACGGGACCTAAAAAAAAAGGGGGGGGGGGAGAAAGAAGAACATGAATTGCAGACGTATCAGTATACTAAGTAAGCCGTGAGCAGTATACCAGTGCAGAATACAGTGTGTGGATGCCATGAGCAATATACCAGTGCAGAATGCAGTGTATGAGTACAGTGTCTGGATGCCGTGAGCAGTATACCAGTGGAGAATATAGTATATGAGTACGGTCTGTCAAGTACCGGGACGGTTGTATGTCAAGTTTTGTTGTATTGTGCATCATATTGTGTGAACAGTGTATGGTGTGAGGCTGTGGTCAGGAGAACATACCAGGATACCGTAGAAGGCCAGGAGGTCGAAGGTCCGATGTAGCATCCCCATCAAGGAGGTACTCAACTCCAACGCCTGCCGGGTGTACTCGGGGGAAGCCTGCAAAAATGTTAGATACATCAGTATTCTGTGGAATATGATATGAAATCAAATGATCAATGCAAGATGCAAAATGTGGTGGTACATATCGGACGCAAGCCGTGGAATCCAACCAACTCGTGACCAGCCGGAGGAGGGGCAATGGGGATCTAATAAGTCTCCCCACCCGGCCCTCGGCATGCCATCGTGGAGGGAAGTGCTGGCCAACTAACTCCCTGTCCTCTCCGAACTCCACTCCCGGCATGAACTCGGGCCGCCCTCGACGATCCCGCCCCGGCTCCTGTCCCAGCTACCGGTGCCGCTGGCCTCTCCCTCTCAGCTCGTCGACCACTGCTCAAGGGTCGCATGATGTAGGTCTGAATGTACTCGGCGTAGTCGCCCTCACCTTTGTGACGCTCCTCACTCCAGCCGGCAGTATACTCCTGCAAATGCTCGAGGGAGAATCCCTCCGTGTGCCTCATATGTGCAGGAAGAGGACCCGGAACTATCTACTCCGGTAAACCCAGGGTCTGACGCAAGAAACGCTCACCCAAGTACCAGGCCCGACAGACCGGGCCCTCCAACAGAATCCGGCGGCGGGAAGTCTCTGCCGCGCTCTCATAGTGATCTCTCACCACGGCTGGCAACAGATCCCAAGGCCGCCAGGTGATCTGCGGATACAAATGCAGTTTGTTATCTGTCTATTGTCAAAAATGCAGTGTAAAGCAAAGCTTAAATGAACTTTAAAGTGGAACATACCTCCGCGGCAGTGATAGTGTCGAAATAACGGCGGAAGAAGATAAAAGTCTCCCGAGGTCTCCGGGCGCACCTCACATCGAAGCAGTGAGAAAAGGGGACATCTAGTGGGATCTCCACGTCAGGTACTAGGGCAAGCTTGGGAAAGTAGGCGTACACTCACAACTACAGAGCAAATATCAGTGTGCTTATCAGATAAAAGCAGAATACAGAATAAAGTAGAAATAGAAAAACCGTGTGTTGTGCAGTGTATTGTGCAGAGTGTATAGTGTGTCCAGGGTACAGTCAGTGTAAGGCAGAGTATGTGTGTGCCGAGTGTACAGTATACAGTAGAGCAGATTAATGCAGTGTCTGAAGTACATATAGAAAGCGGCAGCAATGTAAAAGGGGGAGAAGATATACCTCCCAAGCTCGCCAAGAGTCGCCAAGAAAGGTCACGAGGCGGAAAACTCATATAGCCATACAGAGTGGCCAAGCCTGCGCCCCCCCAGTCGTAGTGGCGGATCTGCCTGACGTCCACTAGTGCGCTCAACAGACATAGAGGCACGGTGTTCGCCCGGTCGGCGAAGAGAGTCGTCCCGAGCAAGAACATAATGAAGCCCCGTGCGTACTGGTCTATCTCCTCTAGGGTCATTTGCGGCTCCTCCGTCAAGGGTGGCTGAACCCTGAACTGGCTCTCGAACCAGGAGTATCGAACAAAGCCTGCCCGAGCAAGGGGTGGCTGAGTGCCGAGCAGGTACAAATGGGCGGCGTCCCACTCACCCATGTCTGTGTCAAAGGGGATCGGATCACCCCCTACCCCGATGCCAGTAAGCATCGAGAAGTCATAAGGGTCATTGTCATGTCCCCCGCAGTAGAGAAGTGGAAGGAGTTGGTGGTATCCCACCACCTCTCCACTAAAGCGGCAAGCAAAGGCCTACAGGTAGTAAGTCGGGAGAGCCCCCTGCAAAAGATGCCGAAACCCGCCTCATCAACGATCTGACGGACTGCACCGGGGAGCTCCAAATACCAATCCCGAACAACGACGTTCCCATACCCACGGATGGTATGGGAGTCTCCCTGTAATCAAAAACAGCAATTGCGAAGCAATATTCAAGATGTAGTGAAGATCAACATACAGATATGGTGCATGTGTGCACATTTTTCAGATTCAAGCAGATATCGGGTTACAGTGTGCTAGTAGATGAACTACAACGTCTGATGTGTCAGCATCTTTGAGTGGTTCAAGATATAAATCTGACATGCGAGATGTTTTCAGATTCAGCAGTCTGGGTGCGGTGTGCATAACGGTGAAATCTGATATCGCGTGTATTCGGGTGATTCGGGGCTAGTGCAGTGTGTGTGCGCATGTCAGTCTCAAACAGATATTACTTGTGAGTTTGTCTACAATCAACTACAGTGTACAGTATATCAGAATTAAGCAGTTAAAGAACAGAGGCAACTATGGCAATTAAATGTTCTATATTGCGGAAAAGAAAACCGGGAAAAGAAAGTTACCTCGGAAGCGCCGAAAGACAGGTGGGAGGCAGGCTCGCGCAGGAGAAGCTTGCGTGCCACGCCCCTCTCGAAACTCCGAAACTGGCGAAGTCCGTCCGGGAGCATCACATGGACTGCAGGCCTGTAGGTCTCTGGGTCGAATGGCCAGATGCGAAGTGGCACGGGATCAACCTCGGGCTCCGTCTTGATCTCTAGAGGGGGTCCACCCTGCGGAAGGTCGTCTGCCATCAGGAAGAGAATGGGAAGATGACCGAAAAATGGAAAATCGGGTAAGAATGTGAAGGGTCAACCAAAAAGTCAACCCCGAGAGGGTCGAGAAAGGCCGGGAAGGTCGAAATGTGAAAAGGCACGGGTATCGAGAAGAGATCGAGGGGAACAAGTCCCAAAAAGATGAAAATGGCAAAGGATGTGCCGAAATGAAATTTTGATCGGTCAAAAATGTGCGAAACGCGAAGGTATTCGCGAATCGAACGACAAAATCGAGCCTAAAACGCGAGAAAATGCGAGGATCGAGGGCCGAAAATACTCTAGAGAGAAGGGGGAGGAAATTTCAAGCAAGGAGAAGTGAAAAGAATAGGGTTGGAGGCCCTATTTTAAAACACCCGTAGCGAAATACCAAAACTGCCCCGACACAGGAATTTTGTGCCGGTCGGCCACACTCTTTGCCGGTCGGCACAATAGTTTGCCGATGGATTTGTTTTAGTGCCGATGCACGGCCGGTGATGTTCCCTGACTGCCGGTGGGCCTCTGGTGCCCTTCCTCAGTGATTTCCAAGCCTCCTACACCTTTTTCTGGGTTAAAAGTGTGGTTCAGGGCCTTTGTTGTTCAAAACAGTGCAAAACAGCGCGTTTCCGATGATTAACCGGCCTCTGTTTTGACCTCAGATTGTGTCTTCCGCGCACGGCGCTCAAATTCATGCGAAGATGTATCCTTTTGTATCCTTTTGGTTTTTACAAGGTCCAAAAGTTGCCCCGTGTGCATTGCATACATTCATCACACTGATCGGTGCGTTGCATTGCGCCGTCATGCATTATTATGCATTTTATTACAAGCGTTTTCACGCGTTGTCATGTACCTCAATACATACACTGCCTCGCACATCATGCCTTGATTTACATTTCGTGTGGCATGCGGGTCACACTTGCATTGTTTTGTATTTCGTGTGGCATGCGTGTCACACTTGCATTGTTCTGCATCCCCTTTGAGGCACGCGTACCTCATTGCACTTCATTTTCCATCCTTTGAGGCACGCGTACCTCATTGCACTTCATTTTCCATCCTTTGAGGCACGCGTACCTCATTGCACTCCATTTTCCATCCTTTGAGGCACGCGTACCTCATTGCACTTCATTTTCCATCCTTTGAGGCACGCGTACCTCATTGCACTTCATTTTCCATCCTTTGAGGCACGCGTACCTCATTGCACTCCATTTTCCATCCTTTGAGGCACGCGTACCTCATTGCACTTCATTTTCCATCCTTTGAGGCACGCGTACCTCATTGCACTTCATTTTCCATCATTTGAGGCACGCGTACCTCATTGCACTTCATTTTCCATCCTTTGAGGCACGCGTACCTCATTGCACTTCATTTTCCATCCCCTTTGAGGCACGCGTACCTCATTGCACTTCATTTTCCATTCTTATGAGGCACGGGTGTCTCATTTGCCCCATTTGCATCGGCATGCGTGTCTCATTTGCATTGGAATGCGTGTCCCATGTGCGTTGTCTCGCACTCCCTCCCTCTCGCGTGTACTACGCTGAGAGGTTTCTTTTTGCCCTTTCCCTTTCCTCTCTCGCGTGTACTACGCCGAGAGGCCTTTTGTCTTTCCTCTCTCGCGTGTACTACGCTGAGAGGTTTCTTTTTTCTTTTTCCCTTTCCTCTCTCGCGTGTACTACGCTGAGAGGCCTTTTGTCTTTCCCCTCTCGCGTGTACTACGCTGAGAGGTTTCTTTTTTCTTTTCCCCTTTCCTCTCTCGCGTGTACTACGCTGAGAGGCCTTTTGTCTTTCCTTTCTCGCGTACTATTTGGAGGTTTCTTTTTCTTTTCCTTTCCTCTCGCGTGTACTACCGAGAGGCCTTTATCTTTCCTCTCGTGTACTCTGGAGAGGTTTCTTTCTTTTCCTTTCCTCTCTCGCGTGTACTACGAGAGGCCTTTATCTTCCTCTCGCGTGTACTACGCTGAGAGGTTTCTTTTTTCTTTTCCCCTTTCCTCTCTCGCGTGTACTACGCTGAGAGGCCTTTTGTCTTTCCCCTCTCGCGTGTACTACGCTGAGAGGTTTCTTTCTGCTTTTTCCCTTTCTTCTCTCACGTGTACTACGTTGAGAAGTGTTGCTCTTTCCTCTCCTGTGTGCGATACGCAGAGAGACGTTGTGTTTGAGACTCCGAGTGTTCTCGGTAGTCGCTTTTAGCCTTCTCCGCGTAGGCGCCGTGAAAATTGCTTAATTCTCTTAATCCTTGCTGCATGAGATGTAGTTTGGTTCAAGTTTACTTGCTTGCATCGCATTCACTTAAAGTGTTGTGTAATTGTTGCGTTCCGGTCTGGCGAGACCTTAAACACGCACGGTCTAGGAGACCTTAAATCCTCGGGAGGTGCAAGACCTTCGGTGCATTAAGGTGCGCAGCTCATTGCATTTGGCATGCATCGTATCGCGCTATTTTGCGCATCTCATTGCATTTTGCATGCATTCAATCGCGCTATCTTGCGCATCGCACTGTCTTGTGCACCGCATCTCAATTCATGCATTGCCCCACACCGGTCTGGCGAGACCTTAAACACGCACGGTCTAGGAGACCTTAAATCCTTAGGAGGTGCAAGACCTTCATTCGCGTTGTCTGAACGCATCACGCTGTTTAGCGCATCGCATTAGCTTGTGCATTGCGTCCCATTCGCGCTATCTTGTGCGCCTCGTCGGCACTTGTTAGTGCATTGTATATCATTCGCACGGTTTAGCGCATCTCATTGCATTTTGCATGCATTCCATCGCGCTATTCTGCGCATCTCATTGCCAAACACATGCATTCAATTGCACTTTTTTTGCACATCGCATTGTTCTGTGCATCACGGTCTAGGAGACCTTAAATCCTCTGAAGGTGCAATTCCTTTGGCGTTTGTCGTGCCCGAACGACTTTCGGTGGTCTGGTAAAGCCACCACTGCTTTTTCAGGTGAGTTCCTAGAAGACCAACTGGGACGGTGAAAACTAGAGTTCGAACGGCTTATGCCTAGAACACAAAGGTTCGGGATTTTCGAGACTAAAGTCTGGTTTAAATACCCAGGGGGTGTACCCTCGGCTTGAAATCTGTATGGAAGCCCCATAGGTTGAGGCGGCATGTCTACGCCTCAATCCTGGATGCTGAACCAACCTAGTATATCGCCCTGTTGGTAAGATAGGGAAAGCTGCAATCATAGTCGTTGCATCATAGTGCATTGTCATGCATCATTGTAAATACTGCATATGTCATGCATTTCAAAAAAAATCAAAAACAAAAACACATGCATATGTCATGCATCATTGTAAATACTGCATATGTCATGCATCATTGTATATAGTGCATATGTCATGCATTCCAAAACGTGCATATGTCATGCATCATCATTGTAATATAGTGCATATGTCATGCATTTTTTGTAAATATCCATTTCCATTGCATTGTAGTTGCATGCATCCACCGCATCACCCTCCATCTATGGCTTGCGCCTTTCCTTGTTGAGCTTGGTCTGGTATGTGCCTTTACTTTTCACGTCGAAGCACAGTTCTGCATGTGTACGCGCCTATTCCACGCTGGTATGTTGGTTTGAGGGTTGCGGCACCATTTCTGTGTTAGGCATGGCTTGTACGTGTACATGCCTTTCCTAGGCAAAATACGGTTTTGGCTACATGCCATATCCATTTCTATTGCATTGTAGTGTAATTGTTGCATCCGGCATTAGGATCATTGTTCTTTCCTCAGCGGGTCGTCACCCCACTTATGTCATTCCGCCCAATACTTGTTCTTGTGTCGGTCTGCATCACTCATAGTTCTGCATGTGTACGCGCCTTGGTCATTCCATGCTGGTATGTTGGCTTGAGGGTAGCGGCACCTTTTCTATGGTAGACGAACTTGTTACTTCCATCAACCTATTTGACATTTGTGTGGTTTTGAACCGCTCATGATTGGATCGTGATTCAATTGCATTGCACATTACATTGCATATTATTTGCATTGTTTATATTTGTTTGGAAGTTTTGCATATCATTCGCATTACATTAGTTTCAATTGCATTGCATTTTCATTTGCATTATTCATACATTGTTTTGTATATATTGCATATCATCTTGCATTCATTTCGCATTGTCATGCATATTGCTAACAACATTGTACCTGTTAAGTTTGCTTTCTTTGCAGGCACGATATTGTTTGTACGGCTCATTTGAGGCCGGTGCAACCGGACGAGCCGCACAGGTATTGTATCCTCCGAGTGAGACGTATTGAGAATTGCATAATTCTCTTACATCCTTTCTGGATTATAGTGTAGTTTGGTGCATGCTAGCTTATAACTGTCGCATGTGTGCTTCATTACAGCTTTCTTTGCATGACCATAACTTATGCTCGGCTTCTTGCATTGTGTTGCATTTTGCCCCTGCCTTCGGGCGCATCTTGTTCGCGCTTTGTATGTTTGTCCAAGTCTTCGGCCTTGTCAAAAATGGGTCGTATCTGGGCTTTGACATTCACTCCCGTCATTGTTATGACTTCCGAGTTCTGTCAAAGAGGGGCAACTGTAGACACCCCATTTTTGACCGTCCTCAAGACCTGGACGTCACCGTTTGAACACCCGGTGATCATCCATGTTTGTGTTCGTTTGGAGTTCCCGGAGTTCTCGGCTACGCGCCTTGCCTCAGGATCTCCGAACTCGACTGTTTGTGTCTGGTTTTACACCAAACACTTGTGTTTTGCCTTGGAAAGGCAGAGGATGCCTTGTGAGACATCCCCTTGCACCACCGGCAGTGGCTAGAGGCCACCGGCTGGTTTTGTGTTGCCACCGGCAATGTATATTGCCGATCGGCACTATTTGTTGCCGGTCGGCACTCTTTTTTGGCAAAATGACATTTTTGCCCAGCCGACTACTGTTCAGTTGCTTTTTGAGATATTTTAAGGCAGCTGTCTTGCATCTTCTTTCCCTCCATACACGTGTATGGAGGGATGAGCTTCTTGGTGGCTTAACTTGTAAGTTTGGTTGCCTATAAGAGAACCCTTCCTCCTCTTGGTTCAGGGGTTAGAGAGTTAGACATTTTAGAGAGAAAAGACCTCAGAGGAGCTCTGGTTTTAGGGTTTGAGTTCTATATCTATCCTATCTCTCTTTTGCTCTCTTGTTTGTACACTAGGTGCTTTAGTCCACATTATTGCACACAAGCACCTAGTGTTTCACCTTCCCTTGGCTACTGAGGTTCCAAGAGGTTTTTCTTAGAGTTTTTGGCTGGATTTGAGCCCAAGGAAGCAACAACATCATCTTTGGTGAAAAGGTCTACAAGGGTAAGACACTAGTCCTCTTTTTACCCCATTCTTGCACTTCACTTTTACCTATCTTTGAACTGTTTTTGTGCTTGGTGTTTAATACAAAAAAGTTCTATTTTTTAGTCCTCTTGATAGTTTATTAAGGGTGCTTTGTGCTTTGGGGAAGTTTGGCCCTCCTTAGGCCTTGAAAGGCCTCATTTTTGTGCTATTTTGTTGAGCTCCGGGATTTTGGTGTTTGGGTCTCTTCACCACTAAAATCTTGAGGGATTTCAGTGGTGTAGATGATGCCTTGAAGTCCCAAGAAGGAGAGGGTCACCCCCTCTCCTTGTTGTCCTTGAAAAGGACAAGTTTTGGCCTCTTGAGGAAGCCTTTGTTTGAGTGTGTGTTGAGCATGTCTAGGCTACATTTTATGTTTATTATGCCATGATATAACATTGCTAAGAGTTGGTGTTGGTCCCTTATGCATGCTTAGCATAGTTGCCATGTAATGCCTTGTGATCCCTTAACATGTCTTAGGTTGTGTGCCCTTGTTTCTAGCATGTTTTAGGTTTACATTTGTGAAGCTTGTATGCCTATTTTGCCATGAATGAGGTCTGTCCATAGTTATTTTGGTCGACCCTAGCTTGCATTGTATAGCCTCTTTGCATTTTAGGCTTGCTAGCCTTGAGCATGAATGTGTAGCATGCCTTGTTTGCATCATTTCAATGGTTTGAGACCATTTTCCATGTTATTTCAGTCCATTTAACATGCTCATATGTTTGCATTGCATGCCTCTTCGATGTTTCAAGAGCTCATGTTGTATGTTCCTTGGGAGTGCATGTGTGCATGCCTTTTAATTTAAACCATATAGATGCCATCTAAGTGGTCATTTGGGCACCATTTTATAGCATGATTTTAGGGCTCATATTGCATGCTAATTGTCCATGAAATCTCTTTTCAAGCGTGCTTGAATGTTGCTTGTTTAATGCTTGAGGCTTGGACCATAACATGTGTATGTGTGCATGTGTGTTTAGCCTCCATTTTTGGGCATTTTGACTACTGATTTTGGGCCTATTTGGAATGGCCTAAGTCATGTTTAAGTCCACCCCATTGTTTGGTTTACATGTTTGTCTTGTAGGTGTGTTTGCATATTAACATCCTTACATTACATTGTCCATGTTGCATGCTAGCTAACATGTTTAGGATTGCATTACATCAATGCACATGCTTGGCCTCTTGAGATGAGCATGATAGAGGTTTGGCACCCTTTCATGTTTGTTTGGTTTGTATGCATTTGAGATAAAAGTTGCATACTTGGTTCCGTGGGCCATCATGCATGGAAATGCGTGATTGGTGGCCCAGGAATCGAGGCACATGCCCCTTTGAGTCACAAACATGATAGGGGGCATGATTGGTGCATACATTGCTTGAATTACATTGCCATGCAAGTTTTTGCCCTCTGCTGCTGTGAGTTGCAGGTTCTGCAGACACTCAGTGCCGATCGGCTTCATTAAATGCCGGCCGGCAGTCAATTATCTGCCGATGGAAGAATTTTGTGCCGATGGCCATACATGGCAGCCGGTGGCTATTCTGGTTGGCCGGTGGTGATCCCCAGTATCCAAGAAAGTAGTTCTGAGACTTTGGTAGTCTTCAGAGGAGGAAAGTAGGGAAAACAGAGGCAGTCTAGGCATGAGAGTGCAATTCCGAGCAAGACCCGAGCACGTGCTGCATTTGGCTCTCCTCCCGAGGCGGTTTACTGTTTTTCTTAGTTTAGTTAGTTTGTCAACTAATTAGGCTATTTGTAATATTTAATTAGCTTGCGTAGTTAATTATTTGTATTATTCTTTCGGTCCCTCCGAGCGAGGGCATATTTGTAATAAGTGTGGGTGAGTGATGTGTATGTCTTCCAACCCCCACTTCTTTCTCCCTTTTACTTACCTGCTTTTAATGGTTAGTATTAGGGCACGTTTATTTTAGAATACCTCATGCTATGCATGCGTGCATCCATGCATTTGTTGACATGCATCGGGCTCGGTACATCATACAAACTGTATTGTATTTTCAATTCGAAATTGAATGCGTGCATCGAATAAAGTGCATTTCACATGCCATTTTAGGGTTAGCCGAGCCTGCTGTAAACTGCATCTTCGCATGTGTTGCATTAGTCACTTTAACATGAACTAGGACATGCATGTTTGCTAATTAGTTTTTGTTTTGGTACGGAGTACGATGTAAGTATTTATGCTTTAGCATATCGCATGCGTGTGAATGTTAACATGATAGCATGATTACCATGTGGCTAAGTGCTTATATGAGATAAACTGTTTGAATGCCTATGGGTGGAGGTTGGATTGCTTGAGTTGGGAAAACTCATTGAAATCCGTGTTTTAGCCTACTTGCGAGTAGCAAATTCCAAAGCATTTTCAAAACGAACGGATATGCAATGTTTGTTTCCAAATTAGGCGATCTAGTCTATACTTATTTGTCAAGCATAACATAGTAATTCTAGGCTAATAACCGGAATAAGAGCATGTAATGTTTTCAAAATCGGATATCACGGTTAGTAGAGGCCGGTCTTCGGACCGGGCGAAAGGGGGTGCTCATAGCTGACCTTCCCCGATCGTACCCAAGCTCCCGAGCCAAGACTACTTTGGTGATGGCGGACACGTGGCCTTTCGACCGAGTCGTGGTTTCCTAAATTTCCCATTTTAAAATATTTAGGTGGCGACTCTGTAATCTGGCAAAGCAGTCCATGTTTGGCACTTCTTTTCACAAATCTGTTTTTCTTCAAAACGATTTGCCAGAGTTGGACTCTTTGGTTCAGATTTAGAACCGCAACAAACAAACAAAAAGGGAGTCCGAATCAGAAGCGAGGTCCTCATGGGCTTGTTACAACAACAGATGCGATTGGCTTGAAACCGCAGATTGATTTCGTACCAATGGCAGTCATCCGGGCGTACGACAATACAAGTAGAGAAGTAATGGGAACGGTTAAAGTTCAGACAAAGGTTGGGCCGGGGCAGCACGAGATAGATTTCCATGTCTTAGAGGTTCCTGTAACCTTCAATTTTCTTCTAGGGCGGTCGTGGCTGCATCAGGTGAAGGCAGTGTCATCTACTTTGCATCAAATGGTGAAATACCCCTATGGGAAGGGAGTAGCCATTGTCTTTGGGAATTCATCAATCCACCCACCACCGGAGGTATCCATGCCTGTTCTAGAAATCGAGCATGGCATGGAGGATGTGTTTATATCAGGTTTTACCTTAGCCGAGGCTCAGGTCGTACAGAATGTCATGGCTGCTAACGAGGGGATATATGTCAGTGCTCAAGCAGTGTATCTCATGAACAAGCTCCAATACATCCCCGGGATGGGATTAGAAAAGAGCGGCCGTAAGGGCATTGCAGCATTGGCCGAAGTGCCGCACAACCCTCACACCTTCGGCTTGGGTTGTCTGCCCACCAAGGAAGATTGGGTAAGAAAAGGAAAAGAGATGGCTGGAAGAGCCAAAGCAAAACAGATGGGGAAACCCTTTGAATTGATGCATCGGCCCATTCGGGGTACCCTAAACGGACGCTTCGTCCGGGAGGGGGAGGATTTTCCATTCTGTGGTTTTCCGGAGCCATGGCTGAATGCAGAGAAGAAGCGCTTCCCAGGGTTCAAAATTTTCTTTGACCTGCAGTTGCTTGGGGATGATGTTGCTAAAGAGCAGAAAGACCCAACAGTTGAGGTTGAACAGAACAGGAAAGTGGAGTCTGCGGACACAGAGCTTGAAATGGGGGTAGCACTGGCATGTCTACTTTCAGATCCTTTGATCGACTAGTTGTGCTTGGGGGATGACTCCTCGGTGTCCATGATCGGAGATGAAACGGCTGCGGGCCTACCATCAGCTATTTTGGATGCATCCGTCGCACCCTCCCTCACCTGGCAGTATGAGGAGGGATTTTTGTCAAGGAAGACTGGTCAGTAGTGAGCGAATCGATTCCACCGAGTCTTGTGAGTCGGAATCAGGTTCCAGCCCGTCTGAGTCTAAGTCTGAGTCCCAGATTCTGGGGTGATAACCGGATGCCACATTCTGTCAGTCGTCTTTTTCGTTCTCTTTTGAGTCTGTTGTAACAGAAGAATTGGACGGTTTGGAAGTACATAATGAGAATGAGGTGAATGTGGTTTCCGAATACTTTTCTGTGCCTTTGATTTATTGCTTAAATCAGGACTTTCAAAATTTTGATGAAAACGACGAGGACGAAATTCCTCCGGTTTTGCAACGACTAATTGAACAAGAGCAGGAGAGGTTTGTTAAACCCTTAATTGATGAAATCACTACCGTGAACATTGGTACTGAGAAGGACCCGCGGCTGGTCCAGATTGGGTCCACGTTGTCTTCGGAGGAACGCGAGCGCTTGGTCGCTTTATTAAAAGATTTCAAAGATGTTTTCGCGTGGTCCTACGAAGACATGCCTGGAATCGATCCTGAGATTGTACAGCACCGGATCCCTCTTGACCCCGAGGCCCGACCTGTCAAACAGAAACTTAGGAGGATCATACGATTGGGCCATTAAGATTAAAGAAGAGGTCACCAAGATTGACGCAGTTTCCCGCCGTATCCGAATACCCGACTTGGTTGGCCAACATTGTTCCAAGATCAAGAAGGATGGCAGAATCCGAGTATGTGTGGATTTCAGGGATTTGAACAGAGCCAGTCCGAAGGATGACTTTCCCTTACCGCATATCGACGAGTTGGTAGATTTCACAGCGGGGCATGCTTTGCTTTCGTTTATGGATGGCTTCTCAGGTTATAATCAGATAGTAATGGCACCTGAAGACCGGGAAAAGACTGCTTTTACCACCCTATGGGGTACATATTGCTACAGAGTGATGCCATTTGGGCTGAAGAACGCTGGGGCTACATATCAACGGGCTGCAACTACAATATTACATGACATGATCCATAAAGAGTTCGAGGTGTACCTGGACGATATGATTGTCAAGTCCAAAGAAAGAGAGGGCCACTACACCGCCTTGCAAAAGTTTTTTCAAAGGATCAGAGAATTTCGGCTGCGGTTGAATCCTCAGAAGTGTACGTTTGGTGTTACAGCGGGAAAAATGCTGGGATTTTTGATTACCCAAAGGGGCATCGAAGTCGACCCTTCCAAAATCAAGGCCATCTTAGAAATGCCACCACCAATGACTGAAAAGGAGGTGCGAGGCTTTCTGGGTAAAGTGCAATTCATAAGGCGGTTTATCTCAAAACTAACCTTAACCTGTGAACCACTTTTTGGTCTCCTGAAGAAAAGAAAGAAGTTCCAATGGGACGGCCGATGCCAAGCAGCTTTTGAACAGGTTAGGGAATATCTACAGAACCCGCCCGTGTTGTCATCACCAAAGCCGGGGAAACCGTTGATATTGTATCTATCAGTAACCAAGACTATAATGGGCTGCATGCTTGCACAAGAGTCGGAAGATAAAGTGGAAAGGGCCATCTACTATCTGAGCAAGAAGATGCTGGATTACGAGACCCGCTACACTCCGCTGGAGAAGGCTTGCTTGGCCTTGGTATGGGCTACCAGGAAGCTGCGGCACTACCTGTTAGCTCACTCTGTAATGTTGGTTTCACGACTCGATCCCATCAAATATCTTTTCGAGAAACCAGCACTTATGGGTAGGCTAGCTCGTTGGCTGCTGTTGCTCTCCGAATTTGATCTCAAGTACGTAACGCACAAGTCGGTAAAAGGGAGAGCGGTAGCAGAGTTCCTTGCCGACCACCCGGTTGAAGGGGATGAAGAGGTTGAGTACCTATTCCCAGATGAAGCCATTTTGTACATTGAAGATGAAACTTGGACGATGTACTCTGACGGAGCGTCAAATCAATACGGGTATGGGATAGGGGTGTTGCTGATAGTGCCTGACGATTCCCGTATCCCTTTAGCATTCAAGCTCCAGTTCAAAGTCTCGAACAATGAGGCAAAATACGAGGCATGTATTGTCGGTCTAGAAGCGGCCCTAGAACTAGGGGTAAGACGACTGGACGTCATTGGGGATTCGAACCTTGTCGTGTCTCAAGCAAAAGGAGACTGGAAAGTCAAGGAGGAAAAAATTATAATTTACCACCAGACCTTCGATTTGTTAATTCCTCGGTTTGAGAAGCTAAATTTCACTCACCTAGTAAGAGAGAACAACAGGTTCGCAGATTCGCTAGCAACTCTATCTTCCATGATAGACATCCCATCTGGAGTCCGGATGCGTCCAGTCATTATTGACCAGAAATTTGCAGCTGCCTACGAGTCAATCTCTGCCATAGATGAAGTGCAGGACAACAACCCCTGGTATTACGACATATGGAACTTCTTGGAAAAGGAGGCGTATCAACCAGGGGCAAATGCCAAGGACAAAAGGGCAATCAGAATGGTCATTGATTTATCATCTGCGGGGTAAGTTGTATAAAAGAGGTCACCGGGAATGCACAAGTCAGGTGTAGAAGTCAAGAGTCGGTTACCGATGGAGGCCATCCACGGAGGAGAATGTGGGGCACATATGAACGGGGTAATGCTGGCACGGAAGATCCTCAGACAGGGCTACTACTGGTCTACCATGGAAGAGGATTGTATCGGCTTTGTTCGGCGATGCCACAAATGCCAGATTCACGCAAATCGCATGAACATCCCGCCGTCAAAGCTGTACAACATGACTTCGCCGTGGCCATTTTCAGTTTGGGGAATTGACGTGATTAGGGCTGTTACCCCGAAGGGGTCGAATGGGCATGAGTTTATCTTGGTAGCAATAGATTACTTTACGAAGTGGGTCGAGGCCCAATCTTATGCGGTGTTGAAGGCTTCGCACGTCGCAAAGTTCATCAGAAACAACATCATCTGCCGTTATGGAGTCCCGAACGAGATCATTTCAGACAATGGTTCCCACTTCAAGAAGGAGGTGATTGATTTGTTGGAGAAATACAATGTGGCTTTTCATAAGTCGTCCACATACCGGCCGCAGACCAACGGAGCAGTTGAGGCCACCAACAAGAACATCAAACACATATTGCAGAAGATGGTGGAAACCTACCGGGACTGGCCAGATAAGTTTCCATTTGCTCTGTGGGGCTACCGAACTTCAATTAGAACTTCTACCGGGGCGACTCCGTATTCCTTGGTTTATGGGATGGAGACCGTTCTACCTATAGAGATTGAGGTTCCGTCTTTACGAGTATTGGCTGTGTGTCAAATAGCCGAGGTGGATTGGCAGCAGAGCAGATTCGAGGAACTCATGCTCTTTGATGAGAGAAGACTAAAAGCACTGTACCACGTCCAAGGATATCAGCGCAGAATTGCCTGGGCTTTCAACAAGAAAGTTAAGTCCAGGAATTTGAAGGAAGGAGATTTGGTGCTCAAGGACAACCGAGCTCCCATCCACGATCCGAGAGGCAAGTTCAGACCCAATTGGACTGGTCCCTACATGATTAAGTCTATCTGGTCAGGTGTAGCTGTGATTCTGATGGACCTAGATGGCCTAGAGTTCTCCCAACCGATCAACATGGACAAGTTGAAGAAATATTACCCCTGAGAGGCTCGCTGGGCCGAAAACTCGAAAGGGCGACCTAGGCAAAATTCAGAGCACAAAAAAATAGAAAATATAAAAATTGAGCTCGCAAGGTTGAAAACCCGCAAAGGGCGGCCTTAGCAAAAGTTAGAGCGCAAAAAGAGAGTGAAAATACTCGAGTGAACCCAAGCCTAAACTACGTAAGGCTTGATTCCCATCTTTGGGATACGTAGGCAGCTTCGTCCTAAAGTTCAACCATAAACTTTTCCCCGATCAACTTTGTCCATTTGATCATCTCGGTCATCTTTGTCCATCAGCGTCTATCGCAATCTCCTGATGCAAGTTATGCGGACTAGGGGCAACTTTCCGTTCTTTGTCAGACAAAGGCAATGCCGTTTTCAAACAAGGGGCAACTTTCCAGTTGCTAGGATCCAGGGTTGTGCATCTGAGTGACAAATTTCGGGCATGTCCAGTTCTGATCCATACCGAAAATAGTTTTGAAAAGTTTTAATAAAGGTGACTTTGTTCAAATAAATCTTTTTACAACTAAGACTATTTCTGGACCAAAGCGGAAAATTTTCAATACTACAACCTTCAATTTCATTGATTTCAATACAGAGTTCTCTTGCTCTTGCATACAATTGAAGTTGCTTTTTATTACATTCATAAAGAAAACTTGAAAGTACTAATAAAGCAATAAATCCGGGGCATAGTCAAGTCAGGTGCTCCTGCGCCCCCTCCCAGAGCTAGTCAAAGCCTCTGATGCCAAAGTGGGCCCTTCCTGTGCCTCTTTATTAAGCCAATCCAAGCACTCATCAGACAAAGTGCAACTAAAGGTGGGAGCGGGGGCCAAGAGTTCTCTCGTCCTCCATGCTGTGGCATATCGGGCCAGCTGTGCGCCTCGAATTGGAAATGTAGCCGGGTACTCTATCCCTTCCGACGGGCAAGTCTGATCATGACCGAACTGGCGCAGGATACGAAATGGAAAGTAGAAGACACAATGAGTTAAGCCAATCAATCGAATCCCGGGCTGACGGGTCATGCTGTAGCTCATTACCGGGAGATTGAGCCAAGGGCACCGCCAAGCAATATGGTCTGCGGACAAGCTGCACATCCAGTCAAACCACCAACCCTCATCAAGGGCATCAACTAGGCGTTGCCGAAAGAAGTAACCGCGAGCTGAGTAAGCTGGGCAAGAGTCCACAACCTGCAGTTTATCCATCAACCATACCTGGGGACGGATGAAAAATGAGAGAATAAAGAATAGAGAGATGTACGATGAGAGAAAAAGTAAGAAAAGGGTTTCGTGAGAAAAACCGAGCCTGAGGCCCGAGTGATGTGAGCAAATATATATGTGAGATCGGGTGGGAAACATTACCTGTAGTAATAGTGGACTCCCTGCTAATCTGGTCGTCTCTCGACGATAAAAGGTGTCTAAACCCAGCAACGTTTCAGCCAGAATCATGGCAATGCAGCTTTTGCCCTCCTTCAAGCCTTGGGCAACCTCAATCAACCGGACACTAGACCCTCCGGAACCTGAGACAAACAGAAAATGAGATAGCATGCACAAATAGAGGGCGTGTCGCCGGAAGCCTTGCCAATGATGGTCACCGCGATCACCGGTCTCAGAAAAACGGCAAACCAAGCTCGGAACATCCAGCATCCCATCATAAATTAAAGAACGAGCATCGGGTATTGAGAGCCCACACATTTGCCCTAAGGCTTGGGCATGACCAAAACGAAGTTGGGGCAGAATCTGTTCATTGCGCTCAAATTCCATCAGAGCTTGGAAATCTTCGAAGGTAGGACACACCTCTTGCCCGGTAAAGCTAAAGACATGTGTCACCGGATTCCAAAACCTTGCCGTTGCACGAAGAAATGGAAAATGCAGCGGGGTACGACGCAAAGTGAATAGTGCGTTTATGCCGAAGGCCCGGAAATTCAGCTTTTCCTAGCCATCCAAGTTGTTAATCCAAGTTGCGAGATTTTGGGCAAGAAATTCCTCCATTTGGAGTAAACCAGTGTAGAAATGAGGAAAACTACGAAGCTGAGATCCTTTTGTGGAAGATAAGGATGAATGGAGGACAGGTGTCAGCATTCTACTGGTTCCTTCCACTCTTAGCCGACCGGCCAAATAGATTGTCGACCGGCCATCAGTTTTGGCCGGTGGATCAATTTTCCGGCCGATGGCCATTCCTTACGGCCGATGGACTTTTTGCTGGGCTGGTGGTTCTCCCCCTTTGTCCCCTGAGCTTTCCATGCTAAGGGTTGGGGAATCCCACCACCCTCCAATACCCTCCAGTGATCGATTCTCACGAAGGCGCGCCCATTTGCTTATCGAGTTGTTGTATATTTATTTATCGAGTTGTATTTCACTCTCTTTAAGTCTTTGTGCTGTTATCGAGTTGTACTCGCACCTGGTTGGCCATAACGAGTCCCTTTGCTTTGCTTATCGAGTTGTAATTGGTTCACTACCTGATTATTACGATGTGATGCTTCGTTTTTGAAACACAGTGTCAATTTCAGTCACATTGTTATGTGATGCCTTGCGATGCGATGCGTAGAACGTGCAAATGCAACACCTTTTGAACAAATAGCTGTTTCATTTCCGTCATGTATTTTTTGTAAAAAAATATGCAATTTCAAAAAGTAGAACCTGCCTGAGGCAATGCAATGTGCTTAAACTCCTAATATAAAGGAAAGTAAAGCAGGAGAATTGCAGGGTAGCAGAGTACCGGAATTGACACCGATAACCTCCCTTTTCGGTCATTGTACCTTCCGCGCCCTTATTTGGGTCAATTGTGTGGTTAAGCACCTTCATCACTCAAAGCAATACAAGAAAATGCATTTTCGAAACGCAAGTTGACCTTCGAGTTGACCTCAGGTCATGACTTTTGTGAGCGATGCTCGGTACATGCGAAGGACGTTCCTTTCCGTATCCTTTTTATATCTTGTGATTCCATGAATCATTTCAATTATACCGTGTTGTAACACATTACATTCCAGCATCATGGGAAATATGTTTTACCATGTTCAATTTCAAGTTCCTTTTTTTTATACACATTGCGTGCATGCGTGCATTGCTTTACTTACATGTGTTCAAGTTCCTTTTTTATACACATTGCGTGCATGCGTGCATTGCTTTACTTACATGTGTTCAAGTTTCTTTCTAAACAAATTGCGTGCATGCGTGCATTGCTTTACTTACATGTGTTCAAGTTCCTTTTATATACACATTGCGTGCATGCGTGCATTGCTTTACTTACATGTGTTCAAATTCCCTTTCCATACACATTGCGTGCATGCGTGCATTGCTTTACTTACATGTGTTCAAGTTTCTTTCTAAACACATTGTGTGCATGCGTGCATTGCCTTACTTATATGTGTTCAAGTTCCTTTTTTATACACATTGCGAGCATGCGTGCATTGCTTTACTTACATGTGATCAAGTTTCTTTCTAAACACATTGCGTGCATGAGTGCATCACTTTACTTACATGTGTTCAAGTTTCTTTCTAAACACATTGCATGCATGCGTGCATTGCTTTACTTATATGTGTTCAAGTTTCTTTCTAAACACATTGCATGCATGCGTGCATTACTTTACTTACATGTGTTCAAGTTCCCTTTTTATACACATTGCGTGCATGCGTGCATCACTTTACTTACATGTGTTCAAATTCCCTTTCCGTACACATTGCTCGCGTTGACCGCTTGCTTTACTTGCATATGTTCAATTCCAGGTTTCTTTGTATACACATTGCTTGCATGCGTGCATTGCTTTACTCACATGTGTTCAATCCCGCTATTTTTCTATGCACATTGCATGCGTTGTCACGCACTTTCGATTGCTTTGTCATGCATGTTACTGACGACATTGTACCTGTTAAGTTTGTTTTCTTTACAGGCACGATATTGTATGTACGGCTCATTTGAGGCCGGTGCAACCGGACGAACCGGACAGGTATTGTATCTTCCGCGTGAGACGTATCGAGAATTACATAATTCTCTTACATCCTTTCTGCATTATAGTGTAGTCTGGTGTATGCTTGCTTAAAACTGTCGCATGCGTGCTTCGTTACAGCTTTCTTTGCATGATCATAAGTTATGCTCGGCTTCTTGCATTATCTTGCATTTTGCCCCTGCCTTCGGGCGCATACCTTGTTTGTCTTGCATGATTGTCCAAGTCTTCGGCCTTGTCAAAAATGGGTCGTCTCTGGGCTTTGACATTCACTCTCGTCATTGTTATGACTTTCAAGTTCTGTCAAAGAGGGGCAACTGTAGACACCCCATTTTTGATCATCCTCAAGACTTGGACGTCACCGTTGGAACACTCGGTGATTATCCATGTTTGTGTTCGTTTGGAGTTCCCGGAGGTCTCGGCTATGCGCCTTGTCTCAGGATCTCCGAACTCGACCGTTTTGTGTCTGGTTTTGGCACCAAACACCTGTGTTTTTGCCTTGAAGGGCAGGGAATGGCTTGTTGGCCATCCCCACACCCCACCGGCCCTCCCCTACCATCACCGGCTGCATATGTGTACCACCGGCCATGGTTTCTTAAAAACAATGGCCGGTTGGTACTATGTTTAGCCGACCGGCACTTCTTGTGCGGTGACCTTTGGTTGGCCGATGACCTTCTGCACCTTGAGCATGGTGCATGCCAGCTGTGCCAGCTGGAATGCACCCACACCACTCCCCATGCACGAGGATGACCCCTTTGCACCTTTGAACCCCCAAACCTTCTAGAAGGTTGAACCTTTTGGCCAAGCTTCTTGGAGAAGCTTGGCCAGCTGTCTTAGCTTCTCCAAGAAGCCAAGACCCCTTTGCACCTCTTGACCCTTTCTCCTTTGCTTAGCCACTAAGCTTCTTGGCTTTATTTTGCCTATATAAGCATCATATCTCTCCCTTTGTTAGAGGTTGGCCATTCTTGAACAAAAAACCAGAGCTTTGTATCTATATATCTGTCATATACCTCCTCTCTCTAGATTTTCCCTCTCTCTCCTCTTGTGTGTGTGTGTTTTTAGGCCTAAAAGTGTAGTTTTACCTTACTTTTGCACTAACACACACTATCACACCTTAGCTCGAGATTGAGAGGCTTGGAGGGTTGATTCTTGAGCTTTTGGACTGGTTTTGATCAATAGAGAGTGGCTGGATCATCTGTTCTTCAAGGTTTCTTCAAGGGTGAGCACTTTACTTTAGTTTCCCCATTTTTACAACAAGTTTCTACCTGCCTTGTATACTGATTTGGGTCTTGTGTATAACATGAAAAAGTCTTATATTTTCTTGCTTTAGAACTTTCATTAAGGTCACTTTGTGGTTTGAGTGTAAACTCACCCTCTTAGGCCTTATTTTGGCCTCTTTGGTGCCTTTTCTTGAGGCTTTGTTTGCCTTGGTGTTTTGGTCTTCTCACCACTGAAAACCAGTGGGTTTTTAGTGGTGAGAAAGGTGGTTTGAAGTCTTGTATAGGGGAGGGACACCCCTCTCCCCTTTGTCCCTCTTTTGCCTTTGTTTTTGGCTCATAAGGGAGCATGCATACTTGGTTTGTTTTGGCCTCATTTCAGAGCTTATTTGGTGTTCATATGATATGTTATATCTCTGTTTTTTGTTAGATTTGTAGCCCTTAGCATGCATCTTATACTTGCTTTGAAATGCTCTACCTTGCCTAGAAATGCGCCATGTGTTTAGCCTTGTATATCCTCATGTTTTAGCTTGGCTTATTGAAGCTTTTGGTCATGATTTGTCATGTTTTAGGTCCGTTAGTCACTGATTTTGCCATGTTTGGCATGCTTGGTATGGTTGCTTTGCATTATGGCTTGTAAGCCTTGAGTATATGATCCATGAACATGCATTGGTTAGGCTATTTAGGTGATTTGGAGTCATTCAACATGCTATTTTAGTCCCCATGCCATGTTTATATGTCTCCATTTGTCATGCCTTTCATGCTTTGAAACATTGGTCTTTTGTGCTTTGAAATGGACATTGTGCATGCTTGCATATTTAAGGCATTTGGGCTGTCATATCAGGGGCTTTGGGGGTTGTTTTACATGCTAAACATCTGTTTTTGGTTGCTTGGTTCATGCCATGGGTGGTCTTGCTAATGGTAGTGGAGTACCCTCTTTTGTGCCTTAGCTTTAGGCCCATTAATTTGTATGCTTGTTGAACACTTTGTCCATGGGTTTAGGCATTTTTGGCCACTGTTTGTGGGTGGGCTGAGGTCTGCCTTTTGTGGTTTTGAACCACCATTGCATGATCATGTTGCATTGGATTCATGCTTGCATGACATCATACTTGCATGTTTGCATATTATTGATTAGTTGCATTTTCATGTCTCAAATCACATGTTAGGGTGCATTTCCATATCTAGTTTATACCACATTTGGCATGTTTGCACTTTAGTATTAGGTTGCATTGTGGAGCCATGTTTGCACAACATGCATTGCATTACTTGGTTTGGGGTGTCAAGCCAAGTGTGAGGGTTGAGAAGAGTTCATACCACAAGTGATGCAACTTGTCTCAACTCTCGGTCACCGAGGCCCTTGACCTTGACATGATAGGGTCTTGGTCTTCATTTACATGTTGCATGCATATTCATTGAAATGCAATCTTGGTCCCTTAGGCCATCATGCATCAAAATGCATAGTTGGTGGCCCAAGGACCAAGGGCCATGCTTCCTTGAGTCCCATACATGATAGGAAACATGGCCATGCTTATATGTGCCCAAAATTCCATGCCATACACTATTTGTCCTTGTTGCTGTCAAAAACCAGATTCTGCAGGAATTGTTTGCTGACCGGCAGTAAAGAGTGCCGACCGGCAATGTATTGGTGGCCAACAACCTCATAAGCAGCCGACAGACATTTTACATGGCCGGTGGCCATTTCATCCAGCCGATGGTGTGAAGCAGTGTGCATAGAAGGTATTCTGGGACTTTGGTGATCTTTGGAAAAGCGGGGCAGATGTTGAAAAGGAGGCGATGGTATGGTGCGGGTTTTCCGGGCAAGACGGATCGAGCATGCATCATTTGCGCACCCCGAGGCAGGGCTGAGGCCCCCCTTCTTTTTACATTCGATTTAATTTGATAATTAGAATTTTTGAAATAATTTATTCTGTATTTGGACTGTACTATTTGGGACTGTATATTCTTTTGGTCCCTCCGTGTGATGGCACATTTGTAATAAGTGTGTGTGAGTGGTGTGTATGTCTTCCAACCTCCACTTCTTTCTCCCTTTTATTTACCTGCTTATGATGGTAGATTAGGGCATATTTAAATTAGCATAACAGTATAATAGCATGCGTGCATCCATACATTCGTTTACATGCACCGGGCTCGGCGCATCATACTAACTGCATCGTATTTTCAATTCCAAATTGAATACATGCTACCTGTGTATTTCACATGCCATGATTAGGATAGCCGAGCCTGTCTAGATTGCATCTTTGCCTGTGTTGCATTAGCCACTTAACATGAACTAGGGTCATGCATTTGATTACTAATTGGTTTTTGTTTTGGCTTGGAGTACTAGGTGAGCTGTTATGCTTTAGTATACCGCATGCGTGTGAGTGTTGCCATAATAACATGATTACCATGAGGCTAGCTGCTTATGTGATATAACTGCTTGAATGCCTGTGGATGGAGGTCAAGTTGCTTAAATTGGGATAATGCATTAAAGCTGTGAGTTTTAAGTCCACTAGTTAGTGGCAAAACCATCCTTTCTAAAAGCCCATTCGAGGGTGGCAAAACCTGCATTTTAGCCTACTTGCGAGTAGCAAACCATTTTCAAAACAAACATTAAATGTTTTGTTCCAATTTAGGCGATTTGGTCTATACTTGTTTGCTGTGCGCATAACATAGTAAATCTAGGCTGATAACCGGAATAAGAACACATAACGTTTTCAAAACAAGATATCACGGTTCGTAGAGGCCGGTCTTTGGATCGGGCGAGAGGGGGTGCTCATAGCTGACCTTCCCCAATCGTACCCAAGTTCCCGAGCTGAGGCAACTTTGGTAATGACGAACACGTGGCCTTTGGCACCGAGTCAGGGTTTCCTAAATTTCCCAAAATAAAATATTTAGGTGGCGACTCTGTATCTGGCAAAGCAGTCCATGTTTGGCACTCTTTTTCAAAAATCTATTTTTTTCTCAAAACGATTTGCCAGAGTTGGACTCTTTGGTTCAGATTAAGAACTGCAACAAACAAAAGGGAGTCCGAACTATAGAGCGAAGCCCACGGGCGCGTCTACACCTACTTTTCAATCATTACCCATTCTTCTATTCGGCCTCAAAGATGCTTTCTTAATCGGCTTACGTATTGTATTCGGCTCATCCTTGTCTTGCAGGATGCAACTGGTTAATGTCTGCAGGATGCAGCCGGTTAATGTCAATCTACTAAAATATGCCCCTTCCGATTTAGTCATTTATTCGGCTCCCACAACTTCGATAACTTCAATTCTGCTAGGCTGCTAGGTATAACCTCTAAAATAGTCTCATTAAATATTAGTTAATTATATTTACTAATCTTTTAAAGGTTAGACCAATTGAACATTTTCCAAACCCTAAAGCCATTTTATTAATTTGATCACCACTATATATCATTTTTAATTTTTAATTTTTTATATTTTTTATTTGTTTTATATTAAAAAAATTAGAACTAATTTACTAAACAAATAAATTATACTAAATATGTATATAAAAGAACTTAACTCTAGCCCATATGCCTAAGTTTTTTATTGTGTATTTAATTGAAAATATGCTAGACCATTTTAATAGCTAGTACCTAAACTTCGATATTTATACAGTGGGAAGCTTGAGCCAGAATGACTACTTGGCCTATAGTTAGCACGATTCAAATAAAAGGCAATGTATGTACTACATGTGAATTTATAATTTTTTTTTCTCATTGGTTAATTGATTTATGCATAATCCACATTTCAAATAAGAATTTTATAAATTTTTAAGAGTTAATCACAAGCTTTAAATAAAATAAAAAAATGGACATGATACATATTTAATATTTATGAAATAACCATATTAATAAACTATTTTTATTAAAAAAAAATTCTATACTTAATCAAATAGTTCTTCTAGCATTTGAAAATTTAATATTTATGAATAAATTTAATATTTTCAAATACTCCTAGCATTTTTCACATTTAATATTTATGAATAAATTTATGTAATTTAAAAATTTTATACTTTATTAAAAATTTTAGCATTACAAAATCAATAGTTAAGTTTTATCAAATGTGCTCTAAATCTAATCATCAACCTATTTTTTGAGCAAAATTTTCTCATTCAAAATTTTGGCAAATATTTATTTATGAAAATTATCCACATGTTAATGCACCATGTTTACGGTCATTATTAAACTTAGGTAACTTAGGCCCTACACTTATTAAAAAAAAAAAAACACACACTTCTCATTCATTTATTTATTTATTTTATAATAAACATGATAAATTGAAAAAAAAAATTGTGATGATTAGATCACACCAATTTTTTTCAAAAATAACATATATATAAAAAATTTAACAAAATAAATAATTTAGATCATTAAAATAAAATCCACGACAAGGCAGTATACTCCGGTCTATATTTTGAATTGAAGACGAATAATTCCCTGCCAATAAATATCATGAGACTTATCATTTAATAAATGGTGTGGAATAACTCTCCCTGGATTTTGTGGTCTTGGGGGATTGCCCAGTGCCCTTGGAAAAGAGGCCCAGTAGTTTTAATTAGGATGTAAATCTGGACCAAATTGAATGGATTGTGTTGACTTTTGTGTAACGCCCTCAAAATAAATGATATTTAAACCAACAATATTAACATGCTATGATATATAAAAGATCCACGTCCTTCCATTCATCAGAATGCTATTACAAAAGGTATCACATGTTAACAACAAAAGCAAATGCCCTACGGGCTTACAGCTTTCCAAGTTTACACTTGGTTACAAGAAAGTAGAGTGCTAACTCATTTACACATTAAGCCCTAGGCTTGAATTTACATGTAACACTGCAAAAGGAAAGACAACCAAAAAGTCCGTCCGCCACTAGCCTCCCAAGCTAAGTCCTTGGAGGTGGCATGCTACCGATGCACGAAAATAATGTTCCCATATAGGGTGAGCCACACAGCCGGTTGAAATACACTAAACCAGTTATAAATAATGACTAAAAGATTAGCAATTGATAGATGGTCCATTCTCTTACATTCTTTCATCACTTCAACAAGTATAAACAAAACAGATATATTCACACTTTCCATGACAAGCATACATGCTCTGCCAATATTTTCTAGATAAGCATACATGCTCTATCTACGGAGTTCATCCCCTATCTCCTCCCAGTAACATCCGGTTTAGAGGTCCATCCCCTATCTTCCCCTAAACCGTGGAGTCCATCCCCTATCTCCTCCAACACAACACAATGCATATATATCACAATTATACACATCACATATCAATACATAAAATCAATGTATTCTTTCCATCGTCATAACCCATGACTCAATTCAATTTCAATTCCTCGTTTTCCACAATTAATTATTCAAATTAATTAATCAATGTAATTAGGACGTTTCCATAATTAACATTACAACCCTTAGGTTCCAATTTCACTAATGTTTCAACATTAATTCCATGTTTCTATACCAAACATGCTTCTAGGTTTATTATAGACAAAACCCCAAACTTTTATAAAATTACACAATGGCCCAAAGTTTCCCAAAATTACACAACAACTACCAACATATCAAAATGCTAAAATTCAAAGACAAAATCCATAAAGAGGAGTAGGATATCCCTACCTCAAAGTTTGAGCTCAAAAGGAGATGAAGACCCAACACCCAACTTGCTCCAAAACCGAATATTTTTGATTAGATCGAAGCCCAAGTCACTCTCAATCTTTTTAACAAAGCACTTAGGGAAGATTCACACTCTAGGAGATGATCTCTTAGAGAAGGCAAGTCTAGAGAGAGGCTCTCAGTTAGGGTTTTAAAAAGTAAAAGTTTCAAAAAGTGAAGTTTAGATCATTGTCATGAATCGATATAAACAGCTCGCTCGGCGAAGACTTGGTCGCCGAGCGACCAGACAAAACCGTAGCTCGAGCCAAAAGGTCTCGCTCGAGCCAACATCCGAATCTCGCTCGGCGAAGAAAAGCTCGCTCGAGCGTGGACTCGACCTTCAGTTCGCACTACGCACGCTGAAGCGACGAACCGCTTCGCTCGGCGAAGATCAACCAGATCGCTCGGCGAAGAATCGCCGAGCGAGCGAATCATGGTGTTCAGTTCGGCCAGACGATCGCTGCCGCTGAAGCGGCGCTCTGCTCGACCCACTGACACAAAACTCAACGCTTCGCTCGGCGACCAACTCCTCGCTCGGCGAAGGACAAAAATTTCGGCAACCCTTGGCTCCGAATACAACCAACTCAAACAAACTCGCCCAACACATCCTATAACTCAAATACAATATATGAAAGGGCGTAACAGGACAACAATCCACTACCAACATCCACGGACACGTCCAGGATCACTATACAACAAGGTAAACCCGGATCGCTATAACCTCCCCTTAAAGAATTTCGTCCCGAAATTAAAACAAGTTTTGAAAAGCAAGCCTTTTTCTCCATTTTAAACAATGTCATAACACAACATTTAACAATTACCCATTACCGGTCATCCATCTCCTATTAAGAGGTATTTCTCAACATGTACATTTCAACATGCAATTTCTTTCCATTTCAACCATTTCCCACATATATGGTTTACATTTTATATCATAAGCAATAATCATGATACAATTTTATTTCTATAATATAGCCAACATATGCAATATTATAATCAACTCCCATAACAAGGCAAGTTCTACAACATTTACATTAACCAAAACATACACCATGTTTTACAACTTAAGACATTTCAAATGTTCTTAAAGTTCATTACAATTACAAGATTGCAACACTTGATTACACATCAACAAATAAGTCCGGATATTTCTCACGGACTCCCAACTCACGTTCCCAAGTGGCCTCCTCCACTCCGTGATGTTTCCACAAAACCTTAACCAAAGGGATGGTCTTACCACGCAGGACTTGATTCCGCCTATCCAAGACATGAACCGGTCTCTCCTCATACGAGGCATCCTCATCTACCTCTAAGTCGGTCCAATCCAACACGTGTGATGGATCCGGCTCATATTTCCGAAGCATACTCACATGAAACACGTCATGAACTCCGGCCAACTGTGGCGGCAAAGCTAAACGATAAGCAACCTCGCCAATCCGCTCAAGGATCTCAAAAGGACCAATAAACCGAGGGGATAACTTCCCACTCTTCCCAAATCTCAACAAACCCCGCCTAGGTGATATCTTGAGAAGACGTGATCACCCACCTCAAACTCAACGGTCTCCTCCTACGGTCGGCATAGGACTTGGCGACTACTGGTCAGTAACAAGCCTCCTACGGATAAGCTCAACTTTCTCCGTCGTCTCCCTAACCAACTCGACCCAACAAAGGTGTGTCACCCACCTCGCCCAACAAACCGGAGACCTACAAGGTCGGCCATACAAGGCCTCAAATGGTGCCATACCGATACTAGATCAAAGCATTATTGTAGGCAAACTCCACCAGCGGTAAGTGCCTCTCCCATGTCCCATCAAATCCAGGACACAACCTCAAGCATATCCTCAAGGATCTCAATGGTACGCCGGACCGCCCATCACCGAGGATGATAAGTCAGACTAAAGGTCAACTTAGTACCTAAAGCACTTTGCAAACTCGCCACAACCTAGCAAAGAAACGAGGATCTCTATCTCGAGACGATCACTTTGGGACCCGTGCAATCTCACTATGTCCCGAACATACAAGTCGGCAAGATGATCTACCGAATCTCTCACGCGCATTGGAATGAAATCGCCGACTTGGTCAACCGGTCTACAACCACCCAAATAGTGTCACTACCCGGGGTCTTCGGAAGACCTACAACGAAGTCCATGGTGATGTGCTCCCACTTCCACTCGGCAATAGGCAAGGGTTGTAACAAACCCGCTGGCCTCTGATGCTCGGCCTTCACTTGCTGACAAGTAAGGCACTTAGACACGAAGACTGCCACATCTCTCTTCATACCCCGCCACCAAAACTGACGACCCAAATCCCGATACATCTTAGTACCTCCCGGATGCACCGCAAGGCGCGAATGATGGAACTCTCGGAGTACCTCCTCTCGACAGGACTCCGGCACAAACAGACGGTCTCGGTATCTCAAACTCAGGTCGGGATACGCCGTCAAACCTTTCTCAACTTTTCCACTGGAGATCTTCTCTCTGAGGGATTCTACCTCAAGATCACCTCTCTGTGCCTCTAACACTCGAGTCACAAGTGTAGGCTGCGCAACCACAGAAAACAAGGCCGCAGCCTCAACGGATTCGCCCAGAAGCAAGTCAAACTCGCCAAGTGCCCCCAACATCTCCCACTCTCGGATGGCTACACAAGCTACATCACTAATGGATTTCCTACTAAGAGCATCGGCCACAACATTGGCCTTCCCTGGGTGATAATGCAACTCGAAGTCGTAATCTTCTATAAACTCCATCCACCTTCTCTGCCTCAAGTTCAAGTCTTTACGTGAAAACAGACTTGAGACTTTTATGATCCGAGAACACCTCGAATCTCTCACCATAAAGGTAGTGCCTCCAGTTTTCAAGGCAAAGATCATCGCCGCCAACTCTAGGTCGTGTGTAGGGTAATTCTTCTCGTGTATTTTTAATCGGCGTGAGCCATAAGCTACCACTTTCCTCTGCATCAACACACAACCCAAACCCTCTCGTGAGGCATCACAATAGGCGCATAACCCAACCTCTCTCCTAATAATCAAGGCGAGCGGTGGTCAATCTAACTTTCAACTCTAACTTGACTTTTCACAAGTCTCACTCCATACAAATTTGACTCCTGGCGAGTCAACCTAGTCAACAGTGAAGCTAACTCGAGAAATCTTTCACAAATCGGTAGTACCCGGCTAATCGACTGCGGATCTCAAACACACTCTTAGGTGTGCCCAATCTTGCCTCGGTCTTGGATGTATCAACAGACACCCCTTCCCTAAACTACATGGCCTAAGAACTTAACTTCTCTTAGCCAGAACTCGCACTTCCCAAACTTGGCATACAGCCTATGGGCTCTAAGCAATTCAAGCACCATTCTCAAGTGTTCCTCGTGTTCTTGCTCTGTGGGTGAATAGATAAGAATATCATCCACAAAAACAACCACAAACGATCCAAGAATTCCGAAAATCCGGTTCATCAAGTCCATAAAGATCGCTGCGTTAGTAAGCCCAAATGGCATCACCGAAACTCATAATGGCCATACGCGTGCGGAATGCCGTCTTGAATATCCTCCTCTCTGACCCTCAACTGGTGGTAACCCCATCTCCAGTCTATCTTAGAGAAACAACCGGGACCCTTCAACTTGTCAAACAAGTCATCTATACGGGCATAGGGTACTTATTCTTAGCGTAGTCTCCGATTCAACTTCCGGTAGTCGATACACAACCTCAAGGCACCGTCTTTCTTTTTAGCAAAGAGGGCCGGTGCTCCCCACGGCGATACACTAGGGCGAATGAAGCCCTTATCTAGCAATTCTTGGAGTTGAACCTTCAACTCAATCAACTCTGCTGGGGCAAAACGATAAGGTGCCATAGAAATCGGCGCCGTGCCGGGCACTAAATCAATAGAGAACTCTGTCTCTCGGTGGGGTGGCAAATCAATAAGATCCTCGGGAAAGACATCTGCGTATTCACAAACTACCCTTGGCAACTCAATCTGGGTCTCATCATATTCACCATTCTCAAAACTAGCAAGTAAACTACCAAGCTCATTCCGCCTTCGCGGACCGCACCCCTGTGGCACAATACTACCAACCCGGTCTCCTAAAAAGTGGAAAAACTCCCCGTTCAGACAAATAGTAACCCTCTGGCGGTAACAATCAATAACCGCCCGGTATGACGATAACCAGTCCATACCCAAAATAACATCAAAGCCCTTCATGGGCATAACTACAAATGGAAAAGGAAGTCGATGATCGTCGACCTCTATATCACAACCTCTACATCCGTGCCTCAAAATTAACTCACCCCCAACAGGTGACACAACGCAAATAGGAGATGCTAAAAGTGCTAACTCCAGTTCCAACACAGATGCAAATGCAGCAGATACAAAAGAATGAGATGCACCCGTGTCAATCAACACTCTAGCAACCGAGTTGCAAAACAAAAAAGTACCTCTCACTACTGATGGAGTCGGTACTAGGTCCTGCGCGGTAACAGCATACACGCGCCCTGTAGGCCCCTGATCTACCTGCTCGCCTCTCGGAGCATAGGGCACAGATCTTGTTGGGGACGAAGCCCCGGATTGGCCCTCGAGGCTGCCTGGTGGCTGAAATCCCTGCGTCTGTCTAGAACCAGATGCTCCTGAAGTGGCACTCAACCGTGGGCAATACCTCTTCATGTGCCCGGCCGCCCACAGTAACACGATACGGGCCTGCCCCGCCGAACTCGACTCAGGTCTGGCCGACGAAGAAGCGACTCTCGACCCCGCCTTCAAGGGCAAGCGAGGCCTTGTGACCCGGGCCACACTTGTAACAGTGAACTCTCCCGATCGCCTCCCGAGCTCTGCACTCGTCTTGGGAAAGTCGACCTGACCAAACCACCCTGAGACGGCTGAGGGTTATAACCCCTCTGCCTCCTGCCATCCCCCTGTCCCTCTTGGCCCCTCTTGGAGCCCCCATGTTTCTCCTCTTCTCCCTCCTGCATCATCAGCTCCATATGAGCTGCAGCATCCACCAAATGCCTGTACTCTCGAATATAAGGTCCACCAACTTTCAACTTGAGGTCCCACCTCAACTTCCGCTCAAACTCATAACAACTTGGCTCTTCTGCGCCACAAGTTCAGTGCAAACTGGACAAGCTAGTAAATGTAGCCTCAAACTCGGCCCACAGACAAACCCTCACCTTAAGCTTGGTAACCGATCCCTTAGTCTCTCTCTAGCCATCATGGATAAAAACCTCTCTGGAAAGCATTCACAAACGCCCCCAAGTACCACCCACGAACTTTCTCATACTTCCACCATTGACCCGCATCTCCTTCACCGGAAGGATGCCAAGGTCACTTTCAATGCTCCGTCCTCAATGCCTAGCATATCGAGCGTTTTACTCATCTGTTCTAGCCACTAAATGCGCTTTCAATGGCTCCTTAGGATCCCCAACAAACTCCTCCGGGTTAGGCAGGAAGAACTCCTCTTCAAGAAAGAAGGTCCCGCCTCGGTTGCTCGATTTCTGCTCCGAGAATACCTAAGGCCCTGCTATCTCTCGGGCCAAGGCACCCATAGCTTTCCGACCATGGCTCGGCCACATTGGCTGACCAACCCCTTCTGAATCTTGGAACTTCATCCGTAATGGCACTTCTGCCTCCTAGGCCTACCACGCCTACCACCTCTTGCTCGTCCGACATCCTAATAAAAGTAAAACAAAACATTAGCACATTTATCAACGTAACATAACTAAACACTCACGTCCTAATACATGAATAAGCGTAATTCACTCACGTAAGCACATAAACACATAAGCACTACAATTTCATTTCCGGATGATAGCGGTCCCAAGGCGTTACTAGAGTACCGTTAGAAAACAAAGATTGATCAAGTGCCTTTCCAACGGGACTCTCAGAAACCCAAAGATCCAGTCAACATCCTAGAAACTAAATCCCATACCCAAATAATCACATAAGCACGTTATCAATTAAACACATAGCATATGACACTACACTAAGTCTCTATCAAGCGAGACAAACCCATTGTGATCCTAATCACTTCCCACGTACCCAAAGTATTCGAACCCGGTACGCTCTGATACCAAGTTGTAACGCCCTCAAAATAAATGATATTTAAACCAACAATATTAACATGCTATGATATATAAAAGATCCACGTCCTTCCATTCATCAGAATGCTATTACAAAAGGTATCACATGTTAACAACAAAAGCAAATGCCCTCACAGACTTCTGACTTTCCAAGTTTACACTTGGTTACAAGAAAGTAGAGTGCTAACTCATTTACACATTAAGCCCTAGGCTTGAATTTACATGTAACACTGCAAAAGGAAAGACAACCAAAAAGTCCGTCCGCCACTAGCCTCCCAAGCTAAGTCCTTGGAGGTGGCATGCTACCAGTACCTGAAAATAATGTTCCCATATAGGGTGAGCCACAGCCCAGTTGAAATACACTAAACCAGTTATAAATAATGACTAAAAGATTAGCAATTGATAGATGGTCCATTCTCTTACATTCTTTCATCACTTCAACAAGTATAAACAAAACAGATATATTCACACTTTCCATGACAAGCATACATGCTCTGCCAATATTTTCTAGATAAGCATACATGCTCTATCTACGGAGTTCATCCCCTATCTCCTCCCAGTAACATCCGGTTTAGAGGTCCATCCCCTATCTTCCCCTAAACCGTGGAGTCCATCCCCTATCTCCTCCAACACAACACAATGCATATATATCACAATTATACACATCACATATCAATACATAAAATCAATGTATTCTTTCCATCGTCATAACCCATGACTCAATTCAATTTCAATTCCTCGTTTTCCACAATTAATTATTCAAATTAATTAATCAATGTAATTAGGACGTTTCCATAATTAACATTACAACCCTTAGGTTCCAATTTCACTAATGTTTCAACATTAATTCCATGTTTCTATACCAAACATGCTTCTAGGTTTATTATAGACAAAACCCCAAACTTTTATAAAATTACACAATGGCCCAAAGTTTCCCAAAATTACACAACAACTACCAACATATCAAAATGCTAAAATTCAAAGACAAAATCCATAAAGAGGAGTAGGATATCCCTACCTCAAAGTTTGAGCTCAAAAGGAGATGAAGACCCAACACCCAACTTGCTCCAAAACCTAATATTTTTGATTAGATCGAAGCCCAAGTCACTCTCAATCTTTTAACAAAGCACTTAGGGAAGATTCACACTCTAGGAGATGATCTCTTAGAGAAGGCAAGTCTAGAGAGAGAGGCTCTCGATTTAGGGTTTTAAAAAGTAAAAGTTTCAAAAAGTGAAGTTTAGATCAGCTGTGCGGCCGATAAACAGCTCGCTCGGCGAAGACTTGGTCGCTCGGCGACCCAGACCTGAAAACCGTAGCTCGAGCCAAAAGGTCTCGCTCGAGCCAACATCGAGAATCTCGCTCGGCGAAGAAAAGCTCGCCGAGCGAGGACTCGACCCAGTTCTGCAACTAGACGACGCTGGCGGCGAACCGCTCGCTCGGCGAAGATCGAATCGCTCGGCGAAGAATCACCGCTCGAGCGAAATCATGGTGTTCAGTCCAGCCAGACGCGATCGCTTCGCTCAGCGAAGCCGCTCTGGCTCGACCCACCAGACACAAAACTCAACGCTCGGTCGAGCGACCAACTCCTCCCTCGTGCGAAGGACAAAAATGCAGGCAAAGAACCCTTGGCTCCCGAATACAACCAACCTGAAACAAACCTGCCCAACACATCCTATAACTCAAATACAATATATGAAAGGACGTAAACAGGACAACAATCCACTACCAACATCCACGGACACACGTCCGGATCACTATACAACAAGGGGTAAACCCGGGATCGCTATATTTTGTGTGCACCCTTTGCTTTCAGGGAAGAGCCCACCTTCTTTCCACAAAAATTGACCACAGTTAGACCATCTCCAATGGTGAACCAAACCCAGCATTAGATTTAAATTTTGATAAAAAACTCACTTTTTCACGCTCCAACGGTTACACCAGATTGATATCAAAATGACATTTCAGCAAAAAAAACATCAAACTGAGAATGAGACACAGATTTCACCAAATCACTGTTACTGACCGTTGAAAGAGGTATACCGGTCAACCAGCCGGTTGCCCAGCCGGTTGACCAACCGGGCGACCGCTTTCCTTTACAATTGGTGGGTTCAAACCGTTCAAAAAAAGTTCAAACAGTTCAAAAAAATATATATATTTTCATTTACCGGTCGACCGGCCGGTCAACCAACCGGGCGACCACACCGCAAAAACAAAGCGAAGATGTGCTTGAAGAGTCTTTGATGAATTGAGAAGGATGAAGACAAAACAGTGGAATTTCCATTTCACAAATGGTTAGAGTCACCCACCTGCAAACAAAACAATTGATGAATTTTTATATTCCCACAAATTTGTAAATTATGTCCAGAAGAGTCACCCACCTGCAAGCAAAAAAAAAAATATATATATATATATATATTTATAGTTATCGGTCGACCAACCAGTCGACCCACGGAATTTGATACAGGATTTGATGAACCGTTGGAGCACGAAGTATCAAATTGAAGAAATGGCCATTTTTTTTACTCAAATTTGATGAAACATTAGGTGAACCGTTGGAGATGCTCTTAGCAATTTGGATGATCCATGATTCGTTGAGATTTTTGTTTGAAGATAAACCTAATTTTAGTTCTTCAGCATTACAGTACTATTCATTAATTCTAGAATTATTTTTGAAATAAAATTATAACATAAAGTTCGAATTTGTTATATAATAATTATTTAACATTAATTAGTTCCTATATAATAATTATATTTATGATAAAATATAAATATATTTTGTCTTGATGAATTTCATAATTTTAGTTTTTTAATTTATTAAATATCTCATATCGTTTATGTAAAATCAATTACTTTATCTATTTTTGTAGAATTCAATCAATAGAAATTGAAGAAGAAATATATATATAAAAAAAAAAAGAGTATCAGTGATCTCAATCTTCAATCCACTCTTCAAATAAAACTTCGATGACTTCAATTCTGTTAGGCTGGTAGGTAAAACCTCTCAAATAGTCTCATTAAATATTAGTTGATTATATTTACTATTTTTTAGATGTTAGACTAATTGAACATTTTGCAAACCCTAAAGCCATTTTATTAACTTGATTATGTAACGCCCTCAAAATAAACCCATAATATACAGAATATTGACATGCATTGGTAAAAGAAAACAGAACATTATTTCATTCATCAGAGTATTCTTATTAAAAGACATTACATGTAATAACGAAAGTAAATGCCCTACGGGCTTACATCTTTCCAAGCCAACACTTGGACACAAAAGTCTGAGTACTAACTCAATTACACATTAAGCCCTTGGCTTGAGTTTACATGTAATATCAAACGAAAATAAAATAACAACTAATCTAAACAGAGTCTTCAACTCCAAATCCTTCCAAGCTAAGTCCTTGGAGATAGCATATCACCTGGACCTGAAAATAATGTTCCCATATAGGGTGAGCCACAGCCCAGCAGAAATATACTAAACCAAATATAAGAATTGACTAAAGCAATAGCATGCGATAGATGGTTAACACTGTTAAATCCATTATATCACTTTACAGTTTCATGACAATAATGTCCATGACATGTTTCGCTTTACGTTATTAATCAACTTTCCAATTATACAGACATGGCTCAGAACCTGGCCAAACAATAATAATGAGATTACATCTCATATCAACATTACTTCCAATAACAACAATTTAAGTGAGACTAAGGCTCAAACCAAAACACTTTCATAAATCGATAAGTACACATATATGCTGTACTAATACACTTCCATACATCAATAAGTACACAGATTTGCTGTACTAATGGAGTCCATCGCATTTCTCCTCCCAAACAGGTTTGAGAGTCCATCCCCTATCTTCCCTCAAACCATGGAGTACATCCCCTATCTTCTCCCAAATAATATACAATCAATACACGTATTTGCTGTATTAATTCAACTGTCATATTCAATGACTCATTCAATGTGATTAGTTTTAGTTTTCCCTAATCAGCATGCAATGTCTACAACAATCACGACTATCCTCCACTGATAGCCCAAAACAATTATTTTTAAACAGGAAATAAATGTATCAACAAATGTAAACTCAACAATTTCATAGGTGAGTGATTAAATTATTCAACTATACCATTTATCTCATAATTCCCCAATTTCATGAATTAAACTCAATTCCACATTTTTTCCAAAATTAATTATACAAATTAATTTATTACAACAATTAGGGCTTTTTCCCCTTTTCTCAAAATCAACCCTAAGGTTCAGTTATCTCAATTTAACACACAAACATATGTTGTTTAATAGATGGAAAACCCCCTTTTGAAATTAAAGTTCAAACCCTAATTTTTCTAAAATTACCAAACGACATCAACATATCAAAAATACCGAAACTTAGGACAAAACCTATAATATGGAGTAGGAAATCCCTACCTCGAAGTGACGAACTCAAATGGAGATGATAGAGATGATGATCCAAAACCCAAAGTGCTCCAAATCCTCTCTTTTTCAGATTAAAACAAAGCCCTCGCGAAGCTCTACCTTTCTTCCAAAGGAACTAGGGTAGAAGACTACCGGGAGTAGATCAAATCTTAGAGAGAAGGTAAGAGTAGAGAGAGAAGCACTCAAATGACGGTTTTTAAAAGTTAAGAGAGAGAAAGTAGGTCAAAAAGTGATCCAAAAAGTGAAATCTCAGACTGATGTAATCGACTCCCCGCTCGAGCGTGGAAAGCCCCGCTCGAGCATCAGACTTAGACTCACGCTCGAGCGTGAAAAGAGCCGCTCGAGCGTCGATCGCACACTTTCAGAAATTTTGCAGGTGAGGGTCCCCGCTCGAGCGTGAAACTCGCCGCTCGAGCAGAGGGACAAAAATCAAAGGGGTTACGCTCGAGCGTCAAAACTACCGCTCGAGCAGACGAACTGCAGAGCAAAGTACTGGGAGATGGAAAATTACGCTCGAGCAGAGAAGCAACAACGAAGGGCCCGCTTGAGCGTCAAGCTCCCCACTCGAGCGTCAAGCTCTCCGCTCGAGCGTGAAGGCCAAAATCTGGGCATCAACTTTTGGTTTCAAAGTACCACCAACCTGTTTCGAACTTGCCCAACACAACCCAAGACTCAAATATAAAGAGAAAAGGCTAGAAATGAGAATGATACAACAAGTCCACGGAACCAAGTCCGGAATACAGTATACAAAGGAAGGGAAAACTGGGATCGCTATAACCTTCCCCTCTTAAAGAATTTCGTCCCCGAAATTAAGTACAAGTTTTCAAAAACAAGTTTTCTCTATTTCCACAATATGATAACATAATATTAACAACCTGACCCATTACCAGTCAATCTCATCTCTTTTCAAGAGGCAAATCCCATCATATAACTCAATATGCATTATTAACACGTTTTCCCTTGAAATTTACCAATCTCAACACATTTTCCACAATTCTATAACATTTGCAACATTAATATCATGCTTGCATTTACACAATATATTTAACATACACAATGTTAAAACAAACTTCCATTTCAAGGCAAGCTCTACTACATTTCCATAAACCAAAACATTTACAAGGTTTTACAACTTAAGACATATATAATGCTCTTAATGTTTAATAATATTACAAAATCTCAATACATGATCACACATCAACAAACATGTCCGGATATTTCTCACGGACTTCCAACTCACGTTCCCAAGTGGCTTCCTCCACTCCGTGATGTTTCCACAGAACTTTTACCAAGGGAATGGTCTTGCCTCGCAAGACTTGATCCCGCCTATCCAAGACCCAAACCGGCCTCTCCTCATACGAGGCATCCTCATCTACCTCTAAGTCGGTCCAATCCAATACATGCGATGGATCCGGCTCATACTTCCGAAGCATACTCACATGAAACACGTCATGAACTCCGGACAACTGCGGCGGTAAGGCAAAACGATAAGCAACCTCACCAATCCCCTCAAGGATCTCAAAAGGGCCAATAAACCGAGAGGACAACTTCCCACTCTTCCCAAACCTCATCAATCCCTGCCTAGGTGATATCTTTAGAAAGACATGATCACCCACCTCAAATACCAAAGGTCTCCTCCTACGGTCGGCATATGATTTCTGACGACTCTGGGCTGTAACAAGCCTCCTACAGATAAGCTCAACTTTCTTCGTCGTTTTCCTCTCCAACTCCGAACCCAACAAAGGTGCATCACCCACCTCGGCCCAACAAACTGGAGACCTACACGGTCGGCCATACAAGGCCTCAAACGGTGCCATGCCGATACTAGGCTGGAAACTGTTGTTGTAGGCAAACTCCACTAAGGGCAAGTGCCTCTCCCACGACCCATTAAAGTCAAGAACACAACCCCGAAGCATATCCTCAAGGATCTGAATGGTACGCTCGGACTGCCCGTCAGTCTGAGGATGATAAGCCGTACTAAAGGTCAACTTAGTGCCCAAGGCACTCTGCAAACTCTGCCACAACATGGCAGTAAAACGAGGATCTCTATCCAAGACGATCATCACTGGGACCCCGTGCAACCTCACTATGTCCCGAATATACAAGTCAGCAAGATGATCTACCGAATCTCTCACACGCATAGGAATGAAGTGCACCGACTTAGTCAACCGGTCTACAACCACCCAAATAGCATCACTATCCCGCTGAGTCCTTAGAAGACTTACAACGAAGTCCATAGTGACATGCTCCCACTTCCACTCGGCAATAGGTAAGGGTTGCAACAAACCCGCTGGCCTCTGATGCTCGGCCTTCACTTGCTGACAAGTAAGGCACTTAGACACGAAAATTGCCACATCTCTCTTCATACCCCGCCACCAAAACTGGCGCCCCAAATCACGATACATCTTGGTACCTCCCGGATGCACCGCAAGACGTGAATGATGAAACTCTCGGAGTACCTCCTCTCGGCAAGACTCCGGCACAAACAGACGGTCTCGATATCTCACACTCTGGTCGGGATACACCGTCAAACCCTTCTCAACCTTCCCATTGGAGATCTTCTCTCGGAGGAATTCTACCTCAAGGCCACCACTCTGTGCCTCTAACACTCGAGTCACAAGTGTAGGCTGTGCAACAACAGAAAACAAGGCCGCAGCCTCAACAGATTCGCCCAGAAGCAAATCAAACTCCCCAAGTGCACCCAGCATCTCCCACTCCCGGATGGCTATACCAGCTACATCACCTAAGGATTTCCTGCTAAGGGCATTGGCCACCACATTGGCCTTCCCCGGATGATAATGCAACTCAAAGTCATAATCTTCAATAAACTCCATCCACCTCCTCTGCCTCAAGTTCAAGTTTTTCTGTGTAAACAGATATTTTAGACTCTTATGATCCGAGAACACCTCGAATTTCTCACCATACAAATAATGCCTCCAAATCTTCATGGCAAAAATCACGGCTGCTAACTCTAGGTCATGTGTAGGGTAATTCTTCTGGTGTATTTTCAACTGACGCGAGCCATAGGCTACCACTTTCTCCCCTTGCATCAACACACAACCCAAACCCTCTCGTGAGGCATCACAATAGACTGCATAACCCAACCCTCTCTCCAGAATAATCAAGACCGGAGCGGTGGTCAATCTAACTTTCAGCTCTTGGAACGACTTTTCACAAGTCTCACTCCATACAAATTTGACTCCCTTCCGAGTCAATCTAGTCAACGGCGAAGCTAACCTGGAGAAATCCTTCACAAACCGTCAGTAGTACCCAACTAATCCTAGAAAACTGCGGATCTCAAACACACTCTTAGGCTGTGCCCAATCTTGGACTGCCTCAATCTTGGATGTATCAACAGACACTCCTTCCCCAGAAACCACATTGCCTAAGAACTTGACTTCCCCTAGCCAGAACTCACACTTTCCAAACTTAGCATAAAGCTTATGGACTCTAAGCAACTCGAGCACCACTCTCAAGTGTTCCTCGTGCTTTTCTTCAGAAGGTGAATAGATAAGAATGTCGTCCACAAAAACGACTACAAAACGATCCAAGAATTTCCGGAATATCCGGTTCATCAAGTCCATAAAAGACTGTCGGTGCATTGGTGAGCCCAAACGGCATCACCAGAAACTCGTAATGGTCATACCGCGTACGGAATGCCATCTTCGGAATATCACCCTCCCTGACCCTCAACTGGTGGTAACCCGATCTCAAGTCTATCTTAGAGAAACAACGGGAACCCTTCAACTGGTCAAACAAATCATCTATACGGGGCATAGGGTACTTATTCTTAACCGTAGCCCGATTCAACTTCTAGTAGTCGATACACAGTCGCAAAGCACCACCTTTCTTTTTAGCAAAGAGGGCCGGTGCTCCCCACGGCGAAACACTTGGGCGAATATAGCCCTTATCTAGCAACTCCTGGAGCTAAATCTTCAACTCAACTAACTCGGCTGGGGCAAAACGATAAGGTGCCATAGAAATCGGTGCCGTGCCGGGTACTAGGTCAATAGAGAACTCAATCTCTCTGTGAGGTGGCAAACTAACAAGATCCTCGGGAAAGACGTCCGAGTACTCACAAACCACTCTCGGCAACACAGTCTGGGTCTCATCGCACTCACTACTCAAAAGGCTAGCAAGGAGACCACTCAACTCACTCTGCCCTCGCAGATCATACACCGGTGGCAAAACACTACCAACCCGATCCCCCATAAAATAAAAACACTCCCCGCTCAAGGTACAAACTGTGACCCTCTGGCGGTAGTAGTCAATAACAGCTCGGTATGACGATAACCAGTCCATACCCAAAATAACATCAAATCCCGATATGGGCATAACTACAAAAGGAAAGGGAAGTCGGCGGTCGGCGACCTCTATATCACAGCCCCGACATCCTTGTTTCAAAATCAACTCACCCTCAACAGGCGATACTACACATATAGGAGATGCTAACTGTGCCAACTCCAATCCCAAAACAGATGCAAATGCAGCAGATATAAAAGAATGTGATGCTCCCGTATCTATCAATACACTAGCAACCGAGTTGCAAAATAAGAAGGTACCTCTCACCACCGATGGAGCCGGTACAAGTTCCTGCGCAGTAACAGCATACACGCGCCTAGACGGTCTCTGATCAACCTGCTCACCTCTAGGAGCATAAGACTGCTGCACAGACTGGGACGATGAAACCCGCTGATTGGCCCTCGAGGCCTGAACAGACTGAGCTGGTTGATGACTCTGAGTCTGCCTCAAACTAGATACACCAGATGTGCCACTCAACTGCAGCCAAAACCTCTTCATGTGCCCTGCCTGACCACACTGATAACACGAGAGCGGCTGGCCTCTACCCTGACTCTGGCTCTGAGATCGAGCCGAAGATGATGCTACTCTCTGTACTCCTCCCTTCTGCGGGCAAACTGGAGACTTGTGCCCCAGCTGACCACACTTGAAACAGGTAATGTCTCCCTACCTGCCTTTCCCAGAAACTGCACTCTTCACTGGAAAAGTCGATCTAGTAAAGCTACCTTGAGACTGCTGAGGGTTAAAACCCCTCTGTCTCCTGCCATCACTCTGGCTATCCTGACTCCTCTTGGAGCCCCTTTGCCTCTCCTCCTCCTCATGCATTATGATCTCCATATGGGCTGCAGCATCCACTAGACGCCCATACTCTCGGGTCATAGAACCCCCAACTCTCATCTTGAGGCCATGCCTCAACTTCTTCTCGAACTCAAGACAACGGCGTTCCTCAGACGCCACCAACTCAGGTGCAAACCTGGACAAACTAGTAAATGCGGCCTCAAACTCAGCCACTGAAGAGCTCAGCTACTTAAGCTGGCAAAACTGCTCCCTCAACCTCTCCCTGACAACTGGAGACAGGAACTTCTCCTGGAAAGCAGCTACGAAGACCTCCCAAGTCCCTCCTATACAGCCTCTGGTGAATTTCCACCACTGACCTGCATCCCCCTTAAGCTGGAAAGATGCCAAGGTCACCTTCAGAACCCCGTTCTCGATGCCAAGCATCTCAAACGTCTTCGTTGTCTGTTCAAGCCATTCATCTGCCTTAAGCGGCTCTTTTGGATCACCCACAAATTCGTCCGGGTTAGACCGGAAGAGCTCTCTCTTCAGAAATGCAGATCCGGCATCTGCAACATGAACCTGGGCTTGATTCTCAGCTCTGAGAATGCCCACGGACTCCCTGAATGCTCCTGCTATCTCACGGGCTAAGGCGCCCATAGCCTACTGACCTACTGGCTCGGCCACATTGACCTGACAAACACCCTCCTGCTGCCCCGGAATTTCCTCCGGTATAGGCATCTCCTGCCTACCACGCCTACCATGTCCTCGTCCTTGTCCTGACATCCTAATAAAGGTAACAAAGACAATTAATACGTTTGCACAGTAATAAATGTGCCGAAGCTATAACACTCGCGTCCTAATGCATTGGACAACAGTAATTCACTCCACGTAAGCACATAATCACATAAGCACCTACGAATTTCATTCCTGGATAATGACAGTCCCGAGGCGTTATTAGAGTTCCGGTTGGAAACAGCATTAATCAAGTGCTTTTCCAACAAGAATCATAGAAACTCATGGATCCAGTCAACATCCTAGAAATTAAATCCCATACCCACATAATCACATAAACATGTTATCATATAAGCATATAACAGTACATCTAAGTCTCTATCAAGCGAGACGAACCCATTGTGATACTAATCACTTCCCACGTACCCAAAGTATTCAAACCCGGTACGCTCTGATACCAAGTTGTAACGCCCTCAAAATAAACCCATAATATATAGAATATTGACATGCATTGGTAAAAGAAAAAAAAAACATTATTTCATTCATCAGAGTATTCTTATTAAAAGACATTACATGTAATAACGAAAGTAAATGCCCTACGGGCTTACATCTTTCCAAGCCAACACTTGGACACAAAAGTCTGAGTACTAACTCAATTACACATTAAGCCCTTGGCTTGAGTTTACATGTAATATCAAACTAAAACAAAATAACAACTAATCTAAACAGAATCTTCAACTCCAAATCCTTCCAAGCTAAGTCCTTGGAGGTAGCATATCACCTGGACTTGAAAATGATGTTCCCATATAGGGTGAGCCACAGCCCAGCAGAAATATACTAAACCAAATATAAGAATTGACTAAAGCAATAACATTCGATAGATGGTTAACACTGTTAAATCCATTATATCACTTTACAGTTTCATGACAATAATGTCCATGACATGTTTCGCTTTACGTTATTAATCAACTTTCCAATTATACAGACATGGCTCAGAACCTGGCCAAACAATAATAATGAGATTACATCTCATATCAACATTACTTCCAATAACAACAATTTAAGTGAGACTAAGGCTCAAACCAAAACACTTCCATAAATTGATAAGTACACATATATGCTGTATTAATACACTTCCATACATCAATAAGTACACAAATTTGCTGTACTAATGGAGTCCATCCCCTTTCTCCGCCCAAACAGGTTTGAGAGTCCATCCCCTATCTTCCCTCAAACCATGGAGTACATCCCCTATCTCCTCCCAAATAATATACAATCAATACACGTATTTGCTGTATTAATTCAACTGTCATATTCAATGACTCATTCAATGTGATTAGTTTTAGTTTTCCCTAATCAGCATGCAATGTTTACAACAATCACGACTATCCTCCACCGATAGCCCAAAACAGTTATTTTTAAACAGGAAATAAATGTATCAACAAATGTAAACTCAACAATTTCATAGGTAAGTGATTAAATTATTCAACTACACCATTTATCTCATAATTCCCAATTTCATGAATTAAACTCAATTCCACATTTTTTCCAAAATTAATTATACAAATTAATTTATTACAACAATTAGGGCTTTTTCCCCTTTTCTCAAAATCAACCCTAAGGTTCAATTATCTCAATTTAACACACAAACATATGTTGTTTAATAGATGGAAAACCTCTTTTTCAAATTAAAGTTCAAACCCTAATTTTTCCAAAATTACCAAACGACACCAACATATCAAAAATACCAAAACTTAGGACAAAACCTATAATATGGAGTAGGAAATCCCTACCTCGAAGTGAAGAACTCAAATGGAGATGATGGAGATGATGACCCAAAACCCAAAGTGCTCCAAATCCTCTCTTTTTCAGATTAAAAGAAAGCCCTCGCGAAGCTCTACCTTTCTTCCAAAGGAACTAGGGTAGAAGACCACCGGGAGTATATCAAATCTTAGAGAGAAGGTAAGAGTAGAGAGAGAAGCTCTCAAATGGCGGTTTTTAAAAGTTAAGAGAGAGAAAGTAGGTCAAAAAGTGATCCAAAAAGTGAAATCTCGGACTTATGTAATCGACTCTCCGCTCGAGCGTGGAAAGCCCCGCTCGAGCGTCAGACATAGACTCATGCTCAAGCGTGAAAAGAGCCGCTCGAGCGTCGATCGCACACTTTCAGAAGTTTTGCAGGTGATGGTCCCCGCTCGAGCGTAAAACTCCCCGCTCAAGTGGAGGGACAAAAATCAAAGGGGTCACGCTTGAGCATCAAAACTACCGCTCGAGCAGACGAACTGCAGAGCAAAGTACTGGGAGATGGAAAATTACACTCGAGCATCAAAAACCCCGCTCGAGCGGAGAAGCAACAACGAAGGGCCCGCTCGAGCGTCAAGCTCCCTGCTCGAGCGTGAAGGCCAAAATCTGGGCATCAACTTTTGGTTTCAAAGTACCACCAACCTGTTTCGAACCTGCCCAACACAACCCAAGACTCAAATACAAAGAGAAAAGGCTAGAAATGAGAATGATACCACAACAAGTCCACGGAACCAAGTTCGGAATACAGTATACAAAGGAAGGGAAAACCGGGATCGCTATAGATTACCAATATAGATCATTTTTAATTTTTGATTTTTTATATTTTTTAATTGTTTTATATTAAAAAAAAATTAGAACTAATATACTAAACAAATAAATTGAACTTAATATGTATATAAAACAACTTCACTCTAGCCCATATGCCTAAGTTGTTTATTGTGTATTTGATTGAAAATGTGTTAGACTATTTTAGTATCTAGTACCTAAACCTCGATATTTTTTATAGTGGGTAGCTTGAGCCAAAATAACTACTTGGCCTATAGTTAGCATGGTTCAAATAAAAGATAATGTGTGTACTATATGTGAATTTATAATTTTTTTCGCATTTGTTAATCGATCTATGCATAATTCACATTTCAAATAAGAATTTTATAAATTTTTAAGAGTTAATCACAAACTTTAAAAAAATAAAATAAAATGGACATGATATATATTTAATATGTATGAAATAACCTTATTAATAAACTATTTTTATTAAAAAAATTCTATACGTAGGCCTCGTTTGGCAAGTGACTTTTTTAGCTAAAAAGTGCAAAAGTTATTAAAATAACCAAAAAGTCAACAACTTATACCAAAAAGTCAATATTCTTTTTTCTCTCTACTTTTTGCATATCTTTTCGTAAAAAGTCAAAAAGTCATTCCAAACATACTAATTTTTTTTTACATCATATTTTAGCGAAAAAGTCAAAAAGTAATTAAAATAGTTTGTTCCCAAAGAAGGCCTTAATCTAATAGTTCTTCTAGCATTTGAAAATTTAATATTTATGAATAAATTTAATATTTTCCAATGCTCCTAGCATTTTTCACATTTAATATTTTTGAATAAATTTATGTAATTTAAAAATTTTATACTTTATTAAATTTTTTAGTATTACAAAATCAATAATTAAGTTTTATCAAATATGCTCTAAATCTAATCAACAACCTATTTTTTAAGCAAAATTTTCTTATTCAAAATTTTGGCAAATGTTTATTTATGAAAACTATCCACATGTTAATGCACCATGTTTACAGTCATTATTAAACATATGTAACTTAGGCCCTAACCTAAATGCACCTTATATTTCTTAAACTTTATTTCATGTTTGGCATGACCCATATAATGGTTATAAATTGTAAGTAAAATTTTAAAATATTAACATAAAATAAGTTGTAAATTTATTTGTTGCGGCGTAAGTTTTGATAATCTATATAACATTTTTATCGTGTAAATATTCATAATGCCTCATAAGTTATTATTAAGATGAAAGATATGAGACTTTTGTATTCATATATATTCAAGGTTTCAAATAAGTTTTAAATTTTTTTTACAAATATTGTAGTTTAAAAAATCTCTACTTTTTAGCCAAATAAGCTATATACCAAAGTATGCAATAAAGTTTTAGAAATTAACATAATTGTTAGATGCATAATAGAAATAAGGATGCAGGAGACCAAAGATTAAAAATTGATCTTTATAAAAAAATTATAAACTTACAATGAAAAACTTTATCAATTGAATTCTTCACAATTACTCCCATCACTAACAGTTACAACACTTGATGAACACCGACTCTAATTTGACTTGAATCTAATGAGTGCGAGAGAGAAGATTTATGGGAGATGTGAATTGCTTTTCATAATTTGTGATACACAATTTTAAAATTGTTTTAGTGTTTTTTTCTTTTAAAAATCATAAATTATGAGAAAATTAGATTTTTTTTATTTATTTATTTTTCTAATGGTTACATGGCACACTTTTGAATTTTGAAATGGGTTAGTATACTTTCCTTTCAAATTTCATAAATCATTAAATAGTTATATTTTTATTGTTGAAAAAGTGTTACCCAATAGATTGTTTTTTTAAAATTTTTAATAATAAATTAAAATTAATCAAGAAATTTAGTATGTGGGTTTGGCAATAGATAAAAGTAAAAATAATTTTATTTTTTTTAAATGTAATTTTGAAAGCTTACTATATTGAATTTTGAAATGAGCATTATTTTAAAATCTTGAAAAGGATTTCTATATTAGTTGTAACATAGATAATGTGACCATTTGAAAGCCTTTTATAAATTTTAGATTTTATTGAATTGTTTATCATATTTAATAACATATGATTTTAAATCTTGAAATGGAAATATATATATATATATATTTCAAAATCATAAATTATGGAATAATTTGAGTTTTTCTTATGATTATAATTATATTTTTAGTGAATTGCAGTAAGTAACGCCCTCAAAACACAGTATAAGACAACCATTCACAAAATCCATAAACATAAGACAAATAATATATTTTCATTCATCAACGTCTTCTTTACAACAGTTATCACATGCATTACATTTTTATTGTAACGCCCTCAAAATAATACACAAGTCAATAATTCATAATATCCATAGACATGAGAAAGTAAAATATATTCATTCATCAGAGTATTTTCCACAAACGATGTTACATGTTGACAACAAAAGTAAATGTCCTACGGGCTTACAACTTTCCAAGTCAACACTTGGTTACAACAAAAGAGGGTCAACAGCCCTTTACAATTAAAGCCCTCGGCATGGAAATAAAAACATATAACACAAAAGAGATATCAACAAAAGAAGCTTGTTGCCTCTAAACCACCCAAGCTAGGTCCTCGGAGGCGGCATGTCTCATGTACCTAAAAATGATGTCCCATATAGGGTGAGCCAAAGCCCAGTAGAGATATGCTAAACCAAATATGAAATATAACTAAAACATCAGCTTATGATAAATGTTCAACACATGCACATAGATTTACACAATTTCTATAACCCATCTACGTTGATATTCATCTTTCAATTCGGTTTCGTTTCTATTTCCAATTCACTTTATTAACATGGCTCGATTATCCACGTTATTCAAATGGGACTACAACTCATAAAGATAACACTTCAATTCATCAACAATTCAATATGAGACTACAACTCACATTATCAACACTTCAATCATCAACATCATTCAGATGTATATAAGGTTTCGGGACTTTCACCCTGACACTCTGGCCAACTTAATTATCAATGGAGTCCATCCCCTATCTCCTCCCAAACAATGGAGTACATCCCCTATCTCCTCCCAAACAATATACATATGCAATGTATTTAAACACTTTATCATATACAATGATCAGTTAAAGCACATATTCAATGTGTTAATCCAACTGTCATATTCAATGACATATTCCAATGAATTAGTTTCAATTTACCTAATCATCATGCAATTCAACAACAATTATGGCTATCCTCCACCGATAGCCCAAACAGTTATTTCTAAACAGATAAATTAATACATTTTCCATACGTAAGCGATTTTCAATCCAACTATACCAAATAATTACATTTTCCCCCAATTTCATCATTTCCAACTCCATTATGCATTCCCATAATTAATTTCAGTACTTTGACAAATAATTCATTTAATCCCAATTAGGACATTTTTCACTTCTTTCTCAAATAACACTTCTAAGGCTCAATTTCATCAATTGTACACCCATAACCCCATTTTAAAACCTCACATTTACAATAGAGTCCAAAACCAAGAAACCCCTCTTTTATAATCCCAAATCAAACCCAAACTTTCCAAAATCCCCTACATTTATACAAATGCCCAACATTTATGTTAAAACTCATAAAACGAGTTGATTATCCCTACCTCGAAGTTAAGAGCCCAAAGGAGAAGAAGAGTAAAACCCAAGATGCTCCAAATCCACAAATTTTCAGATCAAAAGATAGCCCAAGCCAAACCCTAACTTTCTTACAAAGGGATTAGGATAGAAGACTCCTAGAACATGGAATATTTGTAGAGAGGAGTGTGCAGAGACAGAGAGAGTTGGATCTAGGGTTTGGAGTGAAAAAGGAGATGAAAAAGTGTTTAAAATCACGCTGCTGCCAACTAATATATTCGAGGCTCGCTCAAGCGAAAAAGTGGTCGCTCGAGCTACCTGACACAAAAGAACCTCGCTCGAGCGCAAGAATCGTCCCTCGAGCGAACAATGCGAAGCTTCTGGTCTGTAACCCAGAAGCACGCTCAAGCACAAGAGTTCTTGCTCGAGCGAAGAAACACAAAACATAGAACTCGCTCGCTCGAGTGCAAGAATGCTCGCTCAAGCGAAGAATACCAACCTTCAGGTATAATAGAGACGCAGACGCACGCTCGAGCGCAAGACTGCTCGCTCAAGCGAAGAGACACAAGACATAAAGCTCGCTCGAGCAGAAGCCACGTCTTGAAAGAAAACCTGAAGACCAACAATACTCGCTCGAGCTTATAAAAGCTCGCTCAAGCGACGAAGCAAATACCCAGGCCTCGCTCGAGCGCAAAAAGCCTCGCTCGAGCGAAGAACCCAAATTTTGGGCAACAACCATTTGATTCAATTCACTACCAACCTGTTACAAACCTACTCAACACATCCCAAAACTCAAATACAAGAAATATAAGGACGGAAACAAGATATAAACAACAATAACCAATCATGGAATCGAGTCTGGAATACAATGATTAAAGAAGGAAAAATCGGGATCGCTATAACCTTCCCCCATTAAAGAATTTCGTCCCCGAAATTAGATATATAAGTTTCAAAATTGCGATCTTTTCAATTCTCAACATGATTACAATACAACCTTTATCAACATGATCCATTACCGATCATTCCATCTCTTCTCAAGAGAACAACTTTGCAAATATAGCTCAATATGCATTATCAACATGCATTCCTTTGAATTTTAACCAATTCCACTACACATACTCTACAATTCCATAACATATGCAATGTTAAAAACATATTTTCATTTCTACAACACATTCAACATGTACAATGTTAAATTAAATTCATTTCTTTGAAACGTATACAACAATTTCAATACTTCCATAATCTGAAACATATACAATGTTCTTAGAGTTTACCAACAAAACAAAATTCTCAACATAAGCTCAAATATCAACAAATAGGTCCGGATATTTCTCTCGGACCTCCAATTCACGTTCCCAAGTTGCTTCCTCAATTCCATGGTGCTTCCACAACACTTTGAGTAAGGGAATTGTCTTGCCTGGCAAGACTTGGTCCCGCCTATCCAAGACCCTCACCGATCTCTCCTCATACGAAGCATCCTCATCAACCTCTAAGTCGGTCCAATCCAATACATGTGATGGATCCGGCTCATATTTCCGAAGCATACTAACGTGAAACACGCCATGCACTCCGAACAACTGCGGCGGCAATGCTAATCGATAGGCAACCTCACCAATCCTCTCAAGGATCTCGAAAGGGCCAATAAACTGAGGGGACAACTTCCCACTCTTCCCAAACCTCATCAACCCCTGCCTAGGTGATATTTTCAGAAAGGCGTGATCACCCACCTCAAATGACAAAGGCCTCCTCCTACGGTTGGCATAACTCTTTTGGCAACTCTGGGATGTAACTAGCCTCTTACGGATAAGTGCTACTTTCTCCATCGTTTCTCGCACCAACTTTGGGCCCAACAAAGGTGCATCACCCACCACGGCCCAACATACAGGAGATCTACACGATCGGCCATACAAGGCCTCAAATGGTGCCATACCAATACTCGATTAGAAACTGTTGTTATAGGCAAACTCCACTAAGGGTAAGTGTCTCTCCCACGACCCTTTAAAGTCAAGGACACAGCCTCGAAGCATATCCTCAAGGATCTGAATAGTACGCTCGGACTGCCCGTCAGTCTAAGGATGGTAAGCCGTGCTAAAGGTCAACTTAGTGCCCAAGGCACTCTGGAAACTCTGCCACAACCTAGCAGTAAAATGCGAATCTCTATCTGAGACAATTGACACTAGGACTCCGTGCAACCTCACTATGTCCCGAATATACAAGTCGGTAAGATGATCCACCGAATATCTCACGCGGATAGGAATAAAGTGTGCCAACTTAGTCAACCGGTCTACTACCACCCAAATGGCATCACTACCCCGTTGAGTCCTCGGAAGACCTACAACGAAGTCCATCGTGACATGCTCCCATTTCCACTCGGCTATAGGCAAGGGTTACAACAAACCCGCTAGCCTCTGATGCTCGGCCTTCACTTGCTGACAAGTAAGGCACTTAGATACAAAAACTGCCACATCCTTCTTCATCCCTCTCCACCAAAACTGGCGACTCAAATCATGATACATCTTCGTACCTCCCGGATGCACCGCAAGGCGTGAATAGTGAAACTCTCGGAGTACTTCCTCTCGGCAAGACTCCGGTACAAACAAACGGTCTCGGTACCTCACACTCAGGTCAGGATACACAGTCAAGCCCTTCTCTACCTTCCCACTAGAGATCTTCTCCCGGAGGAATTCTACCTCAAGGTCACCTCTCTATGCCTCTAACACTCGATTCACAAGTGTAGGCTGTGCAATCACAGAAAACAAGGCTGCAGACTCCACAGACTCGCCCAGATGCAAGTCAAACTTGCCAAGTGCACCTAACATCTCACATTCCCGGATGGCAATACAAGCTACATCACTAATAGATTTCCTGCTTAGGGCATCGGCCACAACATTGGCCTTCCCCGGATGATAATGCAACTTGAAGTCATACTCTTCTATAAACTCCATCCACCTCCTCTGCCTCAAATTCAAGTCCTTCTGTGTAAACAGATACTTCGAACTCTTATGATCCGAGAACACCTCGAATCTCCCACCATAAAGATAGTACCTCCCAATCTTCAAGGCAAATATCATAGCTGCCAACTCTAGGTCATGTGTAGGGTAGTTCCTCTCGTGTGTTTTCAACTGCCGTGAACCATATGCTACTACCTTCCCCTCTTGCATCAACACACAACCCAAACCCTCTCGTGAGGCATCACAATACACTGTATAACCCAAACCCCTCTCCGAAATAATCAAAACAAGAGCGGTGGTAAGTCTAACTTTAAGCTCGTGGAAAGACTTTTCACAAGTCTTACTCCACACAAACTTGACCCCTTTCCGCGTCAATCTAGTCAACGGCGAAGCTAGCCTAGAGAAATCCTTCACACACCGACGGTAACACCCAGCCAATCCCAGAAAACTACGGATCTCAAAGACACTCTTAGGTTGTGCCTAATCTTGCATTGCCTCTATCTTGGATGAATCTACAGTCACCCCTTCCCCGGATACCACGTTGCCTAAGAACTTAACCTCTCTTAACCAGAACTCACATTTCCCAAACTTAGCATACATCTTATGGGCTCTAAGCAACTCAAGCACCACTCGCAGGTGTTCCTCGTGCTCCTCCTTAGAAGGTGAATAAATCAGAATGTCGTCCACAAAAACGACCACAAAGCGATGTAAGAACTCTTGGAAGATCCGGTTCATCAAGTCCATGAACACAGCCGGTGCATTGGTAAGCCCAAAAGGCATCACCAGAAACTCATAGTGGCCATACCGCGTACGGAATGCCGTCTTCGGGATATCCTCCTCCTTGACCCTCAATTGATGGTAACCCGATCTCAAGTCTATCCTAGAGAAACAACAGAATCCTTTCAACTGATCAAATAGATCATCTATACGAGGCATAGGGTATTTATTCTTAACCGTAGCCTGGTTCAATTTTCGGTAATCAATGCAAAGTCTCAAAGCCCCATCTTTCTTTTTAGCAAAGAGGGCCGATGCTCCCCACGACAAAGTACTAGGGCGGATAAAGCCCTTATCTAGCAACTCCTGGAGTTGAATCTTTAACTCACTCAACTCGGATGGGGCAAAATGATATGGTGCCATGGAAATCAGTGCCGTGCCAGGCACTAAGTCAATAGAGAACTCATTCTCCCGATGGGGTAGAAAACTAACAAGATCCTCGAGAAAGACATCTGAGTACTCACAAACCACTCTAGGCAACTCAATCCGGGTCTCAACACACTCACTACTCAAACAGCTAGTGAGAAGACAACTACTCTCACTTCGTCCTCGCGGATCATACACCGGCGGTAACACCCTACCAACCCGATCTCCTAAGAAATGAAAACAACCTCCGCTCAAGGTACATACAGTAACCCTCTGGCAGTAACAGTCTATAACAGCCCGGTATGACGATAGCCAATCCATACCCAAAATCACATCAAACCTAGACATATCCATCAGCACAAAAGAGAAGGGAAGCCGACGATCGGCGACCTCTATATCACAACCCCGACACCTCTGTTTTAGAACCAGCTCGCCCCCAATGGGTGATATAACACAAATAGGAGATGCTAACTGTGCAAACTCCGACCCAAAAATAGATGCAAATGCAGAAGATATAAAAGAGTGGGATGCACCCGTATCAATTAACACATTAGCAACGGAGTTGCAAAACAAAAAGGTAACTCTCACTACTGATGGAGCAGGTACAAGATCCGGCGCTGTAACAGCATACACGCGCCTTGTAGGCCTCTAATCCACCTACTCACCCCTCAGAGCATAAGACTGCTGCACAGACTGAGTCGAAGAGGCTCCCTAATTGACCCTCGAGGCCTGAACTGACTGAGCTGGCTGATGACTCTGTGTCTGTCTCGAACCAGACGCACCAGATATGCCACTCAACTGCGGGCAAAACCTCTTCAGGTGCCCCGCCTGCCCACACTGATAACAAGTGAGCAGCTGACCTCTGCCCTGACTCTGGCTCTGAAAACGAGCCGAAGAAGAAGCTGCTCTCTCCCCTTCTCCCCTCTGCGGGCAAGCTAGAGACTTGTGGCCTAGCTGACCACATTTGTAACAAGTAACGTCTCCCTGACCGCCTCTCCCATAACCTAAACTCGGTACTGGAAAGGTAGATGTCGAATGCACTCCCTAGGACTGCTGAGGGTTAGAACCCCTCTGCATCTTGTTGTCCCCCTGACCATCCTGACTCCTCCTAGAGCACCTCATCCTCTCCTCCTCCGCCTGCATAATAGTCTCAAGATGGGCTACAGCCTGCACCAGGCGCCCATACTCCCTAATCATGGACCTGGCCACTCGAAACATGAGTCCGGTCCTCAATTTCTTCTCAAACTCCAAGCACCTACGCTCTTCGATCGCCACCAACTTTGGTGCAAACCTCGATAAGCTGGTAAAGGTGACCTCAAACTCCACCACCGGTGTATTCAGCTGCTTGAGCTGACAGAACTGATCTCTCAACTTCTTCCTAACAGTGGGAGGCAAAAACTTCTCCTGAAAGGCATCAACAAAAGCCTCCCAAGTCCCTCCAGTACGCCCCCGGACAAACTTCCACCACTGACCTGCGTCTCCCTTCAACTGAAAGAACGCCAAGGTCACCCTCAACCCTTCGTCTTCGATGCCTAGCATCTCAATCGTCTTTGGCATCTGCTCTAGCCACTCGTCAGGCTTCAGTGGCTCCTTTGGATCACCAAAAAACTCGTCCGGATTCGACCGGAAAAACTTCATCTTTAGAAAAGACTGCCCTGCCTCAGCTACATGGGCCTGGACTTTATTCTCAGCCCTGAGAATGTCCATGGATTCCCTCAATGCTCCTGCCATCTCGCGGGCTAAGGCGCCCATGGCCTGCTGTCCTACTGGCTCGGCCACATTGGCCTGACCAACACCCTCATCCTGCGCTGGAATTTCATCCAGTATAGGCACCTCCTGCCTCCTAGGCCTATCGCGCCTACCACCACGTCCTCGTCCTGACATCCTAATAAAGGCAACAAAGACATTAGCACATTCACAAATGTGCCGAAGCTATTTCACTCACGTCCTAATACAATGGACAACTGTAAGTCACTCCACTTAAGCACATAATCACATAAACACTTGAAAATTTCATTTCCAGATAATGACCGTCCCGTGGCGCTGCTAGAGTTCCATTTAGAATCGACAGTGATCAAGTGCCTTTCCAACAGGACTCCTAGAAACCCAAAGATCCAATCAACATCATAGAAACTAAATTCCATACCCATATAGTCACATAAACATGTTATCACATAAGCACATAACAATACACTTAAGCCTCTGACAAGCGAGACAAACCCATTGTGGTACTAACCACTTCCCACGTACCCAAAGTATTCAAACCCGGTACGCTCTGATACCCAGCTGTAATGCCCTCAAAATAATACACAAGTCAATCATTCATAATATCCATAGACATGAGAAAGTAAAATATATTCATTCATCAGAGTGTTTTCTACAAAAGATGTTACATGTTGACAACAAAAGTAAATTACCTACGGGCTTACAACTTTCCAAGTCAACACTTGGTTACAACAAAAGAGGGTCAAAAGCCCTTTACAATTAAATCCCTCGGCTTGGAAATAAAAACATGTAACACAAAAGAGATATCAACAAAAGAAGCCTGTTGCCTCTAAACCACCCAAGCTAGGTCCTCGGAGGCGGCATGTCTCATGTACCTGAAAATGATGTCCCATATAGGGTGAGCCAAAGCCCAGTAGAGATATGCTAAACCAAATATGAAATATAACTAAAACATCAGCATATGATAAATGTTCAACACATGCACATAGATTTACACAATTTCTATAACCCATCAACATTGATATTAATCTTTCAATTCGATTTCGTTTCTATTTCCAATTCACTTTATTGACATGGCTCGATTATCCAAGTAATTCAAATGAGGCCACAACTCATAAAGATAACACTTCAATTCATCAACAATTCAAAATGAGACTGAACTCACATTATCAACATTTCAATCATCAACATCATTCAGACGTACATAAGGTTTCGGGACTTTCACCTTGGACACTCCGACCAACTTAATTATCAATGGAGTCCATCCCCTATCTCCTCCCAAACAATGGAGTACATCTCATATCTCCTCCCAAACAATATACATATGCAATGTATTCAAACACTTTATCATATACAATGATCAGTTAAAGCACATATTCAATGTGTTAATCCAACCGTCATATTCAATGGCATATTCCAATGGATTAGTTTCAATTTACCTAATCATCATGCAATTCTACAACAATCATGGCTATTCTCCACCGATAGCCTAAACAGTTATTTCTAAACAGATAATTAAATTTATCAAACAGATAAATTAATACATTTTCCATAGGTAAGCAATTTTCAATCCAACTATACCAAATAATTACATTTTCCCCCAATTTCATCATTTCCAACTTCATTATGCATTCCCGTAATTAATTTCAATACTTTGACAAATAATTCATTTAATCCCCATTAGGGCATTTTTTCATTCTTTCTCAAATAACACTTCTAAGGCTCAATTTCATCAATTGTACATCCATAACCCCATTTTAAAGCCTCACATTTACAATAGAGTCCAAAACCAAGAACCCCTCTTTTATAATCCCAAATCAAACCCAAACTTTCCAAAATCCCCTACATTTATACAAATGCCCAACATTTATGTTAAAACTCATAAAAGGAGTAGATTATCCCTACCTCGAAGTTAAGAGCCCAAAGGAGAAGAAGAGTAAAACCCAAGATGCTCCAAATCCACAAATTTTCAGATCAAAAGATAGCCCAAACCAAATCCTAACTTTATTACAAAAGGATTAGGATAGAAGACTCCTAGAACATGGAGTATTTGTAGAGAGAAGGAGTGTGCAAAGAGAGAGAGAGTCGGATCTAGGGTTTGGAGTGAAAAAGGAGATGAAAAAGTGTTTAAAATCACGCTGCTGCCAACTGATATATTCGAGGCTCGCTTGAACGAAGAAGTGTTCGCTCGAGCGACCAGACACAAAAGAACCTCACTCGAGCGCAAGAAGCGTCGCTCGAGTGAACAATGCGAAGCCTCAGGTCTGCAACCCAAAAGCACGCTCGAGTGCAAGAGTTCTCGCTCGAGTGAAGAAACACAAAACAAAGAGCTCGCTTGCTTGAGCGCAAGAATGCTCGCTCGAGTGAAGAATACCAACCTTCAGGTCTAATAGAGACGCAGACGCATGCTTGAGCACAAGACTGCTCGCTCGAGCGAAGAGACATAAGACACAAAGCTCGCTCAAGCGCAAGAAAGCTCGCTCGAGCGGAAGCTGCGTCTTAAAAGAAAACCTGAAGACCCACAATGCTCGCTCAAGCACAAGAAAGCTCGCTCGAGCAAGGAAACAAATACCCAAGCCTCGCTCAAGGTCAAAAAGCCTCTTTCGAGCGAAGAAGCCAAATTCTCGGCAGTAACCATTTGTTTCAAATCACCACCAACCTGTTACAAACCTGCCCATTACATCCCAAAACTCAAATACAAGGAATTTAAGGATGTGTAGACACCCCATTTTTGACCGTCCTCAAGACTTGGACGTCACCGTTGGAACACTCGGTGATTATCCATGTTTGTGTTCGTTTGGAGTCCCCGGAGTTCTCGGCTCGCGCGCCGTGCCTCAGGACCTCCGAACTCGACTGTTTGTGTTTGGTTTTGCACCAAACACTTGTGTTTTGCCTTGGAAAGGAAGGGAATGCCTTGTGAGGCATCCCTACACACCACCGGCTGGGGCTAGAGGCCACCGGCTGGCTGAAGATAATATCGGCACTTTATTGTGCCGACCGGCACTCTTTTGTGCCGACCGGCACTGTTTTTGTTAAAATGGCACTCTTTGCCGGCCGGGTACTGTGCACTTGCTTTATCAGATATTTTTATTGCAGCTGTAAAGTTTTTGCTCCCCTCCATACACGTGTATGGAGGGATGAAGCTTTGGTTTGCTTAATGGCTAAGCATTCTTGGCCTATAAGAGGGGGGCTTCTCCTCTTGCATTAGGGTTGAATTTTTGGAGACAAAACCAGAGCTCATATATACATATATATATATATCTCCCTCCCTCTCCTCTTGTGTGTGTGTTCTAGGGCCCAAATAGTGTGTTTTACCTCATTTTTGCACCATTACACACACCATTACACCTAGCTCCGAGATTGGGAGGCTTGGAGGTTTGTTTTAAGTGATTTTGGACTGGTTTTGATCACTTGAGGAGGGCTGGACCATCTGTTCTTCATTGGATCTTCAAGGGTGAGCTTTTCACTTTATATTCCCCATTCTTGCAACTCATTTCTACCCTCTTTACTTTGTGTTTTTGGATTTGTGTCCAACATGTAAAAGTCTTGTTTTTACTTGTTCTTGAACCTTCATTGAGGTCATTTTATGGTTTGAGTTAAGCTTCATCACTTTAAGCCTTATTTGGCCCTCTTTAGTGCCTTTTTCTTAGGCCTTCTTGTTTTGGTGCTCTTGGATCTTCTCACCACTGAAAACCAGTGGGTTTTCAGTGGTGAAGATGATATTTTCGAGCCTCAAATAGGGGAGAGACACCCCTCTCCCTTTGGTCCTCTATTTGCCTTTGTTTTGAGCTCATGGCATAGCATGTGTGCATGTTTGCATTTGGCTTCATTTCAGGGCTTTTGGGGCTATTTTAGGTCATGTTTGATCTCTGTTTTTGATGGGAATTGTAGCCTCTAACATGCTTCTCATACCTCCTTTGAAATGCTCTCTTGTATGCCATGTTTTGAGGTTATGACTCTTGCATGTTTTGGCTTAGTTTCATGAAGATACTAGCATTGTTTTGCCATGTTAGAGGGCTGTGAGTCACTGATTTTGTCATGTTTGGTGTGCTTGAAATAGTTGTCTTGCATTTTAGGCTTGTAAGCCTTGCTTGTATGGAGCTCTAGCATGTTTAGTTTGTTTTGATCTAATGATTTGGCATCATTATAGGTGGCATTTCAGTCCCTATTTCATGTTCAAATACCTCCATTTATCATCTCCTTCATGCTTTAGAATGTTGGTCTTTTATGCCTTAAAAAGAACATTGTGCATGCTTTCATGATTGGTATATTTTGGGGCTGTAATATGTGGGATTTGGGTGTTATTTTGCATGCTTGAAATCTGTCTTCGGTTGTCCACTATGTGCCACGAGTGGTCATGTTGATGGTAATGGGTAGCCTCTTGTTCATGGCTTGGTTTTGGGCCATTTAGTTTGCATGTTTGCATGCTATTTTATCCATGATTTCAATCCATTTTGCCACTGTTTTGGGGAGGCTTGAGGGCTGCCCCTTTGTGGCTAAGTCCATCATTGCATGTTCATCATTTGCTTGTTGCATGTTTAGTTCTTTAAGTGTTGTAGTATGATGGTTACATTGTCTAATTGCCTATGGTTTACATTGCATCCACACCTTGCATGTTGCATTGCATTTGGCATGCTAACATGTTAGTATTAGGTTGCATTATTGGAGCCATGTTGCATACATGCATTGCATTATCTTGGTTTGGGGTGTCAAACCAAGTGCAAGAGTTGAGAGGAGTTCACACTTTAAGTGGTGCAACTTGTCCCAACCCTTGGTCACCAAGACCTTTGACTAATACATGATAAGGCCTTGGATTTCATTTGTTTGTTGCATTGCATAATACCATTAAAATGCAATCTTGGCTCTTAGGCTATCATGCACCAAGGTGCACAATTGATAGTCCTAGAACCAAGAGCCATGCTTTCCTTGAGTTCTACACATGATAGGGAGCATTGGCCATGCACAAATATGTCCAAAATCCAATGCCATGCACTGCTTCTTCTTCATTGTCATTTGTCTGCAGAACTTTGTGCCGACCGGCAGAAGTAGTGCCAACCGGCATTGCATTTCGGCGGTAGATCATTTTGCGACGGTGGCCCACAAGCGGTGGTGATTTCTTCTGGCCGGTGGCACTCATCAAGATTCAAGGAAGGTGTCCGAGACTCGAAAAAATTTTAGAGAGGCAAAAGCGAAGCGGCGATGCCATGACACGGGTTTCAAGGCAAGTCGCGACGAGCATGCATCATTCACGCACCCCGAGGCAGGGCTGAGGCCCCATTTATTTCATTCGTTTAATTTAATTTTAGTAGTTAAAATTTTGTAATATTTATTCATTTATTCTTCGGTCTGTATTATTTATTCGGTCCCTCCGAGTGAGGGCAAAAATGTAATAAGTGTGGGTGAGTGTGATATATGTCTTCCAACCCCCACTTCTTTCTAACCCTTTTATTTACCCGCTTTCAGTGGTAGATTAGGGCATTTTAAATTAGCATACCTTATGCAATGCATGTGTGCATCCATGCATTTGTTTACATGCACCGGGCTCGGTACATCATACAAACTGCATTGCAATTTTCAAATTCCGAAATTGAATACGTGCTATGTGATAGCATTTCATATGCCATGCTTAGGATAGCCGAGCCTGTCTAACTGCATTTCTTGCCTGTGTTGCATTAGCCATTTAACACGGACTAGGTCATGCATTGTTTTGCTAACTAGTTTACTGTTTTGGCACGGAGTACTAGGTGAGCTTTTATGCTTTAGCATATCACATGTATGTGAGTGTTGACATGATAGCATGACTACCATGAGGCTAAGTGCTTATGTGATATAATTGTTTGAATGCCTGTGGGTGGAGGTTGGATTACTTGAGTTGGGAATACTCATTGAAATCCGTATTTTAGCCTACTTGCGAGTAGCAAAATCTAACACGTTTTTCGAGACAAAACGGATATGCAATGTTTATTTCCAAGTTAGGCGATCTAGTCTATACTTTTGTCTTGTAGACATCACATACTAATTCTAGGTTAATAACCGGAATAAGAACGCATAATGTTTTCAAAAACGGATATCACGGTTAGTAGAGGCCGGTCTTCGGACCGGGCGAAAGGGGGTGCTCATAACTGACCTTCCCCGATCGTACCCAAGCTCCCGAGCCAAGACCACTTTGGTGATGACGGACATGTGGCCTTGACCGAGTCGGTTTCCTAAATTTCCCAATAAAAATATTTAGGTGGCGACTCAGTGTCAAAGCAAGATCCATGTTTGGCACTACTTTTCAAAAATCTGTTTTCTCAAACGATTTGCCGGATTTGGACTCTTTGGTTCAGATTTAGAACCGTGACACAAATCGAGTCCGAACTGTAGCGCGAGGTCCCCCGCGGACGTGCTACAGTTTCTGGCGACTCTGCTGGGGATTTTAGAGAGCTTGACTCGAACTCGTGATATCCTGTTTTGATTTCATTTATGTGTCTCTTTGCATTGCATGTGCATTGGTGCGCCTAGGACACCGTGTTGGCCATCTGCTATTCCTGGCGGTTTCTTGAGGCTTGTCTTGTCAAGGCATGTCCATAAAATTTGACGGTTGCGAGCTCTGCCAAGATGGGAACACAAACCCGGTTTTACCGGCACCCTTTGGACCATTCGACCTAGTTGCATATTCGAATCCGTAGTGACCATTCCAAACTAGGACAGTTGCTTACCCGATTTAGGTTGTTTGAAACATTGCGTGCGTAGTGAAACTCTAGCTCGACAAAATAGGGGGAAACCCTACCCCAACATAGGGGTGTTTTGGTTCTCATTTACTTGCTATGTGCTTTAGAGTATAACTCTGCGGGAACATACTGGTCGGTTTGCAAGTTTAAATGTCGGGCAGGGCATCGATGTCGATGTTTTGGGAACCAGATTGTCTATGGATATCGATTCGTGCCTAGGGGCAATGGTTCGTGATCGATGTCGATGGTTGAGAAGCAGTGTATTCAAAGATTCGACCGCTTATTTTAAATACCCGACCGTGTGTTGTGTGTTTATTTACTTCACGCCCGTTGTCTTTGTCGATTTTATTTATTTATACGCTTTATTTATCTTTTTATTAGGTAGTTGAGCACCATTGCTACCGACCCGATAGATATCCCCCAAGCACCCTGGGTCAGAGGCCGTCGACTTCTTCGATCTGAGGATCTGATAGACGGACAACCAGTGTACTACTCGCTACCCCCGGTCACTAAACGGAAGTCAGTGAGGCAGAGGACATCAGTACAGCAGTCAGTTCAAAGGGCTTTGTCTACCCCACCTGTGCTCAGTAGAGATCGAGGTTTTGCGTTACCAACAGAGGGGGAATACATACCAGTAATCCAACCAGAACAGGATAGTATGGCCAGTTTGGAGGAGATGGTGCGCCACCTTCAAGAGAGCATGAAAGCAATGCGGCGAGATGTCGTCGTCAGCAGACCGCCAGCAACAGCCACGCTTGTAAGAGAACAGCGAAGACAATTGCGAGCTAGAACAAAGAACCGGAGCATCTGCCGCGCAAGTTCCTCACCAGAGTTCCTAACGTCGGGGACAGCCAATGTTCAGATCGTCTGAGCTGCCCACAGGACCACCCCCACCTCCAACCCTGCCTCAAATTCAACCTCAGCTATCAAAAACACCCACCAATCTACCGGACTCTCCCTTTGAGTTCGAGGCTGATCCCACCGCACTTAAATTAAGCAAACTTGAGAAGTTATTCAAGAGATCTCAAGGGGTCAAGACTATCCCCAATATTGAAGATGGTTATACTGATGCAGCTGTGATGCTGGCCGACAGATTCAAAATGCCTCATATTGATCGATTTGATGGGTCTGGGGACCCCATGGTACACTTAAGACTATTCTCGGACGTTCTCAGGCCGATGGGCCTCAGTAGGCTCCAGAAGTTGTCTCTGTTTGGTCGGACCCTGTCAGGTGTGGCATCCGCATGGTATTCCAAGCTAGATGATGACGTTAAGACAAGTTGGGACGATATGGCTGAGGCCTTCATCGCGCAGTATTCATACAACACACAGATTGAGATCACTACCCGTGATCTCGAGACAACTAGGCAAGAGCCTAAGGAGGGTTTTTCAGAGTTAAATAACGGATGGAGGCGAAGGCATCGATGATGACCTTAAGGCCCACAGACAGAGATCAAATCCGGATGATTGTGCGCAATCTCCAGCCGGGGTTAATGAAGAAGATTATTGTAGTTCCCTTCCCTACCTTCGCAGATCTGCACGATATGGGGATGCAGATTGAGGATGCGATGAAGAAGGGTCTGTTTGACCAAGACCGGGAGCAACCCCGGCGGACATTCAACCGGAACAACAATGCAGGCCCGAGTGGCACGTCAGCTACGAGAGCCTCCGAAGTAAGCATGGTTACCACTAACTCCCCACAAAGAAATGCGGCAGCTTCGCCATTCTCCGGTGCGTCCGGAAGCAACCCACAAACAACCAAATACCCACCCAAAAATTCCAGAACTTTCGCTCCACTCTATATGCCCCTATCCAAAGCCCTAGGGATATTAATCAAGAAAGGGCACTTGAGGCCCCTGGAGCCACGACCCCTACCAGAAAAACTCCCTCCTACCCACAACCCGGCCAAATATTGTGCATTTCACCAACAGCATGGTCACGACACCGACCAGTGCTATCGGTTACGCCATGAAATTCAAGACCTTATCGATAACGGGGTGATTTTACCTCCCGAGAAGCCCAATGTTACTACAAATCCCCTCCCTGCACATAACCAAGCTCCACCACCTAAAAGACTTAATTTCATCCATACCGGGGCCACATCTTATGACCCTAGTGTCTATATCACACCCACCCACTTGCCTAAACCGGAGGTGTTTCTCCCCGAGTGCACTGATTTGTGCATGATGGACATCTCCATGACCCAACCCAAGCCAGTCGCGATGATTGCCAAGAACAGGGAACAGGGGGACCCAAAGCAAGAACGAGTTGTTGAGCCAAAATCTGCGGGATTTGGAAATTGTACTGAGAAAACGTATAGTCCGAGTGACTACATTCTACCGGTGGGCCAGGATGTGCCAATGGTGAAACTTCCAGCCAGAGGAGAACTATGTGTAATCCAAGGAGATAGTCTGGGACAGGAAAGGGATAGTGTAACAGCCGTGGGAGAGGACTTTGCCAATCTCCGGTTTTACTACAACCAAGACCCAGAGGACCCAGCAGTCAACTGGTTCGATTATGGGGAAACAGCAGAGGCCATTGGGTGGTTGGACGATCATCCAGATGTGATAGAAGAATTTCAGCCAGAAGGGAGCCCAGCAGGGGCGAGAACCTCAGTAACAGCCAGAAAAGTTGAAAAACAGAGTACATTGCCGGAGAGCGCCGGCACGAAGAATTTCGCTCGAGAGTGGAGCATCTTGACCACAGGAATTGTTGAGCAGTCGGATGTATTGGCACAGTCAGAACAGGAAATGTTTGAGGGATCTGAGAGAGTCAAGAAGGCAAAGGCCCAAGTGGGGGAATCAAACGCTGCGTGCGTAAACGGATAATGTTACAAGTATGGGAATAGAAAGTGCCGTGAGTACGAGACAGCCACGCCAGAGCTTGACAGATGTTTGTCGATTCTTGATGGGATGTGGTGGGAAGATGAAGATCTTTGTCTTGCCCATCTGAGGCGAAGGCGGGGAATAACCAACCCGATAACACACGGTAGCTTGGAGAGATTGACCACATGACACGGAGTGGGCGGTATTTCAAACCTCCACACTTGGATCAACCAGAGGCCTCGGAAGGACAGAGAGGCCGAGAAGCGGAAAAGCGAAGGAAGCCGTACTCAAACAAATGAAAAAGATACAAGCAGATATCTCTATTTGGGGACTGCTCATGGCTTCTCCAGTACACAGCGAGTCTGTTCTATCAGCCATGGATAAGGCAAAGCTTTCAATAGAAACAACACCGTACGACTAGTGGGGCTAGTCTTTCCGGAGGAGTCGCCGATGTTGACGTTTGCTGATAAGGAATTACCGCCTGAGGGCACAAATCACAACAAGCCACTCTACATCTCTGTGGAGTGCAGGGATAAATGGATACCGGTAGTCCTTGTTGATACAGGATCTGCCATCAACGTTTGCCCGGCAAGGACAGCTTACGCGATTGGTCTGAAAGTCGCAGACTTTATACCAACAGTCCAGGTCATCAGGGCATATGACAATACAAGCCGAGAGGTGATGGGAACCGTTAAAATCCAGACCAAAGTTGGGCCGGGACAGCAGGAGATAGATTTTCATGTCTTGGAAGTACCGGCAACTTTCAATTTGTTGTTGGGGCGGCCGTGGCTGCATCAGGTGAAGGCAGTATCATCTACTTTGCATCAAATGGTGAAATACCCCTACGGGAAGGGAGTAGCCATCGTTTTCGGGAATTCATCAATTCATCCACCACCAGAGGTATCCACGCCTGTTCTGGAAATAGAGCATGGCCTGGAAGACGTGTTCATATCAGGTTTTACCTTGGCTGAGGCTCAGGTTGTACAGAATATCATGGCCGTTAATGAAGGGATATATGTTAGCGCCCAAGCAGTGTACCTCATGAATAAACTCCAATACATCCCCGGGATGGGATTAGGGAAGAGCGGCCGTAAAGGCATCGCAACGTTGGCCGAAGTGCCACACAACCCTCACACCTTCGGCTTGGGTTACATGCCCACCAAGGAAGATTGGGTAAGAAGAGGAAAAGAGATGGCAGGAAGAGCCAAAGCAAAACAGATGGGGAAACCTTTCGAATTGATGCACCGGCCCATCCGGGGTACCTTGAACGGACGTTTCGTCCGGGAGGGGGAAGATTTCCCATTCTGTGGTTTTCCGGAGCCATGGCTGAATGAAGAAAAGAAACGCATGCCGGGATTTGAAATTTTCTTCGACTTGCAGTTATCTGGGGATGATGTTGCTGAAGAGCAGACATACCCGACAGTCGAGGCTGAACATAGCAAGGAATTGGAGTCTGCGGACCACGAGTTGAAATGGGGGTAGCACTGGCATGTCTACTTTCAGATCCTTTGATCGACCAGTTGTGCTTGGGGGACGACTCTTCGGTGTCCATGATTAGAGATGAAACGGCTGTGGGCCAACCAGCGGCTATTTTGGATGCATCCATCGCACCCTCCCTCATCTGGCAGTACGAGGAGGGATTTTTATCAAGCAGCACCGGGTCAGGTAGTGAGCCGGAATCTGATTCCACCGAGTCTTGTGAGTCGGAATCAGGTTCAGCGGCTTCGAGTCTGAGTCGGTATTCTGAGATGATAACCCGGATGCCACAAGATCGTCGTGTCGTCTTTTCTTTCTCTTTTGAGCCTGTTGTCAGAGAAGGGTCGTACGGTTTGGAGGTATCTAATGAGAATGACGTAACTGTGGTTCGCCAGTACTTTTCTGTGCCTTTGGTTTATTGCTTAAATCAGACTTTCAAAATTTTGATGAAAAGCATGAGGCGAAATTCCTCCGGTCTTGCAACGACTAAGTGCACAAGAGCACGAGAGGATTGCTAAACCCTTAATAGATGAAATCACTCATGAACGTTAGTCTTGAGAAGGACCCGCGGTGGTCAGATCGGGTCCACGTTGTCTTCGGAGGAACGCGAGCGCTTGGTCGCTTTATTAAAAATTTCAAAGACGTTTTTGCGTGGTCCTCGAGACATGCCCGAATCGATCCCGAGATTATGCGGACCGGATCCTCTTGATCCCGAGGCCCGCACATCAAACGAAACTCGGAAGAATTACATACTGATTGGGCCATCAAGATCAAGGAAGAGGTCACCAAGCAGATTGATGCAGGCTTCCTGCTGGTATCCGAATACCCGACCTGGCTGGCCAACATTGTTCCGGTGCCGAAGAAGGATGGCAGAATCCGGGTATGTGTGGATTTCAGGGATTTGAACAGAGCCAGTCCGAAGGATGACTTTCCCTTGCCGCATATCGATGAGTTGGTGGATTTTACAGCAGGGCATGCTTTGCTCTCGTTCATGGATGGCTTTTCAGGCTATAATCAGATAGTAATGGCACCCGAAGACCGGGAGAAGACTGCTTTTACCACCCCGTAGGGTACATATTGTTACAGAGTGATGCCATTTGGGCTAAAGAACGCCGGGGCTACATATCAACGGGCTGCAACTACAATATTACATGACATGATCCATAAAGAGGTCGAGGTGTACGTGGACGACATGATTGTCAAGTCCGAAGAAAGAGAGGGCCACTACACCGCCTTGCAAAAGTTCTTCCAAAGGATCAGGGAATTTCGGCTGCGGTTGAATCCTCAGAAATGTACGTTTGGTGTTACAGCGGGAAAAATGCTGGGATTTCTGATTACACAAAGGGGCATCGAAGTCGACCCTTCCAAAATCAAGGCCATCTTAGAAATGCCACCACCAATGACTGAAAAGGAGGTGCGAGGCTTTCTGGGTAAAGTGCAATTCATAAGGCGGTTTATCTCAAAACTAACCTTGACTTGTGAACCACTTTTTGGTCTCTTGAAGAAAGGAAAGAAATTCCAATGGGACGGCCGGTGCCAAGCCGCATTCGAACAGATTAAAGAGTATCTACAGAATCCGCCCGTGTTGTCACCACCAAAGCCGGGGAAGCCGTTGATATTGTATCTGTCAGTGACTGAGACTACGATGGGCTGTATGCTCGCACAAGAATCGGAACACAAAGTGGAAAGGGCCATCTACTATCTGAGCAAGAAGATGCTGGATTACGAGACCCGCTACACTCCGCTGGAGAAGGCATGTCTGGCCTTGGTATGGGCTACTAGGAAGCTGCGGCGCTACCTGTTAGCCCACTCTGTAATGTTGGTTTCACGACTTGATCCTATCAAATATCTTTTCGAGAAACTAGCACTTACGGGTAGGCTAGCTCGTTGGTTGCTGTTGCTCTCGGAATTTGACCTCAAATATGTGACACGCAAGTCCGTAAAAGGGAGAGCGGTGGCAGAGTTCCTTGCCGACCACCCGGTTGAAGGGGATGAAACGGTTGAGTACCTATTCCCAGATGAAGCTATTCTGCACGTTGAAAATGAGACTTGGACAATGTACTTTGACGGAGCGTCGAATCAATACGGCTATGGGATAGGGGTATTGCTGATAGCACCCGACGACTCCCGTATCCCTTTAGCGTTCAAGCTTCAGTTCAAAGTCTCGAACAATGAGGCAGAGTATGAGGCTTGTATTGCCGGTTTAGAACTAGGGGCAAGGCGATTGGATGTCATTGGAGATTCGAATCTAGTTGTGTCTCAAGCTAAAGGGGACTGGAAAGTAAAAGAGGAAAAGATGGTCACTTACCACCAGACCTTGGACTTGTTAATTCCTCGGTTTGAAAAGCTAAGTTTCACTCACCTAGTGAGAGAGAACAACAGGTTTGCAGACTCGTTAGCAACTCTATCTTCTATGATAGACATCCCATTTGGGGTCCGGATGCGTCCAGTCATTATTGACCAGAAATTTGCACCCGCCTACGAATCAATCTCTGCCATAGATGAAGTACAGGACAACAACCCTTGGTATCACGACATATGGAACTTCTTGGAAAAGGAGGCATATCCACTAGGGGCAAATGCCAAGGACAAGAGGGCAATTAGGAGAATGGCTGTTCAATTTATCATCTGCGGGGGTAAGTTGTACAAAAGAGGTCATCTGGGAATGCACAAGTTGTGTGTGGAAGCTGAAGAGTCGAAGCGCCTAATGGAGGCCATCCATGGAGGAGAATGCGGTGCGCATATGAATGGGGTGATGCTGGCACGAAAGATCCTCAGACAGGGCTACTACTGGTCTACCATGGAGGAAGATTGTATCGGTTTTGTTCGGCGATGCCACAAATGTCAGATTCATGCAAACCGTATGAACATCCCGCCATCAAAGTTATACAACATGACATCACCATGGCCGTTCTCAGTATGGGGAATCGACGTGATTGGAGCTGTTACCCCGAAGGGGTCGAACGGGCATGAGTATATCTTAGTGGCAATAGATTACTTTACAAAGTGGGTCGAGGCCCAGTCCTATGCAGTGTTGAAGGCTTCGCATGTCGCGAAGTTTATTAGAAACAACATTATCTGCCGCTATGGAGTTCCGAATGAGATCATTTCAGACAATGGCTCTCACTTCAAGAAAGAGGTGATTGATCTGTTGGAAAAGTATAATGTGGCTTTTCATAAGTCATCCACGTATCGGCCACAGACCAACGGAGCAGTTGAGGCCGCCAACAAAAACATCAAACACATACTGCAGAAGATGGTGGAGACCTATCGGGACTGGCCAGACAAGTTGCCATTCGCTCTGTGGGGCTACCGGACTTCAATTAGAACTTCGACTGGGGCAACCCCTTATTCACTGGTCTATGGGATGGAAGCCGTTCTCCCGATTGAGGTTGAGGTTCCATCATTGCGAGTATTGGCTGAGTGTCAGATAGCTGAGGCGGATTGGCAGCAGAGCAGATTCGATGAACTCATGCTCTTTGATGAAAGGAGATTGAAAGCACTGTACCATGTCCAAGGGTATCAGCGAAGAATCGCCCGGGCTTTTAATAAGAAAGTTAAGTCCAGGAATTTGAAAGAAGGGGATTTGGTGCTCAAAGACAATCGAGCTCCCATCCACGACCCAAGGGGCAAGTTCAGACCTAATTGGACGGGTCCCTATATCATCAAGTCTATCTGGTCAGGTGGAGCTGTGGTTCTGATGGACCTAGATGGCCTAGAGTTCTCCCAACCGATCAACATGGACAAGCTGAAGAAATATTACCCCTGAGAGGCTCGCTAGGCCGAAACCCCGAAAGGGCGACCTAGGCAAAATTCAGAGCACAAAAAATTAGAAAATAATAAAAGCGAGCTCGCAAGGTTGAAAACCCGCAAAGGGCGGCCTTGGCAAAAGTTAGAGCACAAAAGGAGAGTGAAAATACTCGAGTGAACCCAAGCCTGAACTACGTAAGGCTTGATTCCCATCCTTGGGATACGTAGGCAGCTTCATCCTGAAGTTCAGTCATAAACATTTTCCCCGATCAGCTTTGTCCGTTTGATCGTCTTAGTCATCTTTGTCCATCAGCATTTATCGCAATCTCCGGTGCGGTGCTATTCAGACCAGGGGCAACTTTCCGTTGCCATGCAGTGCCGCGGTACTATCCAAACTAGGGGCAATTTTCCAATTGCAGAAATCTGGGGTTGTGCATCTCAGTGACAAATTTCAGGCGTGTCCAGTTCTGATCCATATCGAAAATGGTTTTGAGAAGTTTTAACAAAGATGACTTTGCTCAAATAAATCTTTTTTTTTACAACTAAGACCATTTCTGGACCAAAACGGAAAAATTTTCAGTACCACAACCTTCAATTTCATTGATTTCAAATAGAGTTCTCTTGCTCTTGCATACAATCGAAGTTGCTTTTATTTTACATTCATAAGGAAAGCTTGAAAGTACTAATAAAGCAATAAACCCCGGACATAGTCAAGTCAAATGTCCCTGCGCCCCCTCCCAGAGCTGGTTGAAGCCTCTGATGCCAAAGTGGGTCCCTCCTGTGCCTCTTCATTAAGCCAATCCAAGCACTCATCAGACAAAGTGCAACTGAAAGTGGGAGCGGGGGCCAGGAGTTCTCTCATCCTCCATGCTGCGGCATACCTGGCCAGCTATGAGCCTCGGATTAGGAATGCAGCCGGGTACTCTATCCCTTCCAGCGGAGAAGTCTGATCATGACCGAACTGGCGCAGGATACGGAATGGGAAGTAGAAGACACAGTGAGTCAAGCCAACCAATTGGATCCCAGGTTGACGGGTCATGCTGTAACTCATCATTGGGAGATTGAGCCAAGGGCACCGCCAAGCAATGCGATCCGCAGACAAATTGCACTTCCACTCAAACCACCAACCTTCATCAAGGGCGTCGACTAGGCGTTGTCTGAAGAAATAGCCCATGGCCTGAATATCTTTGGGCAAGAGTCCACAACCTTCAATTTATCCATCAACCACACCTGGGGAGGGACGGAAAAAATGAGAGAATAAAGAATAGAGAGAAGTACGATGAGAGAAAAAGTAAGAAAAGGGTTTTTGTGAGAAAAACCGAGCCTGAGGGCCGAGTGATGTGAGCAAATATAAAAAGTGAGATTGGGTGGTAAACATTACCTGCAGTAATAGTGGACTCCCTGCTAATCTGATCGTCTCTCGACGATAAAAGGCGTCTAAGCCCAACAGTGTTTCAGCCAGGACCATGGCAATGCAGCTTCTGCCCTCCTTCAAACCTTGGGCAACCTCAATCAACCGGATGCTGGCTCCTCCGGAGCCGGAGACGAACAGAAAATGAGACAGCATACATAGACAGAGGGCGTGCCGCCGGAAGCCTTGCCAGTGATGGTCGCCACGATCACCAGTCTCAGAAAAACGATAGACCAAGCTCGGAACATCTAATGTCCCGTCGCAAATCAGAGAACGAGCATCGGGTATCGAGAGCCCACACATTTGCCCTAAGGCTTGAGCATGACCAAAACGAAATTGGGGCAAAATTTCCTCATTACGCCCAGATTCCATTAGAACTTGGAAATCTTCGAAAGTGGGGCACACCTCTTGCCCGCTAAAGCTAAAGACATGTGTTACCGGGTTCCAGAACCTTGCCGCGGCATGGAGGAATGGAAGGTGCAGCGGGGTACGGCGCAAAGTGAATAGCGCGTTTATGTCGAAAGCCCGGAAATTCAGCTTTTCCGAGCCATCCAGGTTGTTAATCCAAGTTGCGAGATTTTGAGCAAGAAATTCCTCCATTTGGAGTCAATCAGTGTGGAAATGAAGAAAACCACGAGGCTAAGATCTTTTGTAGAAGATAAGGTTGAGTGGAGGACACATGTCAACATTCTGCTGGTGCAGACAAGTCTATAGCCGACCGGCAGTAAATATTGCCGACCGGCCACAATTTTTGCCGACCGGCCAGACTATGTGCCGATGATCATCCCCCCCGGCCGATGGTCCTTGTGTCCAGCCGATGATCTTCCTTCTATGCTTTCTAAGCTTTCTATGCTGAATATTTGGGAATTCCACCCCTCTCAGCACTCTCCGGTGATTGATTCCCGTTGAGTCGCGCGTATTTGTTTATCGAGTTGTTGTATATTTGCTTATCGAGTTGTATGTCACTCACTTTAAGTCTTTGATGTGTCTATCAAGTTGTGCTTGCACTTGGCTAGTCTGTCGAGTCTTTGATTTGCTTATCGAGTTGTAGTTGGTTTACTACCTGATTATTGCGATGCGATGCATAGGACATGCACATGCAATACCTTTTGAACAAATAGTTGTTTCATCTCCATCATATGTTTTGCAAAAACACACGATTTTGAGAAATAAAACCTGCCTAAGGCAGTGCAATGTGCTTAAACTCCTAGTAAAAAGGAAAGTAAAACAAGAAAATAGCAGGGTAGCAGGATGCTGAGTTTGACACTGGTAACCTCCTCCTTTCGGCCATTGTACCTTTTGCGCCCTTGTTCGGGTCAGTCATGTGATTTGGTATCTTCATCACTTAAGGCAGTCCAAGAAATGGCGCCCTCAGAATGTAAGCGGAGCTTCGAGTTGACCTCGTACCACAACTTTTGAGAACGATACTTGGAACATGCGAAGGATGTCCCTTCCCGTATCCTTTTATATTTTGTAAATTCTATTTCAATTATACTGTATTGCAATACGTTACATTACAACATCATGTTTTACCATGTTCAATTTCAAGTCTCTTTATACACATTGCATTGTATGCGTGCTATGCTTTACTGATATGTGTTCAATTTTCTCTATACACATTGCATTGTATGAGTGCTTTGCTTTACTGATATGTGTTCAATTTTCTCTATACACATTGCATTGTATGCGTGCTTTGCTTTACTGATATGTGTTCAATTTTCTCTATACACATTGCATTGTATGCGTGCTTTGCTTTACTGATATGTGTTCAATTTTCTCTATACACATTGCATTGTATGCGTGCTTTCTTGATATGTGTTCAATTTTCTCTATACACATTGCATTGTATCGTGCTATGCTTCTTGATATGTGTTCAATTTTCTCTATACACATTGCATTGTATGCGTGCTATGCTTCTTGATATGTGTTCAATTTTCTCTATACACATTGCATTGTATCGTGCTCGCTTTACTCACATGTGTTCAATTACAACCGCCTATGCACGTCGCATCATCACACACCTCAATCGGGTAATTTGCATGTTGCTAACAATACCGCACTGTTAAGTTTACTTTCTTTGCAGAACCACGATATTGTATGTACGGCTCATTTGAGGCAGCAGACGGAGCCGCCGCACAGGTATTGTATCCTCCGCGTGAAACGCATCGAGAATTGCATAATTCTCTTACATCCTTTCTGCATTATAGTGTAGTTTGGTGCATGTTAGCTTATAACTGTCGCATGTATGCTTCATTACAGCTTTCTTTGCATGATCATAAGTTATGCCCGGCTTCTTGCATTTTCAGTTGCATTTTGCCTTGGCGCATATCTTACTTACGCATGATTGTCTAAGTCTTCGGCCTTGTAAAAAATGGGTCGTCTCTGGGCTTTGACATTCACTCCTGTCATTGTTATGACTTCCGAGTTCTGTCAAAGAGGGGCAACTGTAGACACCCCATTTTTGACCGTCCTCAAGACTTGGACGTCACCGTTGGAACACTCGGTGATTATCCATGTTTGTGTTCGTTTGGAGTCCCCGGAGTTCTCGGCTCGCGCGCCGTGCCTCAGGACCTCCGAACTCGACTGTTTGTGTTTGGTTTTGCACCAAACACTTGTGTTTTGCCTTGGAAAGGAAGGGAATGCCTTGTGAGGCATCCCTACACACCACCGGCTGGGGCTAGAGGCCACCGGCTGGCTGAAGATAATATCGGCACTTTATTGTGCCGACCGGCACTCTTTTGTGCCGACCGGCACTGTTTTTGTTAAAATGGCACTCTATGCGGCGGATCTTGTGCACTTGCTTTATCAGATATTTTTATTGCAGCTGTAAAGTTTTTGCTCCCCTCCATACACGTGTATGGAGGGATGAAGCTTTGGTTTGCTTAATGGCTAAGCATTCTTGGCCTATAAGAGGGGGGCTTCTCCTCTTGCATTAGGGTTGAATTTTTGGAGACAAAACCAGAGCTCATATATACATATATATATATATATATCTCCCTCCCTCTCCTCTTGTGTGTGTGTTCTAGGGCCCAAATAGTGTGTTTTACCTCATTTTTGCACCATTACACACACCATTACACCTAGCTCCGAGATTGGGAGGCTTGGAGGTTTGTTTTAAGTGATTTCGGACTGGTTTTGATCACTTGAGGAGGGCTGGACCATCTGTTCTTCATTGGATCTTCAAGGGTGAGCTTTTCACTTTATATTCCCCATTCTTGCAACTCATTTCTACCCTCTTTACTTTGTGTTTTTGGATTTGTGTCCAACATGTAAAAGTCTTGTTTTTACTTGTTCTTGAACCTTCATTGAGGTCATTTTATGGTTTGAGTTAAGCTTCATCACTTTAAGCCTTATTTGGCCCTCTTTAGTGCCTTTTTCTTAGGCCTTCTTGTTTTGGTGCTCTTGGATCTTCTCACCACTGAAAACCAGTGGGTTTTCAGTGGTGAAGATGATATTTTCGAGCCTCAAATAGGGGAGAGACACCCCTCTCCCTTTGGTCCTCTATTTGCCTTTGTTTTGAGCTCATGGCATAGCATGTGTGCATGTTTGCATTTGGCTTCATTTCAGGGCTTTTGGGGCTATTTTAGGTCATGTTTGATCTCTGTTTTTGATGGGAATTGTAGCCTCTAACATGCTTCTCATACCTCCTTTGAAATGCTCTCTTGTATGCCATGTTTTGAGGTTATGACTCTTGCATGTTTTGGCTTAGTTTCATGAAGATACTAGCATTGTTTTGCCATGTTAGAGGGCTGTGAGTCACTGATTTTGTCATGTTTGGTGTGCTTGAAATAGTTGTCTTGCATTTTAGGCTTGTAAGCCTTGCTTGTATGGAGCTCTAGCATGTTTAGTTTGTTTTGATCTAATGATTTGGCATCATTATAGGTGGCATTTCAGTCCCTATTTCATGTTCAAATACCTCCATTTATCATCTCCTTCATGCTTTAGAATGTTGGTCTTTTATGCCTTAAAAGAACATTGTGCATGCTTTCATGATTGGTATATTTTGGGGCTGTAATATGTGGGATTTGGGTGTTATTTTGCATGCTTGAAATCTGTCTTGGTTGTCCACTATGTGCCACGAGTGGTCATGTTGTTGGTAATGGGTAGCCTCTTGTTCATGTCTTGGTTTTGGGCCTTTTAGTTTGCATGTTTGCATGCTATTTTATCCATGATTTCAATCCATTTTGCCACTGTTTTGGGGAGGCTGGAGGGCTGCCCTTGTGGCTAAGTCCATCATTGCATGTTCATCATTTGCTTGTTGCATGTTTAGTTCTTTAAGTGTTGTAGTATGATGGTTACATTGTCTAATTGCCTATGGTTTACATTGCATCCACACCTTGCATGTTGCATTGCATTTGGCATGCTAACATGTTAGTATTAGGTTGCATTATTGGAGCCATGTTGCATACATGCATTGCATTATCTTGGTTTGGGGTGTCAAACCAAGTGCAAGAGTTGAGAGGAGTTCACACTTTAAGTGGTGCAACTTGTCCCAACCCTTGGTCACCAAGACCTTTGACTAATACATGATAAGGCCTTGGATTTCATTTGTTTGTTGCATTGCATAATACCATTAAAATGCAATCTTGGCTCTTAGGCTATCATGCACCAAGGTGCACAATTGATAGTCCTAGAACCAAGAGCCATGCTTTCCTTGAGTTCTACACATGATAGGGAGCATTGGCCATGCACAAATATGTCCAAAAATCCAATGCCATGCACTGCTGTCTGCTGCTGCTGTCAACTGTTTTCTGCAGGAACTTTGTGCCGACCGGCAGGAAGTAGTGCCAACCGGCATTGCATTTCTGGCCGGTAGATCATTTTGCGACCTGGCCACCACAAGCTGCTGGTGGTGATTTCTTCCAGTAGGTGGCACTCATCAGCATCCAAGGGAGGTGTCACGAGACTCGAAAAAAATTTTAGAGGCAAAGGCGGTAAAAAGCGATGATTGCCATGACACGGGTTTTCCGGGCAAGTCGCGACGAGCATGCATCATTCACGCACCCCGAGGCAGGGCTGAGGCCCCATTTATTTCATTCGTTTAATTTAATTTTAGTAGTTAAAATTTTGTAATATTTATTCATTTATTCTTCGGTCTGTATTATTTATTCGGTCCCTCCGAGTGAGGGCAAAAATGTAATAAGTGTGGGTGAGTGTGATATATGTCTTCCAACCCCCACTTCTTTCTAACCCTTTTATTTACCCGCTTTCAGTGGTAGATTAGGGCATTTTAAATTAGCATACCTTATGCAATGCATGTGTGCATCCATGCATTTGTTTACATGCACCGGGCTCGGTACATCATACAAACTGCATTGCAATTTTCAAATTCCGAAATTGAATACGTGCTATGTGATAGCATTTCATATGCCATGCTTAGGATAGCCGAGCCTGTCTAACTGCATTTCTTGCCTGTGTTGCATTAGCCATTTAACACGGACTAGGTCATGCATTGTTTTGCTAACTAGTTTACTGTTTTGGCACGGAGTACTAGGTGAGCTTTTATGCTTTAGCATATCACATGTATGTGAGTGTTGACATGATAGCATGACTACCATGAGGCTAAGTGCTTATGTGATATAATTGTTTGAATGCCTGTGGGTGGAGGTTGGATTACTTGAGTTGGGAATACTCATTGAAATCCGTATTTTAGCCTACTTGCGAGTAGCAAAATCTAACACGTTTTTCGAGACAAAACGGATATGCAATGTTTATTTCCAAGTTAGGCGATCTAGTCTATACTTTTGTGTTGTGCGCATCACATAGTAATTCTAGGTTAATAACCGGAATAAGAACGCATAATGTTTTCAAAAACGGATATCACGGTTAGTAGAGGCCGGTCTTCGGACCGGGCGAAAGGGGGTGCTCATAACTGACCTTCCCCGATCGTACCCAAGCTCCCGAGCCAAGACCACTTTGGTGATGACGGACATGTGGCCTTCGGCACCGAGTCAGGGTTTCCTAAATTTCCCAATAAAAAATATTTAGGTGGCGACTCTGTAATCTGGCAAAGCAGTCCATGTTTGGCACTACTTTTCAAAAATCTGTTTTCTCAAACGATTTGCCGGATTTGGACTCTTTGGTTCAGATTTAGAACCGTGACACAAATCGAGTCCGAACTGTAGCGCGAGGTCCCCCGCGGACGTGCTACAGGATGGAAACAAGATATAAACAACAACAACCAATCACGGAACCGAGTTGAGAATACAATGATTAAAGAAGGAAAAACTAGGATCGTTATATTTATTGATATTCATCCTGAAACTATAGCATGTAATTCTAACTTCTAATAATAAAAGAAATGCCCCACAAGCTTACATCCTTCCAAGCTATCGCTTGGGTACAACAAAAGAAGAGTTCTAACTCTATTACAAATAAAGCCCTCGGCTTGACTTTACATTTATCACCAAAAAAATAAATCAACATAATAGAGCCTTCAACTCCCAAACCTTCCAAGCTAAGACCTTGGAGGCGGCATGTCACCTGTACCTGAAAATGGTGCCCCAAGTAGGGTGAGCCAAAGCCTAGTAGAGATATGCTAAACCAAATATGAGAAATAACTAAAACATTAGCCCTCGATAAATGGTCAACACTTGTAAGCCAACATATCTCATTTTCATTATCAATCAACATTTATAACCGTACTTCAATCCGCTTCCACTTATTTATCCAAATTAATTCATAGACATGATTCATTATTTATCTAAAGAATTCAAAATGAGACTACAACTCATATTATCAACATTTCAATCACCAACGTCATACAAACATAAATAAGGTTTCGGGACTTTCACCTTAGACACTCCAGCCAACTTAATTATCAATGGAGTCCATCCCCTATCTCCTCCCAAACAATGGAGTACATCCTATAGCGATCCCGATTTTCTCCATCATTTGTTGTATTCTGGACTCTGGTCTAGTGATTGTATGTTGTTATATTGGTCGTGTTTTCATCCTTTAATTCCTTGTATTTGAGTTTTGGGATGTGTTGGGCAAGTATGAAACAGGTTGGTTATGAGTTGAAACAAATGGTTGCTGCACAGGTTTTTCCTTTCTCGCTCGAGCGAGCCTCGGGTGTTTGCTTCTTCGCTCGAGCGAGGGTTTGTCAGCTCGAGCGAGTATTATGGGTCTTCAGGTTTCTTTTTGGATGCAGCTTCTGCTCAAGCGAGCTTTTTTGCGCTCGAGCGAGCCTTGTGTCGTGTGTCTTTTCTCTTGAGCGAGAAGTCTTGCACTCGAGCGTGCATCTGCGTCTCTTTTAGACCTGAAGGTTGATATTCTTTGCTCGAGCGAGCTTTCTTGCACTCGAGCGAGCTTTCTTGCACTCAAGCGAGCGAGCCCTATGTTTGTGTTTTTTTGCTCGAGGGAGAACTCTTGTGCTTGAGCATGCTTCTGCGTTGCAAGCCTGAAGCTTTGCATTGTTCGCTCGAGCGACGCTTCTTGTGCTCGACCAAGGTTCCTTTGTATCTGGTCGCTCGAGCGACCACTCCTTCGCTTGAGCAAGCCCCATATATATCAGTTCGCAGTATCGGGATTTAAGAACACTTTTTGATTTCTTTTTCATTCCAAACCCTAATCTGGCGGCCTCTCTCTCTAAGAAACCCCTTCTTTCTACAAATACACTTGATCTAGAGTGTCTCTACCCTAGTTCCTTTGTAAGAAAGCTAGAGTTTTGCATGGGCTTCGTTTTGATCCTAAAAAGTTAGACTTTTGAGCATCTTGGGTTTTTCTCTTCATCTCCTTTGAGCTTCTCCATTTGAGGTAGGGATAAACTACTCATTTTTATGAGTTTTAACATAAATGTTAGTCATTTTGTATAAATGGTTTGATTGGGAAGTTTTGGGAACTTAGGGTTTGAGATTTGAAATGTTTGAAAGGGGGAGGAGGGGGAGGGTTTCTACTTTTGGGCCCCATTATGTATGTAAGGTCTTGAAAAAGGGTTATGTGTATATAATTGATGAAATTGGGTCTTGGACTCAAAAATTGAGAAAAGGGGATTAATGCCTTAACTTAAAGCGAATAGATCATTTGTATAATTAATGAAATGAATTGTGGACGTATGAGATTGATTTGGAAATCATGAAATTGGATGGGATTGTGATTAAATCGTGTAGTTGGATTGATATATCGCTTACCAAAGGAAAAGTTGACAAATTATCTGTTTGATAAATTTATTATCTGTTTAGAAATAACTGTTTTGGGCTATCGGTGGAGGATAGCCATGATTGTTGTAGAAATTGCATGTTGATTAGATAAATTGAAACTAATCAATTGGTTTATGTCATTGAATGTGACGGTTGGATTAACACATTGAATATGTGAATTGATGGGTCATTGTATATGACTACATGTTTAAATACATTGCATATGTATATTGTGTGGGAGGAGATAGGGGATGTACTCCATTGTTTGGGAGGAGATAGGGGATGGACTCCATGGATAATTAAGTTGGCCGGAGTGTCTAGGGTGAAAGTCCTGAAATCTTATATATATTTGGGTGCCGATTCCCTCAGATGTAGTTCCGTAAAATGGCAAGAGAATAGAAGTGTTGAATGATGTTTGTTATTGAAGTGTTGATATATGAGTTGTAGTCTTATTTTGTTTAAACTGTTTGGGTAACATTGGACTATGTCAACGAATTTATTTGATTAAATATTGAAAAAGGGAAATTGTATATGGTGTAAACGTTGATTGATTACGAAGATGATGTATATGGTTTACTAGTGTTAAACATTTATCAGATGCTAATATTTTAGTTAATTCTCATATTTGGTTTAGCATATCTCTACTGGGCTTTGGCTCACCCTATTTGGGACACAATTTTCAGGTTTTGATGACATGCCGCCTCCAAGGTCTTAGCTTGGGAGGTTTTGGAGTTGAAGACTCGTTTTGTTGTTTTGTTTTAAATGATTAAATGTAAATTTAGGCCGAGGGATTTATGTGTAAAGAGTTAGAACTCTTCTTTTGTTATACCTAAGTATTACTTGGAAAGCTGTAAGCCCGTAGGGCATTTACTTTATTGTTAACATGTAATACTTTTTGTAAAGAAGACTCTGATGTATGAAAATGTATTATTTCTTTATATTTATGAGACTTGTGAGTGTATGATTTTATGTCTAAAATTGAGGGCGTTACAACTTGGTATCAGAGCGTACCGGGTTTAAATACTTTGGGTACGTGGGAAGTGGTTAGTACCACAATAGGTTTGTCTCGCTTGTTAGAGAATTAAATGTAATGTTATGTGCTTATGTGATAACATGTTTATGTGACTATATGGGTATGGGATTTAGTTTCTAGGATGTTGATCGGGTCTATGGGTTTCTGGGAGTCCTGTTAGAAAGGCATTTGATCACTGCCGTTTCTAATTGAAACTCTAGCAACGCCACGGGACGTTCATTATCCATAAATGAAATTCTTATGTGTTTATGTGGCTATGTACTTATGTGGAGTGAATTACAGTTGTCCATTGTATTAGGACGCGAGTGAAATAGCTTCGGCACATTTATGAATGTGCTAATGTCTTTGTTACCTTTATTAGGATGTCAGGACGAGGCCGTGGTGGTAGGCGTGGTAGGCCTAGGAGGTAGGAGGCGCCTATACCGGATGAGATTCCGGCACAGGAGGAGGGTATTGGTCAGGCCAACGTGGCTGAGCCAGTAGGTCAGCAGGCCATGGGCGCCTTAGCCTGCGAAATGGCAGGAGCATTGAAGGAGTTTATAGACATTCTCAGGGCTGAGAATCAAGTCCAGGCCCATGTAGCTGAAGCTGGGCTATCTTTTCTGAAGAGAGAGTTTTTTCGGTCTAATCCAGATGAGTTTTTAGGGGATCCTAAAGAGCCATTGAAGGCTGATGAGTGGCTAGAGCAGATGACGAAGACGTTTGAGATGCTTGGCGTCTAAGACGGGGCTTGTAGACACCCCATTTTTGACCGTCCTCAAGACTTGGACGTCACCGTTGGAACACTCGGTGATTATCCATGTTTGTGTTTGTTTGGAGTTCCCGGAGTTCTCGGCTACACGCCTTGCCTCAAGACTTCCGAACTCGACTGTTTTGTGTTTGGTTTTGCACCAAACACTTGTGTTTTGCCTTGGAAGGGCAGGGAATGCTTTGTGAGGCATCCCCACGTACCACCGGCTGTGGCTAGAGGCCACCGGCTGGCTGGTGTTGCCATCGGCACTATATTGTGCCGGTCGGCACTCTTTTGTGCCGGTCGGCACTCATTTTGGCAAAATTACCATTTTGCCCTGCCGACCACTTTACAGCTGCTTTCTGAGATATTTTCAGACAGTTGTATGCCTTTTGTTTCCCCTCCATACACGTGTATGGAGGGATGAGCCCTTGGATGACTTAGTTTGTAAGTCTTTGGTGCCTATACAAGAGAAGTCTCTTCTTTTGGCTCAAGGGTTAGAAAATTTTAGGAGGTGAGAGAGAAAAAGAGAGAGAGAAGCTCTGGTTTTTCTAGGGTTTGAGTTGCATACACCTTCTATCTCTATCCTTCTCTTGTGTGTCTAGGTGTTTTGTGCCTTACTATTGCACACAAACACCTAGTGTTTCACCTTCTCCTTGCAACTGAGGTTCTAAGGGCTGGTTTTTGAAGTTCTTGACAGATTTTGAGCCTAAGGAAGCATCAACTACATCTTTGTCAAAGAGGTCAACAAGGGTGAGACACTAACTCCCTTTTTACCCCATTTTTGCATTCCATTTTTGCCTAGTTTAGAACTGTTTTTGTGCTTAGTACATAACACATAAAAGTTCTGTTTTTTAAGCCTCTTTATTGTTCATTAAGAGTGTTTTGTGGTTTGAGCAAGTTTGACCACCCTTAAGCCTTGAAAAGGCCACTTTTTGTGCTATTTTGTGAAGGATCCGAGACTTTGGTGTTAGATCTCTTCACCACTAAAATCTTGAGGGATTTCGGTGGTGAAGAGCATGCCTTAGAGTCTCAAGAAGGAGAGGGCCACCCCCTCTCCTTGATGTCGTTGAAAAGGGCAAATTTTGCTCCCTTATGGAGCTTCATGCTTGAGTGTGTGTTGAGCATGTTTGACTTGTCTTCCATGCTTATATTTCCATGTTATAACATGATTTCAAGTTGGTTTAGGTCCCTTATGCATGCTTAGCATAGTTGCCTTGTAATGCCTCTTATTGCCTTAATATGCCTAGGTTGTGTGCCTTCATTTCTAGCATGTTTTAGGCCTAGATCCATGAAGCTTGTATGCTCATTTTGCCATGATCTAGCTCTGTCCATAGCCATTTGGGTCGATCTCATCATGCATTACATAGCTCCTTTGCATTTGGCTTGTTGGCCTTGGGAGCATGTGAGTGTAGTATGACTTGCTTGCTTCATTTTCAATGATTTGAAACCATCTAACATGCCATTTCAGACATTATGATGTGCTTGTTTGATTGCCTTGCATGCCTCTTTAATGCTTTAAAAGCATGTATCAAATGCTCCATGTTTTGGCCATGTTGTGTGCCTTTGACTTCAAGCCTCTTAGATGCCATCTAAGTAGTCATTTGGCTTGGCTTTCACGTGCTAAAACTCTGTTTTAGGTTGTTTAATGCATGCCATATTTGTTTTGCATAAGTGTAGTTCAATACTTCCATGACTTGCCTTAAGTGTTCAACCTATGTTGCATGCATTTGTTTATCTTGCTTAACATGATTTGGCATCATTTCATAGCATGATTTTCAGAGCCTAAATTGCATGCTAGTTGTTCATTGTTGTGCCCCTTTAAGTGTGCTTAAGGGTTGTTTGTTATGCTTAAGTGTTGGTGCCTTAACTTGTGCATGTGTGCATGTGTGTTTGGCCCTCTTGACTTAGCATTTGGCTACTGATTTTGGGCCTTTTAGAGTTGCCTAATTCATGTATAAGTCCATCCCCCATTGGTTTGCATGCTTGCTTGTATGCCTTGCACAAGTGCATCACATAGTCCACGTCGCATGCCTAGTTGACATGTTTAGGGTTGCACTTGTATTGTGCATGCTAAGCCTCTTGAAGTGAAGTATGATGGAGGTTGAGCACCCTTATTTGCTTGTTTGCATTGCATGCATTTGAAATCAAAGTTGCATGCTTGGTTCTCTGGGCCATCACGCATAGAAATGCGCGATTGGTGGTCCGGGAATTGAGGCACATGCCCCCTTGGGTCAATAAAATGATAAGGGGTGTGTATAGTGCATAAATACCTTGAATCACATTGCCATGCATGTTGTTGTCCTCTCTTCTTTGTGAGTTGCGTGTTCTGCAGTGTTAAGTCTTGCCGGCACTATTTAGTGCCGACCGGCAGTCAATTGACAGCCGATGAATCAATTCAGTGCCGGTGGCCTCCTTCTTCAGCCGGTGGTGTTCTACCCCAGTCGGTGGCACTCCCCAGTGCTCTGAGAGGCACCTCTGAAGTTTTAGCAATTTTATGAGGAGAAGAGCAGAAGAAACAGAGGCAAATCATGCATGACAGTGCGATTCGAGGCCCCGAAGGCCACATTTGGCCCTCATCCCGAGGCAATTTACTGTTTAATTAGATTAATTATTTTATTTAATTAATTTAGTTGATTTGTAATAATTAATTAGCTTGTGTAGTTAATTAGTTATTCAGTTTTGTGTATTCTTTTGGTCCCTCCGAGCGAGGGCATAACTGTAATAAGTGTGTGTGGGTGTGTGCATGTCTTCCAACCCCCACTTCTTTCTCCCTTTTATTTACCTGCTTACAATGGTAGATTAGGGCACGTCTATTTTAGCATACCTTATGCTACGCATGCGTGCATTCATGCATTTGTTTACATGCATCGGGCTCGGTACATCATGCAAACTGCATCGTACTTTCAATTCCAAATTGAATACGTGGTAGTTGTTGCATTTCATGTGCTATGTTTAGGGTAGCCGAGCCTGTCTAAATTACATCCCTATATGCGATGCATTAGCCACTTAACATGAACTAGGACACGCATGTTTGCTAACTAGTTTTTGTTTTGGCACGGAGTACGATGTAAGTATTTTACGCTTTAGCATACCACATGCGTGTGAATGTTGCCATGACAGTATGCTTACCATGCGGCTAAATGCTTATGTGAGATAAACTGTTTGAATGCCTGTGGGTGGAGGTTGGATTGCTTGAGTTGGAATAACTCATTGAAATCTGTATTTTAGCCTACTTGCGAGTAGCAAATTCCAAAGCGTTTTCAAAACCAACGGATATGCAATGCTTGTTTCCAAATTAGGCGATCTAGTCTATACTTGTTTGCTGTGCGCATAACATAGTAATTCTAGGCTAATAATTGGAATAAGAACGCATAAAGTTTTCAAAATCAGATATCACGGTTAGTAGAGGCTGGTCTTCGGACCGGGCGAAAGGGGGTGCTCATAGCTGACCTTCCCCGATCGTACCCAAGCTCCCGAGCCAAGACCACTTTGGTGATGACGGACATGTGGCCTTCGGCACCGAGTCAGGGTTTCCTAAATTTCCCATTAAAAAAATATTTAGGTGGCGACTCTGTAATCTGGCAAAGCAGTCCATGTTTGGCACTACTTTTTCAAAAATCTGTTTTCTCAAATGATTTGCCTAATTTGGACTCTTTGGTTCAGACTAAGAACTGTGACACAAAAGGGAGTCCGAACTGTAGATAGAAGCCCACGGGCGCGTCTACAGTTTCTGGCGACTCTGCTGGGGACTTTAGAGAGCTTGACTCGAACCCGTGATATCCTGTTTTGACTACACTTATGTGTTTCTTTGCATTGCACGTGCATTGGTGCGCCTAGGACACCGTGTTGGCCATCTGCTATTCCTGAGCGGTTTGCCGAAGGCTTGTCTTGTCAAGGCATGTCCGTAAGGCTGACCGGTTCATGCTCGCCAAGATAGACCACAAACCCCGGTTTTACCGGGGCACCCTTTTCGACCATTCGACCTAGTGCATATCGAAATCCGTAGTGACCATTCCAAACTAGGACAGGTTGCTCACCCGATGTTAGGTTGTTTGAAACCGCTGCGTGCTTAGTGAAACCCTAGCTCCTGACAAAATAGGACAGGGAAACCCTACCCCAGCATAGGGGCGTATCGGCTCTCATTTACATGCTATGTGCTTTTAAAGTGTATCTCTACAGGGGGAATGCGATATCGGTTTACCAAAATTGGGTATCAGCCCGAGGACACCAAGACGTTGTTGTTGTGAATCGCTTATATCTGCGGGTGTCGATTCAGATTTGGGGATGACTGACGAGAACAGTGTTCGATAGTAGAGTGCGCTTGTTCGACTACACCGTGTTTGATCTATTTGAAATTTGAAATCTTGCTTGTTTTCCGCTTCGATTCGAGATTGAGAGTTGAGCGTAATGTTTAGTGTCTTCTCCTTGCTGAGGCAAGACTGAACATGACGCAGAACTCAGAAGAAATTGTGGTCCATGACGGCCGCGCTGAGTCAAGGAACCACCCCACAAGATGAAGCTACTGTTGATATGCCGCATCCGCCCAGATCGCCTGCCGCACATCCAATCTGGACTCCTCAACTATATCAGGCTCACGAGCCCACCACGTTTGAATTAATGGGAATGATAGGTGATCTTCAAAGATCCGTGGCGGAACTCGCCTATGGGATGTCTGTTTCGCCGCCAGCTGCATCATATGCCGGAGGCATTGTACCCCAGGAGCCCCCACTACTGGGACGAATTGTGATTGAACTCAGCCAACCGGAGATGGCCTCCAACTATGGCAACGACGCAGCAAACCAAGTTCTAGACCAGGCTGAGGTCGGAGACAAAGGTAAGATGAAGGCAGATGCCGACCCTATCGAACAACTGCTGTGGGCAGTAGAGGCTTTGAAAGCCGGGGGAATGAACAAGCAACAGGTGTCTGCAGTTACGACAAAAGCTGTGGAGGATGCTTTCCCTACTCCGCCTGAGGGCAGTTCCAGTCAATCAGAGAATCGGGATAGGCCTCGTCATGCCAGGACCGTTCTTCCCATTCCCAACCTTGCATCCGGAAAGGACCAGAAACCCAAGGCCGCGCCCGCCGACCCGTTTGCTAGTGCATCCAGCAAGAGTGCTCAGACTCCAAAGTACCTGCCCCGAGGGCGCAGGGTCTTTCATGCTCTCTACATGCCATTGTCCAAGGCATTGCAGATCCTTGCTGAAAGGGGACACCTTAAGCCCCTGGAGCCTCGGCCGCTCCCGAAGAATCTCCCGGCCATGCATGATGCTTCCCTGTACTGTGCGTACCATCAGCAGACTGGCCATGCCACTGATAATTGCTTCCGCCTCCGTCATGAGGTACAAGATTTAATTGATAACGAGGTTATCCTCCCGCCTACCTCAGCAAAGTCCGTCACCACTCAGTTATTGGATTTTGAGGACACCGATACTGCGAGTATGTAATTGGGATTCAACTGCCTGCGGGCAATGTCTGGTACATTTTTGGATATGGCGTTTGGCACGCATTTTTGAGCACCTGCCAATGCTAGTTTCGTAAATCCTGACTTGGATGTCGAGTCAGTCTTTTGTTTTGTTTTTGAGTCTGTCTCTCTGTATTGAGTCAGTCCTTTTGCTTACAGGGTCTGTCTTGTTGTAATGAGTCAGTCCCTTTTGTATAGTATACCAGGTGATTTCGGGGTTGTTACCTCGGACACCGTTTTGCTTTGTAATTATCTACTTTTGCTTTTTGAGCTTGTCTGCTGCCGAAAAGCCAGTTACACCAACAAATCTGAATGAAGCGGCTGTGGCTACTGCGTTCAGTACTTGTCGCTATTTGAGTTAGCCGTACCGGAAGATGTGAATGGAATGATAGTGCTTTTCGCCTACTCTCTTGTGCCTTGAACATTGTCACAATGACCTAAGCTTTTCATAAAACCCTTTTCGAACACTGCGGTGACAAAAACAAAGGGGAAGGAATTTCTCGGGTTTTGCAAAACTTTGATCATTTTGAGAGAAAGAGAGGCCTGCTAAGCTTTTAATGAATGAAATCATGCTTGTCGGCGTGAGTACTGAGAAGGACCCTGGCCTGATCCAGACTGGTTCCACACTATCTTCAACGCGAGCGATTCGTCGCTTTCTTAAAAACTTTCAAAAACAAAATATTTTGCGCAGTCTCGCGAAGACCGGTGTGGAACCGCTCTTGAGTTAGTGCAGCCCAGGATCGCTCCCAGTCTCGAGATTTGATTCATCTGTTGTAAACCGGAATCCGTTCGAAACATTCAGTGCCATGAAACGCCTGTGTGGCCCATTTCGAGGCAGCCCTCGAGCAAGAGGCGCCAAAGTCGGACCAAGGAGATCAGATCCCACCAGGCAAGGTTCATTAAGCAACCGCGATGGATTCTTCCGCAAATCAACCCGATGGTCACTCTTCCGGACACAGAGAGGCTTCAATCTCAAAACCATTTGACATGGGCTTGCTACACTTTTACCCTTTGAGAGGCTCGCTGGGCCGAAAACCTGGAAGGGCAGCCCAGGCAAAAGTTAGAGCAAAGAAAAGCAAAAGAGAAAAGAAAAATACAAAAGAAGCAAAAGAGAAAAGAAAATGCAAAAAAAGGAAATGCAAAAGAAAAGGAAAAGGAAGAAGAAGAAAAACATAGCTCGCAAGGTCGAAAACCCGCATTGGGCACCTTGGCAAAAGTTAGAGCCTAAAAATAGTGAAGGTTAAAATACCCGAGTGTACCTTAACCGGAACTACGTAAGGCTTGATTCCCATGTTTGGGATACGTAGGCAACTTCGTCCTGAAGTCCAGCCCCCAACGCTTCCATAGCGTCTTAGTCCATGTCATGGTTTTGATCCTTTTTGCCCTCTCCAAATCCAATGTCTCGATTGTAGCAACCCGGAGCTACGTGATTAACTTCCTCTTGAAGCCAAACCACCTACACCTTTCAGGTGACTGTGTCCACATATTGATTCAAGCCGTCTTCGACTCCTCTGCGTCCGAGGGTCCGATTGTCGTCAACGAGGACTGACTCACAAAATGCCGCGGCATCATCCAAACAAGGGGCAACTTTCCGTTGCCATGCATTGCCATAAGTCGCCCTGAGTTACCGCCCAAACCAGGGGCAACTTCCATTGCCGTACCCCCCCTTTAAGCCAGGGGCAATTTTCCATTACCTCCGATCCGAGGTTGTGTACCTCAAGGGTAAGTTCCGCGCTCGTTTGAGCATTGACTGTTTGCGAAAATAGTTTTTGAAAATTTTCACTGAGGTTGACTTATTTTCTCGAAAACTGTTTCATTTTCAAAATTGGACCATGTTTGGACCCAAAAAGGAAAATTTTCAGTGCTCATAGCCTGACTTGCATGATTTCAAATCAAAAATCGAATAAGTGTGTTAATCCAACTCTCATTTTGGTCAGAACTGTTTTAGAAAACACAACAAAAATGGTCAAAATGACGAACTAGGGGCACGATTGAGTCGGGTCCTCTGTCTTCCCCCCGTTAATCCGATTGCCCGAGAGGCACTTTATCCGCCAGAAGAAGTGGCTGCAAGCTAGCTGTATCAGGCGTGAACCCGCAACTTCCTATTCATCTGTCATTCACCCTGGGGAGGGATGAAAAATGAGAGAATAAAGAATAGAGAGGAGTAAGCGGAGAGAAAAGTGAGATAAGAGTTTTGAGAGAAAAACCGAGCCTGAGGGTCGAGTGATGTGAGTATCACAAATTAGAAAGGGTGGGAAATAATACCCGGAAGAATTGGCTTCTCGAGATCTGAGGTCCTTGTGTAAACATGTCTGTGTGCCGTGTCTTTTGATTTGTCGGTTCAATTTTGGCCTTGAAGTCTTTTCCGAGTATGTCTCGTTGTGTTAAGTCGTGTGCCTTTTGTTTCTTTGTTCGAGTCTATCTCGTCGTGTTCTGTGGTAGGCTCGACACCCCGGTTGAAAACCCGTCTTCTTCCAAAAAGTAATCGCTTGTGCTCAAAATGCTGTGCCATTCTCTACATCCGTGCAAAGCAAGAGAAGGAAAGGGAAAATTCGGGACATCCGAGTGTGTTTCAACTGCAACCGTGTCAGCTTTGTGATCCGTCTCGTCAGATTGGGGCTATTTGTTCAGGGTTTGCTGTGTGCAGAATGAACCAAATGCTGCGTTATGGGCTATATACAGGTCAATCCCCAGCAGATTAGTCCCTAGCAGAGTATGGACTGTGAACCCAGTTTTGAGCAGTGGTTTGTATAAACTGTTTTACTGTTAGTTGGTTGGTTATCCGATTATTACAGTGCAAGTGTTCAACTGTCAGACAACAGATTAATATCATTTACATTTGAAGTGTAATATGATACAACGCAGTGCGAAGTATGAAATATGCAGAGATAGACAAATGTAACATTCTTTTCAAACAAAAGTTCGTTTCATTTCATATCATCTTTTTCGAATACATAGTTTGAGAAAAACAAAACTCTGCCTGCGGCAGTACATAGTACTCTATCTACCAAAAAAAGAGAAAAGTACAAGAAAAGAAAATGAAAGAAAAACACCAGAAGTCTGTAATCATCGTCAGTGGCCTCACGGGATCCATCTCGCCTCTTCTGGCGTAAGCACAGGAGCATCGTCAGAAGTGTCGCTGTCGGAGCCCGAGCCCGAGCTGCCCCCGGCCTCCTCCTCAGAGGCCTCCGCCTCCGACTCGCCATCCCCTGCAACTGGAGCCTGTGAGCTGCTCCCCACATGGCCACGCCCCCCTCTGGTGCGGGGGAATATCCTACCATCCCGAGTAGAAATGGGAGGTCCAGATGGAGCGCCGCCACCCACGGGAGGAATCGGGAAGGGAGGCTGAAAAGTACAAAAGGCAAATGCATCAGTACACATGAAGCAGTTTATCAGTGCAGAATGCAGTGTATGAGTACAGTGTGTAAATGCCATGAGCAGTTTATAAGTGCAGAATGCAGTGTATGAGTACAGTGTGTAAATGCCATGAGCAGTTTATAAGTGCAGGATGCGCAGGCGAGTATGAGCTGATGTAAATGCCATGAGCGCTTATAAGTGCGAGATGCGCAGGTATGAGTACGAGGTGTAAATGCCATGAGCGCTTTATCGGTAATCACGCAGTATGAGTACGTGTAAATGCCATGAGCGATTTATCGCTGCGTAATCAGGCGAGTACAAAGGTGTAAATGCCATGAGCAGTTTATCAGTATAGAATGCAGCAGGCGAGTGTAAATGCCGTGAGCGTTTATAAGTAATGCGCAGGCGAGTACAAAGGTGTGAATGCCGTGAATGCTTTATCGAGTGTTGTGTCGTGCATCGAGTTATGCGGCGCTTTGTATATAGTTTGGAACTATGTCAGAGAAAATATACCGGAAGGCCGTAGAAGGCTAGGAACTCGAAGGTCCGCTGCAACATCCCCACCATGGAGGCATTCAGCTCCACTGACTGCCGGGTGTACTCAGAGGAAGCCTGCAAAAGTATTAGACACATCAATATTCTGAGGAATATCAAATGAACTGAACTGAAATCAAATGATCGTGTAAATGCAAGAATACATACCGGAGGCAAGTCAGAATACCACCAACTCATGACCAAATGGGAGGAGCAAAAGGGATCTGTAGGTCTCCCCACTCTTCTTGTACGTCGGCAGTAGGCAGAGCGGGCCAGCCTCTCGCCCCTCTGCACTCCGCCACGAGCTCGAGCTCTCAGGACGATCCCGCCTCGCTTCCCACCTCTGCCCCTAGCCGCCCGCAGTCTCTGGCTCACCGGCGACCACCGCCAGAGGCCGCATAATGAAGGTCCGGACGTACTCAGCATAGTCGCCCTCGCCTCTGAAGCCGTCCGCCTCCCAGCCGATGGTGTAGTCCGCCATCTGCTCGGCGGTGAAACGCTCGGTGTCCCTCATATGCTCGGGGGGATGCTCCGGGACTATCTGCTCAGGTAACCCTGAGGTCTGACGCAAGAAGCGCTCACCCAGGTACCAAGCCCGACAGACCGGGCCCTCCAGCAAAATCCGGTAACGCGAGGTCTCGATCGCGCCGGCAAACCGATCCCGCACTATCGCCGGCAGAGGAGCCCACGGCTGCCAGGTGATCTGAAATTGAAATACAGTTTATTGCCTACTGGTATTGCAAATATACAGTGGAAAAGTGAAGCTTAAATAAACTGCAAGTAAAACATACCTCAGCAGGGGTGATGGTGTCAAAGTAGCGACGGAAGAAGCTAAAAGTCTCCCGCGGCCTCCGGGTGCACCTCCCGTCGTAGCGGCGTGAAAAGGGGACAACCAGAGGAGTCTCCGTCTCCGGTACTGGCTCTAGCCTGGGAAAGTAGGCATAGACCCACAACTGCAAAATAGATGTCAGAACATTTATCAGAAAAAGCATAATACAGAGTAAAGCAGAAATAGTAGAGCCGTGTGTTGTGCAGTGTATTGAGCAGAGTGTACAGTGAGCGATTAAAGGTACAACAAGATAAAGCGTATATGTGTGTGCATGCAAGTGCGTACGATTATCTGATGTAAATGAAAAGCAGAGAAGAAGACATACCTCCCAAGCTCGCCAGTAGCCTCCGAGCAACTGCCCGCTGCCGCGAGAGACTGAGCTCATGTAGCCGTAAAGAGTGGCCAGAGCTGCGCCACCCCAGTCGAAGCGCAAGACATCTCGGACGTCCACCAGTGCGCTGAGTAGGCAGAGAGGCACGGTGTTCGCCCGGTCGGCGAATAGGGTGGTCCCTAACAAAAACATCAAGAAGCCGCGCGCATACTGCTCCACGGCCACCTCGGTCATCGGAGCCGCGTCGACGAGAAGAGGTTGCACCCTGAACTGCACCTCGAACCAAGAATAGCGGACAAAGCCTAGACGTGCAAGAGGCGGAGCCGCGCCAAGCAAATGGATCTGAGCGGCAGTCCACTCGTCCATATCGGTGTCGAAGGGGATCGGATCACCCCCAACCCCGATGCCGGTGAGCACCGAGAAGTCATAAGGGGTCATCGTCATGTCCCCAGTCGCCGATAGGTGAAATGAATCGGTGGTGTCCCACCACCTCTCTGCTAGGGCAGCTAGAAGAGGTCTGCAGGCAGTAAGCCGAGTCAGACCCCTGCAGAAGGAACCGAAGCCCGCATCGTCCACAATGCGACGAACCGCCTCCGGAAGCTCCAGGTACCAATCTCGAGCTGAAACATTCCCATATCCACGGATGGTATGGGAATCTCTCTGTTTACAAACAAATGGTTGCAAAGCAATATGAAATACACAGTTCTGAGGAAACATGTTAAAGTCAGTATAAATCTAGCATGTGTGCAGGTTTTCAGATTCAAACAGAAATCGGATGCCGGTGTACTTACAGTAAACTACAATATGCGATGCATCAGTGTGTTTTTGAGTAAATGCGATGCAAACATGGTGCATGTGTGCACATTTTTTTTAGATCCAAGCAGATATCAGGTTTCAGTGTACTACGGTGGACTACGACCTGTGATGTGTCAGTGTGTTTGTGAGGAACAGCATACAGATATGGTGCACGTGTGCACATTTTTCAGATTCAAGCAGATAACGGGTCACAGTGTGCCTCATGAACTACAAAGATGTAATACGTCGGCGTGTTCGAGTGGTTCAATTCAAGATAAATCTAGCATGTGCAGTTTTGATTCAAATAAATCTGCATCGGTGAGTTTGTAGTAAAATACGGTGTGCCGTGTGTATGGGTGATTGAGGCTAGTGCAGTGTGTGTGCACGTGTGTTGGTCCTAAACAGATATCAGTTGTGAAGTTATCTACGATCAACTACAGTATAGTATATCAGAGCTAAGCAATTAAAGGTTGTAATCAGCTATGGCAGTTGACAGTTTACAGTTCTACATTGCAGAAAGTAAAGCAGAGAAAAGGGTTACCTCGGAAGCGCCAAAGGATAGGTGCGAGGTCGGCTCGCGTAGCAGAAGCTCCGGGTCCAGAGCCCTGTCAAAACCGCGGAAGTGGCGGAGTCCATCTGGCGGAAGTACGTGAATGGCCGGGCGGTAGGTCGCCGGGTCGAATGGTCGCTCGCTCAGCGGGAGGAACTCAACCCCGGGATCCATCTCATGATCCGGGGGAGTCCCGACATGAGGAACGTCGTCAGCCATAGTAGTGGTAGTGAAAAAATGACCGGAAGACGAAAACCGGGTCGGAATACGAAAAGTCAACCGAGAAGGTCAACCCCGAGAGGGCCGGAAATGGCCGGGAAGGTCGAAAGATGAGAATACACGGAAATGTAGAGAAAATCGAGGGGAACAAGTCCCGAAAAAGCGGAAATAGCAAAAGAAATCCCGAAACGAGATTTCGATCGGGTGGAAATGTGCGAAACGCGAAGGTATTCGCGAATCGAACGACGAAATCAAGCCTAAAACTCAAAGAAATGAGCGAAAGATGAGAGAACAAAGCTCTAGAGAGATAGAGAGAGTGATTTCGGCGGTGGTAAAGTGAAAGGAATAGGGTTTCAAGCCCTATTTTAAAAGACCCGAGGCAAAATGGCAAAACTGCCCCCGATCAGCCATTTTTGGCCGGTCGGCACATTATTGTGCCGGTGGAGAATTTTAGGCAGCCGGTGGCAGCCGGTGATCTCCCCACCCAGCCGGTGGTGTTCCCAAGGCCTTTTTTAGGCAAAATGAGGAGTTTTTGGGTCTTCATAGCTCAAGAAAGTGCAAGAAAATGCACCTCCGATGTTCAACCGGCCTCCGTTTCGACTTCGGACTGTGTCTACTGTGAGTGGCACTCAAATTCAAGCGAAGATTGTATCCTTTTGTATCCTTTTATCGTTTACAGAGATTCAAAAGTTGCCCGTGTGCGTCACGCGCATCCATCACATTGTCCGGCGCATTGTAGCGCGCCATCTTGCACGTCCCTTGCGACTTGCACCATTTTGCATTGTCGTGTGGCATGCGTGTCATACTCTCAATCGTTTTGCATTTCATTTTGATTCACGTGAGGTAGACTACTTCACGTGCTTCATTTTGCATTTCATTGCATCTCGAGGTACGTGTGCCTCGTTTTGCATTTCATTTTCCATCAAATGAGGTATGCGTGCCTCATTTTGCATTTCATCGCATCTCGAGGTACGTGTGCCTCGTTTTGCATCTCATTTTGCATTTCATTGCATCTCGAGGTACGTGTGCCTCGTTTTGCATTTCATTTTCCATCAAATGAGGTATGCGTGCCTCATTTTGCATTTCATCGCATCTCGAGGTACGTGTGCCTCGTTTTGCATCTCATTTTGCATTTCATTTTGCATTTCATCGCATCTCGAGGTACGTGTGCCTCGTTTTGCATTTCATTTTGCATTTCATCACATCTCGAGGTACGTGTGCCTCGTTTTGCATCTCATTTTGCATTTCATCGCATCTCGAGGTACGTGTGCCTCGTTTTGCATCTCATTTTGCATTTCATCGCATCTCGAGGTACGTGTGCCTCGTTTTGCATTTCATTTTGCATTTCATCGCATCTCGAGGTACGTGTGCCTCGTTTTGCATCTCATTTTGCATTTCATCGCATCTCGAGGTACGTGTGCCTCGTTTTGCATCTCATTTTGCATTTCATCGCATCTCAAGGTACGTGTGCCTCGTTTTGCATCTCATTTTGCATTTCATCGCATCTCGAGGTACGTGTGCCTCGTTTTGCACCTCGTTTTGCATTTCATGTTCTATCAAATGAGGTATGCGTGCCTCATTTCGCATTTCATTGCATCTCAAGGTACGTGTGCCTCGTTTTGCCTTTCATTTTGATCCACGTGAGGTGTACTACTTCACGTGCTTCATTTTGCATTTCCTTTTGATCCACGTGAGGTGTACTACTTCACGTGTTTCATTTTGCGTTTCGTTTTGATCCATGTGAGGTGTACTACCTCGCGTGCTTCATCTTGCATTTCGCATTCCATCGCGCTATTTCGCGCACCTCAGAGTTTGAGTGCGGCCTGGCGAGACCTTAAACACGTACGGGTCTGGCGAGACCTTAAACACACGCGGTCTAGGAGACCTTAAATCCTCGGGAGGTGCAAGACCTTCGGTGCACTAAGGTGTGCGCCTCATCGCATTTGGCATGCATTTCATCGCGCTATTTTGCGCATCGTGCCGTTTGGCGTACCTCATTGCACTTCATTTTCCATCCTTTGAGGCGCGCGTACCTCATTGCACGCACGTCTCATTTGCCCCATTTGCCTCGCATGCACTTGGAGTATTGTGTAGCAGTTGCCCCGCCAGGTCTGGCGAGACCTTAAACACACACGGTCTAGGAGACCTTAAATCCTCGGGAGGTACAAGGCCTTCGGTGCATTAAGGTGCACCTCATTGCATTTGGCATGCATTCCATAGCGTTGTTTCGCGCATTTCATCAGTTGCCCCCCCGGGGTCTGGCGAGATCTCAAACACGCACGGTCTAGGAGACCTTAAATCCTTGGAGGGTGCAAAACCGTCACTACATTTGCATCCCGGTCTGGGAGACCTTAAATCCTTTGAAGGTGCATTTCCTTCGGTGTTTGTCGTGCCCGAACGACTTTCGGTGGTCTGGTAAAGCCACCTATCTGTGTTTGCGGTGAGTTCCTAGGAGACCAAAGGGGACGGTGAAAACTAGAGTTTGAACGGCTTACGCCTAGAACGCAAAGGTTCGGAATTTCTGAGACTAAAGTCTGGTTTAAATACCCAGGGGGTGTACCCTCGGCTTGAAATCTATATGGAAGCCCCATAGGTTGAGGCGGCGTGTTTACGCCTTGATTCTGGATACTGAACCAACCTAGCATATCGCCCCGTTGGGAGAATAAGGAAAACTGCAATCGTAGCCATTGCATCATACTGCATTGTCATGCATCATTTGTAAATATTGCATATGTCATGCATTCCAAAAGATTTCAAAAAAAAGATTCAAAAAACAAAACATGCATTTCATGCATCATTTGTAAATATTGCATATGTCATGCATTTCAAAAAAAAAAAACAACAAAAAAAAAAGAGAACATGCATTTATCATGCATCATCATCATAGTATAGTGCATATGTCATGCATTTTCTGTAGATATCCATTTCCATTGCATTGTAGTTGCATGCATCCACTGCATCACTTCCATCTATGGCTTGCGCCTTTCCAGGTCAAGCTTGGTCTGGTATGTGCCCCTACTTCTCACATCGAAGCATAATTTTTGTGTACGCGCCTATTCCTTGACGAGCTTGGTTTGAGGGTTGCGGCACATTTTCTGTGTTAGACATGGCTCGTATGCGTGCATGCCTTTCCTAGGCAAGACTGGGTTCGGCCCGCATGCCATGCCCATTGTATCTATTCCATTGCATGCATTTCACTGCATCATCTTCCATCCATGGCTTGCGCCTTTCCTTGTTGAGCTTGGTCTGGTATGTGCCTATACTTTTCACGTCAAAGCATAGTTCTGCTTGCGTATCGCGCCTACTCCACGTTGGTATGTTGGTTTGAGGTTGCGGCACCTTTTCTGTGTTAGACATGGCTTGTATGCGTGCATGCCTTTCCTAGGCGAGATACGGTTTGGCCCGCGCGCCCTAATCGCCCATTGCATTGTAGTGTAATTGTTGCATCTAGCTTTAGGATCATTATTCTCTCTCCAGCGGGTCGTTTCCCCACTTATGTCAATCCACCCAATACTTGTTCTTGTGTCCGTGCGAAGTACTCATAGATCAGACATCGTTCTATGGGAGACGGACTTGTTACTTCCATCAATCTATTTGACGTTAGTGTGGATTCGAACCGCTCCGGTTTGAATCATGATTCAATTGCTTTGCATATAGTTTGCATAGTTTCGATTGCATTGCATTATCATTTGCATTATTCATACATCATTTTGTATATATTGCATATCATTTTGCATTTCGCATTGCCATGCATATGGCTAACGATATTGTACCTGTTAAGTTTGCTTTCTTTGCAGGCACGATATTGTATGTACGGCTCATTTGAGGCCGGCGCAACCAGACGAGCCGCACAGGTATTGTATCCTCCGCGTGAGACGTTTCTAGAATTGCATAATTCTCTTACATCCTTTCTGCATTATAGTGTAGATTGGCATATGCTAGCTTATAACTGTTGCATGTGTGCTTCATTACAGCTTTCTTTGCATGATCATAAGTTATGCTCGGCTTCTTGCATCATCTTGCATCTTGCCCCTGCCTTCGGGCGCATACCTTTTTTTGTCTTGCATGTTTGTCCAAGTCTTCGGCCTTGTCAAAAATGGGTCGTCTCTGGGCTTTGACATTCACTCCCGTCATTGTTATGACTTTCGAGTTCTGTCAAAGAGGGCAAATCAGAGACACCCCATTTTTGACCGTCCTCAAGACTTGGACGTCACCGTTGGAACACTCGGTGATTATCCATGTTTGTGTTTGTTTGGAGTTCCCGGAGTTCTCGGCTACGCGCCTTGCCTCAGGACTTCCGAACTCGACTGTTTTGTGTTTGGTTTTGCACCAAACACTTGTGTTTTGCCTTGGAAGGGCAGAAAATGCTTTGTGAGGCATCCCCATTTACCACCGGCTGTGGCTAGAGGCCACCGGTTGGCTGGTGTTGCCATCGGCACTATATTGTGCCGGTCGGCACTCATTTTGGCAAAATTACCATTTTGCCCTGCCGACCACTTTACAGCTGCTTTCTGAGATATTTTCAGACAGCTGTATGCCTTTTGTTTCCCCTCCATACACGTGTATGGAGGGATGAGCCCTTGGATGACTTAGTTTGTAAGTCTTTGGTGCCTATACAAGAGAAGTCTCTTCTTTTGGCTCAAGGGTTAGAAAATTTTAGGAGGTGAGAGAGAAAAAGAGAGAGAGAAGCTCTGGTTTTTCTAGGGTTTGAGTTGCATACACCTTCTATCTCTATCCTTCTCTTGTGTGTCTAGGTGTTTTGTGCCTTACTATTGCACACAAACACCTAGTGTTTCACCTTCTCCTTGCAACTGAGGTTCTAAGGGCTGGTTTTTGAAGTTCTTGACAGATTTTGAGCCTAAGGAAGCATCAACTACATCTTTGTCAAAGAGGTCAACAAGGGTGAGACACTAACTCCCTTTTTACCCCATTTTTGCATTCCATTTTTGCCTAGTTTAGAACTGTTTTTGTGCTTAGTACATAACACATAAAAGTTCTGTTTTTTAAGCCTCTTTATTGTTCATTAAGAGTGTTTTGTGGTTTGAGCAAGTTTGACCACCCTTAAGCCTTGAAAAGGCCACTTTTTGTGCTATTTTGTGAAGGATCCGAGACTTTGGTGTTAGGATCTCTTCACCACTAAAATCTTGAGGGATTTCGGTGGTGAAGAGCATGCCTTAGAGTCTCAAGAAGGAGAGGGCCACCCCCTCTCCTTGATGTCGTTGAAAAGGGCAAATTTTGCTCCCTTATGGAGCTTCATGCTTGAGTGTGTGTTGAGCATGTTTGACTTGTCTTCCATGCTTATATTTCCATGTTATAACATGATTTCAAGTTGGTTTAGGTCCCTTATGCATGCTTAGCATAGTTGCCTTGTAATGCCTCTTATTGCCTTAATATGCCTAGGTTGTGTGCCTTCATTTCTAGCATGTTTTAGGCCTAGATCCATGAAGCTTGTATGCTCATTTTGCCATGATCTAGCTCTGTCCATAGCCATTTGGGTCGATCTCATCATGCATTACATAGCTCCTTTGCATTTGGCTTGTTGGCCTTGGGAGCATGTGAGTGTAGTATGACTTGCTTGCTTCATTTTCAATGATTTGAAACCATCTAACATGCCATTTCAGACCTTATGATGTGCTTGTTTGATTGCCTTGCATGCCTCTTTAATGCTTTAAAAGCATGTATCAAATGCTCCATGTTTTGGCCATGTTGTGTGCCTTTGACTTCAAGCCTCTTAGATGCCATCTAAGTAGTCATTTGGCTTGGCTTTCACGTGCTAAAACTCTATTTTAGGTTGTTTAATGCATGCCATATTTGTTTTGCATAAGTGTAGTTCAATACTTCCATGACTTGCCTTAAGTGTTCAACCTATGTTGCATGCATTTGTTTATCTTGCTTAACATGATTTGGCATCATTTCATAGCATGATTTTCAGAGCCTAAATTGCATGCTAGTTGTTCATTGTTGTGCCCCTTTAAGTGTGCTTAAGGGTTGTTTGTTATGCTTAAGTGTTGGTGCCTTAACTTGTGCATGTGTGCATGTGTGTTTGGCCCTCTTGACTTAGCATTTGGCTACTGATTTTGGGCCTTTTAGAGTTGCCTAATTCATGTATAAGTCCATCCCCCATTGGTTTGCATGCTTGCTTGTATGCCTTGCACAAGTGCATCACATAGTCCATGTTGCATGCCTAGTTGACATGTTTAGGGTTGCACTTGTATTGTGCATGCTAAGCCTCTTGAAGTGAAGTATGATGGAGGTTGAGCACCCTTATTTGCTTGTTTGCATTGCATGCATTTGAAATCAAAGTTGCATGCTTGGTTCTCTGGGCCATCACGCATGGAAATGCGCGATTGGTGGTCCGGGAATCGAGGCACATGCCCCCTTGGGTCAATAACATGATAAGGGGTGTGTATAGTGCATAAATACCTTGAATCACATTGCCATGCATGTTGTTGTCCTCTGCTGCTGTGAGTTGCAGGTTCTGCAGGTGTTAAGTGCCGGCCGGCACTATTTAGTGCCGACCGGCAGTCAATTGACAGCCGATGAATCAATTCAGTGCCGGTGGCCTCCTTCTTCAGCCGGTGGTGTTCTACCCCAGCCGGTGGCACTCCCCAGTGCTCTGAGAGGCACCTCTGAAGTTTTGGCAATTTTATGAGGAGAAGAGCAGAAGAAACAGAGGCAAATCATGCATGACAGTGCGATTCCGAGCCAGTCCCGAGCGCGCGCTGCATTTGGCCCTCATCCCGAGGCGATTTACTGTTTAATTAGATTAATTATTTTATTTAATTAATTTAGTTGATTTGTAATAATTAATTAGCTTGTGTAGTTAATTAGTTATTCAGTTTTGTGTATTCTTTTGGTCCCTCTGAGCGAGGGCATAACTATAATAAGTGTGTGTGGGTGTGTGCATGTCTTCCAACCCCCACTTCTTTCTCCCTTTTATTTACCTGCTTACAATGGTAGATTAGGGCACGTCTATTTTAGCATACCTTATGCTACGCATGCGTGCATTCATGCATTTGTTTACATGCATCGGGCTCGGCACATCATGCAAACTGCATCGTACTTTCAATTCCAAATTGAATACGTGGTAGTTGTTGCATTTCATGTGCTATGTTTAGGGTAGCCGAGCCTGTCTAAATTACATCCCTATATGCAATGCATTAGCCACTTAACATGAACTAGGACACGCATGTTTTCTAACTAGTTTTTGTTTTGGCACGGAGTACGATGTAAGTATTTTACGCTTTAGCATACCACATGCGTGTGAATGTTGCCATGACAGTATGCTTACCATGCGGCTAAATGCTTATGTGAGATAAACTGTTTGAATGCCTGTGGGTGGAGGTTGGATGGCTTGAGTTGGAATAACTCATTGAAATCCGTATTTTAGCCTACTTGCGAGTAGCAAATTCCAAAGCGTTTTCAAAACCAACGGATATGCAATGCTTGTTTCCAAATTAGGCGATCTAGTCTATACTTGTTTGCTGTGCGCATAACATAGTAATTCTAGGCTAATAATTGGAATAAGAACGCATAAAGTTTTCAAAATCAGATATCACGGTTAGTAGAGGCCGGTCTTGACGGGCGAAAGTGCTCATAGCTGACCTTCCCCGATCGTACCCAAGCTCCCGAGCCAAGACCACTTTGGTGATGACGGACATGTGGCCTTCGGCACCGAGTCAGGGTTTCCTAAATTTCCCATTAAAAAAATATTTAGGTGGCGACTCTGTAATCTGGCAAAGCAGTCCATGTTTGGCACTACTTTTTCAAAAATCTGTTTTCTCAAACGATTTGCTTGATTTGAACTCTTTGGTTCAGACTAAGAACCGTGACAGAAAAGGGAGTCCGAACTGTAGATAGAAGCCCACGGGCGCATCTACAGGGGTTTACGGGTGACCTTGGCATCTTTCCAATTGAAGGGAGACGCGGGTCAGTAGTGGAAGTATGTGCGAGGGCGCATTGGTGGAACTTGGGAGGCCTTTCTTGAAGCCTTCCAGGACAAGTATTTGCCGGCTACAGTGAGGGAAAAGTTGAGGGATCAGTTTTCTCAGCTTGAGCAGTTGAATACACTAGTGGCAGAGTTTGAGGCCACCTTTACTAGCCTATCTAGGTTTGCACCTGAGTTAGTGGCAATTGAGGAACGCCGTTGTCTAGAGTTCGAGAAGAAGTTGAGGACCAGACTCATGTTTCGAGTTGCCGGGTCCATGATTAGGGATTATGGGCGCCTTGTGGAGGCTGCAGCCGGTCTTGAGACCATAGGGGGTTATAACCCTCAACAGTCCCATAGAGCACATTCGAGGTCTACCTTTCCAGTACCAAGTTCGGGTTCTGCGAGAGGTGGTCAAGGAGACATCACTTGCTACAAATGTGGTCAGTTGGGCCACAAGTCTCCAGCTTGCCCGCGAAGAGGAGAAGGGCAGTGTGCAGTTTCATCTTCGGCCCGTTCTCAAGGCCAGAGTCAGGGAAGAGGCTAGCCACTCACTTGTTATTAGTGTGGGCAGGCGGGGCACCTGAAGAGATTTTTTCCACAATTGCGTGGCATATCTGGTGCGTCTGGTTCGAGGCAGACACAGAGTTACTAGCCAGTGCAGTCAGTTCAGGCCTCGAGGGCCAATCAGGGAGCCTCTTCGGCTCAGTCTGTGCAGTAGTCTTACGCTCCCAGAGGTAAGCAGGTAGATCAAAGGCCTACGAGGCACGTGTATCTTTATTCTGGCCAGCTTATGCAGCTTGTACCCATCATCTGTGAGAGGTACCTTTTTGTTTTGCAACTCGGTTGCTAATGTGTTGATTGATACGGGTGCATCCCATTCCTTTATAACTTCTGCATTTGCATTTGTTTTGGGATTGGAGTTGGCGTAGTTAGCATCTCCTATTTGTGTTGTATCTCCCATTGGGGGCGAGATGATTTTGAAACAAGGGTGTCGGGGTTGTGATATAGAGGTCACCGATCGTCGGTTTTCATTTTCTTTTGTATTAATGGACATGTCTGGGTTTGATGTGATTTTGGGTATAGACTGGTTATCATCATATCGGGCTGTTATAGATTGCTACCGTCATAGGGTTACTGTATGTACCTTGAGCGGTGACTGTTTCCATTTCTTGGGGGATCGGGTTGGTAGAATCTTATCACCGGTGTATGATCCACGAGGGTAGAGTAAGCTAAGTTGTCTTTTCGCTAGCTTTATGAATAGTGAGTGTGATGAGACTAGGACGGAGTTGCCAAGAGTGGTTTGTGAGTACTCAGACGTCTTTCTCGAGGATCTAGTTAGTTTACCACCCCATCAAGAGATCGAGTTCTCTATTGACTTAGTGCCTGGCACAGCATCGATTTCCATGGCACCGTATCGTTTTGCCCCAGCCGAGTTGAGTGAGTTGAAGGTTACCAAAAACTGAACCGGGCTACGGTTAAGAATAAATACCCTATGCCTCATATAGATGATCAGTTTGATCAGTTGAAAGGATCCCATTGTTTCTCTAAAATAGACTTGAGATCGGGTTATCATCAGTTGAGGGTTAGGGAGGAGGATATCCCGAAGACGGCATTCCGTACACAGTATGGCCATTACGAGTTTCTGGTGATGCCTTTTGGGCTCACCAGTGCACCGACTATGTTTATGGACGAGATGAATCGGATCTTCCGGGAGTTCTTAGATCACTTTGTGGTCGTTTTTATGGACAACATTATGATTTATTCACCTTCTGAGGAGGAGCACAAGGAACACTTGCGAGTGGTGCTTGCGAGTGGTCCTCAACCCCGTGTTGTTTCCACAATACTTTGACCAAGGGAATTGTCTTGCCTCGCAAGACTTGGTCCCGCCTATCCAAGACTCGCACCGGTCTCTCCTCATACGAGGCATCCTCATCTACCTCTAAGTTGGTCCAATCCAACACATGTGATGGATCCGGCTCATGTTTCCGAAGCATACTAACATGAAACACGTCATGCACTCCGAAAAGTTACGAAGGCAACGCCAAACGGTATGTAACCTCCCCAATCCGCTCAAGGATCTCAAAAAGACCAATAAACCATGGGGATAGCTTCCCACTCTTTCCAAATCTCATCAAACCCCATCTAGGTGATATTTTCAAAAAGACATGATCACCCACCTCAAATGACAAAGGTCTCCTCCTACGATCGGCATAGCTCTTTTGACGGCTCTGGGCTGTAACCAACCTCTTACGGATAAGTTCCACTTTCTCCGTCATTTCCCAAACCAACACTGGACCTAACAAAGGTGCATCACCCACCTCGGCCCAACACACAGGAGATCTATACGGTTAGCTATACAAGGCCTCAAATGGTGCCATGCCAATACTCGATTGGAACTGTTGTTGTAGGCAAACTCCACTAAGGGTAAGTATCTCTCCCATGACCCCTTAAAGTCAAGGACACAGCCTCGAAGCATATCCTAAGGATTTGAATAGTATGCTCGGACTGCCCGTCAGTCTGAGGATGGTAAGCCGTGCTAAAAGTCAATCTAGTGCCCAAGGCACTCTACAAACTCTGCCACAACTGAGCAGTGAAACACGGATCTCTATCTGAGACAATCATTACTGGGACCTCGTGCAATCTCACTATGTCCCAGATATACAAGTCAGCCAGGTAGTCTACCGAATCTCTTACGTGCAGAGGGATAAAGTGCGCCAACTTGGTCAACCGGTCAACTACCACCCAAATGGCATCACTACCCCGTTGAGTCGTTAGAAGACCCATAACAAAATCCATCGTGACGTGCTCTCATTTCCACTCGGCTATAGGCAAGGGTTGCAACAAACCTGCTGGCCTCTGATGTTCGGCCTTTACTTGCTAACAAGTGAGGCACTTTGATACAAATATTGCCACATCTTTCTTCATACCGCTCCACCAAAACTGGTGACTCAAATCACGATACATCTTTGTGCCTCTTGGATGCACCACAAGGCATGAATGGTCAAACTCACGGAGTACTTCCTCTCGGCAAGACTACGACACAAACAAACGGTCACGATACCTCACACTCAAGTCGGGATACATAGTCAAGCCCTTCTCTACCTTCCCACCGGAGATCTTCTTACAGATGGATTCTACCTCAAAGTCACCCCTCTACGCTTCTAACACTCGGTTCACAAGTGTAGGTTGTGCAACCACAGAGAACAAGGCTGCAGACTCAACAAACTCACCCAGATACAAGTTAAAATCCCCAAGGCCACCCAACATCTCACATTCCTGAATGGCAATACAAGCCACATTGTCGATAGATTTTTGATTCATGGCGTCGGCCACTATATTGGCCTTTCTCGGATGGTAATGCAACTCGAAATCATAATCCTCTATGAACTCCATCCACCTTCTCTGCCTCAAGTTCAAATCTTTCTGTGTAAACAGATATTTCAAACTCTTTTGATCAGAAAACACCTCAAATCTCTCGCCATACAGATAGTGCCTTCAAATCTTCAAGGCAAAAATCATGGTTGCTAACTCTAGGTCGTGAGTAGGGTAGTTGCTCTCGTGTGTTTTCAACTGCCGTGAGCCATAGGCTACTACTTTTCCGTCTTGCATCAATACACAACCCAAACCTTCTCGTGAGGCATCACAATATACTGAATACCCTAAACCCCTCTCCGGAATAATTAAGATTGGAGCGGTGGTAAGTCTAACCTTAAGCTCTTGGAACGACTTTTCACAAGTCTCACTCCACACAAACTTAACCCCTTTCCTCGTCAATTTAGTCAAAGACGAAGCTAATCTGGAAAAATCCTTCACAAACCGACAGTAATACCCGGCCAATTCCAAGAAACTACGACATCTCGAAAACAATCTTAGGTTGTGCCCAATCCTGCACTACCTCTATCTTGGATGAATCTACATGTAGCACGTCCGCGGGGGACCTCGCGCTACAGTTCGGACTCGATTTGTGTCACGGTTCCAAATCTGAACCAAAGAGTCCAAATCCGGCAAATCGTTTGAGAAAACAGATTTTTGAAAAGTAGTGCCAAAACATGGACTGCTTTGCCAGATTACAGAGTCGCCACCTAAATATTTTTTTATTGGGAAATTTAGGAAACCCTGACTCGGTGCCGAAGGCCACATGTCCGTCATCACCAAAGTGGTCTTGGCTCGGGAGCTTGGGTACGATCGGGGAAGGTCAGCTATGAGCACCCCCTTTCGCCCGGTCCGAAGACCGGCCTCTACTAACCGTGATATCCGTTTTTGAAAACATTATGCGTTCTTATTCCGGTTATTAACCTAGAATTACTATGTGATGCGCACAACACAAAAGTATAGACTAGATCGCCTAACTTGGAAATAAACATTGCATATCCGTTTTGTCTCGAAAAACGTGTTAGATTTTGCTACTCGCAAGTAGGCTAAAATATGGATTTCAATGAGTATTCCCAACTCAAGTAATCCAACCTTCACCCACAGGCATTCAAACAGTTATATAACACATAAGCATTTAGCCGCATGGCAATCCTATTGTCATGGCAGCAATCACACGCGTGCGATATGCTAAAGCAAAAACACTTACATCGTACTCCGCGCCAAAATAATAAACTAGTTAGCAAAACATGCATGACCTAGTTCATGTTAAATGGCTAATGCATCACATACAGGGGTGCAATCTAAACAGGCTCGGCTAACCCTAAACATGGCACATGAGATGCTATCACATAGCACGTATTCAATTTGGAATTGAAAGTACGATGCAATTTGTATGATGTACCGAGCCCGGTGCATGTAAACAAATGCATGAATGCACACATGCATTGCATAAGGTATGCTAATTTAAATATGCCCTAGTCCATTACCATTGTAAGCAGGTAAATAAAAGGGAGAAAGAAATGGGGGTTGGAAGACATACACCCACTCACACACACTTATTACAATTCGCCCTCGCTCGGAGGGACCAAAAGAATAATATACAAAACCGAATAAATAATTAACTATCCTAGCTAATTAAATATTACAAATCAATTAAATTAAATAAACAAACTAATTAATCTATTTAAGCGATAAATGCCTCGGAAGGAGGGCTGACCGCAGCGCGCGCCCGGGACTCGCTCGGAATCACACTGCCGTGCACGGGTTGCCTCTGTTTCCTCTGCTCTCCTTCTCTGAAAATTCCCAAAACTTCAGGAGTGCCTCTCAGAGCACTGGGAAGCATCACCGGCTGAGGCAGGGAGCCACCGGCTGAGGGAGGAAGCCACCGGCTCTGAATTTAATTATCGGCTGCCAAGAGGAAGCCGGCCGGCACTAAAGAGTGCCGATCGGCCCTTTATCCCTGCAGAGAACACTGAATCGACAAAGCAGAGGAAACCAAAGGCAAGGAAATGCAAATCAAAGTATGTATGCACCAAGCACATCCCTCATCATGCTATGGACTCAAGAGGGTATGTGCCTCGATTCCCGGGCCACCAATCGCGCATTTTTATGCATGATGGTCCTAAGAACCAAGGGTGCAAATTCAATGTCAAATGCATGCAATTCAAACAAAGGTGCCAAACCTCTATCAAACTCACTTCAAGAGGCCTAACATGCACAACGCCAATGTAACCCTAAACATGTCATCTAGCATGCAATATGGCAATGCAATGCAAGAATATTGTTGTGTAAACATATAAGCATGCAAAGCAAATTAGGAATGGACTTACACATGAATTGGACAGCTCTAAAAGGCCCAAGAACAGTGGCCAAAATGCCTAGAAAATGAGGCCAAATGCACACACACATATGCAAGTGTTAAGGCCCAAGACTTAGGCAAACCAAAGCAATTCTCATGCATACTTAAAAAGGCCAAACATGGACTACTAGCATGCATTAATAGCTCTGAAATCACTTCAAACATGAAACCAAATCATGCAACAAATCAAATTAAACAAAGCATGCAAATAGCCTAGGCTTAAGGCAAGCTAATAGGGTATTAGACCACACTTTGCACAAACATACATGGCGTGTACTAATCAACCTAAAACAGGTTTCTAGCATGTCAAAGCAAAGCCAAATGGCCACTTAGATGGCATCTAAGAGTCATTAAACCAAAGGTATGCATTAAAGCCAAAACATGGAGCATTTAACACAAGCTCAAGAAGTCACAAAGAGACATGCAATGTAAACATACAAGCACCTCTAGGGGACTGAAATAACATGCTAGGTGATCCCAAACCATCAAAACAATGCAAACAAAGGCATGCTACACATCCATACTCTTAAGGCCAACAAGCCAAACACAAAGAGGACATGGAATACAAGTCATGGTCGACCAAAATGACTATGGACAGACCTCATACATGGCAAAACAAGCATACAAGCTTCATAAACACAAGCCTAAATCAAGCTAGAAATGAAGGCACACAAACTAGGCATGTTAAGGCATAAAAGGGGATTACATGGGAACTATGCTAAGCATGCATAGGGGACCAAAACCAACTTGAAAACATGTTATATCATAGTAATATAAGCATAGAAAACAAGTCAAACAAGCTCAACACACACTCAAGCATAGAGCTCCTTAAGGGAGCAAAATTTGCCCTTTTCAAGGACATCAAGGGGAGGGGGTGACCCTCTCCTTTCTAGGACTTTACGGCACCATCTCCACCACTGAAATCCCTCAAGATTTCAGTGGTGGAGAGGCCCAAGCACACAAGTCCCGGATCTCTCCAAAATAGCACAAAAAAATGACCTTTTCAAGGTCTAAGGGTGGTCAAACTTGCTCAAACCACCAAGCACCCTTAATGAACAATAAAGAGGACTTGAAAACAGAGATTTTATGTGTTAATCACTAAGCACAAAAACTGTTTTAAACTAAGTAAAAACAAGTTGCAAGAATGGGGTAAAAAGTGTAAGTTTCTCACCCTTGATGACTACCTTCACAAAGGTTGTTGGTGTTGCCTCCTTGAGCTCAAAAACCACCAAAAACTCCAAGAACAACCTGCTGGAGCCTCAGTTCCAAGAAGAAAGGTGGGACACTAGGTGCTAGTGTGCAAAAGTAAGCACAAAACACCTAGTTTGCAAAGAGAAAGAGAGAGATATAGAAGTTATATCTATTCTAACCCTAAAACCAGAGCTCTAGCTCTCTAACAATGGCTAACCCTCTGAAAATTGCTAACCCTAAGTCAAGAGGGAGAGCTTTCCTCTTATAGAGCTTGTAAACTTACAAGCTAAGGAAACAAGACCTCATCCCTCCATACACGTGTATGGAGGGGAAGCAAATGCTCAAAAGCTGTCTGAAAATATCTCAGAAAGCAAGTGCACAGTGGTCGGCTGGGCAAATTGGTCATTTTGCCCAAAATAGTGCCGACCGGCACAAAATAGTGCCGACCGGCACAATATAGTGCCGGTGACAACTACAGCCAGCCGGTGGCCTCTAGCCCCAGCCGGTGGTGTGTGGGGATGCCTCATAAAGCATTCCCTGCCCTTTCAAGGCAAAACACAAGTGTTTGGTGCAAAACCAAACACAAACAGTCGAGTTCGGAGGTCCTGAGGCAAGGCTCGCACAGCCGAGAACTCCGGGGACTCCAAACGAACACAAACATGGATAATCACCGAGTGTTCCAACGGTGACGTCCAAGTCTTGAGGACGGTCAAAAATGGGGTGTCTACACTACAGTCACCCCTTCCCCGGATACTACATGGCCTAAGAACATAACCGCTCTTAGCCAGAACTCACACTTCCCGAACTTAGCATACAGCTTATGGGCTCTAAGTAACTCAAGCACCACTCGCAAGTGTTCCTCATGCTCCTCCTCAGAGGGTGAGTAAATCAGAATGTCATCCACAAAAATGACTACAAAACGGTCTAAGAACTCTCAGAAGATTCGATTCATCAAGTCCATAAACACAACAGGTGCATTGGTTAGCCCAAAGGGCATCACCAGAAACTCATAATGGTCATACCGCGTATGGAATGCCGTCTTCGGAATATCCACCTCCCTTGCCGTCAACTAATGGTAACCCAATCTCAAGTCTATCTTAGAGAAACAACGGGATCCTTTCAACTTGTCAAACATATCATCTATACGAGGCGTAGGGTATTTGTTCTTAACCGTAACCCGGTTCAACTTTCGATACTCAATACAAAGTCTCAAGGCCCCATCTTTCTTCTTAGCAAAGATGGTCGGTGTTCCCTAAGGCGAAGTACTAGGGAAAATAAAACCCTTATTTAGTAATTCCTAGAGTTGAATCTTCAATTCGCTCAATTCAACTACTGCAAAATGATACGGTGCCATGGATATCGGTGCCGTGCCAGGCACTAGATCAATAGAGAACTTAATCTCTCGATGAGGTGGTAAACTAGTAAGGTCCTCGGGAAAGACATCCGAATACTCATAAACCACTCTTGGCAACTCAACCCAAACTTCATCACTCTCACTACTCAAAAGGCTACCAAGAAGACAATTAAGTTCATTCCACTCATGCGGATTATACACCGATGGTAAGACTCTACCAACCCATACCCCTAAGAAATGAAAACAATCGCCGGTCAAGGTACATACAGTAACCCTCTGACGGTAGCAATCTATAACAGCCCGGTATGACGACAACCAGTCCATACCCAAAATAACATCAAAGCCAAACATATCCATCAATAGAAAAGAAAAAGAAAGCCGACGATTGGCGACCTCTATATCACAGCCCCAACACCCCTGTTTCAAAACCATCTCGCCCCTAATAGGCGATACTACACAAATAGGAGATGCTAACTGTGCCAACTCTAACCCCAAAACTAATGCAAATGTAGAAGATATAAAAGAGTGGAATGCTTTCGTATCAATTAACACACTGGCAACTGAATTGTAAAACAGAAAGGTACCTCTCACTACTGATGGAGCAGGTACGAGAACTGGCGCTGTAATAGCATACGCGCTCCCCGTAGGCCTCTGATCAACCTGCTCACCTCTAGGAGCATAAGACTGCTGCACTGACTGAGCCAAAGAGGCTCCCTAATTGGCCCTCGAGGCCTGTGCTAACTGCGTTGGCTGGGGACTTTGTGTCTGCATCGAACGAGATGCACTAAGTATGCCACCCAACTTTGAACAAAACCTCTTTAGATGCCCCACCTACCCACACTGATAACAAGTGAGCGGCTGGCCTCTACCCTGACTCTGGCCCTGAGAACGGGCCGAAGATGATGTTGCTCGCTGCCTTCCTCCCTTCTGCGGGCAAGCTAGAGACTTAAGGCCCAACTGACCACATTTGTGACAAGTGATGTCGCCCTGACCGCCTCTACCATAACCAAACTTGGTATCGGAAAGGTAGACCTCGAAAGCACCCCCTAGGACTACTAAGGGTTAGAGCCCCTCTGCCTCTTACTGTCCCCCTGGCCATCCTGACTCCTTTTGGAGCCCCTCATCCTCTCCTCATCGTCATGCATGATAGTCTCAAGATGGGATGCAGCCTCTACAAGGTGCCGATAATCTCTAATCATAGATCCAGCCACCCTGAACATGAGTCCTATAAAGCCCTAATTATTTTGTGATAATGCCTAATAGCTAAAAAGTGGTTGAAATAGTGAAATGATCATGTTATGAATTAAAGAAGTTGATTAATGATTTGGTGATTTATTGTAATTTAATCTGGTCACATGATTTATTTTTTTAAAACATCTACTTTGTGATTGAGTTGATATTAATTAAATATAATGAATGGTTAATTTTGATTAATTGTTAAAAAGGGAATTTAACCATAAGATTGGGAATTTTGGGCAATAACCTTGTTGAGTTGAAATTGAGCGAATTATGATTTGTATTCGGAGGTTGAGCTTCTGGTTAAATGAATGAAACGAGTCTTTCATTATATATGCACATGTACAAAAGTTGTTGTATTACGAATTAGAAATTTTGGAAATTGACGTTAGAATGTAGAGAAAATTATAACTCTTTTGTGAATTGAGGAAGAACCTTGGTAAAAGTTGAAAACCTTGGAACATCATAAATGTTGTTCGACATAATGGTTCTCAAGAATTTAATGATTGTATTTCGTGCATTTAATACATTTTTCTTAGAGGTTTCATCCTTGGTCATTGGTGGAGGATGATATTGTTGTGTTGATAATTGTGTGTATGCATTACACCTGTTGATTGTACTTTATCATGTTGTGATGGTTGGTAACGTGTACTGCACTGATAATGAGAGGTACCATTCCCTTCCAGTTAGCGCCTGGAGAACTGGCAAAGGTACCATTCCCTTCCAGCTGGTGTCTGGTAAATTGGCATTTCACTGTGAGAAAATGTATTATTGGCTTACCATGGTTGAGGCAGGCAAAGTGGAATTGATTTACTACTATTACTTCGGTATATTGAGTGTGTTATGTGTTATGGTGATTATGATTCAGTAAGGTTGAGTTGCCTCATATGTTGAGTAGATGTGTTCATGTATGTGTGGACGTGCTAGAGGGTGTTACAGGAATTTCCTACCTTGAGTTATTTTATTGAAGCTATTTTTTTTAAGTGTTGCGTCTAAGGTTGAGAATGTGATGAATGTGTGGAGTCAGACTGGGGTTGTATTATGGGTATGAACAATTTGAAGAAATCGGATTTTGGTGAACGCGCTTTCAAAGGAAGGAAAAACAAAGAGAAATAAAATGGATATTATGTGTTATTTTGTCACTAATCGAAAATACGGTTATTGGGTAATGATTCTTTAATTGGGAAATGGGTAGTAAAAGCAAACCTTGGTGTTGTTGAATAAACTGAACGTTTTCGAGAAAAGTAATTATGTATGTATAGTTTGGCTATAAAATGTCACATTATTTATATGGTATGAGACTAGCATTCATGATCATGGCTATCTGTAAGTTGTTATTGCTGAGGATCAAGTTGAGATCCCTACTGGACTTTATGTTTATCCCGCGTTGCTAATCCTTATTCAGGTGAACATCGAGGTGTGCTACAAGGTCATGGATTTTCCTTAACTATTGGCCACGGGGCCTTTTATTTGTGGGTGGAATGCCTTTGATGTAAAAAGGGTTAAACCCTTTCTTGTACTTTAAAGATGTAAGCCTGAGGGCAAATTATTTAGTTATGGTCATGTTGTATTGGTTTTATATTCGCTTGAGAGAACTCTTCCTTATGTATTCTTCATAAATATAATGAGCTTCTGTATGCTATCTCTGAAATGGAACTTATGATAATGGCTTTGTTAATGAATTCCGAGTAATAAGAAGTGGGGTGTGACAACTTGGTATCAGAGTGAGCCGGGTTTGAATACCTTGGGCTAGTGCGAAGTGGTTTTACCACAAAAAAGGGTTTATTATGCTTGGTGAGGACATTGCATATAGTTAGGATAAATGTTAGGGCTTTTGTGTTGCATTTATTTGACCATGGGATTAAGTTTCTTAGATAGTACTTGTGGCCGGTGAACTTACTTTGAGGTCCTCTTGGGAACACGCCTGATCAATGTGGTTTCTAATAGGAATTCTTTGGGAGTTTCGGGCCGAGTAGCTATCCTCGTAGACTTGATTCAACTATGTGTTTAGATGTTTAAATTGTTTATATGTATTGGGAATTATATGTTTTGGGGGTTAAGTGCATCTTGTTGCTTAGTGGTGGTGAGTGTGTGTGTGCCTCTGGGAGGCCGTTGAGATGTGCACTTAGTTGATTTTGTTTTCAAATTTTACAAGATGTCTACACGAGGAAATAGAGTACGGATGAGTGCTAGGGGTATCAGTAGGGGCATGGCGGTTCCCCTAGTACCTGTCATTGCAGCATCGGCTGTCGGCGAGCAAGTTGCACGCGAGGTTGTGAGAGCGCTGCAAAACGCTCTAGCTCACAATGAAAGGGACAACGGGCGTACCCTTAAACTTACTAAGGAGTTTCTTCACTCCAATCCCTTCGAGTTTTTGGGGGAGGCAAAACTGCTAGAGGTGGAGAGTTGGTTGGAACAGATTACCAAGACTCTTGATACACTCAGAGTCAAAGACGAGGGGTTGAGGGTTTCTTTGGCGACCTTCTAATTGAAAGGAGATGCGAATTATTGGTGGAAGTATGCTTGGAACACTGTAGATGCCACGTGGGTTGCATTTACCGAGTCCTTCTTGGCCAAGTATTTTGCTCCTTCTGCTCGAGAAAGGTAGAGGGAGCAGTTTGTTGAGTTACGCCAGGATGCTACTCCTTTGGCTTAATTTGAGATGAGGTTCACTAGTTTGTCGAGGTTTGCTTCAGAGTTGGTGGCAACAGAGGAGCATCGTTATGAATTTGAGAGGCCATTACGTGATGATATCCGGGAGAAGGTGGTTGGATCTATGTGGAAGAATTATTTTGCTTTAGTTGAGGCGGCGGCCCATGTGGAGGCCATGGTTAGCAATGTTGGTCGAGTTAGAGAGGAGGCCACTTTGGTAACTCCTACAGTTCATAAGAACACTAGGCTTAGCTAGAGGTGGAGGTGAGCGCATGCTCACTCCCAAGCTTGGTCCTTGTCTTCATCGGGGGTTTCGATCTGTTGGGGAATTCAGTGAGGTTCAGGCCCCGAATCAGGTTCAGAATTGGGAGACCGTTGTTTGTTTTAGTTGTGGTCAGCAGGGCCATGTTGGTCATTTTTGCCCTTTGCGTGTGAGTTCTTCGGTTGTTTCAGAATCTACTCAGACCTTGTCCCATCAGTCCAGTCGGGGACATTATCGGTGCAGAGACCAAGAGGCCGAAGCCGAAGCTTCGCGAGGGTCAACTTTTAAACCAGCGCAGTAGTATCACCCTTGAGAGGGACTTTTGTTTTAGAGATCTATGTTATAAATTGTGAAGCTTTTGTTATTGATCGATGTACGGCAGGATGCTCAGGCACCGTGATTATGTGATTGCATATGTATATGTATTGTTGTTTGTTTACCCTCATGAGTTGGGCATGCAGTGAGTCTTGAACACTCTTTTATATATGTGTAATAAAAAGTTGTTAAGGGTATCGATGATCCTAGTATTATTGTATATCAGCTGTTGAATTTTGTGATGGCCTTTGATTCTTAATTAGTTTGGAAATTGTTTGTGGAGAATGAGAAGTCTGCGGAATTTTTGTGACTAGCGTAGTGTTCAGATGAGGGCCAAAATTTTAAAAGCTTTATTGTGTTAAGTTTGAGGAAGTGTGAGACTTTAGAGTTTTGCGAAGATTGGTGGAACTGATGTGGGAATGTCTAGGGAGTGTGAGGTTCGTAATCTCGGCATGGTGAGGCGGGCACTAGTGTGTGTCGCTTAGTGTCTTAAGTTGTTGACCAATAAGTTCGTTGTGGTCCTATCGACCATGAATGGGGATAGCGTTGTGCCATAATCAGTTATGAATTGGTGGTGTTATTAGATTTTGAGTAGAGTTTTGAGTGGGAAATGAATTTCATGGATAGATGCTTGAACTATTACTAGAGTGATGAGTGGTTTGTGTTCTTAGGTAACGAGCGTATTATTGGTAAGAATTGTCTAGTGTGAACGGGATCGTGTGATCGCCATTGACCTATAAGATTGTGTTGGCCATCTAGGCATGTGAGTAGAATTCCTTTGGGAATGATATGTAGGTGTTTGAAGACCGGGAGCGGAAAATTCTTGGGTGATTATCAATGTGCATTTCTCGGAGTATAATTTTGAAGACCCGTGAGTCGAGTAAAGTGTTAGCTTCTTGGTTGGGAACACTTGTAAGCTTTCGTGTATCAATGGTCTTTTGGTTAGTGTTTATGTTGGTATGGAACTTTCAGAGTTTGGAAAAGTTATGTGTGTTGTTTTGCTTCTTTCAGCACCGTGGTTATTTTTATTGGTTGTGGTTATAGAAATGTAATTGTCGCATTTTGGAAGTCACTGTAAGTGTGATGGATGTAATTGGGTGATGGTTGGGATTCACCGATTGTTTGTTGGGAAAACTAAACTGAAATGTGATTATTGGTTTTGAAAAGCTTTCATGGCTTTTTTTTATTATTATTATTTCGACTAAAATCTTGGGGTTGAGATTTTAAAGTTTGTTTTGGGAATGTGTTTACAAAAAAAAAAAATTGGTTTTACTCGAAGTTTATGACATGAATCTTTTGTCGAAAGACGGTGTGAATTTAAGTAAAATTTTGAGAAAATATATAAATGAGGAAAAGAGTTTTCTTCCAAGATGATATGAACAATCCCTATTCTAACTAGTTTATGTGCCCGTTTTGTTTACCTTGTGTGGATGATAATTTGCATAATAATAATAATGATCATGACTTGATGAAATTCTATGATTGTAATATTTTGTGTTGAAGGCATAGTTCTTATCTCTGTTAGTTATGATTGTTGAAATATTATGTTGATGTTGGTTGTGGCATCACTATGTGTGTGATAGACGTTGTTGGATGACGGCAGAGATTCGCCAGTTGTTATGTTGGAACGGAATTGAGAATAAATGAGATTTGTATCTTGCTTGAAAGACACAAAATGTATTTGGCTTTTGATCAGTGTGGGTCTTCAACACCTTTGAGAAAATGTTTTATATGTAAAGAAATGATTTTTACCAAGAATTGAGAACAAGATGAAAATTTTCTTTTGGGATTGAGTTGTTAATTATTGTAACCACTTTAATTGTATTGCTAAATCTTGAATTTTATATGTTCAGTTATGTGGATCGATTGGAGCTGTAAGAGTTTCTTAGGCCAGAGTCTTGCCTTGGGTCGTGTAACGCCCTCAAAATAAGGCATTAAACATTCATTCGAAAGATACATACACATGATACCAAAGTTGTATTCCATTCATCAAAGTGTTCTACACAAAAGATGTTACATGTTAATCAACAAAGTAAATGTCCTACGGGCTTACATCTTTCCAAGTATAACTTGGTTACAACAAAAGAGGGTCAAAAGCCCTTTACAAGTTAGAGCCCTTGGCTTTGAAAAGAAAACATATAACACAAAACAAAACAACCAAAACAGAGACTTCAGCCCCGAGACCTCCCAAGCTATGACCTTGGAGGCAGCATGTCACATGTACCTGAAAATGGTGTCCCAAGTAGGGTGTGCCAAAGCCCAGTAGAGATATGCTAAACAGAATATAAGAATTAACTAAAACTTTAACATCCGATAAATGTTTAACACAAGTAAACTACGTACATCCTCTCCATAACCAATTAAATCATTAACATAGTCCAATATTATCCCAACAGTTTAAAATGAGACTACAACTCATATATCAACACTTCAATAGCAAACATCATTCATCACTTCCATTCACTTGCCATTTTACGGAACTACGTCTGAGGGAACCGGCACCCATGAATAAATAAGATTTTGGGAATGGTACCCTGGACACTCCGGCCAACTTAGTTATCAATGGAGTCCATCACCTATCTCCTCCTACACAATAGAGTACATCCACTATCTCCTCCCATACAAAGATACACAATGTATTAAACATGTTGGCATATACAATGACCCAACAAATTCACATATTTAATATTTATATCCAACCGTCATATTCAATGACATCAACGAAGTGATTAGTTTCAATTTACCTAATCATCATGCAGTTTCTATAACAATCAAGACTATCCTCCACCGATAGCCCAAGACAGATATTTCTATACAGATAAATAAATTGATCAAACAGATAATTTATTAACTTTTCTATAGGTGTGTGATTTCTCAATCCAACTACACCATTCAATTACAATTTCCCTAATTTCAAGATTCTCAACCCAATTTCATGTTCCCACAATTTACCAAATTAATTATTTAAATTCAATTAGGGCATTAATCCCCCTTTCTTAATTATTGCACCCAAGGTCCAATTTCACCAATTACATACACATAACCCCTTTTTAAGGCCTCACATATACAATGGAGCCCAAAGGTAGAAAACCCCTCTTTCAAACATTTCAAATCTCAAACGCTAACTTCCCAAAATTTCCAAATCCCTCCATTTATACAAAATGACTAATGTTTATGTCAAAACTCATAATTAAGAGTATAGCATCCCTATCTCAAATGAAGAAGCTCAAAGGAGAAGGAAGAAGAAAACCCAAGATGCTGCAAATCCAAGATTTTTCAAATCAAAAGATAGCCCAAACCAAGCTCTAACTTTCTTACAAAGGGACTAGGGTAGAGAACCTCTAGAACATGGAGTATTTGTAAAGAGAGAGTGTGTAGAGTGAGAGAGGCAACTGGATTAGGGTTTTTGGATGAAAGAGATGATGCAAAAGTAATGAATATCACGCTGCTGCCAACTAATATAATCGAGGCTCGCTCGAGTGCAGGAGTGGTCGTTCAAGCGACCAGACACAAAAAAACCTCGCCGGAGCACAAGAAGCGTCGCTCGAGCAAAGAATACCAACCTTCAGGTCCAAAAGAGACGCAGACGCACGCTCGAGCGCAACATTGCTCGCTTGAGCGAAGAGACACAAGACACAAAGCTTACTCGAGCGGAAGCTGCGTCCGAAAAAGAAACCTGAAGACCCACAATACTCGCTAGAGCGCACAAACCCTCGCTCGAGCGAAGAAGCAAACACCCAAGGCTCGCTCGAGTGCAAAAAGCCTCGCTCGAGCGAAAAAGCCAAATCCTAGGCAGCAACCATTTGTTTCAACTCACAACCAACCTGTTTCAAACTTGCCCAACACATCCCAAAACTCAAATACAAGGAATCAAAGGAAGAAAAAAATATATGTATACAACAATACTCAACCATGGAACCCTAGTCCGGAACACTATAAGTAACGGGGAAAACCAGGATCGCTATAACCTCCCCCCCTTAAAGAATTTCATCCCCGAAACTTTATACAAGTTACAAAATCATGCTTATCTCAATTTTCAATATAATTACAATACACCACTTACCGACATGATCCACTACCGATCATTCCATCTCTTCCTGAGAGAATCACCTTACAAAATATAGCTCATTATGCATTATCAACATGCATTCTTTCAAAATTTAACTAATCTCAACACATATATCTTGTGCTTTTCAAACATATTCAATGTTTACAACAAGTTTATATTTCCGAAACTCAAATAACATATGCAATGTTCAAATTCAACTCATGTTTCCGAAACATACTCAACGTTCATACTACTTTCATAATCTTAAAACATATACAATGCTTTATAACCCAAAACATATACAATGTTTTTATAGTTCATTAACAAACAAAATTTTCTGCATGACCTTAAATACCCACAAATTGGTTTGGATATTTCTCTCGGACCTCCAACTCACGTTCCCAAGTGGCCTCCTCAACCCCGTGATGCTTCCACAATACTTTGACCAAGGGAATCGCCTTGCCTCGCAAGACTTGGTCCCGTCCATCCAAGACCCTCACCGGTCTCTCCTCATACGAAGCATCCTCATCTACCTCTAAGTCGGTCCAATCCAATGCATGCGATGGATCCAGCTCGTATTTCCGAAGCATACTAACATGAAACACGTCATGCACTCCAGACAGTTGCGGCGGCAATGCTAAACGGTAGGCAACCTCCCCAATCCACTCAAGGATCTCAAAAGGGCCGATAAACCGAGGAGACAACCTCCCACTCTTCCCAAACCTCATCAAACCCCGCCTAGGTGATATTTTCAGAAAGACATGATCACCCACCTCGAATGACAAAGGTCTCCTCCTACGGTCGGCATAACTCTTTTGGCGACTCTGGGCCGTAACCAACCTTTTACGGATAAGTGCTACTTTTTCCGTCATTTCTCGCACCAACTCCGGGCCCAATAAAAGTACATCACCCACCTCAGCCCAACACACTAGAGATCTACACGGTCGGCCATACAAGGCCTCAAATGGTGCCATACCAATACTCAATTGGAAACTGTTGTTGTAGGCAAACTCCACTAAGGGTAGGTGTCTCTTCCACGAACCCTTAAAGTCAAGGACACAGCCTCGAAGCATATCCTCAAGGATCTGAATAGTACGCTCGGACTACCCGTCAATCTGAGGATGGTAAGCCGTGCTAAAAGTCAATCTAGTGCCCAAGGCACTCTGCAAACTCTGCCACAACCTAGCAGTAAAACGTGGATCTCTATCTTAAACAATTGACACTGGGACTCCGTGCAACCTCACTATGTCCCGAATATACAAGTTGGCAAGATGATCTACCGAATCTCTTACACGTATGGGAATAAAGTCTGCCGACTTAGTCAACCGGTCAACTACCACCCAAACGGCGTCACTACCCTGTTGAGTCCTCGGAAGACCCACGACAAAATCCATTTTGACGTGCTCCCATTTCCACTCGGCTATAGGCAAGGGTTGTAACAAACCCGCTGGCCTCTGATGCTCGGCCTTCACTTGCTGACAAGTAAGGCATTTAGATACAAAAACTGCCACATTTTTCTTCATCTCTCTCCACCAAAATTGGCGACTCAGATCATGATACATCTTCGTGCCTCCCGGATGCACCACAAGGCGTGAATGGTGAAACTCTCGAAGTACTTCCTCTCGGCAAGACTCCGGCACAAACAAGCGGTCTCGGTACCTCACACTGAAGTCAGGATACATAGTCAAACCCTTTTCTACCTTCCCACAAGAGATCTTCCCCCAGAGGAATTCTACTTCAAGGTCACCCCTCTATGCCTTTAACACTCGATTCACAAGTGTAGGTTGTGCAACTACAGAAAACAAGGTTGCAGACTCAACAGACTCACCCAGAAGCAAGTCGAACTCCCCAAGAGCACCCAACATCTCCCATTTCCGGATAGCAATACAAGCTACATAGCTAATAGACTTCCTGCTTAGGGGATCGGCCATAACATTGGCCTTTCCCGGATGATAATACAACTCAAAATCGTAATCCTCTATAAACTACATCCACCTTCTCTGTCTCAAATTCAAGGCTTTATGTGTAAACAGGTACTTTAGACACTTATGATCCGAGAACACCTCGAATCTCTCACTATACAGATAGTGCCTCTAAATCTTCAAGGCAAAAATCACAGCTGCTAACTCTAGGTCATGAGTAGGATAGTTCCTCTCGTGTGTTTTTAACTGCCGCGAGCCATAGGCTACTACCTTCCCCTCTTGCATTAATACACAACCCAAACCCTCTCGTGAGGCATCACAATACACTGCATAACCCAAACCTCTCTCCAGAATAATCAAGATTGGAGCGGTAGTAAGTCTAACTTTAAGCTCTTGGAACGACTTTTCACAAGTCTCACTCCATACAAATTTGACCCCTTTCCGCGTCAATCTAGTCAAAGGTGAAGCTAGCATGGAGAAATCCTTTACAAACTGACGGTAATAACCGACTAATCCTAGAAAACTACGAATCTCAAAGACACTCTTAAGCTGTGCCCAATCTTGCACCGCCTCTATCTTGGATGAATCAATGGTCACCCCTTCCCAGATACTACATGGCCTAAGAATTTAACCTATCTTAGCCAGAACTCACACTTCCCAAACTTAACATACAACTTATGGGCTCTAAGAAACTCAAGCACCACTCGCAAGTGTTCCTCGTGCTCCTTCTCAGAAGGTGAATAAATCAGAATATCGTCCACAAAAACGACTACAAAGCGATCTAAGAACTCCCGGAAGATTCGGTTCATCAAGTCCATAAACATAGCCGGTGCATTGGTGAGCCCAAAAGGCATCACCACAAACTCATAATGGCCATATCGCGTACAGAATGCCGTCTTCGGGATATCCTCCTCCCTGACCCTCAACTGGTGGTAGCCTGATCTCAAGTCTACCTTAGAGAAACAATGGGATCCTCTCAACTGATCAAACAGATCATCTATATGAGGCATAAGGTACTTGTTCTTAACTATAGCCCAGTTCAGTTTACGGTAATCAATACAAAGTCTCAAAGTCCCATCTTTCTTTTTAGCAAAAAGGGCCGGTGCTCCCCACAGCGAAGTACTAGAGCGGATAAAGCCCTTATCTAGCAACTCCTAGAGTTGAATTTTTCAACTTACTCAACTCGGCTGGGGCAAAACGATACGGTGCCATGGAAATCAGTGCCATGCCAGACACTAAGTCAATAGAGAACTCAATCTCTCGATGGGGTGGTAAACTAAAAAAATCCTCGGGAAAGACGTCTGAGCACTCACAAACCACTCTGAGCAACTCAATCCGGGTCTCATCACACTCACTACTCATACAACTAGCGAGAAGACAACTAAGCTCAATCCGCCCTCACGGATCATACATTGGTGGTAAAACCTTACCAACCCGATCTCCCAAGAAATGAAAACAATCACCGCTCAAGGTACATACAGTAACCCTCTGACGGTAGCAATCTATGACAGCCCGGTATGACGATAACCAGTCTATACCCAAAATCATATCAAACCCAGACATATCCATCAACACAAAAGTAAATGGGAGCCAACGATCGACGACCTCTATATCACAGCCCCGACACCCCTGTCTCAGAACCATCTCTCTCCCAATAGGTGATACAACACAAATACGAGATGCTAACTGCGCCAACTCCAATCCCAAAATAGATGGAAATGCAGAAGATATAAAAGAGTGGGATGCACCCGTATCAATTAACACATTAGCAACCGAGTTGCAAAACAAAAAGGTACCTCTCACAACAGATGGAGCGGGTACAAGCTCTGGTGCTGTAATAGCATACACACCCCCCGTGGGCCTCTGATCTACCTGCTCACCCATCGGAGCATAAGACTGCTGCACGGACTGAGCCGAAGACGCTCCTTGATTGGCCCTCGAGGCCTGCACTGACTAAGCTGGCTGGTGACTCTGTGTCTTCCTTGAACTAGATGCATCAAATGTGCCACCCAACTGTGGGCAAAACCTCTTCAGGTGCCCCGCCTACCCACACTGATAACAAGTGAGCGGCTGGCCTCTACCTTGACTTTGGCCTTGAGAACAAGCCGAAGATGAAGCTGCTCGCTGCCCTCCTCCCCTCTGTGGGCAAGCTGGAGACTTATAGCCCAACTAACCACATTTGTAACAAGTGATGTCTCCCTGACCGCCTCTCCCATAACCTGAACTCGGTACTGGAAAGGTAGACCTCGACTGCACTCCCTAGGACTACTGAGGTTTAGAACCCATCTACCTCTTGCCGTCCCCCTGGCCATCTTGACTCCTCCTGGAGCCCCTCATCCTCTTCTCATTTGCATGCATAATGGTCTCAAGATGGGCAACAGCCTCCACAAGGCGCCCATAATCTCTAATCATGGACCCAACAACTCGAAACATGAGCCCGGTCCTCAATTTCTTCTCGAACTCCAAACACATACGCTCCTTGGTCGCCACCAGCTCCGGCGCAAATCTAGACAAGCTAGTAAATGTGGCCTCGAATTCCACCACTGGCCTACTCAACTGCTAAAGCTGAGAAAACTGATCTCTTAACTTTTCCTTCACTGTAGCCGACAAATACTTGTCCTAGAAAGCTTCAACAAAGGCTTCCCAAGTCTAATAAAGGTAACAAAAGGATTAGCACATTCACAAATGTGCCGAAGCTATTTCACTCACGTCTTAATGCGTTGGACAACAATAATTCACTCCACATAAGCACATAATCACATTAGCACTTACGAATTTCATTTCTGGATAATGACCATCTCGTGGCATTGCTAGAGTTCCAATTAGAAACGGCAGTGATCAAGTGCCTTTCTAACAGGACTGCTAGAAACCCATAAACCTGATCAACATCCTAGAAACTAAATCTCATACCCATATAGTCACATAAACATGTTATCACATAAGCACATAACATTACATTTAAGTCTCTAACAAAGAAGACAAACCCATTGTGGTACTAACCACTTCCCACGTACCCAAAGTATTGAAACCCAGTACGCTTTGATACCAAGTTGTAATGCCCTCATAATAAGACATTAAACATTCATTCGAAAGATACATACACATGATAGCAAAGTTGTATTCCATTCATCAGAGTGTTCTATACAAAAGATGTTATATGTTAATCAACAAAGTAATTGCCCTACGGGCTTACATCTTTCCAAGTATAACTTGGTTACAACAAAAGAGGGTCAAAAGCCCTTCACGAGTTGGAGACCTTGGCTTTGAAAAGAAAACATATAACACAAAACAAAACAACCAAAACAGAGACTTTAGCCCTGAGACCTCCCAAGCTATGACCTTGGAGGCGGCATGTCACCTTGTAGCACGTCCGCGGGGGACCTCGCGCTACAGTTCGGACTCCCTTTTGCGTCGCGGTTCTAAATCTTGAACCAAAGAGTCCAAATCCGGCAAATCGTTTGAGAAAACAGATTTTTTGAAAAGTAGTGCCAAACATGGACTGCTTTGCCAGATTACAGAGTCGCCACCTAAATATTTTTTAATGGGAAATTTAGGAAACCCTAACTCGGTCAAGGCCACGGTCCGCTATCACCAAAGTGGTCTTGGCTCGGGAGCTTGGGTACGATCGGGAAGGTCACTATGAGCACCCCTTTCGCCGTCCAAGACCGCCTCTACTAACCGTGATATCCGTTTTTGAAAACTTTATGCGTTCTTATTCCGGTTATTAACCTAGAATTACTATGTGATGCGCACAACACAAAAGTATAGACTAGATCGCCTAACTTGGAAATAAACATTGCATATCCGTTTTATCTCGAAAAACGTGTTAGATTTTGCTACTCGCAAGTAGGCTAAAATACGGATTTCAATGAGCTATTCCAACTCAAGCAATCCAACCTCCACCCACAGGCATTCAAACAGTTTATCTCACATAAGCATTTAGCCGCATGGTAAGCATACTGTCATGGCAACATTCACACGCATGTGGTATGCTAAAGCGTAAAATACTTACATCGTACTCCGTGCCAAAACAAAAACTAGTTAGCAAACATGCGTGTCCTAGTTCATGTTAAGTGGCTAATGCATCGCATATAGGGATGTAATTTAGACAGGCTCGGCTACCCTAAACATAGCACATGAAATGCAACAACTACCACGTATTCAATTTGGAATTGAAAGTACGATGCAGTTTGCATGATGTGCCGAGCCCGATGCATGTAAACAAATGCATGAATGCACGCATGCGTAGCATAAGGTATGCTAAAATAGACGTGCCCTAATCTACCATTGTAAGCAGGTAAATAAAAGGGAGAAAGAAATGGGGGTTGGAAGACATACACCCACTCACACACACTTATTACAAATTTGCCCTCGCTCGGAGGGACCAAAAGAATACACAAAACTGAATAACTAATTAACTACACAAGCTAATTAATTATTACAAATCAACTAAATTAATTAAATAAAATAATTAATCTAATTAAACAGTAAATCGCCTCGGGATGAGGGCCAAATGCAGCGCGCGCTCGGGACTGGCTCGGAATCGCACTGTCATGCATGATTTGCCTCTGTTTCTTCTGCTCTTCTCCTCATAAAATTGCCAAAACTTCAGAGGTGCCTCTCAGAGCACTGGGGAGTGCCACCGACTGGGGTAGAACACCACCGGCTGAAGAAGGAGGCCACCGGCACTGAATTGGTTAATCGGCTGTCAATTGACTGCCGGTCGGCACAAAATTCCTGCAGAACCTGCAACTCACAGCAGCAGAGGACAACAAAATGCATGGCAATGTGATTCAAGGTATTTATGCACTATACACACCCCTTATCATGTTATTGACCCAAGGGGGCATGTGCCTCGATTCCCGGACCACCAATCGCGCATTTCCATGCGTGATGGCCTAGAGAACCAAGCATGCAACTTTGATTTCAAATGCATGCAATGCAAACAAGCAAATAAGGGTGCTCAACCTCCATCATACTTCACTTCAAGAGGCTTAGCATGCACAATACAAGTGCAACCCTAAACATGTCAACTAGGCATGCAACATGGACTATGTGATGCACTTGTGCAAGGCATACAAGCAAGCATGCAAACCAATGGGGGATGGACTTATACATGAATTAGGCAACTCTAAAAGGCCCAAAATCAGTAGCCAAATGCTAAGTCAAGAGAGCCAAACACACATGCACACATGCACAAGTTAAGGTACCAACACTTGAGCATAACAAACAACCCTTAAGCACACTTAAAGGGGCACAACAATGAACAACTAGCATGCAATTTAGGCTCTGAAAATCATGCTATGAAATGATGCCAAATCATGTTAAGCAAGATAAACAAATGCATGCAACATAGGTTCAACACTTAAGGCAAGTCATGGAAGTATTGAACTACACTTATGCAAAACAAATATGGCATGCATTAAACAACCTAAAACAGAGTTTTAGCACGTGAAAGCCAAGCCAAATGACTACTTAGATGGCATCTAAGAGGCTTGAAGTCAAAGGCACACAACATGGCCAAAACACGGAGCATTTGATACATGCTTTTGAAGCATTAAAGAGGCATGCAAGGCAATCAAACAAGCACATCATAAGGTCTGAAATGGCATGTTAGATGGTTTCAAATCATTGAAAATGAAGCAATCAAGTCATGCTACACTCACATGCTCTCAAGGCCAACAAGCCAAATGCAAAGGAGCTATGTAATGCATGATGAGATCGACCCAAATGACTATGGACAGAGCTAGATCATGGCAAAATGAGCATACAAGCTTCATGGACCTAGGCCTAAAACATGCTAGAAATGAAGGCACACAACCTAGGCATATTAAGGCAATAAGAGGCATTACAAGGCAACTATGCTAAGCATGCATAAGGGACCTAAACCAACTTGAAATCATGTTATAACATGGCAATATAAGCATGGAAGACAAGTCAAACATGCTCAACACACACTCAAGCATGAAGCTCCATAAGGGAGCAAAATTTGCCCTTTTCAAGGACATCAAGGAGAGGGGGTGGCCCTCTCCTTCTTGAGACTCTAAGGCATGCTCTTCACCACCGAAATCCCTCAAGATTTCAGTGGTGAAGAGATCCTAACACCAAAGTCTCGGATCCTTCACAAAATAGCACAAAAAGTGGCCTTTTCAAGGCTTAAGGGTGGTCAAACTTGCTCAAACCACAAAACACTCTTAATGAACAATAAAGAGGCTTAAAAAATAGAACTTTTATGTGTTATGTACTAAGCACAAAAATAGTTCTAAACTAGGGAAAAATGGAATGCAAAAATGGGGTAAAAAGGGAGTTAGTGTCTCACCCTTGTTGACCTCTTTGACAAAGATGTAGTTGATGCTTCCTTAGGCTCAAAATCTGTCAAGAACTTCAAAAACCAGCCCTTAGAACCTCAGTTGCAAGGAGAAGGTGAAACACTAGGTGTTTGTGTGCAATAGTAAGGCACAAAACACCTAGACACACAAGAGAAGGATAGAGATAGAAGGTGTATGCAACTCAAACCCTAGAAAAACCAGAGCTTCTCTCTCTCTTTTTCTCTCTCACTTCCTAAATTTTTCTAACCCTTGAGCCAAGAGAAGAGCCTTCTCTTGTATAGGCACCAAAGACTTACAAACTAAGTCATCCAAGGGCTCATCCCTCCATACACGTGTATGGAGGGGAAACAAAAGGCAAACAGCTGTCTGAAAATATCTCAGAAAGCAGCTGTAAAGTGGTCGGCAGGGCAAAATGGTAATTTTGCCAAAATGAGTGCCGACCGGCACAAAATAGTGCCGGTGGCAACACCAGCCAGCCGGTGGCCTCTAGCCACAGCCGGTGGTATGTGGGGATGCCTCACAAAGCATTCCCTGCCCCTCCAAGGCAAAACACAAGTGTTTGGTGCAAAACCAAACACAAAACAGTGAAGTTCGGAGGTCTTGAGGCAGGGCGCGTAGCCGAGAACTCCGGGAACTCCAAACAAACACAAACATGGATAATCACCGAGTGTCCCAACGGTGACATCCAAGTCTTGAGGACGGTCAAAAATGGAGTGTCTACAGTTGCCCCTCTTTGACAGAACTCGGAAGTCATAACAATGACGGGAGTGAATGTCAAAGCCCAGAGACGACCCATTTTTGACAAGGCCGAAGACTTGGACAAACATGCAAGACAAAACAAGGTATGCGCCCGAAGGCAGGGGCAAAATGCAACTGACAATGCAAGAAGCCGAGCATAACTTATGATCATGCAAAGAAAGTTGTAATGAAGCACACATGCAACAGTTATAAGCTAGCATATGCCAATCTACACTATAATGCAGAAAGGATGTAAGAGAATTATGTAATTCTCAAAATGTCTCACGCGGAGGATACAATACCTGTGCGGCTCGTCTGGTTGCACCGGCCTCAAATGAGCCGTACATACAATATCGTGCCTGCAAAGAAAGTAAACTTAACAGGTACAATATTGTTAGTGTGCATGCACGACATATGCAATGCGACTGCTAAATAATATGCAATATATACAAAACTATGTATGAATAATGCAAATGGAAATGCAATGCAATTGAAACTAATGCAAATCCAAACTACATGCAGGGCAATTGAATCATGATTCACTCGTAAGCGGTTCAAAACCACACATATGTCAAATAGATTGATGGAGGTAGCAAGTCCGTCTCCCATAGAACGATGTCTAATCTATGAGTACTTCGCACAGACACAAGAACAAGTATTTGGTGGATTGACATAAGTGGGGTGACGATCCGCTGGGGAGGGAATAATGATCCTAATGCCGGACGCAACAATTACACTATAATGCAATGGATGCAATGGATATGGCACGCGGGCCAAACCGTATCTCACCTAGGAAAGGCATGCACGCATACAAGCCATGTCTAACACAGAAAAGGTGCCGCAACCTCAAACCAACATACCAACGTGGAGTAGGCGCGATACACAAGCAGAACTATGCTTTGACGTGAAAAGTATAGGCACATACCAGACCAAGCTCAACAAGGAAAGGCGCAAGCCATGGATGGAAGATGATGCAGTGAAATGCATGCAATGGAATAGATACAATGGGCATGGCACGCGGGCCGAACCCAGTCTTTCCTAGGAAAGGCATGCACGCATACGAGCCATGTCTAACACAGAAAATGTGTCGCAACCCTCAAACCAAGCTCGTCAAGGAATAGGCGCGTACACAAAAATTGTGCTTCGATGTGAGCAGTAGGGGCACATACCAGACCAAGCTTGACCTGGAAAGGCGCAAGCCATAGATGGAAGTGATGCAGTGGATGCATGCAACTACGATGCAATGGAAATGGATATCTACAGAAAATGCATGACATATGCACTATACTATGATGATGCATGATAAATGCATGTTCTTTTTGTTTTTTTGTTGTTTTTTTTTGAAATGCATGACATATGCAATATTATCAATGATGCATGAAATGCATGTTTTGTTTTTTGAATTTTTTGAAATCTTTTGGAATGCATGACATATGCAATATTATGATGATGCATGACAATGCAGTATGATGCAATGGCTACGATTGCAGTTTTCCCTATTCTCCCAACGGGGCGATATGCTAGGTTGGTTCAGTATCCAGAATCAAGGCGTAAACACGCCGCCTCAACCTATGGGGCTTCCATACAGATTTCAAGCCGAGGGTACACCCCCTGGGTATTTAAACCAGACTTTAGTCTCGGAAATTCCGAACCTTTGCGTTCTAGGCGTAAGCCGTTCAAACTCTAGTTTTCACCGTCCCCTTTGGTCTCCTAGGAACTCACCAAGAACACGCATGTGGCTTTACCAGACCACCGAAAGTCGTTCGGGCACGACAAACACCGAAGGAAATGCACCTTCAAAGGATTTAAGGTCTCCCAGACCGGGATGCAAATGTAGTGACGGTTTTGCACCCTCCAAGGATTTAAGGTCTCCTAGACCGTGCGTGTTTGAGATCTCGCTAGACCCAGGGGGGGCAACTGATGAGATGCGCGAAACAACGCTATGGAATGCATGCCAAATGCAATGAGGTGCACCTTAATGCACCGAAGGCCTTGTACCTCCCGAGGATTTAAGGTCTCCTAGACCGTGCGTGTTTAAGGTCTCGCCAGACCCGGCGGGGCAACTGCTACACAATACTCTAAGTGCATGCGAGGCAAATGGGGCAAATGAGACGTGCGTGCAATGAGGTACGCGCGCCTCAAAGGATGGAAAATGAAGTGCAATGAGGTACGCCAAACGGCGCGATGTGCAAAATAGCGCGATGAAATGCACGCCAAATGCGATGAGGCGCACACCTTAGTGCACCGAAGGTCTTGCACCTCCCGAGGATTTAAGGTCTCCTAGACCGTGCGTGTTTAAGGTCTCGCCAGACCAGGCGAACTCTGAGGTGCGCGAAATAGCGCGATGGAATGCGAAATACAAAATGATGCACGCGAGGTAGTACACCTCACATGGATCAAAACGAAATGCAAAATGAAACACGTGAAGTAGTACACCTCACGTGGATCAAAAGGAAATGCAAAATGAAGCACGTGAAGTAGTACACCTCGCGTGGATCAAAATGAAAGGCAAAACGAGGCACACGTACCTCGAGATGCAATGAAATGCGAAATGAGGCACGCATACCTCATTTGATAGAACATGAAATGCAAAACGAGGTGCAAAACGAGGCACACGTACCTCGAGATGCGATGAAATGCAAAATGAAATGCAAAACGAGGCACACGTACCTCGAGATGCGATGAAATGCAAAATGAGATGCAAAATGAGGCACACGTACCTCGAGATGCGATGAAATGCAAAATGAAATGAAAAACGAGGCACACGTACCTCGAGATACGATGAAATGCAAAATGAAATGCAAAACGAGGCACACGTACCTCGAGATGCGATGAAATGCGAAATGAGATGCAAAACGAGGCACACGTACCTCGAGATGCGATGAAATGCAAAATGAGATGCAAAACGAGGCACACGTACCTCGAGATGCGATGAAATGCAAAATGAGATGCAAAACGAGGCACACGTACCTCGAGATACGATGAAATGCAAAATGAGGCACGCATACCTCATTTGATGGAAAATGAAATGCAAAACGAAGCACACGTACCTCGAGATGCAATGAAATGCAAAATGAGATGCAAAACGAGGCACACGTACCTCGAGATGCGATGAAATGCAAAATGAGATGCAAAACGAGGCACACATACCTCGAGATGCGATGAAATGCAAAATGAGATGCAAAACGAGGCACACGTACCTCGAGATGCGATGAAATGCAAAATGAGGCATGCATACCTCATTTGATGGAAAATGAAATGCAAAACGAGGCACACGTACCTCGAGATGCAATGAAATGCAAAATGAGATGCAAAACGAGGCACACGTACCTCGAGATGCGATGAAATGCAAAATGAGGCACGCATACCTCATTTGATGGAAAATGAAATGCAAAACGAGGCACACGTACCTCGAGATGCAATGAAATGCAAAATGAGATGCAAAACGAGGCACACGTACCTCGAGATGCGATGAAATGCAAAATGAGGCACGCATACCTCATTTGATGGAAAATGAAATGCAAAACGAGGCACACGTACCTCGAGATGCAATGAAATGCAAAATGAAGCACGTGAAGTAGTATACCTCACGTGAATCAAAATGAAATGCAAAACGATTGAGAGTATGACACGCATGCCACACGACAATGCAAAACGGTGCAAGTCGCAAGGGACGTGCAAGATGGCGCGCTACGATGCGCCGGACAATGTGATGGATGCGCGTGACGCACATGGGGCAACTTTTGAATCTCTGTAAACGATAAAAGGATACAAAAGGATACAATCTTTGCTTGAATTTGAGTGCCACTCACAGTAGACACAGTCCGAAGTCGAAACGGAGGCCGGTTGAACATCGGGGGTGCATTTTCTTGCACTTTCTTGAGCTATGAAGACCCAAAAACTCCTCATTTTGCCTAAAAAAGGCCTTGGGAACACCACCGGCTGGGTGGGGAGGTCACCGGCTGCCACCGGTTGCCTAAAATTCTCCACCGGCACAATAATGTGCCGACCGGCACAAAATAGTGCCGACCGGCCAAAAATGGCTGATCGGGGGCAGTTTTGCCATTTTACCTCGGGTCTTTTAAAATAGGGCTTGAAACCCTATTCCTTTCACTTTGCCACCGCCGAAATCACTCTCTCTATCTCTCTAGAGCTTTGTTCTCTCATCTTTCGCTCATTTCTTTGAGTTTTAGGCTTGATTTCGTCGTTCGATTCGCGAATACCTTCGCGTTTCGCACATTTCCACCCGATCGAAATCTCGTTTCGGGATTTCTTTTGCTATTTCCGCTTTTTCGGGACTTGTTCCCCTCGATTTTCTCTACATTTCCGTGTATTCTCATCTTCCGACCTTCCCGGCCATTTCCGGCCCTCTCGGGGTTGACCTTCTCGGTTGACTTTTCGTATTCCGACCCAGTTTTCATCTTCCGGTCATTTTTTCACTACCACTACTATGGCTGACGACGTTCCTCATGTCGGGACTCCCCCGGATCATGAGATGGATCCCGGGGTTGAGTTCCTCCCGCTGAGCGAGCGACCATTTGACCCGGCGACCTACCGCCCGGCCATTCACGTACTTCCGCCAGATGGACTCCGCCACTTCCGCAGTTTTGACAGGGCTCTGGACCCGGAGCTTCTGCTACGCGAGCCGACCTCGCACCTATCCTTCGGCGCTTCCGAGGTAACCCTTTTCTCTGCTTTACTTTCTGCAATGTAGAACTGTAAACTATCAACTGCCATAGCTGATTACAACCTTTAATTGCTTAGCTCTGATATACTATACTGTAGTTGATCGTAGATAACTTCACAACTGATATCTGTTTAGGACCGACACACGTGCACACACACTGCACTAGCCTCAATCACCCATACACACGGCACACCGTATTTTACTACAAACTCACCGATACCCGGTATTTATTTGAATCTGAAAACCTGCACACATGCTAGATTTATACTGAATTGAACCACTCGAACACGCTGACGTATTACATGCTATAGTTCACTGTAGGCACACCGTGACCCGTTATCTGCTTGAATCTGAAAAATGTGCACACGTACACCATATCTGTATGCTGTTCCTCACAAACACACTGACACATCACAGGTCGTAGTCCACCGTAGTACACTGAAACCTGATATCTGCTTGGCTCTAAAAAAAATGTGCACACATGCACCATGTTTGCATCGCATTTACTCAAAAACACACTGATGCATCGCATATTGTAGTTTACTGTAAGTACACCGGCATCCGGTTTCTGTTTGAATCTGAAAACCTGCACACATGCTAGATTTATACTGACTTTAACATGTTTCCTCAGAACTGTGTATTTCATATTGCTTTGCAACCATTTGTTTGTAAACAGAGAGATTCTCATACCATCCGTGGATATGGGAATGTTTCAGCTCGAGATTGGTACCTGGAGCTTCCGGAGGCGGTTAAATCGCGTGGCGACGGTTCCTTCTGCAGGGGTTTGACTCGGCTTACTGCCTGCAGACCTCTTCTAGCTACCCTAGCAGAGAGGTGGTGGGACACTGTAGACACCCCATTTTTGACCGTCCTCAAGACTTGGACGTCACCGTTGGAACACTCGGTGATTATCCATGTTTGTGTTTGTTCGGAGTTCCCGGAGTTCTCGGCTCGCGCGCCTTGCCTCAGGACCTCCGAACTTGACTGTTTTGTGTTTGGTTTTACACCAAACACTTGTGTTTTGCCTTTGAGGGGCAGGGAATGCCTTCTGAGGCATCCCCACATACCACCGGCTGTGGCTAGAGGCCACCGGCTGGCTGGTGTTGCCACCGGCACTATATTGTGCCGGTCGGCACTATTTTGTGACGATCGACACTCCTTTTGGCAAAATTACCATTTTGCCCGGCCGACCACTTTACAGCTGCTTTATGAGATATTTTTAGACAGCTGTTTAGCTCTTGTTTCCCCTCCATACACGTGTATGGAGAGATGAGCCCTTGTTTGCTTAGCTTGTAAGTCTTACAAGTTCTATAAAGAGAAGGCTCTTCTCTTGGCTCAAGGGTTAGCAAAATTCAGAGAGCTAGAGAGAAAAAGAGAGAGAGAAGCTCTGGTTTTTCTAGGGTTTGAGTTGCATATACCTTCTATCTCTATCCTTCTCTTGTGTGTCTAGGTGTTTTGTGCTTTACTATTGCACACAAACACCTAGTGTTTCACCTTATCCTTGCAACTGAGGTTCTAAGGGTTGGTTTTTGAAGTTTTTGACTGGTTTGGAGCTCAAGGAACCAACAACTTCAACATTTGTGAAGAAAAGCTTCAAGGGTAAGAAACTAGTCATTTTTACCCCATTCTTGCATTCCATTTTTACCTAGTTTAGAACTATTTTTGTGCTTAGTATATAACACATAAAAGTTCTATTTTTAGGCCCTCTTGGTAGTTTATTAAGAGTGTTTTGTGGTTTGAGCAAGTTTGACCACCCTTAGGCCTTGAAAAGGTCACTTTTTGTGCTATTTTGTGGGAGATCCGAGACTTTGGTGTAAGGATCTCTTCACCACTGAAATCTTGAGGGATTTCAGTGGTGAAGATGGTGCCTTAAAGTCCTAGAAAGGGGAGGGCCACCCCCTCTCCTTGATGTCCTTGAAAAGGGCAAGTTTTGGCTTCCAAAGGAGCACCATGTTTGAGTTTGTGTTGAGCATGCCTTGGTTGTCTTTCATGCTTATATTGCCATGATATAACATGTTTTCAAGTTGGTTTTGGTCTCCTATGCATGCTTAGTATAGTTGCCTTGTAATGCCTCTTTATGTCTTAACATGCTTAGGTGGTATGCCTTCATTTCTAGCATGTTTTAGACTTGTGTTTGTGAAGATTTTGTGCTCATATTACCATGTTTTAGGTCTGTCCATAAGTACTTTGGTCAATCTTGGCATGTTTAATATAGCCCCTTTGCATTTGGCTTGTTGGCCTTAAGAGTATGAATGTGTAGCATGCCTTTGTTTGCATTGTTTTGATGGTTTGGAACCACCTAGCGTGCTATTTCAGTCCCCTAGAGGTGCTTGTATGTTTACATTGCATGCTTCTTTGTGACTTCTTAAGCTTGTGTTAAATGCTCCATGTTTTGGTCATGTTGCATGCCTTTGATTCCAAGCTTCTTAGATGCCATCTAAGTGGTCCTTTAGGCCTATTTTGACATGCTAAAAATCTGTTTTGAGTTGTTAAGCGCATGCCATAATCGCCTTGCAAAGGTGTAGTTCAATGCCTCATTGGCTTGCGTTAGGCCTTGGGCCATTTGCATACTTTGTTTGGCTTGTTTTATTGCATGATTTGGCCTCATGTTTTGCATGGATTTCAGAGCTTTTCATGTATGCTAATAGTCCATGTTTGTGCCTCTTAGATGTGTTTAAGAGTTGCTTGATTATGCTTAAGTGTTGGTGCCTTAACTTGTGCATGTGTGCATGTGTGTTTGACCCTTATGCCTTAGCATTTTGGCCACCGATTTTGGGCCTTTTGGAGCTGCCTAGATCATGTCTAAGCCCATCCCCTATGTGGTTTGCATGCTTGTCTTGTATGCTTGCTTGAATGCCTTGCATAAGTACCATGCCATGATCATATTGCATATTAGATGACATGTCTAGGATTGCATCACATTGGCATGCATGCTAAGCCTCTTGAAGTGAGTTTGATAGAGGTTTAGCACCCTTGTTTGTTTATGTGGTTTTCATGCATTTGAAACCAAAGTTGCATTCTCGGTTCTTTGGGCCATCATGCATGGAAATGCGTGATTGGTGGCCCGAGAACCGAGGCACATCTTCCTTTGAGTCCAAAACATGATAAGGAGTGTGTTTGGTGCATACATGCTTTGAATTACATTGACATGCAAGTTGTTGCCCTCTGCTGCTGTGAGTTGCAGGTTTTACAGAATTTAATCAAGACCGGCCGTGATCAATTGCCACCGATGGAATTAATCTGCGGTGGTCTTCTCCTTCAGCCAGTGGTGCTCTACCCCAGCCGGTGGTACTCCCCAGTGCCCTGAGAGGCACTCCTGGGACCTTGGTAATTTTCAGAGGAGGATAGCAGGGGAAACAGAGGCAATCCGTACATGGCAGTGCGATTCCGAGCCAATTCCGGGCACGCGCTGCATTTGAGCCCTCTTCCCGAGGCGTTTACTGCTTTAATTAACTTAGTTAATTTGTTAATTAATTCAGTTAATTTGTAATAATTAATTAGCTTGCGTAGTTAATTAATTTGTATTATTCTTTTAGTCCCTCCGAGTGAGGGCGCAATTGTAATAAGTGTGTGTGAGTGGGTGTATGTCTTCTAACCCCCATTTCTTTCTCCCTTTTATTTACCCGCTTATGTTGGTAGATTAGGGCACATTTAAATTAGCATACCTTATGCAATGCATGCGTGCATCCATGCATTTGTTTACATGCACCGGGCTCGGTACATCATACAAACTGCATTGCAATTTTCAATTCCAAATTGAATACGTGCTACTCGCGCATTTCACATGCCATGTTTAGGGTTAGCCGAGCCTACTCTAGATTGCATCTATGCCTGTGTTGCATTAGCCACTTAACATGAACTAGGTCATGCATGTTTGCTGACCGGGTTATTGTTTTTGGCACGGAGTACGATGTAAGTTTTTACGCTTTAGCATATCGCATGCGTGTGAATGTTTGCCATGACAGTATGATTGCCATACGGCTAAATGCTTATGTGTTATAAAGCTCAATGCTCGTGGGTGGAGGTTGGATTGCCCGAGTTGGAACAACTCATTAAAATCCGTATTTTAGCCTACTTGCAGTAGCAAAATTTAACACGTTTTCGAGACAAACGGATATGCAATGTTTATTTCCAATTTAGGCGATCTAGTCTATACTTTTGTGTTGTGCATCACATAGTAATTCTAGGTTAAATAACCTAATAAGAACGCATAAAGTTTTCAAAAAGCGAATATCACGGTTAGTAGAGGCGGTCTTGACCGGGCGAAAGGTGCTTATAGTGACCTTCCCGATCGCATGCAGAGCTCCCGAGCCAAGACCACTTTGGTGATGACGGACATGTGGCCTTCGCACCGAGTCGAGTTTCTAAATTTCCCATTTTAAAAATATTTAGGTGGCGACTCTGTAATCTGGCAAAGCAGTCCATGTTTGGCACTACTTTTTCAAAAATCTGTTTTCTCAAGTGATTTGCCGGATTTGGACTCTTTGGTTCGGATTTAGAACCGCGACACAAAAAGGGAGTCCGAACTGTAGCGCGAGGTCCCCCCGCGAACGCGTCTACAGTTTCTGGCGACTCTGCTGGGGAGTTTAGAGAGCTTGACTCGAACTCGTGATATCCTGTTTTGATTTCATTTATGTGTCTCTTTTCATTGCATGTGCATTGGTGCGCCTAGGACACCGTGTTGGCCATCTGCTATTCCTGAGCGGTTTGCCGGAGGCTCGTCTTGTCAAGACATGTCCATAAGGCTGACCGGTTGCGGGCTCTGCCAGTATGGGAACACAAACCCTGGTTTTACCGGGGCACCCTTTTCGACCAATCGACCTAGTGCATATTCGGAATCCATAGTGACCATTCCAAACTAGGACAGGTTGCTTACCCGATTTTAGGTTGTTTGAAACCGCTGCATGCGTAGTGAAACCCTAGCTCCTGACAAAATAGGACAGGGAAACCCTACCCCAACATAGGGGTGTATTGGCTCTCATTTATATGCTATGTGCTTTTAGAATGTATCTCTACAGGGAATGCGCATATCAGTTTGCAAAATTTGGGTGTCAGGCCTGAGGGCACCAGTATCAGTGTTGTTGTGACTCAGTTATAGCTGCGGGTGTCAGATTTAGATTTGGGGTAGTGACTTCGGGGAACAGTGTTCAGTAGTAGAGTGCAGTTGTTCGACTACACCCGTGTTTGATCTGTTTGGGGCTGAAATACTGCTTGTTTTCCGTTTCAGTTCAGAGATTCAGAGAGTTGAGTCAGAATAACTAGTGTCTTCTCCTTGCTGAGGCAAGACCGAACATGACGCAGAACTCAGAAGAAATTGTGGTCATGACGGCCGCAATGAGTCAAGGAACCACCCCACAAGATGAAGCTACTGTTGACATGCCGCATCCGCCCAGGTCGCCTGCCGCACATCCAATTTGGACCCCTCACCTATATCAGGCTCGTGAGCCTACTACTTTTGAACTAATGGGAATGATAGGTGATCTTCAAAGGTCCGTGGCGGATCTCGCCTATGGGATGTCTGTTTCGCCACCAGTTGCACCATATGCCGGAGGCTTTATACCCCAGGAGCCCCCGCTACTGGGACGAATTGTAATTGAGCTCAGCCAACCGGAGATGGCCTCCAACTATGGCAACGACGCAAAGAAACCAAGTCCTGCATCAGCTGAGGCCGAGGACAAAGGTAAGATGAAAGCAGATGCCGACCCTATCGAACGACTGCTGTGGGCAGTAGAGGCTTTGAAAGCCGGCGGGATGAACAAGCAACAGATATCCGCGGTCACGACAAAAGCTGTGGAGGATGCTTTCCCTACTCCGCCTGAGGGCAGCTCCAGTCAATCAGAGAATCGGGATAGGCCCCGTCATGCCAAGACAGTTCTTCCCACTCCCAGCCTCGCATCCGGAAAGAATCAGAAATCCAAAGCCGCACCCGCTGACCCGTTCGCTAGTGCATCTAGCAAGAGTGCTCAGGTTCCAAAGTACCTACCCCGAGGGCGCAGGGTCTTCCATCCTCTCTACATGCCTTTGTCTAGGGCACTTCTGATTTTGGCCAAAAAGGGGCATCTTACACCCCTCGATCCTAGGCCGCTCCCCAAACCCCTTCCAGCAGGCCATGATGCCACTCAATACTGTGCGTACCATCAGCAGACTGGCCATGCCACTGATAATTGCTTCCGCCTCCGTCATGAGGTACAGGATTTGATTGATAACAAGGTTATCCTCCTGCCTACCTCGGCCAAATCAGTCACTACAGAGTTCTTAGATTGTGAGGACACAAATACCGAGGACACCGATACTGCGAGTATGTAATTGGGATTCAACCGCCTGCGGGCAATATCTGGTACATTTTTGGATATGGCGTTTGGCACGCATTTTTGAGCACCTGCCAATGCTAATTTTGTAAATCCTGACTCGAGTGTCGAGTCAGTCTTTTGTTTTTTGAGTTTGTCTCTCTGTATTGAGTCAGTCTTTTGCTTACAAGGTCTGTCTTGTTGTAATGAGTCAGTCCCTTTTGTATAGTATACCAGGTGATTTCGGGGTTGTTGCCTCAAACACCGTCTTGTCTTTCAATTAGTTGCTTTTGTTGTTTGAGTTTGTTCCTGCCGAGGAGCCAGTTATGCCAACAAATTTGAATGAAACAGCTGCAGCTATCACAAACTGAATTTGTTGCTATTCGAGCCAACCACGCCAGAGATGTGAATGGAATGATAGTGCTTTTCGCCTACTCTTGTGCTTTGAACATTGTCACAATGACCGAAGCTTTTCATAAAACTCTTTTCGAACACTGCGGTGATAAAAACAAAGAGGGAGGAATCTCTCGGGTTTTCACAAAATTTTGACCATTTTGAGAGAAAGAGAGGCATGCTAAGCCCTTAATGAATGAAATCATGCTTGTCAGCGTGAGTACTGAGAAGGACCCTGGCCTGATCCAGATTGGTTCCACACTGTCTTCGGCACGAGCAATTCGTCGCCTTCTTAAGAACTTTCAAAAACAAAATATTTTGCGCAGTCTTGCGAAGACCTGCGTGGAATCGCTCTCGAGATTACACAGCTTAGGATCGCTCTCAGCCTCGAGACTCGACCCCCCATTTTCAAGCCTTGGACCAGCATCCAGAATGTTCAAAAGATAGCTATCAATGCGACGCCTGTGTGGCCCAATTCAAAGCAGCCCTCGAGCAAGAGGCATCAAAGTCCGATCAGGAAGATCAGATCCCACTAAGCAAAGCTCGAGAAGTAGCCGGGATGGACCTTTCTGCAAATCAACACAATAGCCGTTCTCCTAGATACAGAGAGGCTTCAACCTCGAAACCATTTGGCATGGGCTTGCTACACTTTTTACCCTTTGAGAGGCTCGCTGGGCCGAAAACCCGGAAGGGCAACCCAGGCAAAAGTTAGAGCAAAGGAAAGATACGAAAATGCAAAAAAAAGAAAAAGCAAAAAAAGAAAATTCAAAAAGAAAAAAAAAAGAAGAAAAAAAATATAGCAAAAGAAATGCAAAAGAAAATAAAAAGAATGAAAAAGAAAAACATAGCTCGCAAGGTTGAAAACCTGCAACAGGCGCCTTGGCAAAAGTTAGAGCCTAAACAGTGAAGGTTAAAATACCCGAGTGTACCTTAACCGGAACTACGTAAGGCTTGATTCCCATGTTTGGGATACGTAGGCAACTTCATCCTGAAGTCCAGCCCCCAACGCTTCCATAGCGTCTTAGTCCATGTCATGGTTTTGATCACTCGTGCCTCCTCCGAATCTAATGTCTCGATTGCAGCAACTCGGAATTACGTGATCAACTTCCCCTTGAAGTCTAACCACCAACACCTTCCAGGTGACTATGTCCATATATTGATTCAAACCGTCTTCGACTTCTCCGCGTCCGAGGGTCCGATCGTCATCGACAAACACTGGCTTACAACATGCCACGGCATCATCCAAACAAGGGGCAACTTTCCGTTGCCATCCATTGCCATAAGTTGCCCTGAGTTACCGTTCAAACCAGGGGCAAACTTTTCGTTGCCTTCCCCCCCCTTTAAGCCAGGGGCAATTTTCCATTGCCTCCGATCCGAGTTTGCATATCTCGAGGGTAAGTTCCGCGCTCGTTGAGCATTGATTGTCTGCAAAAATAGTTTTTGAAAATTTTTACTGAGGTTGACTTATTTTCTCGAAAACTGTTTCGTTTTCAAAATTGGACCATGTTTGGACCCAAAAAGGAGAATTTTCAGTGCTCACAGCCTGATTCGCATGATTTTCAAATCAAAAATCGAATAAGTGTGTTAATCCAACTCTCATTTTGGTCAGAACAGTTTTAGAAAACACAACAAAAAATGGTCAAAATGGCGAACTAAGAGCACGATTGAGTCGGGTCCTCTGTCTTCCCCCCGTTAATATGCTTTCCAACAGGGCGCTCTATCCGCCAGAAGGAATAGCCGTGAGCTAACAGCGTTGGGTGTGAACCCGCGACTTCCTATTCATCTGTCATTCACCCTGGGGAGGGATGCAAAATGAGAGAATAAAGAATAGAGAGGAGTAAGTTGAGAGAAAAGTGAGAAAAGGGTTTTTGAGAGAAAAACCGAGCCTGAGGGCCGAGCGATGCGAGTATCACAAATCAGAAAGGGTGGGAGGTATACCCGGAGGAACTGGCTCCTCGAAATTTGAGGTCTCTTCTTTTAAACACGTCCGTGTGTCGTGTCTTTTGATTTGTCGGTCTCAATTTTGGCTTTGAGTCTTTTCCAAGTATGTCTCGTTGTGTTAGATCGTGTGCCTTTTGTTTCTTTGTTTGAGTCTGTCTCGCCGTGTTCTGTGGTAGGCTCGACACCCCGGTTGAAAACCCGTCTTCTTCCAAAAGGTAATCGCTTGTGCTCAGAATGCTTTGCCATTCTCTACATCCGTGCAAAGCAAGAGAAGGAAGGGAAAAATTTGGGACTTCCGAGTGTGTTTCAACTGCAACCGTATCAGTTTTGTGATCCGTCTTGTCAGATTAGGGCTATTTGTTCAGGGTTTGCTGTGTGCAGAATGAACCAAATGCTGTGTTATGGGCTGTATGCAAATCAATCCCCAGCAGATTAGTCCCTAGCAGAGTATGGGTTGTGAACCCAGTTTTGAGCAGTGGTTTGTATGAGCTGTTTTGCTGTTTAGTTGGTTGGTTATCCGATTATTACAGTGCAAGTGTTCAATTGTCAGACAACAGATCAATATCGTTTACATTTGAGGTGTAATATGATGCAATGCAGTGCAGGATATGAAATATACAAATGTAACATTCTTTTCAAACAAAAGTTCGTCTCATTTCGTATCATCTTTTTCGAATACATAGTTTGAGAAAAACAAAATCTACCTGCGGCAGTACATAGTACTCTATCTACCAAAAAGAGAAAAGTACAAGAAAAGAAAATGAAAGAAAAACAGCAAAAGTCTGGGTCATCATCATCATCAATGGCCTCGCGCCGGGGGATCCGTCCTCGCCCTCTTCCTAGGCAGAAGCACAGGAGCATCGTCAGAAGTATCATTGCCGGGCAGCCGAGCCCGAAGCCTCCTCCTCGAGGCCTCCGCCTCCGACTCGCCATCCTCACCTGGCTGGAGCCCGTGAGCTGTTCCCCATGGCTGCCCCCCTCTGGTGCGGGGGAATATCCTGCCATCCCGAGTAGAAATGGGAGGTCCAGATGGAGCGCCGCCACCTACGGAAGGACTCGGGAAGGGAGGCTGAAAAGTACAAAAGCAAATGCATCAGTATACATAAAGCAATTTATCAATACATAGAGTACAGTGTGTGAATGACGTGAGCAGTTTATCAGATTAGAATGCAATGTATGAGTACAGTGTGTGAATGCCGTGAGCAGTTTATCGGATCAGAATGCAGTGTATGAGTACAGTGTGTGAATGCCGTGAGCAGTTTATCAGTGCAGAATGCAGTGGATAAATACAGTGTGCCAAGTACTGTGAACAGTTTATCAGATGTTGTGTTATGCATCAGATTATGCAAAGCAGTTTGTATATAGTTTGGAACTATGTCGGAGAAAACATACCGGAAGGCCATAGAAGGCTAGGAACTCGAAGGTCATTGCGGCAAAGATCCCGCCATGGAGGCATTCGGCTCAATATTTGGGTGTACTCGGAGGAAGCTTGCAAAAGTATTAGATGCATCAATATTCGTGGAATATCAAATGAATCGAATCAAATAAAACGATCAGTATGCAATCTTGATAATACACCGGAGGTAAGTCGGGGATACCAACAAACTCATGACCGGTAGGGAGGAGCAAAGGGGATCGATAGGTCGCCCCATCCGACCCTCGGAAGATAGTAAAGTAAAGTAGGCGAGCGGCGGCGTCCCTCGTCCCCTGCACTCCCCTCACGCCACGAGCTCGAGCTCTCTGTGACGGTCCGCTCGCTCCCACCTCTGCCCTAGCGCCGGCGCCTTGGTCTCTGGCTCGGCTCGGCGACCACCACTCGGCCGCGCATGATGAAGGTCCGGACGTACTCTGATGTCGCCCTCACCTCTGGCCGTGCCTCCGGCCAATGGTGTAGTCCGCCATCTGCTTTCGGCGGTGGCGCCGGTGTCCCTCATATGCTCGGGAGGATGCTCGGGACTATCTGCTCGGGTAACCAAGTCCGGCAAGAAGCGCTCACCAGTACCAAGCCCAGACCGTGCCCTCCAGCAAAATCCGAACGCGAGGTCTCGATCGCGCAAGAAACCGATCTCGAAATATCAGGCAGAGGAGCCCATGGTCGCGGTGATCTCAAATTGAAGTGAGTTCTTGCCTCGATATTGCAAATATCAGGAAGCGAAGCTTAAATGAAATGTAAGTAAAACATACCTCGGTGGAAGTGATGGTGTCAAAGTAGCGGCGGAAGAAGCTGAAAGTCTCCCACGGCCTCCGGGTACACCTCCCGTCGTAGCGGCGTGAAAAGGGGACGACCAGAGGAGTCTCCATCTCGTCTTGGCTCTAGCTCGAAAGTAGGCATAGACCCACAATCGCAAGACGGATGTCGAACATTTATCGTAAAAGCGAATCTGCAATAAAAGTAAATAAGCGGGCCGTGTGTTGTCGCGGTGTATTGAAGCGAGTGTACGGTGTGAGCAGATTATGCGGTCAAGATAAAGCGTATATGTGTGTGCGCGTATGCGATTATCTGACAAGTGTAGAGTAGACTACAACGATTGTGCGGTGTCTGAGTCTGAAAGTCTGAAGCGTAAATGTAAAACGGAAAAGGAGACGTACCTCCCAAGCTCGCCAGTAGCCTCCAAGCAACTGCCCGCTGCCACGGGAGACTGAGCTCATATAGCCGTAGAGAGTGGCCAGAGCCGCGCCACCCCAGTCATAGCGCAAGATGTCTCGAACGTCCACCAGTGCGCTAAGTAGGCAAAGAGGCACGGTGTTCGCCCGGTCGGCGAATAGGGTGGTCCCCAACAAGAACATCAAAAAACCGCGTGCATACTGCCCCACGGCCACCTCGGTCATCGGAGCTGCATCAACGAGAAGAGGCTGCACCCTGAACTGCACCTCGAACCAAGAATAGCGAACAAAGCCTGGACGTGCAAGGGGCGGAGCCGCGCCGAGTAAATGAATCTGAGCGGCAGTCCACTCGTCCATATCGGTGTCGAAGGGGATCGGATCACCCCCAACCCCGATGCCGGTGAGCACCGAGAAGTCATAAGGGGTCATCGTCATGTCCCCGGTCGCCAATAGGTGGAATGAATCAGTGGTGTCCCACCACCTCTCCGCCAAGGCCGCGAGGAGAGGCACAAGCGATGGCCGAGTCGACCCTGCGAAAAAGAGCCGCCTCGTCCACGATGTGTCGGACTGCCCCCGGAAGCTCCGAGTACCAATCCCGAGCCGTAACATTCCCATACCCGCGGATGGTATGGGAATCTCCCTGTTTACAAACAAATGGTTGCAGAGCAATATGAAATATACAGTTTTTTAAGAAACAGTTAAGGTTGGTACAAGTCTAGCATGCGTGCATATTTTTCAGATTCAAGCAGAAACCGGGCACCAGTGTACTTACAGTAAAACTACAATATGTGATGCGTCAGTGTGTTTTTGAGTGGTGCAGTGCAAGCATGGTGCACGTGTGTACGTTTCTCAGATGCAAGCCAATGTCAGGTTTCAGTGTACTACGGTGGACTACGACCTGTGATGTGTCAGTATGTTTGTGAGAAATAGCATACAGATATGGTGCACGTGTGCACATTTTTCAGATTCAAGCAGATAACGGGTCGCAGTGTGCCTACAGTGAACTACAGCATGTAATACGTCAGCATGTTCGAGTGGTTCGATTCAGTATAAATCTAGCATGTGTGCAGGTTTTCAGATTCAAATAAATACCGGGTATCGGTGAGTTTGCAGTGAAATACGGTGTGCCGTGTTTGGGTGATTGAGGCTGGTGCAGTGTGTGTGCATGTGTGTCGGCCCTAAGCAGATATCAGTTGTGAGGTTGTCTACGATTAACCACAGTATAGTATATCAGAGTTAAGGAAGTAAAGGTTGTAATCAGCTATGGTAGTTGACAGTTTACAATTCTACACTGCAGAAAATAAAGCAAAGACAAGAATGTTACCTCAGAAGCGCCGAATGAGAGGTGCGAGGTCGGCTCGCGTAGCAGAAGCTCCGGGTCCAGAGCCCTATCAAAACCGCGGAAGTGGCGGAGTCCGTCTGGCGGAAGCACGTGAATGGCCGGGCGGTAGGTCGCCGGGTCGAATGGTCGCTCGCTCAGCGGGAGGAGCTCCACCCCGGGATCCATCTCATGATTCGGGGGAGTCCCGACATGAGGAACGTCGTCAGCCATGGTAGTGGTAGCGAGAAAATAGCCGGAAAAGGAAAACTGGGTCGGAATATGAAAGGTCAACCGAAAAAGTCAACCCCGAGCGGGTCGGAAATGGCCGAAAAAGCCGGAAGGTGGAAAGGCACGGAAATGAAGAGGAAGTCGAGGGGAACAAGTCTCGAAAAAGCGGAAATAGCAAAAGAGACACCGAAACGAAGATTTGTTCGGTTGAAAATGTCCGAAACGCGAAGGTATTCGCGAATCGAACGACGGAATCGAGCCTAAAACGCGAGAAAATGCGAGGATTGAAGGTTGAAAAAGCTCTAGAGAGATAGAGAGAGAAATTTCGGCGGAGGGAAAGTGATTAGAATAGGGTTTCAAGCCCTATTTTAAAAGACCCGAGGCAAATTGTCAAAACTGCCCTCGATCAGCAACTTTTGGCCGGTCGGCACTATTTTGTGCCGGTCGGCACATTATTGTGCCGGTGAATGAGTTTAGGCAGCCGGTGACCTCCCCACCCAGCCGATGGTGTTCCCAAGGCCCTGTTTAGGCAAATTGAAGAGTTTTGGGTCTTCATAGCTCAAGAAAGTGCAAGAAAATGCACCCCCGATGTCCAACCGGCCTCTGTTTCGATTTTGGACTGTGTCTACTGTGAGTGGCGCTCAAATTCAAGCGAAAATTGTATCCTTTTGTATCCTTTTGTCGTTTACAGAGATTTAAAAGTTGCCCCGTGTGCGTCACGCGCATCCATCACATTGTCAAGCGCATTGTAGCGCGCCATCCTGCACGTCCCTTGCGACTTGCACCGTTTTGCATTGTCGTGTGACATGCGTGTCATACTCTCGATCATCTTGCATCTCATTTCGATTCACGTGAGGTGTACTTCTTCACGTGTTTCATTTCGCATTTCATTGCATCTCGAGGTACGTGTGCCTCGTTTTGATCCACGTGAGGTGTACTACTTCACGTGCTTCATTTTGCGTTTCCTTTTGATCCACGTGAGGTGTACTACTTCACGTGTTTCATTTTGCATTTCGTTTTGATCCACGTGAGGTGTACTACTTCACGTGCTTCATTTTGCGTTTCCTTTTGATCCACGTGAGGTGTACTACTTCACGTGTTTCATTTTGCATTTCGTTTTGATCCACGTGAGGTGTACTACCTCACGTGCATCATCTTGCATTTTGCATTCCATCGCGCTATTTCGCGCACCTCAGAGTTTGAGAACGGTCTGGCGAGACCTTAAACACATACAGGTCCGGCGGGACCAAAAACACGCGCGGTCTGGCGAGACCTTAAACCCGCTTGACTGCATTGTCACGTGCTTTATTACAAGCACCATCATGCATTTATGCTTTGTATCGTTGCCCCGTCCGGTCTGGCGAGACCTTAAACACGTACGGTCTAGGAGACCTTAAATCCTTCGAAGGTGCAAAACCTTTGGCGCATGCATTGTTAGGTATCATCATTTCAATAGCTGCATATTTTGAAACCACGCCCCGGGGTCTAGGAGACCTTAAATCTTCGGGAGGTGCGAGACCTTCGGTGTGTTAAGTCACCCCTCATTGCATTTGGCATGCATTTCATCGCGCCGTTTAGCGCACCCTCATTGCACTCCATTTTCCATCTTTTGAGACACGCACGTCTCATTCGCCCCATTTGCATCCGTATGCATGTCTCATTTGCATCGTATGCACTTAAAGTGTTGTGTAGCAGTTGCCCCCCCGGTCTGGCGAGACCTTAAACACGCACGGTCTAGGAGACCTTAAATCCTCGGGAGGTGCAAAACCTCCGGTGCATTAAGATACGCACTTCATCGCATTCGGCATGCACCATATCACACTGACTTGTGCACCGCATCTCAATTCTTGCATTGTCATGCATTCGTAAAGCCGCGTGTTGCCGCACATTTCAAAAAAAAAAAAAAACATGCATTGTCATGCATTGCATACGGTCTATGAGACCTTAAATCCTCTGAAGATGCAATTCCTTCGGTGTTTGTCGTGCCCGAACGACTTTCGGTGGTCTGGTAAAGCCACCCGTCTGTGTTTGCGGTGAGTTCCTAGGAGACCAATGGGGACGGTGAAAACTAGAGTTTGAACGGCTTATGCCTAGAACGCAAAGGTTCGAGATTTCCGAGACTAAAGTCTGGTTTAAATACCCAGGGGGTGTACCCTCGGCTTGAAATCTGTATGGAAGCCCCATAGGTTGAGGCGGCGTGTTTACGCCTCAATTCTGGATACTGAACCAACCTAGTATATCGCCCTGTTGGTAAGAATAGGGAAAACTGCAATCGCAGTCATTGCATTATAGTGCATTATCATGCATCATCATACTGCATATCATGCATCATTCATGCATTTCAAAATTCAAAAATTTTCAAAAAATTAAAAAAACAAGACATGCATTTCATGCATCATTTGTAAATATCGCATATGTCATGCATTTCAAAAATAATAAAAATTCAAAAAAACATGCATATGTCATGCATTCCATTGTAGTATAGTGCATATGTCATGCATTTCCTGTAAATATCCATTCCTATTGCATTGTAGCTTGCATGCATCCACTGCATCATCTTCCATCTATGGCTTGCGCCTTTCCTTGTTGAGCTTGGTCTGGTATGTGCCTATACTTCTCATGTTAAAGCATAGTTCTGCTCGTGTATCGCGCCTACTCCACGTTGGTATGTTGGTTTGAGGTTGCGGCACCCTTTTCTGTGTTAGACATGGCTTGTATGTGTGCATGCCTTTCCTAAGCGAGATACGGTTTGGCCTGCGCGCCATAATCGCATATTACATTGTAGTGTAATTATTGCATCCATCATTAGGATCATTATTCTTTCCTCAGCGGGTCGTTTCCCCACTTATGTCAATCCACCCAATACTTGTTCTTGTGTCTGTCTACATTACTCATAGTTTTGTGTGCGCTCGCGCCTTGAGGGCTTCGACACCTTTTCTATGGTAGACGGACTTGTTACTTCCATCAATCTATCTGACATTTGTGTGGTTTCGAACCGCTCATGATTGAATCATGATTCAATTGCCCTACATGTAGTTCGCATTAGTTTTAATTGCACTACATTTTCATTTGCATTATTCATACATAGTTTTGTATATATTGCATATCATTCATCATTCGCATTGCATATGTCATGCATGTGGCTAACGATATTGTACCTGTTAAGTTTGCTTTCTTTGCAGGCACGATATTGTATGTACGGCTCATTTGAGGCCGGCACAACCGGACGAGCTGCACAGGTATTGTATCCTCCGCGTGAGACGTTTTGAGAATTGCATAATTCTCTTACATCCTTTCTGCATTGTAGTGTAGATTGGCGTATGCTAGCTTATAACTGTTGCATGTGTGCTTCATTACAGCTTTCTTTGCATGATCATAAGTTATGCCCGGCTTCTTGCATTTTCAGTTGCATTTTGCCCCTGCCTTCGGGCGCATACCTTGTTTTGTCTTGCATGTTTGTCCAAGTCTTCGGCCTTGTCAAAAATGGGTCGTCTCTGGGCTTTGACATTCACTCCCGTCATTGTTATGACTTTCGAGTTCTGTCAAAGAGGGGCAACTGTAGACACCCCATTTTTGACCGTCCTCAAGACTTGGACGTCACCGTTGGAACACTCGGTGATTATCCATGTTTGTGTTTGTTCGGAGTTCCCGGAGTTCTCGGCTCGCGCGCCTTGCCTCAGGACCTCCGAACTTGACTGTTTTGTGTTTGGTTTTACACCAAACACTTGTGTTTTGCCTTTGAGGGGCAGGGAATGCCTTCTGAGCCATCCCCACATACCACCGGCTGTGGCTAGAGGCCACCGGCACTATATTGTGCTGGTCGGCACTATTTTGTGCCGGTCGGCACTCATTTTGGCAAAATTACCATTTTGTCCTGCCGACCACTTTACAGCTGCTTTATGAGATATTTTTAGACAGCTGTTTAGCTCTTGTTTCCCCTCCATACACGTGTATGGAGGGATGAGCCCTTGTTTGCTTAGCTTGTAAGTCTTACAAGTTCTATAAAGAGAAGGCTCTTCTCTTGGCTCAAGGGTTAGCAAAATTCAGAGAGCTAGAGAGAAAAAGAGAGAGAGAAGCTCTGGTTTTTCTAGGGTTTGAGTTGCATATACCTTCTATCTCTATCCTTCTCTTGTGTGTCTAGGTGTTTTGTGCTTTACTATTGCACACAAACACCTAGTGTTTCACCTTATCCTTGCAACTGAGGTTCTAAGGGTTGGTTTTTGAAGTTTTTGACTGGTTTGGAGCTCAAGGAACCAACAACTTCAACATTTGTGAAGAAAAGCTTCAAGGGTAAGAAACTAGTCATTTTTACCCCATTCTTGCATTCCATTTTTACCTAGTTTAGAACTGTTTTTGTGCTTAGTATATAACACATAAAAGATCTATATTTAGACCCACTTGGTAGTATATTAAGATTGTTTTGTGGTTTGAGCAGGGTTGACCACCCTCAGGCCCTGAAAAGGTCACTTTTGTGCTATTTTGTGGGAGATCCGAGACTTTGGTGTAGGATCTCTTCACCACTGAAATCTTGAGGATTTCAGTGGTGAAGATGGTGCCTTAAAGTCCTAGAAAGGGAGGGCCACCCCTCTCCTTGATGTCCTTGAAAAGGGCAAGTTTTGGCTTCAAAGGAGCACCATGTTTGAGTGTGTGTTGAGCATGCCTTGGTTGTCTTTCATGCTTATATTGCCATGATATAACATGTTTTCAAGTTGGTTTTGGTCTCCTATGCATGCTTAGTATAGTTGCCTTGTAATGCCTCTTTATGTCTTAACATGCTTAGGTGGTATGCCTTCATTTCTAGCATGTTTTAGACTTGTGTTTGTGAAGATTTTGTGCTCATATTACCATGTTTTAGGTCTGTCCATAAGTACTTTGGTCAATCTTGGCATGTTTAATATAGCCCCTTTGCATTTGGCTTGTTGGCCTTAAGAGTATGAATGTGTAGCATGCCTTTGTTTGCATTGTTTTGATGGTTTGGAACCACCTAGCGTGCTATTTCAGTCCCCTAGAGGTGCTTGTATGTTTACATTGCATGCTTCTTTGTGACTTCTTAAGCTTGTGTTAAATGCTCCATGTTTTGGTCATGTTGCATGCCTTTGATTCCAAGCTTCTTAGATGCCATCTAAGTGGTCCTTTAGGCCTATTTTGACATGCTAAAAATCTGTTTTGAGTTGTTAAACGCATGCCATAATCGCCTTACAAAGGTGTAGTTCAATGCCTCATTGGCTTGCGTTAGGCCTTGGGCCATTTGCATACTTTGTTTGGCTTGTTTTATTGCATGATTTGGCCTCATGTTTTGCATGGATTTCAGAGCTTTTCATGTATGCTAATAGTCCATGTTTGTGCCTCTTAGATGTGTTTAAGAGTTGCTTGATTATGCTTAAGTGTTGGTGCCTTAACTTGTGCATGTGTGCATGTGTGTTTGACCCTTATGCCTTAGCATTTTGGCCACTGATTTTGGGCCTTTTGGAGCTGCCTAGATCATGTCTAAGCCCATCCCCTATGTGGTTTGCATGCTTGTCTTGTATGCTTGCTTGAATGCCTTGCATAAGTACCATGCCATGATCATATTGCATATTAGATGACATGTCTAGGATTGCATCACATTGGCATGCATGCTAAGCCTCTTGAAGTGAGTTTGATAGAGGTTTAGCACCCTTGTTTGTTTATGTGGTTTTCATGCATTTGAAACCAAAGTTGCATTCTCGGTTCTTTGGGCCATCATGCATGGAAATGCGTGATTGGTGGCCCGAGAACCGAGGCACATCTTCCTTTGAGTCCAAAACATGATAAGGAGTGTGTTTGGTGCATACATGCTTTGAATTACATTGCCATGCAAGTTGTTGCCCTCTCTTCTTTGTGAGTTGCGTGTTTTCAGAATTTTGTGCCGGCCAAGCCTTTGTTTAGTGCCGACCGTGATCAATTACCCAGCCGATGGACGAATTCAGTGCCGGTGGTCTTCTCCTTCAGCCAGTGGTGCTCTACCCCAGCCGGTGGTACTCCCCAGTGCCCTGAGAGGCACTCCTGGGACCTTGGTAATTTTCAGAGGAGGATAGCAGGGGAAACAGAGGCAATCCGTACATGGCAGTGCGATTCCGAGCCAATTCCGGGCACGCGCTGCATTTGAGCCCTCTTCCCGAGGCGTTTACTGCTTTAATTAACTTAGTTAATTTGTTAATTAATTCAGTTAATTTGTAATAATTAATTAGCTTGCGTAGTTAATTAATTTGTATTATTCTTTTAGTCCCTCCGAGTGAGGGCGCAATTGTAATAAGTGTGTGTGAGTGGGTGTATGTCTTCCAACCCCCATTTCTTTCTCCCTTTTATTTACCCGCTTATGTTGGTAGATTAGGGCACATTTAAATTAGCATACCTTATGCAATGCATGCGTGCATCCATGCATTTGTTTACATGCACCGGGCTCGGTACATCATACAAACTGCATTGCAATTTTCAATTCCAAATTGAATATGTGCTACTCGCGCATTTCACATGCCATGTTTAGGGTTAGCCGAGCCTACTCTAGATTGCATCTATGCCTGTGTTGCATTAGCCACTTAACATGAACTAGGTCATGCATGTTTGCTGACCGGGTTATTGTTTTTGGCACGGAGTACGATGTAAGTTTTTACGCTTTAGCATATCGCATGCGTGTGAATGTTTGCCATGACAGTATGATTGCCATGCGGCTAAATGCTTATGTGTTATAAACTGTTCGAATGCCTGTGGGTGGAGGTTGGATTGCCTGAGTTGGAACAACTCATTAAAATCCGTATTTTAGCCTACTTGCGAGTAGCAAAATTTAACACGTTTTTCGAGACAAAACGGATATGCAATGTTTATTTCCAATTTAGGCGATCTAGTCTATACTTTTGTGTTGTGCGCATCACATAGTAATTCTAGGTTAAATAACCGGAATAAGAATGCATAAAGTTTTCAAAAACGGATATCACGGTTAGTAGAGGCCGGTCTTTGGACCGGGCGAAAATGCTCATAAATGACCTTCCCGATCGCATGCCGAGCTCGAGCCAAGACCACTTTGGTGATAGCGGACATGTGGCCTTGACGAGTCGAGTTTCCTAAATTTCCCATTTTAAAAATATTTAGGTGGCGACTCATGTCCGCAAAGCAGTCCATGTTTGGCACTACTTTTTCAAAAATCTGTTTTCTCAAACGATTTGCCGGATTTGGACTCTTTGGTTCGGATTTAGAACCGCGACACAAAAAGGGAGTCCGAACTATAGCGCGAGGTCCCCCCGCGGACGCGTCTACAGACACCACCGATTCATTTCACCTATCGGCGACTGGGGACATGACGATGACCCCTTATGACTTCTCGGTGCTCACCGGCATCGGGGTTGGGGGTGATCCGATCCCCTTCGACACCGATATGGACGAGTGGACTGCCGCTCAGATCCATTTGCTTGGCGCGGCTCCGCCTCTTGCACGTCCAGGCTTTGTCCACTATTCTTGGTTCGAGGTGCAGTTCAGGGTGCAGCCTCTTCTCGTCGACGCGGCTCCGATGACCGAGGTGGCCGTGGAGCAGTATGCGCGCGGCTTCTTGATGTTTTTGTTGGGGACCACCCTATTCGCCGACCGGGCGAACATCGTGCCTCTCTGCCTACTCAGCGCACTGGTGGATGTCCGAGATGTCTTGCGCTTCGACTGCGGTGGCGCAGCTCTGGCCACTACATGAGCTCAGTCTCTCGCGGCAGCGGGCAGTTGCTCGGAGGCTACTGGCGAGCTTGGGAGGTATGTCTTCTTCTCTGCTTTTCATTTCTGTTCCGTACTTTCTGTACTCTGCACACTGCACACACTGTTGTCTGCTTTACACTTTATCAGATAATCGCACGCACGCACACACATATCTTGTTGTATCGACCGTAATCTGCTCACATCAGTACACTCTGCTCAATACACCACACAACACACGGCTTTGCTGATAAATGTTCTGACATCTATTTTGCAGTTGTGGGTCTATGCCTACTTTCCCAGGCTAGAGCCAGTACCGGAGACGGAGACTCCTCTGGTTGTCCCCTTTTCACGCCGCTACGACGGGAGGTGGACCCGGAGGCCGCGGGAGACTTTTAGCTTCTTCCGTTGCTACTTTGACACCATCACCCCTGCTGAGGTATGTTTTACTTGCAGTTTATTTAAGCTTCACTTTTCCACTGTATATTTGCAATACCAGTAGGCAATAAACTATATTTCAATTTCAGATCACGGCGTAGTGGGCTCTCTCTGCGGCGATAGTCGGATCGGTTTGCGGCGCGATCGAGACCTCGCGTTCACGGATTACGTTGGAGGGCGATGCATCGGGCTTGGTACTGGTGAGCGCTTCTTGCGTCGAGACCTCGGGGTTACTGGCGAATAGTCCGAGCATCCCCGAGCATATGAGGGACACGAAGCGTTCACCGAAAGCGGATGGCGGACTACACCATCGGCCGAGGCGGGCGGCCCAGGCGAGGCGACTACTCGAGTACGTCTGGACCTTCATTATCTGACCTCTGGCGGTGGTCGCCGAGCAGCCAGAGACCAGAGCGCCGGCTAGGCGAAGATGGGAGCGAGCGGGATCGCCACAGAGCTCGAGCTCGTGGCGGGAGAGTCAGAGGGGACGAGAGGTGGCCCGCTGCCTACCGACCGTGACGCAAAGGCGAGTGGGGAGACCTACCAGATCCCGTTTGCTCCTCCCCCGGCTGGTCATGAGTTGGTTGGTATTCCTGACTTGCCTCCGGTATGTATTCTCGCATTGCATACCATTTGATTTCAGTTCAGTTCATTTGATATTCCTCAGAATATTGATGTGTCTAATACTTTTGCAGGCTTCCTCTGAGTACACCCGGCAGTCAGTGGAGCTGAATGCCTCCATGGCGGGGATGTTGCAGCGGACCTTCGAGTTCCTAGCCTTCTACGGCCTTCCAGTATATTTTCTCTGACATAGTTCCAAACTATATACAAACTGCTTCGCATAATCTGATGCACGACACAACACCTGATAAACTGTTCACGGCATTCACACATCAGACTACTCATACATCGTGATTACGCACCGATAAACCGCTCATGGCATTTACACATCAGACTCATACTGCGTGATTCTCGCACTTATAAACTGCTCATGGCATTTACACACTGCAGATTCATACACCGTGATTCATGTGTACTAATGCATTTGCCTTTTGTACTTTTCACCTCCTTCCCGATTCCTCCGTGGGTGGCGCTCCATCTGGACCTCCCATTTCTACTCGCGATGGTAGGATATTCCCCGCACTGAGGCGTGGCCATGTGGGGAGCGACTCATGGGCTCGATTTGCGAGGATGGCGAGTCGGCGGAGGCCTCGAGGAGGAGGCCGGGCGGCTGCTCGGGCTCGACAATGACACTCGACGATGCTCTGTGCTTACGCCTGGAAGAGGCGAGATGGATCCCGTGAGGCCAGCGATGATTACAGACTTCTGCTGTTTTTCTTTCATTTTCTTTTCTTGTACTTTTCTCTTTTTTTGGTAGATAGAGTACTATGTACTGCCGCAGGCAGAGTTTTGTTTTTCTCAAACTATGTATTCGAAAAAGATGATATGAAATGAAACGAACTTTTGTTTGAAAAGAATGTTACATTTGTCTATCTCTGCATATTTCATACTTCGCACTGCATTGTATCATATTACACTTCAAATGTAAATGATATTAATTTGTTGTCTGACAGTTGAACACTTGCACTGTAATAATCGGATAACCAACCAACTAACAGTAAAACAGTTTATACAAACCACTGCTCAAAACTGGGTTCACAGTCCATACTCTGCTAGGGACTAATCTGCTGGGGATTGACCTGTATATAGCCCATAACGCAGCATTTGGTTCATTCGCACAGCAAACCCTGAACAAATAGCCCCAATCTGACGAGACGGATCACAAAGCTGACACGGTTGCAGTTGAAACACACTCGGATGTCCCGAATTTTCCCTTTCCTTCTCTTGCTTTGCACGGATGTAGAGAATGGCACAGCATTCTGAGCACAAGCGATTACTTTTTGGAAGAAGACGGGTTTTCAACCGGGGTGTCGAGCCTACCACAGAACACGACGAGACAGACTCGAACAAAGAAACAAAAGGCACACGACCTAACACAATGAGACACACTCGGAAAAGACTTCAAGGCCAAAATTGAGACCGACAAATCAAAAGACACGGCACACAGACATGTTTACACAAGGACCTCAGATCTTGAGAAGCCAATTCTTCCGGGTATTATTTCCCACCCTTTCTAATTTGTGATACTCACATCACTCGACCCTCAGGCTCGGTTTTTCTCTCAAAACTCTTATCTCACTTTTCTCTCCGCTTACTCCTCTCTATTCTTTATTCTCTCATTTTTCATCCCTCCCCAGGGTGAATGACAGATGAATAGGAAGTTGCGGGTTCACGCCTGATACAGCTAGCTTGCAGCCACTTCTTCTGGCGGATAAAGTGCCTCTCGGGCAATCGGATTAACGGGGGGAAGACAGAGGACCCGACTCAATCGTGCCCCTAGTTCGTCATTTTGACCATTTTTGTTGTGTTTTCTAAAACAGTTCTGACCAAAATGAGAGTTGGATTAACACACTTATTCGATTTTTTATTTGAAATCATGCAAGTCAGGCTATGAGCACTGAAAATTTTCCTTTTTGGGTCCAAACATGGTCCAATTTTGAAAATGAAACAGTTTTCGAGAAAATAAGTCAACCTCAGTGAAAATTTTCAAAAACTATTTTCGCAAACAGTCAATGCTCAAACGAGCGCGGAACTTACCCTTGAGGTACACAACCTCGGATCGGAGGTAATGGAAAATTGCCCCTGGCTTAAAGGGGGGGTACGGCAATGGAAAGTTGCCCCTGGTTTGGGCGGTAACTCAGGGCGACTTATGGCAATGCATGGCAACGGAAAGTTGCCCCTTGTTTGGATGATGCCACGGCATTTTGTGAGTCAGTCCTCGTTGACAACAATCGGACCCTCGGACGCGGAGGAGTCGAAGACGGCTTGAATCAATATGTGGACACAGTCACCTGAAAGGTGTAGGTGGTTTGGCTTCAAGAGGAAGTTAATCACGTAGCTCCGGGTTGCTACAATCGAGACATTGGATTTGGAGAGGGCAAAAAGGATCAAAACCATGACATGGACTAAGACGCTATGGAAGCGTTGGGGGCTGGACTTCAGGACGAAGTTGCCTACGTATCCCAAACATGGGAATCAAGCCTTACGTAGTTCCGGTTAAGGTACACTCGGGTATTTTAACCTTCACTATTTTTAGGCTCTAACTTTTGCCAAGGTGCCCAATGCGGGTTTTCGACCTTGCGAGCTATGTTTTTCTTCTTCTTCCTTTTCCTTTTCTTTTGCATTTCCTTTTTTTGCATTTTCTTTTCTCTTTTGCTTCTTTTGTATTTTTCTTTTCTCTTTTGCTTTTCTTTGCTCTAACTTTTGCCTGGGCTGCCCTTCCGGGTTTTCGGCCCAGCGAGCCTCTCAAAGGGTAAAAGTGTAGCAAGCCCATGTCAAATGGTTTTGAGATTGAAGCCTCTCTGTGTCCGGAAGAGTGACCATCGGGTTGATTTGCGGAAGAATCCATCGCGGTTGCTTAATGAACCTTGCCTGGTGGGATCTGATCTCCTTGGTCCGACTTTGGCGCCTCTTGCTCGAGGGCTGCCTCGAAATGGGCCACACAGGCGTTTCATGGCACTGAATGTTTCGAACGGATTCCGGTTTACAACAGATGAATCAAATCTCGAGACTGGGAGCGATCCTGGGCTACACTAACTCAAGAGCGGTTCCACACCGGTCTTTGCGAGGCATAAAAATATTTTTGTTTTGAAAGTTTTAAGAAAGCGAATTTAATCGCGTTGAAGATAGTGTGGAACGATCGATCGTGCCAGGTCCTTCTCAAGACTCACGCCGACAAGCATGATTTCATTCATTAAAACCCTAGCAGGCCCCTCTTTCTCGCAAAATGATCAAAGTTTTGCAAAACCCGAGAAATTCCTTCCCCTTTGTTTTTGTCACCGCAGTGTTCGAAAAGGGTTTTATGAAAAGCTTAGGTCATTGTGACAATGTTCAAGGCACAAGAGAGTAGGCGAAAAGCACTATCATTCCATTCACATCTTCCGGTACGGCTAACTCAAATAGCGACAAGTACTGAACGCAGTAGCCACAGCCGCTTCATTCAGATTTGTTGGTGTAACTGGCTTTTCGGCAGCAAACAAGCTCAAAAAGCAAAAGTAGATAATTACAAAGCAAAACGGTGTCCGAGGTAACAACCTCGAAATCACCTGGTATACTATACAAAAGGGACTGACTCATTACAACAAGACAGACCCTGTAAGCAAAAGGACTGACTCAATACAGAGAGACAGACTCAAAAACAAAACAAAAGACTGACTCGACACCCAAGTCAGGATTTACGAAACTAGCATTGGCAGGTGCTCAAAAATGCGTGTCAAACGCCATATCCAAAAATGTACCAGACATTGCCCGCAGGCAGTTGAATCCCAATTACATACTCGCAGTATCGGTGTCCTCAAAATCCAATAACTGAGTGGTGACGGACTTTGCTGAGGTAGGCGGGAGGATAACCTCGTTATCAATTAAATCTTGTACCTCATGACGGAGGCGGAAGCAATTATCAGTGGCATGGCCAGTTTGCTGATGGTACGCACAGTACAGGGAAGCATCATGCGTGGCTGGGAGATTCTTCGGGAGCGGCCGAGGCTCCAGGGGCTTAAGGTGTCCCCTTTCAGCAAGGATCTGCAATGCCTTGGACAATGGCATGTAGAGAGCATGAAAGACCCTGCGCCCTCGGGGCAGGTACTTTGGAGTCTGAGCACTCTTGCTGGATGCACTAGCAAACGGGTCGGCGGGCGCGGCCTTGGGTTTCTGGTCCTCTCCGGATGCAAGGTTGGGAATGGGAAGAATGGTCCTGGCATGACGAGGCCTATCCCGATTCTCTGATTGACTGGAACTGCCCTCAGGCGGAGTAGGGAAAGCATCCTCCACAGCTTTTGTCGTAACTGCAGACACCTGTTGCTTGTTCATTCCCCCGGCTTTCAAAGCCTCTACTGCCCACAGCAGTTGTTTGATAGGGTCGGCATCCGCCTTCATCTTACCTTTGTCTCCGGCCTCAGCCTGGTCTAGAACTTGGTTTTCTACGTCGTTGCCATAGTTGGAGGCCATCTCCGGTTGGCTGAGTTCAATCACAATTCGTCCCAGTAGTGGGGGCTCCTGGGGTACAAAGCCTCCGGCATATGATGCAGCTGGCGGCGAAACAGACATCCCATAGGCGAGATCCGCCACGGATCTTTGAAAATCACCTATCATTCCCATTAATTCAAACGTGGTGGGCTCGCGAGCCTGATATAGTTGAGGAGTCCAGATTGGATGTGCGGCAGGCGACCTGGGCGGATGCGGCATATCAACAGTAGCTTCATCTTGTGGGGTGGTTCCTTGACTCAGCGCGGCCGTCATGACCACAATTTCTTCTGAGTTCTGCGTCATGTTCAGTCTTGCCTCAGCAAGGAGAAGACACTAGCTATTCTAGCTCAACTCTCGGAATCTCTGAACTGAAACGAAAAACAAGCAGTATTTCAGCCCCAAATAGATCAAACACGGGTGTAGTCGAACAACTGCACTCTACTACTGAACACTGTTCCCCGAAGTCACTGTCCCAAATCTGAATCTGACACCCGCAGATATAACTGATTCACAACAACACTGATACTGGTGTCCTCAGGCCTAATACCCAAATTTTGCAAACTGATATGCGCATTCCCCCTGTAGAGATACACTTTAAAAGCACATAGCATGTAAATGAGAGCCGATACACCCCTATGTTGGGGTAGGGTTTCCCTGTCCTATTTTGTCAGGAGCTAGGGTTTCACTAAGCACGCAGCGGTTTCAAACAACCTAACATCGGGTGAGCAACCTGTCCTCGTTTGAAATGGTCACTACGGATTCCGACTATGGACTAGGTCGACTGGTCGAAAAGGGTGCCCCGGTAAAACCAGGGTTTGTGTTCCCATACAGGCAGAGCCCGCAACCGGTCAGCCTTATGGACATGCCTTGACAAGACAAGCCTCCGGCAAACCGCTCAGGAATAGCAGATGGCCAACACGGTGTCCTAGGTGCACCAATGCACATGCAATGCAAAGAGACACATAAATGAAATCAAAATAGGATATCACGAGTTCGAGTCAAGCTCTCTAAAATCCCCAGCAGAGTCGCCAGAAACTGTAGCACGTCCGCGGGGGACCTCGCGCTACAGTTCGGACTCCCTTTTGCGTCGCGGTTCTAAATCTTGAACCAAAGAGTCCAAATCCGGCAAATCGTTTGAGAAAACAGATTTTTTGAAAAGTAATGCCAAACATGGACTGCTTTGCCAGATTACAGAGTCGCCACCTAAATATTTTTTAATGGGAAATTTAGGAAACCCTGACTCGGTGCCGAAGGCCACGTGTCCGTCATCACCAAAGTGGTCTTGGCTCGGGAGCTTGGGTACGATCGGGGAAGGTCAGCTATGAGCACCCCCTTTCGCCCGGTCCGAAGACCGTCCTCTACTAACTGTGATATCCGTTTTTGAAAACTTTATGCGTTCTTATTCCGGTTATTAACCTAGAATTACTATGTGATGCGCACAACACAAAAGTATAGACTAGATCGCCTAACTTGGAAATAAACATTGCATATCGGTTTTATCTCGAAAAACGTGTTAGATTTTGCTACTCGCAAGTAGGCTAAAATACGGATTTCAATGAGCTATTCCAACTCAAGCAATCCAACCTCCACCCACAGGCATTGAAACAGTTTATCTCACATAAGCATTTAGCCGCATGGTAAGCATACTGTCATGGCAACATTCACACGCATGTGGTATGCTAAAGCGTAAAATACTTACATCGTACTCCGTGCCAAAACAAAAACTAGTTAGCAAACATGCGTGTCCTAGTTCATGTTAAGTGGCTAATGCATCGCATATAGGGATGTAATTTAGACAGGCTCGGCTACCCTAAACATAGCACATGAAATGCAACAACTACCACGTATTCAATTTGGAATTGAAAGTACGATGCAGTTTGCATGATGTGCCGAGCCCGATGCATGTAAACAAATGCATGAATGCACGCATGCGTAGCATAAGGTATGCTAAAATAGACGTGCCCTAATCTACCATTGTAAGCAGGTAAATAAAAGGGAGAAAGAAATGGGGTTTCGAAGACATACACCCACTCACACACACTTATTACAAATTTGCCCTCGCTCGGAGGGACCAAAAGAATACACAAAACTGAATAACTAATTAACTACACAAGCTAATTAATTATTACAAATCAACTAAATTAATTAAATAAAATAATTAATCTAATTAAACAGTAAATCGCCTCGGGATGAGGGCCAAATGCAGCGCGCGCTCGGGACTGGCTCGGAATCGCACTGTCATGCATGATTTGCCTCTGTTTCTTCTGCTCTTCTCCTCATAAAATTGCCAAAACTTCAGAGGTGCCTCTCAGAGCACTGGGGAGTGCCACCGGCTGGGGTAGAACACCACCGGCTGAAGAAGGAGGCCACCGGCACTGAATTGATTCATCGGTACATCAATTGATGCCGGTCGGCACTAAATAGTGCAGAACTCACAAAGACAAGGACAACAACATGCATGGCAATGTGATTCAAGGTATTTATGCACTATACACACCCCTTATCATGTTATTGACCCAAGGGGGCATGTGCCTCGATTCCCGGACCACCAATCGCGCATTTCCATGCGTGATGGCCCAGAGAACCAAGCATGCAACTTTGATTTCAAATGCATGCAATGCAAACAAGCAAATAAGGGTGCTCAACCTCCATCATACTTCACTTCAAGAGGCTTAGCATGCACAATACAAGTGCAACCCTAAACATGTCAACTAGGCATGCAACATGGACTATGTGATGCACTTGTGCAAGGCATACAAGCAAGCATGCAAACCAATGGGGGATGGACTTATACATGAATTAGGCAACTCTAAAAGGCCCAAAATCAGTAGCCAAATGCTAAGTCAAGAGGGCCAAACACACATGCACACATGCACAAGTTAAGGTACCAACACTTGAGCATAACAAACAACCCTTAAGCACACTTAAAGGGGCACAACAATGAACAACTAGCATGCAATTTAGGCTCTGAAAATCATGCTATGAAATGATGCCAAATCATGTTAAGCAAGATAAACAAATGCATGCAACATAGGTTCAACACTTAAGGCAAGTCATGGAAGTATTGAACTACACTTATGCAAAACAAATATGGCATGCATTAAACAACCTAAAACAGAGTTTTAGCACGTGAAAGCCAAGCCAAATGACTACTTAGATGGCATCTAAGAGGCTTGAAGTCAAAGGCACACAACATGGCCAAAACATGGAGCATTTGATACATGCTTTTGAAGCATTAAAGAGGCATGCAAGGCAATCAAACAAGCACATCATAAGGTCTGAAATGGCATGTTAGATGGTTTCAAATCATTGAAAATGAAGCAATCAAGTCATGCTACACTCACATGCTCTCAAGGCCAACAAGCCAAATGCAAAGGAGCTATGTAATGCATGATGAGATCGACCCAAATGACTATGGACAGAGCTAGATCATGGCAAAATGAGCATACAAGCTTCATGGACCTAGGCCTAAAACATGCTAGAAATGAAGGCACACAACCTAGGCATATTAAGGCAATAAGAGGCATTACAAGGCAACTATGCTAAGCATGCATAAGGGACCTAAACCAACTTGAAATCATGTTATAACATGGCAATATAAGCATGGAAGACAAGTCAAACATGCTCAACACACACTCAAGCATGAAGCTCCATAAGGGAGCAAAATTTGCCCTTTTCAAGGACATCAAGGAGAGGGGGTGGCCCTCTCCTTCTTGAGACTCTAAAGCATGCTCTTCACCACTGAAATCCCTCAAGATTTCAGTGGTGAAGAGATCCTAACACCAAAGTCTCGGATCCTTCACAAAATAGCACAAAAAGTGGCCTTTTCAAGGCTTAAGGGTGGTCAAACTTTCTCAAACCACAAAACACTCTTAATGAACAATAAAGAGGCTTAAAAAATAGAACTTTTATGTGTTATGTACTAAGCACAAAAACAGTTCTAAACTAGGCAAAAATGGAATGCAAAAATGGGGTAAAAAGGGAGTTAGTATCTCACCCTTGTTGACCTCTTTGACAAAGATGTAGTTGATGCTTCCTTAGGCTCAAAATCTATCAAGAACTTCAAAAACCAGCCCTTAGAACCTCAGTTGCAAGGAGAAGGTGAAACACTAGGTGTTTGTGTGCAATAGTAAGGCACAAAACACCTAGACACACAAGAGAAGGATAGAGATAGAAGGTGTATGCAACTCAAACCCTAGAAAAACCAGAGCTTCTCTCTCTCTTTTTCTCTCTCACTTCCTAAATTTTTCTAACCCTTGAGCCAAGAGAAGAGCCTTCTCTTGTATAGGCACCAAAGACTTACAAACTAAGTCATCCAAGGGCTCATCCCTCCATACACGTGTATGGAGGGGAAACAAAAGGCATACAGCTGTCTGAAAATATCTCGAAGGTAGCAGAAGTGGTCGGCAGGGCAAAATGGTAATTTTGCCAAAATGAGTGCCGACTGGCACAAAATAGTGCCGGTGGCAACACCAGCCAGCCGGTGGCCTCTAGCCACAGCCGGTGGTATGTGGGGATGCCTCACAAAGCATTCCCTGCCCCTCCAAGGCAAAACACAAGTGTTTGGTGCAAAACCAAACACAAAACAGTGAAGTTCGGAGGTCCTGAGGCAGGGCGCGTAGCCGAGAACTCCGGGAACTCCAAACAAACACAAACATGGATAATCACCGAGTGTCCCAACGGTGACGTCCAAGTCTTGAGGACGATCAAAAATGGGGTGTCTACACACCTGTACCTGAAAATGGTGTCCTCAGTAGGGTGAGCCAAAGCCAGTAGAGATATGCTAAACAGAATATAAGAATTAACTAAAACATTAACATCCGATAAATGTTTAACACAAGTAAACTACGTACATCCTCTTCATAACCAATTAATTCATTGACATAGTCCAACATCATCCCAACAGTTTAAAATGAGACTACAACTCATATATCAACACTTCAATAGCAAACATCATTCATCACTTCCATTCACTTGCCATTTTACGGAACAACGTGCGAGGGAGCCGGCACCCATGAATAAATAAGATTTCGGGACTAGCACCGTGGATACTTCGGCCAACTTAGCTATCAATGGAGTCCATTCCCTATCTCCTCCCACACAATGGAGTACATCTCGTATCTCCTCCTATACAAAAATACATATACAATGTATTAAACACGTTGGCATATACAATGACGTAACAAATTCACATATTTAATATTTATATCCAACTGTCATATTCAATGACATCAACCAAGTGATTAGTTTCAATTTACCTAATCATCATGCAGTTTCTACAACAATGACGACTATCCTCCACCGATAACCCAAGACAAATATTTCTATACAGATAAATAAATTTATCGAATAAATAATTTATTAAATTTTCCACAAGTGAGTGATTTCTCAATCCAACTACACCATTCAATTATAATTTCCCCAATGTCAAGATTCTCAACCCCATTTCATGTTCCCACAATTTACCAAATTAATTATACAAATTAATTATTTAAATTCAATTAGGGCATTAATCCCTCTTTCTTAATTATTGCTCCCAAGGTCCAATTTCACCAATTACATACACATAACCCCTTTTTAAGACCTCACATCTACAATGGAGCCCAAAGATAGAAACCCCCTCTTTCAAACATTTCAAATCTCAAACCCTAGCTTCCCAAAATTTCCAAATCCCTCCATTTATATAAAATGACTAATGTTTATATCAAAACTCATAATTAAGAGTAGAGTATCCCTACCTCAAATGAAGAAGCTCAAAGGGGAAGGAAGAAGAAAACCCAAGCTGCTGCAAATCAAAGATTTTTCGGATCAAAAGATAGCCCAAACCAAGCTCTAACTTTCTTACAAAGGGACTAGGGTAGAGAACCTCTAGAACATGGAGTATTTGTAGAGAGGGAGAGTTTAGAGCGAGAGAGGCAACTGGATTAGGGTTTTTGGATGAAAGAGATGATACAAAAGTAATGAATATCACGCTGCTGCCAACTAATATAATCAAGGCTCGCTCGAGCGAAGGAGTGGTCGCTCGAGCGACCAGACACAAAAAAACCTCGCTCGAGCGAAGAATACCAACCTTCAGGTCCAAAAGAGACGCAGACGCATGCTCGAGCGCAACACTGCTCGCTCGAGCGAAGAGACACAAGACACAAAGCTTGCTCGAGTGCAAGAAAGCTCACTCGAGCGGAAGCTGCGTCTGAAAAAGAAACCTGAAGACCCACAATACTTGCTCGAGCGCACAAACCCTCGCTCTAGCGAAGAAGAAAACAACCAAGTCTCGCTGAAGCGCAAAAAGCTTCGCTTAAGCGAAGAAGCCAAATCCTGGGCAGCAACCATTTGTTTCAACTCACAACCAACCTGTTTTTAAACAACCCAACACATCCCAAAACTCAAATACAAGGAATTAAAGGACGGAAAAAAAGAATATATACAACAATACTCAACAATGGAACCCTAGTCCGGAACACTATAAGTAACGGGGAAAACCGGGATCGTTATAGTTCAGGTTTTGGTCGTAATCTTTTCCTTTAGAATGAGTTAACCATAGACCTTATAGTGGAAACTTTATTTCCTCCATGTTTGGGTGTTAAGCATTCGGGAATGTTTAGGCATATGGTGGTGGATGCCTTGGGTGGTCAAGTCGTTGTTGTTCTTGTCTCATAGGCCCAGTGAGTGGTATGAATCGAGGGAAAGTCTATGACCCTTTCTTGTGTCCTTGTTGGCTTGGGCGTCCTTGGCGTTCCTAGAGTCAAGAAAGTATTCCAAGTTTGGTTATAGCCGGGAGTGGTGTTGTGTTTCCTTGGTTAGTTGGGAGGTCTTCCTTAGTACCATGTTTTCTTCTTGAGGTGTTAGCTCTTATTTCAGATTTTGTTTAATTTCGGGGACGAAATTTCCTAAGGTGGGGAGGTTGTGATGACCGGTACGTTAGTTACCTTGTTCTCTTGGGTTATGTCGGTTTAGCCTTCATTAAAGTGTCGAGTTTCTAAGTGTGATCCAGTCAACAGTAGAGTACGTTGTTTTTGAGAACTTCTCCACATAAAATTTTTCGTTCTTGTTTGTTTCAAATTCTGAGTTTTCACTTGTCGGAGGTCTTGAGGTCGACTCTCAGGAGGTCGGGAAAAAAGCTAGATTTTTGGCGGCCTTGAGGCCGCACATGCGGGGCCTTCAGTCATATGTGTGGAAGAATTCGCCGTCTGAAGCGAGGTAGAGGTTGGATGCACTGCTTGTCTAAAAGGCAAGTGCGTGAGTGGAGGTGCAGGGGAGACCGCACGTACGGGGATAGGAGCCACATGTGCGGGAGGCCGCTCACGTCTTGAGGAGAAGCGCCGCACATACGGCCAGGCTCGTTTTCTATCTCGTTTTTCATGCTTTTCAGCAATATGTTGCTCTTTTGTCCCTTTTTCCTCCATATCTGATTGTATCACTTTCTCTCTGCAATATTGCTCTCTTTTTCTCTCATCTCTCTCTACCTAAACCCACATAATTTTACATTTCTTTTTCATCCCATGAATCCATTGGGATTTTGGTGCTAGTTCCTTATATCAAATTGATGAGCTTGTTGAGAGCTTCATCTTGACCGGTGGAGATCGTATTCCGGCGAAGTTAATTTTTGAGCTTTTCTCCTCTTCTCTCATGAGGTAGGGATTTCCTTGATTTTCTTCAATGCTTCCCCTATAGATAGACATGTGGTAAGTTTTATTGCATAAAAACAATGTTATTGATGATTTTTTTTTAAAATCATGATAGAGGATCTAAGATTTGGGTGTTGAGATTGAGATTTTTATAAGATTGGCTGATATTGGGTTAATTTCAGGTGTGATTTAACATATTTAGGATTAGAGAGATATAAAGCCCTAATTATTTTGTGATAATCCCTAATAGCTAAAAAGGGGTTGAAATAGTGAAATGATCAAGTTGTGAATTAAAAAAGTTGATTAATGATTTGGTGATTTATTGTAATTTAATCGCGTCTCATGATTTTTTTATTTTTTTATTTTTTAAACATCTACTTTGTGATTGAGTTGATATTAATTAAATATAATGAATGGTTAATTTTGATTAATTGTTAAAAAAGGGAATTTAACCATAAGATTGGAAATTTTGGGCAATAACCTTGTTGAGTTGAAATTGAGTGGATTATGATTTGTATTCGGTGGGTTGAGCTTCTGGTTAAATGAATGAAACAAGTCTCTTCATTATATATACACATATACAAAAGTTGGTGTATTGTGAATTAGAAATTTCGGAAATTGACATTAGAATGCAGAGAAAATTATAACTCTTTTGTGAATTGAGGAAGAACCTTGGTAAAGGTTGAAAACCTTGGAATATCATAAATGTTGTTGGACCTAATGCTTCTCAAGAATTGAATGATTGTATTTGATGCATTTAATACATTTTTCTTAGAGGTTTTGTCCTTGGTCATCGGTGGAGGATGACATTGTTGTGTTGATAGTTGTGTGTATGCATTACCCTTGTTGATTGTACTTTATCATGTTGTGATGGTTGGTAACGTGTACTGCACTAATAATGAGAGGTACCATTCCTTTCCAGCTAGCACTTGGAGAATTGGCTGCGCTAATAATGAGAGGTACCATTCCCTTCCTGCTAGTGCCTGAAGAATTGGCAGAGGTACCATTCCCTTCCAGCTAGTGTCCGGTAAATTGTCATTTCACTATGAGAAAATGTATTATTGGCTTACTGTGCTTGAGGCAGGTAGAATGGAATTGATTTAATACTATTACTTTGGTATATTGAGTGTGTTATGTGTTATGGTGATTATGATTCAGTAAGATTGGGTTGCCTCATATGTTGAGTAGATGCGTTCATGTATGTGTGGATGTGCTAGAGGGTGTTATGGGAATTTCCTACCTTGAGTTATTTTATTGAAGGTATTTTTTTTAAGTTTTGAGTCTAAGATTGAGAATGTGATAAATGTGTGGAGCCAAACTTGGGTTGTATTATGAGTATGAACAATGTGAAGAAATCGGATTTTCGTGAACGCGCTTTCAAAAGAAAGAAAAACAAAGAGAAATAAAATGGATATTATGTGTTATTTTGTCACTAATGGAAAATACGATTACTGTGTAATAAATGTTTAATTGGGAAATGGGTAGTAAAAGCGAACCTTGGTGCTGTTGAATAAACTGAACGTTTTTGAGAGAGGTAATTATGTATGTATACTTTGGTTATAAAATGTCGCATTATTTATATGGTATGAGACTAGCATTCATGATCATAGCTATCTGTAAGTTGTTATTGCTGAGGATCAAGTTAAGATCCCTACTGGATTTTATGTTCATCCCACGTTGCTAATCTTTTTTCAGGTGAACATCGAGGTGTGCTAAAAGGTCATGGATTTTCCTTAACTGTTGGCCACGGGGCCTTTTATTTGTGGGTGGAATGCCTTTGATGTAAAAAGGGTCAAACCCTTTCTTGTACTTTAAAGATGTAAGCCTGCAGGCAATTTATTTCGTTATGTTCATGTTGCATTCATTTTATATTCGCTTGAGAGAACTCTTCCTTATGTATTCTTTATAAATATACTGCGCTTCTGTATGCTATCTCTGAAATGGAACTTATGATAATGGCTTTTGTAATGAATTCCGAGTAATAAGAAGTGGGGCATGACAAGTCCGGTCCGCAACCTCTTCTCAAACTCCAAACATCGGCACTCCTCAGTCGCCACTAACTCCGGTACAAACCTAGACAAGCTAGTAAAGGTAGCCTGAAACTCCGCCACTGGTGTATTCAACTGCACCAACTTGGAGAACTGATCCCTCAACTTCTCTCTCACCGTAGCAGGTAAGTATTTGTCCTGGAAAGCTTCAACAAATGCTTCCCAAGTCCCTCTGATGCGCCCCCGCGCATACTTCCACCACTGACCCTTGTCTTCCTTCAGCTGGAAGGACACCAATGTCACTCGCAAGCCCCCGTCTTCGATGCCAAGCATCTCAAACGTCTTTGTCATCTGCTCTAGCCACTCATCAGCCTTCAGTGGCTCTTTTGGATCTCCCAAAAACTCCTTCGGATTCGACCGGAAGAACTCCCTCTTCAGAAAAGACGGCCCTGTTTCAGCTGCTTGGGCCTGGACTTGATTCTCAGCCCTAAGAATGTCCATAGATTCCCTCAATGCTCCTGACATTTCACGGGCTAAGGCGCCCGTGGCCTACTGACCTACTGGCTCGGCCACATTGGCCTGACCAACTCCCTCCTTCTGCGCCGAAATCTCATCTGGTATAGGCATTTCGTGCCTCCTAGGCCTACCACGCCTACCACTACGACCTCGTCCTGACATCCTAATGAAGGTAACAAAAGAAATTAGCACATTTACAAATGTGCTGAAGCTATCTCACTTGCTTCCTAATACGATGGACAATAGTAATTCACTCCACTTAAGCACATAACCACATAAACACATACGAATTTCATTTCCGGATAACGACTGTCCCATGGCATTGCTAGAGTTCAAGTTAGAAATAGTAGTGATCAAGTGCCTTTCTAACAGGACTTCCAGAAACCCACGGACCCGATCCACATCCTAGAAATCAAATCCCTTACCTATATAATCATGTAGACATGTTATCACATAAGCACATAACATCATACTTGAGTCTCTAAAAGCGAGACAAACCCATTATGGTACTAACCACTTCCTACATACCCAAAGTATTCAAACCCGGTATACTCTGATACCAAGTTGTAACGCCCTCAAAAAAAGATATATAAATCATTCATAAGATCTATAAACATGAATAGAAATGTTATATTCTCATTTATCAGAGTCTACATTACAAAAGATATTACGTGCATTACACTTTCATAAATGTTCGTGTTGAAACTATAGCATGTAACTCTAATTGAAAATGACAAAAATAAGTTCCCTACGGGCTTACATCTTTCCAAGTGATAACTTGGCTACAACAAAAGAGAGTCATATGCTCTTTACAATTAAAAGCTCTCAGCCTGAAAGAAAGACACATAAACATAAAATAAACAAAAGTAGAGCCTTCAGTCCTGTCCTCCCAAGATATGTCCATAGAGGCGACATATCACTTGTACCTGAAAATGGTTTCCCAAGTAGGGTGAGCCGAAGCCCAGAAGAGATATGCGAACACAATATATGAAGTTTAACTAAGATATATGCATCAACTAAATGTTCAACCTTCACGAATAATTCACATTCTTTCCATGATCATGCGGTATTATTATTGACATTTCAATCTATTTCCATTCAGTCACTTCCAATCAATTCAAGAGTATAGCTCATTTTTATCAAATCAATCCAAATTGATACTACAACTCAATGATTCACCATTTAATATACATTCATCACTTAAACATTTCTATCTTTTCCATTTTACGGAATTTTCATTCGAGGGAACGGGCACCCGTATACACAAGATTTTGGGATTTTCACCCTTGACACTCCGGCCAACTTAATTTCCAATGGAGTCCATCCCCTATCTCCTCCCAAACAAAGATACATATGCAATGTATTTAAATGTGATGTCATGTACAATGACAAACCTAACCACATATTCAAAAATTTAGCCAAACCATCATATTCAATGACACAATTCGTGTGATTAGTTTCAATTTACCTAATCCTCATGCAGTTTCTACAACAATCATGCCTATCCTCCACCGATAGCCCAAAACAGATATGTCTAAACAGATAAATAAATCTATCAAACAGATAATTTATCAAATTTCCATGGGTGAGTAACTTAACAATCCAATTACACTATCCATTCATATAACCTCCCAATTGCACATTTCCCACATCAATTTCATTATTTATTCAAAATAATTATTCAACCCAAGCTAGGGCAAATTTTCCCCCTATTCCAAAATACCAACCCATATGTCTAAATTTCACTATTTCAACATTAGAGAACATCATACACAAACCCCATAGTTATTTTGTAAATCAACATGAAAACCTCTCTTTTTAGTTTAGAACCGCAAACCTTAACTTTGCCCAAATCACTCCCAAATCCCTCCATGTATTCAAAATGACTAATACCTAGGTTAAACAACATAACAAGGTGTAGAATATCCCTACCTCAAAGCTAGGAGACCAAAGGAGATGATGAAGAGCTTCAAGAATGCCCCAAATTCAGTTTTGCTCAGATCAAAGAAAGCCCTTGAGATGCTCTAACACTTTAACAAAGGGACTAGGGTTGAGAGATACTTAGATCCATGGTTATTTGTAGAGAGAGAGAGGATGTTTTAGAGAGAGAGAGACAACCGATCTAGGGTTTTTAGGAGAAAAGAAATCAAAAAGTGAAGTAAAATCACTCTGCTGCAAACTAATAGACGCAGTCGTTGCTCGAGCGACCAAACACAACAGTGACCTCGCTCGAGCGCAAGAAGCATCACTCGAGCATAGAATGAAAAGCTTCAGGTCTACCATAGATGTTGACGCACGCTCGAGCGCAAGAAGTCTCGCTCAAGTGAAGAAACGATTTCATAAGGCTCGCTCGAGCGCAGGAAGTCTCGCTCGAGCGAAGAACTTACATCTTCCCAGAAAAGCTGCGTCTGGGAAAGAAACCTGAAGACCCTCAGTTCTTGCTCGAGTGCAAGAAACCTCGCTCAGGCGAAGAGGCAAGTTACCCAAGGCTCGCTCGAGCGAAGAGGCCAAAATTTGGGCAACAACCATTTCAACCAACTAACAACCAACATGTTCCAAACTCGCCCAACAAGTCCCAAAACTCAAATTCAAAGAATTAAAGGAAGGAAACAAGACATAGACAACAACATATAATCATGGAACCCGAGTCCGGAACACAATGAAGATCGGGGTGAAAACCGGGATCGCTATAATTTGAGACATTTTAGGGCAAAACCCCATTTTCGTCCAAAACCCAACCTATGTGCCAAAATCAACAAATTCAACACAACACATCCTCATATCTACACTTATAATCATTTTCAACACTTTCATTTGGAAACGCCTCTTTTGATTTTAAACCAAAACCCTAGGTTTGTCTAAAATCTTCCAAATCCCAACATCTTCTACACAATCAATGAATAACTAAGTTAAAAATCATAGGAGAGTATAGAAAGTCCCTACCTCAAGTTTAGAAGACCAAATAAAGCAATGGAGAAACTTCAAAGACGCCGAAACTATGTTCTATTCAGATCAAAATGTAGCCCTTGAGACGCTTTACCTTTTTAACAAAGGCACATAAGTAGAGAAATCACTACATCTAGGTGAAAATGTAGAGAGAAGGTAGGTTTTAGAGAGAGAGGCTCTAGATCTAGGGTTTTGAGAGAAAAAGATATGAAAAAAATGATGTAAAAGGTGCTGCTGCGATCTGATAGACGCATAGTCCGCTCAAGCACAAGAAGTGACGCTCGAGCGTCAGACACAATAAGTTGTTCCGCTTGAGCGCAAGAATTGATGCTTGAGAAGAGAATACACACTCCCAGTAGTTTTGGAGACAATAGACCAACGCTCGACCGTAAGAAGGGTCGCTCGAGCTGAGCCCTCTCGAGCGGAGAATTCACTCTTCAAGTAGTTTTGCAGACCTGCAAAAGTACTGAGAGTTCATAAAGCTCGCTCGAGCGCAAGAAGTGTCGCTCGAGCGGAGGAGCAAAATTTTAAGCAACAGGAGTTTGGAAACTAAGCAACCAACCTGTCCCAAATGCAACCACAACAATCCAATAGCCAAATTTAAGGAGATACAGCGGAAGCAAGGTGTGAACAACAATATGAAACCATGAAACCCGAGTCCGAGATACAACAAGAGTCGAGTCAAAACAGGAATCGCTATATTGTATATCTGTTTTGAAATATCTGTTTTGGCTATTGGTGGAGGATAGCTATGATTATTGTTGAAATTACATGAGGATTAGGTGAATTGAAACTAGTTTCTCATCTATGTGCATTGAACATTGTTGCTCATTTAATACGTTGCAAATGTATATAATTTTGAGAAAAATGAGTGAATGCGGGAAAGAGTATGTATTTCGAAATTAAGTTGGCCTATGTATCTAGGGTAAAAGTCTAGAAACATGCACGTATACATGGGTGTCGATTCCCACAGACGAAATATCCGTAAAATGACAATAGTAGCGCTTGTATAGGCTACATTTACATGGGTGTCGTTTGACGGTTTCCCACGGACGAAATATCCGTGAAAGGTTGTACCGGTTGGGAATTTCCCCCTTCTTTTCTATTGTAAAGGATATGAATTGAGAATCATGATATAAACTAAGCATGGCATGGTTTTCGGGAGAGAAATGTAAAACGTTGTGGTATGGATATTGCATATGCAATTCATCCTTATATCTTCGTTAAGATTCATATATTGTATTAGATTATTTATACGGGGCTTTAGCTCATCCTATATGGGAAAACCATTTTTAGCTATTGGTGAGATGCCTCCGCCAAGGCAGTAGCTTGGGAGGATTAGAGCAAGAGTTTCATTTTGTTTACTTGTTGATATTATTTTGTACAAGCCTAGGGCTTTATCTATATTGGATTTGAATCCATTTCAATGTAACCAAGTACAGTCTTGGAAAGTTGTAGCCTTCAGGGCATTTCTATTTTCTGTTTAACTTCTATTTCATATCTTTGTTGTTGTCACATGCTATAGATTCAGGGTTAGGACTTATGAATGTATATTCACATGTCTCACTCTTTTGTACAACCGAATACTATGTGATGGAAGGATATTATACTCTGATTCATATTGTTATTTACTTATCGTCATGGATCATTTATTGTATTTATTTCGAGGCATTACAGAGCACCCAAATCTTAAGGCCAATTAAAAATGGGGTGTTTACAACTACTTCTACTTTTTGATGATTTATTTTATTGATATTTTAAATCTCTATGTATAGATTATGAAATTATAAATAAAAAGTTTAAATTGATTTAATAATTATAATCACATAATTTTTTTTAAATAAAACATAAACAATAAACATGATTTTCAAAATAGATCATTCATTTTTAGAAGATAAATTTGATAAAATAATGTGATTAAAATAATCAAATCAATCTAATATTTTTTTTTAATAAATGATCTACATATAGAAACCTAAAAATTTAATAGATTGAATCATCAAAATAGGATTATGGTAAACCCATTATAGCATTTCCGGTTCAGACCCGCCCCATTTTGTGTTTTGGACTCGGATTTCATAACCATGTATGGTTGTTCATGTCTGTTCCCTCTTGTTCTTTCGTAAATTTGGTTATTGGATTGTAGTTGTGTGTTTGGAACATGTTGGTTGCTTGATTTTCCAAACCTTTGTTGCCCAGATTTTTGCTCCTCCGCTCAAGCGACCATTCTTGCACTCGAATAGGCTTTGTAAACTCTCAATATTTTTGCAGACCTATAAATACTAGAAGAATGTATTCTATGCTCAAGCGGCGTATCCTACGCTCGAGTTGGTGGACACTCGAGCGGCCAATGTTGAGCTCCAGCAATGTCCTTCGTCTGCAAAACTTCTGAAAGTGTGTATTCTACGCTCGAGCGTCACTTCTTGCGCTCGAGCAGAACAATGTGTCTAACGCTCGAGCGGACTGCATGTATATCAATCCGTGAAGATGACTTTTTGGTTCACGTTTTTCATTTCTCTCTCTCTCTCTCTCTCTCTAAAACTCTCCAAAACCCTAGATCTTGAGTTTCTCTCTCTAAAACTCATCTTCTCTCTACTATTTCACCCAGATCCATTGGGTTTTTCACCCTAGTGCCTTTGAGAAAAAGATAGAGCACGTCGTGGGCGCTCTTTTCATCTGAACAAAAGTGGGTTTCAGTGTCTTTGGAATTTCAACCTCGCTTTGCTTGTCTACTAACCTTGAGATAGGGATTTTCTACACTTTCATATGGTTTTTAACTTAGTTATTTGTTGATTTTGTGACAATGGTGAGCTTCGGGTATATTATGGACAAACCTAGAGTTTGGGTTGTAAAATCAAAAGAGGGGTTTCTAAGTGTATGTTGTGGAAATGGTTATGAGGTTAAATATAAGGTTGTATGGTTATAAAATAGTTTATTTTGGCCTTTGGGTTGATATTTGGGAAAAGGGAGTTTGCCCTAAAATGATTCAAATATTTATTTTGTATAAATAATTGAAATTGGTGTTGTAAATATGAATTTGGACAAATATTGAAATAAATGGTGTTGGATATGTATCACGCCACACCTTTGGAAATTATGAATAAATTATCTGTCTTGAGATTAAATATCTATTTAGAAATAACTGTATTAGGCTATCGGTAGAGGATAGCTATGATTGTTGTAGAAATTGCTTGAGGATTAGGTGAATTAAAACTAATCTATTGTTGGTTGTCATTGAATATGCCTATGTTTTAAATACATTGTATATGTATAATGTTTGGGAGGAGAAAGGGGATGTACTCCATGTTTGGGAGGAGATAGAGGATGAACTCCATTGAAATTAAGTTGGCCGGGGTATCCTGGGTGAAAGTCCCGAAACCGCGCGTATACATGGGTGTCGATCCCGCGGACGAAATTTTCGTAAAATGGCAGATTGAAGTGTTTGTGTTGTAATTGTGTTAATTGGAAACCACTGAGTTGTAGTCTCAATTGGGTTGTTGAAAGATAATGAAATTGGCTCATGAATTGAAATGAATTGAAGGAAAATGGATTAAGATATGAACTTGGTACTTTATGATTATATAAAATATGAATGCTTTGTCATAGGCATTGTACATGCATATTACACTTATATCTTTGTTAAATCTCATATATTGTATTAGATTATTCCTACTGTGCTTTGGCTGACCCTATTTGGGAAAAATAATTTTCAGGTGTTGGTGATATGCCTCCGCCAAGGCAATAGCTTGGAGGGACTTTTGGGAAGTAAGAGCTTCTTTATTTTGTTTTATTCTTTTGTATAGCCAATGGCTTAAATTGTATTGAGCTAAACTCACTTTTATATAACCAAGCAATGACTTGGAAAGATGAAAGCCTATAGTGCTTATGACTATATGTTTTGTTTCAATTCTCTTAACTTTTGTAAACGAACTCTGAACTCTGATGAATTAATGTATCTTAGTTCTATTACTCTTCGCTTATAAGTTGGATTTATTATATATATATATTTTGGGGCGTAACACCCATAGACTTGGCTAGATGGTCCACCTCAAAGCTACAAAAAAAAACTAGTTACATCTTTTCTTTGTCTTATCAATGTGACAAAAAGTAAACTCACGAGTTTTGAAATAGGATATGGCTTGTCTACGGTTGAAATTTCAGCTGGACCAAATAATTGAGATTTCTTATCAACTAAAATTAATTAACGGAGCTCTCTTACCGGTCAAAGTTAATAAAATGATTCAACTAGAGACAAGCCTTATCCTTAAAATACGCATTAATTCTAACACAAAGTCAAAAAGGTTCTCTCAAAACCATCAACATGGGCCACATTTGGGAATATTTATTTTTAGTCTAAAAGTTAAAAATTTATTAAAAATATCAAAAAGTCAACAAATTATATATAAAAAAAGTCAAATATTTAATTTCTCTTTATTTTTTGAATTTCTTTTTGTAAACAATCAGAAAATTATTCTAAATATACTAGTTATTTTCACTTCATATTTTAACCTAATTTTTTTTTTTTTAAATTATTAAATAGCCTACTTGCAAATGAGTAAATCAAACAGCAATGAAAACTCAGAAAACAAAATGGGATACACAAGGAAAAAAATTATTAAGTGCCCCAGCAGCACAACGTCTTCCTATTCGTTTTTTGCAAGACAACGTGCCGTTTTGGGAACAAAATAAAAAGTCACATTTTTGGACATGCCAAAAACGCAACAAATGTGGTTTGGGAAGTGCCAAAAACGCAATTGTAAAATTACAAATTAGGGCCTATGAAAAAAAAATAAAAAAAAAAACTAAAATTCTTATGTTGAGTAAGGGTATTTTGGTCATTTTAATTTGATTTGACACCAGAAATAAATATTAAACTAAAAAGTAAAAAGTCAGCTTTTTACCAATTTCCCAAATCACTTTCCAAAAAGCTAAAAAACTTGGTAAAAAGCCAAAAGTCAGCTTTTTACCAACTTCCCAAAACACCCACGTCTTCCTATTCTAAATCAAATATTAATTGTTAGGATCTCTTAGGTGGTATTTGATAAAGTTAAAATTTAAAAATTAAAAATTAAAATTGAAGTATTGAAATTTAAATGTTGAATTTTTTGAATTGAAAAGCTGTTTGATAAAACTTGTGCTAAACTAAAAATAAGTTGTTTGATATGTGTAAAATTAAATTTAAAATTTATTATTTTTAAATGATATATTTTAATTTTTATATTGTGGTGATTGTGATAGTGGTGGTGGTGATGATATAATGGTAATGGTAGTGGTGGTGGCTTGGTGGTGGTGACGGTGGTGGCAGCGATAATGGTGGTAGTAAAATAATGGTGGTGCTTATGACAACAATAATAATAGTGACGAAGGTTGTGGTAGTAGTGGTGGTGGCGGCGGCAGCATGATGGTTGTGGTGGTGGCAGCAGCATAGTAGCAGTGATAGTGATGATGGTAATGGTGGTGGTGATTTTATAATAATGTATATTGATACTTATATCTAGTATTCATAAATTCAGTCAGAATTAAGTAAGTTTCATATGACTTAATTTTTTTGAAATTTTAACATAATTTTAAATATACTTAAATTTTTGAGGAAATATGTAACGCCCTCAAAATAAACTCATAAATCACACATTCATGATACAAGAAAGGGATATCCTATTCCATACATCAGAGTGTTAAGTACAAAAGTATTACATGTTGACAATAAAAGTACATGTCCCACGGGCTCACAACTTTCCAAGTCAACACTTAGGTTTAACAAAAGAAGAGTTCTAACTCTTTATACAAAATAAACCCTTGGCTTGATTTACACGTAATACAAAAAGATAACAACAAAAAGATCTTTTAGCCTCTAAGCCTCCCAAGCTACGTCCTTGGAGGTGGCATACCATCTGTACCTGAAAATGATGTCCTATAAAGGGTGAGCCAAAGCTCAGTAGAGATATACTAAACCAAATATGAGATAACTAAAACATTAGCATTTGATAAATGCTTAACACTTATAAACCAATTTACAACACTTCTCAATTCCATGACAAATATGTCTGTGTTTCATTCCACTTTCCTTCACTTATCCAATTCAAATTCATAAACATGGCTCATTATCTAGCCAAACAATTAAATGAGACTACAACTCATATTAAAACACTTCCAATACTTCAATTATCTACGTTATGCAAACGTAATTAGAATTTTGGGACTTTCACCCTAGACACTCCGGCCAACTTAGTTATCAATGGAGTCCATCCCCTATCTCCTCTCAAACAGGTTTGAGAGTACATCCCCTATCTCCTCCCAAACCATGGAGTACATCCCCTATCTCCTCCCAAACAAGATACATATGCAATGTATTAAACAACTCATCATATACAATGATCAATCCAGACACATATTCAATGTGCTAATTCAACTGTCATATTCAATGACTCAACCATTTGATTAGTTTCAGTTTTCCCTAATCAACATACAGTGTCTACAACAATCAAGACTATCCTCCACCGATAGCCCCAAGCAGTTATTTCTAAACAGATAATAAATTTATCAAACAGATAAAATCCCAACACTTTCATAGGCGAGTGATTTATTTGTCCAACTACACCATTCAATTCCATAATTTCCCAATTTCATGATTCCCAACTCAATTTCATATCTCCCCAAATTAATTATTTAAATTAATTATTCTACATAATTAGGGCATTTTTTCCATTTTTCGAATATCAACCCTAAGGCTCAATTTCATCAATTTAATCAACAATAATTCCATTTTCTAAGGTCTCGTATACACATGGAGTTTAACAAATGAAAACCCCATTTTTATAACTTTAAAACAAACCCTAACATTCCCAAAATTTCCAAACAACCCTATTTATACAAAATGACTAAAATCTATGTCAAAACTCATAAGAAGGAGTAGGGTATCCCTACCTCAAGTGAAGAGACCAAATGGAGAAGATGAAGAAAACTCAAGATGCTCCAAACCCAATGATTTTCGGATCAAAGCGTAGCCCACACCAAGCTCCACCTTTCTTACAAAGGGATCAGGGCAGGAGACTCCTAGAACATGGAGTATTTGTTGAGAGAATGTATGTAGAGAGAGAAGGAGCAGCCGGATCTAGCGTTTGAAGATAAAAGATAATCAAAAAGTGAGGAAGAAGCTGCTGCTGCAAACTGATATAGTCGAGCGACCAGACACAAAGAAACCTCGCTCGAGCGCAGAAAGCCTCGCTCGAGCCAACAACACGAAACTTCAGGTCTGCAATCCAGAAGCACGCTTGAGCGCAAGAATGCTCGCTCGAGTGAAGAAGCCCAAAACATACAGTTCTCTTGCTCGAGCGAAGGAAAGCTCGCTCGAGCCAAGAAACACAACCTTCAGGTCCAAAACTAGACGCAGACACACGCTCGAGCGAAGGAATCCTGGCTCGAGTGAAGGAACTAAAACACAGAGCTCGCTCGAGCGACAAAAGCCTCGCTCGAATAAAGACACCAAAAACTGGGCAGCAGCCAACTGTTTCAAAACACACCCAACCTGTTACAAACCTGCCCAACACATCCTAAAACTCAAATACAAAGAATTTAAGAATGGAAATGCAACATATACAACAACAGACATCTACGGAACTGGGTCCGAAATACAATAACCAATGGAGGGAAAACCGGGATCGCTATAAAATATCATTTTCCCTCCCAAACTGTCACGCGTTTTTCACGTTGACTCCCAGACTTCGATATATTTCAATTTAATACCTGAACTTTTCACAAATTGATCAATTAGACCCTTATCGTCACCTTCTATCCACAATTGGACGGAATGTGCTGATGTGGGGGGCATATTAATTTTTGAAGTATAGTTTGGGAGGCAAATTAATTTTTAATTTGGAGGGTAAATTGATTATAGTTTAGGGGGTATTTAAATGAACTTTGGTGTCACGTCAGTACATTCCGTCCAATTGTAGATAGAATGTGATGGCATGGGTCAAATTGATCAAAAATTTGAAAGTTCAGATACTAAATTGAAATAAATCAAAGTCTGACAGTCAACGTGAAAAATGCATGATAATTTGGAGAGTAAAATGATATTTTCTCTAAATTTTTAAGTAATATCAATGTGGTAAAAAGTATACGGATAATACCTGACTTGTTTCTAATTGAAATTTTAATCGGATCACACAGTTAAAATTTTTTATCAGTCAGAGTTAATGAATAAATTTAATTGGATAAGATAAATTGTCTAGTCCAATTGAACTTTTAACCAAAAACAAGCCTTACTCTTGAAATACATATTAATTATAACTCAAAGTTAAAAAGGTTCTCTCAAAACTGTTAACATGTGGCTCGTTTGGGACATTCATTTTACTTTAAAAGTCAAAAAATTATTTTTGTCTCTACTTTTATACATTTTTTTTTTTTTTTTTGTAAAAAGTTTAAAAATTATCTGAAATATATTAATTTTTTTATATCATATTTTAATTAAAATAAAAAAATTATTAAAATAGTATGTTTGAAATGAGTAAGTCAAGCAACCATGAAAACTCAAAAGAAAAATTGGGATTTTGAAGGAAAATTAGTAGGTGCCCTAGTGGCTTGACGTGCTCCTATTCTAAATCAATTAATAATTGTCATGCTCTCTGTACTGTTTCATATCATCAACAAAAATTAAGTGAGCCGTAGCTTTTTTACCAATCACATTTAATTCGGGTCACAAAGTGGACATGCCATGGAACACCAAATAACTTCTCCAACTAGAGATAAGGCCATGGCGTGTGGGCTGTCCTAAACCACACAAACTCACTCATTGATCCCTCCAAATACTCAAGATTATGATACTTTATTTTTGAAAAATTCTTGTCATGTATGGTACATATAAAAATATAAATCATCATATTTAAATAAGATGAATGCTAGTTATTGGATAAAGAAGTAATAAAACCCACTCAAAAACCTATTCGCTCGAGGCTTAGTGTCATTTTTTATGAAAAAGAATAAAATTTTGATGAAAAAAATAGAAAATAAATAAATAAAAAAGTTCAAGCCTGGCCCAAACTCGAGCCCAGGCCCAGGTTGCTGGCACGCCCAAGGCCCGAATACCCCCTAGGCTTGGGCCTAATTTTTCGACCGTGTATGGCACGACTCGACCAATTTTGGCCCAAAGTTTGACGGACATGGGCTAGACCAAGCCAAATTTACACCCCTAGCCATAGTTAGAGTAACAGCTAGATTATATGAATCTAACTTAAGTGGTTTAAAGAAATTATATGGAATAAGTCTCTAATACGGATAGACTGTGAATTTATTTATAGAAGATTGAAAATTTGGTATAAAGTTTGCTTCTTCATTATATATATATATATATATATTAACTCCACCAGAGTTAATTAGTAAGCTTTTAAAACTCTATTTTGTTTCAAGACTAATTGGATTAAATTTTTAAAAACTCAAAAATTTTATATAAAATTTAAATATACTCTTTAACAAAATTTTGAAATTCAGTGGTGTAGCTATGTTGTGGCATGGCAGTACCCGTACTATTGAAATGGTTTGTCAGCTGGTAGAGATGCTCCCACCGGTGCCACTTCTTCCAATGGCATGATGGCAAGGCAAGTAATGGTTCTTGTAAAAATTATGTGGTTGCTTTGGAAAAAGTTCATCTCACACCTTAATTTGATTTTTCTTTTTTAAAATAGTGTGATCCTCCTATATGTTTGAGTTTATTTTTATTGAGGTTGGATTGAACTAGAATGTGTTGTTTGAGATTGCAAGACTCACCATGAGTCTCATCTCAATAATTTAAATCGTTTATTTTATAAAGCACTTTGTGTATATCACCATTGAAAAGAATTAGAATGATTCGATGGTTGCTCAATTTATCAAGTTTGTTATCCAAAAAATGAAGTTTTTGTTTTTAAAAAAACATGCTTCTCATTTATTTATTTTTTTGATAATAAACATGATAAATTGAAAAAAAAAAAAAGTTATGATTGTTAGGTCACACCAAATTTTTTTTTTTTCAAAAATAACATATATAAAAAAATCTATAAAATAAATAGTTTAGATCATTAAAATAAAACCCCATGACAAGACAGTATACTCCGGTCTATATTTTGAATTAAAGACAAATTATTCCCTGCCAATAAATATCATGAGACTTATCATGTAATAATGGTGCGGAATAACCTCTCCCTGGATTTTGTGGTCTTGGGGGTTTGCCCAATGCCGTTGGAAAAGACGCCCAGTAGTTTTAATTAGGATGTGAACCTGGACCAAATTGAATGGATTGTGTTGACTTTTGTATACAGCCTTTGCTTTCAAGGAAGAGCCCACCTTCTTTCCACAAGAATTGACCACAGTTAGCAATTTGGATGATCCATGATCTGTTGAGTTTTTTGTTTGAAGATCAACCTGGCTTAAGTTCTTCAACATTACACTACTATTCATTAATTCTAAAATTATTTTTCAAATAAAATTATAACATAAACTTTGAATTTCGTATATAATAATTATTTAACATTAATTAGTTCCTATATAATAATTATATTTACGATAAAATATAAATATATTTTGTCTTGATAAATTTCGTAATTTTAGGTTTTTAATTTACTAATTATTAATTAGGTTGCTGGTTAAAAATTGTTAATTATAGTAGGGACTCGTACAAAATTGTATGGAATTAACAAATTTTAACAAGCAGCCTAACTGATCAGTCAATTTTATCACTCAACCAGTCCAACCCAGGCTTAATTGGTGCGAAATGTCTAGTTTTTTGCCACACCCCTACACATAAACCACCCTTCGAACCAAAAAAAAAAAAAAAATCGTAAGAGAGAGGAATTATCGAGACATTCGAGCCTCGACAATTCGAGGCCCCTAGCATCGTCGTATCTCATATCTATTAGGTAAAATCAATTACCTTATCTATTTTGTAGAATTCAATCAATCAAAATCGAAGCATAAATAAAAAATAGAAAAAAAAATAGAGTATCAGTGACCCCAATCTTTAATCCCCTCCTCAAATAACACTTCTGTGGGGAAGTGGTTCTGGAAATACTCTTCAGATCCTAGGAGACGCTCTTGATCCTTAACTAGTCACCTGCAAAGACAAACACTCGTTAAAGTGCGGGTTAGCACTCCGGACACAAGTCAGTTCTTATACTCAAGAAAGCTTGTTTACTAAGTTTAGTGAAGTGATTCTTACATACCATTCCAAGAACGCCGCTTGTTTATTTATATTCTGTTCATTCGAGGCCTCGGGCTGGGCCTACTTTTCAATCATTACCCGTTCTTCTATTAGCCTCAAAGATCCTTTCTTAATAATCGCTACGTATTGTATTCGGCTCATCCTAGTCTTGCAGGATGCAGCCGGTTAATGTCAATCTACTAAAATATGCCCTTCCGATTTAGCCATTTATTCGGCTCCCACAATTGCCCCCCGAACTCCCTATTGATGGTAGTTAATCGGCGTGTTTGGTCTAGAATTCGAAAAGCTTAGCATAGATCAGGCGGCTTCGTGTTCCCCAAGACGTCAGAGGATGTCAGAAGGCGCACACCTTTTCGTTTATCATTACACTTTCCCGCGCCATTCATGTGTCTCTCGCATTTATTGCGATTTGAAACTTCAGTCCTTTTGGGTGCACACTTCGTCGATCATCTGATACGTTTGGACCGCCAGCGCGCATCTCTCCTTTCACTCATATTTTCTGCAACTTTCGTCCGTCTGCCTTTGCCTCATCTGCTCTTCGTAAGTCTTCTTCCCTTTTCTTTGTAATCCTATTCTCTGTTTACCGTTTTTACTTTCAGTGAATCCTTGGGTCCCCGTTGGAATGGCTAAACACTTGAAAGACCTCCTTTCTGAGAGTCGCATTTCCAGATTCCGGTGACATTTTTCCATTCCCGATGACGTCCATTTGTCTCTCGTAACGGACAACACTCTAGATATGGAGAGAGAGGATCAGAATACGATCGTATTCCCCCTCCTGTCCATTGCGGAGGGCGGAGTTCATTTCCCCTTACATCTATTGCTTAGGGCCGTTCTTCGCTATTGGAGTCTGATTCCTTCTCAACCCAATGTAAATTTCTTTCGAATCATTATGGAGGTTATAGAGTTGAATCGATGCCTTAGGATCAATCTTGGAATTCCGGCCATTCGGCACTGCTATGCTTTAGCCAAATCCTCTGGTTGGCTGGGGCGGTACTTCCTCAGGGCCAAGGATACTGACCATCATTTGGTGACTATGCTTGCCAGTTCTGGTAAGAGGGTTGACGATGTAATGGCCAATGTCCGAGGTAATTGAGAGTTCCCTGAAGGTGAAGATCGCCTAGACCCCATTCCCAGACATAAGGGTGATCCAGGTTGCCACGTAGTATCTTATGTTTGTCGATCTGTCTTTTAATCGGCTCTCTTTCCTTAAGCTCTCCTCATCTTTTGCAGGTAACAAATTGAAGAAGATTCTGACTTCAGTTGACGACGCGGTCCTTAGGGACAGTAAGACTGCACTCAACTACTTCGGTTGCCCAAACGTGTAAAAACAAGGGAGAGCCGCCCACATTTTACTCCGGTACGAACCCACTTATACCACATTCTCGGCTGCGGACAACATCCCAATTCCATCTGGCGATCAGCACCTCTCGGCTCTTATCTTCTCCAGCTACAAGAACCTTAGGCAGATTGGTCTCGAAGCTTCTGATTCAGGGCAAGACGCAGAGCCGGTGATAGAGGTAGTTGCCGACCCGGCCAGAGAATTCACTGAGGAGGGCGAAGAGGTTGACGAGGCCGTGCGTTCGGCGTTAATTTCTTGGACTCAACGACCTTCCTCACCATCCGCTTCGGGTCGGGCAGAGTTTTCTTCCGGGGATATTTTCGCGAACTTAGGAGATCTACCCGGCGATTTCTTCGGAGGTATGGCAAAGGAAAGCCTTACGCAAATGGTGCGTAAGTGAAATGCCGAGCGGATGGCTGCTCAAAAAAAGGCTGAGGCCGCCGAATCCGATCCCAGCTTGACTAAGGCCTCTGTACCCATTATTGAAGGAACGGCTCAGGTTACGCCGGTCGAAACGGAAAAAGTGGTTGAAGAGCAGGCCGACGAAGAATGGCTGATTCCGGAGGGACGCGGCCAAAAACGTAGCGCCGAGGAGGAGGCTAGTTCAGAAATTAGTCTCATTGAAAAATGGCCTCGCCTCGAAGAATCGGACGTGGTTGCACCTTTTGTTATTCAGCCCAAGATCAGAGATACGCCAATTCCTTCCAATGCTTCGGCCATGGAGGATCCGGCCGCTGCATTGAGCCTGGCGGCTTCAATTTCCTTGCCAGCTGACAATGCAACCTTTTGTGCCATGCCGGATATTATGGCCGTAGCTCTGTCTGCGCAGTCGGCACTTTTGGTAAGTGATTTCAAATTCACTTAAATCTATTTTTATAGAGGTATCTAACGATCGCTTGTTCTTTGCAGACCGTCGGCAGGATCGCCGACTTAGGCCGCCGCCTGCATGATGCTCTTGGCAGAATTGACCGTTTGCAAGCAGAAGTGGACGGTCAGAAGAGTAGGGCCGAGTTTGAGAAGATGAGAGCCGCAATGGAGAGCGCACGAGCCGAAGCAGAGAATGAGAGGGCTCGCCTTTGCCGAGCAACCGTTCGTGGCCGAGGCCGAGTCTTGGTGAGGAATCGCTCAAGCTCTCCAAAACGAACTTCTTAGAGGCGAAGAGTCAGTTGGAGGAGCTGAAGGCGGCCTAGGAGAAAGCCGAATCTGAGGCTTTTGAGGCGGGAAAAAGAGCCGCCTTCACGGAGTACGTTGATGAAGTTCCCAAATTTGAGAATCGGGGGTTCAAACATGGGTGGCTCAAAGCCCTTGCTGCCGCTGGGATTACATTGGATTTGCCAATTCCTTACGAGCAAGTGGATGTTGAGCCCCTTGAATCCGACACCGAGGAGTGATCTGAGAGGCGTTTCCTAATTCATTTAGTTTTTTTGATTTTTGTTTGGTAGAGTTTTGTTGGTTCAGGGTGGTTTTCATGTATAAATTGGTTACTATCTTGTGCGCAATTTATTAATGAAAATTTCCTTATAATTTCATTACTACTCGTACACAATTTGTGTGGTTTATGTTAATGAAACAATATTGATTCGTCTTTAGAGATTGAATATCCTGTGGCAATATTGATTTGTCTTTAGAGATTGAATATCCTGTGGCAATATTGATTCGTCTTTCTCATGCCGACTGGATTCAAATTATGAACTGTCGATTTGTGAGCCAGCTGGGGTACCTGAGCCAAATATATTGATGAATTTGCCCTTGCCCCAGGCGGTTCCTGCAGAGGTTAGAAGAATCGATTTGGGGTACCTGAGCCGAATATATTGATGAATCCGCCCTTGCCCCAGGCGGTTCCTGCAGAGGTTAGAATCGATTCGGGAGCCGGTTGGGGTACTTCAGCTGAATAGATTGATGAATCTACCCTTGCCCTGGGCAGTTCCTGCAGAGGTTGGAATCGATACGGGAGCCGGCTGGGGTACCTGAGCCGAATATATTGATGAATCTGCCCTTGCCCTAGGCGGTTCCTGCAGAGGTTAGAATCGATTCGGGAGCCGGTTGGGGTACTTGAGCTGGATAGATTGATGAATCTGCCCTTGCCCCAGGCGGTTCCTGTAGAGGTTATAATCGATTCGGGAGCCGGTTGGGGTACTTGAGCCGGATAGATTGATGAATCTGCCCTTGTCCCAGGCGGTTCGCGATATTCGAATAGATGGTAAAATCGTGCCCCTGCCGTCGACTCAGCCGACGTTGGGCGATTCAGGATCTCCAATTAATGAGATTGCCTCAATCGTGCTGCCTCTGTGAAGGATAAATGAACAAGGGTACATCCTTTATGAGCTTGGTAGACAACTGACTCGAGCTCCTGGAGGAAGACTGATTGCGCGAATGTCGAACCAACTCTTCTTTAACAGTAAAGGGGAAGCGAAGACCCTAGCTGAGCTGGGTGGAGATATGAATCGAGGTGGTGAACCCTCGCGTACAGGAAGTAGGAGTTCCAGGGGTCGAGAGAGGCGTCAGTCTCCCCGACGTCGCAGTAGATCGCCCAGGCGAGACAAGCAGTCGCAGGGTAAATCTCCACAGTCCCGAGTCGAGAGGAGGTCTGACGCGAATCCGTGCCCATTAAGCTTTGCGGTATTTGTGAAGAATAGACCCATGACGGAGGCGGACTCGATCGTTCGAGACCCAGACGTAGCGGTCGACTTTGCTCGATAAATATTTCCTCCTGAGGTTCAGCAATCAATGCTGGGTCGACAGGACTACGAGGTGTTTCGCGAGGGCATTCACGGCGCGGTGAAGGGGCTTTACACTGCTTACGAAGTCGGCATGCGACTGCGCGCTGCCCGTCAAGAGATGGAGAAGAAGGAAGAACGTATTCGAAGTTTGGAGGCCCGCGTGAAGGCGGCCGAGCGGGAACTAAGGAAGACCAAGGCGGCTCAGGCACAATCCACTGCGCACGCGAACCCAATTGTGGAAGAGAGGGTTACTAGTCGGCTTATCAGCTTCGCACTTGCCGATCGAGAGATGGCAAGTATGTTCGCAATAGAGAGCGCGAAGGGGAGGGCCTATGAGAAAGGTTTCCATGAGGGCCGAAAAGTGGGAATCGAGAAAACCAGGGAAAAATTGGCCGAAGAAGTGTGCCGATGTGAAAATCGTGGGTTTAGGCACGGTTGGATCAAGGCATCTCAAGCCGCAGAAGCTCTTCGAGCGTCGGGAATTGATTTGGCATCACCACGCTACAGGAGTAAAGATTTTCCGTTTTCTGCTTTTGAAGTTGAGAAGAGTGAGGATGAGGGTGACGCCGTATGAGTTTAATAGTTGTAAGATTGGAACGCAGGGCGCGTTTGAAACTATGTAACTTATTGTTTTATTGAATAAAGAACGTTTCATTATAAATGTTTCGTTGTCATTCATATTCGGCATATGTGTATTTCGTGTTGCTTAAATGTTTGAATGAATGTCTAAATATTGTCCGACCAGTAGTTGTTAATCGTCCGTGCGTCTGCGGGCTTATCGGCAGGATCTGCACATGGGCAGGATCAGCACATTCGCGATGACTGTTAAGGTTTTATTGAGGCTATTTCAACGGCCATTTATCTTTGACTTGGGTCAGCGCATTGATGCTTGGCCAGTTGGATTAGTGGGCTGGTCGAGGGTGATCGGCGTGTGAAGACTTGGCCGACTGGTTTAATAAATCTATTTCGCTTTGGCCCAGCCAGTGCGTGTTTCGGCCAGCCGTCGGGACGGCGGTCGTGGCGAATGTCAATCGACGCTCGTCTTATTCAGCCAATGCATTTTTTGGCGTTAATAAAATTTTCTTAGGATTGGGACCTCGAGATCGCGGTCGTTGCTGAGAATAAAAAGAGTAAGCGCTTCACACCAATAATCCCACTTGACTCATCATTCCTTGTGTGGGATGGTGATTTCGGTTACAGAGGCTCAAACTTCGGTCAAGTTTGGTGTTGAGATGGTTTGCAGCAGAAAACCTACCCGTGAGGGAGTTAGGTCATCCAAAGAGCCTGAGATCTGTGAGTCTCCAAGTCGTCGAAGCAGATCACCCTGAAAGGAGAGTCAACAACTGTCAAGTTCATTCTTCCTTGTCCTGGATCTTTGCCTTGACATTGTCAATGGTATCAGGGAAAGTTTGGCGCCATGCAAGTCGTGGGCTTAAGCATAACTGGTTCAAGGTATTGCATGCCGTGGAGGGATTTAGGGTGACGGTCGTCGATCCGGCGATGCTGCTTTGCCGGCGCGTCTTGTTCCTTTTTTGCTTTCGATATTGTAATGCTCGAATGCGGATTGTGTTTATGTAACAACTGTTTAATCAAATAAATGGTTTTATTTTAAATCTATTTGCGTGTTATTCTGAACTTTGCTTGCGTACTAAGGCACATTACTTCGAATGTATGATCTGTTCTAGTGTGTTACATAGGATCAATTATCAATATCTTTTGTTCATGCCAACGTTTGCTCCGGATTCGGAGACATAATTAGCACTTACCACTGTAGACCGATTCGTATGGCCGAACGGATTAATGCAATAATCCTCCGAAGCACTAAAGCGGGCTCCGTATTTGGAGGGTTGAACCCGGGGCCCATTCGGCCTTAAGGAGATTAATCGGCTCGAATCCGAAGTCTTAATTGGCCTTAAGGCGTCATGCGCCAAAGGGGGCTCCGAATCCGGAGACTTGATTTGGCCGATCGTGATATCCACGAAGGGCGCTCTAAATTCGGAGACTTGATTTGGCCAACCGTGATATCCACGAAGGGTGCTCCGAATCCGGAGACTTGATCGGCCCTAAGGCGTCATGCGCCAAAGGGGGCTCCGAATCCGGAGACTTGATTTGGCCGATCGCGATATCCACGAAGGGCGCTCCGAATCCGAAGACTTGATCGGCCCTAAGGCGTCATGCACCAAAGGGGGCTCCGAATCCGGAGACTTGATTTGGCCGATCGTGATATCCACGAAGGGCGCTCCGAATCCGGAGACTTGATTTGGCCAACCGTGATATCCATGAAGGGCGCTCCGAATCCGGAGACTTCATCGGCCCTAAGGCATCATGCGCCAAAGGGGGCTCCGAATCCGGAGACTTGATTTGGCCGATCGTGATATCCACGAAGGGCGCTCTGAATCCGGAGACTTGATCGGCCCTAAGGCGTCATGCACCAAAGGGGGCTCCGAATCCGGAGACTTGATTTGGCCGATCATGATATCCACGAAAGGCGCTCCAAATCCGGAGACTTGATTTGGCCAATCGTGATATCCACGAAGGGCGCTCGGAATTCGGAGACTTGATCAGCCCTAAGGTGTCTTGCATCAAAGGGGGCTCCGAATCCGTAGACTTGATTTGGCCGATCGTGATATCCACGAAGGGCGCTCCGAATCCAGAGATTTAATCGGCCCTAAGGTGTCATGCGCCAAAGGGGGCTCCGAATCCGGAGACTTGATTTGGCCGATCGTGATATCCACGAAGGGTGCTCCGAATCTGGAGACTTGATTTGGCCGATCGTGATATCCACGAAGGCGCACTCCGAATCTGGAGACTTAATCGGCCCTAAGGCGTCATGCGCCAAAGGGGGCTCCGAATCCGGAGACTTGATTTGGCCGATCGTGATATCCACGAAGGGCGCTCCAAATCCGGAGACTTGATTTGGCCTATCGTGATATCCATGAAGGGCGCTCCGAATCCGGAGACTTGATCGGCCCTAAGGCGTCATGCGCCAAAGAGGGCTCCGAATCCGGAGACTTGATTTGGCCGATCGTGATATCCACGAAGGGCGCTTCGAATCCGGAGACTTAATCAGCCCTAAGGCGTCATGCGCCAAAGGGGGCTCCAAATCAGAGACTTAATTTGGCCAATCTTGGCGAGTGCCCCACTGGGAATTGACATATGATTTTGAGCGACGAGGAAAAATAGTTCGTATTGCAGAGGCGAAATATATTTCTGATGCTCGAGCCCATAGATCGGGTCAGTGATAGGGTTTTCATCAGAACTCTGCTTGTGCCGATTGGGGGGAACCACGTATTTCTTCAATGCCGTGGGTTGTTGGGAAATGGAGGATCTGATGGTAGGTTGTAGACGCGCCCGTTGGGCTTCACTCTACAGTTCGGACTCCCCTGTTTTGTTTGTTGCGGTTCTAAATCTGAACCAAAGAGTCCAAATCCGGCAAATCGTTTTGAAGAAAAACAGATTTTTTGAAAAGTAGTGCCAAACATGGACTGCTTTGCCAGATTACAGAGTCGCCACCTAAATATTTTGAAATGGGAAATTTAGGAAACCCTGACTCGGTGCCGAAGGCCACATGTCCGTCATTACCAAAGTGGTCTTGGCTCGGGAGCTTGGGTACGATCGGGGAAGGTCAGCTATGAGCAGCCCCTTTCGCCCGGTCCGAAGACCGGCCTCTACTAACCGTGATATCCGTTTTTGAAAACATTACATGCTCTTATTCCAATTATTAGCCTAGAATTACTATGTTATGCGCACAGCAAACAAGTATAGACTAGATTGCCTAATTTGGAAATAAACATTGCATATCCGTTTGTTTTGAAAATGCTTTAGAATTTTGCTACTCGCAAGTAGGCTAAAACACGGATGTCAATGAGTTTTCCAACTCAAGTAACCCAACCTCCACCCACAGGCATTCAAACAGTTTATCTCATATAAGCACTTAGCAACATGGTAAGCATGCTGTCATGTTAACATTCACACGCATGTGGTATGCTAAAGCATAAAATACTTACATCGTACTCCGTGCCAAAACAAGAAACTAGTTAGCAAACATGCGTGACCTAGTTCATGTTAAGTGGCTAATGCATCGCATACAAGGATGTAATCTAGACAGGCTCGGCTACCCTAAGCATGGCACATGAAATGCAGCAACTACCACGTATTCAATTTGGAATTGAAAGTACGATGCAGTTTGCATGATGTGCCGAGCCCGATGTATGTAAACAAATGCATGAATGCACGCATGCGTAGCATGAGGTATGCTAAAATAAACGTGCCCTAATCTACCATTGTAAGCAGGTAAATAAAAGGAAGAAAGAAATGGGGGTTGGAAGACGTACACCCACTCACCCACACTTATTACGATTACGCCCTCGCTCGGAGGGACCAAAAGAATAATACAGATAATTAACTAAGCAAGCTAATTAAATATTACAGATTCACTAAATTAATTAACAAATTAACTAAGTTAATTAAAGCAGTAAATGCCTCGGGAAGAGGGCAAGATGCATCACACGCCCGGAACTCGCTCGGAATCGTACTGCCATGCATGATTGCCTCTGTTTTCCCTGCTTTCCATCTCAGAAGACTGCCAAAACTTCAGGAATACTTCCTTGGGCACTGGAGATCACCACCGGCTGGGGTAGAACACCACCGGCTGAAGGATGTGGGCCACCGCACCGAATTCATCCATCGGTTGCCAAGAGATCGCCGGGCGGCACTAACAAGGCTTGCCGGCACAAAATGCTCAGAACACGCAACTCACAAAGAAGAGAGGACACAACTTGCATGGCAATGTAATTCAAAGCATGTATGCACCATACACACTCCTCATCATGTTTTTGACTCAAAGGAAGATGTGCCTCGGTTCTCGGACCACCAATCACGCATTTCGATGCATGATGGCCCAAAGAACCAAGAGTGCAATTTTGATTTCAAATGCATGTAATGCAAACAAACAAACAAACAAGGGTGCTAAACCTCTATCACACTCACTTCAAGAGGCTTAGCATGCATGTCAATGCGATGAAGCCTTAAGCATGTTACCTAGGCATGCAACATGGTAATGCAATGCAAGGATGCTAGCATGAAAACGCACATACAAAACAAGCATGCAAAGTAGTCAATGGGGTGGACTTAAACATGGATTAGGCAGCTCCAAATAGGCCTAAAACCAATGGCCAAGATACTAAATAATGAGGGCCAAACACACATGCACACATGCACAAGTTAAGGCACCAACACTTGAGCATAACAAACAACCCTTAAGCACACTTAAAGGGGTACAACAATGGACTACTAGCATGCATATAAAGCTCTGAAAATCATGCTAAACATGGTGCCAAACCATGCAACAAAGTACACAAAGCATGCACACATAGGTCCAACACTCAAAGCAAGTCAATGGGGCATTGAACTATACTTATACAAAACAAATATGGCATGCATTAAACAACTAAAAACAGGTTTTTAGCATGTTAAAACAAAGCCAAATGGCTACTTAGATGGCATCTAAGAGGCTTGAAATCAAAGGCATGCATTAAGGCCAAAACATGGAGTATGCAACACATGCTTTCAAAGCATTAAAGAGGCAACTAAGGTAAGCATACAAGCACACCAAAGGGTCTGAAATGACATGCTAAATGGTTCCAAACCATTGGAAATAAAGCAAGCAAGACATGCTACACACTTGTGCTCTTAAGGCCAACAAGCCAAATACAAAGAGGACTCAAGATACAAGCCAAGATTGACCAAAACAACTTAGGACAGACCTAAAGCATGGCAAAATAAGCATACAAGCTTCATGAATCTAAGCCTAAAACATGCTAGAAATAAAGGCATACAACCTAGGCATGTTAAGGGACCAACAAGGCATTACATGATAGGTATGCAAAGCATGCAAGATATATCAAAACCAAGTTAAAATCATGTTATATCATGGCAATATAAGCATGAAAAACAGTCCAAACATGCTCAACACACACTCAAGCATGGGCTTCCTCAAGAGGCCAAAACTTGCCCTTTTCAAGGACATCAAGGAGAGGGGGTGGCCCTCTCCTTCTTGAGACTCTAAGGCATCATCTTCACCACTGAAATCCCTCAAGATTTCAGTGGTGAAGAGATCCTAACACCAAAGTCTCGGATCCCTCACAAAATAGCACCAAAAGTGGCCTTTTCAAGGCCTAAGGGTGGTCAAACCTACCCAAACCACCAAGCACTCTTAATAAAAAATAAATAGGCTTAAAAAACAAAACTTTTATGTGTTATAGACTAAGCACAAAAACTGTTTTAAACAAGGCAAAAATGGAGTGCAAAAATGGGGTAAAAAGGGGTAATTTCTTACCCTTGATGATCAACTCCAACAATGGTGACCTTGATGCTTCTTTAAGCTTCAAACCAGCCAAGAACACCAAGAACAAGCCCTTAGCACCTCAGTTCCAAGAGGAAGGTGAAACACTAGGTGTTGGTGAGCAATAGTAAGTCACAAACACCTAGTGTACAAAACAAGAGAGAAAGAGAGAGATAGGATAGATACACAAAACCTAACCTAAAACCAGAGCTTCTCCCTCTCCTAAAATGTCTAACTCTCCAATCTTCTAACCCTTGAGCCAAGAGAAGAAGCCTCTCCTTATAGGCAACCAAAACTTACAAGTTAAGGCATCAAAGGGCTCATCCCTCCATACACGTGTATGGAGGGGAAACAAGTGCAAGAAAGCTGTCTGAAAATATCTCCAAAAACAGCTGTAAAGTGATCGGCAGGGCAAAATGGTCATTTTGCCAAAAAGAGTGCCGACCGGCACAAAATAGTGCCGACCGGCACAATATAGTGCCGATGGCAACACCAACCAGCCGGTGGCCTCTAGCCACTGCCGGTGGTGTGTGGGGATGCCTCACAAAGCATTCCCTGCCCCTCCAAGGCAAAACACAAGTGTTTGGTGCAAAACCAAACACAAAACAGTCGAGTTCGGAGATCCTGAGGCAAGGCGCGTTGCCGAGAACTCCGGGAACTCCAAACAAACACAAACATGGATAATCACCGAGTGTTCAAGCGGTGACGTCCAAGTCTTGAGGACGGTCAAAAATGGGGTGTCTACATAGGTGCTTGGGACGACCTTCATGATATGTAGCCAGGTTCTTCCCATGATGGCATTATACGGCGAGGGGAGCTTCGCGACTAGGAATTCCGCTTCGACCGTTCTGGAACCCGCTCGAACAGGTAATGTGACCTTGCCCAATGGATATTCGGGATTCGTATTAAAGCTGAACAGTGGGTGAGGCGCCGGAGATAGATCCGACTCGTTGAGGCCAAGCTTGATGAAAGTTTGATAGTACATGACCTCTGAACTACTCCCTGGGTCTATGAGAATTCGTTCAATGATGAACCGGTTTATGCGTAATCCAATGATCAACGGATCAATGTGGGAAGCCGTTGCGTTATTGAGGTCGGAGTCGTTGAAGGCAATTGTCGGAGCTTCTTCGGACCGGTCAGTCGAAATACGGCGCCCCTGTAGATTTGGATGCGATCGAATTGTGTGCACGGCTGGGGGTGTAGGCAGGCTGTAAATTATATGGATCAAGCCAAGTGGGGGAGAGTCCTGCCTCAATGCTAATGCCTTGGTTGGCCTTCCCTGTTTCACATACTGCTGTAGTCGGCCGTCTTGCACCAGTTCTTCCAGGTGATCTTTTAATGCGTAGCAACTCTTTGTTTCGTGGCCGTGGTCTTTGTGATATTCGTACCTCCGGTCCCTTCGTCGTGTATCGGGTGGCCCCACCATCTTTGACGGCCATTTGAAGAATAGAAGGTGTTGGATTTTGGTCATTACCGTGGTGATTGGCTCTGACAGTTCCGTGTACTTTTTGTCGGCGCGCCTCGAGCGTCTACTGTCAACTTGCAATTGTTCATTCATCGAGTGCGAGCATTGATCACTCAATCGACGAGAGTCTCGCCTTTTGTCTCATTTAGCACGTTGTCGCGGCTCAGGGCTCAGAGGTGGCACGGAACTTATCGGTTGAGCAATTTCAGGAGGTGCCGGTTTGGTGGACACTTGTCTGGCTTTAATCCTCAAGGCATCGTCTTCCACTTTGCAATACTCTTCGACTTTCTTCATCAACGCCCAGACTATTTTGGAGGGTCTTTTGGTCAGGGAGTTGCGAAGAGCACTGTCAGAATGTAGTTCCATTTTGAAGGCGGTGACGGCCATGGAGTCGTTGCAAGCGTCGTCAACGAGATTGAAGCACTCCCAATATCGCGCCGAATATGCTCTCAGCGTTTCTCCTGGTTGGATTTGCATAGCCCAGAGAGAGTCGGCCTATTTCGGCTGTACCTCGTTGGTGATAAACCTGGCCCTGAAGGATTTTTGTAATTGATGGAAACTTCTAATCGAAGCCGGCTCCAGCTTGTAATACCATCTGACAGCTAATGGCCCCAAGCTGCTGGGGAATATTCGGCACATGAGGGCTTCATTGTTTGCATGCAACGTCATGGCCTGCTTGTAGTGACATATATGATCAGTGGGGTCTGATTTTCCGTCGTAGAGAGTAAATGATGGAGCTTTGAACTTCTTGGGCAGGGCCACCCTCGCAATTCGTCGGATAAAAGGATCGTGCCGGTCCTCTTCGTCTGAACTGCTTCTTCTGCGCTTGTTCCTTGTGTGTGGACTTTTTTCAGAGGAGCTGGAAGTGTCTGAGCGTCCCTTGTTATGCTCCGTGGATAATGAGTTGGAGTCGCTGTCAGTTTCCCTTGGTCGGGCTCGAGGTCGCTGTCTACTTGCCCTCAGGGGTCGTTCGGGGTCTTGGCGCGCGGCTTCTTTGGATTTTGCTACTTCTAGGGCCAAATCTTGGCGAAGGCGTTCATTTTCTGCGATCATATTTTTCAGCCTTTGTTCATTCTGTTTAGCTTGTTCTATGATGGCTTGCATCGTCTCCTGCGCTGAAGTCGTTGGCGAGTCAAAATTCAAGGCGCGTTTCGCAGCGATGGTTTCCTTCCCGAGCATATTTTCCGGAGTGATGTCGTCTCTCTGTGTAGTCTTGTCGGTGGCTATCGGAGGATCTTGCATCACGCCTTCCATGGATGTACTTAAGTATTCCCACAGACGGCGCCAATTGTGGGGAAGTGGTTCTGGAAATACTTTTCAGATCCTGGGAGACGCTCTTGATCCTCAACTAGGCACCTGCAAAGACAAACACTCTGGTCGGGGGTGCCGGGGTTAGCACTCCGACGGGCAAGTCCGTTCTTATACTCAAGAAAGCTTGTTTACTAAGTTTAGTGAAGTGATTCTTTCATACCATTCCAAGAACGCTACTTGTTTATTTATATATGTTCCTTCTGAGGCCTCGGGGCTTGGGCCTACTTTTCAATCATTACCCGTTCTTCTATTCGGCCTCAAAGATCCTTTCTTAATCGGCTTACGTATTGTATTCGGCTCATCCTAGTCTTGCAGGATGCAACCGGTTAATGTCTGCAGGATGCAGCCAGTTAATGTCAATCTACTAAATATGCCCCTTCCGATTTAGTCATTTATTCGGCTCCCACAACTTCGATAACTTCAATTCTGCTAGGCTGTTAGGTATAACCTCTAAAATAGTCTCATTAAATATTAGTTAATTATATTTACTAATCTTTTAAAGGTTAGACCAATTGAACATTTTCCAAACCCTAAAGCCATTTTATTAATTTGATCACCACTATAGATCATTTTTAATTTTTAATTTTTTATATTTTTTATTTGTTTTATATTAAAAAAATTAGAACTAATTTACTAAACAAATAAATTATACTAAATATGTATATAAAAGAACTTAACTCTAGCCCATATGCCTAAGTTTTTTATTGTGTATTTAATTGAAAATGTGTTAGACCATTTTAATAGCTAGTATCTAAACTTCGATATTTATACAGTGGGAAGCTTGAGCCAGAATGACTACTTGGCCTATAGTTAGCACGATTCAAATAAAAGGCAATGTATGTACTACATGTGAATTTATATATTTTTTTTTCTCATTTGTTAATTGATTTATGCATAATCCACATTTCAAATAAGAATTTTATAAATTTTTAAGAGTTAATCAGAAGCTTTAAATAAAATAAAAAAATGGACATGATACATATTTAATATTTATGAAATAACCTTATTAATAAACTATTTTTATTAAAAAAAAAATTCTATACTTAATCAAATAGTTCTTCTAGCATTTGAAAATTTAATATTTATGAATAAATTTAATACTTTCAAATACTCCTAACATTTTTCACATTTAATATTTATGAATAAATTTATGTAATTTAAAAATTTTATACTTTATTAAAATTTTTAGCATTACAAAATTAATAGTTAAGTTTTATCAAATGTGCTCTAAATCTAATCATCAACCTATTTTTTGAGCAAAATTTTCTCATTCAAAATTTTGACAAATATTTATTTATGAAAATTATCCACATGTTAATGCACCATGTTTACGGTCATTATTAAACTTAGGTAACTTAGGCCTTACACTTATTAAAAAAAAAAAAAAAAAAAAACACACTTCTCATTCATTTATTTATTTATTTTATAATAAACATGATAAATTGAAAAAAAAAAAATTTGTGATGGTTAGATCAGACCAATTTTTTTCAAAAATAACATATATATAAAAAATTTAATAAAATAAATAATTTAGATCATTAAAATAAAATCCACGACAAGGCAGTATACTCCGGTCTATATTTTGAATTGAAGACAAATAATTCCCTGCCAATAAATATCACGAGACTTATCATTTAATATATGGTGTGGAATAACTCTCCCTGGATTTTGTGGCCTTGGGGGATTGCCCAGTGCCCTTGGAAAAGAGGCCCAGTAGTTTTAATTAGGATGTAAACCTGGACCAAATTGAATGGATTGTGTTGACTTTTGTGTGCACCCTTTGCTTTTAGGGAAGAGCCCACCTTCTTTCCACAAAAATTGACCACAGTTGGCAATTTGGATGATCCATGATTCGTTGAGATTTTTGTTTGAAGATAAACCTAATTTTAGTTCTTCAGCATTACAGTACTATTCATTAATTCTAGAATTATTTTTGAAATAAAATTATAACATAAAGTTCGAATTTGGTATATAATAATTATTTAACATTAATTACTTCCTATATAATAATTATATTTATGATAAAATATAAATATATTTTGTCTTGATGCATTTCATAATTTTAGTTTTTCAATTTATTAAATATCTCATATCGTTTATGTAAAATCAATTACTTTATCTATTTTTGTAGAATTTAATCAATCAAAATTGAAGAATAAATAAAAATATATATATATATATAGAGTATCAGTGATCTCAATATTCAATCCACTCTTCAAATAAAACTTCGATGACTTCAATTCTGTTAGGCTGGTAGGTAAAACCTCTAAAATAGTCTCATTAAATATTAGTTGATTATATTTACTATTTTTTAGATGTTAGACTAATTGAACATTTTGCAAACCCTAAAGCCATTTTATTAATTTGATTATGTAACGCCCTCAAAATAAACCCATAATATACAGAATATTGACATGCATTGGTAAAAGAAAACAAAACATTATTTCATTCATCAGAGTAATCTTATTAAAAGACATTACATGTAATAACGAAAGTAAATGCCCTACGGGCTTACATCTTTCCAAGCCAACACTTGGACACAAAAGTCTGAGTACTAACTCAATTATACATTAAGCCCTTGGCTTGAGTTTACATGTAATATCAAACTAAAACAAAATAACAACTAATCTAAACAGAGTCTTCAACTCCAAATCCTTCCAAGCTAAGTCCTTGGAGGTAGCATATCACCTAGACCTGAAAATGATGTTCCCATATAGGGTGAGCCACAGCCCAGCAGAAATATACTAAATCAAATATAAGAATTGACTAAAGCAATAGCATTCGATAGATGGTTAACACTGTTAAATCCATTATATCACTTTACAGTTTCATGACAATAATGTCCATGACATGTTTCGCTTTACGTTATTAATCAACTTTCCAATTATACAGACATGGCTCAGAACCTGGCCAAACAATAATAATAAGATTACATCTCATATCAACATTACTTCCAATAACAACAATTTAAGTGAGACTAAGGCTCAAACCAAAACACTTCCATAAATCAATAAGTACACATATATGCTGTACTAATACACTTCCATACATCAATAAGTACACAGATTTGCTGTACTAATGGAGTCCATCACCTTTCTCCTCCCAAACAGGTTTGAGAGTCCATCCCCTATCTCCTCCCAAATAATATACAATCAATACACATATTTGCTGTATTAATTCAACTGTCATATTCAATGACTCATTCAACGTGATTAGTTTTAGTTTTCCCTAATCAGCATGCAATGTCTACAACAATCACGACTATCCTCCACCAATAGCCTAAAACAGTTATTTCTAAACAGGAAATAAATGTATCAACAAATGTAAACTCAACAATTTCATAGGTGAGTGATTAAATTATTCAACTACACCATTTATCTCATAATTTCCCAATTTCATGAATTAAACTCAATTTCACATTTTTTCCAAAATTAATTATACAAATTAATTTATTACAACAGTTAGGGCTTTTTTCCCTTTTCTCAAAATCAACCCTAAGGTTCAGTTATCTCAATTTAACACACAAACATATGTTGTTTAATAGATGGAAAACCCCCTTTTCAAATTAAAGTTCAAACCCTAATTTTTCTGAAATTACCAAACGACACCAACATATCAAAAATACCGAAACTTAGGACAAAACCTATAATATGGAGTAGGAAATCCCTACCTCGAAGTGAAGAACTCAAATGGAGATGATGGAGATGATGATCCAAAACCCAAAGTGCTCCAAATCCTCTCTTTTTCAGATTAAAACAAAGCCCTCGTGAAGCTCTACCTTTCTTCCAAAGGAACTAGGGTAGAAGACCACCGGGAGTAGATCAAATCTTAGAGAGAAGGTAAGAGTAGAGAGAGAAGCTCTCAAATGGCGGTTTTTAAAAGTTAAGAGAGAGAAAGTAGGTCAAAAAGTGATCCAAAAAGTAAAATCTCGGACTGATGTAATTGACTTCCCGCTCGAGCGTGGAAAACCCCGCTCGAGCGTCAGACACAGACTCACGCTCGAGCGTGAAAAGAGCCGCTCGAGCGTCGATCGCGCACTTTCAGAAGTTTTGCAGGTGATGGTCCCCGCTCGAGCGTGAAACTCCCCGCTCGAGCGAAGGGACAAAAATCAAAGGGGTCACGCTCGAGCGTCAAAACTACCGCTCGAGCGGACGAACTGCAGAGCAAAGTACTGGGAGATGGAAAATTACGCTCGAGCGTCAAAAACACCGCTCGAGCGGAGAAGCAACAACGAAGGGCCCGCTCGAGCATCAAGCTCCCCGCTCAAGCGTGAAGGCCAAAATCTGGGCATCAACTTTTGGTTTCAAAGTACCACCAACCTGTTTCGAACTTGCCCAACACAACCCAAGACTCAAATACAAAGAGAAAAGGCTAGAAATGAGAATGATACAACAACAAGTCCACGAAACCAAGTCCGGAATACAGTATACAAAGGAAGGGAAAATCGGGATCGCTATAACCTTCCCCCCTTAAAGAATTTCGTCCCCTAAATTAAGTACAAGTTTTCAAAAAAAAGTTTTCTCTATTTCCACAATATGATAACATAATATTAACAACCTGACCCATTACCGGTCAATCTCATCTCTTTTCAAGAGGCAAATCCCATCATATAACTCAATATACATTATTAACACGTTTTCCCTTGAAATTTACCAATCTCAACACATTTTCCACAATTCTATAACATTTGCAACATTAATATCATGCTTGCATTTCCACAATATATTTAACATACACAATGTTAAAAAAAACTTCCATTTCAAGGCAAGTTCTACTACATTTCCATAAACCAAAACATTTACAAGGTTTTACAACTTAAGACCTATATAATGCTCTTAATGTTTAATAATATTACAAAATCTCAATACATGATCACACATCAACAAACATGTCTGGATATTTCTCACAGACTTCCAACTCACGTTCCCAAGTGGCTTCCTCCACTCCGTGATGTTTCCACAGAACTTTCACCAAGGGAATGGTCTTGCCTCGCAAGACTTGATCCCGCCTATCCAAGACCCGAACCGGCCTCTCCTCATACGAGGCATCCTCATCTACCTCTAAGTCGGTTCAATCCAATACATGCGATGGATCCGGCTCATACTTCCGAAGCATACTCACATGAAACACGTCATGAACTCTGGACAACTGCGGCGGTAAGGCTAAACGATAAGCAACCTCACCAATCCCCTCAAGGATCCCAAAAGAGCCAATAAACCGAGAGGACAACTTCCCACTCTTCTCAAACCTCATCAATCCCCGCCTAGGTGATATCTTTAGAAAGACATGATCACCCACCTCAAATACCAAAGGTCTCCTCCTACGGTCGGCATATGATTTCTGACGACTCTGGGCTGTAACAAGCCTCCTACGGATAAGCTCAACTTTCTTCGTCGTTTCCCTCTCCAACTCCGGACCCAACAAAGGTGCATCACCCACCTCAGCCCAACAAACTGGAGACCTACACGGTCGGCCATACAAGGCCTCAAACGGTGCCATGCCGATACTAGACTGGAAACTATTGTTGTAGGCAAACTCCACTAAGGGCAAGTGCCTCTCCCACGACCCATTAAAGTCAAGAACACAACCCCGAAGCATATCCTTAAGGATCTGAATGGTATGCTCGGACTGCCCGTCAGTCTGAGGATGATAAGCCGTACTAAAGGTCAACTTAGTGCCCAAGGCACTCTGCAAACTCTGCCACAACCTGGCAGTAAAACGAGGATCTCTATCCGAGACGATCGTCACTGGGACCCCGTGCAACCTCACTATGTCCCGAATATACAAGTCAGCAAGATGATCTACCGAATCTCTCACACGCATAGGAATGAAGTGCGCCGACTTAGTCAACCGGTCTACAACCACCCAAATAGCATCACTATCCCGCTGAGTCCTCGGAAGACTTACAACGAAGTCCATAGTGACATACTCTCACTTCCACTCGGCAATAGGCAAGGGTTGCAACAAACCCGCTGGCCTCTGATGCTCGGCCTTCACTTGCTGACAAGTAAGGCACTTAGACACAAAAATTGCCACATCTCTCTTCATACCCCGCCACCAAAACTGGCGCCCCAAATCACGATACATCTTGGTACCTCCCGGATGCACCGCAAGACGTGAATGATGAAACTCTCGGAGTACCTCCTCTCGACAAGACTCCGGCACAAACAGACAGTCTCGGTATCTCACACTCTGGTCGGGATACACCGTCAAATCCTTCTCAACCTTCCCATTGGAGATCTTCTCTCGGAGGAATTCTACCTCAAGGTCACCTCTCTGTGCCTCTAACACTTGAGTCATAAGTGTAGGCTGTGCAACAACATAAAACAAGGTCGTAGCCTCAACGGATTCGCCCAGAAGCAAATCAAACTCCCCAAGTGCACCCAGCATCTCCCACTCCCGGATGGCTATACCAGCTACATCACCTAAGGATTTCCTGCTAAGGGCATCGGCCACCACATTGGCCTTCCCCGGATGATAATGCAACTCAAAGTCGTAATCTTCAATAAACTCCATCCACCTCCTCTGCCTCAAGTTCAAGTTTTTCTGTGTAAATAGATATTTCAGACTCTTATGATCCGAGAACACCTCGAATTTTTCACCATACAAATAATGCCTCCAAATCTTCAAGGCAAAAATCATGGTTGCTAACTCTAGGTCATGTGTAGGGTAATTCTTCTCGTGTATTTTCAACTGACGCGAGCCATAGGCTACCACTTTCCCCCCTTACATCAACACACAACCCAAACCCTCTCGTGAGGCATCACAATAGACTGCATAACCCAACCCTCTCTCTGGAATAATCAAGACCGGAGTGGTGGTCAATCTAACTTTCAGCTCTTGGAACGACTTTTCACAAGTCTCACTCCATACAAATTCGACTCCCTTCCGAGTCAGTCTAGTCAACGGCGAAGCTAACCTGGAGAAATCCTTCACAAACCGTCAGTAGTACCCAGCTAATCCTAGAAAACTGCGGATCTCAAACACACTCTTAGGCTGTGCCCAATCTTGCACTGCCTCAATCTTGGATGTATCAACAGACACTCCTTCCCCAGAAACCATATTGCTTAAGAACTTGACTTCCCTAGCCAGAACTCACACTTCCCAAACTTAGCATAAAGCTTATGGACTCTAAGCAACTCGAGCACCACTCTCAAGTGTTTCTCGTGCTCTTCTTCAGAAGGTGAATAGATAAGAATGTCGTCCACAAAAACGACTACAAAACGATCCAAGAATTCCTGGAATATCCGGTACATCAAGTCCATAAAAGACTGCCGGTGCATTCGTGAGCCCAAACGACATCACCAGAAACTCGTAATGGCCATACCGCGTACAGAATGCCATCTTCGGAATATCATCCTCCCTGACCCTCAACTGGTGGTAACCCGATCTCAAGTCTATCTTAGAGAAACAACGGGAACCTTTTAACTGGTCAAACAAATCATCTATACGGGGCATAGGGTACTTATTCTTAACCGTAGCCCGATTCAACTTCCGGTAGTCGATACACAGTCTCAAAGCACCACCTTTCTTTTTAGCAAAGAGGGCCGGTGCTCCCCATGGCGAAACACTTGGGCGAATATAGCCCTTATCTAGCAACTCCTGGAGCTAAATCTTCAACTCAACTAACTCGGATGGGGCAAAACGATAAGGTGCCATAGAAATCGGTGCCGTGCCGGGTACTAGATCAATAGAGAACTCAATCTCTCTGTGAGGTTGCAAACTAACAAGATCCTCGGGAAAGACATCCGAGTACTCACAAACCACTCTCGGCAACACAGTCTGGGTCTCATCGCACTCATTACTCAAAAGGCTAGCAAGGAGACCACTTAACTCACTCCGCCCTCGCAGATCATACACCGGTGGCAAAACACTACCAACCCGATCCCCCAGAAAATAAAAACACTCCGCGCTCAAGGTACAAACTGTGACCCTCTGGCTGTAGCAGTCAATAACAGCTTGGTATGACGATAACCAGTCCATACCCAAAATAACATCAAATCCCGATATGGGCATAACTACAAAAGAAAAGGGAAGTCGGCGGTCAGCTGTAGACGTCCCCGAACGCATCCCGGGAGGGTTAAGTCCCGTTCCGTTCATATTGGGGTCACTACAGTTCGGACTCGATTTGTGTCGGTTCTAAATCTGAACCAAAGAGTCCAACTCTGGCAAATCGTTTTGAAGAAAAACAGATTTTTGAAAAAGTAGTGCCAAACATGGACTGCTTTGCCAGATACAGAGTCGCCACCTAAATATTTTTAAAATGGGAAATTTAGGAAACCCTGACTCGGTGCCGAAGGCCACGCGTCCGTCATCACCAAAGTGGTCTTGGCTCGGGAGCTTGGGTACGATCGGGGAAGGTCAGCTATGAGCACCCCCTTTCGCCCGGTCCGAAGACCGGCCTCTACTAACCGTGATATCCGTTTTTGAAAACATTACATGTTCTTATTCCGATTAATTAGCTAGAGTTACTATGTTATGCGCACAGCAAACAAGTATAGACTAGATCGCTTAATTTGGAAATAAGCATTGCATATCCGTTGGTTTTGAAAAACGCTTTGGAATTTGCTACTCGCAAGTAGGCTAAAACACGGATTTCAACGAGTTTTTCCAACTCAAGCAATCCAACCTCCACCCACAGGCATTCAAGCAGTTTATCTCATATAAGCATTTAGCCACATGGTAAGCCTACTGTCATGGCAACATTCACACGCATGCGATATGCTAAAGCGTAAATACTTACATCGTACTCCGTGCCAAAACAATAAATTAGTTAGCAAACATGCATGACTTAGTTCATGTTAAATGGCTAATGCAACACAGGCAAAGATGCAATTTAGAGTGGGCTCGGCTAACCCTAAAGATGGCATGTGAAATGCACTTTATTCAATGCACGTATTCAAATTGGAATTGAAAATACAATGCAGTTTGTATGATGTATCGAGCCCAATGCATGTTAACAAATGCATGGATGCACGCATGCATTGCATAAGGTATGCTAAAATAAACGTGCCCTAATACTAACCATTAAAAGCAAATAAGTAAAAGGGAGAAAGAAGTTGGGGTTGGAAGACATACACACCACTCACGCACACTTATTACAGATACGCCCTCACACGGAGGGACCAAAAGAATAATACAGTCCGAATAATAAATCAACTATCCTAGCTAATTAATTATTACAAAACTTCTAATTTAATTAACAAATTAAATGCAAAAGGGAAAAGGCCGCAGCCCCGCCTCGGGATGCGCGAATGATGCATGTTTGACTTGTCTTGCCCGGAAACTCGCTGCCATAGCACTGTTGCCTCTGTTTACACTGCTTAGCTTCTCTGAAAATTGCACAAGTCTCAGGACAGGTTCTTTGCACACTGTGGAACACCACCGGCTGGGAGGGATGGCCACCGGCCATGGGAAAAGGTCACCGGCCTCTGATGAAGTTATCGGCCAAAAATCCCTGGCCGGTCGGCACTCTATGTAGCTGACCGGCCAAAACTTCCTGCAGAACCTGCAATTGACAGCAGCAGAGGGCAAGCAGTGTATGGCATGGAATTTCAAGCAAATGTGTGCATGAACACACTCCCTATCATGCAATGGACTCAAGGGAGCATGGCCTTCGACCCCCGGGCCATCAATCACGCATTTCAATGCATGATGGCCCAAAAGTCAAGTTAGCAACTTTGATGTAACAACCCTCACTTTGACTTAGTCTTGCTTGCATGCATTGCTCTTTTGTATGATTTTGCCTTGCCGAGGTTGTAATCTGTTATCTTGTTTTGCTTTGCTTTGTCTATTTGATGCTTGCTTGAATTCGCACCTTGTCTAGAGTATAGCCGAGGTCAGCTTAGCATAGTTTACCTTTGAGCCCTTGCATTTAAGAACAGTTTTTGAACCTTAGCCGACCTCCACCTTTAACCTGGCATATTGGCCGAGATGATTAACATCTGGGCCGAGGTGTGTATCGCCGAGGCCGAGGTGTGTATTATCTAGGCCGAGATGTTATCTTGAACCCAAGTGATCTTGTCCTGGAAGTGGTACAACCTAGACCGAGGTGTGGTACATCTAGGCCAAGGTGTGGCACAACTTCGGTTGGGTGTTGTCCTTCCTAGCCGAGATCATTAGTCAAGTCATTGTCCTTTGCTTGCCGAGGTCTTGTTATTGGCGATGTCATTACTCACGGAGTCCCTTGCCGCCTAGCTTGTTGAACACACTTTGTCGGGACTTGTCTTTTCCATCACCACCTTTTTGAGTTAAGCCAACCCGTAGCGCCACGTGTCCGAAGCGAAGGTTAAACCAAAGGCAAGCTTAGAAGTGTATCATTTGTATCATATCTTGTGCTTGAAGAGAGAGAAGCTCTAGGAAGAGTTCTAGAGTGAGAAAGTAGAGTGCAAGCTTGATCCTTGGTGTTTGATCCGTTAGATTCGAGTATTGAGGTTAGAATCTTGATTAACTCTTGCTGTTTCTATTGATCATCTAGCTACATTGCATGATTGATTATGTTTTGCATGCCATGCATCGATTCCAAGTTGGTTTTAGAAAGAGAAAGCTAGTGTTCATAAGTTCTTGTGAAAAGCCTCATTTGATCCGAAAGTTTGCAACAAGTTACATGCATTTGTGTTTGTTCTTGCATGGCCTTCTTGTATGGGTATCCAGGTCCATGGTTTTAAATTCATAACATGAAATCTCAGGTCTTATAATCATAAGTTATGATCCTCGCATTCATCTCCTTCTTGATCTTCATGTTCATGTTCTTCATGTTCTTGAGCAGAGGGGAAAACCCAGATTTTTCCCCGGCTCCATCTCTTTGAAAGTGGCCCTCGGGACAGCACCTCGGCGAGGAGGTGTTGGACCTCGGCCAAGACCTGGTTAGTGCCCAGCTTGTTCCCCGAGATGAGGGACAGTGCCTGTTTTGATTTGACTTAGCTTTAGTGGATGCCGAGATCATTTGAGTGCATGTGAAGTCTGTTTAAAAGTGCATTCAATGGACTTGCCATGTGTTTGTAGGACTTGGACTTACCTTGACGCCGACGTCTGAAGAACTATGTGAGTGGTATTTTAATAAAGATATGTTATAGTGTTTTGATAAAAGCCTTATTTTGCCTTGATTTGGAAAGTATTGTAGGCATGAATGTTATCCCTATTTTGTATACCAAGTGTTATATCTTGTTTTGATGACATTCTTGGAAGTCCGTACGTGCCAGGGGACTTTAAGCATTTGTGGCACTAGTCCGTATGTGCTAGGGGACTATAAGCATTTGTAGCATGAGTTTGGAAGTCCGTGACGTGCGGGGACTATAAGCATTTGTGGCACAAGTCCTTAGTGTCCGGGGACTATAATGCAACGACACCATTGTTTTGAGATCTCTTGTCTTGTCTTGCTTTGCCACTGACGGTTTACCGCGTGGGCTTGTTTGTCCGAGATGTCATCACTTGTATTATATTGATGTTAGTAAGCATCTCTTGAAGCTTTGAAAGATCTGATAGATGAACTTGATTTGTTTCATGTATTATTTGTTTAAAAGATCTCGGATATCATTCATGTAAACCCTTTATTACTTATGCCATTCATCGAGTATCCAAGCTCACCCTCTCTATATATATGTAGGTGATGAGCGGTCGGCGGTGATGCCTAGTTGTGCTTAGTGACATGTTTTGCCGATGTGTTTTTGGATTCATGTTTTGCGAGATCTTGAAGATTATGCTTCTTGGTTATTTTATTGTATTTTGTGTTTGATGGTGAGAAGCCTTTTGATCAAGATGTAATTTGTGTACGTCATTATTTTGTATTAAAGCTACTATAAGATGTTTGCCATCTCATTCAACTCAAGCACTCTTATGGACTACTTTACTTTTGATTATTGCTTCCGCATTTGTAAGCCCCATATGTTTACTCGATTTGTGTGTGTTTTCTTGTAAGTGGCCTTTGGTAATCCCGAATTATCGCCATCATGGCACCATTCTACTAGGGGCGGAATGGGGTCGTGATGATTGGTATCAGAGCACAAGTTTCATGTAGTACGTTATTCACACACTTGAGTCCTACAGAGCATAGGAATTTCCCTTAGCCTTGATACAAGGATTGCATCATATTGCTTGTTACTTGACAATGTGTGCATCATCTCGCATAACTACTTGTTGCTAGCATACATGCTTTGTTGTGCATTTTGTTTTAAAGTCACATTTTGCATACTCATAGCACTATGAGGAGGGAGACCACCAGTTGGCCGAGATCGATCCAAGACAGATTGGACCGATTAGAAAGGCTAGTAGAAGGGTTAACTCGGAGTTGAGACAAGTGAGACAACAGAATGCTAGTGCTACAACTACCCAGCCGAACAGACTAATGGCCGACGCAGATCCGCCCCCACCTCCTCCGGCTCAAGTACCTCCACACCCAAATTTTGTATGGAGAGGGAACCCCGACTTTGATTAAGGAGTTCAAGAAGATGAACCCGCCGAGATTCCAAGGGGCATAGAGCCGATGAAAGCCGAAGCATGGGTCCTAGGAATGGAGAAGCTATTTGAGATCTTTCCCAAAGACAGATGTACGAAGGTGGCACCGCCGCATTCACGTTGGACGGCAGCGCCGAAGATGGTGGATCTTGACCCGAGAAGAGAATCCTGATTTAACTTGGGCCAAATTTTTGGAGCTATTTTATAACAAGCACTTTCCCATTAGTGTACGAGACCGTAAGACCACGGAGTTCCGGACTTTGATACAAGGAACAAAACAAGAGCGATCATTTAATCGAAGCTTTCACCGAATTGGCGAGGTACGCTACCATATGATCAATGATGAGTATAGGAAAGCCAGAAGTTTGAAAGCGGTTTGCGGACCGACATAGATAGAGTCAACATGCACAACATGCCGACTTATGCAGGAGTTTTGGACAAGGCTATCCTTGCGAAGCTAATCAACCGCATCGTATCACTGAGGAGAATCGAGAAAGAGACAGAACTATGATAACCGCCGAGTTCCGCTCAACTCCAAGAAGAAAACAAATGTGGGCAGCTCAAGCAACTCGAACCGTGAAGGTAGTACCAAGCCGATGTGCAAGTTGTGGGAGGCCGCATTGAGTTTGCTGGGCGTCGGCGCTTGTTTTGAATGTGGAGAAATGGGTCACCGTGTGAAGGATTGTCCAAGTCAAGAACCGATGATGGTAAGAAAAGTGGGAGCACCTCGGCTCTGCACAGGAAGCAACGTTGGAAGGACACAGACGAGGCGAGGCGAGTTTTTATGCTGGTGCCGGAGACACCTGAATCTTTGAGACAAAGAGTATCGTATACTCCCAATCTGCTCTCAAGATGCATACATATTGATAGATTCGGTTCTACGATTCATTCAGATTCCGCCAAGTTTGCCGAGAAATTGAATAGACAACAAGAACCTCTTGATTATGTGTTATATGTGTACGCTCCATCCGGGAGAACCATGATTGTTGCATCTATCTATAAGGCGTGTGTTATTGTGATTGAGGGTGTAGAACTATTAATTGATTTGTTGCCGTTAAACTGACCCACTTTGACGCCATATTAGGAATGGATTGGTTAGTAAAGAATTATGCATCAATTAATTGTGTTTGAAGAGTGTCACATTGAGACCCCTGCATCAAGCCGAGGTTATTTTCCGAGGTAAAGGGTAGTACCCCACCATACTTGATTTCGGCCCATTAAGGCACGTAAGCTAATTCGTAAAGGGTGCCATGGCTACTTGTGTAGTATATTGAGTGATCGTAATGGAAATGTTGATTTAGCCGACATCCCGCTTGTTAGTGAATTCCGACATCTTTCCTAATGATTTGCTGGCCACTTAGTCGATAGAGAAATAGAGTTTATCAGGACATTGTGTCGAACACACCGATCTCCAAGACACCCTATAGAATGGCCCCACCGAGCTTAAGGAACTAAAGGTACAACTACAGAATTATTAGATAAAGGTTTTGTTAGGCCGAGCGCTTCACCGTGGGGCGCCCCTTGTTTGTTAAGAAAAGGATGGTACACTCGCCTTTGCATTGACTACGAGAACTTAACAAGGTAACTATTAAGAACAAGTATCCGTTGCCTAGGATTGATGATTTGCTAGATCAACTACAAGGAGCAAGAGTCTTTTCCAAGATTGACCTTAGATCGGGCTACCACCGGTTGAAGGTTAAAGCCAAGATATTGAGAAGACGCCTTTCAACAAGATATGGCCACTATGAGTTTCTAGTAATGCCATTTGGAGTGACTAATGCGCCTGAGATTCATGGACTTAATGAATAGAGTCTTCAAGCCGTACCTAGATGAATTTGTGGTTGTTTTTATTGATGACATATTGATCTACTCCAAGAGTACAAATGAGCATGAGAGTCATCCGAGACTTGCTCTACAGACCTTGAGGGACAGAAGTCAGTATGCTAAGTTGAGTAAGTGTGAGTTTTGGCTTTCCAATATTTCATTTTTGGGACATGTGATTAATGAAGAAGGTATCTCTGTTGATCCCAAAGAAGATTGAAGCCGGGTAAATTGGCCAACGCCACCAATGTGTCCGAGGTTCGCATTTTCTAGGTTTGGCGGTTATTACAGAAGTTTGTAAAAGACTTTTCAAGGATTGCGGTGCCATTGACGCAGCTTAACTTTAAGGGAGTGACATATGAATGGACCAAAGATAGAGAATCACCTTCCAGAGTTGAAGACGAGGTTAGTTACAAGACCAGTTCTTGTACTCCCATCAAGTAATGAAGAATTTCAGATTCTGAGGATGCTTCACATAAGGGTTTGGGTTGTGTATTAATGCAAGGGGCAAGGTCATAGCATATGCATCTCGCCAGATTAAAACCTCATGAGAAGAATTATCCTACCCATGATTTGGAGCTAGCAAAGTGGTGTTTGCTTTAAAGATTTGGCGTCATTACTTGTATGGAGCTTCTTGCCAAGTTTTCACGGATCATAAGAGTTTGAAGTACTTATTCACTCAGAAGGAACTAAATTTGAGGCAAAGAAGATGGCTGGAATTGTTGAAGGACTACGACATGCGATTCAAGACCACCCGAGCAAAGCCAACTCAAGAGCCGATGCATTAAGCAGGAAGTCATTGGGAAGTTTGGCGTGTTTAGCCATAATCTCGGCAGAGCCGACCATCATTGAAGAAGTAAAAGCAAAGCAAATGGAGGATAAATTCACAAGCGGATAGCCGACGAGATTATCACTAAAGCCGAGGTCGTTACACCTTTGATAATGGAGTGCTTAAGTTTGGAGGAAGGTTATGCGTAGCCGACGTCTCAGGGTTCATAAGAAACATTTTACAAGACTCCCATGGTTCCGCATTGTCGTTCATCCTGGAAACACTAAGATGTATCACGATGTAAAGCAGACCTTTTGGTGGCCAAACATGAAGAGAGAGATAGCCGAGTTTGTATCCCAATGCCTACAATGTCAACAAGTGAAAGCAGAACATCAGAGACCAGCAGGACTTCTTCAACCTTTGTCAATTCCTGAATGGAAATGGGAACACATCTCCATGGATTTTGTGATTTGGTTTGCCGAGGACGCAGAAGGGAATGGATTCGATTTGGGTCATAATCGACAGATTAACTAAGTCAGCACATTTCTTGCCTGTTCAGACTACATTCAATCTTCAATCGACTAGTCAGATTGTATATGAATGAAATTGTGAGACTTCATGGAGTGCCGGTGTCCATTGTTTCAGACCGAGATCCGAAGTTTGTTTGTAGATTTTGGCAGAGTTTACAAAGAGCCTTGGGAACCGAATTGAAGTTCAGCACAGCTTTTCACCCCCAAACCGATGGGCAAACGGAAAGGACAATTCAGACACTAGAAGATATGCTCAGGCTATGTGTACTAGATTTCCAGGGAAGTTGGGGAGCACATTTACCATTAGTGGAATTTGCTTACAACAACAGTTATCAAGCTAGCATTGGCATGGCACCGCATTTAAGCTTTGTATGGAAGGAAGTGTAGATCGCCGATATGTTGGACGAAGTAGGAGATAAAGTTTGATCGGCCCGAACCGATTCAAGTGACAACCGAGAAGATTAAGCTTATCCGACAGAGGATCGAAGCGCCAGAGTCGGCAAAAAGAGCTATGCCGACTGTGAGAAGAAGAGAATTGAGTTTGAAATTGGGGACCATGTATTCTGAAAATTTCGCCAACAAAAGGAATTTCAGATTTGGGAAGAAAGGTAAGTTAGCACCTCGTTACATCGGGCCATTTGAAATTCTTGAGAAGATTAACACGATCACATGCACTTGCTCTACCACCGAATTGAGTCAAGTGCACAATGTGTTTCACATCTCGATGTTGAGAAAGTATATTCGGGATCCCGCATGTGATTAGTCATTTTGGGATTGTGGTTGATGAAGAATTAAGCTATGAAGAGAAGCCGATGAGAATTCTTGATGCACAAGTGAAACAAATAAGGAACAAATCTATAGTGATGGTGAAAATTGAGTGGAAGGAACACTTCGCAAGGATGCCACGGGAAATGGAAGAAGAGATGAAAGTTCGATATCCTGAATTGTTTTCAGATCAAGGTAACTTAAGTTTGGGGACCAAACTTCTTTAAGGGGGGTAGGATGTAACAACCCTCACTTTGACTTAGTCTTGCTTGCATGCATTGCTCTTTTGTATGATTTTGCCTTGCCGAGGTTGTAATCTGTTATCTTGTTTTGCTTTGCTTTGTCTATTTGATGCTTGCTTGAATTCGCACCTTGTCTAGAGTATAGCCGAGGTCAGCTTAGCATAGTTTACCTTTGAGCCCTTGCATTTAAGAACAGTTTTTGAACCTTAGCCGACCTCCACCTTTAACCTGGCATATTGGCCGAGATGATTAACATCTGGGCCGAGGTGTGTATCGCCGAGGCCGAGGTGTGTATTATCTAGGCCGAGATGTTATCTTGAACCCAAGTGATCTTGTCCTGGAAGTGGTACAACCTAGACCGAGGTGTGGTACATCTAGGCCAAGGTGTGGCACAACTTCGGTTGGGTGTTGTCCTTCCTAGCCGAGATCATTAGTCAAGTCATTGTCCTTTGCTTGCCGAGGTCTTGTTATTGGCCGATGTCATTACTCACGGAGTCCCTTGCCGCCTAGCTTGTTGAACACACTTTGTCGTGACTTGTCTTTTCCATCACCACCTTTTTGAGTTAAGCCAACCCGTGGCGCCACGTGTCCAAGCGAAGGTTAAACCAAAGCAAGCTTAGAAGTGTATCATTTGTATCATATCTTGTGCTTGAAGAGAGAGAAGCTCTAGGAAGAGTTCTAGAGTGAGAAAGTAGAGTGCAAGCTTGATCCTTGGTGTTTGATCCGTTAGATTCGAGTATTGAGGTTAGAATCTTGATTAACTCTTCTTTGTTCCTATTGATCATCTAGCTACATTGCATGATTGATTATGTTTTGCATGCCATGCATCGATTCCAAGTTGGTTTTAGAAAGAGAAAGCTAGTGTTCATAAGTTCTTGTGAAAAGCCTCATTTGATCCGAAGTTTGCAACAAGTTACATGCATTTGTGTTTGTTCTTGCATGGCCTTCTTGTATGGGTATCCGTGTCCATGGTTTTAAATTCATAACATGAAATCTCGTGTCTTATAATCATAAGTTATGATCCTCGCATTCATCTCCTTCTTGATCTTCATGTTCATGTTCTTCATGTTCTTGAGTAGAGGGAAAACCCAGATTTTTCCCTGGCTCCATCTCTTTGAAAGTGGCCTCGGGACAGCACCTCGGCGAGGAGGTGTTGGACCTCGCCAAGACCAGTTAGTGCCCACTTGTTCCCGAGATGAGGGACAAGGTCTGCTTTGATTTGACTTAGCTTTAGTGGATGCCGAGATCATTTGAGTGCATGTGAAGTCTGCTTAAAAGTGCATTCAATGGACTTGCCATGTGTTTGTAGGACTTGGACTTACCTTGACGCCGACGTCCCAAGAACTATGTGAGTGGTATTTTTAATAAAGCTATGTTATACGTTTTGATAAAAGCCTTATTTTGCCTTGATTTGGAAAGTATTGTAGGCATGAATGTTATCCCTATTTTGTATACCAAGTGTTATATCTTGTTTTGATGACATTCTTGGAAGTCCGTACGTGCCAGGGGACTTTAAGCATTTGTGGCACTAGTCCGTATGTGCTAGGGGACTATAAGCATTTGTAGCACAGAGTTTGGAAGTCCGTGACGCGTGGGGACTATAAGCATTTGTGGCACAAGTCCTTAGTGTCCGGGGACTATAATGCAACGACACCATTGTTTTGAGATCTCTTGTCTTGTCTTGCTTTGCCATCGACGGTTTACCGCGTGGGCTTGTTTGTCCGAGATGTCATCACTTGTATTATATTGATGTTAGTAAGCATCTCTTGAAGCTTTGAAAGATCGATAGATGAACTTGATTTGTTTCATGTATTATTTGTTTAAAAGATCTCGGATATCATTCATGTAAACCCTTTATTACTTATGCCATTCATCGAGTATCCAAGCTCACCCTCTCTATATATATGTAGGTGATGAGCGGTCGTGGTGATGCCTAGTTGTGCTTAGCTGACATGTTTTGCCGATGTGTTTTTGGATTCATGTTTTGCAGCATCTTGAAGATTATGCTTCTTGGTTATTTTATTGTATTTTGTGTTTGATGGCTGAGAAGCCTTTTGATCAAGATGTAATTTGTGTACGTCATTATTTTGTATTAAAGCTACTATAAGATGTTTGCCATCTCATTCAACTCAAGCACGGCTCTTATGGACTACTTTACTTTTGATTATTGCTTCCGCATTTGTAAGCCCCATATGTTTACTCTGATTTGTGTGTGTTTTCTTGTAAGTGGCCTTTGGTAATCCCGAATTACTGGCCATCATGGCACCATTCTACTAGGGGCGGAATGGGGTCGTGACATTTGATATCAAATGAAATGCAAGCACAAAACACATCAAGGGCCCCAACCTCTATCATGCTCGATCAAGAGGCAAGGGATGCATGCCGAATGCAACCTAAGCATGTGAGCTAGGTATGCAATATGATTATGCGAACAAGCATGCAAGGCATGTCGCAATGTAACAACATAACATGCACAACGCATTGTAACATGGCATACACAATGCAATTGGACTTACACTAACATGAGAGAGCCTTAGCCACACTCACATAAGAGGCCGATGGATGAAAAATGAGACGCCTCGAAATGCGTGCACACGGGCACGCAAACCGAGGCAATGGCATACGCGATGCAATTGGACTTACACTAACATGAGAGAGCCTCAGCCACACTCACATAAGAGGCCGATGGATGAAAGTGAAGTGCCTCGAAATGCGTGCACGTGGGCACGCAAATCGAGGCAATGGCATTAAGGCATGAAATGACATAGAAAATGATATGCAAACATGACAATGAAATTTCAGCACTGAAATATGGGGGAAAACAGTCCCGAAAGATGGCGAAATGACACCAAATGCAAGGAATGGTCCCGAAATGCGAATTTAGGCACCCGAAATGGCCTATAGCTATGCAATGCATGCACAATATGGACATGGAATGAAAATACAGTAGCAAGGAAGCCCCAAAACAAGCATTTTCCAGTCTAAAACATGGCCAAACAGCAAGCATAGATAGGGCAACAATGGCATGCAAAAATAGGGGCTAAGAGAGGGGTATTGAAGTAGATGGTAAATGAAAAGCACAAAAAACAAAATACCCTTCTAAAACACTGAAGAGGGACCAAAAATATGAACATTTACAGTTTATGACAGCCCCAAAATCAGTATACAAATGTGCTCAAAATGTCATGCAAGATGAGGCTCAAAAGAGGCTATAACATGAGGTATACAAAATAAACACCAAAAAGCCAAAGACCCTTAATAAATCATGTCAAGAAGGTGAAAAAATGACCACTTTCAGTTCTGATAATGGTCCAAAAACAGAAGCAAAATGGGCTAGCAAAGCATGCAAAAACAAGGGTAAAACATGGATTCAAAGCAAGTGGCATATGGAGCTTGAAAACATGGTTGAGCCCTTCTTCAATGTTGAAGAGGGGCTCAAAATAAGCACAATATCAGTTCATGAGATGCTCCAAAACAATTTACATATAGGCCAAACAAATCATGCAAATTTACGGTAAATAGGATGGATTATGAGGTAAGTGCAAGATAGGGGGTCCAAAAAGGGTTGAGCCCTTCTTCAATGTTGAAGAGGGGCTCAAAACAGGCCCACTTTAATTTTACATTATGCTCGAAAACAGATCACACATAGGCTAGAAATTTCATGCAAAAATGTGACATACCAAGGGGTATTGAAGCAAGTACCAAATGGAGGGCTCAAATAGGGTTGAGCCCTTGAACAAACATTAAGAATGGATCAAAAAAGGCCTAGTTTCAGTTAAGGTCGGAGCTCAAAACAATAAGAAAATAGGCTAAGAAATTGGTGCAAAAATGGGCTACAAAAGGGGGAAAGTCTACTTACCCTTGAAGACCAATACTTTGACTACTTCTTGGACCAACTTTGATGACTTTAAGCTGCTGGAATTCCTCCCTTTGCTGCTGGAATGGAGTGGTGATGGTAGAGCTCGAAGATGATGAAGAAATGGAGCCTAAACTTGAAGGAAATGGAATGATATGTATGTATATGCTCAAACCAATTCTTGTAACCCTTTCTCTAGGGTTGGGAGGCCCTCAATATAGACAAGAGAGGGAGAGGAGGAGGGCTGAAATTTGGCTTTGAAATTTCTAGAGAGAGAGTGGTTTTTTTTTGGAGTGAGAAGCTCCCAAAACTTGACTTTTTTGTTCTCTCCCTCAAAATATGAGATATATGGCTGTATATATATCAAAATAAGAGTTTTTGGTCGAAATATCCCAATTGAAAATATCTGATATAGTGTATAGCAGTTGGATGATAAATATCTGTCAAAAATCTGAGTTCTGGGCACTTTTGGCCGGCCGGTAATCTTTTGTGCCGGTCGGCAATCTTTTGTGCCGGTCGGATAAATGGATGGCCGGTAGGTAGCCAGTAAGGTCAAAAAGTGCCGGTGGATGTCCCGATTGAAGCCCCGGAAGTTAGCTTTCCAATGGTGCAAACCTTGCATTAAAATTTCTCTTGTGCAAAAAGTTATGCCCTTTTTAGTGAAGCCGCGCAGATTCAATCCAACCGGACTGATCCCCTACTTCAACCAACCATATCTCCCCCACCCGGACTTGGCTTTAAGAGATTCTTAAGTGCAAAATGAAGCCCCGGAAGTCTTCTTTCCAACGATGGTGGCCTCATAGCTAAAATCCAAGTATGCAGATAGATAAGCTTGATTTAGCGAGGACTGCTCGATTCCCTTCTACCCGGATCCTTGCCGAATCTCTTCTCTAACTTGGTTTCTCCCCTCTTCTCCTCTTCTTCTCAACTTCAAACCCCTAAGTAAGGTGTTTTGAAAGATTTTTCAAAGATTTCATCTCTCTTTCATTGATCTCCACTTTGTCCTTGCTTGGTTTACCGAAAAGCGCAACATTTACCGAAATGCGAGCGTCGGAACATCGTGGGAACTTTATTTCAAAAATGTTTTGAAAGAGAGGGTTTTAAGGTCTAAAAACCATTCAAAATAGCTTTGGTCCACAATGGGGTGTGAAGTTGGGATTTGGTCCTTTCCTTGCCGAAGAAATTGAACATTCGCCCTACACACCTTTCTCCAACAAGTAAACCATCAGTCGCGCCCAAGTCTCGAGGGCGGTTAAAAATGGGGTGTCTACAATTGACCCTCTTTGACAGAACTCGAAAGTCATAACAATGATGGGAGTGAGTGTCAAAGTCTAGAGACGACCCATTTTTGATAAGGCCGAAGACTTGGACAAACAGACAAGATATAGATAGACAAATGGTTGTGCCCGCAGGCTGCCTACGTATCCCTTTGCAAGGAATCAAACCAGCGTAGTTCGGGGGCAGGATGTAAAGTGATGCACAATGCAAGTGCATAACTTATGATCATGCAAAGGATGCTATAATGAAGCAATTATGCAAAATAAATGCAACATTTTAAGCGAATGCTATGCAAACAAGTAAACATGAACCAAACTACATGTCATGTAGAAAGGATGTAAGAAAATTATGCAATTCTCACGGCGTCTTGAGCGGAGAAGGCTAAAAGTGACTACCGAGAATACCCGGAGTCTCAAGCACAACATCTCTCAGCGTATCGTACACAGGAGAGGAAAGAGTAACACTTCTCAGCGTAGTACACGCGAGAGAAGGAGGATAAAATTTCTCAGCGTAGTACACGCAAAAGAAGAAGGATAAAATTTCTCAGCGTAGTACACGCAAGAGAAGAAGGATAAAAGTTCTCAGCGTAGTACACGCAAGAGAAGAAGGATAAAATTTCTCAACGTAGTACACGCAAGAGAAGAAGGAAAAGCAAAAAGAAACCTCTCATCGTAGTACACGCGAGAGAGGAAAGAGGAAAGCAAAAAGAAACCTCTCAGCGTAGTACACGCGAGAGAGGAAAGAGGAAAGCCTCTCAGCGTAGTACACGCGAGAGAGGAAAGGGAAAAAGCGAAAAGAAACCTCTCAGCGTAGTACACGCGAGAGAGGAAAGAGGAAAGCCTCTCAGCGTAGTACACGCGAGAGAGGAAAGGGAAAAAGTGAAAAGAAACCTCTCAGCGTAGTACACGCGAGAGAGGAAAGAGGAAAGCAAAAAGAAACCTCTCAGCGTAGTACACGCGAGAGAGGAAAGAGCAACAATGCAAGTAAAAAGGCGCACAACAATGTAGGCGAAACATGCATGACAATGCAAGTGAAATGAGTGCATAACAATGCAACTGGGATGTGCATCACAATGCAAATGAAGTGGGTGCATAACAATGCAGGTGGAAGGGTGCATTTTCTATGCAAGAGATGCGAGCATTTAACATGTACTCTGGTGCCTCTGATTTACCTCTTGGAGGGCTTTGCAACACACTCTGCTCGAAAAGGGGACACCCCGTGCATGTTGGCAAGAGATAACATCTGCTGCTACTTTAATTGCCATTCTGACTTGAAGCAGACTTACACTTGGAGTAGAGGCACACTCATACTTCGGTAGCATTGACAAGGCCTGAAAAGGCACATCCGGAGTACAATCACGGAATTTGCTGAAGGTGAAACACACTCAGATGCTTCGATTTTCCCTCTTTTCTTTTGCTTTGCAGTCCGGAACCTATATAGCTTCAGATAGATCCTGGTTCTACTGTTCTCACATGACCTGGGTTGAACCTTGCGGTTTTTGAAAGAACAAATTCCCTTTTTTGCCCAAATGTGGAGAATGGCACAGCACTCTGAGCACACAACAAATCATTTTTGAAATTGAGAAAATGAGTTCTCGACCGGGTATTGAGCCTACGGCTGGCCATAGCCAAAAAGACTCAACAATAGAAAACAAAAGGTATACAACCTAAAGACATCGAGACACGCTCGGAACGACTCAAAGCAAGAATCGAAAAAAAAAAAACAAAACAAAAGACACGACACACAGACGTGCACAGGGAGCCTGTTTCAACGGGTATTGTTTCCCACCCTTTCTGATTTGTGATTCTCACATCACTCGGCTCTCAAGCTCTGTTTCTCACGAAAAAGCCCTTTTCTCACTTTTTCTCTTAACGCACATCTCTCTATTCTTCAATCTCTCATTTTTCAATCCCTCCCCTGGGTGGTTGATGGATAAACAGGAAGTTGAAGGCTCTCGCCCCTAGCATTCCGCCAGATTCTTCTTCTTGTTTACAACAGTGAGTTTCTTCCACAGAGGGGGCGCGCTACAATTGGGTGTGTAGCGGATCTGCGGCTGACATCGGTCGACGATGCTCTGCTGGGGAGTTTGGACATGGTTAGATCTGTCCAGATGAGGGAGTGGAATATCTTGCCCCATTCCAGTTTGTGCTTCGCACTTCGCTTGATACCTCATTGCTTGGAGGATGAGAGAGCTTTCTGCCCTTTGTTGTTGACTTCAGTTCTGCCCTTTCCTGGCAGGTAGAGTGCCCTTCTTGGCGAGTATGTTGACAATGGGGAAAAGACAGGAAGCCTGACTCAACTATGCCCCGAGTTCATCGTTTTGACCATTTTTTGTTTTTGAGCTTTTGCTAAAGTAATTTTGACCGACATGAGAGTTAGATTAACATGTTTGTTCGATTTTTGATTTGAAGATCATGCAAGTTAGGCTATGAGCACTGAAAATTTTCCTTTTTTGGGTCCAAGAAATGGTCCCGTTTTTGAAAAAGATGGAATAATTTTCGAGAAAATAGTCAACCTCAGTAAAAATTCTCAAAAATTATTTTTGCAAACGGCCAATGCTCAACAAGCACGGAATCTACTCTTGAGATGCACAACCTCGAATCTGGAGGAAAATTGCCCCTTGCTGGAGGACACTGCATGGCAACGGAAAGTTGCCCCTTGTTTGAAATGACACCGCGGTGTTTTGAATGGCAACGGAAAGTTGCCCCTTGTTTGGATGATGCTGCAGCGCATTGTAGTCAGTCTTCGGAGCGATGAACACAACCAGACTCTCAAATACAGAGAGGACAAAGATGACCAGAACCATCGCATGGACACAATCGAATTTGAATTGTTTTACGGCTGGACTTCAGAATGAAGTTGCCTACGTATCCCAAAGATGGGAATCAAGCCTTACGTAGTTCGAGGTTAAGGTACACTCGGGTATTTAACCTCTCCTTTTTATGCTCTAACTTTTGCCAAGGCGCCTGTTGCAGGTTTTCGACCTTGCGAGCTTTGTTCTTCTTTCTTTTCTCTTTTTTTTCTTCTTTTTTTTTTTTGCATTTTTTGTATCTTTGCATTTTTTTTCTTTTTTCTTTTTTCATTCTTTTCTTCGCTCTAACTTTTGCCTGGGTCGCCCCTCCGGGTTTTCGGCCCAGCGAGCCTCTCAAAGGGTAAAAGTGTAACAAGTCCATGCCAAATGGTTTTGAGATTGAAGCCCTCTGTATCCAGGAGAATGGCTGTTGTATTGATTTGCAGAAGGATCCACCTTTGGCTCTTTGAGCACATCGGATATTTTTTGCCCCTAGTTCGAGGGGTGCTTCTGTTCTAACTTTGCAAGCTTCTTCTGATGAGGTCTGACCTTCTTGATCTGACTTTGGTGCCTCTTGTTCGAGGGTTGCTTCAAGTCTGGCCACACAGGCCTCACATCATGATTGACCTTTGAACGTTCTGAGTCCAAGTTCAAGGTTTGAAAGCAAAGGAGTCGAGTCTCGAGGCTGAGAGCGATCCTAGGCTGCACAATCTCAAGAGCGATTCCACACAGGTCTTTGTAGGACCGCGCAAAACATTTTTTGACAGTTTTTAAGAAAGCGACAAATCGCTCGCGCAGAAGATAGTGTGGAACCAGTCTGGATCGAACCAGGATCCTTCTCAGTACTCATGCCGACAAGCATGATTTCATTCATTAAAAGCTTAGCATGCCTCTCTTTCTCTCAAAATGATCAAAATTTTACAAAACCTAAGGAATTACTTCCTCTTTGTTTTTACCACAGTGTTCAAAAAGTTTTGAAAAACTTAGGTCGTTACAATGACTTCAAGGCACAGAAAAGGCAGAGTTCCCAGTCAAATACTACTATCTCATTCAGAATTTCTGGCACAACTGGCACACGGCAGAAGCAAACGCGAGAGCGTAAAAAAACACTGTTGTTTCATTCAGATCTTTTGGTGTAACTGGCTCCAAGGCAAAAACAGACTCAAAAGAAACTGAAAAGACAAACACAAAACAAAATGGTGATGCTCGAGGTAACACCCCCAGAATCACCCGACTCTAACAAAACAGGATTGACTCGATACAACAAGACAGACCCAACTGACTCAGTATGAAAGGACTGACTCAATACAAAAAGACAAGACTGACCCAATACCCAAGTCAGAAAGAAAAATTAACAGCATTTGTACATTGCTCAAAACAGTGCATGCCGTCCACCACATCTGAAGTAAACTGAACGCCGCCCGCAGGTGGTTCCTCTCTTGATCACATCACATTATCCCCCAAGTTCACTGATATAGCACCAATAGATTTTGCAGGACCTGGCGCGACGATGACCTTGTTATCAATCAGATCTTGTATTTCATGGCGAAGACGGTAACAACTATCAGTGACGTGGCCGACTTGTTGATGGAAGGCACAGTACTTGGTCGGATCATGGGAGGGAGGGAGTTTATTTGGCAATGGCCATAGCTCTAGGGGTTTCAGGTGCCCCTTTTTTATTAGGACCCTCAAGGCCGCTGATAGTGACATGTACAGTGGGGTAAACACCCTCTGGCCCCGAGGTGGGTATTTTGAGGTTTGTGGCTTTTTGCTGGATGCACCAGCAAAGGGATTAACAGTCTTGTTGGGTTTCTTTGGTCTCTTCGAGTCTGAGGCTAGAGCTGAAAGGAATATTCCTGGTACAAAGGCCCTTCTCCCGGCTCGCGCCCTTGATTCGAACTGCACCTAATTTGAGTGGCAAAAGTGTCATCCATAGTTTTTACAACAACTGCGAGGACTTGCTCTTCGTTCAGTCCCTCGGCTTTCAAAGCCTCAGCAGCCAACTGAAGATGTTCATGGAGACTAATGCTTGCCCCAGTCTTGTTCTTATCACTGGCCTCCACTTTGCTAAGAGATTGGCCTTCTCCCAATGCAGCCCGTCCCAAGGTTAGGGAACCTTTCGACATGAACTCCCTGGTATGTGACGCAGTTGATGATGGAGCTAAAACTCCAAAGGCCAAATCTGCTACAGTTCTCTGAAGATCTTCGATCATCCTCATCAGCTCAGAAGTTGTGGGTTCACAGGTTTGAGATGATTGGGGTTCAGATGCACCCATCATGCATAAGTTCATGTTTTCTGGGATAAACACCTCTGGTTTGGGTAGATGGGCCGGGGTGATGTATATGCTGGGGTCAAAGGTGGATGGTAGTGTATGGATTAGGTTGAGATGTGGATGAGGTACTTGGTCATTGGGGTCTGAAGGTGGAGCTATCGTCTGGCTGTCAATGAGGTTTTGGATCTCATGACGAAGACGAAAGCACACGTCAGTGTCATGGCTACTTCGGCTGATGGAAAACCTGATGGTCATTTGGGTTATGTGAGGAGGGTTTCTTTGGTAATGGTTGTGGCTCCGGTGGCCGGATACCCTTTTTGATCGGGACCCTCGGGGCCGTTAGCGAGACATGTCTGATGGGGTAAACACCCTTTGGCCCTGAGGTGGGTATTTGGCCATTTGTGAGCTAGTTTCGGATGCACCGGTGAGTGGGGTGGTCATTTTTTGTGTGGTGGTGGTGACCATGCCCATGTCTGAAGTTATAGCAGCTGTGTCACCACTGGTGGTCGCATTCGAACTGTGGGTAAATGCCTTCCTAGGCTGCTCCTTCTCCTGGTCAACAAGGTCTTGCTTCATAGCGTCCTCGATCTGTACCCCTATCTCGTTTAGGTCCGCAAAGGTAGGAAAGGGTAAAACTATCATTTTTTGCATCATTCTGGGTTGGAGGTTGCGCACAACCATCCTTATCTAGTCTTTGTCAGAAGGCCTTGTGGTCATCATTGAGGCCTTTGATCTCCATCTCGTCACGAACTCTGAGAAACTCTCATTTGGTTCTTGGCGGGTGGCTTCGAGATCACGAGTTGTGACCTCGATCTGTGCGTTGTAGGAGTATTGAGCAATAAAGGCCTCAGCCAGCTCTTCCCAGTTCCGTTTCACAGAGTCCTTCAATTTTGCATGCCAGATTGTGGCTATCCCAGACATGGTTCGGCCAAAGAGAGACAACTTCTGAGCTGCGGTCAAACCCATTGGCTTCAAGATATTGGAAAACAGGTGGAGGTGCACCCTTGGGTCTCCAGAGCCGTCAAAGCGATCGATATGCGGCATTTTAAACCGCTTCGGCAAGATAACTGCAGATTCAATATACCCGTCCTCTAAATCCGGGATGGGGTTCACTCCATGTGCTCGTCAGAACAACTCCTCCAATTTATTGACCTTAAGTGCAGTTGGGTCAACCTTAAATTCAAAGGGCGTGTCCACTGGATTAGCCGGTGCTTTGGACAACTGAGGTGGGATTGGCAGTGGGACTGGCCATGTCGGAACATCCGTACTTTCCTGGACGTGAGCTGCCTCTCTGGGTATTGGAACCATAGGTGGGGGTGAAGCTGGGTGCGAAGCAGACGCTCCGTCTTGTTGGGGTTGCTGTTGCTGCTGAAGCTTGGTGAGTAAGCTCGCTTGTTGAGCCAGAACCTTTGCTTGGCGGGTGGTAAACTCTGCCCGACGAGCAGCATCCTGCTGTATGGCCTGCATGGCCTGTTGGAGTTGACGCACCTCTTCCTGCATATTAACTGAAAGTTACGGATCCGAACAGAGGTGATGTGACTGGTGACTAACGGATCGGATGTCTGCCTTGCCTCAGCGAAGGAACACTGGTTGCCTTTGAACTGAATTCCTGACCTAACAAAGTCTATCAGCACAAGTCTGATGAACCTCAGGGAATATTGGAGCTTTCTGAAGCAATAGTTCCAGGACTACCTAGCAAAAGAGAAAACCGACAGCATCTCAGCTCAACTTCACTGAAACGGATACGAGCAAAGCTGAACGACTGTATTCTATTACTGATCACTGTTCCCCAGAATCACTGTTCAAAACTGAACTGATGCCCGCAGACATAACTGATTCCCCAAAATACTGTTACCGGTGCCCTCGGGCCTGATGCTCAAACTTTGCAAACTGATAAATGCGTTCCTGCAGAGATACACCCTAAAAGCACATAACAGGTAAAGGAGAACCAATACACCCCTATGTTGGGGTAGGGTTTCCCTGTCCTATTTTGTCAGGAGCTAGGGTTTCACTACGCACACAGCGGTTTCAAACAACCTATATCTGGTAAGCAACCTGTCCTAGTTTGGAATGGTCACTATGGATTTCGATATGCACTAGGTCGAATGGTCAAAAAGGGTGCCCCGGTAGATTCGGGGTTTGTGTTCCCATACTGGCAGAGCCCGTAACCGGTCAGCCTTATGGTCATGCCTTGACAAGACAAGCCTCCAGCAAACCGCTCAGGAATAGCAGATGGCCAACACGGTGTCCTAGGCGCACCAATGCACATGCAATGCAAAGAAACACATAAGTGTAGTCAAAACAGGATATCACGAGTTCGAGTCAAGCTCTCTAAACATCCCCGGTAGTCGCGAAGCTAGAAGCGTCCTGAGCGCATCCGGGAGGTTAAGTCCGTTCCGTTCATATTGGGGTCACTACAGTTCGGACTCGATTTGTGTCGGTTCTAAATCTGAACCAAAGAGTCCAACTCTGGCAAATCGTTTTGAAGAAAAACAGATTTTTGAAAAAGTAGTGCCAAACATGGACTGCTTTATCAGATACAGAGTCGCCACCTAAATATTTTTAAAATGGGAAATTTAGGAAACCCTGACTCGGTGCCGAAGGCCACGCGTCCATCATCACCAAAGTGGTCTTGGCTCGGGAGCTTGGGTACGATCGGGGAAGGTCAACTATGAGCACCCCCTTTCGCCCGGTCCGAAGACCGTCGTCTACTAACCGTGATATCCATTTTTGAAAACATTACATGTTCTTATTCCGATTAATTAGCTAGAGTTACTATGTTATGCGCACAGCAAACAAGTATAGACTAGATCGCTTAATTTGGAAATAAGCATTGCATATCCGTTGGTTTTGAAAAACGCTTTGGAATTTGCTACTCACAAGTAGGCTAAAACATGGATTTCAACGAGTTTTTCCAACTCAAGCAATCCAACCTCCACCCACAGGCATTCAAGCAGTTTATCTCATATAAGCATTTAGCCACATGGTAAGCCTACTGTCATGGCAACATTCACACGCATGTGATATGCTAAAGCGTAAATACTTACATCGTACTCCGTGCCAAAACAATAAATTAGTTAGCAAACATGCATGACTTAGTTCATGTTAAATGGCTAATGCAACACAGGCAAAGATGCAATTTAGAGTGGGCTCGGCTAACCCTAAAGATGGCATGTGAAATGCACTTTATTCAATGCACGTATTCAAATTGGAATTGAAAATACAATGCAGTTTGTATGATGTATCGAGCCCAATGCATGTTAACAAATGCATGGATGCGCATGCATTGCATAAGGTATGCTAAAATAAACGTGCCCTAATACTAACCATTAAAAGCAAATAAGTAAAAGGGAGAAAGAAGTTGGGGTTGGAAGACATACACACCACTCACGCACACTTATTACAGATACGCCCTCACACGGAGGGACCAAAAGAATAATACAGTCCGAATAATAAATCAACTATCCTAGCTAATTAATTATTACAAAACTTCTAATTTAATTAACAAATTAAATGCAAAGGAAAAGGCCCTGACCCAGCCGGGATCTTGCGAATGATGCATGTTTGACTTGTCTTGCGGAAACTCACTTGCCATAACCTTTGTTGCCTCTGTTTACCTTAGCTTCTCTGAAAATTGCACAAGTCTCGGGGAGGTTCTTTGCACTGCTTGTGGAACACCACCGGCTGGGAGGGATGGCCACCGGCCATGGGAAAAGGTCACCGGCCTCTGATGAAGTTATCGGCCAAAAATCCCTGGCCGGTCGGCACTCTATGTAGCCGACCGGCCAAAACTTCCTGCAGAACCTGCAATTGAGAGCAGCAAAGGGCAAGCAGTGTATGGCATGGAATTTCAAGCAAATGTGTGCATGAACACACTCCCTATCATGCAATGGACTCAAGGGAGCATGGCCCTCGACCACCGGGCCATCAATCACGCATTTCAATGCATGATGGCCCAAAAGTCAAGTTAGCAACTTTGATATCAAATGAAATACAAGCACAAAACACATCAAGGGCCCCAACCTCTATCATGCTCGATCAAGAGGCAAGGGATGCATACCGAATGCAACCTAAGCATGCGAGCTAGGTATGTAATATGATTATGCGAACAAGCATGCAAGGCATGACGCAATGTAACAACATAACATGCACAACGCATTGTAACATGGCATACACAATGCAATTGGACTTACACTAACATGAGAGAGCCTCAACCGCACTCACATAAGAGGCTGATGGATGAAAAATGAGACGCCTCGAAATGCGTGCACACGGGCACGCAAACCGAGGCAATAGCATACGCGATGCAATTGGACTTACACTAACATGAGAGAGCCTCAGTCACACTCACATAAGAGGCCGGTGGATGAAAGTGAAGTGCCTCGGATGAAGTGCCTCAGTCACGCAAACCGAGGCAATGGCATTAAGGCATGAAATGACATAGAAAATGATATGCAAACATGCCAATGAAATTTCAGCACTGAAATATGGGGGAAAACAGTCCCGAAAGATGGCGAAATGACACCAAATGCAAGGAATGGTCCCGAAATGCGAATTTAGGCACCCGAAATGGCCTATAGCTATGCAATGCATGCACAATATGGACATGGAATGAAAATACAGTAGCAAGGCAGCCCCAAAAAAAGCATTTTCCAGTCTAAAACATGGCCAAACAGCAAGCATAGATAGGGCAACAATGGCATGCAAAAATAGGGGCTAAGAGAGGGGTATTGAAGTAGATGGTAAATGAAAAGCACAAAAAACAAAATACCCTTCTACAACACTGAAGAGGGACCAAAAATATGAATATTTACAGTTTATGACAGCCCCAAAATCAGTATACAAATGTGCTCAAAATGTCATGCAAGATGAGGCTCAAAAGAGGCTATAACATGAGGTATACAAAATAAACACCAAACAGCCAAAGACCCTTAATAAATCATGTCAAGAAGGTCAAAAAATGACCACTTTCAGTTCTGATAATGGTCCAAAAACAGAAGCAAAATGGGCTAGCAAAGCATGCAAAAACAAGGGTAAAACATGGATTCAAAGCAAGTGGCATATGGAGCATGAAAACAAGGTTGAGCCCTTCTTCAATGTTGAAGAGGGGCTCAAAATAAGCACAATATCAGTTCATGAGATGCTCCAAAACAATTTACATATAGGCCAAACAAATCATGCAAATTTACGATAAATAGGATGGATTATGAAGTAAGTGCAAGATAGGGGGTCCAAAAAGGGTTGAGCCCTTCTTCAATGTTGAAGAGGGGCTCAAAACAGGCCCACTTACAGTTTACATTATGCTCGAAAACAGATCAAACATAGGCTAGAAATTTCATGCAAAAATGTGACATACCAAGGGGTATTGAAGCAAGTACCAAATGGAGGGCTCAAATAGGGTTGAGCCCTTGAAAAAAAATTAAGAATGGCTCAAAAAAGGCCTAGTTTCAGTTAAGGTCGGAGCTCAAAACAATAAGCAAATAGGCTAAGAAATTGGTGCAAAAATGGGCTACAAAAGGGGGAAAGTCTACTTACCCTTGAAGACCAATACTTTGACTACTTCTTGGACCAACTTTGATGACTTTAAGCTGCTGGAATTCCTCCCTTTGCTGCTGGAATGGAGTGGTGATGGTAGAGCTCGAAGATGATGAAGAAATGGAGCCTAAACTTGAAGGAAATGGAATGATATGTATGTATATGCTCAAACCAATTCTTGTAACCCTTTCTCTAGGGTTGGGAGGCCCTCAATATAGACAAGAGAGGGAGAGGAGGAGGGCTGAAATTTGGCTTTGAAATTTCTAGAGAGAGAGAGGTTTTTTTTTTGGAGTGAGAAGCTCCCAAAACTTGACTTTTTTGTTCTCTCCCTCAAAATATGAGATATATGGCTCTATATATATCAAAATAAGAGCTTTTGGTCGAAATATCCCAATTGAAAACATCTGATACAGTGTATAGCAGCTGGATGATAAATATCTGTCAAAAATCTGAGTTCTGGGCACTTTTGGTGGCCGGCAATCTTTTATGCCGGTCGGATAAATGGATGGCCGGTAGGTAGCCGGTAAGGTCAAAAAGTGCTAGTGGATGTCCAGATTGAAGCCCCGGAAGTTATCTTTCCAATGGCGCAAACCTTGCATTAAAATTCCTCCTGTGCAAAAAGTTATGCGCTTTTTGGTGAAGCCGCACAGATTCGATCCAACCGGACTGATCCCCTACTTCAACCAACCATATCTCCCCCACCCGGACTTGGCTTTAAGAGATTCTTAAGTGCAAAATGAAGCCCCAGAAGTCTTCTTTCCAACGATGGTGGCCTCATAGCTAAAATCCAAGTATGCAGATAGATAAGCTTGATTTAGCGAGGACTGCTCGATTCCCTTCTACCCGGATCCTTGCCGAATCTCTTCTCTAACTTGGTTTCTCCCCTCTTCTCCTCTTCTTCTCAACTTCAAACCCCTAAGTAAGGTGTTTTGAAAGATTTTTCAAAGATTTCATCTCTCTTTCATTGATCTCCACTTTGTCCTTGCTCGGTTGACCGAAAAGCGCAACATTTACCGAAATGCGAGCGTCGGAACATCGTGGGAACTTTATTTCAAAAATGTTTTGAAAGAGAGGGTTTTAAGGTCTAAAAACCATTCAAAATAGCTTTGGTCCACAATGGGGTGTGAAGTTGGGATTTGGCCCTTTCCTTGCCGAAGAAATTGAACCTTCGCCCTACACACCTTTCTCCAACAAGTAAACCATCAGTCGCGCCCAAGTCTCGAGGGCGGTCAAAAATGGGGTGTCTACATCGGTGACCTCTATATCATAGCCCCGACATCCTTGTTTCAAAATCAACTCACCCCCAACAGGCGATACTACACATATAGGAGATGCTAACTGTGCCAACTCCAATCCCAAAACAGATGCAAATTCAGCAGATATAAATGAATGTGATGCTCCCGTATCTATCAATACACTAGCAACCGAGTTGCAAAACAAGAAGGTACCTCTCACCACAGATGGAGCCGGTACAAGATCCTGCGCGGTAACAGCATACTGTAGACACCCCATTTTTGACCGTCCTCAAGACCTGGACGTCACCGCTTGAACACTCGGTGATTATCCATGTTCGTGTTCGTTTGGAGTTCCCGGAGTTCTCGGCTACGCTCCTTGCCTCAGGACCTCCGAACTTGACCGTTTGTGTCTGGTTTTACACCAAACACTTGAGCTTTGCCTTGGAGGGGCAGGGAATGCCTTGTGAGGCATCCCCACACACCACCGGCACTAACTAGAGGCCACCGGCTGGTTGGTGTTGCCATCGGCACTATATTGTGCCGGTCGGCAGTAAATTTTGTCAAAATGACAATTTTGCCCTGCCGACTACTGTGCAGTTGCTTTATGAGATATTTTGAAGCAGCTGTATAGCATTTGTTTCCCCTCCATACACGTGTATGGAGGGATGAGCTTCTTGGTGGCTTAACTTGTAAGTTTGGTTGCCTATAACATAACTCTTCCTCCTTTTGGCTTAGGGTGAGCAAACTTAGACATTTTAGAGAGAAAAGACAGAGAAGAAGCTCTGGTTCTAGGTTAGAAGTTTTGTATCTATTCTATCTCTCTTCTTCCCTCTTGTTTGTGTGACTAGGTGTTTGTGTCTTACTATTGCACATCAACACCTAGTGTTTCACCTTCTCTTGGCAACTGAGGTTCCAAGAGGTTGTTCTTGGTGTTCTTGACTGGTTTTGAGCTCAAAGAGGCAACAACATCAACATTTGTGAAGAGGTCTACAAGGGTAACAAAACTAGCCTTTTATTCCCCATTTTTGCATGTGTGTTTAGCTCTCATACTTAGCATTCTGGCTACTGATTTTAGGCCTATTTAGAGTTGCCTAGATCATGTTTAAGTCCACATTTTATTTGGTTTGCATGCTTGCCTTACATGTTTGCTTGTATGCTTACATAAGCACCTTGCATTGTCCATATTGCATGCTAGCCAACATGCTTAGGATTTCATTGCATTCACATGCATGCTAGGCCTCTTGAGATAAACATGATAGAGGTTTGGCACCCTTGTTTGTTTATATGGTTTGCATGCATTTGAAATTGAAAGTGCACACTTGGTTCTTTGGGCCATCATGCATAGGGATGCGTGGTTGGTGGCCCGAGAATCGAGGCACATGTCCCTTTGAGTCACAAATATGATAAGGGGCATGATTGGTGCATACATTTTTGGAATTACATTGCCATGCAAGTTTTTGCCCTCTGCTGCTGTGAGTTGCAGGTTCTGCAGACAATCAGTGCCGGCCGGTATTATTTAGTGCCGACCGGCAGTCTATTGATAGCCGATAAGTTCATTTTGTGCCGGTGGCCACATATAGCAGCCGGTGGATATTCTGATTGGCCGGTGGTGATCCCCAGCATCCAAGGAAGTAATTCTGAGACTTTGGCAGTCTTCTGAGGTGCAAAGCAGGGAAAACAGAGGCAATCTAGGCATGACAGTGCGATTCCGAGCAAGGCCCGAGCACGTGCCGCATTTGGCTCTCCTCCCGACGTGATTTATTGCTTTTCTTAGTTTAATTAGTTCGTCAATTAATTAGGCTATTTGTAATATTTAATTAGCTTGCGTAGTTAATTATTTGTATTATTCTTTCGATCCCTCCGAGCGAGGGCGTATTTGTAATAAGTGTGTGTGGGTGTGTGCATGTCTTCCAACCCCCACTTCTTTCTTCCCTTTTATTTACCTGCTTATGATGGTAGATTAGGGCACGTTTACTTTAGCATACCTTATGCAATGCATGCGTGCATCCATGCATTTGTTGACATGCACCGGGCTCGGTACATCATACAAACTGCATTGTATCTTCAAATCTAACTTGAATACGTGCATCGAATAAAGTGCATTTCACATGCCATTTTTAGGGTTAGCCGAGCCTATCCTAATTACATGTTGTATGCGATGCATTAGTCATTCTAACATGAACTAGGACATCCATGTCTGCTAACTAGTTTCTTGTTTTGGCACGGAGTACGATGTAAGTATTTTACGCTTTAGCATACCACATGCGTGTGAATGTTGCCATGACAGTATGCTTATCATGCGGCTAAATGCTTATGTGAGATAAACTGTTTGAATGCCTGTGGGTGGAGGTTGGATTGCTTGAGTTGGGAAAACTCGTTGAAATCCGTGTTTTAGCCTACTTGCGAGTAGCAAATTCCAAAGCATTTTCAAAACAAACGGATATGCAATGTTTATTTCCAAATTAGGCAATCTAGTCTATACTTGTTTGTCTTGGCATAACATAGTAATTCTAGGCTAATAATTGGAATAAGAGCATGTAATGTTTTCAAAATCGGATATCACGGTTAGTAGAGGCGGTCTTGGACGGCGAAAGAATGCTCATAGTCGACCTTCCCGATCGTACCCAAGCTCCGAGCCAAGACCACTTTGGTGATGACGGACCGCGTGGCCTTGACCGAGTCGGTTTCCTAAATTTCCCATTTTAAAATATGTAGGTGGCGACTCATGTCTGAAAGCAGTCCATGTTTGGCACTACTTTTTCAAAATCTGTTTTTCTTCAAAACGATTTGCCGGATTTGGACTCTTTGGTTCAAGATTAAGAACCGTGACAATCGAGTCCAAACTGTAGTAAACCCAAAATGAACGGAACGGGACTTGATCCTCCCGGGGCGTTCGGGGGACGTCTACAGTTTCTGGCGACTCTGCTGGGGATTTTACAGAGTTTGACTCGAACGCGTGATATCCTGTTTTGACTACACTTATGTGTTTCTTTGCATTGCATGTGCATTGGTGCGCCTAGGACACAGTGTTTGCCATCTGCCATTCCTGAACGGTTTACTGGAGGCTTGTCTTGTCAAGGCATGACCATAAGGCTGACCGGTTATGGGCTCTGACAGCATGGGAACACAAACCCCGATTTTACCGGGGCACCCCTTTTGACCATTCGACCTAGTGCATATCGAGATCCATAGTGACCATTCCAAACTAGGACAGGTTACTTACCCGACGTTAGGTTGTTTGAAACCGCCGTGTGCATAGTGAAACCCTAGCTCTTGACAAAATAGGATAGGGAAACCCTACCCCAGCATAGGGGTGTATTGGCTCTCTTTTACCTGTTATGTGCTTTTAGAGTGTATCTCTGCAGGGAACGCATATATTAGTTTGTAAATTTGGGTATCTGGCCTGAGGGCACCAGTATCAGTGTTGTTGAGAATCAGTTATGTCTGCGGGTGTCAGTTCAGTTTTGAACAGTGATTTTGGGGAACAGTGATCAGTGGTAGAGTGCAGTTGATCGGCTACACCCGTGTTTGATCTGTTTGGGGATGAAACGCTGCTTGTTTTTGTTTGATTCGAGATTGAGAGTTGATCGAGAACAACGATGTCTTCTCCTTCTTTGGCGGGTGAGCATGATCGGCATTCGAGAAGATTGTGGTCATAGCGACGCGTCGGGTCAAGAGACCACCCCGCAGGATGAGACTACTGTTAACATGCCGCATCCACCCAGGTCGCCTGCCGCACATCCAATTTGGACCCCTCAACTATATCAGGCTCGCGAGCCTACTACATTTGAATTAATGGGAATGATAGGTGATCTTCAAAGATCCGTGACGGATCTCGCCTATGGGATGTCTGTTTCGCCACTAGCTGCACCATATGCCGGAGGCTTTATACCCCAGGAACCCCCACTACTGGGACGAATTGTAATTGAACTCAACCAACCAGAGATGACTTCCAGCTATGGTAACGACACGTCAAACCAAACTCTAGATCAGGCTGAGGCCAGAAACAAAGGTAAGATGAAGGCAGATGCCGACCCTATCGAACAACTGCTGTGGGCAGTAGAGGCTTTGAAAGCCGGGGGAATGAACAAGCAACAGATATCCGCAGTTATGTCAAAAGCTGTGGAGGATGCTTTCCCCACTCCGCCTGAGGGCAATTCCAGTCAATCAGAGAATCGGGATAGGCCCCGTCATGCCAAGACAGTTCTTCCCGCTCCCAGCCTTACACCCGGAAAGGATCAGAAACCCAAGGCCGCACCCGCCAACCCGTTCGCTAGTGCATCTAGCAAAAGTGCTCAGGCTCCAAAGTACCTGCCCCGAGGGCGCAGGGCCTTTCATGCTCTCTACATGCCATTGTCCAAGGCACTTCAAATCCTTGCCGAGAGGGGACACCTTAAACCCCTGGAGCCTCGGCCCCTCCCGAAGAATCTCCCTGCCGCACACGATGCTTCCCTATACTATGCGTACCACCAGCAGACTGGCCATGCCACTGATAATTGCTTCCGCCTCCGTCATGAGGTACAAGATTTGATTGACAACGAGGTTATCCTCCCGCCTACTTCAGCAAAGTCCGTCACCACTCAGTTGTTGGATTTTGAGGATCTGAGATCTTGCGAGTATGTAATCGAAGGTGAACGCTGCTTGAGCGCGATGTTTGGTACATTTTTGGATGTGGCGTTTGGCACGCATTTTTGAGTACCTGCCAATGCTAGTTTTGTAAATCCTGACTCGGGCGTCGAGTCAGTCTTTTGTTTTTGAGTCTGTCTCTCTGTATTGGGTCAGCCTTTTTGCTTACAAGGTCTGTCTTGTTGTAATGAGTCAGTCCCTCTTGTATAATATACCAGGTGATTTCGGGGTTGTTGCCTCAAACACCGTTTTGTCTTATAAACAGTTGTTTTTGCTTTTTGAGTCTGTTGCTGCCGAGGAGCCGGTTATACCAACAAATCTGAATGAAACAGCTGTGGCTACCATGTGTCGTATTTGTTGCTATTTGAGTTAGCCGTGCCGGAAGATGTGAATGGAACGACAGTGCCTTCCGCCTGCTCTCTTGTGCCATGAACATCGTTGTTGTGACCTGAGCTTTCATAAAAACCCTTTTCGAACACTACGGTGATAAAAATGAAGAGGAAGGAATTCCTCGGGTTTTTGCAAAATTTTGATCATTTTGAGAGAAAGAGAGGCATGCTAAACTTTTAATGAATGAAATCATGCTTATCGGCGTGAGTACTGAGAAGGATCCTGGTTCGATCCAGACTAGTTCCACACTATCTTCTGCGCGAGCGATTTGTCGCTTTCTTAAAAACTTTCAAAAACAAAATGTCTTGCACAGTCTTGCGAAGACCGGTGTGGAACCGCTCTTGAGATTGTACAACCCAAGATCGCTCTCGGTCTCAAGTTTCAATTCATCTGTTGCAAACTGGATCCGTTCAAAACATTCAGTGCCTTGAAACGCCTGTGTGGCCCATTTCGAGGCAGCCCTCGAGCAAGAGGCATCAAAGTTAGATCAAGGAGATCAGATCCCACCAAGCAGAGCTCGAGAAGCAACCGTGATGGACTTTCCCTGCAGATCAACACAACAGTCGCTCTCCTGGATACGGAGAGGCTTCAAACTCAAAACCATTTGGCATGGGCTTGCTACACTTTTTACCCCTTGAGAGGCTCGCTGGGCCGAAAACCCGGAAGGGCGGCCCAGGCAAAAGTTAGAGCAAAGCAAAAAAAAAAGAGAAGAAAAAATACAAAAGAAGCAAAAAGAAAAGAAAAGAACAAAGAATAGCAAAAGAAAAGAAAGAAAAAAAATGAAAATGCAAAAAGAAGAAGGAAAAAGAAAAACATAGCTCGCAAGGTCGAAAACCCGCATTGGGCACCTTGGCAAAAGTTAGAGCCTAAACAGTGAAGGTTAAAATACCCGAGTGTACCTTAACCGGAACTACGTAAGGCTTGATTCCCATGTTTGGGATACGTAGGCAACTTCATCTTGAAGTCCAGCCCCCAACGCTTCCATAACGTCTCAGTCCATGTCATGGTTTTGATCACTTTTGCCTCCTTCGAATCCAATGTCTTGATTGCAGCAACCCGGAACTACGTGGCTAACTTCCTCTTGAAGCCAGACCACCAACACCTTCCAGGTGACTGTGTCCACATATTGATTCAAACCGTCTTCGACTCCTCCGCGTCCGAGAGTCCGATCGTCATCAACAAGGATTAGCTTACAAAATGCCGCGGCATCATCCAAACAAGGGGCAACTTTCCGTTGCCATCCATTGCCATAAGTTGCCCTAAGTTACCGTCCAAACTAGGGGCAACTTTCCGTTGCCTTATCCCCTTTTAAGCTAGGGGCAATTTTCCATTGCCTCCGATCCGAGGTTGCGCATCTCGAGGGTAAGTTCTATGCTCGTCAAGCATCGACTGTTTGCAAAAATAGTTTTTGAAAATTTTCACTAAGGTTGACTTATTTTCTCGAAAACTGTTTCATTTTCAAAATTGGACCATGTTTGGACCCCAAAAGGAGAATTTTCGGTGCTCACAGCCTGATTCACATGATTTTCAAATTAAAAATCGAATAAGTGTGTTAATCCAACTCTCACTTTGATCAAAACTGTTTTAGAAAACAAAAAATGGTCAAAATGACGAACTAGGGGCACGATTGAGTCAGGTCTTCTGTCTTTTCCCCTGCTAACATGCTTGCCAGTAGGGCACCCTATTCACCAGAAGAAATAGCCGTGAGTTAACAGTGTTGGTCATGAATCTGCGATTTCCTATTCATCCATTAATCACCCCGGGGAGGGATTGAAAAAAATGAGAGATTAAAGAATAGAGAAGAGCAAGTTGAGCGAAAAGTGAGAAAAAGGTTTTGAGAGAAAAACCGAGCCTGAGGGCCGAGTGATGTGAATATCACAAATCAGAAAGGGTGGGAATAATACCCCGGAGGAACTGGCTTCTCGAGATCTAAGGCCTTTTCGTAAACATGTCTGTGTGTCGTGTCTTTTGATTTGTCGACCTTGATTTTGGCTTTGAGTCTTTTCCGAGCATGTCTCATTATGTCAGGTCGTGTGCCTTTTATTTCTTTGTTTGAGTCTGTCTCGCTGTGTTCTGTGGTAGGCTCGATACCCCGGTTGAAAAACCCTTCTTTACTTCAAAAAGTCGTTTGTGTTCAGAATGCTGTGCCATTCTCTACATTCGTGCGGAGCGAGAGAAAGGGAAGAGAAAATTTGGGACATCCGAGTGTGTTTCAACTGCAACCGTATCAGTTTTGTGATCTGTCTTGTCAAATTTGAACATTTGTTCGAATTTGTTGTATCTTAGAATGGGCGAATCTTTGCGTTACGGGTTCGTCTGAGATCAATCCCCAGCAGATTAGTCCCCAGCAGAGTATGGGCTGTGTATCCAGTTTTGAGTAGTGGTTCGTATGTGTTGTGTTGCTGTTTAGTTGGTTGGTTATCTGATTATTACAGTGCAAGTGTTCAATTGTCAGACAACAAATCATTTTCATTTACATTTGAGGTGTAATATGACGCAATGCAGTGCAAGGTATGAAATATGCAAATATGTACAAATGTAACACTTTTTCAGACAAAAAGTTTGTTTCATTTCATATCATCTTTTTCAAAGTACAAAGTTTGAGGAAAACAAAAATCTGCCTATGGCAGTACAAAGTACTCTATCTACCAACAAACGAGAAAAGTACAAGAAAAGAAATAAAAGGAACAGCAAAAGTTTGGGTCATCAGCATCATCAATGGCCTCGCGCCGGGGGATCTATCCTCGCCCTCTTCCTGGGCAGAAGTCCAGGAGCATCACCAGAAGTGTCCTTTGCAGCCCGAGCAGCCTCGCCTCGGCCTCCTCGGATAACTCCGCCCCCTCCTCAGACTCGTCATCTGGAACTGGAGCCCAGCACTCGGCGTAATCGCCCTCCTCAGTCTTGGGAATATCACGCCATCCGAGTAGAAATGGAAGGTCAGATGGGCGCCACCACCTTGGAGGAATCGGGAAGGGAGGCTGAAAAGTACAAAAGGCAAATGCATCAGTACACATGAAGCAGTTTATCAATGCAGAAAGTATAGTGTTTGAATCTGGTGGCGGTTTAATTAGTGCGAGAATCGGTGTATGAGTCTGAGTATGAATGCCGTGGCGGTTTAATCGGTCACGAGAATCGGTGTATGAGTCTGATATGAATGTCGTGAAGCGGTTTATCGGTCGAGAATGCGATGTATGAGTCTGAGTATGAATACCGTGGCGATTCATCGGTCTGAGAATCTGATGTATGAATACAAAGTATGAATGCCGTGGCGATTCATCGTGCGAGAATCGGTGTATGAGTCTGATTTGCGAATGCGATGGCGGTTTATCGCTGCGTAATCACGTGTATGAATGCAGAGTATGAATGTCGTGGGCAGTTTAATTAGTGCAAAATACAGTGTGTGAATACAGTGTATCAAGTGCCGTGAGGGCTGGGTATCCAGTGTTGTGTTATTCATCAGATTATGCGAAGCAGTCTGTGTATAGTTTAAAGCTATGTCAGATAAAACATACCGGAAGGCCGTAAAAGGCTAGGAAGTCGAAGGTCCGCTACAGCATCCCCGCCATGGAGGCATTCATCTCCAATGACCGCCGGGTGTACTCAGAAGACGCCTGCAAGGGAATCAGATGCATTAATATTCTGTGGAATATCAAATAAACTGAAATGAAATAACTGTAAATCAAGATACACATCTAGGAGGCAAGTCGGGGACACCGACAAACTCGTGATCAGCCGGCGGAGGGGCGAAGGGAATCTGATAGGTCGCCCCATCCGACCCCCGGAAAGTCAGCGAAGAAGGCAAAGCGGGCCAACTGGCCTCCCGTCCTCTCTAGACTCCGCCCCTGCCGCGGACTCGAGCCCTCCTCGGCGCTCCTCCTCCTACTCCTGCTCCGGCCGCCGGCGCCGCAGGTCTCTCTCTCTCAGCTCGGCGACCACCACTTAGCGGCCGCATGATGAAGGTCCGGACGTACTCTGAGTAGTCGCCCTCGCCTCTAAAGTCCTCTGCCACCCAGCCAAGGGTGTAGTCCGCCATCTGCTCGGTGGTGAAACGCTCGGTGTCCCTCATATGCTCAGGAGGGTGCATCGGGACTATCTGCTCAGGTAAGCCTAAGGTTTGACGCAAGAAGCGCTCGCCCAGGTACCAAGCCCGACAGACCGGGCCCTCAAGCAGAATCCGGTAACGCGAGGTCTCGACGGCGCCGGCAAACCGATCCTGCATCATCGCTGGTAGAGGAGCCCAGTACCGGTGATCTGAAATGGAAATCTGATTTGTTACCTCTTTGGTATTGCAAATATCTGATGGAAAATTGAAGCTTAAATGAACTACAAGTAAAACATACCTCGGCAGGAGTGATGGTGTCGAAGTAGCGGCGAAAGAAGCTGAAAGTCTCCATGACCTCGGCGCATCTCCGTCAAGCGGCGTGAGAAGGGGCGACGGAGGGGTCTCTGTCGAATGCAGGGAGGCGAGCCTAGGGGAGTAGGCGTAAACCCACAACTGCAAAGTGAATACCAGAATGTTTATCGAAAAGCGAATCTGAGAATAAGCGAAATATGAGCGTGTGTTGTGCAATGTATTGGGCAGAGTGTACCGTGTGAGCGATTATGTCGATCGGTATAATATGTGTGTGTGCAGCGTATACGATACGATCCGTGTGAAGCAGACTACGATGTGTGCGGTGTGCGATGTCTGAGTACAGAAAATGTAAAGCAGAAATGTAAAGCGGAAAAGGAAATGTACCTCCCAAGCACGCCCGAGTAGCCAGAAACAGCTCATTGCCGCGGACTGAGCTCATATAGCCATAGAGGGTGGCCAGAGCCGTACCACCCCAATCGAAACGCAAGATGTCCCGGACATCCACTAGTGCGCTGAGAAGGCAGAGGGGCACTGTCTTCGCCCGGTCGGCGAAGAGAGTCGTCCCGAACAAAAACATCAAAAAGCCGCGTGCATATCTATCCACGGCCTCCTGAGTCATCGGAGTTGCGTCAACAAGAAGAGGCTGCACCCGGAACTGCACCTCGAACCAGGAATACCGGATGAAGCCGGGACGGGCGAGAGGCGGAGCCGCGCCAAGTAAGTAGACCTGAGCAGCGGTCCACTCATCCATATCAATGTCGAAGGGGATCGGATCACCCCCCACCCCGATGCCTGTGAGCACCGAGAAGTCGTAAGGGGTCATCGTCATGTCCCCGGTCGCAGATAAGTGAAATGAATCGGTGGTGTCCCACCACCTCTCTGCCAGGGCGGCTAGAAGAGGCATGCAAGCAGTGAGCCAGGTCAGACCCCTGCAAAAGGAACCAAAGCCCGCCTCGTCCACGATGCGTCGAACTGCCTCGGGAAGCTCCAAATACCAATCTCGAGCCGTGACGTTCCCATACCCGCGGATGGTATGGGAATCTCCCTGTTTTCAAACAAATAGCGGCGAAGCAATATGAAATGTACAATTTTGAAAAAACCGTGGTTCATTACAAATCTAGCAGGCGTGCAAGTTTTTCAGATGCAAACAGATACCGGGCGCCGGCGCGCCTACGGTGGACTACAGTGTTTGATGCGTCAGCATGTTTTGAGTAATTGCAATGTAAACATGGTGCACGTGTGCACATTTTTTAGATCCAAGCAGATATTAGGTTTTAGTGTATTACGGTGGACTACGGCCTGTGATGTGTCAGTGTGTTTGTGAGAATCAGCATACAGATGTGGTGCATGTGTGCACATCATTTTTTAGATTCAAGCAGATATCGGGTTATAGTGTGCCAGTGGGTGCACTACAACGTATGATGCGTCAGCGTGTTTTGTGAGGTTCAATTTAAATACAGCATACAATATGTTTTCAGATTCAAATAAGTGCCGGGTGTCGGTAGATTTGCAGTGAAGTACGGTGTGTGCCGTGTGCTTGGGTGGTTAAGGCTAGTGCAACGTGGGTACATGTGTCCGTCTCAAACAGATATCAGTTGCAAGTATGATTGCGATCAACTACAGTGTATAGCATATCAGAGCTAAGCAGTTAAAGAATAGATTCAGCTATGGCAGTTAACAGTTCTACATTGCAAAAAGTAAAACAGAAAAAAAATGTTACCTCAGAAGCGCCGAAGGATAGGTGAGAGGTCGGCTCGCGTAGAAGAAGCTCCGGGTCCAGCGCTCGGTCAAAGCCGCGGAAATGGCGAAGACCATCCGGAGGTAGGACGTGGATCGCCGGGCGGTAGGTCGCCGGGTCGAAAGGACGCTCGCTCAACGGGAGGAGCTTGACCCCGAGATCCATCTCGTGATCCGGGGGAGTCCCGACGTGTGGCACATCGTCAGCCATGGCAATGGTGGTGAGAAAATGGCCGGAAGAGTTGGAATGTGAAAAGTCAACCGAAAAAGTCAACCCCGAGCGGGCCAAAAATGACCGGGAAGGTCGGAAGATGGAAAGGCACGGAAATGAAGAGGAAATCAAGGGGAACAAGTCCCGAAAAGTGGAAATAGCAAAGGATGCTCCGAAACGGAATTTCGATCGGTGAAAAATGTCCGAAACGTGAAGAAAATCGCGAATCCGACGACGAAACGGGCTTGGAACGTGAAGAAAACAAGGAAATGAGGAGAGAAAAAGCTCTAGAGAGAGAGGGGGATAGTTTTCGGCGGTGGAGAAGTAAAGAAATAGGGTTAGAAACCCTATTTTTAAAAGACCCGTGGTGAAATGGCAGAACTGCCCCCGATCAGCAACTTTTGGCCGGTCGGCACAATATTGTGCCGGTGGAGTTATTTTGCAACCGGCGGCCAGCCGGTGGCTTCCCCTCCCAGCCGGTGGTGTTCCTACAGCCTTGTTTAGGCAATATGAGTGGTTCCTGGTCTTCATAGCTCAAGAAAGTGCAAGAAAGTGAATCCCCGATGCTCAACCGGCCTCCGTTTTGACCTCGGACCGTGTCTTCTGTGCGTGGCACTCAGATTCAAGCAAAGATTGTATCCTTTTGTATCCTTTTGTCTTTTACAAGATTCAAAATCTGCCCCGTGTGCGTTGCACGCATCCATCACATTGTCCGGTGCGTCGCATCGCGCCGTCTTGCACGTCCCTTGCGACTTGCACCGTTTTGCATTTTCGTGTGGCATGCGTGTCATACTTACATTTCATTTTCCATTCAATGAGGTATGCGTGCCTCATTTTGCATTTCATTGCATCTCGAGGTACGCGTGCCTCGTCTTGCATTTCATTTTTCATTCAATGAGGTATGCGTGCCTCATTTTGCATTTCATTGCATCTCGAGGTACGCGTGCCTCGTCTTGCATTTCATTTTTCATTCACTGAGGTATGCGTGCCTCATTTTGCATTTCATTGCATCTCGAGGTACGCGTGCCTCGTCTTGCATTTCATTTTCCATTCAATGAGGTATGCGTGCCTCATTTTGCATTTCATTGCATCTCGAGGTACGCGTGCCTCGTCTTGCATTTCATTTTTCATTCAATGAGGTATGCGTGCCTCATTTTGCATTTTATTGCATCTCGAGGTACGCGTGCCTCGTCTTGCATTTCTTTTTCCATTCAATGAGGTATGCGTGCCTCATTTTGCATTTCATTACATCTCGAGGTACGCGTGCCTCGTCTTGCATTTCATTTTTCATTTAATGAGGTATGCGTGCCTCATTTTGCATTTCATTGCATCTCGAGGTACACGTGCCTCATTTTGCATTTCATTTTTCCATTCAATCAGGTATGCGTGCCTCATTTTGCATTTCATTGCATCTCGAGGTACGCGTGCCTCGTCATGCATTTCATTTTTCATTCAATGAGGTATGCGTGCCTCATTTTGCATTTCATTGCATCTGGAGGTACGCGTGCCTTGTCTTGCATTTCATTTTCCATTCAATGAGGTATGCGTGCCTCATTTTGCATTTCATTGCATCTCGAGGTACGCGTGCCTCGTTTTGCATTTCATTTTTCCATTCAATGAGGTATGCGTGCCTCATTTTGCATTTCATTGCATCTCGAGGTATGCGTGCCTCATTTTGCATTTCATTGCATCTCGAAGTACGCGTGCTCTGTTTTGCATTTTATTTTCCGCCTAATGAGGTATGCGTGCCTCATGTCCATTTCAGTTTTGCATCTTAAGGTATGCGTGCCTCACTTTGCATTTCATTTGCATTTCGTTTTGCATTTTGCATCCATGAGGTATGCGTGCCTCATCTTGCATCTCATTTTGCATTTCATCACGCTATCTTGCGCACCTCATTGTTTTTCGCCCCGGGTCTGGCGAGACCTTAAACACGCGCGGTCTAGGAGACCTTAAATCCTTCGAAGGTGCAAAACCTTTGGCACACAATTCATGCATTGTCATGCATTCGTAAAGCCGTGCATTGCCGCGCATTTCAAATTTGTGCATTGTTATGCATTCAAAAGTCGCGCGTTGGCGCGCATTTCAAAAAACAAAAAAAACATGCATTGTCATGCATTACATCCCGGTCTAGGAGAACTTAAATCCTCTGAAGGTGAAATTCCCTCGGTGTTTGTCGTGCCCGAACGACTTCCGGTGGTCTGGTAAAGCCACCTGCCTGTGTTTGCGGTGAGTTCCTAGGAGACCAATGGGGACAGTGAAAACTAGAGTTTGAATGGCTTATGCCTAGAACGCAAAGGTTCGGAATTTCCGAGACTAAAGTCTGGTTTAAATACCTAGGGGGTGTACCCTCGGCTTGAAATCTGTATGGAAGCCCCATAGGTTGAGGCGGCATGTTTACGCCTCAATTCTGGATACTGAACCAACCTAGTGTATCGCCTGTTGGGAGAATAGGGAAAGCTGCAATCATAGTGCATTGCATCATCATTGTAAATAGTGCATTTCATGCATCATTCTAAATACTGCATATTCATGCATCATTCAAAAATCTGCATATGTCATGCATCATCATTGTAAATAGTGCATTTCATGCATCATTGTAAATACTGCATATTCATGCATCATTCTAAATATTGCATATGTCATGCATCATCATTGTAAATATTGCATATGTCATGCATTTCAAAAATCCAAAAAAAAAAACATGCATATGTCATGCATCATCATTGTAGTATAGTGCATCTGTCATGCATTTTCTGTAAATATCCATTTCCATTGCATTTTAGTTGCATGCATCCACTGCATCATCTTCCATCTATGGCTTGCACCTTTCCTTGTTGAGCTTGGTCTGGTATGTGCCCTTACTTTTCACGTTGAAGCACAGTTCTGCATGTGTATCGCGCCTACTCCACGCTGGTCTGTTGGATTGAGGTTGCGGCACCTTTTCTGTGTTAAACATGGCTTGTATGTGTACATGCCTTTCCTAGGCAAAATACGGTTTGGCCGCATGCCATATCCATTTCTATTACATTGTAGTGTAATTATTGCATCCAGCATTAGGATCATTATTCTTTCCTTAGAGGGTCGTCACCCCACTTATGTCATTCCACCCAATACTTGTTCTTGTGTCCGTCTACATCACTCATAGTTCAGACATCGTTCTATGGTAGACGGACTCGTTACTTCCATCAATCTATTTGACATATGTGTGGTTTTTGAACCGCTCATGATTGGATCATGATTCAATTGCTTTGCATGTAGTTTGCATTGTTTCAATTGCATTGCATTATCATTTGCATTATTCATACATAGTTTTGTATATATTGCACATCATTTTGCATTCATCATTGCATTGTCATGCATATGGCTAACAATATTGTACCTGTTAAGTTTGATTTCTTTGCAGGCACGATATTGTATGTACGGCTCATTTGAGGCCGGTGCAACCGGACGAGCCGCACAAGTATTGTATCCTCCGAGTGAGATGTATTGAGAATTGCATAATTCTCTTACATCCTTTCTGCATTGTAGTGTAGATTGGCATATGCTAGCTTATAACTGTTGCATGTGTGCTTCATTACAGCTTTCTTTGCATGATCATAAGTTATGCTCGGCTTCTTGCATTATCTTGCATTTTGCCCCTGCCTTCGGGCGCATACCTTGTTTGTCTTGCATGTTTGTCCAAGTCTTCGGCCTTGTCAAAAATGGGTCATCTCTGGACTTTGACATTCACTCACGTCATTGTTATGACTTCCGAGTTCTGTCAAAGAGGGGCAACTGTAGACACCCCATTTTTTACCGTCCTCAAGACCTGGACGTCACCGCTTGAACACTCGGTGATTATCCATGTTCGTGTTCGTTTGGAGTTCCCGGAGTTCTCGGCTACGCGCCTTGCCTCAGGACCTCCGAACTTGACCGTTTGTGTCTAGTTTTACACCAAACACTTGAGCTTTTCCTTGGAGGGGCAGGGAATGCCTTGTGAGGCATCCCCACACACCACCGGCACTAACTAGAGGCCACCGGCTGGTTGGTGTTGCCATTGACACTATATTGTGCCGGTCGGCACTCTTTTGTGCCGGTCGGCAGTAAATTTTGTCAAAATGACAATTTTGCCTTGCCGACTACTGTGCAGTTGCTTTATGAGATATTTTGAAGCAGCTGTATAGCATTTGTTTCCCCTCCATACACGTGTATGGAGGGATGAACTTCTTGACGGCTTAACTTGTAAGTTTGGTTGCCTATAACATAACTCTTCCTCCTCTTGGCTTAGGGTGAGCAAACTTAGACATTTTAGAGAGAAAAGACAGAGAAGAAGCTCTGGTTCTAGGTTAGAAGTTTTGTATCTATTCTATCTCTCTTTTTCCCTCTTGTTTGTGTGACTAGGTGTTTGTGTCTTACTATTGCACATCAACACCTAGTGTTTCACCTTCCCTTGGCAACTGAGGTTCCAAGAGGTTGTTCTTGGTGTTCTTGACTGGTTTTGAGCTCAAAGAGGCAACAACATCAACATTTGTGAAGAGGTCTACAAGGGTAACAAAACTAGCCTTTTATTCCCCATTTTTGCATCTTATTTTTACCTATCTTAAAGCTATTTCTAAGCTTAGTGTTTAATACAAAAAAGTTCTATTTTTTAGTCCTCTTGATAGTTTATTAAGGGTACTTTGTGCTTTGGGGAAGTTTGGCCCCTCTTAGGCCTTGAAAGGCCTCATTTTTGGTGCTATTTTGTTGAGCTCCGGGACTTTGGTGTTGGGGTCTCTTCACCACTGAAATCTTGAGGGATTTCAGTGGTGAAGATGATGCCTTAAAGTCCTAAGAAGGAGGGGGTCACCCCCTCTCCTTGATGTCCTTGAAAAGGGCAAGTTTTGCCTCTTGAGGGAGCATTGTGCTTGAGTATGTGCTGAGCATGTATGGACTGTTATTCATGCTTAGGATATCATGATTTAACATTGCTATGTGTTGGTTTTAGTACTCCTTGCATGTTTTGCATAGATGCTTTGTAATGCCTCTTTAGTCCTTTAACATGCATTAGGTTGTGTGCCTCTATTCTAACATGTTTTAGGCTTAGATTTATGAATGTTTTGTGCTTATTTTGACATGTTTTAGCTCTATCCATAGTCATTTGGGTTGATCTTGGCATGCATTATATAGCCCCTTTGCATTTTAGGCTTGCTAGCCTTTGAGCATGCATGTGTAGCATGTGTTGCTTACCTCATTTTGATGGTTTGGAACCATTTGGCATGTCATTTCAGTCCCTTTGGTGTGCTTGTATGCTAGCCTTAGTTGTCTCTTTAATGCCTTAAAAGCATGTATTGAATGCTCCATGTTTTGGTCATTGTGCATGCCTTCGGTTTCAAGCCTCTTAGATGCCATCTAAGTAGCCTTTTGGCTTTGTTTTAACATGCTAAAAACCTATTTTTAGTTGTTCAATGCATGCCATAATTGTCTTCTATAAGTATAGTTCAATGCCCCTTTGGCTTGCCTTAAGTGCTTGGACCTTAATTGCGTGTTTAGCTTGCTTTGTTGCTTGGTTTGGGCACCATGTTTAGCATGATTTCAGAGCTTTACAATGCATGTTAGTTGTCCACACTTAGCCTCTTTTGAGTGCGCTCGAGAATTGCTTGTTTAATGCCTAAGTTGTGTGCCTTAACATGTGTACATGTGCATGTGTGTTTAGCTCTCATACTTAGCATTTTGGCTACTGATTTTAGGCCTATTTAGAGTTGCCTAGATCATGTTTAAGTCCACCTTTTATTTGGTTTGCATGCTTGCCTTACATGTTTGCTTGTATGCTTACATAAGCACCTTGCATTGTCCATATTGCATGCTAGCCAACATGCTTAGGATTTCATTGCATTCACATGCATGCTAGGCCTCTTGAGATAAACATGATAGAGGTTTGGCACCCTTGTTTGTTTATATGGTTTGCATGCATTTGAAATTGAAAGTGCACACTTGGTTCTTTGGGCCATCATGCATAGGGATGCGTGATTGGTGGCCCGAGAATCGAGGCACATGTCCCTTTGAGTCATAAATATGATAAGGGGCATGATTGGTGCATACACTTTTGGAATTACATTGCCATGCAAGTTTTTGCCCTCTGCTGCTATGAGTTGCAGGTTCTGCAGACATTCAGTGCCGGCCGGCATTATTTAGTGCCGACCGGCAGTCTATTAATAGCCGATAAGTTCATTTTGTGCCGGTGGCCACATATAGCAGCCGGTGGATATTCTGATTGGCCGGTGGTGATCCCCAGCATCCAAGGAAGTAATTCTGAGACTTTGGCAGTCTTCTGAGGTGCAAAGCAGGGAAAACAGAGGCAATCTAGGTATGGCAGTGCGATTCCGAGCAAGGCCCGAGCACGTGCCGCATTTGGCTCTCCTCCCGAGGCGATTTATTGCTTTTCTTAGTTTAATTAGTTCGTCAATTAATTAGGCTATTTGTAATATTTAATTAGCTTGCGTAGTTAATTATTTGTATTATTCTTTCGGTCCCTCCGAGCGAGGGCGTATTTGTAATAAGTGTGTGTGGGTGTGTGCATGTCTTCCAACCCCCACTTCTTTCTTCCCTTTTATTTACTTGCTTATGATGGTAGATTAGGGCACGTTTACTTTAGCATACCTTATGCAATGCATGTGTGCATCCATGCATTTGTTGACATGCACCGGGCTCGGTACATCATACAAACTGCATTGTATCTTCAAATCTAACTTGAATACGTGCATCGAATAAAGTGCATTTCACATGCCATTTTTAGGGTTAGCCGAGCCTATCCTAATTACATGTTGTATGCGATGCATTAGTCATTCTAACATGAACTAGGACATGCATGTCTGCTAACTAGTTTCTTGTTTTGGCATGAAGTACGATGTAAGTATTTTACGCTTTAGCATACCACATGCGTGTGAATGTTGCCATGACAGTATGCTTATCATGCGGCTAAATGCTTATGTGAGATAAACTGTTTCAATGCCTGTGGGTGGAGGTTGGATTGCTTGAGTTGGGAAAACTCGTTGAAATCCGTGTTTTAGCCTACTTGCGAGTAGCAAATTCCAAAGCATTTTCAAAACAAACAGATATGCAATGTTTATTTCCAAATTAGGCAATCTAGTCTATACTTGTTTGCTGCGCGCATAACATAGTAATTCTAGGCTAATAATTGGAATAAGAGCATGTAATGTTTTCAAAATCGGATATCACGGTTAGTAGAGGCCGGTCTTCGACCCAGGCGAAGAGTGCTCATAGCTGACCTTCCCCGATCGTACCCAAGCTCCCGAGCTAGGACCACTTTGGTGATGACGGACACGTGGCCTTCGGCACCGAGTCAGGGTTTCCTAAATTTCTCATTTTAAAATATTTAGGTGGCGACTCTGTAATCTTGCAAAGCAGTCCATGTTTGGCACTACTTTTTCAAAATCTGTTTTTCTTCAAAACGATTTGCCGGATTTGGACTCTTTGGTTCAAGATTAAGAACCGTGACAATCGAGTCCGAACTGTAGTAAACCCAAAATGAACGGAACGGGACTTGATCCTCCCGGGGCGTTCGGGGGACGTCTACACATACACGCGCCCAGACGGTCTCTGATCAACCTGCTCACCTCTAGGAGCATAAGACTGCTGCACAGACTGGGACGATGAAACCCCCTGATTGGCCCTCGAGGCCTGAACAGACTGAGCTGGTTGATGACTCTGAGTCTGCTTCAAACTAGATACACCAGATGTGCCACTCAACTGCGGGCAAAACCTCTTCATGTGCCCTGCCTGACCACACTGATAACATGAGAGCGGCTGGCCTCTCTACCCCTCGCTCGAGATCGAGCCAAGATGATGTCGCTCTCAGATTCTCCCTTCTGCGGGCAAACTGGAGACTTGTGGCCCAGCTAACCACACTTGAAACAGGTAATGTCTCCCTAGCTGCCTTTCCCAGAAACTGCACTCGTCACTGGAAAAGTCGATCTAGTAAAGCTACCCTGAGACTGCTGAGGGTTAAAACCCCCTGTCTTCTGCCATCACTCTGGCTATCCTGACTCCTCTTGGAGCCCCTTTGCCTCTCCTTCTCCTCCTGCATCATGATCTCCATATGGGCTGCAGCATCCACTAGATGCCCATACTCTCGGGTCATAGAACCCCCAACTCTCATCTTAAGGCCATGCCTCAACTTCTTCTCGAACTCAAGACAACGGCGTTCCTCAGACGCCACCAACTTAGGTGCAAACCTGGACAAACTGGTAAATGCGGCCTCAAACTCGGCCACTGAAGAGCTCATTTAAGCTAGCCGCAAATCGCTCCCTCAACCTCTTCGTGATGGTTGAGACAGAACATCTCTGAAAGCGACTACGAAGACCTCCTAAGTCCCTCCTATCTGACCTCTGGTGAATTTCCTGTGACCGCATTCCCCTTAAGTTGGAAAGATGCCAAGGTCACCTTCAGAACCCCGTTCTCGATGCCAAGCATCTCAAACGTCTTCGTTGTCTGTTCGAGCCATTCATCTGCCTTAAACGGCTCTTTTGGATCACCCACAAATTCGTCCGGGTTAGACCGAAAGAGCTCTCTCTTCAGAAATGCAGATTCGGCATCTACAACATGAACCTGGGCTTGATTCTCAGCTCTGGGAATGCCCACGGACTCCCTGAATGCTCCTGCTATCTCGCGGGCTAAGGCGCCCATAGCCTGCTGACCTACTGGCTCGGCCACATTGACCTGACCAACACCCTCTTGCTGCCCTGAAATTTCCTCCGGTATAGGCATCTCCTGCCTAGCACGCCTACCACGTCCTCGTCCTTGTCCTGACATCCTAATAAAGGTAACAAAGACAATTAATACGTTTGCATAGTAATAAATGTGCCGAAGCTATAACACTCGCGTCCTAATGCATTGGACAATAGTAATTCACTCCATGTAAGCACATAATCACATAAGCACCTACGAATTTCATTCCTGGATAATGACAGTCCCGAGGCGTTGTTAGAGTTCCGGTTGGAAACAGCATTAATCAAGTGCTTTTCCAACAAGAATCATAGAAACTCAAGGATCCAGTCAACATCCTAGAAATTAAATCCCATACCCACATAATCACATAAACATGTTATCATATAAGCATATAACAGTACATCTAAGTCTCTATCAAGCGAGACGAACCCATTGTGATACTAATCACTTCCCACGTACCCAAAGTATTCGAACCCGGTACGCTCTGATACCAAGTTGTAACGCCCTCAAAATAAACCCATAATATACAGAATATTGACATGCATTGGTAAAAGAAAATAAAACATTATTTCATTCATCAGAGTATTCTTATTAAAAGACATTACATGTAACAACGAAAGTAAATGCCCTACGGGCTTACATCTTTCCAAGCCAACACTTGGACACAAAAGTCTGAGTACTAACTCAATTACACATTAAGCCATTAGCTTGAGTTTACATGTAATATCAAACTAAAACAAAATAACAACTAATCTAAACAGAGTCTTCAACTCGAAATCCTTCCAAGCTAAGTCCTTGGAGGTAGCATATCACCTGGACCTGAAAATGATGTTCCCATATAGGGTGAGCCACAGCCCAGCAAAAATATACTAAACCAAATATAAGAATTGACTAAAGCAATAGCATTCGATAGATGGTTAACACTGTTAAATCCATTATATCACTTTACAGTTTCATGACAATAATGTCCATGACATGTTTCGCTTTACGTTATTAATCAACTTTCCAATTATACAGACATGGCTCAGAACCTAGCCAAACAATAATAATGAGATTACATCTCATATCAACATTACTTCCAATAACAACAATTTAAGTGAGACTAAGGCTCAAACCAAAACACTTCCATAAATCGATATGTACACATATATGCTGTACTAATACACTTCCATACATCAATAAGTACACAGATTTGCTATACTAATGGAGTCCATCCCCTTTCTCCTCCCAAACAGGTTTGAGAGTCCATCCCCTATCTTCCCTCAAACCATGGAGTACATCCCCTATCTCCTCCCAAATAATATACAATCAATACACGTATTTGCTGTATTAATTCAACTGTCATATTCAATGACTCATTCAATGTGATTAGTTTTAGTTTTCCCTAATCAGCATGCAATGTCTACAACAATCACGACTATCCTCCACCAATAGCCTAAAACAGTTATTTCTAAACAGGAAATAAATGTATCAACAAATGTAAACTCAACAATTTCATAGGTGAGTGATTAAATTATTCAACTACACCATTTATCTCATAATTCCCCAATTTCATGAATTAAACTCAATTTCACATTTTTTCCAAAATTAATTATACAAATTAATTTATTACAACAATTAGGGCTTTTTTCCCTATTCTCAAAATCAACCCTAAGGTTCAGTTATCTCAATTTAACACACAAACATATGTTGTTTAATAGATGGAAAACCCACATTTCAAATTAAAGTTCAAACCCTAATTTTTCTGAAATTACCAAACGACACCAACATATCAAAAATACCGAAACTTAGGACAAAACCTATAATATGGAGTAGGAAATCCCTACCTCGAAGTGAAGAACTCAAATGGAGATGATGGAGATGATGACCCAAAACCCAAAGTGCTCCAAATCCTCTCTTTTTCAGATTAAAAGAAAGCCCTCGCGAAGCTCTACCTTTCTTCCAAAGGAACTAGGGTAGAAGACCACCGGGAGTAGATCAAATCTTAGAGAGAAGGTAAGAGTAGAAGGAGAAGCTCTCAAATGGCGGTTTTTAAAAGTTAAGAGAGAGAAAGTAGGTCAAAAAGTGATCCAAAAAGTGAAATCTCGGATTGATGTAATCGACTCCCCGTTCGAGCGTGGAAAGCCCCGCTCGAGCGTCAGACACAGACTCATGCTTGAGCGTGAAAAGAGCCGCTCGAGCATCGATCGCACACTTTCAGAAGTTTTGCAGGTGATGGTCCCCGCTCGAGCGTAAAACTCCCCGCTCGAGTGGAGGGACAAAAATCAAAGGGGTCACGCTCGAGCAGACGAACTGCAGAGCAAAGTACTGGGAGATGGAAAATTACGCTCGAGCGTCAAAAACCCCGCTCGAGCGGAGAAGCAACAACGAAGGGCCCGCTCGAGCGTCAAGCTCCCTGCTCAAGCGTGAAGGCCAAAATCTGGGCATCAACTTTTGGTTTCAAAGTACCACCAACCTGTTTCGAACCTGCCCAACACAACCCAATACTCAAATACAAAGAAAAAAGGCTAGAAATGAGAATGATACAACAACAAGTCCACGGAACCAAGTCCGGAATACAGTATACAAAGGAAAGGAAAACAGGGATCGCTATAGATTACCAATATAGATCATTTTTAATTTTTGATTTTTTATATTTTTTAATTGTTTTATATTAAAAAAAAAATTAGAACTACTATACTAAACAAATAAATTGAACTTAATATGTATATAAAACAACTTCACTCTAGCCCATAGGCCTAAGTTGTTTATTGTGTATTTGATTGAAAATGTGTTAGACTATTTTAATATCTAGTACCTAAACCTCGATATTTTTATAGTGGGTAGCTTGAGCCAAAATAACTACTTGGCCTATAGTTAGCATGGTTCAAATAAAAGATAATGTGTGTACTATATGTGAATTTATAATTTTTTTCGCATTTGTTAATCGATCTATGCATAATTCACATTTCAAATAAGAATTTTGTAAATTTTTAAGAGTTAATCACAAACTTTTAAAAAATAAAATAAAATGGACATGATATATATTTAATATGTATGAAATAACCTTATTAATAAACTTTTTATTAAAAAAATTCTATACGTAGGCCTCATTTGACAAGTGACTTTTTTAGCTAAAAAGTGCAAAAGTTATTAAAAAAACCAAAAAGTCAACAACTTATACCAAAAAGTCAATATTCTTTTTTCTCTCTACTTTTTGCATATCTTTTTGTAAAAAATCAAAAAGTCATTCCAAACATACTAATTTTTTTTACATCATATTTTAGCGAAAAAGTCAAAACGTTATTAAAATAGTTTGTTCCCAAAGAAGGCCTTAATCTAATAGTTCTTCTAGCATTTGAAAATTTAATATTTATGAATAAATTTAATATTTTCCAATGCTCCTAGCATTTTTCACATTTAATATTTTTTAATAAATTTATGTAATTTAAAAATTTTATACTTTATTAAATTTTTTAGTATTACAAAATCAATAATTAAGTTTTGTCAAATATGCTCTAAATCTAATCAACAACCTATTTTTTAAGCAAAATTTTCTTATTCAAAATTTTGGCAAATGTTTATTTATGAAAACTATCCACATGTTAATGCACCATGTTTACGGTCATTATTAAACATATGTAACTTAGGCCCTAACCTGAATGCACCTTATATTTCTTAAACTTTATTTCATGTTTGGCATGACCCATATAATGGTTATAAATTGTAAGTAAAATTTTAAAATATTAACATAAAATAAGTTGTAAATTTATTTGTTGCGGTGTAAGTTTTGATAATCTATATAACATTTTTATCGTGTAAATATTCATAATGCCTCAGAAGTTATTATTAAGATGAAAGATATGAGACTTTTGTATTCATATATATTCAAGGTTTCAAATAAGTTTTAAATTTTTTTTTACAAATATTGTAGTTTAAAAAATCTCTACTTTTTAGCCAAATAAGCTATATACCAAAGTATGCAATAAAGTTTTAGAAATTAACATAATTGTTAGATGCATAATAGAAATAAGGATGCAGGAGACCAAAGATTAAAAATTAATCTTTATAAAAAAATTATAAACTTATAATGAAAAACTTTATCAATTGAATTCTTCACAATTACTCCCATCACTAACAGTTACAACACTTGATGAACACCGACTCTAATTTGACTTGAATCCAATGAGTGTGAGAGAGAAGATTTATGGGAGATGTGAATTGCTTTTCATAATTTGTGATACACAATTTTAAAATTTTAAAGTTTTTTTAGTGTTTTTTTCTTTTAAAAATCATAAATTATGAGAAAATTAGATTTTTTTTTATTTATTTATTTTTCTAATGGTTGCATGGCACACTTTTGAATTTTGAAATGGGTTAGTATACTTTCCTTTCAAATTTCATAAATCATTAAATAGTTATATTTTTATTGTTGAAAAAGTGTTACCCAATAGATTGTTTTTTTAAAATTTTTAATAATAAATAAAAATTAATCAAGAAATTTAGTATGTGGGTCTGGCAATAGATAAAAGTAAAAATAATTTTGTTTTTTTTAAATGTAATTTTGAAAGCTTACTATATTGAATTTTGAAATGAGCATTATTTTAAAATCTTGAAAAGGATTTCTATTTTAGTTGTAACATAGATAATGTGACCATTTGAAAGCCTTTTATAAATTTTAGATTTTATTGAATTGTTTATCATATTTAATAGCATATGATTTTAAATCTTGAAATGGAAATATATATATATATATATATTTTTTCAAAATCATAAATTATGGAATAATTTGAGTTTTTCTTATGATTATAATTATATTTTTAGTGAATTGCAGTAAGTAACGCCCTCAAAACATAGTATAAGACAACCATTCACAAAATCCATAAACATAAGACAAATAATATATTTTCATTCATCAACGTCTTCTTTACAACAGTTATCACATGCATTACATTTTTATTGTAACGCCCTCAAAATAATACACAAGTCAATAATTCATAATATCCATAGACATGAGAAAGTAAAATATATTCATTCATCAGAGTGTTTTCCACAAACGATGTTACATGTTGACAACAAAAGTAAATGTCCTACGGGCTTACAACTTTCCAAGTCAATACTTGGTTACAACAAAAGAGGGTCAAAAGCCCTTTACAATTAAAGCCCTCGGCATGGAAATAAAAACATATAACACAAAAGAGATATCAACAAAAGAAGCCTGTTGCCTCTAAACCACCCAAGCTAGGTCGTCGGAGGCGGCATGTCTCATGTACCTGAAAATGATGTCCCATATAGGGTGAGCCAAAGCCCAGTAGAGATATGCTAAACCAAATATGAGATATAACTAAAACATCAGCATATGATAAATGTTCAACACATGCACATAGATTTACACAATTTCTATAACCCATCAACGTTGATATTCATCTTTCAATTCGGTTTCGTTTCTATTTCCAATTCACTTTATTAACATGGCTCGATTATCCACGTTATTCAAATGGGACTACAACTCATAAAGATAACACTTCAATTCATCAACAATTCAATATGAGATTGCAACTCACATTATCAACATCATTCAAATGTATATAAGGTTTCAGGACTTTCACCCTGACACTCCGGCCAACTTAATTATCAATGGAGTCCATCTCCTATCTCCTCCCAAACAATGGAGTACATCCCCTATCTCCACCCAAATAATATACATATGCAATGTATTTAAACACTTTATCATATACAATGATCAGTTAAAGCACATATTCAATGTGTTAATCCAACTGTCATATTCAATGACATATTCCAATGGATTAGTTTCAATTTACCTAATCATCATGCAATTCAACAACAATTATGGCTATCCTCCACCGATAGCCCAAACAGTTATTTCTAAACAGATAAATTAATACATTTTCCATAGGTAAGCGATTTTCAATCCAACTATACCAAATAATTACATTTTCCCCCAATTTCATCATTTCCAACTCCATTATGCATTCCCATAATTAATTTCATTACTTTGACAAATAATTCATTTAATCCCAATTAGGGCATTTTTCACTTCTTTCTCAAATAACACTTTTAAGGCTCAATCTCATCAATTGTACACCCATAACCCCATTTTAAAACCTCACATTTACAATAGAGTCCAAAACCAAGAAACCCCTCTTTTATAATCCCAAATCAAACCCAAACTTTCCAAAATCCCCTACATTTATACAAATGCCCAACATTTATGTTAAAACTCATAAAAGGAGTTGATTATCCCTACCTCGAAGTTAAGAGCCCAAAGGAGAAGAAGAGTAAAACCCAAGATGCTCCAAATCCACAAATTTTCAGATCAAAAGATAGCCCAAGCCAAACCCTAACTTTCTTACAAAGGGATTAGGATAGAAGACTCCTAGAACATGGAATATTTGTAGAGAGAAGGAGTGTGCAGAGAGAGAGATAGTCGGATCTGGGGTTTGGAGTGAAAAAGGAGATGAAAAAGTGTTTAAAATCACGCTGCTGCCAACTAATATATTCGAGGCTCGCTCAAGTGAAAAAGTGGTCGCTCGAGCGACCTGACACAAAAGAACCTCGCTCGAGTGCAAGAATCGTCCCTCGAGCGAACAATGCGAAGCTTCTGGTCTGTAACCCAGAAGCACGCTCAAGCACAAGAGTTCTTGCTTGAGTGAAGAAACACAAAACATAGAACTCGCTCGCTCGAGCGCAAGAATGCTCGTTCGAGCGAAGAATACCAACCTTCAGGTATAATAGAGACGCAGACGCACGCTCGAGCACAAGACTGCTCGCTCGAGCGCAAGACTGCTCGCTCAAGCGAAGAGACACAAGACATAAAGCTCGCTCGCGCGGAAGCCGCGTCTTAAAAGAAAACCTGAAGACCAACAATACTCGCTCGAGCTTATGAAAGCTCGCTCGAGCGACGAAGCAAATACCCAGGCCTCGCTCGAGCGCAAAAAGCCTCGCTCGAGCGAAGAAGCCAAATTTTGGGCAGCAACCATTTGATTCAATTCACTACCAACCTGTTACAAACCTACTCAACACATCCCAAAACTCAAATACAAAAAATTTAAGGACAGAAACAAGATATAAACAACAATAACCAATCATGGAACCGAGTCTGGAATACAGTGATTAAAGAAGGAAAAATCGGCATCGCTATAACCTTCCCCCCTTAAAGAATTTCGTCCCCGAAATTAGATATATAAGTTTCAAAATTGAGATCTTTTCAATTCTCAACATGATTACAATACAACCTTTATCAACATGATCCATTACCGATCATTCCATCTCTTCTCAAGAGAACAACTTTGCAAATATAGCTCAATATGCATTATCAACATGCATTCCTTTGAATTTTAACCAATTCCACTACACATACTCTACAATTCCATAACATATGCAATGTTAAAAACATATTTTCATTTCTACAACACATTCAACATGAACAATGTTAAATTAAATTCATTTCTTTGAAACGTATACAACAATTTCAATACTTCCATAATCCGAAACATATACATTGTTCTTTGAGTTTACCAACAAAACAAAATTCTCAACATAAGCTCAAATATCAACAAATAGGTCCGGATATTTCTCTCGGACCTCCAATTCACGTTCCCAAGTTGCTTCCTCAGTTCCATGGTGCTTCCACAACACTTTGAGTAAGGGAATTGTCTTGCCTGGCAAGACTTGGTCCCGCCTATCCAAGACCCTCACCGATCTCTCCTCATACGAAGCATCCTCGTCAACCTCTAAGTCGGTCCAATCCAATACATGTGATGGATCCGGCTCATATTTCCGAAGCATACTAACGTGAAACACGTCATGCACTCCGGATAACTGCGGCGGCAATGCTAATCGATAGGCAACCTCACCAATCCTCTCAAGGATCTCGAAAGGGCCAATAAACTGAGGGGACAACTTCCCACTCTTCCCAAACCTCATCAAACCCTGCCTAGGTGATATTTTCAGAAAGGCGTGATCACCCACCTCAAATGACAAAGGCCTCCTCCTACGGTTGGCATAACTCTTTTGGCGACTCTGGGCTGTAACTAGCCTCTTACAGATAAGTGCTACTTTCTCCATCATTTCTCGCACCAACTCTGGGCCCAACAAAGGTGCATCACCCACCACGGCCCAACATACAGGAGATCTACACGATCGGCCATACAAGGCCTCAAATGGTGCCATACCAATACTCGATTAGAAACTGTTGTTATAGGCAAACTCCACTAAGGGTAAGTGTCTCTCCCACGACCCCTTAAAGTCAAGGACACAGCCTCGAAGCATATCCTCAAGGATCTGAATAGTACGCTCGGACTGCCCATCAGTCTAAGGATGGTAAGCCGTGCTAAAGGTCAACTTAGTGCCCAAGGCACTCTGCAAACTCTGCCACAACCTAGGAGTAAAATGCGAATCTCTATCTGAGACGATTGACACTGGGACTCCGTGCAACCTCATTATGTCCCGAATATACAACTCGGTAAGATGATTCACCGAATCTCTCACGCGCATAGGAATAAAGTGCGCCAACTTAGTCAACCGGTCTACTACCACCCAAATGGCATCACTACCCCGTTGAGTCCTCGGAAGACCTACAACGAAGTCCATCGTGACATGCTCCCATTTCCACTCTACTATAGGCAAGGGTTACAACAAACCTGCTAGCCTCTGATACTCGGCCTTCACTTGCTGACAAGTAAGGCACTTAGATACAAAAACTGCCACATCCTTCTTCATCACTCTCCACCAAAACTGGCGGCTCAAATCATGATACATCTTCGTACCTCCCGGATGCACCGCAAGGCATGAATGGTGAAACTCTCGGAGTACTTCCTCTCGGCAAGACTTCGGTACAAACAAACGGTCTCGGTACGTCACACTCAGGTCAGGATACACAGTCAAGCCCTTCTCTACCTTCCCACTAGAGATCTTCTCCTGGAGGAATTCTACCTCAAGGTCACCTCTCTATGCCTCTAACACTCGACTCACAAGTGTAGGTTGTGCAATCACAGAAAACAAGGCTGCAGACTCCACAGACTCGCCCAGATGCAAATCAAAGTTGCCAAGTGCACCTAACATCTCACATTCCCGGATGGCAATACAAGCTACATCACTAATAGATTTCCTGCTTAGGGCATCGGCCACAACATTGGCCTTCCCCGGATGATAATGCAACTTGAAGTCATACTCTTCTATAAACTCCATCCACCTCCTCTGCCTCAAATTCAAGTCCTTCTGTGTAAATAGATACTTCGAACTCTTATGATCCGAGAACACCTCGAATCTCTCACCATAAAGATAGTGCCTCAAAATCTTCAAGGCAAATATCACAGCTGCTAACTCTAGGTCATGTGTAGGGTAGTTCCTCTTGTGTGTTTTCAACTACCGTGAACCATAGGCTACTACCTTCCCCTCTTGCATCAACACACAACCCAAACCCTCTCGTGAGGCATCACAATGCACTATATAACCCAAACCCCTCTCTGAAATAATCAAAACAAGAGCGGTGGTAAGTCTAACTTTAAGCTCGTGGAAAGACTTTTCACAAGTCTTACTCCACACAAACTTGACCCCTTTCCGCGTCAATCTAGTCAACGGCGAAGCTAGCCTGGAGAAATCCTTCACACACCGACGGTAACACCCAGCCAATCCCAGAAAACTACGGATCTCAAAGACACTCTTAGGTTGTGCCTAATCTTGCATTGCCTCTATCTTGGATGAATCTACAGTCACCCCTTCCCCGGATACCACGTTGCCTAAGAACTTAACCTCTCTTAACTAGAACTCACACTTCCCAAACTTAGCATACAGCTTATGGGCTCTAAGCAACTCAAGCACCACTCGCAAGTGTTCCTCGTGCTCCTCCTTAGAAGGTGAATAAATCAAAATGTTGTCCAGAAAAACGACCACAAAGCGATCTAAGAACTCTTGGAAGATCCGGTTCATCAAGTCCATGAACACAGCCGGTGCATTGGTAAGCCCAAAAGGCATCACCAGAAACTCATAGTGGCCATACCGCGTACGGAATGCCGTCTTCGGGATATCCTCCTCCCTGACCCTCAATTGATGGTAACCTGATCTCAAGTCTATCCTAGAGAAACAACAAGATCCTTTCAACTGATCAAACAGATCATCTATACGAGGCATAGGGTATTTATTCTTAACCGTATCCCGGTTCAATTTTCGGTAATCAATGCAAAGTCTCAAAGCCCCATCTTTCTTTTTAGCAAAGAGGGCCGATGCTCCCCACGACAAAGTACTAGGGCGGATAAAGCCCTTATCTAGCAACTCCTGGAGTTGAATCTTTAACTCACTTAACTCGGATGGGGCAAAACGATATGGTGCCATGGAAATCGGTGCCGTGCCAGGCACTAAGTCAATAGAGAACTCATTCTCCCGATGGGTAGTAAACTAACAAGATCCTCGAGAAAGACATCTGAGTACTCACAAACCACTCTGGGCAACTCAATCCGGGTCTCAACACACTCACTACTCAAACAGCAAGTGAGAAGACAACTACTCTCACTTCGTCCTCGCGGATCATACACCGGCGGTAACACCCTACCAACCCGATCTCCCAAGAAATGAAAACAATCTCCGCTCAAGGCACATACAGTAACCCTCTGGCAGTAACAGTCTATAACAGCCCGGTATGACGATAGTCAATCCATACCCCAAATCACATCAAACCTAAACATATCCATCAGCACAAAAGAGAAGGGAAGCCGACGATCGGCGACCTCTATATCACAACCCCGACACCTTTGTTTTAGAACCATCTCGCCCCCAATGGGTGATATAACACAAATAGGAGATACTAACTGTGCCAACTCTGACCCAAAAATAGATGCAAATGCAGAAGATATAAAAGAGTGGGATGCACCCGTATCAATTAACACATTAGCAACGGAGTTGCAAAACAAAAAGGTAACTCTCATTACTGATGAAGCAGGTACAAGATCCGGCGCTGTAACAGCATACACGCGCCTCGTAGGCCTCTGATCCACCTACTCACCCCTCGGAGCATAAGACTGCTGCACAGACTGAGCCGAAGAGGCTCCCTAATTGGCCCTCGAGGCCTGAACTGACTGAGCTGGCTGATGACTTTGTGTCTGTCTCGAACCAGACGCACCAGATGTGCCACTCAACTGCGGGCAAAACCTCTTCAAGTGCCCCGCCTGCCCACACTGATAACAAGTGAGCAGCTGACCTCTGCCCTGACTCTGGCTCTGAAAACGAGCTGAAGAAGAAGCTGCTCTCTCCCCTTCTCCCCTCTGCGGGCAAGCTAGAGACTTGTGGCCTAGCTGACCACATTTGTAACAAGTAACGTCTCCCTGACCGCCTCTCCCATAACCTAAACTCGGTACTGGAAAGGTAGATGTCGAATGCACTCCCTAGGACTGCTGAGGGTTAGAACCCCTCTGCATCTTGTTGTCCCCCTGACCATCCTGACTCCTCCTGGAGCACCTCATCCTCTCCTCCTCCGCCTGCATAATAGTCTCAAGATGGGCTGCAGCCTGCACCAGGCGCCCATACTCCCTAATCATGGACCCGGCCACTCAAAACATGAGTCCGGTCCTCAATTTCTTCTCAAACTCCAAGCACCTACGCTCTTCGATCGCCACCAACTTTGGTGCAAACCTCGATAAGCTGGTAAAGGTGGCCTCAAACTCCACCACCGGTGTATTCAGCTGCTTAAGCTGACAGAACTGATCTCTCAACTTCTTCCTAACAGTGGGAGGCAAAAACTTCTCCTGAAAGGCATCAACAAAAGCCTCCCAAGTCCCTCCAGTACGCCCCCGGACAAACTTCCACCACTGACCTGCGTCTCCCTTCAACTGAAAGAACGCCAAGGTCACCCTCAACCCTTCATCTTCGATGCCTAGCATCTCAATCGTCTTTGGCATCTGCTCTAGCCACTCGTCAGGCTTCAGTGGCTCCTTTGGATCACCAAAAAGCTCGTCCGGATTCGACCGGAAAAACTCCGTCTTCAGAAAAGACGGCCCTGCCTCAGCTTCATGGGCCTGGACTTTATTTTCAGCCCTGAGAATGTCCATGGATTCCCTCAATGCTCCTGCCATCTCGCGGGCTAAGGCGCCGATGGCCTGCTGTCCTACTGGCTCGGCCACATTGGCCTGACCAACACCCTCATCCTGCGCTGGATTTCATCCAGTATAGGCACCTCCTGCCTACTAGGCCTATCGCGCCTACCACCACGTCCTCGTCCTGACATCTTAATAAAGGCAACAAAGACATTAGCACATTCACAAATGTGCCGAAGCTATTTTACTCGTGTCCTAATACAATGGACAACTGTAAGTCACTCCACTTAAGCACGTAATCACATAAACACTTAAAAATTTCATTTCCAGATAATGACCGTCCCGTGGCGCTGCTAGAGTTCCAGTTAGAATCGACAGTGATCAAGTGCCTTTCCAACAGGACTCCTAGAAACCCAAAGATTCAATCAACATCATAGAAACTAAATTCCATACCCATATAGTCACATAAACATGTTATCACATAAGCACATAACAATACACTTAAGTCTCTAACAAGCGAGACAAACCCATTGTTGTACTAACCACTTCCCACATACCCAAAGTATTCAAACCCGGTACGCTCTGATACCAAGCTGTAATGCCCTCAAAATAATACACAAGTCAATCATTCATAATATCCATAGACATGAGAAAGTAAAATATATTCATTCATCAGAGTGTTTTCTACAAAAGATGTTACATGTTGACAACAAAAGTAAATTCCCTACGGGCTTACAACTTTCCAAGTCAACACTTGGTTACAACAAAAGATGGTCAAAAGCCCTTTACAATTAAAGCCCTCGGCTTGGAAATAAAAACATGTAACACAAAAGAGATATCAACAAAAGAAGCCTGTTGCCTCTAAACCATCCAAGCTAGGTCCTCGGAGGCGACATGTCTTGTACCTGAAAATGATGTCCCATATAGGGTGAGCCAAAGCCCAGTAGAGATATACTAAACCAAATATGAGATATAACTAAAACATCAGCATCTGATAAATGTTCAACACATGCACATAGATTTACACAATTTCTATAACCCATCAACATTGATATTAATCTTTCAATTCGATTTCGTTTCTATTTCCAATTCACTTTATTGACATGGCTCGATTATCCAAGTAATTCAAATGAGGCCACAACTCATAAATATAACACTTCAATTCATCAACAATTCAAAATGAGACTGAACTCACATTATCAACATTTCAATCATCAACATCATTCATATGTATATAAGGTTTCGGGACTTTCACCTTGGACACTCCGACCAACTTAATTATCAATAGAGTCCATCCCCTATCTCCTCCCAAACAATAGAGTACATCCCCTATCTCCTCCCAAACAATATACATATGCAATGTATTCAAACACTTTATCATAGACAATGATCAGTTAAAGCACATATTCAATGTGTTAATCCAACCGTCATATTCAATGGCATATTCCAATGGATTAGTTTCAATTTACCTAATCATCATGCAATTCTACAACAATCATGGCTATTCTCCACCGATAGCCTAAACAGTTATTTCTAAATAGATAATTAAATTTATCAAACAGATAAATTAATACATTTTCCATAGGTAAGCAATTTTCAATCCAACTATACCAAATAATTAATTTTCCCCCAATTTCATGATTTCCAACTTCATTATGCATTCCCATAATTAATTTCAATACTTTGACAAATAATTCATTTAATCCCCATTAGGGCATTTTTTCATTCTTTCTCAAATAACACTTCTATGGCTCAATTTCATCAATTGTACATCCATAACCCCATTTTAAAGCCTCACATTTACAATAGAGTCCAAAACCAAGAACCCCTCTTTTATAAGCCCAAATCAAACCCAAACTTTCCAAAATTCCCTACATTTATACAAATGCCCAACATTTACGTTAAAACTCATAAAAGGAGTAGATTATCCCTACCTCGAAGTTAAGAGCCCAAAGGAGAAGAAGAGTAAAACCCAAGATGCTCCAAATCCACAAATTTTCAGATCAAAAGATAGCCCAAACCAAACCCTAACTTTATTACAAAAGGATTAGGATAGAAGACTCCTAGAACATGGAGTATTTGTAGAGAGAAGGAGTGTGCAAAGAGAGAGAGAGTCGGATCTAGGGTTTGGAGTGAAAAAGGAGATGAAAAAGTGTTTAAAATCACGCTGCTGCCAACTGATATATTCGAGGCTCGCTTGAACGAAGAAGTGTTCGCTCGAGCGACCAGACACAAAAGAACCTCGCTCGAGCGCAAGAAGCGTCGCTCGAGTGAACAATGCGAAGCCTCAGGTCTGCAACCCAAAATCACGCTCGAGTGCAAGAGTTCTCGCTCGAGCGAAGAAACACAAAACATAGAGCTCGCTTGCTTGAGCGCAAGAATGCTCGCTCGAGCGAAGAATACCAACCTTCAGGTCTAACAGAGACGCAGACGCACGCTTAAGCACAAGACTGCTCGCTCGAGCGAAGAGACACAAGACACAAAGCTCGCTCAAGCGCAAGAAAGCTTGCTCGAGCGGAAGCTGCGTCTTTAAAGAAAACCTGAAGACCCACAATGCTCGCTCGAGCGCAAGAAAGCTCACTCGAGCGACGAAACAAATACCCAGGCCTCGCTCAAGGTCAAAAAGCCTCTTTCGAGCGAAGAAGCCAAATTCTCGGCAGCAACCATTTGTTTCAAATCATCACCAACCTGTTACAAACCTGCCCATCACATCCCAAAACTCAAATACAAGGAATTTAAGGATGGAAACAAGATATAAACAACAACAACCAATCACGGAACCGAGTTGAGAATACAATGATTAAAGAAGGAAAAACTGGGATCGTTATATTTATTGATATTCATCCTGAAACTATAGCATGTAATTCTAACTTCTAATAACAAAAGAAATGCCCCACGAGCTTACATCCTTCCAAGCTATCGCTTGGGTACAACAAAAGAAGAGTTCTAACTCTATTACAAATAAAGCCCTCGGCTTGACTTTACATTTATCACCAAAAAAATAAATCAACATTATAGGGCCTTCAACTCCCAAACCTTCCAAGCTAAGACCTTGGAGGCGGCATGTCACCTGTGCCTGAAAATGGTGTCCCAAGTAGGGTGAGCCAAAGCCCAGTAGAGATATGCTAAACCAAATATGAGAAATAACTAAAACATTAGCATTCGATAAATGGTCAACACTTATAAGCTAACATATCTCCTTTTCATTATCAATCAACATTTATAATTGTACTTCAATCCGTTTCCACTTATTTATCCAAATTAATTCATAGACATGATTCATTATTTATCTAAAGAATTCAAAATGAGACTACAACTCATATTATCAACATTTCAATCATCAACGTCATACAAACATAAATATGGTTTCGGGACTTTCACCCCAGACACTCCAGCTAACTTAATTATCAATGGAGTCCATCCCCTATCTCCTCCCAAACAATGGAGTACATCCTACAGCGATCCCGATTTTCTCCATCATTTGTTGTATTCTGGACTCTGGTCTAGTCATTGTATGTTGTTATATTGGTCGTGTTTTCATCCTTTAATTCCTTATATTTGAGTTTTGGGATGTGTTGGGCAAGTATGAAACAGGTTGGTTATGAGTTCAAACAAATGGTTACTGCCCAGGTTTTTCCTTTCTCGCTCAAGCAAGCCTCGGGTGTATGCTTCTTCGCTCGAGCGAGGGTTTGTGAGCTCGAGCGAGTATTGTGGGTTTTCAGGTTTCTTTTTGGATGCAGCTTCTGCTCAAGCAAGCTTTCTTGCGCTCAAGCGAGCTTTCTTGCGCTCGAGCGAGCCTTGTGTCGTGTGTCTTTTCTCTTGAGCGAGAAGTCTTGCACTCGAGCATTCATCTGCGTCTCTTTTAGACCTGAAGGTTGACATTCTTTGCTCTAGTGAGCTTTCTTGCGCTCAAGCGAGCGAGCCCTACGTTTTGTGTTTCTTTGCTCGAGGGAGAACTCTTGCGCTCGAGCATGCTTCTGCGTTGCAAGCCTGAAGCTTTGCATTGTTCGCTCGAGCGACACTTCTTGTGCTCGACCAAGGTTCCTTTGTGTCTGGTCGCTCGAGCGACCACTCCTTCGCTCGAGCAAGCCCCGTATATATCAGTTCGCAGCAGCGGGATTCAAGAACACTTTTTGATTTCTTTTTCATTCCAAACCCTAATCCGGCAGCCTCTCTCTCTAAGAAACCCCTTCTCTCTACAAATACACTTGATCTAGAGTGTCTCTACCCTAGTTCCTTTGTAAGAAAGCTAGAGTTTTGCATGGGCTTTGTTTTGATCCTAAAAAGTTAGACTTTTGAGCATCTTGGGTTTTTCTCTTCATCTCCTTTGAGCTTCTCCATTTGAGGTAGGGATAAACTACTCATTTTTATGAGTTTTAACATAAATGTTAGTCATTTTGTATAAATGGTTTGATTTGGAAGTTTTGGGAACTTAGGGTTTGAGATTTGAAATGTTTGAAAGGGGGAGGGGGGGAGGGTTTCTACTTTTGGGCCCCATTATGTATGTAAGGTCTTGAAAAAGGGTTATGTGTATATAATTGATGAAATTGGGTCTTGGACTCAAAAATTGAGAAAAGAGGATTAATGCCTTAACTTAAAGCGAATAGATCATTTGTATAATTAATGAAATGAATTGTGGAAGTATGAGATTGATTTGGAAATCATGAAATTGGATGGGATTGTGATTAAATGGTGTAGTTGGATTGATATATCGCTCACCAAAGGAAAAGTTGACAAATTATCTGTTTGATAAATTTATTATCTGTTTAGAAATAACTGTTTTGGGCTATCGGTGGAGGATAGCCATGATTGTTGTAGAAACTGCATGTTGATTAGATAAATTGAAACTAATCAATTGGTTTATGTCATTGAATGTGACAGTTGGATTAACGCATTGAATATGTGAATTGATGGGTCATTGTATATGACTACATGTTTAAATACATTGCATATGTATATTGTGTGAGAGGTGATAGGGGATGTACTCCATTGTTTGGAAGGAGATAGGGGATGGACTACATGGATAATTAAGTTGGCCGGAGTGTCTGGGGTGAAAGTCCTGAAATCTTATATATATTTGGGTGCCGGTTCCCTCAGACGTAGTTCCGTAAAATGGCAAGAAAATAGAAGTGTTGAATGATGTTTGTTATTGAAGTGTTGATATATGAGCTGTAGTCTTATTTTGTTTAAACTGTTTGGGTAACATTGGACTATGTGAACAAATTTATTTGATTAAATATTGAAAAAGGAAAATTGTATATGGTGTAAACGTTGATTGGTTACGAAGATGATGTATATGGTTTACTAGTGTTAAACATTTATCAGATGCTAATATTATAGTTAATTCTCATATTTGGTTTAGCATATCTCTACTGGGCTTTGGCTCACCCTATTTGGGACACCATTTTCAGGTTTTGATGACATGCCGCCTCCAAGGTCTTAGCTTGGGAGGTTTTGGAGTTGAAAACTCTTTTTGTTGTTTTGTTTTAAATGATTAAATGTAAATTTAGGCCGAGGGATTTATGTGTAAAGAGTTAGAACTCTTCTTTTGTTATACCTAAGTATTACTTGGAAAGCTGTATGCCCGTAGGGCATTTACTTTATTGTTAACATGTAATACTTTTTGTAAAGAAGACTCTGATGTATGAAAATGTATTATTTTTTTATATTTATGAGACTTGTGAGTGTATGATTTTATGTCTAAAATTGAGGGCGTTACAACTTGGTATCAGAGCGTATCGGATTTAAATACTTTGGGTATGTGGGAAGTGGTTAGTACCACAATAGGTTTGTCTCGCTTGTTAGAGAATTAAATGTAATGTTATGTGCTTATGTGATAACATGTTTATGTGACTATATGGGTATGGGATTTAGTTTCTAGGATGTTGATCGGGTCTATGGGTTTCTGGGAGTCCTGTTAGAAAGGCATTTGATCACTGCCGTTTCTAATTGGAACTCTAGCAATGCCACGGGATGTTCATTATCCATAAATGAAATTCTTATATGTTTATGTGGCTATGTACTTATGTGGAGTGAATTACAGTTGTCCATTGTATTAGGACGCGAGTGAAATAGCTTCGGCACATTTGTGAATGTGCTAATGTCTTTGTTACCTTCATTAGGATGTCAGGACGAGGCCGTGGTGGTAGGCGTGGTAGGCCTAGGAGGTAGGAGGTGCCTATACCGGATGAGATTCCGGCGTAGGAGGAGGGTGTTGGTTAGGTCAACGTGGCTGAGTCAGTAGGTCAGCAGGCCATGGGTGCCTTAGCCTGCGAAATGGCAGGAGCATTGAGGGAGTCTATGGACATTCTCAGGGCTGAGAATCAAGTCCAGGCCCATGTAGCTGAAGCTGGGCTGTCTTTTCTAAAGAGGGAGTTTTTTTGGTCTAATCCAGATGAGTTTTTAGGGAATCCTAAAGAGCCATTGAAGGCTGATGAGTGGCTAGAGCAGATGGCGAAGATGTTTGAGATGCTTGGCATCTAAGACGGGGGTTTGCGGGTGACCTTGGCGTCTTTCCAACTGAAGGGAGACGTGGGTCAATAGTGGAAGTATGTGCGAGGGCGCATTGGTGGAAACTTGGGAGGCCTTTGTTGAAGCCTTCCAGGACAAGTATTTGCCGGCTACAGTGAGGGAAAAGTTTAGGGATCAGTTTTCTCAGCTTGAGTAGTTGAATACACTAGTGGCGGAGTTTGAGGCCACCTTTACTAGCCTATCTAGGTTTGCACCTGAGTTAGTGGCAATTGAGGAACGCCGTTGTCTAGAGTTCAAGAAGAAGTTGAGGACCGGACTCATGTTTCGAGTTGCCGGGTCCATGATTAGGGATTATGGGCGCCTTGTGGAGGCTGCAGCCGGTCTTGAGATCATTATGCATGCAGAGGAGGAGAGGATGGGGGGCTCCAAGAGGAGTCAGGACGGCCAGGGGACGGTAAGAGGCATAGGGGTTCTAACCCTCAGCAGTCCCATGGAGCACATTCGAGGTCTACCTTTCCAGTACCAAGTTTGGGTTCTGCGAGAGGTGGTCAAGGAGACATCACTTGTTACAAATGTGGTCAGTTGGGCCACAAGTCTCCAGCTTGCCCGCGGAGAGGAGAAGGGCAGCGTGCAGTTTCATCTTCGACCCATTCTCAGAGCCAGAGTCAGGGTAGAGGCTAGCCACTCACTTGTTATTAGTGTGGGCAGGCGGGGCACCTGAAGAGATTTTTTCCACAATTGGGTGGCATATCTGGTGCGTCTGGTTCGAGGTAGACACAGAGTTACTAGCCAGTGCAGTCAGTTCAAGCCTCGAGGGCCAATCAGGGAGCCTCGAGGGCCAACCAGGGAGCCTCTTCGGCTCAGTCTGTGCAGCAGTCTTATGCTCCCAGAGGTGAGCAGGTAGATCAAAGGCCTACGAGGCACGTGTATGCTGTTACAGTGCCAGAGCTTGTACTAGCTCCATCTGTTGTGAGAGGTACCTTTTTGTTTTGCAACTCGGTTGCTAATGTGTTGATTGATACAGGTGCATCCCATTCGTTTATATCTTCTGCATTTGCATTTGTTTTGAGATTGGAGTTGGCGTAGTTAGCATCTCCTATTTGTGTTGTATATCCCATTGGGGGCGAGATGATTTTGAAACAAGGGTGTCAGGGCTGTGATATAGAGGTCACCGATCGTCGGTTTTCATTTTCTTTTGTATTAATGGACATGTCTGGGTTTGATGTGATTTTGGGTATAGACTGGTTATCGTCATATCGGGCTGTTATAGATTGCTACCGTCAGAGGGTTACTGTATGTACCTTGAGCGGTGACTATTTCCATTTCTTGGGGGATCGGGTTGGTAGAATCTTATCACCGGTGTATGATCCACAAGGGTAGACTGAGCTAAGTTGTCTTTTCGCTAGCTTTATGAATAGTGAGTGTGATGAGACTAGGACGAAGTTGCCAAGAGTGGTTTGTGAGTACTCGGACGTCTTTCTCGAGGATCTAGTTAGTTTACCACCCCATCAAGAGATCGAGTTCTCTATTGGCTTAGTGCCTGGCACAGCATCGATTTCCATGGCACCGTATCGTTTTGCCCCAGCCGAGTTGAGTGAGTTGAAGGTTCAGCTCTAGGAACTATTAGATAAGGGCTTTATTCGCCCTAGTACTTCACCTTAGGGAGCACCAGCCCTCTTTGCTAAAAAGAAAGATGGGGCTTTGAGATTTTGCATCAATTACCAAAAACTAAACCGGGCTACGGTTAAGAATAAATACCTTATGCCTCATATAGATGATCAGTTTGATCAGTTGAAAGGATCCCGTTGTTTCTCTAAAATAGACTTGAGATCGGGTTATCATCAGTTGAGGGTCAGGGAGGAGGATATCCCGAAGACGGCATTCCGTACACAGTATGGCCATTACGAGTTTCTGGTGATGCCTTTTGGGCTCACCAGTGCACCGACTATGTTTATGGACGAGATGAATCGGATCTTCCGGGAGTTCTTAGATCACTTTGTGGTCATTTTTATGGACAACATTCTGATTTATTCACCTTCTGAGGAGGAGCACAAGGAACACTTGCGAGTGGTGCTTGAGTTACTTAGAGCCCATAAGTTGTATGCTAAGTTTGGGAAGTGTGAGTTCTGGCTAAGAGAGGTTAAATTCCTAGGCCATGTGGTATCCGGGGAAGGGGTGACTGTAGACTCATCCAAGAAGGAAGCAGTGCAAGATTGGGCATAGCCTAAGAGTGTCTTTGAGATCCGTAGTTTTCTAGGATTGGCTGGGTATTACCATCGGTTTGGAAAGGATTTCTCCAGGCTAGCTTCGCCTTTGACTAGATTGACACAGAAAGGGGTCAAATTTGTATGGAGTGAGACTTGTGAAAAGTCATTCCAAGAGCTTAAAGTTAGACTTACCACCGCTCCAGTCTTGATTATTCCGGAGAGGGGTTTGGGTTATGCAGTGTATTGTGATGCCTCATGAGAGGGTTTGGGTTGTGTATTGATGCAAGAAGGGAAAGTAGTAGCCTATGGCTCGCGACAGTTGAAAACATACGAGAGGAACTACCCTACTTATGACCTAGAGTTAGCAGTTGTGATATTTGCCTTGAAGATTTTGGGGGCACTATCTTTATGGTGAGAGATTCGAGGTGTTCTCGAATCATAAGAGTCTGAAGTATCTGTTTACACAGAAAGACTTAAATTTGAGACAGAGAAGGTGGATGGAGTTCATAGAGGATTATGACTTCGAGTTGCATTATCATCCGGGAAAGGCCAATGTTGTGGCCGATGCCCTAAGTAGGAAATCCATTAGTGATGTGGCTTGTATTGCTATCCGAGAATGGGAGATGTTGGGTGTTCTTGGCGAGTTTGACTTGCTTCTGGGTGAGTCTATTGAGTCTGCGGCTTTGTTTTCTACAGTTGCACAACCTACGCTTGTGAATCAAGTGTTAGAGGCACAGAAGGGCGACCTTGAGGTAGAATCCCTCCGGGAGAAGATCTCTAATGGGAAGGTAGAGAAGGGTTTGATTATGTATCCTGACTTGAGTGTGAGGTACCGAGACCGTTTGTTTGTGTCGGAGTCTTGCCAAGAAGAAGTACTCTGAGAGTTTCACCATTCACGCCTTGCGGTGCATCCGGGAGGCACGAAGATGTATCATGATTTGAGTCGCCAGTTTTGGTAGAGAGTGATGAAGAAGGATGTGGCAGTTTTTATATCTAAGTGCCTTATTTGTCAACAAGTGAAGGCCGAGTATCAGAGGCCAGCAGGTTTGTTGCAACCCTTGCCTATAGCTGAGTGGAAATGGGAGCACGTCACGCTGGATTTTGTCATGGGTCTTCCGAGGACTCAGCGGGGTAGTGACGCTATTTGGGTGGTAGTTGACTGGATGACTAAGTCGACGCACTTTATTCCTATGCGCGTGAGAGATTTGGTAGATCATCTTGCCGACTTGTATATTCGGGACATAGTGAGGTTGCACGGGGTCCCAGTGTCGATTGTCTCTGATAGAGATCCATGTTTTACTGCTACGCTGTGGCAGAGTTTGCAGAATGCCTTGGGCTCTAGGTTGACTTTTAGCACGTCTTACCATCCTCAAACTGACGGGCAGTCCGAGCATACTATTCAGATCGTTGAAGATATGCTTTGGGGCTATGTCCTTGACTTTAAGGGGTCGTGGGAGAGACACCTACCCTTAGTGGAGTTTGCCTACAATAACAGATTCCAATCGAGTATTGGTATGGCAACATTTGAGGCCTTGTATGGCCGACCGTGTAGATCCCCAGTGTGTTGGGCCGAGGTGGGTGATGCACCTTTGTTGGGCTCGGAGTTCGAACGAGAAATGACGGAGAAAGTGACACTTATCCGTATGAGGTTAGTTACAGCCCAGAGTCGCAAAAAGAGTTATGCCGACCGCAGGAGGAGGCCTTTATTGTTCTAGCTGGGTGATCACGTCTTTCTGAGAATATCACCTAGACGGGGTTTGATGAGGTTTGGGAAGAGTGGGAAGTTGTCCCCTTGGTTTATTGGCCCTTTCGAGATCCTTGAGAGGATTGGTGAGGTTGCCTACCGTTTAGCATTGCTGCCACAACTGTCCAGAGTGCATAATGTGTTTCATGTTAGTATGCTTCAGAAATATGAGCCGGATCCATCATCTGTATTGGATTGGACTGACTTAGAGGTAGACGAAGATGCTTTGTATGAGGAGAGACCGGTGAGGGTCTTGGATAGACGGGACCAAGTCTTGCGAGGCAAGACGATTCCCTTGGTCAAAGTATTGTGGAAACATCACAGGATTGAGGAAGCCACTTGGGAATGCGAATTGGAGGTCCAAGAGAAATATCCGGACTTGTTTGTTGATGTTTAACCATGTATTGGAAATTTTGTTTTATTGATGAATTCTAGAAACATTGTATATGTTTTGGACTATGGAAATGTTGTAATCGTTGAATGTGTTTCGGAAATGAGAGTTTACTTTAACATTGTATATGTTAAATATGTTTTAGAAATGCAAATATGATTATGAACATTGAAGTTAGTTGAATTTCAAAAGGATGCATGTTGATGATACATGTTGAGTTATACTATAATTTGTTCTCTTGAGAAGAGATGGAATGACCGATGATGGGTCATGATGGTGAATGTTGAATTATAATCATGTTAAGAATTGAGAAATCACAATTTTGAAACTTGTTTAAAATTTCGAGGACGAAATTCTTTAAGGGAGGGAGGTTATAGCGATCTTGATTTTCCCCGTCATTTGTTGTATTCTGAACTTGGGTCTAGTGATTATATGTTGTTGTCTTGGTCATGTTTTCATCCTTTAATTTCTTGTATTTGAGTTTTGGGATGTGTTGGGCAAGTTTGAAACAAGTTGGTTGTGAGTTGATACAAATGGTTGCTGCCCAGGTTTTTCCTTCCTCGCTTGAGCAAGGCTTTTTGCGCTCGAGCGAGCCTTGGGTATTTGTTTCTTCGCTTGAGCGAGGGTTTGTGCACTCGAGCGAGTATTGTGGGTCTTCAGGTTTCTTTTCAGACGCAGCTTCTACTCGAGCGAGCTTTCTTGCGCTCGAGCGAGCCTTGTGTCGTGTGTCTCTTCACTCGAGCGAGAAGTCTTGTGCTCGAGCGTGCGTCTGCGTCTCTTTTAGACCTGAAGGTTGATATTCTTCTCTCGAGTGAGTTTTTTTGCACTCGAGCGAGCGAGCCCTATGTTTTGTGTTTCTTTATATTTATGAGACTTGTGAATGCATGATATTATGTCTAAAATTGAGGGCATTACACATCCCCTATCTCCTCCCAAACAATGGAGTACATCACCTATTTCCTCCCAAACAATATACATATACAATGTATTTAAACAAGTTGTCATATACAATGACCAATTCAATTACATATTCAATGTATTATCCATTCGTCATATTCAATGACATATTCCAATTGATTACCACAATACAATGTTTCTAGAATTCATCAATAAAACAAAATTTCCAATACATAGTTAAAGATTATCAAACAAGTCCGAATATTTCTCTCGGACCTCCAATTTGCGTTCCCAAGTGGCTTCCTCAACCCCATGATGTTACCACAATACTTTGACCAAGGGAATCGTCTTGCCTCGCAAGACTTGGTCCCGCCTATCCCAGACCCTCACCGGTCTCTCCTCATATGAAGCATCCTCGTCTACCTCTAAGTTGGTCCAATCCAATACATGTGATGGATTCGGCTCATATTTCCGAAGCATACTAACATGAAACACGTCATGCACTCCGGACAATTGCGGCGGCAATGCTAAACGATAGGCGACCTCACCAATCCTATGAAGAATCTCGAAAGGGCGAATAAACCGAGGGGAAAACTTCCCACTCTTTCCAAACCTCATCAAACCCCGTCTAGGTGATATTTTCAAAAAGTCATGATCACCCACCTCGAATGACAAAGGTCTCCTCCTACGGTCGGCGTAACTCTTTTGGCGACTCTGGGCCATAACCAACCTTTTACGGATAAGTGCTACTTTCTCCGTTGTTTCCCGAACCAACTCTGGGCCCAACAAAGGTGCATCACCCACCTCGGCCCAACACACTGGGGATCTACACGGTCGGCCATACAAGGCCTTAAACGGTGCCATACCAATACACAATTGGAAACTATTGTTGTAGGCAAACTACACTAAGGGTAGGTGTCTCTCCCACGACCCCTTAAAGTCAAGGACACAGCCTCGAAGCATATCCTCAAGGATCTGAATAGTACGCTCGGACTGTTTGTCAGTCTGAGGGTGGTAAGCCGTGCTAAAAGTCAATCTAGTGCCCAAGGCACTCCGTAAACTCTGCCACAACCTAGTTGTAAAACGCGGATCTCTATCTGAGACAATCGACACTAGGACTCCATGCAACCTCACTATGTCCCGAATATACAAGTCGGCAAGATAATCTACCGAATCTCTCACGCGCATAGGGATGAAGTCCGTTGACTTAGTCAACCGGTCAACTACCACCCATATGGTATCACTACGCCATTGAGTCGTCAGAAGACCCACGGCAAAATCCATCGTGACGTGCTCCCATTTCCACTCGGCGATAGGAAAGGGTTGCAACAAACCCGCTGGCCTCTGATGCTTGGCCTTCACTTGCTGACAAGTAAGGCACTTAGATACAAAAACTACCACATCCTTCTTCATTCCTCTCCACCAAAACTGGCGACTCAGATCATGATACATCTTCGTTTCTCCCGGACGTACCGCAAGGCGTGAATGGTGAAAGTCTCAAAGTACTTCCTCTCAGCAAGACTCCGGCACAAACAAGCGGTCTCGGTACCTCACACTCAGGTTAGGATACACAGTCAAATCCTTCTCTACCTTCCCACTAGAGATCTTCTCCCAGAGGGATTCTACCTCAAGGTCATCCCTCGGTGCCTCTAACACTTGATTCACAACCGCAGACTCAACAGACTCACCTAGAAGCAAGTTGAACTCGCCAAGAGCACCCAACATCTTCCATTCCCGGGTAGCAATACAAGCCACATCACTAATGGACTTCCTACTTAGGGCATCGGCCACAACATTGGCCTTTCCCGGATGATAATGCAACTCGAAGTCATAATCCTCTATGAATTCCATCCACCTTCTCTGCCTCAAATTTAAGTCCTTCTGTGTAAACAGATACTTCAAACTCTTATGATCCGAGAACACCTCGAATCTCTCACTATAAAGATAGCGCCTCTAAATCTACAAGGCAAATATCACAGCTGCTAACTCCAGGTCATGAGTAGGGTAGTTCCTCTCGTGTGTTTTCAACTAACGTGAGCCATAGGCTACTACTTTTCACTCCCGCATCAATACACATCCCAAACCCTCTCGTGAGGCATCACAATATATTGCATAACCCAAACTTCTCTCCGGAATAATCAAGACTGGAGCGGTAGTAAGTCTAACTTTAAGTTCTTGGAACGACTTCTCACAAGTCTCACTCCACACAAATTTGACCTCTTTCCACGTCAATCTAGTCAACGGCGAAGCTAGCCTGGAGAAATCCTTCACAAACCGACGGTAATACCTAGCCAATCCCAGAAAACTACGGATCTCAAAGACACTCTTAGGTTGTGCCCAATCTCGCACTGCCTCTATCTTGGATGAATCTACAGTCACCCTTCCCCAGACACTACATGGCCTAAGAATTTAACCTCTCTTAGCCAGAACTCACATTTCCCAAACTTAGCATATAGCTTGTGGGCTCTAACCAACTCATGTACCACTCGCAAGTGTTCCTCGTGCTCCTCCTCAGAAGGTGAATAAATCAAAATGTCGTCCACAAAGATGACTACGAAGCGATCGAAGAACTCACGGAAAATCCGGTTCATCAAGTCCATGAACACAGCCGGTGCATTGGTAAGCCCAAAAGGCATCACCAGAAACTCATAATGGCCATACCGCGTACGGAATGCCGTCTTCGGGATATCCTCCTCCCTGACCCTCAACTGGTGGTAACCTGATCTCAAGTCTATCTTAGAGAAACAACGGGATCCTCTCAACTGATCAAACAGATCATTTATATGAGGCATAGGGTACTTGTTCTTAACCGTAGCCCGGTTTAATTTTCGAAAATCAATACAAAGTCTCAAAGCCCCATCTTTCTTTTTAGCAAAGAGGGCCAGTGCTCCCCAAGGTGAATTACTAGGGTGAATTAAGCCCTTATCTAATAGGTCCTGTAGCTGAACCTTCAACTTACTCAACTCGGCTAGGGCAAAACAATACGGTGCCATGGAAATTGGTGTCGTGCCAGGCACTAAGTCAATAGAGAACTCGATCTCTCGATGGGGTGGTAAACTAACAAGATCCTCAGGAAAGACGTTCGAGTACTCACAAACCACTCTTGGCAACTCCGTCCAAGTCTCATCACACTCACTACTCATAAAGCTAACGAGAAGACAACTAAGTTCACTCCACCCTCGCGGATCATACACCGACGATAAGACTACCAACCCGATCCCCCAAGAAATGGAAACAGTCACCGCTCAAGGTACATACAGTAACCCTCTAACGGTAGCAATCTATAACAGCCGGGTATGACAATAACCAATCTATACCCAAAATCACATCAAACCTAGACATATCCATTAATACAAAAGAGAAGGGGAGCCGGCGATCGGCGACCTCTATATCACAACTGTAACACCCCTGCTTCAAAACCATCTCGCTCCTAATAGGTGATACAACACAAATAGGAGATGCTAACTGCGCCAACTCCAATCCCAAAATAGATGCAAATGCAGAAGATATAAAAGAGTGGGATGCACCCGTATCAATTAACACATTAGCAACCGAGTTGCAAAACAAAAAGGTATCTCTCGCAACAGATGGAGCCGGTACAAGCTCTAGTGCTGTAACGGCATACACCTACTCTGTAGGCCTCTGATCTACCTGCTCACCTCTCAAAGCATAAGACTGTTGCACAGACTGAGCCAAAGAGGCTCCCTAATTGGCCCTCGAGGCCTGAACTGACTGAGCTGGCTGGTAACTCTGTATCTGCCTCGAACCAGATGCCCCAGATGTGCTATCTAACTGTGGGCAAAACCTCTTCAGGTGCCCCGCCTGCCCACATTGATAACAAGTGAGCGGCTGACCTCTACCCTGACTCTGGCCCTAAGAACGAGCTGAAGATGATGTTTCACGCTGCCCTCCTCTCTTCTGCGGGCAAGCTAGAGACTTGGGGCCCAACTGACCACATTTGGAACATGTGATGTCTCCCTAACCACCTCTCATAGAACCCGAACTCAGTACTGGAAAGGTAGACCTCGAATGTTCTCCCTGGGACTGCTAAGGGTTAGAACCCCTCTGTCTCTTACCATCCCCCTAACCATCCTGACTCCTCCTGGAGCCCCTCATCCTCTCCTCCTCTACATGCATAACGGTCTCAAGATGGGCAGTAGCCTCCACAAGGCGCCCATAATCCCCAATCATGGACCCGACAACTCGAAACATAAGTCCGATCCTCAACTTTTTCTCGACCTCTAGACAACGGCGTTCCTCAGTCGCCACTAACTCAGGTGCAAGCCTAGATAGGCTAGTAAAGGTGGCCTCAAACTCTGCCATTGGTGTATTCAACTACTTGAGCTGAGAAAATTGATCCCTCAACTTTTCCCTCACTGTAGCCGGCAAATACTTGTCCTGGAAAGCTTTAACAAAGCCTTCCCAAGTCCCTCCAATAGAGTACATCCCTTATCTCATCCCAAACAATGGAGCACATCCCTTATCTACTCCCAAACAATATACATATACAATTTATTTAAACAAGTTGTCATATACAATGACCAATTCAATTGCATATTCAATGTTATTATCCATTCATCATATTTAATGATATATTCCAATTGATTAGTTTCAATTTACCTAATCATCATGAGATTCTACAACACTCATGGCTATCCTCCGCCAATAGCCCAAGACAATTATTTCTAAACAGATAAATAAATTTATCAAACAGATAATTTATCACATTTTCCATAGGTGAGTAATTTATCAATCCAACTACACCATTTAATCACAATCTCTTCCAATTTCATGTTTCCATATCCAATTTCATATTTCCATAATAGTTTCATCATTTACACAATTTACCCATTTCCAAAGTCTCATATACACATATGAAGCCCAAATAAGAAAACCCCTATTTTATAATTTTCAAATCAAACCCTAACTTTGCCCAAAACTCTCAAACACTACCATCTATACAAAATAACCAACATTTATGTCAAAACCCATAATAAGGAGTAGTTTATCCCTACCTCAAATGGAGGGACTCAAAGGAGATGAGGAGAAAAACCCAAGATGCTCCAAATCCAAGCTTTTTCGGATTAAAGGATAGCCCACGTGATGCTCCACCATTTTTACAAAGGGATTATGGTAGAGACACTCTAGATCTAGTGTATTTGTAGAGAGAAGGAGTGTTTAGAGAGAGAGACAGTCGGATCTAGGGTTTGGAGAGAAATGGAGATGAAAAAATGATGTAGAATCACGCTGCTGCAAACTGATATGTACAGGGCTCGCTCAAGCGAAGGAGTGGTCGCTCGTGCGACCAGACACAAGTGGATCTCGCTCAAGCGAACAATGAGAAGCTTCAAGTCTAAACCAACACAGAAGCATGCTCGAGCGCAAGAGTTCTCGCTTGAGCGAAGGAACCAACACATACGGCTTGCTCGAGCGTAAGAAAGCTCGCTCGAGTGAAGAATGCGATCCTTCAGTTCTAAAAGAGACGCAGACGCACGCTCGAGCACATGACTGCTCACTCGAACGAAGAGACACACGACACAAGGCTCACTCGAGCGCAAGAAAGCTCGCTCGAGCAGAAGCTGCGCCTGAAAAAGAAACCTAAAGACCCACAATACCCGCTCGAGTGCACGAACCCTCGCTCGAGTGAAGAAGCAAACACCCAAGGCTCGCTCGAGCGCAAAAAGCCTCGCTCGAGCAAGGAAGAAAAAACCTAGGCATCAATCATTTGTTTCAACTCATAACCAACCTGTTCCAAACTTAACCAACACATCCCACAACTCAAATACAAGGAATTAAAGGATGAAACACGACCAAGATAACAACATACAATCACTAGACCCGAGTCCGGAATACAATAAATGATGGGAAAAACCGGGATCGCTATAATTGCTTCCATATTAGTGGCACACAAATTTAAATTTTGAAATAATTGTGCATGTTTTCCTTTTAGAAGTCGTAATTTATGAAATAATTAGAATTTAATTTTTATGGTTAAATTAGAGTTAACCAATAGACTTTTTTAAAAATAAAAAATAATTAGATTTTAGTGAATTGTTTCCATATATAGTGGCACACAAATTTAAATTTTGAAATAGTGGAGCATACTTTCCTTTATAAAATCGAAATTTATGAATAATTAGAGTTTTATTGTTTTGATTAAATGAGATTTTAACCAATAGAATTTTTTTTATTAGTTAAAAATCAAAAAATCAAAAACATTAGTTTGAAGGTTTGGAACTCCCACAAGCCTCGTCATTAGAAATCTCATTTTACTTATACTAGCATATCACTCATGCTATGTACGAGATAAAATAATATATTATTTAATAAAAATACGATAATTATATATATATTTTTTATATTATGTAAAATAAAATCAAATGGAAGCTAGTCAATCGGGACTTTATACATATACAATGCATTCTCGACAAAATCATATTCAATGATAATCAACCATGGACTAGTTTCAATTCACCTAAACCACATGTAATTTCTATAACTATCAAAGATATTCTCCGCCGATAGGCCAATACAAATATTTCTAAACAGATAAACACTCTCAAGACAAATAATTTAATCAAAAATTTCAAAGATGAGACATATCATCTATTCAATTTCACCATCTATCTCCATACTTGTCTAATTCCATGCTTACAATATCAATTTCATTCATTTACACAAAATAAATATGATACTCATTCTAAGGAAAATTTATCTTTTTCCCCAAATCTCAACCAAGTACCAAAATCAACTACTTTGACACAATAAGACTTCATTTTCAAACCCTATTTTCTTTTATTTCATTTCCACCAAAAACCCCTCTTTTGCATTTCACCCAAACCCTCGATTTGTGTTCAAAATACCCCCAAACCCACCATTGTTACACAACCACAAGATACCTAAGTTAAAAACCATAATGAAGTGTAGAAAAATTCCTACCTCGAAGAGAAAAGATGAGCCAAGAAAGGATGGAACCCCAAAAATGCCGAAATCCAATTTTAATCGGGTTAAAGAGAAGATCTTGAGGAGCTCTATCTTTTTAATGAAGGCTCAAGGGTGTAGAGATCAAAGGATGTAGGTCAAAATGTAGAGAGAATGTGAGTTTTAGAGAGAGCGAGGCCCTCAACTTTAGGGTTTTGGGTGAAAAGATATGAAAAAGTGATGTAAAAAGTGCTTTTCGCAATCTGATATACGCGCAGTCCGCTCGAGCGGAAGGTTTCACGCTCGAGCGTTAGACACAAAGATTTGATTCGATCAAGGGCAGAATACACACCTCCAGAACTTTTGCAGATGACAAACCAACCTCTCGAGCTCAAGAAGGGATGCTCGAGCATAAGAAACACTGCTCGAGCGTGAAAAACATTCCTCTAGCACTTTTGCAAAAGTGCAGAGTACTGAGAGTTCGCAACTCCCGCTCGAGCGCAAGAAAGGCCACTTGAGCGGAGGACCAAAATTTACATAGCCCGCTTGAGCCAAGAATGGCCGCTCAAGCATAAGACCAAAAATCTGGGCAACACAAAGTTTGAAAACTAAGTAACTAACCTGTTCCAAACACAACCACGACAACCCAAAGACCAATTTCAAAGGTATACAAGGGAAGAAAGAGATAGACAATAATGTGAAGGGATTAAACCTGAGCCCAGAACATCATAAGAGTCAGGTAAAAACTGGGATCGCTATAGTCATCATGACTTCTACTTTTTGATGATTTGTTATATAGATATTTTAGATCTCTATGTATAGATTATGAAGCTATAAATAAAAATTTTAAATTGATATGATAATTATAATTAGATAATTTTATTTTTTAAAAAATAAAAAAATAAATAATATATATGATTTTTAAAATAAATCATTGATTTTTTAGTAATAAATCTGGTAAAATATTGTAATTAAAATTATTAAATTAACCTAATATTTTTTTTTCTCTAAATGATCTATATGTAGAAACTTAAAAATTTAATAGACCGAGTTATCAAAATGAGATCATGTAAATTCACAGACCCGACTGATGGTCCAGTCCTCACAGTTGTAAAGAAACAGCTTGCTTTTTTTCTTTATCATTTATATCAATGTGACAAAAAAACAAACTCACAGGTTTTGAAATAGTACATGACTTGTCCCCACATTTTTTCTTTGTTGTTTATATCAATGTGATAAAAAGTAAACCGATGTTTTTTCTTTGTCCCCTATTTTTTCATTCATTATGGCTTTTTAAGCTGACTCTATTGAAAAGTTGATCAATCAGTTTTGAAAACTATACTGTCAAGAATGACCAAAATAAATGACAAAGTGTCAAATTGCCTTAAAAACATTTTGAAAATAGATTGAAGAGTTCAAAAAATCTTTTGGCCAAAACGAGTGTGGGAAAGGTATATCACACTTAATCCCCAACTTGTTACTTGGAACGATCTCTAATTTCTTTATCGGAAGCTTTTCGTAGAGCATCCAAATCTTTAGGGCAATCAAAAATGGAGTGTTTACAACTATTTCTACTTTTTGATGATTTATTTTATTGATATTTTAAGTCTCTATGTATAGATTATGAAATTATAAATAAAAAGTTTAAATTGATTTAATAATTACAATTTCATAATTTTTTTAAATAAAAAATAGACAATAAACATGATTTTTAAAATAGATCATTCATTTTTTAAAAATAAATTTCATAAAATAATGTGATTAAAATAATCAAATTAATCTATTTTTTTTTTAATAAATAATCTATATATAGAAACCTAAAAATTTAATAGATCGAATAATCAAAATGCGATTATGCTAAACCCATAAACCCGGCTAGATGGTCCACCTCAGAGCTACAGAAAAACTAGTTACGTTTTTTTTCTTTGTCTTATCAATGTGACAAAAAGTAAACTCATGGGTTTTGAAATAGGATATGACTTGTCTACGGTTGAAATTTCAACTGGACCAAAAAATTGAGATTTTTTATCCATTAAAATTAATTAACGGAGCTCTCTTATCGGTAAGAGTTAAGGAAACGATTCAACTAGAAACAAGTCTTATCCTTGAAATATGCATTAATTCTAACACAAAGTGAAAAAGGTTCCCTCAAAACTATCAACACGGGCCACGTTTGGGGATACTCATTTTTAGTCTAAAAGTTAAAAAATCATTAAAAATGTCAAAAAGACAACAAATTGTAATGCCCTCAAAATAATCATAATCTTCCAACTCCAAACACGAGTACAAAGTGATATGGATAAAGTACGAAACTTTTATTCATCAGAGTTAATGTACAAAAGGTGACACATGCGATATACATTCATAAATTGTTCATCATGAATCTACAACATGTATTAAAAATGGCAAAACGTAATGAAAACTAAACAAATATTCATATGTCCTAAAGGCTTACATCTTTCCAAGTCACTACTTGGTTACAACAAAATGAGTCTAGCTCAATACAATTAAGCCCTTGGCTATACAAAAACGAATACAATAAAAAAGAAGCTCTTGCTCCAAATCTTTCCAATCTACTGTCTAAGCGAAGTCATATCTCCAACACCTAAAAATGGTTTTTCCCAAGTAGGGTGAGCCAAATCCCAGTAGAAACAATCTATCACAATATATAAATCTTAACAAAAATATAAGTATAATGTGCATATACAATGCCTGCGATAAAATTATTAATATTCTACAAGATCATAATATGCCAAGTTTTATATTTTGATTCATTTTATCTCAATTCATTTCAAGTCAATTTATTTCACCTCAACTCATGAGTCAAATTCGTTGTTATCCAGACAACCTAATTGAGGCTACAACTCAGTGGTTCTCTAATCAATACAACCAGTACACAAGCACTTCAATTTGCCATTTTACGAAAATTTCGTCCGCGAGAATCGGTACCCATGTATACGCGCAGTTTCGGGACTTTCATCCTGGACACACAGGCTAACTTAATTCAATGGAGTCCATCCACTTTCTTCTCTCAAACATGGAGTACATCCCATTTCTTCTCCCAAATATCATACATATACAATATATCAAGACACAGTCATATTCAATGACACAGTTAAGAGATTAGTTTCAGTTCACCTAATCCTCATGCAATTTCTACAACAATCATAGCTATCCTTCACCAATAGCCTAAAATAGATATTTCTAAATAGATATACAGTCTCCAAAATAGATAAATTACCCAAATTTCCCTCGGTGAAAGATAATACACATCCAATTCCACCATTTATATAAACGTTCATTTAATTTCATATTCCCAATATCAATTTCATTATTTATACAAAATAATTATTTGAAATATTTTAGGGCAAAACTCCATTCTCTTCCAAATGTAACCCATGTGTCAAAATCAACAAATTTAACACAACACATCCTCATATCTATACCCATAACCATTGCCAATGCATTCATTTTTTTTTTTTTTGTTTAAAAAAAGAAAACCCTCTTTTGATTTTAAACCAAAACCCTAGGTTTGTCTAAAATCCTCCAAATCCCAATATTATTTACACAACAACAAATAACTAAGTTAAAAATCATAGAAAAGTGTAGAAAATCCATACCTCAAAGCTAGAAGTCGAGCAAAGTAAGGAGGAAACTTTAAAGATGCTCAAACACAACTCTAATCGGATAGAAATGTAGTTCTTGAGACGCTCCACCTTTTTATCGAAGAGAGTAGGATAGAGAAATCACTAGATCTAGGTGAAAATGTAGAGAGAAGGTAGGTTTTAGAGAGAGAGAGAGAGAGTTTCGATCTAGGGTTTTGAGAGAAAAAGATATGTAAAAGGTGCTGTTATGAACTGATATACGCACAGCTCGCTTGAGCGCAAGAGTTGTCGCTCGAGCGACCAGACAGAATAAGTTGTTCCGCTTGAGCGCAAGAAGCTTCGCACGAGCATAGAATGTACACTTCCTGAAGTTTTACAAACAGAAGACCGTCACTTGAGCCTAAGAATTCTCGCTCCAGCGAAGAATACTACCCTCTCAATATCACTGCAGGCCTGCAAAAGTACTAGGAGCTCACAAAGCTCGCTCGAGCGCAAGAAGCTTCACTCGAGTGAAGAGACCAAAATCTGGACAGCAACAATTTGAATCAACGAGCAACTAACCTGTTCCAAACATAGCCAAGGCACTCTAATACTCAATTTCAATGAGAAATAACGGAAAGAGAGACAAAAACAACAATACAGAATCATGGAACTCGAGTCCGAGAAACAATAAAGGTCTGGTCAAAATTGAAATCGCTATAACCTTGAAATCCCAAAACATTTACAATGTTTACATTAAATCCTTGTTTCCAAAACATACACAATATATACAATGTTTTCATATTCTCAAAACATATACAATGCTTTCATATTTCATTAATATAATCAAAATTCCAATACATGTTCCAACATCAACAAATAAGTCTGGATACTTCTCACGGACTTCCAACTCACGTTCCCAAGTTGCTTCCTCAACCCCGTAATGTTTCCACAATACCTTAACCAAGGGAATCATCTTGCCTCGCAAGACTTGGTCTCGGTATCCAAGACACTCACCGGTCTGTTTGCATATGAGGCATCCTCATCTACCTCTAAGTCGGTCCAATCCAACACGTATGATGCATCCTGCTCATACTTCTAAAGCATGCTAATATGAAACACATCATGTACCCTGAAAAGCTTTAGAGGCAAGGCCAAATGGTAGGCTGCCTCTCCAATCCTCTCATGGATCTAAAAAAACCCAATGAATTGATTGGACAACTTCCCACTTTTTCCAAACCTCATCAAACCTTTCCTAGGTGATATCTTCAAGAATACATGGTCTCCCATCTCAATGACAAAGGTCTCCTCCTACGATCGACATAACTTTTCTGCCGACTCTAAGCCATAACCAACCTCTTACGGATAAATGCAACTTTTTTCGTCGTCTCTCGAACTAATTCTGGGCCCAACATTGGTGCATCACCCTTCTCTGCCCAACACACAACGGATCTACACGGTTGACCATACAAGGCCTTAAACGGTGCCATACCAATACTCGATTGGAAACTGTCATTATAAGCAAACTTCACTAAGGGCAAGTGCCTCTCCCACGAACCCTTAAAGTCAAGGACACAATCCCAAAGCATATCCTCTAAAATATGAATGGTACGCTCTGACTGCCCGTCAGTCTGAGGATGATACGCAATGCTAAAGGTCAATCTCGTGCCCAAAGCACTCTGTAGGCTCTGCCACAACCGAGTCGTGAAACGCAGATATCTATCTAAAACAATCGTCATTGGGATCCCGTGCAACCTCACTATGTCTCTAATGTAAAGGTCGGCAAGATAATCTACCGAGTCATTTACGCACATAGGTATAAAGTGAGCTGACTTAGTCAATCGGTCAACTACCACCCAAATGGCATCACTTCCCCGTTGAGTCCTCAGAAGGCCCACAAGAAAATCATCGTGACATGCTCCCACTTCCACTCGGTTATAAGCAAGGGTTGCAACAAACCCGTTGGCCTCTGATGTTTAGCCTTCACTTGTTGACAAGTAAGACACTTCGACACAAACACGGCCACATCTTTCTTCATTCCCCTCCACCAAAATTGGCGACTGAGGTCGGGATACATCTTTGTGCCTCCCTGATGCATTACAAGGTGTGAATGATGAAACTCTCAGAGTACTTCCTCTCAGCAAGACTCTGGCACGAAAAGCAGATCAAGGTATCTAACACTCAAGTCGGAGTACACATTCAAGCCCTTTTGCACCTTCCCATTGAAGATCTTCTTGTAGACACCCCATTTTTGACCGACCTTAAGACTCAGACGTCACCGATTGAGCGCTCGGTGATGTTGCATACTGTGCTCGTTCAGAAGTCTCAGAGTCGCGGCCGTGCGCCCTGCCTCCGGACTTCCGAATTCTCTTTCGTGCCTTGTCTCGGTTTGCGAACCAGACTCGGTTTTCTCTGTTTTCTTTCCTGAGGGAAGGGAGTGGTCCCGTAGATTATCTCCCGGTGGCCGTGAGCTACTTTTCGTGGTCAGAGGCCATTCTCGCCCATTTCGAGCCCGATTCGGTTTGCGGTGCCGTCGCGTGTGCCTCGGCTGGGACCGCCCAACCATCTCCGAAGTTCTCCGGTTTTGGCATACACTGTTTTATAGTTCCGAGGAACACTGGGCCTCGATGCCCACTTCGAACACCACTTCAAGCACCAATGACCCATTTTCGGGACCCCGAATCGCGCGGTTTGGGCCCCGAGCATTCATTTCGCATCCGTTTTCTCCGGATTATGGCAGACATCTGTGATTTAGCATTCCGGTTCACCCTGGGGCCCCTGATGCCCACTTTCAGGTCAGATGCCACTTCCGTGCTCAGAGTTTGCGGGACTCGAATCGCGCGGTTTTGGCCCCGTGCATACATTTTGCATCTGTATTTTCTAATTTATCGTAGGAACGTCTGTTTTGTCATTCGGAGGGACACTGGAGTTGCAGATACGCACTTCCCTGGCGGTCACCACTTCCGGCACTGTTTCATTTTCGGACTCCCGAATTGCTCGGTTTTGGCCCCGAACGTTCATTTCTCATTAGTTTTTGTTCAAACTTGGCAGGTACCTCTGTTTCAACACTAGGAAGATCACTGGGGGGTGAAAGGCCAGCAATTATCCCAGATAACCAGTTTCGCTCCTCCGGAGCCTGCTTTTTCTCACTTCCGCCAATGTTGAACACCTTGGGGTATTTTCTTCCAACAAAAGTTACATATCTGTGTGATCGAGACATGGGAGGACACTTTGGTATCTTTGGTCGGCCGAAACTGTGGGTTTCATTTTGGGCCTCCTTCAAGCTCTATGTTGTGGCTCGCCTTGGTGTTGCCAAATTTCAACCTTGGATCCTTGTTCTACACATCTGGGAGGACACTTTGGTATGGTGGTCGGCCAGCAATTGTTGGTTTCATTTTTGGGCCTCTCCTTCAAGCTCTATGTTGTGACTCCTGCTTCAGAGTTGCCAGATTCCGACCTTGGATCCTTGTTCTACACACTTGGGAGGGCACCTTGGTATGCTGGTCGGCCAGAAAATCTTCAGTTCATTTTTTGGGGTGGCCGGTCGGCTAGGCTGAGTGGCTGGCCGACCAGGTGGGGTGGCCGACCGGCCACCTTGCAGAAAACCACCTGGCCGGCCTGCTTCCCCCTTTCCAGCTCATTACAGCTGTCCGGATATTTTTTGCAAAATATCACCCCATCCGGGGGATATTTTGGGAGGGAAAGCTTGGATGCTTTGCCCTCCCCTTTTACACCTTGTTTTGCCTATTTAAAGGGACCATCATCTCCTTCCTCAAGGTTACAAAAATTTGTCTTCAAGAACACCTAGGCAAAAACCCTAATCTCCATAGCCAAAACCTTCAAAAAAGCTTCAAGTGTTGCTTGATTCCTTCACCAACACCTAGCCTCACCATTCCAACCTTGATTCCAGCAGCTAGGAAGTGAATTTCAGAGGTTGAGAAGCTACAAATCAAAGCCAAGAAGCAAAGAAAGACAAGTCTTCAAGGGTAAGTATTCAAAACCAAGTTTAGGGCTTTTTCTTGATTCATTTTTATACTCTAATTGGTTGAGAATTGGGGCTCCGACCCATACTGCTTTTTTGCTCATATTGAGCCCCTCTACAACATTGTAGAAGGGCTCAACTTCATTTGGTGTTTCTATATACTAGTTCCTTCAATATTCACCAAGTTTGTCACATTTTTGCATGCTAAAATTAACCTATTTGTGTTGATTTTTAGGGGTCCGACCCCTACTTCTTTCTTGCTTATTTTGAGCCCCTCTACAACATTGTAGAGGAGCTCAACTTCATTTGGCCATTGTATCCATCACCTCCTTCAATATTCACCAAGTGTGCCCTTTTTGCATGCAACTTTTGACCTACTTGTGTTTGTTTTTTGGGACTTCGACCCCTACTGGTTTTAGTCTTTTTTTGACCCCCTTTACATGTTTCATGAAGAAGGTTTGGTCATTTGATGTATAGATTGCATGTCTTATGTTATACCCTTTTGTGGCTCCATTTTGCCTTCCATTTCTAGCATGTTTGTCTTATGATTTAGAGGCTGCCATAAACTGCATATATGCTTATTTTTGGGCCCTCTTTCATGTTGTAGAAGAAAGTTTGTCCATTTGGTGTTTGTATATACCACTTCCCATTGTAATGCTCTTTTGGCCTTTAATCTTGTATGATTTTGTTGCCATATCTATGTCTCCTTTTTGGCCATGATTGTTACTGAAATATGCTGTATTTGGGACTGCCTTGCTACTGTCCTTGCTGCCATGATCATATTTTGCATGTATAGCATGGCTATAGGCCATTTTGGGGCTTAATTTCACATTTTCGGGATGATTGCATGCTTCGTTTGTCATTTCGAATTGTTTCGGGGCTGTTTCCCCTTTATTTTAGTGGCTGAAATATGGTTTGCCCGCTTGCATATCATTTCCCATATCATTTTATGCCTTAATGCATTGCCTCGGTTTGCGTGCCTGTGGGCACGCGCTTCGAGGCACCTCCGTTTTATCCGACGGCCTCCTATGTGAGTGAGCTGAGGCTCTCCCATGTTGGTGTAAGCCCATCGTTGCATTTTCGTATGCCATTTGTATCATTTTTGCATTGCCTCGGTTTGCGTGCCCGTGTGCACGCATTTCGAGGCACTCCGTTTTTATCCGACGGCCTCCTATGTGAGTGAGCTGAGGCTCTCCCATGTTGGTGTAAGCCCATCGGGGCATTTCGTGTGCCATTTCATTGTCTTTCATCATCGCCTCGGTTTGCGCGCCTGTGGGCACGCACTTCGAGGCACTTCGGTTTTATCCGATTTTCTATTTCATCATCGCCTCAGTTTGCGCGCCTATGGGCACGCACTTTGAGGCACTTCGGTTTTATCCGATTTTCTATTTCATCATCGCCTCGGTTTGCGCGCCTGTGGACACGCACTTCGAGGCACTTCGGTTTTATCCGATTTTCATCTTTTATCATCGCCTCGGTTTGCGCGCTACCAGGCACGCACTTCGAGGCACTTCGGTTTTATCCGATTTTCATCTTTCATCATCGCTTTGCTTATGCTACCAGGCACGCACTTCGAGGCACTTCAGTTTTTATCCGATTTTCATCTTTTATCATCGCCTCGGTTTGCGCGCCTGTGGACACGCACTTCGAGGCACTTCGGTTTTATCTGATTTTCATCTTTCATCATCGCTTTTGGCGCTACCAGGCACGCATCGCGAGGCACTTCGGTTTTATCCGATTTTCTATTTCATCATCGCCTCGATTTGCGCGCCTGTGGGCACGCACTTCGAGGCACTTCGATTTTTATCCGATTTTCATCTTTCATCATCGCCTCGGTTTCCGCGCCTGTGGGCACGCACTTCGAGGCACTTCAGTTTTATCCAATTTTCATCTTTCATCATCGCCTCGGTTTGCGTGCCCGTATGCACGCATTTCGAGGCACACTCTGTTTTATCTGATTTGGATTCCGTATGCCATTTCCTCGGATTGCGTGCCTGTGGGCGCGCATTTCGAGGCATTTTATTTTAGTTTCATTACATATCGTATTTCATATCATCTCATGCTTGTATGTCATTTTTCTCGATTTGCGTGCCCGTTGGCACGCATTTCGAGACATCTCATTTTCATAGCATTGTGCATGCTATATCATATGTTAGTTGCATTTCATGCATATCATGCATATTGCACGGGAAACGAGGCACGTTTCGTACTCCGAGTAACGGAACGGGTCTCAATTCCCAAGTCACCGACACTCCGGATTATCCATGATGGAGTTAGGTTTTGGTGTGGCATCCATCTACATTCATCCCAATATTGAGTTGTGCAAATCGGCTCCTCGGCCATCATGCATCGATATGCGTGATTGGTGGCGCGAGGATCGAGACATGCATATATTTGTGAAATACACTGCTATGCCCTTTTCCTGCTCTCCGTTGCAGCAAAAATGAAGAATTATCAGCTTTCCGGAATCTGGCACGTAATTCGAGGAAAAGTGTAAACAGAGGCTAATTAGGGCATCCTGGTGGATTTCCGCGCCAAAGCAGTCCAATATGCAACATACATCAGAAGCAAGGCAGTCCTTGGCTTGCACGCCAGTTTTACCGCTTTTATTAATTAATTTGTCAATTAATTAGAATTTGTATATTTATATTCGGACTGTTTATTCTTTTATCCGGGACTGTATACTTATTCGGACCCTCTGCGCGAGGGCAATGTTGTAATAAGGGTGTGTGAGTGTGATGTATGTCTTCCAACCCCCATTTCTTTCTCCCTTTTATTTACCCGCTTTGGATGGTTAGATATAGGGCATATTTCAATTAGCATACAGTATGACAGCATGTTTGCATCATTCATCTGTATTGCATGCATCGGGCTCGGCGCATCATACAAACTGCATCTGTATTTCAATTCCAAATTGAGTACTTGATAACTGTTGCATCTCATATGCCATATTTAGAATAGCCGAGCCTGCTATAGTTGCATTTTGCATGTGTTGCATTAGGCATTTCAGTATATTTAGGATTCATGCATGATTTCTAATCGTTTTCTGTTTTGGCTCGGAGTACTCGGTGAGTTGTTATGCTTTAGCATCCTTGCACGCGTGTGAGTGTTGCCATGAATAGCATGCTTACCATGAGGCTATATGCTTATGTGATATAACTGCCTTGAATGCCTGTGGGTGGAGGTTGAGTTATCTGAATTGGAGCAATTCATCAATTGTTTGTTAAGCCCACTAGATTGTGGCAAAATCTGCATTTTAAGCCTACCTGCGGGTAGCAAACCATATTCAAACAAACAAACATGAAATGTTTTGTTCCATTCGAGCCCAGTCTATACTTGTTTGTCATGAGCATCACATAGTAATCCTAGGCTAATAATCTAATAAGAGCATACAAAGTTTTCAAAAACAGATATCATGGTTAGTAGAGGCGGTCTTTGACCGGCGAGAGGGGTGCTCACGATGTGACCTTCCCTAATCGTACCCAAGTTCCCGAGCCAACTTTGGTGATGACGGACACGTGGCCTTTTGGCACCGAGTCAGGGTTTCCTAAATTTCCCATTTTAAAAAATAGTTAGGGGGCGACTCATTATCCGCAAAGCGATCCATGTTTGGCACTTCTTTCAAAAAATCTTTTTCTCAAGACGATTTGCCGGATTTGGACTCTTTGGTTCAAGATTTGGAACCACAACAAAATCGAGTCCGAATCAGAAGCGAGGTCCTCGCGGGCGTTATTACGATTCGCGACTCACTGGGATTTAGAGAACTTGACTAACTCGTGATATCTCGCTTTTGATTACACTTGTGTGTTTCTTTGCATTGCATTTGCATTGGTGCGCTAGGACACCGTGTTTGCCATCTGCTATTCTGAGCGGTTTCTTGAGGCTTGTCTTGTCAAGGCATGTCCATAAGGCTGATCGATTACTGCTCTGCCAGTATGGGAACACAAACCCCGGTTTTACCGGGGCACCCTTTTTGACCATTCGACCTAGTGCATATTCGAATCCATAGTGACCATTCCAAACTAGGACAGGTTGCTTACCCGTTTATAAGTTGTTTGAAGCCGCTGCGTGCGTAGTGAAACCTTAGTTCCTGACAAAATAGGACAGGGAAACCCTACCCCAACATAGGGGTGTTTTGGCTCTCACTTATCTGTTATGTGCTTGCTAGAGTGCGTCTCTACAGGGAATGCATGTATCAGTTGAGCATTGGGCATCAGGCCTGCGGGCATCGGTTTATCAGTTTGGGTATTAGGCCTGCGGGCATCATTCAGAGTTTGAGAATCAGTTGTCTGCGGATATCCGATTCAGTATTAGGGGAACAAAGGATACAGAACAAAGGATCGATGGTTGAGGATGCGGTATTTCAAATTTTATTAAAACTGTGTGTTGTATGCTCGACTGTGTGTTGTGTATATTTAAATTTAAGCTGTTATGCTGCCCGTTTTTCTGGTCATTTATTTCCTTTTGCTTTATTATCTTTTTGCTAGGACAGTTTGTAGCACAATTGCTTCTGAGCCAGTCGATACTTCCCAAGCAATCTGGACACGAGGTCGCCGACTTACTCGATCCGAGGATCTAGTTGACGGACATCCGGTGTTCCATTCACTACCCCCGGTTATTAGAAGGAGACCGAGAAAACGCAGTCCATCAGAGCAGAGATTACTGGTACAGCAGTCTCCTTTAGTGTCAGACAGTCGGGTTGAGACTCCTCTTTCTGCTATAGAGATACACCTGCCAGTTATTCAGATGGAACAACAGAACACAGCAATGGAGGCGATGATGCGCCAGATGAGTGAGAGCATGAAACAAATGCAAGATGATGCTATCCGCCAGGCGGAGTTTTCAAAACAGCAGGCCACTGTTATGGCCCAACAGTCTGAGTTGATCACCAGATTACAACAGCAGAACACTGCCTCTGCTTCACACCAAGTCCCTTCTCCACTAGGGACACAGCAGGTTCCTCCACCACCCGGGGCCCCATTACCTGAGCCAATATCTACTGGCCAGAATGCTCCTCCAAATCTGCAGAATACCCAAGCTACCCTCCCAAATCCACAAAATGCTCTGCCAAACCCACAAAACACCCAAGAGGACACGGGTCTTCCAACGGGGCTGGCTCCGCCCCCGCTTCTACCACAACTGTCCAAAAACATTACACAGACCTACCCGGACGCTCCATTTGAGTTCGAGGTAGACCAGACAGCTCTGAAATTGAGCAAGTTGGAGAAGCTCTTCAAAAAGTCTCAGGGGGTGAAGGCCATCCCGATATTGAAGACGGTTATCTTGATGTAGCCGTGACATTGCTTTAGATTTAAGATGCCCCAGATCGATCGCTTTGATGGATTCGGAGACCCTATGGTTCACCTCCGGCTATTTTCAGACGTCTTAAGACCAATGGGCCTAACCCGACCGCAAAAGCTTTCTTTGTTCGGTCGAACCCTGTCGGGCGTGGCATCCACTTGGTATTCGAAGCTGGAAGATCAGGTGAAGATAAACTGGGATGAGATGGCCGAGGCCTTCGTGGCACAATATTCATACAACACGCAGATCGAGATCACAACTCGTGATCTCGAGACGACGAGGCAAGAGCCCAAAGAATCTTTCTCTGACTTTGTCACCCGGTGGAGGGCGAAGGCATCGATGATGACCTTAAGACCGACAGACAGAGATCAGATACGGATGATTGTGCGCAATCTCCAGCCAGCATTAATGAAGAAGATGATTGTAGTTCCCTTCCCCACCTTCGCAGATCTGCATGATATGGGTATGCAAATAGAAGATGCGATGAAGCAGGGTCTGTTTGACCAAGACCGGGATCAACCCCGGAGAACATTCAACCGTGGTAGTAATGCAGGCCCGAGTGGCTCTTCCAATACAAGAACTTCAGAGGTCGGAATGGTCACCACCAATCCCCCTCCCCAACCAAGGTCCGCAGCGGCCACACCTTTTTCTGATGCCTCTGGGAGCAGTAACCAAGCTTCAAGGTACCAACCCAGGGGTCAACGAACCTTCTCTCCACTACATATGCCTCTATCCAAAGTCCTCGGGGTTCTAGTCAGAAAAGGGCATCTGAAACCCTTGGAACCGAGGCCCCCTCCAAATCCACTCCCACCTTCCCACAATCCAGCCAAATATTGCAAATATCACCAACAGCATGGTCATGACACCGACCAATGCTATAGGCTGGGCCATGAGGTTCAAGATCTCATTGACAAAAACATCATCCTACCTCCAGAAAAGCCCAATGTCACAACCAACCCACTCCCAGCACACAACCAAGATCCACCCAAAAGAATCAATCTTATCCATACTGGGGGCGTGTCTTACGACCCTAGTATCTACATTACTCCCTCCCACCTACCCAAGCCGGAGGTGTTCCTCCCTGATAGCACGGACTTGTGCATGATGGACACCTCCACAACCCAACCTGAGCCAAAGGTGGTGACCACCGAGAATGGAACGGGCAAAGCCCGAGGAGAGCAAAACTGTTGAGTCTGGGGTGGAGCAATTTGAGAATTTAGCTGGCAGAGCTTATTATCCGAGTGGATATATCTTGTCAACGAGCCAGTCTAAGCTGAGTATGGGGTTGCCGAAAGAGGCTGAGTTGTGTATGATCCGGGGAGATAAGCTTGAATCAGCGGGGGATGATTTGACTGCGGCGGAAGAGGGCTTCGCCAACCTTCAATTTTTCAATGATCAGGAATCGGGTGATGCGTCAATTAACTGGTTCGATTACGAGGAGTCAGCAGAAGTCGTCGGGTGGTTGGATGATCAGCCTGATGTTGTAACATTTGTGGCCGGAAGGGCCGAGGATCAGATTCAATTGCCGGAGAGCGCCGGTACGAAGAATTCCGCTCGAGACCAAGACATTTTGAAAATTGAACAGTTGACACTAGAGGAGCAAGAAAAGAGATGGGATTCTGAGAGAGCCCGAAAAGCAAAGAACCATGAGGAAGTTGAGAGTGCTGTGGGCACGAAAATTGAACATGCTGTGAGCATGCGGGAGGAAAATGCTGAGAGCACAAGCAAGTCGGAACCAGATAGGTGCCTGTTAGATGCTAATGGAATGTGGTGGGAGGACGACGACTTATACCTCGCCCACACAGACGAAGACTGGACAGGTGGCCAACCAGACGGCACCTGGTACCTCGAGGAGGTAGACCATATGACTAGAAGTGGGCGGTATTTCAAGCCCCCACACCTTGATCAACCCGAGGTATCAGGGAAAGATAAGGAGGCAGAAAAACAGAAAGAGAAGCAAGTGGAAGAAGAGGTCAGATCAAGCAGCTAAAGAAAATACAAGCAGATATCTCCATCTGGGGACTGCTTATGGCTTCGAGGGTGCACCGGCAGGCTGTCTTATCTGCCATGGACAGAGCGAAACTCTCCATTGAAACTACGCCGGAACAACTAGTTGGTTTGGTCTTCCCGGGAGGAGGTTCCCCGGCATTGACCTTTACGGACAAGGAGCTGCCGCCTGAGGGCGTGGATCACAACAGACCTCTCTACATCTCTGTAGAATGCAGAGATAAATGGATTCCGGTGGTGCTTGTTGACACTGGGTCCGCTATCAACGTCTGTCCGGCTAGGACGGCTTATGCAATTGGGTTAAAGCCTGCGGACTTCACCCCAACTACTCAAGTGATCAAGGCCTATGATAATACAAGCAGGGATGTCCTGGGGACAGTAAAAATCCAAACCAAGATTGGGCCCGGACAACACGAAGTAGATTTTCATGTCTTGGAGGTCCCTACTTCCTTTAACATGCTTTTGGGGCGACCCTGGTTGCATTAGGTGAAGGCCGTTTCATCTACTCTACATCAAATGGTGAAATACCCCTACGGAAAGGGAGTAGCCATTGTTTTCGGGAATTCATCAATCCATCCCCCTCCGGAGGTATCCACGCCAGTCCTGGAGATTGAACACGGCATGGAGGACATGTTTATATCGGGATTTACTTTGGCTGAGGCCCGGGTGGTGCAAAACATAATGGCTGTGAATGAGGGTTTGTATGTCAGCGCTCAAGCCGTCTACCTCATGAACAAGCTACAGCATATCCTCGATGGGATTGGGAAGAAGCGGCGGAAAGGCGTCGCGGCGTCAAGTGCCACATAATCCACATACCTTTGGATTGGGTTATCTGCCCACCAAAGAAGACTGGACGAGGAAGAAAAAGGAAATGGCCGGCAGGGCCAGAGCGAAGCAGGCTGGGAAGCCTTTTGATCTAATACATAGGACCATCTGGGGTACCCTGAACGGACGCTTCGTCCGGGAGGGGGAAGATTTTCCATTCTGCGGCTTCCCAGAGCCATGGTTTAACGCGGAGAGGAAGCGCGTACCATGTTTCGAAATCTTTTTCGACCTGCAACTATCCGGGGATGACGTCGCCGCAGAGCGGACAGACCCAACAACTGAGACTGAGTAGAATAAGGCAGAGGATGCTGAGGGCACGGAATTGGAAATGGGGGTAGCACTGGCAAGTCTCCTCTCTGATCCTTCGATCGACCAAGATTGCTTGGGGAATAACGTCGTGGTTTCCATGATTGGGGATGAAACGGCTGCGAGCCAACCAGCAGCTATCTTGGACGCATCAATCGCACCCTCTCTCACTTGGCAGTACGAGGAGGGATTCTTATCCAGCAGCTTAAGTCAGTAGTGAGCCGAGTCCGATTCCACCGAAGTCTTCGAGTCGAATCGATTCCACTGACCGAAGTCTGAAGTCTGCACTCTGGGGTGTCAACCCGGATGCCAAAGTCCCGCCTGTGTCAGTTTTTTTCCTTTTCTTTTGAGTCTGTTGTAACAGAACAATCGGACGATTTGGATGAACTTAATGAGAATGAGGTGAATGTGGTTTCCGAGTACTTTTCTGTGCCCCTAATTTATTGTTTAAATCAGGACTTTCAAAATTTTGATCAAAACGACGAGGACGAAGTTCCTCCGGTTTTACAACGACTAATTGAGCAAGAGCAAGAGAGATTTGTTAAGCCATTAATGGATGAAATCATTTTTGTGAACATTGGTACTGATGAGGACCCGCGGCTGGTCCAGATCGGGTCCACGTTGTCTTCGGAGGAACGCGAGCGCTTAGTCGCTTTATTAAAAGATTTCAAAGATGTTTTCGCGTGGTCCTACGAAGACATGCCTGGAATCGATCCTGAGATTGTACAGCATCGGATCCCCCTTGACCCCGAGGCCCGACCTGTCAAACAGAAGCTCAGAAGGATCCGCCCGGACTGGGCTCTCAAGATCAAAGAAGAGGTCACCAAGCAAATTGACGCAGGCTTCCTGCTAGTATCTGAATATCCGACTTGGTTGGCCAATATAGTGCCGGTGCCGAAGAAAGATGGCATGATCCGAGTGTGCGTAGACTTCAGGGATTTGAACAGAGCCAGTCCGAAGGACGACTTTCCCCTACCACACATCGACGAGTTAGTGGACTTTACAGCAGGCCATGCGCTGCTCTCGTTCATGGATGGCTTCTCGGGCTATAACCAGATAGTGATGGCGCCAGAGGACAGAGAAAAGACTGCATTCACTACCCCGTGGGGAACATACTGCTACCGGGTAATGCCGTTTGGGTTGAAGAATGCTGGGGCTACTTATCAACGGGCTGCAACCACAATATTACATGATATGATCCACAAAGAGGTTGAGGTGTACGTGGACGACATGATTGTCAAGTCCAAGGAAAGAGAGGGCCACTACACCGCCTTGCACAAGTTTTTCCAAAGGATCAGGGAATTCCGGTTGCGGCTAAACCCTCAGAAATGTACATTTGGTGTTACAATGAAAAATGTGGGGTTTCGACACACAAAGGGGCATCGAGGTCGACCCCTCCAAAATTAAGGCCATCTTAGAAATGCCACCACCGAGGACTGAAAAGGAGGTGCGAGGCTTTCTGGGTAAAGTGCAATTCATAAGACGGTTTATTTCAAAACTAACCTTGACTTGTGAACCACTTTTTGGTCTTCTGAAGAAAGGCAAGAAGTTCCAATGGGACGGCCGATGCCAAGCAGCGTTTGAGCAGATTAAAGAATATCTACAGAACCCGCCCGTTTTATCACCACCAGAATCAGGGAAACCGTTGATTTTGTACCTATCAGTGACCGAGACCACGATGGGCTGCATGCTTGCGCAAGAGTCTGAAGATAAGGTGGAAAAAGCCATCTACTATTTGAGCAAGAAGATGCTGGAATACGAGACCCGGTATACGCCGTTAGAGAAGGCTTGCTTAGCTTTGGTATGGGCTACCAGGAAGCTGCGGCACTACCTGTTAGCTCACTCTGTAATGCTGGTTTCGCGTCTCGATCCCATCAAATATCTTTTCGAGAAACCAGCGCTTACGGGTAGGCTAGCTCGTTGGTTGCTGTTGCTCTCCGAATTTGATCTTACATATGTGACGCGCAAGTCAGTAAAGGGCAGAGCAGTAGCAGAGTTCCTTGCCGACCATCCGGTTGAGGGGGATGAAGCAGTTGAGTACCTATTCCCAGATGAATCAATTCTGCATATCGACGAGGAAACTTGGACAATGTACTTTGACGGAGCGTCAAATCAACATGGGTATGGGATAGGAGTGTTGCTGATAGCACCCGACAATTCCCGTATCCCTCTAGCCTTCAAACTCCGGTTCAAAGTCTCAAATAATGAAGCAGAATACGAAGCGTGCATTGCTGGTTTGGAAGCACCTCGAATTAGGGTAAGACTACCGACGTCATTGGGGACTCGAACCTTGTTGTGTCTCAAGCTAAAGGAGACTGGAAAGTAAAAGAGAAAAATATGATGATGTATCACCAAACCTTGGATTTGCTGATTCCTCGGTTTGAGAAGCTGAATTTCGCTCATCTATTAAGAGAGAACAACAAGTTCGCAGACGCCTTAGCAACTCTATCATCAATGATAGACATCCCGCGTGGAGTCCGAATGCGCCGATCAAATATTATTGACTGTAAATTTGCACCTGCCTACGAGTCGATTGCAGCCATAGATGAAGTTCAGGATGAGCACCCTTGGTATCACGATATCTGGAATTTCTTGGAAACAGAAACATACCCGCCAGGGGTAAATGCCAAAGACAAGAGGGCAATAAGGAGGTAGGCCGCTCACCATCATCCGTGGAGGTAAACCAGATAGAAGGGGTCATCCGGGAATGCATAAACCGTGTGTTGATGTCAAGAGTCCAAGCGTCGATGGAAGCCATCCACGGGGTGAATGTGGTGCACATATGAATGGGGTGATGTTGGCACGGAAGATCCTTAGACAGGGTTATTATTGGTCCACCATGGAGGAGGATTGTATCGGTTTTGTTCGGCGATGCCACAAATGTCAGATCCATGCAAATCGCATGAACATCCCGCCATCGAAGCTATACAACATGACTTCGCCATGGCCATTTTCAGTCTGGGGAATTGATGTGATCGGAGCCGTCACGCCGAAAGGGTTGAATGGGCATGAGTTCATCCTTGTAGCGATAGATTATTTCACGAAGTGGGTTGAGGCCCAATCTTATGCAGTGTTGAAAGCTTCGCACGTTGCAAAATTCATCAGAAACAACATTATCTGTCGCTACGGAGTCCCAAATGAAATAGTTTCTGACAATGGTTCCCACTTCAAGAAGGAGGTGATTGACTTGTTGGAGAAATACAATGTGGCTTTTCATAAGTCATCTACTTATCGGCCGCAAACCAACGGAGCAGTTGAGGCCGCCAACAAGAACATCAAGCGCATACTACAGAAGATGGTGGAAACCTATCGGGACTGGCCGGATAAGCTGTCGTTTTCTCTATGGGGCTACAGGACTTCGATCAGAACTTCTACTGGGGCGACTCCGTACTCATTAGTCTATGGGATGGAGGCCGTCCTGCCTATTGAGATTGAGGTCCCGTCATTGCGAGTATTGGCCGAGTGCCAGATAGCCGAAGCAGATTGGCAGCAGAATAGATTTGAGGAACTCATGCTTTTCGACGAAAGGAGGTTGAAAGCACTGTACCACATCCAAGGTTATCAACGCAGAATCGCCCGGGCTTTTAATAAGAAGGTTAAGTCCAGGAATTTGAAAGAAGGAGATTTGGTACTCAAGGACAACCGAGCTCCTATCCACGACCCAAGGGGCAAGTTCAGACCTAATTGGACTGGTCCTTACATCATCAAGTCAATCTGGTCAGGTGGAGCTGTGGTTCTGATGGATCTAGATGGCTTGGAGTTTTCCCAACCGATCAACATGGACAAGTTGAAGAAATATTATCCCTGAGAGGCTCGCTAGGCCGAAAACCCGAAAGGGCGACCTAGGCAAAATTCAGAGCATAGAAAATTTGAAAATTAGAAAAACTGAGCTCGCAAGGTTGAAAACACGCAAAGGGCGGCCTTGGCAAAAGTTAGAGCGCAAAAGGAGAGCAAAAATACTCGAGCGAACCTGAGCCTGAACTACGTAAGACTTGATTCCCATCTTTGGGATACGAGGCGCCTTCATCAAGTTCACCACAATCTTTTCCCCGATCAACTTTGTCCATTTTGATCATCTCAGTCATCTTTATTCATCAGTATTTACTGTGATCTCCGGTACAGTGCTGTTCAAACTAGGGGCAACTTTCCGTTGCAGTGGAGTGTTCCGGCATCATCTAAACTAGGGGCAACTTTCCGTTGCCACACATTGCCGAGGCATCTATTCAGACTAGGGGCAACTTTCCAGTTGCTAGGATCCGGGATTGTGCATCTCAGTGACGGATCTCAGGCGTGTCCAGTTCTGATCCATATCGAAAATACTTTTGAAAAGTTTTAATAAAAGTTGACTTTGTTCAAATTAATCTTTTCACAACTAAGACCATTTTTGGACCAAAAGTGGAGAATTTTCAGTATCACAACCTTCAATTTCATTGATTTCAAAACAGAGTTCTTTTGCTCTTGCATACAATTGAAGTTGCTTTTTATTACACTCATAAAGAAAACTTGAAAGTACTAATAAGCAATAAATCTGGGGCATAGTCCAGTCAGATGTCCCTGCGCCCCCTTCCAGAGCTAGTTGAAGCTTCTGATGCCAGCTTAGGCCCAACCTGTGCCTCCTCGTTGAGCCAATCCCAGCACTCATCAGACAAAGTGCAACTGAAAACAGGGGCGGGAGACAAGAGCTCTCTGGTCCTCCAAGCTGTAATATGTCGGGCAAGATGTGCACCTCGGACTGGAAATGTAGCCGGATACTCTATCCCCTCCGGAGGGCAAGTCTGATCATGGCCGAACTGGCGCAGAATACGGAATGGGAAGTAGAATACACAGTGAGTCAAACCGATCAGACGGATCCCGGTATCCTGGAACATGCTGTAGCTCATCGCCGGGAGGTTGAGCCAAGGGCAGCGCCAAGCAATGCGTTCAGCCGACAAGTTGCACATCCATTCAAACCACCAGCTCTCATCAAGAGCATTCACTAGGCGTTGCCGAAAGAAGTAGCCGCGGGCTGAGTAGGCAGGGCAAGAGTCCACAACTCGCAACTTATCCATCAACCATATCTGGGGAGGGATGAAAAATGAGAGAATAAAGAATAGAGAGATGTGCGATGAGAGAAAAGTAAGATAAGGGTTTTGCGAGAAAAATCGAGCCCGAGGGTCGAGTGATGTAAGCAAATACAAGTGAGCTTGGGTGGGAAACATTACCTGTAGCAGTAATGGACTCCCTGCAAACCTGGTTGTCTCTTGGCGGTAGAAAGCATCTAGACCCATCAGTGTCTCGGCCAAAGTCATGGCAATACAACTCTTTCCTTCCCTCAAGCCTTGAGCGACTTCAATCAAGCGGATGCTAGCTCCTCCGGAGCCCGAGATAAACAGAAAATGGGATAGCATGCACAAGCAGAGGGCATGCTGTCGGAAACCTTGCCAATAGTGGTCGCTGCGATCACCAGCATCAGAGAATCGGTAAATCAGGCTCGGGATATCCAACATCCCATTACCAATCAGAGATCGAGCGTCATGCGCGTTGAGACCGCACATTCGCCCTAAAGCTTGGGCGTGGCCGAAACGAGACTGAGGCAAGATCTCTTCTGAGCGTTCGGACTCCATCAAAGCTTGAAAATCTTCAAATGTAGGACATACCTCTTGCCCTCCAAAGCTGAAGACATGCGTCACCGGATTCCAAAACCTTGCCGCGGCATGGAGGAAAGGAAGATGCAGTGGAGTTCGCCTCAACGTGAATAGTGCATTTAAGCCGAAACCCCGGAAATTCAACTTCTCCGAGCCATCTAGAGAAGAAATCCAAGAAGTGAGATTTTCTATGAGAAATGCTTCCATTTTTGTGAGGAAAGGTGATGAAATGAATGAGTTCCAAGAGTGGAGCTTTTATAGAGGGGCAAAACACTATTCAAAGGACACGTGTCACGTTTCTGGCGGATGTGGGGGGGGTGGCCGGCCGGCCACCTATCCTAGTAGGCCGGCCACCTACTACTTTTCAACTGCGAAATGTTTTCGGCCTCGCATTGGTCCTGTTTTGCCCGCCGGAAGAGAGTTTGAAGCACTGTCACGCATCGGGAATGTTGAAGGCCTCAATTTCTCTCAGTTTTGGATACATTCCATCATCCAGATCGTCCATCGGAAATACATTTTGTTTTGTTTTGCTTATCGAGTTGTTGTTTTGCTTATCGAGTTGTAAGTTTTGTCGAGCTGTCGCATTTTGTGTTTTGAGTTGTTACTTTTTCATTACACATGTTTGTTAAGTCTTGTCGATTGAGTCGTTAACATTGTTGTACTTTGTTTATCGAGTTGTAAACTTGCTAAGATTCTGTTTTATGTCTTAGTAAGTCGTTTTGTTTTGATTTGTTGCGTCGGTTCACTACCTGACCCAATAAATACATGAAGCACATTTGATTCAAATCCACTTTGTGCGAAGTAATGCGATGCGATGCTAAGAATTTCAAATACACAATATCTTTTCAACAGCCGTTTCATTTCATCATGTTTTACAGCAAAATAAAGGTACAAGTTTTACAGAAAATAAAACTGCCTAACAATGTGCAAAGTGCTACAAACTACTAGCTAAAAAGTAGAATAAAGCAGGAAATAACATCAGTGCCCTCGGGAGCGGGAATGGGGAGGCCCTCTCATCCTCTTCATGGATAATCTCTACATAGTCATCACCATCCGGATCGGAGCTGTCATCCTCCGGATCCTCAGCTCGTCTCCGCCTCGAACCAAGACCGAGCCTCCTCCCGTGATATGTATTCCGACACACGCTCTGCGACCTCCTCCTCATCTTCCTCCTCCTCAATGATTACCTCAAGGCTCAAGGTGACGACCCCGCCTCGAGAAGGCCTAGACGGCCTCCCCGAGAAGGCTGGATGGCCCAAGACTCGAACAGTGCCCAAGGCCTCGACCTCTCCGAGAAGGCCCGGGTGGCCCAGCCTATGTCTGAGCATATACAGGAGGCATCTGAAAATGAGAGGTGCAATACATCAGTTCAAATATAAAAAGCAGATGCAAATGCAGTATGTGGGTGTGTGTGCGATGTGTTCTACACACTTATCAAGGCAAAGAATGCTCAAAACCAAAGATATTGATGTAAATATGATAGATGCAAGAGAGATGAACAGTACCTGCACACCCACGATGCTCATCTGCGTCTCCCTCCGTAAGATCATGCCCTCGAATGTGGCCAAGATCCCGAAAGCTTCGTCAGATACTCAACCGAGGTCGCAAATATACATGCAAAACTATCAGTAAAGGAATCAATGTCCAAATATCTGACTGATAAATCAAAGCTGAAAAACATACCGGGGGCGAGTCAGGGTCTCTAACATATCTGTGATCAGGCAGGGGGGGCTCTAGCGGAATCTGGTAGGGCGTCCCAAATCGCCAATTCGTCAATTCGGTCGGCATCTCTGGCCATCCAGGGTGATCAAGAGTCGGAGGGATCGGAGGAATAGAACTACCTCTACCTCGAGATTCCCTAGCCCTGCTAGAAGAGGGGATGTCTGCAGCACGGGCGCGACTCGAAGATGGTGCGCCAGTGGACCTCGATGGCAGGAGCCCAGACTCGATCAAAGGGGGCATCAGATATATGCGGCGATAGGTGGCGTAGCTCCCCTCAATGAGATATAGCAAAGCATCAGTGCCCTGCATGTCCCTAATGACCTCCTCATCAGATAGCCTGTCGGCGGTCCGCATAGTGGCTGGAGGCACAGCAGGAGGGTCCTGAACCTCATGTCCCCACACCTGACGCTGAAAGCGTTCCCGAGAACCAAGCTCGCCGACCGTCCTCGGCAGAACTCAGACTCGAACTAACCGACCCTCCAGGGTACTGATTCTCGAGGTCGTCGCCAAAGACTGCCCAAGGCTGCCAGGTGATCTGCGGATAACCAGTGCGTAAATCAATCAGAAATCAGAATATACAAAGCAGATCAAAGATGAAGATGAAAAGAACTGAGAGTTCTGAAATACCTCTGTCGCTCGAACAGTATCAAAGTACCGTCGCAGGGAAGAGAGAGTCTCTCGAGGCCTCGGTAGATGCTCACCATCAAACATCAATGAATACGGAGTCATAGGAGGTCTTGCCACCTCCATCTCCGGAGCTAATGTCGGGAAATACGCATATACCCATAGCTGAGAAAAGCAGTGCGGGATGTGAAGACAATGTGCTAAAGGGCAGAATACAGACTGCAAAGTGCGCCGTGTGTGCAGTGAACAAGTAATGAGGAGCAAAATGTAAAGCAAGAGGACAGAATGTACCTCCTGTGCTCTCCAAGAGTCAGCCGAGTAAGTCCCTCGTGTGAGAGATCAAGGCTCATGTAACAAGACAGGTAGCCAAAGCCGCCTAATCATACTGACCGACCTGTGATAGGTCTACCAAAGCACTCAGTAGGTACAACCCGACCATGTTCCCTCTATCGGCAAACAGAGTGGTGCCAAAGAGGAACATGAGGAAACCGCGGGTATACTGCTCGATCTCTGTGGGAGACTCAGGCTCCATCTGTGGCCGTCGAAAATGGGAGGAGAACCAAGTATGCCGAACCCTCCTGCACCTCTGCTTACAAGGCGGGTCCCCAATAGATGTATCCAAGCAGCCTCCCACTGACCCATATCCTCGTCATAGGGAATAGGTCCACCGCCTAAGTCTAGGCCGGTGAGCATGGCGAAGTCCAGCGGGGTCATGGTCATATCCCCGGTCGCAGAAAAGTGGAAAGAATTGGTGGTGTCCCACCATCTCTCCGCTAGAGCAAGAATAAGGTCCTATCGATCAGCGAGGAGATAATCCTCGCAGAAGGTCCGAACTCAAAAATCAACTAACTCTCGGACAGCTCGAGCTCAAGATACCACTCCTCAAGGTGGAGCCATATCCTCGTGATCAGGCGAAAGGACGGCTCGCAAATGAAGTGAGAATGAGCTGTGTGCAAATGAAGTGAAAATGAGCTGCCTGCAAATGAAGTGAAAATGAGCTGTGTGCAAATGAAGTGGAAATGATCTGCGTACAAATCAGAGTTTGGGACTGTGTGTTCTACTTCAAATCAGTGGGCTGTGTGTTCGCTTCAATCAGTGGGCTGTGTGTTCACTTCAAGTTTGGGACTGTGTGTTCTACTTCAAATCAGTGGGCTGTGTGTTCGCTTCTAATCAGTAGGCTGTGCGTTCGCTTCAAGTTTGGGACTGTGTGTTCTACTTCTAATCAAGCAATGTGTTCGTTCGCTTAATCGATGGCCGTTAAGCTTCAAGTTTGGGACTGCGTGTTCTACTTCTAATCAGTGGGTTGTGCGTTCGCTTCAAGTTTGGGACTGCGTGTTCTACTTCTAATCAGTGGGCTGTGTGTTCGCTTCAAGTTTGGGACTGTGTGTTCTACGTCTAATCAGTGGGCTGTGTGTTCGCTTCAAGTTTGGGACTGTGTGTTCTACGTCTAATCAGTGGGCTGTGTGTTCGCTTCAAGTTTGGGACTGTGTGTTCTACTTCTGATCAGTGGGCTGTGTGTTCGCTTCAAGTTTGGGACTGTGTTCTACTTCGATCAAGGCCGTGTGTTCGCTTCTAGTTTGAGACTGTGAGTTCTTCTCAATCGATTAAATGTGTGTTCGCCTAACTGGCCGTGTGTTCAAGACATCAAAGTTTAGTGTGTGTTCTACTTTTAATCGAGAATGTGTGTTCGCTTCAATCTGGCCGTGTGTTCAAGACATCAAAGTTTAGTGTCAGGTGTTCTACTTTTAATCAATGTGTGTTCGCTTCAACTGGAACTGTGTGTTCAAGACATCAAAGTTTAGTGTCAGGTGTTCAAGTTCTGGCCGCGTGTTCGTAAAATCTGAGTTTTGGGACTGTGTGTTCTACTTTTAGTCAGTATGTGCTGTGTGCTCATTTACAACTTCGGGTTGTCTCTTCGGTGAATTAATATTTGAGTCGTGTTCAATTTCTAACTAATGTGCACCGTATGCTCACAATTATTCAATATGCCAGATGTTCATGAAATTCAAGTGTTTAAGTCACATGCTCAGGATGCAAGTATCATGTCGTAAGTTAAGCTGCGTGTCTAAGCATGGCAAAGGAATGAAATGCAAGAAAAGTACAGAAGATGAAGTAAAATACCTCTCGTGCCCCGTGAGAGAGGTGCTGCTCCGGCTCTCGCAGAAGGAGATCCCCCGGTACCCGATCATTGAAATCGGTGAAGTGACGAAAACTAGCTCGTGGTAGCCTATGTACCGCGGGGGCATATCGCTCGGGAATAAAGGGGCGGACCCTCGGGGACAATGTCATAAAGTCATAATCATCTCCGGCACCTAGAAAACCTCCGCCGTGAGGGAAATAGCCTGCCATATCGAAAAATCTGCAAAGAGGAGCAAAAATGAGCAAAATAGGCCAAAGTTGGAAAAAGTCAACAAAAGTCAACTCTTGGGAAATAAAAAGTCAACAAAAGTCAACTCCCGGAAAATTTTCCAAATAATGAGACAAAATTACCTCAAGTGGTGAAAATGAGAAAAGAAGCTCCGAAGTCAAAATTTAGTCGCTCCAAAGTGCTTAAATCTGAAAGATTTTGCGAAAACAACTCGCGTGGGAGGCCGAGGGGCGCGTATAAAATGCAGATCTGAAAGAGAAAGTGGCTTAGAGAGCAAGAGGAAGAAGTTTTGCAACTTTGGGTGTGATTTCGGAGGCAATGGAGGTGTGTATATATAGAAAATGCAAAAATGACCAAAATGCCCCTACTTTTGGGTAAGTGGCCGACCGGCCACCTAACCTGGCTGGCCGGCCACCCCCTTTTTCTCCCCTGGCCGATGGCCTCTCCTAGGGAGGAGACTTGGCTGACCATCTTCCCCCCTCCCTCCCCTATCTCTCTACAAATTTTGAGGAAAATCAGAGCTCCCGGGACCCGAAAAAGTTGAAGAAAAGTGCACTTTCTGGCGCCGAATTGCTCCGCTGAAACTTTAACTGCAATAATTGACATGTGTCTCATCATTATTCATCCAAATCGGGGTGTATCCTTTTTAAACATGTTGTGACCTCTCCGGGAGGTGAATCAGAGGCCGCGATCGGGTTGCCGTCGCCGGAATGCGCGTTTTCCAGCCCGTTATTGTGCAACAACCGGGCACCCTGATTTGTGCTCATTTTGCATTATTTGGCTCATAATTTGCATTCTCATGAATATTTTGTATTGACGTGCATGATTTCTTGGTATACGTTACTTCTGTGCTCAAACATACATTGTCACGCGTTATCTTTTCTCGCGTTGTGGTGCATCCTTTCACCGACACTGCGTGTGTCGAACTTTTGGAATCATAGGAATCGCATTGAATATATGTTGTTGGCATATTGTTCTTGTTGCATTTCTCTATTTTGCAGGCACGATATTGTATGTACGGTTCATTTGAAATTTGGTCAAAGCGACTGCATTTAATCGCGCTGGTATCGTATCTTCTCCGTGTGAGACGCGACGAGAATTGAATGATTCTCCGCATTCCTAACTGCATGAAATGTAGTTGTTTGCTTTGCATTCTTGCTTAAAACTGTTGCATCTATTTGTCAATACTTGTTTCATTACAGCTTGCTGCATTTGCATGATCACCTGGCTCCGTGCCTATCATTCGCATTTTGCCCCCCCCCCCCGCCTGCGGGCACACTTTCTTTGTTTATCTTGTTTGATTGTCTCAGTCTTCGGCCTTGTCAAAAATGGGTCGTCTCTGGGCTTTGACATTCACTCCCGTCACTTCTTGACTTCCGAGTTCTGTCAAAGAGGGGCAATCAGAGACACCCCATTTTTGACCGACCTTAAGACTTCGAGCGTCACCGATTGAGCTTCGGTGATGTTGCATATCAGTGCTTTCGTTCGAAGTCTCAGAGTCGCGCCGTCGCCTCCGGACTTCGAATTCTCTTCGTGCCTTGTCTCGGTTTGCGAACCGGACTCGGTTTTCTGCTTTTCCCGAGGGAAGGGAGTGGTCCAGAGATTATCTCCTGGCCGTGAGCTACTTTTTCGTGGGTCAGAGGCCATTCTCGCCCATTTCGAGCCCGATTCCGGGTTTCGGTCGAGCCGTGTGCCTCGGCTCGGGACCGCCCAACCATCTCCGAGTTCTCCGGTTTTTGGCATACACCTCTGTTTTATAGTTCCGAGGAACACTGGGGCCTCTGATGCCCACTTCGCAGCCGAACACCACTTCCGGCACCCGCAGCCCATTTTCGGGACCCCGAACTGCGCGGTTTGGGCCCCGAGCATTCATTTCGCATCCGTTTTCTCCGGTTTTTGGCAGAGACCTCTGTTTTAGCATTCCGAGGAACCCTGGGGCCCCTGATGCCCACTTCGTGGCCGTATGCCACTTCCGGTGCCTGTAGCCGGTTTTCGGGACCCTGAACTGCGCGGTTTTGGTCCCGAGCATTCATTTTGCATCAGTTTTCTCTGATTTTTGGCAGGAACCTCTGTTTTGTCATTCCGAGGGACACTGGGGTCGCAGATACCCACTTCGCTGCCGAACACCACTTCCCAAGACCATGCCCATTTTCGGGATCCCGAATTGCTCGGTTTTGGCCCCGAACGTTCATTTCTCATTAGTTTTTGTTCAAACTTGGCAGGTACCTCTGTTTCAACACTAGGAAGATCACTGGGGGGTGAGAGGCCAGCAATTATCCCAGATAACCAGTTTCGCTCCTCCGGAGCCCGTTTTTCTCACTTCCGGGCCAATGTTGAACACCTTGGGGGTATTTTCTTCCAACAAAAGTTACATATCTGTGATCAGGAGACATGGGAGGACACTTTGGTATGCTGGTCGGCCAGAAACTGTGGGTTTCATTTTTGGGCCTCTCCTTCAAGCTCTATGTTGTGGCTCCTGCTTCAGTGTTGCCAAATTTCAACCTTGGATCCTTGTTCTACACATCTGGGAGGACACTTTGGTATGGTGGTCGGCCAGCAATTGTTGGTTTCATTTTTGGGCCTCTCCTTCAAGCTCTATGTTGTGACTCCTGCTTCAGAGTTGCCAGATTCCGACCTTGGATCCTTGTTCTACACACTTGGGAGGGCACCTTGGTATGCTGGTCGGCCAGAAAATCTTCAGTTCATTTTTTGGGGTGGCCGGTCGGCTAGGCTGAGTGGCTGGCCGACCAGGTGGGGTGGCCGACCGGCCACCTTGCAGAAAACCACCTGGCCGGCCTGCTTCCCCCTTTCCAGCTCATTACAGCTGTCCGGATATTTTTTGCAAAATATCACCCCATCCGGGGGATATTTTGGGAGGGAAAGCTTGGATGCTTTGCCCTCCCCTTTTACACCTTGTTTTGCCTATTTAAAGGGACCATCATCTCCTTCCTCAAGGTTACAAAAATTTGTCTTCAAGAACACCTAGGCAAAAACCCTAATCTCCATAGCCAAAACCTTCAAAAAAGCTTCAAGTGTTGCTTGATTCCTTCACCAACACCTAGCCTCACCATTCCAACCTTGATTCCAGTAGCTAGGAAGTGAATTTCAGAGGTTGAGAAGCTACAAATCAAAGCCAAGAAGCAAAGAAAGACAAGTCTTCAAGGGTAAGTATTCAAAACCAACTTTTAGGGCTTTTTCTTGATTCATTTTTATACTCTAATTGGTTGAGAATTGGGGCTCCGACCCCTACTTCTTTTGTGCTCATATTGAGCCCCTCTACAACATTGTAGAAGGGCTCAACTTCATTTGGTGTTTCTATATACTAGTTCCTTCAATATTCACCAAGTTTGTCACATTTTTGCATGCTAAAATTAACCTATTTGTGTTGATTTTTAGGGGTCCGACCCCTACTGCTTTCTTGCTTATTTTGAGCCCCTCTACAACATTGTAGAGGAGCTCAACTTCATTTGGCCATTGTATCCATCACCTCCTTCAATATTCACCAAGTGTGCCCTTTTTGCATGCAACTTTTGACCTACTTGTGTTTGTTTTTTGGGACTTCGACCCCTAATGGTTTTAGTCTTTTTTTGACCCCCTTTACATGTTTCATGAAGAAGGTTTGGTCATTTGATGTATAGATTGCATGTCTTATGTTATACCCTTTTGTGGCTCCATTTTGCCTTCCATTTCTAGCATGTTTGTCTTATGATTTAGAGGCTGCCATAAACTGAATATATGCTTATTTTGGGGCCCTCTTTCATGTTGTAGAAGAAAGTTTGTCCATTTGGTGTTTTTATATACCACTTCCCATTGTAATGCTCTTTTGGCCTTTAATCTTGTATGATTTTGTTGCCATATCTATGTCTCCTTTTTGGCCATGATTGTTACTGAAATATGCTGTATTTGGGACTGCCTTGCTACTGTCCTTGCTGCCATGATCATATTTTGCATGTATAGCATGGCTATAGGCCATTTCGGGGCTTAATTTCACATTTTCGAGATGATTGCATGCTTCGTTTGTCATTTCGAATTGTTTCGGGGCTGTTTCCCCTTTATTTTAGTGGCTGAAATATGGTTTGCACGCTTGCATATCATTTCCCATATCATTTTATGCCTTAATGCATTGCCTCGGTTTGCGTGCCTGTGGGCACGCGCTTCGAGGCACCTCCGTTTTATCCGACGGCCTCCTATGTGAGTGAGCTGAGGCTCTCCCATGTTGGTGTAAGCCCATCGTTGCATTTTCGTATGCAATTTGTATCATTTTTGCATTGCCTCGGTTTGCGTGCCCGTGTGCACGCATTTCGAGGCACTCCGTTTTTATCCGACGGCCTCCTATGTGAGTGAGCTGAGGCTCTCCCATGTTGGTGTAAGCCCATCGCGGCATTCCGTGTGCCATTTCATTGTCTTTCATCATCGCCTCGGTTTGCGCGCCTGTGGGCACGCACTTCGAGGCACTTCGGTTTTATCCGATTTTCATCTTTCATCATCGCCTCGGTTTGCGTGCTCGTATGCACGCATTTCAAGGCACACTCTGTTTTATCTGATTTGCATTCCGTATGCCATTTCCTCAGATTGCGTGCCTGTGGGCGCGCATTTCGAGGCATTTTATTTTAGTTTCATTACATATCGTATTTCATATCATCTCATGCTTGTATGTCATTTTTCTCGGTTTGCGTGCCCGTGGGCACGTATTTCGAGACATCTCATTTTCATAGCGTTGTGCATGCTATATCATATGTTAGTTGCATTTCATGCATATCATGCATATTGCACGGGAAACGAGGCACGTTTCGTACTCCGAGTAACGGAACGGGTCTCAATTCCCAAGTCACCGACACTCCGGATTATCCATGATGGAGTTAGGTTTTGGTGTGGCATCCATCTACATTCATCCCAATATTGAGTTGTGCAAATCGGCTCCTCGGCCATCATGCATCGATATGCGTGATTGGTGGCGCGAGGATCGAGACATGCATATATTTGTGAAATACACTGCTATGCCCTTTTCCTGCTCTCCGCTAAAGAAAATGAAGAATTATCGACTTCCTAATTTGGCACGCAATTCGAGGAAAAGTGTAAACAGAGGCTAATTAGGGCATCCTGGTGGATTTCTGCGCCAAAGCAGTCCAATATGCAACATACATCAGAAGCAAGGCAGTCCCTGGCTTGCACGCCAGTTTTACCGCTTTTATTAATTAATTTGTCAATTAATTAGAATTTGTATATTTATATTCGGACTGTCTATTCTTTTATCCGGGACTGTATACTTATTCGGACCCTCTGCGCGAGGGCAATGTTGTAATAAGGGTGTGTGAGTGTGATGTATGTCTTCCAACCCCCATTTCTTTCTCCCTTTTATTTACCCGCTTTGGATGGTTAGATATAGGGCATATTTCAATTAGCATACAGTATGACAGCATGTTTGCATCATTCATCTGTATTGCATGCATCGGGCTCGGCGCATCATACAAACTGCATCTGTATTTCAATTCCAAATTGAGTACTTGATAACTGTTGCATCTCATATGCCATATTTAGAATAGCCGAGCCTGCTATAGTTGCATTTTGCATGTGTTGCATTAGGCATTTCAGTATATTTAGGATTCATGCATGATTTCTAATCGTTTTCTGTTTTGGCTCGGAGTACTCGGTGAGTTGTTATGCTTTAGCATCCTTGCACGCGTGTGAGTGTTGCCATGAATAGCATGCTTACCATGAGGCTATATGCTTATGTGATATAACTGCCTTGAATGCCTGTGGGTGGAGGTTGAGTTATCTGAATTGGAGCAATTCATCAATTGTTTGTTAAGCCCACTAGATTGTGGCAAAATCTGCATTTTAAGCCTACCTGCGGGTAGCAAACCATTTTCAAACAAACAAACATGAAATGTTTTGTTCCAATTCAGACGGCCCAGTCTATACTTGTTTGTCATGAGCATCACATAGTAATCCTAGGCTAATAATCGAATAAGAGCATACAAAGTTTTCAAAAACAGATATCATGGTTAGTAGAGGCGGTCTTTGATCGGCGAGAGGGGTGCTCACGATGTGACCTTCCCTAATCGTACCCAAGTTCCCGAGCCAACTTTGGTGATGACGGACACGTGGCCTTTTGGCACCGAGTCAGGGTTTCCTAAATTTCCCATTTTAAAAAAATATTTAGGTGGCGACTCATTATCCGCAAAGCAGTCCATGTTTGGCACTTCTTTCAAAAAATCTGTTTTTCTCAAAACGATTTGCCGGATTTGGACTCTTTGGTTCAAGATTTGGAACCACAACAAAAATCGAGTCCGAACTGTAGCGAGGTCCCTCGCGGGCGTTGTTACACTTCTCCTGGAGGGATTCTACCTCAAGGTCACCTCTCTGTGCTTCTATCACTCATTTTATAAGTGTAGGTCGTACAACAACCGAAAACAAGGCCGCAGACTCAACAGACTCGCTAAGATGCAAATCAAACTCCCCAATAGCACCCAACATCTCCCATTCTCGGATGGCAATACAAGCTACACTGCTAATTGACTTCCTATTCAAGGCATCGGCCACAACATTAGCCTTTCCCGGATGATAATGTAGCTTGAAATCATAATCCTCTATAAACTTCATCCACCTCCTCTGCCTCAGATTCAAGTCTTTCTGTGTTAACATATATTTCAGACTTTTGTGATCAGAAAACAACTCAAACTTCTTACCATACAAGTAATGCCTCCAAATCTTTAAGGCAAAGATCACCGCCGCTACCTCTAGGTCATGAGTAGGGTAGTTCCTCTCATGTTTTTTCAACTGTCATGAGCCATAGGCTACTACCTTTCCTTCTTGCATGAAAACACAACCCAAACCTTCTCGTGAGGTATCACAATCCACCGAATAGCCCAAACCCATCTCTAGAATAATCAAAATCGGGGCAGTGGAAAGTCTAACCATAAGGTCTTGAAAAGACTTCTCACAGGTCTCATTCCACACAAACTTGATCCTTTTCCTTGTCAGTCTAGTCAATGGTGAAGATGGCTTAGAGAGATCCTTCACAAATCTACGATAGTACCAGCCAACCCTAAAAAACTACGAATCTCGAAAGCATTCTTAGGTGGTTCCCGATCTTGCACTGCCTCTATCTTTGATGAATCGACAGTCACCCCTTCCCCAAATACCACATAGCCTAAGAAATTAACCTCTCTTAGCCAGAATTCACATTTTCCAAACTTGGCATACAGTTTGTGGGCTCTAAGTAACTCAAGTACTACCCGCAAGTGTTCCTCATGCGCCTCCTCAGAGGGTGAGTAAATCAAGAAGTCGTTCACAAAGACAACCACAAAATGGTCTAGGAACTCAAGGAAGATCCAGTTCATCAAATCCATAAACACAGCTAGTGCATTGGTTAGCCCAAAAGGGCATCACTAGAAACTCATAATGGCCATACTGCGTACGGAATGTCGTCTTCGGAATGTCCTCCTCCCTCACTCTCAACTGGTGATAACCCGATCTCAAGTCAATCTTAGAAAAATAACAAGACCCCTTCAATTGATCAAATAAGTCATCTATACTAGGCATTGTGTACTTGTTCTTAATAGTTATCCGGTTCAATTTCCGGTAATCTATACAAAGTCATAACGCACCATCTTTCTTTTTCGCAAAAAGTGTCGGTGCTCCCCAAGGTGAAGTACTAGGGAAATAAAACCCTTATCTAACAAATCCTAGAGTTGAATCTTCAACTCACTCAACTCGGCAGGTGCAAATCTATACAGTGCCATAGAAATCGGTGACGTGCCAAACACTAAATCAATAGAAAACTCGATCTCTCGATGAAGTAGTAAACTGGTAAGATCATTCGGAAAAACATCCGGGTATTCACAAACTACCCTTGGCAACTCAACTTTGGCTTCATCACACTCAATACTCAAGAAGTTAGCAAGAAGGCAACTCAGCTCACTCCGCCTATGCGGGTCATACACCAGTGATAAGACTCTACCAACCTGGTCCCCCAAGAAATAAAAGCAATCACCGCTCAAGGTACATATAGTAACCCTTTGACGGTAACAATCTATAATAGCCTGATATGATGACAACTAGTCCATACCCAAAATAACGTCCAAACTAAACATATCAATCAATACAAATGCAAAAAAAAGTCGGCGATTGGCAACCTCTATGTCATAACCATGACACCCCTACTTCAAAACAATCTCACTACTAATAGGTGACTCTACACAGATAGGAGATGCTAACTAAGCCAATTCTAACCCCAAAATTGATACAAATGTAGACAAAATAAATGAACGGGATGCACCCATATCAATTAACACATTAGCAACTGAATTGCAAAACAAGAAGGTACCTCTTACTACCGACGACGCTGGTACTAGATCTGGCGCGGCAACATCATACACACACTATAGGTCTCTGCTCAACCTACTCAGCCCTTCAAGTGTAAGTCTAATGTACTGACTAAACCGAAGAGGCTTCGTGATTGGCCCTCGAGGCCTGTGCTGACTATGCAGACTGATGGCTATGTGTCTGTCTTGAACCAGACGCACCAGGTGTGCCACCCAACTGAGGGCAAAATCTCCTCATGTCCCCCGCCTGCCCACACTGATAACAAGTGAGCGGCTACCCTTTCCCTTGACTCTGGCTCTAAGAATGAGCCGAAGACGATGCAAACCATTGTCCTCCTTCTCTCTGTGGGCAAGCTGGAGACTTGTAGCCCAACTGGCCACACTTGTAACAAGTGAAATCTCCATGACCACCTCTCCCAGAACTTGAAGTCGGCACTGGAAAAGTGGACCTTGACTGAGCTCCCTGGGACTGCTGTGGGATAGGACCCCTCTGCCTTTTACTGTCCCCTTGAACATCTTGACTCCTCTTAAAGCTCCTTAACCTCTCCCCCAACTGAATCACGGTCTCAAGATGAGCCGCCGCCTCCACAAGGCGTCCATAATCTCTAATCATCGACCTGGACACCTTGAACATTAGCCCGGTCCACAATCTCTTCTCAAACTCTAGACAACGGCGCTCCTCAGTTGCCACGAGTTCCAGTGCAAACCTCGACAAGCTCATAAATGTGGCCTCAAACTCGACTATCGGAGTGTTCAACTGCACCAGCTTGGAAAACTGGTCTCTCAACTTCTCCCTAACCGTGGGAGGTAGAAACTTGTCTTACAAGATGCTGACAAAAGCCTCCCAAGTCAACCCAATGCGCTTACGTGCATACTTACACCACTGGCCTGCATCTCCTTTCAGTTGGAAAGATGCCAAGGTCATTCGCAACTGGTCGTCCTCGATGCCAAGCATCTTGAACGTTTCCACTATTTGCTCTATCCACTCATATGCTTTCAGTGGTTCTTTGGGATCACCCACAAACTCATCCAAATTCGACTGGAAAAACTCTCACTTCAAGAAAGATGGCCCTGCCTCAGCTAGTTGGGCCTAGACTTGATTCTCAGCTCTGAGAATGTCCATAGACTCCCGCAACACTCGGACCATTACACGGGCTGAGGCACCCATGGCTTACTGATCTACTGGTTTGGCCACAATGGCCTGACCAACACCCTCCTCCTATGTTAGAATATCATCCTGTATCAGCATCTCTTGCTGTCTAGGCCTACCACGCCTACCACCACGACCATGTCCTAACATCCTAGTAAAGGTAACAAAAGAGATTAGCACATTTACAAATGTGCCAAAGCTAACTGACTCACGTCCTAATATGGTGGACAACAGTAATTCACTCCACATAAGCATGTAGTCAAATAAACACATACGAATTTCATTCCCTAATAATGACCCTCCCGCGGTGTTGCCAGAGTTCCAATTAGAAACAGCAGTGATCAAGTGCTCTTCTAATAGGACTTCCAGAAACCCATAGACTGAATCAACATCCTAGAAACTAAATCACTTACCCATAGAATCACATAAGTATGTTATCATGTACGTACTTTGTACATACTAAAGTCTCTATTGAGCGAGACAAACCCATTATGGTGCTAACCACTTCCCACGTATCCAAAGTATTCAAACCCAGTACGCTCTGCTACCAAGTTGTAACGCCCTCAAAATAATCAGAATATTCCAATTCCAAACACGAGTACAAAGTGATATGGATAAAGTACGAAGCCTTCATTCATTAAAGTTAATGTACAAAAGGGGACACATGAGATACAGATTCATAAATTGTTCATCCTGAATCTACAACATGTGTTACAAATGGCAAAACGTAATGAAAACTAAACAAATATTCATATGCCCTAAAGGCTTACATCTTTCCAAGTCACTACTTGGTTACAACAAAATGAGTCTAGCTCAATACAATTAAGCCATTGGCTATACAAAAATGAATACAATAAAAAAGAAGCTCTTGCTCCAAATCTCCCAAATCTACTGTCTTGGCGGAGGCATATCTCCAACACCTGAAAATGGTTTTTCCCAAGTAGGGTGAGTCAAATCCCAGTAGAAACAATCTATCACAATATATGAATCTTAACAAAGATATAAGTATAATGTGCATATACAATGCCGATGGTAAAATTATTAATATTCTACAAGATCATAATATGCCAAGTTTTATATTTCGATCCATTTTATCCCAATTCATTTCAAGTCAATTCATTTCACCTCAACTCATGAGTCAAATTCGTTGTTATCCAGACAACCTAACTGAGGCTACAACTCAGTGGTTCTCTAATCAATACAACCAGTACACAAACACTTCAATTTGTCATTTTACGAAAATTTCATTCGCAAGAATCGACACCCATGTATACGCGCGATTTCGGGACTTTCAGCCTGGACACACAGGCTAATTTAATTTAATGGAGTCTATCCCCTTTGTTCTCTCAAACACAGAGTACATCCTCTTTCTCTGCCCAAATATCATACATATACAATGTATTAACACATAGTCATATTCAATGACACTATTAAGAGATTAGTTTCAAAACACCTAATCCTCATGCAATTTCTACAACAATCATAGCTATCCTCTACCGATAGCCCAAAATAGGTATTTCTAAACAGATATACAGTCTCCAAAATAGATAAATTACCCAAATTTCAATAGGTGAGAGATAATACACATCTAATTCCACAATTATATAAACGTTAATCTAATTTCATATTCCCAAAACCAATTTCATTATTTGTACAAAATAATTATTTGAAACATTTTAGGGCAAAACTTTATTCTCTCCCAAATCCAACCCATGTGTCAAAATCAATAAATTTAACACAACACATCCTCATATCTATACCCATAATTATTTTCAATACGTTCATTTAATAAAATAAAATAAAAAAACCTTTTTTGATTTTAAACCAAAACTCTAAGTTTGTCTAAAATCCTCCAAATCCCAACATTATTTAAATCATAGGAGAGTGTAGAAAGTCCATTCCTCAAAGCTAGAAGTCGAGCAAAGTAAGGAGGAAACTTTAAAGATGCTCAAACACAACTCTATTAGGATAGAAATATAGCCCTTGAGATGCTCCACCTTTTTATCGAAGAGAGTATGGTAGAGAAACCACTAGATCTTGGTGAAAATGTAGAGAGAAGGTAAGCTTTAAAGAGAGATTGTCCTGATCTAGGGTTTTGAGAGAAAAAGATATGAAAAAGTGATGTAAGAAGGTATTGCTGCAAATTGATATACGTGCAGCTCACTTAAGCGCAAGAGTTGTCCCTCGAGCCACCGGATACAATAAGTTATTCTGCTCGAGCACAAGAAGCTTCGCTCAACCACAGATCTATGCACACTCCTAGAAGTTTTACAGATAGAAGATCATCCCTCAAGCGCAAGAATTCTCGCTCGAGCGAAGTACACTAACCTCAAAATATCTCTGCAGGCCTGCAAAAGTACTGGGAGCTCACGAAGCTCGGTCGAGGGCAAGAAGCTTCGCTCGCTCGAAGAGGCCAAAATCTGAACAACAACAATTTAAACCAACTAGCAACCAACCTATTCCAAACACAACCAAGGCACTTCAATACTCAATTTCAATGAGGAATATGTGAAAGAGAGACAAAAACAACAATACAGAATCATGAAACTCGAGTCCAGGATACAATAAGGGTTGGGTCAAAACCGGAATCACTATACAAATTATATAAATAAGCCAAATATTTTATTTCTCTTTATTTTTTGCATTTTTTTCATAAAAAACCAAAAAATTATTCTAAATATACTAGTTATTTTCACTTTATATTTTAACCAAAAAATAAAAAAAAAATTATTAAAATAGCCTGTAAATCAAACAGCAATGAAAACTCATAAGAAAAAAATGGGATACAAAAGGAAAAAAATTATTGAATGCTCCTAAGTGGCCCAGGGGCACAACGTCTTCCTATTTTAAATCAACTACTAATTGTCATGATCTTTTAGGTGGTATTTGATAAAGTTAAAAATTGAAAATTAAAAATTACAAATTGAAATTTAAATGTTTAATTTTTTAAACTGAAAAGTTGTTTGATAAAAATTGTGCTAAACAAAAAAAGCCCCCTCTCTTTACAAATCACATTCAATTCACGACACAAAATCGACGTGCCATAAAATACCAAATAACTTCTCCAAGTAGAGATGAGGCCATGGTGTGTAGGCTGTTCTAAAGATTAAGATATTTTTATTTTTGAGATGAGCTTCTTTTCTTGCTCGCTGGTCATCATCACTTCTACTTTTTGATGATTTGTAATATATATGTGGGTGTTGATTTCTGACCACACAAACAAATGGGAAACTTTGCTGGAGAGCACCGACAAAATAGATTATCCCGAACAACTGTCACAGAAAGATAAGAATCCGACGGTGGTTCGTCCACCTGAGGGCACTCTGACGATCAAGTCAGTAATCCCTTAAAGATATCAATTCGAGTATTTAACTCACAATTCACTGCTCATAGTATATCACCCATCTGAGACCTATGGGGGTGCCCTGCTTTTATAGCCAGCACTGATCTGATCCTCGCTGAAGCCTCACTCCTATGTACTAAGGCTCAATGCTCATCTTGGACTCTCAACTAGATAGGGATAAACTCCCTAAGAGCTTTATCTTATCCAAACTGAGACCCTTTCCTATTCTAGGACTCTTGTCCCTTATCCGCTCATCCCGGATTCTGATATCTCCGCAGATGTCCTTGGCCTAGCCGAGATCATCTCGGCAAGTGACCAGGCCACGTGGCACCTCGACTGACACTTCGGCATCACCTTGGCCATGTGATGTCACTCACAAAATACGTCCCCACAATTGTCCCCTAGGTTTTATTACCTCGGCATCTTGAGGTGATGGAACCTACATCGTCTGTTTAAATAGTCTGTCGGCTAAAAATTCATTCCTTTCTATCAACCAAGATCATTACTTATCGACTTCAAGTACCCAGCACTTAACTGTCCATTTTTATTAGGGATCAAGAACCAAGAACCAAGTTTTTTAAGTATCTTAACTAAGATCATTCCTTTAGTCGAGGTTTTTGCTTCATTAAATCAAGAACTCCAAGAGTTTTATCTACTCATGAGCTGTCACGCATGGTTTTCTCAACCATTTCCGCCACACGTCCTTCTCTCATTAGTTTGTACCAAACACGCGCTATCAAGATGCGTCACTTCTGTGCATGCCGCCTGACAGACACGTCGTCCAAGGAATATCATTATGGTTTGTCACCTTTTCACAATTTTGACAAAACTTCTCCCTCTCTCTGTCGCTTCACTTTTGTAAAAACCAATCTCCCTCATTTCGCAAAGTTTCTCTCTCTAAACTACCACTCTTGAACTACCATTATTGTTTCTTCAAAGGTCTACAACCATTTCATTCGCCTTCTCCGGCGAGCTTTCAACTGTCCCGTTCCATTCAAGGTCTCTGACTCCGGCGTTCTCGTTCTCGGCCCTATCTGGTAAATTTCTAATTTCTTCTTTCTTTTGGTTCAATCTTTTAGTATTCGTATGCGTACTATTTTCATGAATCCATTTGTACGTATCTTGCTGCTTAAATTCCTCATTTCGATTACCATATTTAGTCATTTGTAAATTAGTTCTTGTGTTTTAAGCTGCTTCTCTTTTATTCCCTGTGCTACCTTCATATTGCCTATGTTGCCACTGAATAGTTATACTCTATTTTTCTGCGTTTTTCTCATACTTCTAGATACCATGAATCAGTTTCTTGTTCTTTAATGAAGCTTTGTCACTGTGTTACTAGAATGTTTTAGCACTGTTCTTTCCATACTTCTATTTGGTTTGAGTCTTGATTGTTGTTTTGACTCCGAATCCTTCTTGATTGTAAATCATGTTCGTCTTTTTGTTTTTCTTGCTTATTTCCATATCTTGCCCTTGCAACTTGTTTTTGTAGTTTCTAGGGTTGGGATTTTGCTCAGAAACCAAACACTTAGGTGGAATCGAAATGAATTCTTCCTAGATCTTCAAAAACCCTAGCTTCAGTGCATGTTTAGGTTTTAGCCGAGGTTTCTCCAATCCCATACCACTCACTTTTTGTTGAAATCCTATTCTAACTTTACTAAGCCGACATCATGGGGATGTTCAGGTGGAGGGTAGACACCCCAGAAAAACTTGAATATTTTAGAAGAGAGTTCTTTATCCTCGCCGATGTCCAAGTCAAGTTGGCTGGGAAGGAGGACTCTATTATGCCCAGTGAGGAGTCTATGACCTTCCCAGTAGTTATTGTCATAGAGTGTGGACTTAGGTTTCCTCTAGCCATTCTCTTCCGAGAAATCCTTCACTATTACAAGCTCAACCCCATGCAACTGGCCATAAACTCATATAGGATTATCAATGGCATAATTGAACTAGCGCACCGGGAAAAGGCTAGGATCACACTAGCCAACATCCAATTCTACTATACCATGTGTGGTCTGAAGTCTGAAAAAGGCTACATATGCTACCTTAAACCTAGATCCACCGCCTTCAAACTAATAGCCAACCTTCCTGACTCCAACAAGGGTGCTAGAGATGATTATTTCATTGTCTCGGGCAATTGGGAATTCAAGCCAGATGACAACCTTCACCTATATCCCTTGTGCTGATCAATTTTTAAAGAGGATGATGGTAAGAACTAAGTCATCCCACTACCAAATCTAAGACTTGCTAATTTACATATCTATTTTTTGAGTGTTCCTCTTTTTATTCCCTTTTTTGCAGCTCTTCTCTAGCCAGCAAAAGAGTTTCAACAAACTTTTATTCCCAGCAAAGACCTGAAAAAGCTGTTGGGCCTACCTGTCGACCAGCGCAAAGCCCCTCTGCTACTCAATTGCATCCCAACATACAAGTCAGCCCTACCCGGCGTTCCCCGCCGAAGCAAGACTCCCCCTTCGGCCACAACTCCTCCAACAGCTTCATCTCCAAGGCCAGATAAGGCCTCCACTTCTGACCCAGTTAAGCAACCATCCACTTCTGCCCCTCAACTAATTCCTCCATCCTAGCGCCAACACCGACGCCGAGCTCCAATTTCTGCTCCTGTCGGCAGAACTCGCAGCCGGAAACATTGAGATTCTAAGTCATCGGCTTACGATCCAGGCAATCCCCCAATCGCCCTTCCAGTAATACACTTCGGCACCAAAGTAACAGTCGCTCCCACCGCTGACGACATGGAAAAAATCATCCCAAACAACCTTCTTGTCGACATCCTAGGTGTGGTGTCAATCCACTCCTTCAGTCCTTCTCTATCTCAGCAAAAACCCAAGGAAAAAAGGGTAAAAAGGGCTAAGGCTAAACCCAGTGCCACTGAGGTGGAGTCAAAGGATATAGTGCCAATTTTAAAATTGACTAAAAGGGAGAAGTCTACTGATAAGAGGCCTGTTGAGGCCGAGGCACCCCACCAGCCGTAATAAAAAAAGTCGAGGTTCGGCGGGTCTTCTGAGCCCTTTGGATTTCATGCCGACGCTACCTGGACTCTGTCTATCAACGCCGAAGACTGGCCGTTTCTAGCTGGAGATAGTGCTCTCGACAGTTTGGAGGTCGGTGCCGCCATTTCCACCGTCGTTCTACTGCCAGCCGAAATCAATCGGATGGCCGACCTTTCAGAGTATGAAAATTATGCGATGATGATGCAGCATTGTGTCTTGGTATGTCTCAACACTTGTAATTTTTGATCTAATTTTAACTTTGGTTTTCACACTTAACAAATTTTCTTTGCACTCTTGCAGGCTATCCAGTAGGGTCACTCCCTTGCAGTCAAGACTGACGAGTTCAAGAAAGAACTAAACCAAAAAAAAGGAGGCAGCCAAACTCCTTTCCTCACTAAACAAAGCCGAGGCCCATATTCGAGGTCTTCTAGATTAGGCCAAGGCTACTGGGTTAGCCCTGAAGAAAGTCGAGGACCGCACCGAGGCTGCAGAAAATGTTGCTGAGGTTGCTCAGGCCGATCTAAAAAAGGCCAAGGAGAAAGAGGCCCAGGCCCAAATCGAGCTCCAAACAGTACTGGCTATAAAGGCGACCGAAATCAAAGTGGCTAACAAGAAGGCCTATGCTGAGGGTGCAGCCGATGTTCGTGATGAATACAAGAAACAAATCAAATAAGCATGCAATAAGGGTTACACCCTTGGTTGGATGGCTACTTTGAAGGAGATTGCTATTCTCGATGACTCGCCCTTGTGGGATGAGAGTCGACTTGTCATGCCATTCCCTTCCACTCCAAGCCAATCTGAGGATGAGGCTGAGGATGATGAAGAAGTTAGGGCCAACAAGGCTGGGAAGACTGAAGTTGCTGGGGCCAACTCCCCAACTCTGAATGAGCAAGCTGTGGACTTGACTCAGGACAATAAGGACGAGGTCCCCAAGAACATGCCTGAAGCTGAGGTTGAAAGCGCCGAGAAGAGCCTTGACAAGACTCTTCTAAAGATTGAGGCCAGAGAAGGCTGCCGAGAAGCTATCCAACTGTCTGTTGAGGCCGAAGCAGAGCCAACCACCTATGTAGAACAGTCTGTTTAGAATCTTTTCTTTGTTTATACTTTTTCCTTTATTTTTTCGGGCCGATGTGCCAGCTTATGTACTTGAACAAGTTGTCTTTTTCTGAATGCAAGTCTTGTATTTTCTTTCAAGTGTTGAATGTATGCCTTCCTTTCTTCTATCCATGTTTATTGCTTTCCTTCATGCCTTTCATGCTTCCATACTTAGAATATTTTTGTATTTCTTCAAAGTATACCTTAACTGTATAATCACTCCAGGATATAATACCTTAGATATAAACCTTGAATGTTTTCCTCGGCCAACCATTGGCATACCTCGGCAAACATTTTAAAAATATCAAAATATTTTTACAAATGTTATTCAGTATTGCTTTTTTACCTGCATATGCTATGTTCTATTAAGACTTCACCCTTTTCAAGTTTGGACAACCTGGTTGGTTACCTTGGGTAGTATGTATCTCGTATACTTTATCCATAATTACCTCGGCTAACTCCAACTTGTAAATTTTTCTGAAAATTCTTTGAAAATTTCAACAAGTCCCAAGCTCTTAAGTTTATTTATCATTCCTAGCTCCCTGCCCCCTCATGTGAACCTAAGTTCCACTTAAGTTCACATTAAGCATGTGTCTATGGTTTTTTGCCGAAGTCAGATTCAAACAAAGACTTCCCGAGGTCTTTTAACCTTGGTTTCTCTGTTAATGAACTTAGTTCTATTATGAGTTTGACTCTGCCGATATGGCAAGTCCAGGATAATTTCAACTTAGTTCAACTTCATTATATGCAAGTATAATTCAACTTTTCCCTATAATGAGTCTAAATTATTCGTCATGTTTCATTTAGAAGCATCGCCAACTTAGTTCAACTCTATTATATGTAACTATAATTCAACTCTGTCATATAATAAGTCTAAGTTATTCGTCATGTTTCACTCATAAACATCACCAACTTAGTTCAACTCTATTATATACAAGTATAATTCAACTCTATCATATAATAAGTCTAAGTTATTCGTCATGTTTCACTCAGAAACATAGCCAACTTAGTTTAACTCTACTATACGCAAGTATAATTCAACTTTTCCATATAATCAGACTAAGTTATTCGTCATGTTTCATTCAGAAACATCGCTATAGGACTGGTCAATCCTATCACACAAACTTCAAATTCATCAAACTAAAATTTTATTATTACTTCAGCTAATAAAATTATGACATAAACTTCAAAAACACAAAAATCTAATGATAGAAAAACTTCAAGTTGCAAGTGTTCCAGGGTCTTGGCAACTCTTTGCCATCACTATCCTCAAGCCAATATGCTCCATTGCCGGTGACCAAGATGATTCTGTAAGGGCCCTCCTAATTTGGGCCTAGCTTGCCCTCCCTAGGATCCTTTTTGTTGCCAACCATTTTCTTCCGCACAAGGTCCCCTACTTTGAACTCTCTTGAGTTGACCTTCTTGTTTTAAGCCCTAGCAAGTTGTTGATGGTATGCCCCCAGCCGAATTGTTGCTCTCTCTCTCTTTTCTCCTCCAGTAGGTCTAGATCTCAGGCTAGAAATGCCTCATTAGTATCATTTTCCACTCCCTGGGTTCTGATCCCTAGAATGACGACTTCTAGTTGGATAACTGCTTCAGTGCCATAAGCCATGGCAAATGGAGACTCCCCAGTTGATCTTCTCATCGTAGTTCAATATGCCCATAGTACATTAGGCAACTCCTCCACCCATTTTCCCTTTGCTGCTTCCAGTCTCTTTCTGATCCCATCCAAGATAGTCTTATTGGATACTTATGCCTAACCATTACTCTAAGGGAAACTTGGATTAGAGTAGTAGTTCTTGATTTTGTACTTTGCACAGAAGCTTTTGATTAGCTTATTGTCAAACTATGCACCATTGTCTTCTATTATTGCCCTTGGGATCCCAAACCTGGTGATGATGTTCTTCCATGTGAAGTTCTTCACATCAATAGCTCGAATCTTCGCAAGGGGTTCAGCTTCTACCCACTTTGTGAAGTAATCAGTTGCAACCAGCAAAAACTTCCTTTGCCCAGTTGCTTGGGACAGCTGTCCAACTAGATCCATTCCCCATTGGGCAAATGGCCAAGGGCTGGTTACTGGGTTCAAATCTGCGATTGGTTGATGTATCAACGGTGCAAACCTCTAACACTTCTCGCACTTTCTGACGTAGACTTCAACATCCTTCTATATGTAGGGCCACCAGTACCCTTGAGTAATGTCCCTATGAGCAAGTGATCTTCCCCCTATATAGATGTTGTCATCTCTTCTAACCTGCTGTAGTTGGCAATCCTAAAATAAGGCTAGCAGTCTAACAACCTCTTTGACATAGGCTATCATTCTTTCATCTCAGGCTGCATACTCGCATGTTGCCTGGTTCACAATAAGTTAGGAGTCACAGAAGACTACCACCTCATCGGCTTCCATTGCTGCTACTAATTTCAACCCTACGATTAGTGCCTCATATTCTATTTCATTGTTTGAGGATTTGAACCGCAAATGGATAGGCTGTTCCAACATTCGCCCATCCGGTGATACTAACACCACTCTTGCCCTCGCTCCTTGACGATTTGAACTCCTATAAACAAACAGGCGAAATGAGTCACCGATGTAGATATCACAAGGCTTCAGTTTTTCTTCTTTCTTCTGCTCTGCTGTGGGGTTTTTCATTCCTAGTAGGGTCTCTTCTTGTTCCCCTGGACACCCTAACCCACGGCTCACCGGAGCCTGACGTAGGATGGCACCAGGTGTGAACTCGGCCACAAAGTCGGCCAGAACCTGGCCTTTGATCTCTGTTCTGGGCCTAAACTCTAAGTCATATTGGCCCAATACCACTGCCTATCTGGCTACCCTACCTGTCAGATCTCCTTACTGTAACCGGGACTTTAAGGGATGCTCAGTCAATACCATAATCTTGTGGGCTTGGAAATAATGATTCAACATTTTGGAAGCCATCACTGTAGACACCCCAATTTTGGCCGACCTTAAGACTTAGACGTCATCGATTGAGCGCTCGGTGATAGTGCATATTGTGCTCGTTTCGAGTTTCCAGAGTTTTCGGCTGAGTGCCTTACCTCCGGGCCTTTGAACTCTTTGTGTTTTTGGCTCGGTCTATGGACCAAGCCCTATTTTCCTTGCCTCGAGGGGAGGGAGAGGTTTGTAGACCACCTTTTTGTGGTTGTAGACCACTTTTCCCTTTTGGAGACTAGTTTCCGGTTTTCGGCCGCGCGCCTTGTCTCGGGACTGCTTAACGTTCTCCTCTTGGCTTGGTTTTCGAACCATGCCTTGTTGCCTTTGGCTAGAGGGACACTGTGGTCTGGGAGACCACTTTTTGTGGTCGAAGACCACTTTTCCCTCGTAGACCGCTTTTGGTGCCCGTAGACTAGTTTTCGAGGCTTCTGGCTGCGCGTCTCACCCCCCAGACTCTTGTCTTGCATCCTTTTTGGTTTGTTTTTGGCACAAACCTTGTTTTGCTTGCTTGGAGGGTGGAATGAGGGTGGGAGACAAGTTTCTCTCCCCGTAAACCACTTTTCTTCCCCGCCAGCCAGTTTTCTGGTCGGCCAACTGGTTTTTGTGGTCTTTGGACCATCAAAAGTGGTCGGCCACCACACCATTGGCTTGCTTTCAGTGTGTAGACCCCTCCTCCCCCTGGCTAATCAGTTTGCTTTTTGGGAGACCACTTGTGGTCGTCGGCCGACCACTACAAGTAGCTGGCCGACCACTTCAAGTGGTCGGTATCTTTCCAGCACCTTTCTGAAGATCTTTTCTTGCCAGTTATAACAGCTGGAAGGCACAAAAACCAACCTCCATACACGTGTATGGAGGGATGGCTTAGAGCCTTAAGCTTGTTCAACAAGCTTGAACTTTGGTTCTCTATAAAAGAAAACCTCCCCCCTCTTGCCTTAGGTTCAGAATTTTGTGCTTGAGCTATACATACACCATCTATCTCTATATTGCTCTTGCTCTTCATATTTGTGCCTTAAAGTGTCTATTCTTCACACTTTTGCACACAAAAACATAGTGAAACACCATACTCTTGGATCTGAGGCACTTTGAGGTTGGTTTTGGAGTTTTTGGACTGGTTTTGATCAAAAAAAGCTGCTGGAGTTGTCGCTCTAAAGTTGTTCTACAAGGGTGAGCTTCTAACCACTTAAACCCTTATTTTTTATTAAGCTTTTGGACCTATTTGCATGCTTATTTTGGCTTGACTTTCTACTGCAGAAAAGTTCTGATTTTGCATGCTTATAATGTTTGTTTAAGGTCTCTTTTGTGTTGGGGGTGGTCTATCCCCTCTTGTGCCTTGTTTGGCTTTGTTTTACATCATCACTTTAGGCCCTTGAGATCACTTTCTCTTGGCCTTTTAACCACTGAAATCCAGTGGATTTTCAATGGTAAAACTTGTGTTTTGAGGTCTTAAATAGGGGAGGGTCATCGCCTCTCCTTGTATCTTGGATGCTTGCTTCATTTGCCTCATGTTTGAGCATGTTTGTTAAGCTTATGTTGACTCCATCTTAGCATGTATTTGGGGTTATTTTGACATGGCATACCATTGTTTTGGCTTGGTTTGGTCACCCCTTGCATGCTTTATACACTTGTAGTGTAAATTTTGCAAACTAGCTTTGTGTGCCTTATGAAGTAGCATGTCTTTCTAGAATATTTTGGCTCCATCTCAGCTTGTTTTTGGTGTTGTTTTATCATGCTATACCTCTGTTTTAGGTTGGTTTGTTAGCCTCTTGCATGCTTCACACACTTGTACTACAATCTTGCATGTTAGCCTAACGTGCATCATGCTTTAGACCATCATTCTAACATGATTTTGGCTTAACTCTAAGAAGCTTTTGTTCATGTTTTACCATGCTTAAGCTCTGATTTATGTTGTTTTGGTCATGCATACATTGGTTTGTATAGCTATGGTGCATTTTAGCTCACTAGCCTTGAGTTTCCAAATCACTAGCATGCATTGCTTGGACTATTTACATGATTTGGCATCATTTGTTATGAGATTTCAGGGCATGTTTCATGTTCATGCACTCACGTTTGTCACTCTTTCCATGCTTTGGAAGGTTGGTTCTTTATGCCTTGAGAATGAGTCATTGTGTATGTCATCTTGCCTAGGCCTTTGGACCATCATTTCAATGTGTTTTTGGGGTTATTTTGCCATAATATAACTCGGATTTTTGTTGGCGAAGTCATCCCATGCTTGGTCTTTGTAGGTGTAGTGTAATCCTCCCTTTTGGCCTTGCATATTTCATGCTTCATGCTTACCATGCTAGCTTATTTTTCCTTCCTTCCATACATGTTTTAGCATCATTTTGACATGCTCTAGGACTATTTTGGGTTGCATTTTCCATATGCTTCACGTTTTGCATAGCTATAGTGCAAGTGCTTATGCTTGTTTCAAGCTTTGAGCCTCCTAGCAAGCTTCTTTTGTGACATGTACATGATTTGGCATCATTTAACATGGTATTTCAGAGCATGTAGCATTGCAATGTTCCCACTTCTTTCACCCTTTGAGTGCCTCTAAGGGTTGTGCATTGTTGCCTTGTTTATGGCCTAGTGTGTATGCATGCATGCTTAGACATTTGAGCCCCCATCTCAGCATGTTTTGGTCATTGTCTTGACCTATTTGAGCTCTGTCCATGGTTGGTTCTTTTATTTGTGCCATGCATTGCATGCCTCTTGTGTAGTCCTCTTTGGTAGCTTTATGCTTTAAGGACCCTAGCACGCCTTGCTTGTGTTGATTGAATGATTTGGCATTATTTCATACATGATTTCAGAGGTTATAGTGTTGTTACACTTCCACATTTGTCACTCCTTAAGCACTTTTGAGAGTTGTGTTCTTATGCCTAATTGGTGAGCCAATACATGTGCATGCATTTCTCTTGCTTTCATGCCTTCATTTCTTAGCATTATGGCCACTGTTTTGGCATGACTGACGTTCGTCCGTATTCGGTTTAAGTCCATTGAGCATGTTTGTTTGCATGCTTGTTGTTTGCTTTGTGTTGAAATGCTTATGTTGCATTGCATTGTGTGTGCATGCTATTAGCATTGATAGGTTTCTCATGTTGCATTGCATTGTGTATGCATGCATTACATTGTGTTTAGCATGCTTGAGTTGCATTGCTTGTGTTTGGATTGGGTGTTAGTCGAAACATGGTAAACGAGGGACGTTTCATACTTGAAGTGATGAAACGTGCCTCATTTCTCGGTCGCTGACCCTCTTGATCATACATGATAGAGGTTAAGGCATTTATGTGTTATGTGTGCATTCATTTACACTGATTCGTGCAATCTTGGCATCTCGGCCATCGTGCATTGCGATGCTCGATTGGTGGCCCGAGAGTCGAGAACCGCACTCCCATGAGATCATGAAATGATAGGGAGAGTGGTTATGCACACATATCTTGCAAATACACTGCCATGCCCCTTCTTGTTCTCTCGCTCAAGAACCGGAGAAGTGCAGAAAACTGCTGATGCATCAAGAAAGTGGCCGACCACGTTTCGTCTCAGAGCAAAGGCAAGTTGTCGGCAAGTGGTTGGCAACATCACCAAGTCGTCGACCATGCTCCTGGAGGTTCCCATGGTGGAGCAAAAGCTATTTGGGGCTTTGTACAGTGTTCTAAGAACAATTGAAAACAGAGGCAATTTGGGGCATCACGATGGATTTCCGAACGAGGCGACCGAGCATGCATGCACTTCTCGCTCCGAGGCCCCTTCTATTTGCTTTACTTAAATGCTTTGTTTAGCTAGCTTGCATCTTGGTTTTGTACTTAAGTAGTTAATGTACTTAGCTATTCATTTTTTGTTTGTAATAACTAACTAGTTAACTAGGATTAGTTAATTTGTTTTGTTTGTAATAATTAGTTTAATTAGCTTAGATTAGCTAGTTAGCTTATTATTCAGACCCTCCGTCGAGAGGGCACAAATGTTGTAATAAGTGTGCATGTGTGTGATGCATGTCTTCCAACCCCCATTTCTTTCTCCTTTTTACTTAACCGCTTTCGTTGGTTAGTTTTAGGGCATATTTCAATTAGCATACTTATGTTTGCATGCGTGCATCATTCATTTGTCTTGCATACACCGGGCTCGGCGCATCATACAAACTGCATTGTATTTCAATATTAATTTGAATACATGTTATCAAGTGCTGCATTTCACATGCCATCTTAGAATAGCCGAACCTATCTTAGTTGCATTTTGCATGTGTTGCATTAGGCATCTTAACATAGCTATGATCATGCATGATTACTAACTAGCTTCTGTTTTGGCTCGGAGTACACTGTGAGTGTTTACGCTTTAGCATCCTTGCATGCATGTAAGTGTTGCCATGATTAGCATGCTTGCCATGAGGCTATTTGCTTAACGGATATAACTGCATGAATGCCTGTGGGTGAAGGTTAAATTGCTTGAATTGGAACAATTCATCAAAATGTGTGTTTTAAGCCCACTTGACAGTGGCAAAATCATGTTTTCTAAGCCCACTTGAGGGTGGCAAAATCCGCGTCTTAGCCTACTTACGAGTAGCAACTTCAAACCATTTTCGAAAAACAAACATGAGATGTTTTGTTCCAATTTAGGCGATCTAGTCTATACTTGTATGCTGTGTGCATCACATAGTAACTAGCTAACAAACCGGAATAAGAACACATGTGTTTTCAAAAACAACATATCATGTTAGTAAAGGCCGATCCTTTGATCGGGCGTGTGGGGGTGCTCATTGCATGACCTTCCCCTCTCGTACCCAAGTTCCCGAACCGAGGCAACTTTGGTGATGACGGACACGTGGCCTTAGGCACGAGTCAGGGTTTCCTAAATTTCCCAAAATAAAATATTTAGATGGCGACTCTGTATCTAGCAAAGCAGTCCATGTTTGGAACTTCTTTATAAAAATCAGTTTTCCAAAACGATTTGTCGGATTTGGACTATTTGGTGATTTATCAGTCTGGCATTGCACTTTGCGAGATTAGATTCAGAACCGTGTCATGAGTCCGAACTGTAGTAGCTAATAAACAAACAATTCACGCCCTCGCGAGTGGAGCGGAGTTCCGGGCAGTCTACAATTTCTGGCGACTCTGCTGGGGATTTAGAGAACTTGACTCAAACTCATGATATATTGTTTTATCTACACTTATGTGTTTCTTTGCATTGCATTTGCATTGGTATGCCTAGGACACCGTGTTTGCCGCCTGCTATTCCTGAACGATTTGCCAAAGGCTTGCTTTGAGAAGCGTGCCATAAGGCTGACCGGTTGCGGGCTCTGCCACGACGGGAACACAAATCTCAGTTTTCACCGAGGCACCCTTTTTGACCATTCGACCTAGTACATATCGGAATCTATAGTGACCATTCCAAACTAGGACAGGTTGCTTACTCGATTGTAGGTGTTTGAAACCGCTGTGTGCGTAGTGAAACCCTAGCTCCTGACAAAATAGGACAGGGAAACCTTCCCCCACCATAGGGGTGTTTTGGCTCTTACTTGCTTGATACATGCTATCAGAGTGTGTCTCTACAGGTTGTATGTATCAGTTTGCAAGTCTGAGTCTCAGGCCTGAGGGCATCAGTATTTTGGGGGAATCAGTTTTACCTGAGGGTATCAGTTTACGGGTAGAATTTGGGGCAGAATTCAGTAGAGAGCACAGTCATTTAGCTTCGCTCATATTTGTTCTGGTGAAATTAGGCTGAGGTGCTGTCTGTTTTCTCTTTTGCTAGGTAGTCTGGGAACCATAGCTTCAGAAGACTCCAATATCCCCTGAGTGCGTCAGACTTGTGTTGATAGACTTTGTCAGGTCAGAGATTCAGTTCAAGGGCAACCAGTTTTCCTTTGCCGAGGCAAGGTAAAGAAAGGCCAGTCAGGGCTCACCGGTTCAACTGATCCGATAGTCACCAGCCGCATCACTTTTGTTCTAACTCAACAGACCATGATGGCACAGAGTCTGGAAGAAGTTGTGGCCATGACAGCGGCGTTAAATTAGGGAACAACTATGCAGGATGAGACTAATGCTGAAACGCAACACCCATCTGGGGCATCTGCCACATATCTAGTCTTGGAACCCCAATCATCTCAAACCAGTGAACCCACTACTTCTGAGCTAATGAGAATGATCAAAGATCTTCAAAGAACAGTGGCGGATTTAGCCTTTGGAGTTTTGGCTCCGTCATCAACCACATCACCTACTAGGGATTTCACGCCAAAAGGCTCCCCAATCTTGGGACGAGTTGCATTGGAAGAAGGCCAATCCCTTAGCAAAGTGGAGACAAGTGGTAAGAACAAGGTAAGGGCGGACATTGGTCCCCATGAACACCTTCAGTGGGCTATCGAGGCTTTGAAAGCCGAAGGGCTAAACAAGCAGCAAGTGATTGCAGTTGTTGCACAGACTGTAGAGGGCACTTTTGCCACTCAGAATGAGAGCAGTTTGAGTCAAGGGGCAAACTGGGGGAAGGGCCATCGTACCGGAAACGTTCTTTTCAGCTCTAATCCTGCACTCAGAAGAGATCAGTAAACCAAGTCAGCACCTGCCGACCCCTTTGCTGGTGCATCCAGAAAAACTCCACAAACCTCTAAGTGCCAACCCTGAGGTCGAAAGGTCTTCCATGCCCTCTATATGCCTTTGTCCAAAGCTTTCCAAATCCTCGCTGGACAAGACCATCTCAAACCCCTTGAGCCTCGGCCTCTCTGGGTCGTCTTCCAGCTGGTCATGATGCTGCCCAGTACTGTGCTTTCCATCAACAAACCAGTCATAGCACTGACAGTTGCTTTCGTCTTCGCCACGAAGTACAAGATCTAATTGACAACGAGGTCATCGTTTCACCAAGCTCAGCAAAGTCTATCGTCACTGGATCAGTGAACTTGGGGGATAATGTGATGTGATCGGGGGGATGAACCACCTGTGGATGGCACACAGTTTACTCCGAATGTGGCGTATGGCACGCACTGTTTTGAGCATTTGCGAATGCTGTTTATTTTATATTCTGACTTGGGTATTGGGTCAGTCTTGTTGTTTTGTTTAGAGTCAGTCTTTTTGTACTAAGTCAATTGAGTCAGTCTTGTTTGTATCGAGTCTGTCTTGTTGTGTCGGAGTCGAGTGATTTCGGGGGTGTTACCTCGGACATCACTTACTTGTTTTGTGTTTGTCTTTTCGCTTTCTTTTGAGTTTGTTTCATCCTTAGAGCCAGTTGTGCCAACAGATTTGAATGAAACAGCGGTGATTTTCACACTCTTGTGTTTGCTTCTGCCTTGTGCCAATTGTGCCCGAAGTTCTGAATAAGATGGCAGTATTTGACTAAAAAACTGTGTCTTTTCTGTGCCTTGAATTCATTGCATTGACCTAAGTTTTTCGAAACTTTTTGAACACTGTGGTGAAAACAAAGAAGAAGGAATTCCTTGGGATTTGCAAAAATCTGATCAATTGAGAGGAAGAAAGGCATGCTAAGCCCTTAATGAATAAAATCATGTTTGTTAATGTGAGTACTGAGAAGGATCCTGGCTTGATCTAGATTGATTCTACATTGTCTTCAGCGCGAACGACTAGTTGCTTTCTTAATAGATTTCAAAAAAATATTTTGCGTGGTCCTGCGAAGACCTGTGTGGAATCGCTCTTGAGATTGTGCAGCATAGGATCGCTCTCAGCCTCGAGACTCAACCCCTTTGCTTTCAAACCTTGAACTTGGATTCAGAATGTTCAATAGTCAACAACAATATAAGGCTTGTATGGCCCGATTTGAAGCAACTCATGAACTAGGGGCAAGAAAGTCAGATATGATCGAAAAGAAGCTTGCAAAGCTAGATCAGGAGCACCCCTCGAACTAGGGGCAAAAAATGTCAGATGTGCTCGAAGAGTCAAAAATTGGGACATTTCTCAAGCTAACGAAGATCTGCAAGAATGCCAAATCCCAGAAGGGAGGAAAGAAGAAAGTATTGCTAAAGGACAATCGAGCTCCTATCCACAAACACTAGGGGAAAATTCAACCCCCATTGGATGGACTCCTACATCATCAGCGAACAGCAGCCATTCTCCTGGATTCAGATGGCTTCGAGATCTCAAACCATTTGACATGGACAAAGCTACACTTTTACCCTTGAGAGGCTTGCTGGGCCGAAAACCCGGAAGGGAGACCCAGGCAAAAGTTAGAGCAGAGGAAAAGAAGAAAATAAAAAGGAAAATGAAAAGAACAAAAAAAAAAAAGAAGAAATGAAGAAAAAGAAATCAAAAAAATTCTGAAAAGAAATGAACAAAGAAAAGAAGAAAAAGAAAAGAAATGAAAAGAAAAGAAAAACAAAGCTCGCAAGGTTGAAAACCCTGAAATGGTGGCCTTGGCAAAAGTTAGAGCATAAAAGGAGAGGTTAAACACCCGAGTGTACCTTAACCCGGAACTACGTCAGGCTTGATTCCCATCTTTGGGATACGTAGGCAACTTCATTCTGAAGTCCAGTAGTAAAACACTTCAAATTCAACTATCCTGTCTATGAGATTGAACGGGTCATCTTTGTCTTCGCTGTATCTGAGTGTTCGGTGGTGATTGTCACTATGAGAACTGGTTACAGTGTGCTACGGTGCTATTCAAACAAGGGGCAACTTTCCGTTGCCATACGATTACTGCTTGTGGTGCCATTCGACAAGGCAACTTTACATTTGCCATTTAGACAAGGGGCAATTTTCCATTGTTTTGCATCTGAGGTTGTGCATCTCAAGAGTAAATTCTGTGTTGGTCAAGCAGTGGCCATTTGTGAAAATAGTTTTTGAGAATTTTTAATGAGGTTGATTAATTTTCTCTCGAAAATTATTCCATTTTTCCAAAACTGGACCATTTCTTGGACCCGAAAAAGGAAAATTTCCCGTGCTCATAGCCTGACTTGCATGATTTCAAATCAAAAAGTTGAACAAGTATGTTAATCTAACTCTCATATTGGTCAAAATTGTTTTAGCAAAAGCCAAAACAAAAAATGGTCAAAATGATGAACTAGGGGCACAGTTGAGTCAGGTGTTTCGTCTTTTCCCCATTGTCAACATACTTGCCAGAAAGGGCACACTACCTGCCAGAAAAGGGCACAACTGAAGCAAACAGCAAAGGGCCGAAAGTTCTCTCATCCTCCGAGCAGCGAGGTATCAAGTGGATGTGCCATGAAACAGCAAAATACGTCCCCACAATAGATATTTTAGATCTCTATGTATAGATTATGAAATTATAAATAGAAAATTTAAATTAATATGATAAATATAATTAGATAATTTTTTTTTAAATAAAAAAATAGATAATAGATATAATTTTTAAAATAAATCATTAATTTTTTAGTGATAAATCTGATAAAATAATGTAATTAAAATTATTAAATTAACCTAATAAATTTTTTTTCTTTCTAAATTATCTATATATATAGAAACTTAAAAATTTAATAAACCGAATCATCAAAATGGGGTCATGTAAACTCACAGACTCGACTGATGGTACAGTACTCACAATTGCAAAGAAATAGCTTACGTTTTTTCTTTATCATTTATGTCAATGTGACAAAAAGTAAACTCACAGATTTTGAAATAGTACATGACTTGTCCCCACATTTTTTCTTTGTCGATTATATCAATGTGATAAAAAGCATATGGATATACTTGACTTGTTTTTAGTTGAAATTTTAATCGGATCACACAGTTAGAAAATTTTATCGATCAAAGTTAATGAATAGATTTAACTGGATAAGATGAATTGTCTAGTCCAGTTGAACTTTCAACTAGAGACAAGTCTTACTCTTGAAATACATATTAATTATAATGCAAAGTTAAACAGGTTCCCACAAAACTGTCAACATGTGGCTCGTTTGGGACATCCATTTTAGTTTAAAAGTCAAAAAAATATTTTTCTCTATTTTTTTACATCTTTTTTTTATATAAAAAAATTTAAAAATTATCCAAAATATATTAATTTTTTTCATATCATATTTTAATTACAGTAAAAAAATTATTACAATAGTATGTTTCAAAAGTCAAGCAACCATGAAAACTCAAAAGAAAAAATGGGATTTTGAATGAAAATTATTAAGTGCCACAGTGGCATGACATGTTCCTATTCTAAATCAATTAATAATTGTCATGCTCTCTTACTATTTCATATCATCAACGGAAATTATGTGATCGTCAACCTTTCTACCAATCACATTTAATTCGGGACACAAAGTGGATGTGCCATGAAACACCAAATAACTTTTCCAACTAGAGCTAAGGCCATGGTGTGTGGGCTACGCTAAACCACAAAAACTCACTCCTTGATCCCTCCCAGAATACTCAAGAGTAAGATGTTTTATTTTTGAAAAATTATTTTCATGCATGGTACATGTGGGTGTTGATTTCCAACCACACAACCAAACAGGGAACTTAGCTGGAGAGCACGTGACAGAATAAATTAAGCCAACCACCTGCCAACAAGAATATGAGAATACCGCGGTGGTTTGTCCACCCAGGGACACTCCAACAATCAAGTCAGTCAACTTATCTCTCACAGATATCGCACAAGTATTCAATTCATAAGAAAGAACATACCTCAGACCCACGAGGGTGCCTCACTTTTATAACTAGCAATGACCTAGTCCCCTAGAAGCCTCACTTCATTGGACTCAAGCTCAATGCTCATCCTGGACTCTCAACTAGATAGGGATAAACTCCTTATGACCCTTATCCTTATCCAAATTGAGAGCCTCTTCTGTTCTAGGACTCTTGTCCCTTATTCGAATATCTCGAGATTCCGGCATTACCGCAGAACATCTCGGTAATGCCGTGTCACCTTGGCAAACATGACTCATCCACGTGGCACCTTAGCCGGCATCTCGAAGCTATCATGGCCACGTGGCATCATTTGCAAAATACTTCCCCCACAACTACCCCTTAGGTTCTATTACCTTGGCAACCTGAGGTGATGGAACCTACATCGTTTGTCCACCCAACATGTCGTCCCAAAACGCAGACACTACTCTGACCGAGATTATGACTCGTCGGCTTTAAGTAACCAGGACTCAGTTGCCCCACTTTATCAAGAATCAAGAACCAAGAACCAAGTTCTTTAAGCATCTCAACCAAGATCACTCCTCTAGCCGAGGTTATTGCCTCATTATTTCAAGAATTTCAAGAGTTTCAACTACGCATGAGCTGTCACATACTATCATTTCAATCGTTTCTTTCACGTGTCCTATTCTTACTATTTCATACCAGGCACGCGCTATCAGGTTGCATCGTTTCTGCCTATGTCATCTGATAGGCACGTCATCCAAGGCAACTTCATTACATTTTGCCACATTTTCAATTTTTGACAAAACTTTCCCCCTCTCTCTTCGTCTTTTCACTTCTGCAAATATGATTTCTCTCTCTTCTTAAATGTTCTCTCTCTTTGAAATCGCCATTTTCAAGCCTTCGCAAATTCATTCACCACTTCTAGCGAGCTTTCCACCATCATACTCTATTCAACGTCATCGTCTGATTCCAGCAAACATGAATCCGACGACCATTTCTTCGGCTCCATTATGTAAGACCTAGATTTCTTTCTTTCCAATTTCTACCTCTTACTATTTCATGAATAATTTCACTTCTGAACTGCTGCATTCATTTTGATAAACATCAAATTTCCATCCATGGCCAAGAAATCTTCTTTGATGTGTTTGCCATTTTTCCTGTTCTAGATTATGTTTTATTGTACCATATTTTGTTCACGTCATGCACACCACTATACACTGTGATCGTATTTTGGTTTCCATTCATATTTCTGTTCGTACATAACCCATTTTTTTCTTTTCATGCCTATGCCCAAATTTATCCTTGTTTCTTCGTGTTCTTGAACATGTTCCTTGGTGCTTTGTTTTTATTCGTATTTCTTGAATACTCACCACTGCACTAATTATATCTGTAACACTTGGTACTTCTTGAACTCATGAGATTGCTTGTGACACTCTTATTATTGTACTTGGAACCTCTTTGGTTCATTTTGGAATATTGATTGAGGTGGTATCATAATGGTAAAATAAGATTGAATCAAAAACATTGATTCAAATAATTCTCCCATGTGTATCCTTCACTCATTTTACTTTTTCTCTTTCCACACTTTGAATTTGGATGTGATACTAGAACCATTGGAAAACTTATTTCTGGGACTTAGATTTGGACACAAGAATGACCTAAAACGGAGTTTAGACGAGAAAGTTATGCCCGTTTGAAATTTGAGTATTTGTGTTAGAAGTAAGTTCGCTCGAGCGAAGAAAGTTGCGTTCAAGCGGTCTGCGCAAATTTTAGAGATTCTGGGAGCTTGTTTTCATCGCTCGAGCGTCTGGTCGATATCAGGCCCTTTAAAGTCACTTTTTGGCCCAAAATCTTTATTCTTTCTTTCTCTCTTCTCTCACTCTCCTCAATACCAAAACCCTAGAGCCCCAAACACTTGATTTCTCCAATTTTTGCCTTAGATCCACCCTAGATCCTTCAAGGAGGTTGAAAGGAAAGCTTGGATCAAGACCTCTACCAACTATTTAGTAATTTTGCCAAAGTTTCAAGTTGGTTCTCATCTTCAACTTCCAATCTTGAGTTAGGAGTGTCTTTAACTTGTTATATCTTTGATTTGAGACCCACATGTGATAATTTTGTTAGATATTCATCCTTATATATATGTATATGTGTATGGGTTGTGTTGGTTAATAAATGATTGGGACATATGTGGTCAATAATTCATGATTTTTTAATGGAATTATATCTTTTATTAATGATTTTTGTTGTTGATGAGGAAAAGTAGTCCTTAATCCATAAAAGAGAGAAAACCCCAAAATTTCCATAAACCCTAGTTTTGAGATTTGTTCAATAAAGAGGGGTTTTGCTCAATTGATTTCAAAAACATGAAATTGAATGTATTTACTTATTTTTAAGGTTGAAATGTAAGATTTGAAACTTTTCTCTAAATACACCTTGAGTTGGTGAAGGTTGTTAATGAGGTATCCTTCATTATTGATGTGTAAAGTAGTGAATTGTTATGAATTGAAATCATTGTAGGGAAAATTGAAGATTTATAAATTCATGCATCATATGCATTCCAAATTTCTCTTTTGACACTATGATGAAGTGATTGGTTAAAAGCGAAAGGCGTTAAATAGTCTATGAATCCGGGTAGTGAGTCGGGTTGGTTTTTGAGTTGTGTAATGTAATTGGCACCCGCGCGGGGAGTCAAGGTGCCTAATTGCCCGTCTGCGCATATCGCCAAACGAATGTGGGAAAATGTTTTGGTGCCCATGATCCCCTCGTTTTAGGAGCCGACAAATGTGGAAAAATGGTTTTTGTGTGTCCATGATCCCGCCGTTTCAGGAGTCGGCAAATGTGGAAAAACATGGTTTTTGGAAAATGGTTTTGGGTGTATGCGTCCCCGCCATTTCTGGAGCCGGCAAATGCAGAAGGGAAAAATGTTTTGGGTGCCTATCGCCCTGTTGTTTTTGGAACTGGCAAATGTGGGACTATTTTCAATATACAAAACTATATCCATATATGTATGCTTTGATTTTTGGCTCGTACTTCGGACATCATTGTATATTTACCACCCGTGGATAATGTGGAAAGATTAGGCAAATTTCATGCAGTGCATGTTTTCACTCACACACATAAACACTTATATACATCTTCATTTCTATATTTCATATGTTTGCATTGCATGATCATGTGTCTTTCAATTAATTATATAACTTGTTAAATTCATTACCTACTGAGCTTTTGCTCACCCCAAAGTTAACCAATTTTAGGAAATGAAGACTAAGCATCTCCTAAGTGATTTCTTGAGAAGAGGAAAACCCTTTTGGAGTGTGAAATCTTTTGTGTTCAAGAATAAGGCTGTATTGTAATTGGATGCCGATTTATGCTAGGGTAACAAGGAATATATTTTTGAAAGAAGTCGACTTGCGACTTGTCTTGTTGTATATTTTCTTACTTTTGAACTATTTTGTTTTGTTTATGGATGTAATGAGACGATATTGTAAATCCTGGAGGATAGTTTAAAAGGGAATGAAATGTAATGAATGTTATTTCATTATTTTTGTCTATATTTGTATGGTGTGTGTTGTATGGCGGGAATGCCCAAGTCAACAAGATTGGGAGGCTTTCTCCCAAGGCATTACAATATATGTGTTCTTCTCTTCTTTCACCTTGATCCTAAATCATGTCTATTTTCTTTGTTTTCTTCGTCTATGTCCCAGATTCTTGCCTTTGCATTTTATTTCCATAGATTTAGGTTTGGGATTTGATTTAGAACATTGTTGCCCTAGGAAAATTGAAACACAATCTTTCCTAGTCAACCAAAATCCTTGCCCTTATGCCATTAGGATCTAGCCAAGGTTTTCAAACCCACATCAAACCCCTTTTCGCAGAAAATAGTACCCAAATCACTTTAGCCGAGATCATGGGAATGTTCAGTTGGAGGGTAGATTCGTCGACCAAACTAGAGTACTTTCGCCAGGAGTTCTCTATCCCAGTCGACGTTCAACTTAGGTCGGCAGGAAATGAGGACTCCAATAAAGGCACTAGAGAAAATTATTTGATTGTCTCGGGAAACTGGTAATTCACGTCAGATGACGATCTTCATCTCTTCCCACTGTGTCGAGGAGTCTATAGGGAAGATGAGGGTAAGGACCTAGTCATCCCAAAGTGCCATTTCTTTTCAACACTCAGTAATTTATTTCTCTTATCTGTGCTAATGTTTTCTTATTGTTTCTGTAGCTCTTCCCCAGCCATCAAAGAACTTCCGCCAAATGTATATCCCAAGCCGAGATCTCATCCGGCTTCTTGGCTTACCTGTCGAGGTCCGCAAGGCCCCACTCCTGTTAAATTACATGCCAACCTACCAGTCCCTGCTCCCTGATGTACCAAGGAGGAGCAAGAGTCCTCCGCCTGCGTTAACTCCACTTGTAACTTCTTTCCCGAGGCCAGACCAAGCCTCATCGTCTAACCCTGTAGACTAGCCATCCACCTCTGCTCTAACTCAACTCATTCCACAATCACAACGCCAACGCCGTCGCCATCCTCCAAATGCTCAGGCCAGCAGAACCCAAAGTCACAAGTGCCGGGGTTCAGACACGCCGGCGTACGATCCTATGAATCCTCCCATTGCCCTTCCTATGAATCCTCCCATTGGATTTGACACCGGGGTAACTATCACCCCTATATTCGAGGAAATGGGATGCAAACTAACCGTGGTAAAAGATCTGCTAGCCGACATACCAAGCATTGTCATTATTCAATCTTCTCCTTCTCAGTCCTAGCCAAAGCCGAAACCAAAACTAAAACGAGTAAAGAAGGCCAAGGCCACTGTCATTGAGATCCCTTTGGACTCTAAGAAGGATCCAAAGGACTCAGTGCCGATATCGAAATTGGCCGATGCCGAGAAGGGGCCGGCCGAGGCTGAGCCATCGAATACGTTGCCACCAAAAAAGCCTTGGTCTAAAGGAATGGGTAGAGAGAGCGGCTTCCATCCCGAGGACATCTAGGCCCCTAAGGTCTTCGTTAGAGACCAACCACTAAAAGCGAGTGACGGTGTCGTTGAGAGCCTGTAGGTCAGTGCCACTCTGTTCATTTCCATGCTTCTCCCTGCTGATATGAACTAGCTCACCAACTTCAATTAGTACGAACACTTCGCTATGATGATGCAGCACTCAGTCTTGGTAAGTCTCTGAATTCTTTTGTCTTTCCATTCAATTTTTATTTCAAGCATTTGTACTTTATTAAATTTCCCTTGACTTGTTTCTTCTCTTGCAAGCCATCCAACACATGCAATCTCACGCAGTCAGGGCTGAGATGCTGAAGAAAGACTTGATGAAGAAAACTCAAAAGGCTGTTGGTCACCTTGCCTCACTCAACAAAGTCGAGGCTCACATTTGCGGGCTACAGGACAAGGCCAAGGCTAAGGTCACTAAAGCCGAGGCAAAGGAAGCCAAGGCGAAGGCCAAACGTAAGGAGGCCTTGCCGACCAAAGAGGCAGAGATCAAGGCGGCTGACAAAAGGGCATATTCTAAGGAGCAGACTGATGTGTGGGAAGCTTATAAAATGCAAGTCAACATGCCCTACAACAAAAGCTACTATCTCGACTGGATGATAGCCCTCAAAAAGCTGTTTGTCCTCAAGGACTTGCCCCTCCGTGACATCATACAGCTCAATATCTCTTTTCCTCTCTCTTCCAACCAATCTGAAGATAAGGCTGAGGAAGCAGAAAAGGTCGATGGTGAGGAGGCCGAAGATAAGGAACAGGCCAAGGCCGAGGCCAAAGTTGCAGAGAAAGAATTGGAAGCTGCTATTAGGGCCAAGTCCCCTACTCTTAATGACCAAGTCCTGGACTTGACTCAGGAGGATGGAGATGAGATCTCCAAGAGTGCCTCTCCCAAAAATGCTGCTTCTGACGTCGAGGTTCTCACTGCAAAGAAGAGCCTGGACTAGACTCTTCGAGAGATAGATACCGAAATTGTTCCCGAGGCCAAAACACCGCCGACAATCGAGGTTGCACAGTCCGAGATCAATGCACAAGACCCCAGCACTTAGGAATTTTCTTTCCATTGTACTTTTTCTTTGTAGTTGTATCCTCTTCTTTTCTGTTTTTAAATAGTTTGTAACCTTTCTTATGAACAATATCTGTTTTGTTAGGCTAATATGCCTGTTTATGTACTTGAACAAGCTCTCTTTTCAATGCATGTCTTCTCTTTTCTTCTAAGTGTTGAATGTCACTTTCATGTATGCTTTCTATATCTTTCTCATACTTAGAATTTTTCTTGTCTTTCTAAGTCTGACAATTTGGTTCCTCACCTCGGACGCCAATAACTCGGATACATCCACATCTCGGATTAGAATTGATTAATCATCTCGAATAACAACACTTCGAGTACAGTACAGTATAATCATCTCAGATTGACTTATCTCTTATAGTATCTCTTGTCAATGATCTTGGATAACTTCAACTTACAAAAAATTTTCAAAAATGTTGCAAGTGTTATGCTCATTCATACTTCTTGCCCCCTAATGTGAACCTAAGTATCAGTTATGTCCACATTGAGGATGCATCGCTTGACTTTTACCTAAGCCTTACTTAGATATTCTTGACCGAGGTCATCATGTTTGGCTTACCCAAACGAATCACTTAAGAACTAACCTTAGTTCACCAAGAGTACTTATTTACCTCGACTTTTCTTACATGCTGACCAGATCATGGCTGTAAACGCGCCCGTGGGCTTCTTTCTACAGTTCGGACTCCCTTTGTTATTGCGGTTCTTAATCTGAACTAAAGAGTCCAACTCTGGCAAATCGTTTTGAGAAAGAAAAAAAACAGATTTTGAAAAGAAGTGTCAAACATGGACTGCTTTGCCAGATACAGAGTCGCCACCTAAATATTTTTTAATGGGGAATTTAGGAAACCCTGACTCGGTGCCAAAGGCCACGTGTCCGTCATCACCAAAGTTACCTCGGCTCGGGAGCTTGGGTACGATTGGGGAAGGTCAGCTATGAGCACCCCCTCTCGCCCGGTCCAAAGACCGACCTCTACTAACCATGATATCCGATTTTGAAAACATTACATGTTCTTATTCTGGTAATTAGCCTAGAATCACTATGTTGTGCGCACAGTAAATAAGTATAGACCAAATCGCCTAAGTTGGGACAAAACATCTCATGTTTGTTTTGAAAGTGGTTTGCTACTCACAAGTAGGCTAAAATGCAAGTTTTGCTACCCTCAAGTGGGCTTTTAGAAAAGACGGTTTTGCCACTGTCTAGTGGGCTTAAAACTCACAGTTTTAATGCATTATCCCAATTTAAGCAATTCGACCTCCATCCACAGGCATTCAAGCAGTTATATCACATAAGCAACTAGCCTCATGGTAATTATGCTATCATGGCAACACCCACACGCATGTAAGGATGTTAAAGCATAAAAGCTTACCTAGTACTCCGTGCCAAAACAGAAACTAGTTAGTAATCATGCGTGACCCTAGCTCATGTTAAGATGGCTAATGCAACACATGCAAGATGCAACTAGAATAGGCTCGGCTATCCTAAACATGGCATGTGGAATGCTACAAGTAACACATATTCAATTTGGAAATTGAAATATAATGCAGTTAGCGTGATGTACCGAGCCCGGTGCATGTAAACAAATGCATGGATGCACGCATACATTGCATAAGGTATGCTAATTTAAATGTGCCCTAATCTACCATTATAAGCAGGTAAATAAAAGGGGAGAAAGACGTGGGATTGGAAGACATGCACACACTCATGCACACTTATTACAAATACGCCCTCACACGGAGGGATTAAAAGAATATACAGTCCTGAATAGCACAGTCCAAATACAGAATAAATTATTACAAAAATTCTATTTATCAAATTAAATCAAATGTAAAAAGAAGGGGGCCTCAGCTCTGCCTCGGGATGCGCGAATGATGCATGCTCGATCCGTCTTGCCCGAAAAACCCGCACCATACCACTGCCGCCTCTGTTTTCACTATCCTGCCTCTCCAAAGACTGCCAAAGTCCCAGGATACCTTCTATGCACACCGCTTCACACCATCGACTGGATGAAATGGCCACCGGCCATGTAAAATGTCCACCGGCTGCTCATGAGGTCATCGGCCACAAACCAATGGCCGGTCGGCACTCTATACTGCCAGTCGGCAAAAAATTCCTGTCGAAGACAGTTTTTGATAGCAACAAGGACAGACAGTGTATGGCATGGAATTTTGGGCATATGTAAGCATGGCCATGTTTCCTATCATGTATGAGACTCAAGGAAGCATAGCCCTTGGTCCTTGGGCCAGCAATTATGCATTTTGATGCATGATGGCCTAAGAGACCAAGATTGCAATTCAATGGAAATGTATGCAACACACAAATGGGGACCAAGACCCTATCATGTCAAAGTCAAGGGCCTCGGTGACATGAGAATTGAGATGTGTTTTGTCACTTAAAATACAAACACCTGTCATCTCTCAACACTTGGTTTGACACCCCAAACCAAGTAATGCAATGCATGTTATGCAAACATGGCTCAACAATGCATCCTAAGGCTAAGAGGTAAGGCATGCCGAATGCAATGCAACCTATCATGGCAAGTATGTAATGCTAAACATGCAAGATGCAAATGCAATGCAAACAAGGACAATCTAAGCAATAGGATCATCATGCTACAACACCTAGTGAAGCAATCATGCAAGGAACATGAGACAAGCATGCAATAGTGGGCTTAAACCGTAAAGGGGCAGACCTCAATCCACCCCAAAATAGTGGCAAAAAGTGCCTAAAACCATGGACAAAACGCTCAATAAGCATGCAAGTTAATGGGCCTAAAGCTAAGGCACAAAAGAGGGTACTCCACTACCACTAACAAGACCACCCATGGCATGAACCAAGCAACCAAAAACAGATGTTTAGCATGCAAAACAACCCCCAAAACCCCTGATATGGCAGCCCAAATGCCTTAAACATGCAAGCATGCACAATGTCCATTTCAAAGCACAAGAGACCAATATTTCAAAGCATGAAAGACATGACAAATGGAGATATATAAGCATGGCATGGGGACTGAAATAGCATGTTGAATGATTCCAAATCACCTAAATAGCCTAACCAATGCATGTTCACGGATCACATACTCAAGGCTTACAAGCCATAATGCAAAGCAACTTCATCAAGCATGCCAAACATGGCAAAATTAGTGGCCAACAGACCTAAAGCATGACAAAATAACACTAATACCTTCATGAAGCTAGGCTAATACATACAAGAATCATGGCCTAAAAACAAGATGCATTTCTATGCCAAATAGAGGAATGCAAAGCAAGTATAATACGCATGCTAAGGGTTACAAATCCAACCAAGGACAGAGATATAATATGACCCAAAACACCCAAAAAAAACTCTGAAATGGTACCCACAACAACCAAGCATACATGTTGCCTTTTAAAGCCAAAAACCAAGGTAAAGAGGGACAAAGGGGAAAGGGGTGTCCCTCCCCTATACAAGACTTCAAATCCTCTCCTTTACCACTAAAAATCCACTGGATTTCAATGGTAAAAGGAACCAAACACTCGAGCAAACAAAGTCTCACAAAGGAAGCACCAAAAAGGCCAAATAAGGCCTAAGAGGGTGAGTTTGAACTCAAACCACAAAATGACCTCAATGGAAGTTCTTAAGCACAAAAATATAAGACTTTTTTATGTTATACACAAGACCCAAATCAGCATACAAGACAGGTAGAAATCTAGTGCAAGTTTGAGGAAACTAAAGTAAAATGCTTACCCTTGAAGAACACCTCAAGAACAGCCAATGCAGCCCTCCTTTTCTGATCAAAATCAGTCCAAAGACTCAAGAATCAACCCTCAAAGCCTCTCAAACTCGAGCTAAGGTGTGATAGTGTGTGTTAGTGCAAAAGTAAGGTAGAAATACACTTTTAGGCCTAGAAACACACACAAAAGAGGAGAGAGAGAGAGGAATCTAGAGAGAGAGGATGTATGACAGATATATAGATACAAAAGCTCTGGTTTTTGTTTAGAAATGGCTAACCCCTAAGCAATGGAGAGGAATGGTGCTTATATAGGCCAAGCAAAGCCAATAAACTTAATGGCTAAGCTACAGAGAAAGGGTCAAGGGGGCCAAGAGGTTCAAGGCTTCTAGAGGAAGCCAATACAGCTGGCCAAGCTTCTCCAAGAAGCTTGGCCAAAGGGGTCACTCTTCTAGAAGGAATTAGGGGGTCAAGGGTTCAAAACAAATACCAACCAAGACGGGATGAGTGATGGTGCATCCCAGCTGGCACAGCTGGCATGCACCATGCCTCAAGGGTTCAAAGGGGTCACACCAGCCAGTAAAAGAGGTTGCCGGCAAAATAAAGTGCCGGTCGGCCAAATATAGTGCCGACCGGCCATTTGTGTTAAGAAACCGTGGCCGGTGGCACCCATAAACAGCCGGTGATGCAAGGGAGGGGCCGGAGGGATGTGGGGATGGCCGACAAGCCATTCCCTGCCCTTCAAGGCAAAAACACAAGTGTTTGGTGCCAAAACCGAACACGGAGCAGACGAGTTAAGGGATCTTGAGGCAAGGCGCGCAACCGAGACCTCTGGGAGCTCAAAACGAACACAAACAAAGACGATCACCGAGTGTCCAAGCGGTGACGTCCAAGTCTTGAGGACGGTCAAAAATGGGGTGTCTACGGTTGCCCCTCTTTGACAGAACTCGAAAGTCATAACAATGACGGGAGTGAATGTCAAAGCCCAGAGACGACCCATTTTTGACAAGGCCGAAGACTTAGACAAACATGCAAGACAAACAAGGTATGCACCCGAAGGCAGGGGCAAAATGCAAGACAATGCACGAAGCCGAGCATAACTTATGATCATGCAAAGAAAAGCTGTAACGAAGCACACATGCAATAGTTTTAAGCTAGCATACGCCAAACTACACTACAATGCAAAAAGGATGTAAGAGAATTATGTGATTCTCGATACGTCTCACGTGGAGGATACAATACCTGTCCGGTTCGTCTGGTTCTACCAATCGCAAATGAACCGTACATACAATATCGTGCCTGCAAAGAAAACAAACTTAACAGGTACAATGTGATTAGCAACCTGCATATTAATGTACTTGAAAATGCGTGACAACGCAAAGTAAGTGGGAAGCATAACAATGCTGTGAAGGCACAGACAGGTAAGTGGAGCATGCGGTCTACACAGGCAACGAAATTGAACATGAACATGAGCATGTGGTTTACGCAAGAAATGAAATTGAACATAAGAATGCGGTCCACACAAGCAATGACATTGATTACAAACATGCGGTCTACGCAAGTAGTGTAATTAATTATAAACATGCGGTCTACGCGAGAAAAACATGCGGTCTACGTAAGTAATGAATTCAATTATAAATATGCGGTCTACGCAAGCAAAACATGCGGTCTACGCAAGTAGCGAATTCAATTATAAACATGCGGTCTACGCAAGCAAAACATGCGGTCTACGCAAGTAATGAATTTGAACATAAGAATGCGGTCTACGCAAGTAGTGGAATTGTTCATAAACATGCGGTCTACACAAGTAGTGTAATTAGTTATAAACATGCGGTCAACGCAAGCAAAACATGCGGTCTACGCAAGTGATACATGCGGTCTAAGCAAGCAAAACATGCGGTCTACACAAGCAAAACATGCGGTCTACACAGGTAATGGAATTGAATATACACATGCGGTCTACGCAAGTAGTGTAATTAGTTATAAACATGCGGTCTACACAAGCAAAACATGCGGTCTACGCAAGTGAAACATGCGGTCTACGCAAGAAAAACGTGCGGTCTACGCAAGTAATGGAATTGAATATACACATGCGGTCTACGCACGTAGTGCAATTAATCATAAACATGCGGTCTATGCAAGTAAAACATACGGTCTACGCAAACAAAACATGCGTTCTACGCAAGTAAAACATGTAAGAAAAGAACTTGAATATATGTAAGTTAAACATGCGGTCTACGCAGGCAATGTGTATAGAAACTCGAGGTGTGTGATACGAAGCATTGCAACACCATACAATTTAAGCATGTTGTGGAGCTCACAAGATGCAAAAGAATACTGAAAAAGGGATGTTCCTCGCACATAAGGAGCGTCGCTCAAAAAGATATGGTCTGAGGTCAACTCGAAAACCTACCAAAAGGCGCGCTTTCTAGCGATATCTTAAATAACGAAGGTGCCAAACCATGTAATTGACCCTGAACAAGGGCACAGGTGGTGTATCGTCCTTGAGAAAAATGAGAGGGTTATCAATAGCAATCCCGACACTCTGCTGCCCTACTTTCCTTCTGCTTTACCTTTCCTTTTTTTACTGGTAGTTTAAGCACATTGCACTACCTCAAGCAGGTTTGTTTATCATCGTTTTTGAAAACTGTGTATTTCTTTGCAAAACACATGACGGAAATGAAATTGCTATTTGATTCAAAAGATGTCACATTGGCACATTCTATACATCGCATCGCAAGGCATCACACAACAATGTGAATAAAACTGAAATTCAGTTGAAATTTAAGTATTTGCATCGTAATAATCAGGTAGCGAACCGACTTACAACTCGATAAGCGAAAACGAGGAAACTCGGTGAGCTAGCTAAGTGTGACTTACAACTCGATAAGCAACACGAAGACTTAAAGAGAGTGAGATACAACTCGATAAACAAAGGTACAACAACTCGATAAGCAAATGGACGTGACCCCTCAAGAATTGATCGTCGGAGGACATTGGAAATGGTGGGATTCCACAACCTCTGAGCATAAACGACTCAGGGAACCAAAGGGAAGACCACCGGTCCCATGGAAAGGCCACCGGCCATAAGAGGACTCCACCGGCCAAAAGTAATGGCCGGTCGGCACTATATTTGGCCGGCCAACCAAAAATGGTAAGAACCAGCAGAATGCTGACACCTGTCCTCCATTCAACCTTATCCCCTACAAAAAGGCCCCAGCTTCGTGGTTTTTCTCATTTCAACACTAATTTACTCCAAATGGAAGAATTTCTTGCCCAAAATCTTGCAGCTTGGATTAACAACTTGGATGGCTCGGAAAAGCTAAATTTTCGGGGTTTCGGCATGAACGCACTATTCACTTTGGGTTGTACCCCGCTGCACTTTCCATTTCTCCGTGCCGCAGTAAGGTTTTGGAATCCGGTGACACATGTTTTTAGCTTTGGCGGGCAAGAGGCATGTCCCACTTTTGAAGATTTTCAAGTGTTAATGGAGTCTGAGCGCAATGAAGAGATCCTGCCCCAACCCCGTTTTGGCCATGCCCAAGCCTTAGGACAAATGTGTGGATTCTCTGTGCCTGATGCTCGATCTCTGATTTGTGACGGAATGCTGGATATTCCGAGTTTGGTTTGCCGTTTTTCTGAGACTGGTGACCGCGGCGACCGTCATTAGCAAGGTTTTCGGCAACACGCACTTTGTTTGTGTATGCTATCTCATTTCTTATTTGCCTCAGGTTCTGGAGGATCTAGCATCCGATTGATTGAAGTTACCCAAGGTTCGAAAGAGGGTAAGAGTTGCATTATCAGGACTCTGGCTGAGACGTTGATGGGTTTGGATGCTTTTTATCGTCGCGAAGCAACCAAATTTGCATGGAGTCCACTACTAGTGCAGGTAAAGTTTCCCACCCAATCTCTCACATGTATTGCTCACGTCACTCGGCTCTTAAGCTCGGTTTTCTCAAAGAACCCTTTTCTTACTTTTCTCTCATCGTACATCTCTCTATTCTTCATTCTCTCATTTTTTATCCCTCCCCAGATATGGTTGATGGACAAGTTGTAGGTTGTGGACTCTTGCCCAACATATTCAGCCCGTGGTTACTTCTTCAGGCGACGCCTTGTCGATGCCCTTGACGAGGGTTGGTGGTTCGACTGGATGTGTAACTTGTCCGCGGATCGCATTGCTTGGCAGTGTTCTTGGCTCAATCTACCGGCAATGAGCTATAGTATGACTCGCCAACCTGGGATTCAGCTGATTAGCTTGACTCACTGTGTCTTCTATTTTTCGTTCCGGATCCGTCGTCAATTTGGTCATGACCAGACTTGTCCACCAGAAGAGACAGAGTACCCAGCTGCATTCGATGCGAGGCGCCGACTTGCGATATGCTCTGACATGGAGAACCAGAGAGCTCCTGGCCTCTGCTCCCATTTTCAATTGCGCTTTGTCTGATGAGTGTTGGGATTGGCTCAATGAAGAGGCACAGAATGGGCCTAGATTGGTATCAGAGACTTCGACCAGCTCTGGGAGGGGGCACAGGAGCACCTGACTTGACTATGCCCCGGGTTTATTGCTTTATTAGAACTTTCAAGTTTTTCCTTATGATTGTAATAAAAAAGCCACTTCAATTGTATGCAAGAGCAGGAGAACTTTGTATTGAAATCAATGAAATTGAAGATTGTGGTACTGAAAATTTTCTGCTTTGGTCCAAAAATGGTCTTAGTTGTAAAAAGATTAATTTGAACAAAGTCAACTTTTATTAAAACTTTTCAAAACTATTTTCGATATGGATCAAAACTGAACATGCCTGAAATTTGTCACTGGGACGCACAATCCCGAATCCCAGCAATTGGAAAGTTGCCCCTAGTCTGAATAGCACCGCAGCGCTGCACGGCACGGAAAGTTGCCCCTAGTCTGAAAAGCACTACACCGGAGACCACGATGAATGCTGATGGACAAAGATGACTAAAATGATCAAATGGACAAAGTTGATCGGGGAAAAGTTTGTGGCTGAACTTCAGAATGAAGCTGCCTACGTATCCCAAAGATGGGAATCAAGCCTTACGTAGTTCGGCTAAGGTTCACTCGAGTATTTTCACTCTCCTTTTACGCTCTAACTTTTGCCAAGGCCGCCCTTTGCGGGTTTTCAACCTTGCGAGCTCAGTTTTTCTATTTTCTAAATTTTTTTTTTGTGCTCTAATTTTTGCCTAGGTCGCCCTTTCGGGTTTTCGGCCTAGCGAGCCTCTCACAGGTAATATTTCTTCAACTTGTCCATGTTGATCGATTGTGAGAACTCTAGGCCATCTAGGTCCATCGGAACCACAGCTCCACCCGACCAGATAGCTTTGATGATGTAGGGACCAGTCCAATTGGGTCTGAACTTGCCCCTTGGGTCATGGATGGGAGCTCGGTTGTCTTTGAGCACCAAATCTCCTTCTTTTAGGTTCCTAGACTTAACCTTCTTGTTGAAAGCCCGGGCGATTCTGCGCTGATAACCCTGAACATGATACAGTGCTTTCAGTCTTCTCTCATCGAAGAGCATGAGTTCCTCAAACCTGCTCTGCTGCCAATCTGCATCGGCTATTTGGCACTTAGCCAATACTCGTAATGACGGAACCTCGATCTCAATAGGTAGGACTGCCTCCATCCCATAGACTAAGGAATACGGAGTAGCCCCAGTAGAAGTTCTAATCGAAGTCCGGTAGCCCCACAGAGCGAACGGCAACTTATCTGGCCAATCCCGGTAGGTTTCCACCATCTTTTGCAATATATGTTTAATGTTTTTGTTAGCGGCCTCAACTGCTCCGTTGGTCTGTGGCCGGTATGTGGACGACTTATGAAAAGCCACATTGTACTTCTCCAACAAATCAATCACCTCCTTCTTGAAGTGGGAGCCATTATCTGAAATAATCTCATTTGGGACCCCATAGCGGCAGATAATGTTATTCCTGATAAACTTCGCGACATGTGAAGCCTTCAACACTGCATAAGATTGGGCCTTAACCCATTTTGTAAAATAATCTATTGCGACGGGGATGAACTCATGCCCATTCAATCCCTTTGGAGTAACAGCCCCAATCACGTCGATTCCCCATATTGAGAATGGCCATGGCGAAGTCATGTTGTATAGCTTTGACGGCGGGATGTTCATGCGGTTTGCATGGATCTGGCATTTATGGCATCGTCGAACAAAGCCAATACAATCCTCCTCCATGGTGGACCAATAATAACCCTGTCTGAGGATCTTCCGCGCCAGCATTACCCCATTCATATGTGCACCACATTCTCCTCCGTGGATGGCCTCCATCAAGCGCTTCGACCCCTCAGCTTCTACACACAACTTGTGCATTCCCAGATGGCCTCTCTTGTACAGTTTACCCCCGTAGAAAATGAACTGAACAGCCATTCTCCTGATTTCCCTTTTATCTTTGGCATTTGCCCCTGGTGGATACGTCTCCTTCTCCAAGAAGTTCCATATGTCATAATACTAGGGGTTCTCATCCTGAGCTTCATCTATGGCAGAAATTGACTCATATGCTGGCACAAACTTCTGGTCAATGATGATCGGACGCATCCGGACTCCGGACGGGATGTTTATCATGGAGGATAGAGTTGCTAGTGAATCTGCAAACCTGTTGTTCTCTCTTACTAGATGAGTGAAGTTCAATTTTTCAAACCGAGGAATTAACAAATCCAAGGTTTGGTGGTAGATTATTGTAACACGTCCGCGGGGGGGACCTCGCGCTACAGTTCGGACTCTTCTGTTTGTGTGTGTTGCGGTTCTCAATCTGAACCAAAGAGTCCAACTCTGGCAAATCGTTTTGAAGAAAAACAGATTTTTGAAAAAGTGGTGCCAAACATGGACTGCTTTGCCAGATTATAGAGTCGCCACCTAAATATTTTAAAATGGGAAATTTAGGAAACCCTGACTCGGTGCTGAAGGCCACGTGTCCGTCATTACCAAAGTGGTCTTGGCTCGGGAGCTTGGGTACGATCGGGGAAGGCCAGCTATGAGCACCCCCTTTCGCTCGGTCCGAAGACTGGCCTCTACTAACCGTGATATCCGTTTTTGAAAACATTACATGCTCTTATTCCGATTATTAGCCTAGAATTACTATGTTATGCGCGCAACAAACAAGTATAGACTAGATTGCCTAATTTGGAAATAAACATTGCATATCCGTTTGTTTGGAAAACGATTTGAAATCACTACTCGCAAGTAGGCTAAAATACGAATTTCAATGAGTTATTCCAACTCAAGCAATCCAACCTCCACCCACAGGCATTCAAACAGTTTATCTCATATAAGCACTTAGCCGCATGGTAAGCATACTGTTATGTTAACATCCACACGCATGCGATATGCTAAAGCATAAATACTTACATCGTACTCCGTGCCAAAAAAGGAAACTAGTTAGCAAACATGCTTGTCCTAGTTCATGTTAGAGTGTCTAATGCATCGCATACAACATGTAATTAGGATAGGCTCGGCTAACCCTAAAAATGGCATGTGAAATGCACTTTATTCGATGCACGTATTCAATTTGGAATTGAAAATACAATGCGGTTTGTATGATGTGCCGAGCCCGGCGCATGTAAACAAATGCATGGATGCACGCATGCATAGCATAAGGTATGCTAAAATAAACGTGCCCTAATCTACCATCGTAAGCAGGTAAATAAAGGGAAGAAAGAAATGGGGGGTTGGAAGACATACACACCACTCACCCACACTTATTACAGATTTGCCCTTGCTCGGAGGGACCAAAAGAATAATACAAATAATTAACTACGCAAGCTAATTAAATATTACAAATTAATTGAATTTACAAATTAATTAATCTAAGGAAAAACAGTAAGCCGCCTCGGGGCGAGGGCTCAATGCACGCGCGCTCGGATTCCGCTCGGAATTGCACTGCCATGCCTAGATTGCCTCTATTTTCCCTACTTTGCACCTCAGAAGACTGCCAAAGTCTCAGAACTACTTCCTTGAATGTTGGGGATCACCACCGGCTAAACAGAATATCCACCGGCTGCTATATGTGGTCACCGGCACAAGATTAATCCATCGGCCATAAGTTGACTGCCGGTCGGCACTAAACACTGCCGGCCGGCACTGAATGTCTGCAGAACTTGCAACTCACAGCAGCAGAGGGCAAAAACTTGCATGGCAATGTAATTCCAACAATGTATGCACTAATCATGCCCCTTATCATATTTGTGACTCAAAGGGACATGTGCCTCGATTCTCGGGCCACCAATCACGCATTCCCATGCATGATGGCCCGAGGAACCAAATGTGCACTTTCAATTTCAAATGCATGCAAACCATATAAACAAACAAGGGTGCCAAACCTCTATCATGTTTGTCTCAAGAGGCCAAGCATGTGCATGTGAATGCAATGAAATCCTAAGCACGTTAGCTAGCATGCAACATGGACAATGTAATGTAAGGATGTTAATATGCAAACACGCCAACAAGACAAGCATGTAAACTAAACAATGGGGGACTTAAACATGATCTAGGAAACTCTAACTAGGCCTAAAAATCAGTAGCCAAAATGCTAAGTATGAGAGTTAAACACACATGCACATGTACACATGTTAAGGCACACAACTTAGGCATTAAACAAAGCACTCTCAAGCACACTTGAAAGGAGATAATATGGATGATTAGCATGCAACATGAGCTCTAAAATCATGTCAAAATGCGGTGCTAAACCAACTCAAGATAGGCCAAACAAAGCATGCAAATGGTCCAAGACTTAAAGCAAGTCAATGAGGCATTGAACTATACTTATGCAAGACAATTATGGCATGCATTAAACAACTAAAAGTAGGTTTTTAGCATGTTAAAACAAAGCCAAAAGGCTACTTAGATGGCATCTAAGAGGCTTAAAACCAAAGGCATGCACAATGACCAAAACATGGAGCATTCAATACATGCTTTTAAAGCATTAAAGAGGCAACTAAGGCAAGCATACAAGCACACCAAAGGGACTGAAATGACATACTAAATGGTTCCAAACCATCAAAATAAGGCAAGCAACACATACTACACATGCATGCTCAAAGGCTAGCAAGCCTAAAATGCAAAGGGGCTATATAATGCATGCCAAGATCAACCCAAATGACTATGGACAGAGCTAAAACATGTCAAAATAAGCACAAAACATTCATAAGTCTAAGCCTAAAGCATGCTCAAATTAGGGCTCACAACCTAAGGTATGTTAAGACAATACAAGGCATTACATGGCAACTATGCTAAGCATGCATAAGGGACCAAAACCAACACATAGCAATGTTAAATCATGATATCCTAAGCATGAATAACAGTCCATACATGCTCAATACACACTCAAGCACAATGCTCCCTCAAGAGGCAAAACTTGCCCTTTTCAAGGACATCAACGAGAGGGGGTGACCCTCTCCTTCTTAGGACTTTAAGGCATCATCTTCACCACTGAAATCCCTCAAAATTTCAGTGGTGAAGAGACCCCAACACCAAAATCCCGGAGCTCTCACAAAATAGCACAAAATGAGGCCTTTTCAAGGCCTAAGAGGGGTCAAACCTCCCCAAAGCACAAAACACTCTTAATAAACTATCAAGAGGGCCTAAAAAAAGAACTTTTTTGTATTAAACACTAAGCTTAAAAACAGCTTTAAGATAGGTAAAAATAAGATGCAAAAATGGGGAATAAAAAGGCTAGTTTTGTTACCCTTGTAGACCTCTTCACAAATGTTGATATTGTTGCTTCCTTGAGCTCCAAACCAGTCAAGAACAACAAGAACAACCTCTTGGGACCTCAGTAGCCAAGGGAAGGTGAAACACTAGGTGTTGATGAGCAATAGTAAGTCACAAACACCTAGTGTACAAATAAGAGGGAAGAAGAGAGATAGGATAGATACAAAACTTCTAACCTAGAACCAGAGCTTCTTCTCTGTCTTTTCTCTCCAAAATGTCTAACTTTGCTAACCCTAAGCCAAGAGGAGGAAGAGTTATGTTATAGGCAACCAAACTTACAAGTTAAGCCACCAAGAAGCTCATCCCTCCATACACGTGTATGGAGGGGAAACCAATGCCATACAGCTGCTTCAAAATATCTCATAAAGCAAGCTGCCTGATGGTCGGCAGGCAAAATTGTCATTTTGACAAAATTATTGCCGACACACAAAGAAGTGCCGACCGGGACAATATGGTGCCGATGGCAACACCAACCAGCCGGTGGCCTCTAGCTAGTGCCGGTGGTGTGTGGGGATGCCTCACAAGGCATTCCCTGCCCCTCCAAGGCAAAGCACAAGTGTTTGGTGCAAAACCAGACACAAAACGGTCAAGTTCGGAGGTCCTGAGGCAAGGCGCGTAGCCGAGAACTCCAGGAACTCCAAACGAACATGAACATGGATAATCACCGAGTGTTCAAATGGTGACGTCCAAGTCTTGAGGACGGTCAAAAATGGGGTGTCTACAATTATCATTTTCTCTTCTTTGACCTTCCAATCTCCTTTTGCTTGAGATACAACAAGGTTGGAGTCCCCGATAACATCCAATCGTTTTGCCCCTAGTTCTAGAGCCGCTTCCAAACCAGCAATACATGCCTCGTATTCTGCTTCGTTGTTTGAGACTTTGAACTGGAGCTTGAATGCTAAAGGGATACGAGAATTGTCGGGCGCTATCAGCAACACTCCTATCCCATACCCATACTGGTTTGACGCTCCGTCAAAGTACATTGTCCAAGTTTCGTCTTCGATATACAAAATGGCTTCATCTGGGAAAAGATACTCAACTGCTTCATCCCCATCAACCGGGTGGTCGGCAAGGAACTCCGCTACTGCTCTCCCTTTTACAGACTTGCGCGTCACATACTTTAGATCAAATTCGGAAAGCAACAGCAGCCAACGAGCTAGCCTACACGTAAGTGCCGGTTTCTCGAAAAGATATTTGATAGGATCGAGTCGTGAAACCAGCATTACGGAGTGAGCTAACAAGTAGTGCCGCAGCTTCCTGGTAGCCCATACCAAAGCTAAGCAAGCTTTCTCCAGCGGAGTGTAGCGGGTCTCGTAATCCAGCATCTTTTTGCTCAGATAGTAGATGGCCCTCTCCAACTTATCCTCTGATTCTTGTGCGAGCATACAGCCCATTATAGTCTCAGTTACCGAAAGGTACAATATCAACGGTTTCCCTGGCTCCGGTGGTGACAACACGGGTGGGTTTCGCAAATATTCTTTGATCTGTTCGAAAGTTGCTTGACATCGACCGTCCCACTGGAATTTCTTTCCTTTCTTCAGGAGACCAAAAAGTGGTTCACAAGTTAAGGTTAATTTTGAAATAAATCGTCTTATGAATTGCAGTTTACCCAGAAAGCCTCGCACCTCTTTTTCAGTCATTGGTGGTGGCATTTCTAAGATGGCCTTGATTTTGGAAGGGTCGACTTCGATGCCCCTCTGCGTAATCAGAAACCCTAGCATTTTTCCCGCTGTAACACCGAATGTGCACTTCTGAGGATTCAACCGCAGCCGAAATTCTCTGATCCTTTGGAAAAACTTTTGCAAGGCGGTGTAGTGACCTTCTCTCTCTTTGGATTTGACAATCATGTCGTCTACGTACACCTCAACCTCTTTATGGATCATATCATGCAATATTGTGGTCGCCGCCCGTTGATAAGTAGCTCCGGCATTCTTCAACACAAATGGCATTACTCCGTAGCAGTATGTACCCCACGGGGTGGTGAATGCAGTCTTCTCCCGGTCTTCGGGTGCCATTACTATCTGATTATAGCCTGAGAAGCCATCCATAAATGAAAGCAGAGCGTGCCCCGCTGTGAAATCCACCAACTCATCAATGTGTGGCAAGGGAAAGTCATCCTTCGGACTGGCTCTGTTCAAATCCCTGAAGTCCACACATACCCGAATTCTACCATCCTCCTTTGGTACTGGAACAATGTTGGCCAACCAAGTCGGGTATTCGGATACCAGCAGGGAGCCTGCGTTAATTTGCTTGGTGACCTCTTCCTTGATCTTAATGGCCCAATCAGGGCGGATCCTCCTGAGTTTCTGTTTGACAGGTCGCACCTCGGGATCGAGAGGGATCCGGTGCTGTACAATCTCAGGATCGATTCCAGGCATGTCTTCGTAGGACCACGCGAAAACATCTTTGAAATCTTTTAATAAAGCGACTAAGCGCTCGCGCTCCTCTGAAGACAACGTGGACCCGATCTGGACTAGCCGCGGGTCCTTCTCAGTACCAACATTCACATTAATGATTTCATCAACTAAAGGTTTGACAAACCTTTCTTGCTCTTGTTCAATTAAACGTTGTAAAACCGGAGGAATTTCGTCCTCGTCGTTTTCATCGAAATTTTGAAAGTCCTGATTTAAGCAATAAATCAAAGGCACAGAAAAGTACTCGGAAACCACATTCATATCATTCTCATTATGTACTTCCAAACCGTCCGATTCTTCTGTTACAACAGACTCAAAAGAGAAAGAAAAAGACGACCTGGACAGGACTGTGGCATCCGGGTTATCACCTCCAGGAATACCGAACTCAGACTCAGTCGAGCTGGAACTTGATTCCGACTTAACAGATTCGGAGGAATCAGATTCCGGCTCACTACCTGACCCGGTGCTGCTCGACAGAAATCCCTCTTCGTACTGCCAAGTAAGGGAGGGTGCGATGGATGCATCTAAAATGGTTGATGATAGGCCCGCAGCCATTTCATTCCCGATCATGGACACCGAGGAGTTATCCCCCAAGCACAACTGGTCGATCGAAGGATCTGAAAGTAGACATGCCAGTGCTACCCCCATTTCAAGTTCGGCGTCCTCAGACTCCACTTTCCTGTTCTGTTCAACCTCAATTGTTGGGTCTGTCTGCTCTTCAGCAAGAACATCATCCCTGTAACTGTAGGTCAAAGAAAATCTCGAACCCTGGTACACGTTTCCTCTCCGCGTTCAACCACGGCTCCGGAAAACCACAAAATGGAAAGTCTTCCCCCTCCCGGACAAAGCGTCCGTTTAGGGTACCCTGAATGGGCCGGTGCATTAAGTCGAAAGGTCTCCCCATTTGTTTTGCTTTGGCTCTCCCAGCCATCTCCTTTCATTTCCTTGCCCAATCCTCCTTGGTGGGAAGATAACCCAAGCCAAAGGTATGGGGGTTGTGTGGCACTTTGGCCAATGCTGCAACGCCCTTGCGGCCGCTCTTTCCTAATCCCATCCCAGGGATATGTTGGAGCTTGTTCATGAGATACACTGCTTGGGCACTGACATAGATCCCTTCATTAGCAGCCATGATGTTCTGTACAACTTGAGCCTCAGCCAGGGTAAAACCCGATATGAACACATCCTCCATGCCATGCTCGATTTCTAGAACATGCGTGGATACTTCTGGTGGCAGATGGATTGATGAATTCCCGAAAACGATGGCTACTCCCTTCCCATAGGGGTATTTCACCATTTGATGCAAAGTGGATGACACCGCCTTTACCTGATGCAGCCACGACCGCCCTAAAAGCAAGTTGAAAGTTGCAGGCACTTCCAAGACATGGAAATCTATCTCATGCTGTCCCGGCCCAACTTTAGTCTGAACTTTAACTGTTCCCATTACTTCCCTACTTGTATTGTCATACGTCCGGATGACTTGGGCTGTTGGTACAAAATCAGCGACTTTCAAGCCAATTGCAAACGCCGCCCTTGCCGGGCAGACGTTGATGGCGGATCCGGTATCGACGAGGACCACCGGTATCCATTTATTCTTACATTCCACAGAAATGTAGAGGGGTTTGTTATGCTCTGCCCCCTCGAGTGGCAATTCCTTGTCGGAAAAAGTCAGCGTCGGGGTAGCTCCTCCCGGAAAGACCAATCCCACCAGCTACTCTGGCGTGGTTTCTATTGAAAGCTTTGCTTTGTCCATGGCTGATAAGACAGCCTCTCTATGCACCCGTGATGCCATGAGCAGTCCCCATATGGAGATGTCTGCTTGTATCTTTTTAAGCTGTTTGAGTACAGCCTCCTCTTCAAATTGCTTCTCCTTTTTCTTCTCAACCTCTCTATCCTTCCCCAAGTCCTCTGGTTGATCTAGGTGTGGAGGTTTGAAATACCGCCCACTCCGCGTCATATGGTCGACCTCTCCAAGGTACCAGGTATTATCGGGTTGGTTGTTCCCCCAATCTTCATCTGTGTGAGCAAGACACAGGTCCTCATCTTCCCACCACATTCCATTAGAAGTTGACAAACATCTATCCGGCTCTGGTATGGCTGTTCTTGTACTCGCAGCACCTTCCATCCAAATGCTCGCGGCATTCTCAGTTTCTGTGCACATAGCAGTTTCAGTCCCTATATGGGCCTTTGCCTTCCTGATTCTCTCGGAGTCTTCGAATTTTTCCTGTTCTAGGTGTGTTATTGCAACCGACTGTTCAGTTATTCCCGTATTCGAAATGCTCCAATCCTGAGCGAAATTCTTGACACCGGCGCTCTCCGGCGATGCACTCTGTTCTTCGACCTTTCCGACTGTTACTGACATTCTCGTCCCTGCTGGGCCCTGTTCTAGCTGGAATTCTTCTACCACATCTGGTTGATCGTCTAACCATCCTATGGCCTCTGTCGACTCCTCATAATCATACTAGTTGACTGCCATATCCCCTGGATCTTGATCGCTGTAAAATCGGAGATTGGCAAGGTCCTCTTCCATAGCTGTTAAATCATCTGTTCCCTATCCCAGACTATCCCCTTGGATTACACACAGTTCTCCTCCTGCTGGAAATTCCACATCTGGCGCATCCTGGCCTATCGATGAAATGTAGTCACCCGGACTATACGTTTTCTCAACACAACTTCCAGATTCCGCAGACTCTGGCCCAACAATCCTCTTCGCCTTTGGAACCTCCTCTCTCTTGTCTTCGACAGTCACCACCGTCGGTTTAGGTTGGGTTATGGAGATGTCCATCGTGCACAAATTGGTGCAATCGGGAAGGAACACCTCCGGCTCAGGTAGGTGGGAAGGTGTGATATAGATACTAGGATCGTAGGACACGACCCCAGTATGGATGAAATTGATTCTTTTGGGTGGTGGAGCTTGGTTATGTGCGGGGAGGGGATTTGTAGTAACGTTGGGTTTTTCGGGAGGCAAGATCACCCCGTTATCGATGAGATCTTGAATCTCATGACGTAATCGGAAGCACAGATCGGTGTCATGACCGTGCTGTTGGTGAAATGCACAATACTTGGCTGGGTTGTGGGTAGCGGGGAGTCTTTCTGGTAAGGGCCGCGGCTCTAGGGGCTTCAAGTGCCCTTTTCTGATTAAAACCCCCAGAGCTTTGGACAGGGGCATATAAAGTGGAGCGAAGGTTCTGGTATTTTTGGGTGGGTATTTGGCTGTTGGTGGGTTGCTTCCGGACGCACCGGAGAATGGTGCAGCTGCCGTGGTTCTCGGAGGGGGGTTGGTGGTGACCATGCTCACTTCGGAGGCTCTTGTAGTTGTGGTGCCGCTCGGGCCCGTATTAGTGTTGCGGTTGAAAGTCCTTCGGGGTTGCTCCCGGTCACTGTCAATTAAGCCTTGCTTCAAGGCATCCTCAATCTGCACCCCCATTTTATGCAGGTTAGAAAAAGTAGGAAAGGGGAGTACGATTATCTTTTGCATCAACTTCGGTTGAAGATTGCGCACAATCATCCGAATCTGATCTTTGTCTGTAGGTCTTAAGGTCATCATCGAAGCCTTGGCCCTCCATCTGGTTACGAATTCTGAGAAACTCTCTTTAGGTTCCTGTCTTGTTGTCTCAAGATCACGGGTTGTAATCTCGATTTGTGTATTATATGAGTACTGTGCAATGAAGGCCTCAGCCATCTCGTCCCAGTTTCTCTTGACATCATCTTCTAACTTGGCATACCATATGGCCGCCACACCTGACAAGGTCCGACCAAACAAAGACATCTTCTGTAGTCTACTGAGGCCCATCGGCCTTAGGACATCTGAAAATAGTCTCAGGTGCACCATGGGGTCCCCGGACCCATCAAATCGATCAATATGGGGCATTTTAAATCTGTCGGGCAACGTCACAGCTGCGTCAGTGTAGCCATCTTCAATGTCGGGGATGGTCTTGGCTCCTTGGGATCTCTTAAACAGCTTTTCAAGCTTGTTCAACTTTAGAGTGGTGGGATCTGTCTCAAACTCAAAGGGAGAGTCTGGTAGGTTGGTGGGTGTCTTTGATAGTTGAGGTTGGATTTGGGGGAGGATCGGGGGTGGAGGTGGTCCTGTGGAAAGTTCTGTATCATTCTGAGCATTGGCCATCTCTTCGAGGTTTGGAACCCCTGGTGGGGGAGGAACTTGTTGCGAAGCAGAGGCTCCGGCTTGCTACTGTAACCTTACAATTAACTCTGCTTGTTCACTCATAACCGTGGCCTGTTGCTTGGCAAACTCTGGTCAGCTTGACAAAGAACTCGCCAGATCATTTTCATGCTTTCCTGAAGATAGCGCACCATCTCTTCTAAGCCGCCATACTGCTCGCTCGTCGAGTTATCGTGTATGTTCCTTTCGTGGGGAGCGGAGCCTGATCCCTCATCAGACATGGGTGGGGTAGACAAAGCCCTCAGATCGATCACGAATCGATGCCTTCTGCCTAGCTGACCTCCATCTAGTAACCGGGGGTAAAGAGTGGTACACTGGTTGTCCGTCTACCAGATCCTCAGATCGATGGAGTCGATGACCTCTAGTCCAGAGTGCTTGGGGAATATCTGCTGGGTTGGAAGCAATTGCGCTCAACTACCTAGAAAAAAAGATGAAATAAAGCGTATAAATAAACAGACAATCGGACAGCGTAACGGCGTAAAATAAACATACAACACATGGTTGGGTATCATAACATGTTGCCAATAAACTGAACATACTGTCCCCCAAATACTAATCACTGTTCCTCAAATAATCCCCAAATCGATACCCTCGTAGAACGGATTCTAAATCTTGATGCTTGCAGGCTTGATACCAAGAATTGCAAACTGATACATGCATTCCCTGTAGAGATACACTCTAAAAGCACATAGCATGTAAAAGAGAGCCAAAACACCCCTATGTTGGGGTAGGGTTTCCCTGTCCTATTTTTGTCAGGAGCTAAGGTTTCACTACGCACACAGCGGTTTCGAACAACCTATATCGAGTAAGAAACCTGTCCTAGTTTGGAATGGTCACTATGGATTCCGAATATGCACTAGGTCAAATGGTCAAAAAGAGTGCCCCGGTAGAACCGGGGTTTGTGTTCCCATACTGGCAGAGCCCGCAACCGGTCAGCCTTATGGCATGCTTTGACAAACTCAAGCCTCCGGCAAACCGCTCAGGAATAGCAGATGGCCAACACGGTGTCCTAGGCGCACCAATGCACATGTAATGCAAAGAAACACATAAGTGTAGTCAAAAAAGGATATCACGAGTTCGAGTCAAGCTCTCTAAACTCCCCAGCAGAGTCGCCAGAAACTGTAAACGCGCCCGTGGGCTTCTTTCTACAGTTTGGACTCCATTTTGTTGTTGCGGTTCTTAATCTGAACCAAAGAGTCCAACTCTGGCAAATCGTTTTGAGAAAGAAAAAAAACAGATTTTGAAAAGAAGTACCAAACATGGACTGCTTTGCCAGATACAGAGTCGCCACCTAAATATTTTTTAATGGGGAATTTAGGAAACCCGGACTCGGTGCCAAAGGCCACGTGTCCGTCATCACCAAAATTACCTCGGCTCGGGAGCTTGGGTACGATTGGTGAAGGTCAGCTATGAGCACCCCCTCTCGCCCGGTCCGAAGACCGGCCTCTACTAACCATGATATCCGATTTTGAAAACATTACATGTTCTTATTCCGGTTATTAGCCTAGAATCACTATATTGTGCGCACAGCAAATAAGTATAGACCAAATCGCCTAAGTTGGGACAAAACATCTCATGTTTGTTTTGAAAATGGTTTGCTACTCGCAAGTAGGCTAAAATGCAAGTTTTGCCACCCTCAAGTGGGCTTTTAGAAAAGACGGTTTTGCCACTGTCTAGTGGGCTTAAAACTCACAGTTTTAATGCATTATCCCAATTTAAGCAATTCGACCTCCATCCACAGGCATTCAAGCAGTTATATCACATAAGCAACTAGCCTCATGGTAATCATGCTGTCATGGCAACACCCACACGCATGTAAGGATGCTAAAGCATAAAAGCTTACCTAGTACTCCGTGCCAAAACAGAAACTAGTCAGTAATCATGCGTGATCCTAGCTCATGTTAAGATGGCTAATGCAACACATGGAAGATGCAACTAGAATAGGCTCGTGTAACAAGCCCGCGAGGGACCTCGCTACAGTTCGGACTCCCTTTTTGTTTGTTGCGGTTCGTAATCTAAACCAAAGAGTCCAACTCTGGCAAATCGTTTGAGAAAACAGATTTTTGAAAAAGAGGTGCCAAACATGGACTGCTTTGCCAGATACAGAGTCGCCACCTAAATATTTTATTTTGGGAAATTTAGGAAACCCTGACTCGGTGCCAAAGGCCACGTGTCCGTCATCACCAAAGTTGTCTTGGCTCGGGAGCTTGGATACGATCGGGGAAGGTCAGCTATGAGCACCCCCTTTCGCACGGTCCGAAGACCGGCCTCTACTAACCATGATATCCGATTTTGAAAACGTTATGTGTTCTTATTCCGGTTATTAGCCTAGAATTACTATGTTATGCGCACAGCAAACAAGTATAGACTAAATTGCCTAATTTGGAAACAAGCATTGCATATCCGTTTGTTTTGAAAATGCTTTGGAATTTGCTACTCGCTAGTAGGCTAAAACACGGATTTCAACGAGTTTTTCCAACTCAAACAATCCAACCTTCACCCACAGGCACTCAGGCAGTTTATCTCATATAAGCATTTAGCCACATGGTAATCATGCTGTCATGTTAACATTCACACGTATGCGAGATGCTAAAGCGTAAATACTTACATTGTACTCCATGCCAAAACAATAAACTAGTTAGCAAACATGCATGTCCTAGTTCATGTTAAGTGGCTAATGCAACACATGCAAAGATGCAGTTTAGAGTAGGCTCGGCTAACCCTAAAATGGCATGTGAAATGCTACAATTATCACGTATTCAATTTGGAATTGAAAATACAATGCAGTTTGTATGATGTACCGAGCCCGGTGCATGCTAGACAAATGCATGGATGCACGCATGCATAGCATGAGGTATGCTAATTTAAACGTGCCCTAATCTACCATCATAAGCAGGTAAATAAAAGGGAGAAAGAAGTGGAGGTTGGAAGACATGCACACACACGCACCCACACTTATTACAGATTCGCCCTCTCCCAGAGGGACCAAATAAATAATACAAATTAACCAACTACGCAAGCTAATTAATAATTACAAATTGCCTACTTAGTTAACAACTAACTAAACTAGGAAAAATAGTAAACTGCCTCGGGAGGAGAGCCTGATGCAACGCATGCTTGGGTCCTGCTCGGAATTGCGCTGCCATGCAAAGATTGCCTCTGTTTTCCCTGCTCTTCCCCTTTAAAGACTGCCAAAGCCTCAAGGATGTTTCTTCTGATACTGGGGATCACCACCGGCTGAGTAGAATAGCCACCGGCAGTGAATTGTGGTCATCGGCACAAGATGCATCCATCGGCTGATGATGTACTGCCGGTCGGCACTGAATACTGCCGGTCGGCAAAGAACGCCTCCAGAACCTGCAACTCACAGCAGCAGAGGGCAGAACTTGCATGGCAATGCAATTCAAGAAATGTATGCACCAATCATGCCCCCTATCATGTTTGTGACTCAAAGGGGCATGTGCCTCGATTCTCGGACCATCAATCACGCATTTCCATGCATGATGGCCCAAAGAACCAAGTTGTGCACATTGATTTCAAATGCAATGCAAACAATCAAACCAAGGCCCAATTCCTATCACCAAATCAAGGAACAAGGCATGCATGCAAGATGCAATGCAACCTAGGCATGCTAGCTAATATGCAACATGATCATGAGGGCAAGCATGCAAGCATGAACATGGACAATGTACAAACATGTAAGGTAAGCATGCAACCAAGAAAATGATGGTCTTAAACATGAATTAGGCAGCTCTAATTAGGCCCAAAACAGTGGCCAAAGTGCTCAAATATGAGGGCTAAACACACATACACACATGCACATGTTATGGTCCAACACTTAAGCATATAAAGGCAACTTTTAAACACATTCAAAAGAGGCCTAACATGGACATATGGCATGCAACATATGCCCTGAAAATCATGTTATAAGAGGTGCCAAACCAACTTAAACAAGACAAATACTAGTGTGCAAATAGTCCAAATTCTTGAAGCAAGGTAATGAAGCTTTGAAACACACTTAGCATAACAACCATGGCATGCATTAAACAACTAAAAACAGATTTTTAGCACGTTAAAACAAGGCCAAAGGACTACTTAGATGGCATCTAAGTGGCTCAAATATGAAGGTATACACAAATGCACTTTCAAGGAGCATATAACACATGCTCAAGAGGCAACAAAGAGACAACCTAGGCAAGCATACAAGCATGTCTTAGGGACTGAAATGATGTGCTAAGTGGTTCCAAACCACTAAATTAATGCAAGCAATGCATGCTACACATTCTCATACTTGAAGCATACAAGCTCAAATACAAAGGAGCTATACCAAGCATGCCAAAATTGACCCAAACAATTATGGACAGACCTTAAACATGGCAAAATAAGCACAAAACCTTCACAAGGTTAAACCTAAAACATGCTAGAACGAAGGCTAACAACCTAAGGCATATTAAGGCAATAACAAGGCATTACATGGTAGGTATGCTAAGCATGCATAGTGTACCAAAACCAACTTAAAACCATGTTATATTATGACAATATAAGCATGAAAAACAGCCAAGACATGATCAACAAAAGCCTAAGCTAGATGCTCCCTTAAGAGGCCAAAATTGGTCCTTTTCAAGGACAACAAGGAGAGGGGGTGGCCCTCCCCTCTTTGAGACTTTAAGGCACCATCTTCACCACTGAAATCCCCCAAGATTTCAGTGGTGAAGAGGCCCAAACACCAAAGTCCTGAAACTTGCACAAAATAGCACAAAAAAGAGCCTCTCAAGGCCTAAGAGGGGTCAAACCCCTCCAAATCACAAAACACCCTTAACAAACAATCAATAGGGCTTAAAAACAGAACTTTTTTGTATTATACACTAAGCACAAAAATAGTTCTAAGATAGGTAGAAAAGCAATGCAAAAATGAGAAATAAAAGGGAAGTTTCTTACCCTTGAAGACCACCTTCACAAGCAATGCTCCAACAGCCTTCCTTGGCTTTAATGCAGCTCCAAAACACTAAAACAACCCTCTAAAGGTCTCAAGTCCAAGAGATGGTGTGTTGGTGTGTGTTTGTGAGCAAAAGTAGGACAAAACACACACTTGTAGAGATAGAATATGTATCTAACCCTAACCCTAGAACTCAAGCTTTACAAAATCTGTCAAAAATGTGTAACCCTTGGCCAAAGAGAAGAAGCTCTCCTATATAGGCAATTCCCTCTTGTAAGGCTTACAAAACAAGCCATCCAAGAGGGAAATCCCCCCATACACGTGTATGGAGGGGAATGAGGTGGGTGCCAGCTATCACAGCTGGCACAAAATATCTGCTAAAAGCAGATGAACAGTAGTCGGCTAGCCAAAATTGTCAATTTGACAAAATTGATGGCCGGTCGGCCAAAAAGACTGCCGGCCGGCAATATACATTGCCGGTGGACACAAACAACAGCCGGTGGCCTCTAGCCATGGCCGGTGATGTATGGGGATGCCTCACAAGGCATTCCCTGCCCCTCCAAGCCAAAACACAAGTGTTTGGTGCAAAACCAGACACGAAACGGTCGAGTTCGGAGATCCTGAGGCAAGGCGCGTAGCCGAGACCTCCGGGAACTCCAAACGAACACAAACATGGATGACCACCGGGTGTTCAAACGGTGACGTCCAAGTCTTGAGGACGGTCAAAAATGGGGTGTCTACAGTTGCCCCTCTTTGACAGAACTCGAAAGTCATAACAATGACGGGAGTGAATGTCAAAGCCCAGAGACAACACATTTTTGACAAGGCCGAAGACTTGGACAAACATGCAAGACAAACAAGGTATGCGCCCGAAGGCAGGGGCAAAATGCAAGACAATGCAAGAAACCGAGCATAACTTATGATCATGCAAAGAAAGCCATAACGAAGCACGCATGCGACAGTTTTAAGCTAGCATACACCAAACTACACTACAATGCAGAAAGGATGTAAGAGAATTATGCAATTCTCGATACGTCTCACACGGAGGATACAATACTTGTCCGGTTCGCCCGGTTGCACCGGCCTCAAATGAGCCGTACATACAATATCGTGCCTGTAAAGAAAACAAACTTAACAGGTACAATGTCGTTAGCAATATGCATGACAATGCAAGAATGAATGCAAAATGATATGCAACATATACAAAACTACGTATAAACAATGCAAATGATATGCAATGCAATCGAATCATGATTCAATCATGAGCGGTTCGAAACCACACAAATGTCAAATAGATTGATGGAAGTAACAAGTCTGTCTACCATAGAAAAGGTGCCGCAACCCTCAAACCAACATACCAGCGTGGAATAGGCGCGCACACATGCAGAACTATGAGTAATGTAGACGGACACAAGAACGAGTATTGGGTGGAATGACATAAGTGGGGTGACAACCCGCTGGGGAAAGAACAATGATCCTAACACCGGATGCAACAATTACACTACGATGTAATATCTACAATGGATATGGCGTGCAGCCAAAACCTTATCTTGCCTAGGAAAGGCATGTACGCATACAAGCCATGTCTAACACAGAAAAGGTGCCGCAACCCTCAAACCAACATACCAACGTGGAATAGGCACATACACATGCAGAACTGTGTTTTGACATGAAAAGTAAGGGCACATACCAGACCAAGCTCAACAAGGAAAGGCGCAAGCGATAGATGTAGGATAATGCAGTGAATGCATGCAACTAAAATGCAATGGAGATGGATACAATGGATATGGCACGCGGGCCAAACCAAATCTTGCCTAGGAAAGGCATGTACACGTACAAGCCATGTCTAACACAGAAAAGGTGCCGCAACCCTCAAACCAACATACCAACGTGGAATAGGCGCGTACACATGCAGAACTATGTTTTGACGTGAAAAGTAAGAGCACATACCAGACCAAGCTCAACAAGGAAAGGTGCAAGCCATAGATCGATGTGATGCAATGGATGCATGCAACTACAATGCAATATCTACAAATATGCAATGGAATGTAAATGCAATATTTATAGTGGAAATGCATGACAATGCACTATATTACGATGAAATGCATGACATATGCAATATTTACAATGAAATGCATGACATATGCAGTATTTACAATGCGATGCATGACAATGCGGTAAAGGTTTCGCACCCTCCAAAGATTTAAGGTCTCCTAGACCGTACGTGTTTAAGGTCTTGCCAGACCCATTTGGGGCAATGCATGAATTGAGATGCGGTGCACAAGACAGTGCGATGCGCAAGATCGCGTGATGGAATGCATGTCAAATGCAATGAGATGCGCAAAACGGTGCGGTGCGTTCAGACAACGCGAATAAAGGTCTTGCACCTCCCAAGGATTTTAGGTCTCCTGGACCGTGCGTGTTTAAGGTCTCGCCAGACCCATTTGGGGCAACGCACAATGCAAGTGAGACGCGCATGCCAATGTAAATGAGACACGCATGCCTCAAAGAATGGAAGATGATGCAAATGAGACACGCATGCCTCAAGGATGCAAAATGATGCAAATGAGACACGCATGCCTCAAGGATGCAAAATGAAATGCAAATGAGACACGTATGCCTCATAAGAAGGTAAAACAATGCAAATGAGACACGCATGCCTCAAAGGGATGTAAGATGATGCAAATGAGACACGCATGCCTCAAGGAATGTAAAATGAAATGCATGATAATGTGAATGAATTCGAATGTGTGACAACACATGTTTTCCTTTTGAAATGCATGACAATGCAAATGGACTTAAATGCGTAACAACGCATGTGTTTTGGAAAGCATGACAATGCAATGGTAAGGGGATGCACGACAACGCGAACGATGCGTGAGGCGACGTGTGTATTGAAATGCATGACAATGCTTGTAATAAAAATGCAATGACAATTCATGAGAGACGTGCATGACAATGCAAGGGGTGCGTGTTACAACGTATGTAGTATGTGCATAACAATGCAACTGTGAGGTGCACGACGGCGTGATGCAATGCACTGAAATAGTGCGATGAATGCGTGCGACGCACACGAGGGCAACTTTAGGATACAAAAGGATACACCTTGCACGAATTCGAGTGCCACGCACAGCAGACGTGGTCCGAGGTCAAAACGGAGGCCGGTTGAGCGTCGGAGATACACTTTCTTGCACTTTCTTGAGCTATGAAGACCAAAAACTACTCATATGGCCTAAACAAGGCTTTAGGAACACCACCGGCCGGAAGAGGAAGCCACCGGCTGTCCACCGGCTAAAAAAAAGTTTCATCAGCACAATATTCTGCCGGCCGACACAAAATGTTGCCGACGACAAAAAGTCCCTGAGTCGGGGCAGATTCGACATTTCACCATGGGTCTTTTAAAATAGGGTTCCAAACCCTATTTTGTCACTTCCCCTTCGCCGAAAAACACTTCTCTCTCCCTCTAGAGCCTTTTCCTTCCTCATTTCCTCGTTTTCTTTACGTTCCAAGCCCGTTTCGTCGTCGGATTCGTGATTTCCTTCGCGTTTCGGACATTTCCATCCAAACAAATCTTTGTTTCGGTGCCTCTTTTGCAGTTTCCACCTTTTTGGGGTTTGTTCCCCTCACTTTCCTCTTGATTTCCGTACCCTTTCCACATCCCAGCTCTTCCAGCCATTATCCACCCTCTCGGGGGTTGACTTTTCGATTGACTTTCCATATTCTAGCCCGATTTTCCTCCCTCCGGCTATTTTCTCATCATTCTTGACATGGCCGACGATATTCCACGCGGTGGGACTCCCTCGGATCACGAGATGGATCCCGGGCTTGAGCTCCTACCTTTGAGCGAGCGCCCGTTCGACCCAGCGACCTACCGGCCGGCGATCCATGTTCTGCCCCCCGACGGACTACGCCAGTTCAGGAGTTTCGACATGGCGTTGGATCCCGAGCTTCTGCTACGTGAGCCTGCCTCTCACCTATCCTTCGGCGCTTCCGAGGTAACTTTCTTTCTCTGTTTTACTTTTTGCAATGTAGAACTTTTAACTGTCAACTGCCATAGCTGATTACATTCTTTAACTGCTTAGTTCCAATACACTGATACACTGTATATTGTAGTTGATTGCAAATGCACTTGCAACTGATTATCTGTTTAAGACCGACACATGCACACACACTGCACTAGCCTTGAACCACCCAAACACACGGTACACACCGTATTTCACCGCAAATTCACCGACACCCGATATCTGTCTGAATCTGAAAATATGCGCGCATGCTACATTTGCACCGAACCACCCAAACATGTTAACGCATCACACGTTATAGTTCACCGTAAGCACACTGGCACTCGGTATCTATCTGAACTTGAAAATACGCACGCATGCCAAATTTGCACTGATTTTGACTGTTTCTTCAAAACTGTACATTTGATATTGCTTCGCAACTACTTGTTTGAAAACAGGGGGATTCCCATACCATCCGCGGGTATGGGAACACTGTCGCTCGTGAGTGGTACGCCGAGCTTCCCGACGCAGTTTGCCATATTGTAGACCAGGCCGGCTTTGGCTCATTCTGCAGAGGACTCTCCAGGCTCACTACATGTAGACCTCTCCTCGCCGCTCTGGTGGAGAGGTGGTGGGACACCACCGATTCATTCCATTCCTCTGCGACGGGGGACATGACGATGACCCCTTATGATTTCTCGATGCTTACAGGCATCGGGGTAGGGGGTGATCCGATCCCCTTCGATACTGATATGGATGAGTGGGAGGTCGCTCAGATTTACTTGCTCGGCGAGCTGCAGCCTCTGGCGTGTCCTGGCTTAGTCCGCTATTCCTGGTTCGAGGTGCAGTTCAGGGTCCAGCCCACCCTTGTTGATGCAGCCCCGATGACTCAGGAGGCCGTGGAGAGATACGCACGTGGCTTTCTCATGTTCTTGTTTGGGACGACCATTTTCGCCGACTGGGCGAACACCGTGCCTCTCTACCGCCGGCGACCGTGGACGCCGTGATATCTTACATTATGACTGGGGTGGCACTGCTCTGGCCACTCTCTATGGATATATGAGCTTCGCGCAATGACAGTTTTCGGGGCTCTTGGCGATTTGGGAGGTACATTTCTTTTTCTCCTTTCATTTTTGTTCTATATTTTCTGTACTCTGCACACTGCACACACTGTAATCTGCTTTATACTTGCGGTATACTGTACACACGGCACACACATACTCTGCTATTTCTGCTTTTATTTTATATTCATGCTTTGTCTGATAAATGCACTGGTATTTACCTTGCAGTTGTGCGTTTATGCCTACTTTCCTAGGCTTGCTCCCGTACCTGACGCAGAGACCCCTCTCGTCGTCCCGTTCTCGCGCCGCTTCGACGAGAGGTGCGTGCGGAGGCCTCGAGAGACATTCAGCTTCTTCCGCCGCTACTTCGACACCATCACCCCCGCAGAGGTATGTTTTACTTGCAGTTCATTTAAGCTTCGTCTTTCCACTGCTTGTTTCAATAACAGTAGATAACAAACTGTATTTCATTTTCAGATCACCTGGCAGCCTTGGGCTCCTTTGCCAGCCATGATGCGGGATTGGTTTGCCGGTGCCGATGAGACCTCGCGTTTCTGGATTCTGCTGGAGGGCCTGGTCTGTCGGGCTTGGTACCTGGGTGAGCATTTCTTACGTCAAACCCTGGGTTTATCGGAGCAGATAGTCCCGGTGCACCCTCCTGAGCATATGAGGGATACGGAGAGATTCACCGCCGAGCAGATGGCGGACTACACCATTGGCTGGGAGGCAGACGATTTCAGAGGCGAGGGCGATTACTCAGAGTACGTCCGGACCTTCATCATGCGACCTCTGAGCGGCGGCCGCCGAGCACAGAGAGAGAGACCTGCGGCGCTAGTGGCTGGAGCAGGAGTAGGGGTTAGAGGGGGAGTGTCGAGGAGAGCTCGAGTCCGTGGCAGGGGTGGAGTTCAGCGAGGGCGGGGGACCGGTTGGCCTGCTCTGCCCGCTTCACTGACTTTCAGAGGGCAAGGTGGGGCGACCTACCAGATCCCCTTTGCCCCTCCCCCGGCTGATCACGAGCTAGTCGGTGTCCCCAACTTGCCTCCGGTATGTATTACTGCATTCTTGTACAGTCGTTTCATTTCAGTTTATTTAATATTCTGCAGAATACTGATGCATCTGATACTTTTGCAGGCTTTCTCTGAGTACACCCGGCAGTCATTGGAGATGGATGCCTCCATGATGGGGATGCTACAGCGGACCTTCGACCTCCTAGCCCTTTACAACATTCCGGTATGTCATTTCTGACCACAGCCTCAAACCACACACAACTGCTTTACATAATCTGATGCACAACACTACACTGAACACCCAAATTTCTAGATCGCACTCGTGACCGATTCATGTTCATAGCATACATACATCAGACTCATACACCGATTCTCAGATTGATTAAACTGCTCACGGCATCCACACACTGTACTCATACACTGCATTCTGTATTGATTCACTGCTCACAGCACTCACACACTGTACTCATACACTGCATTCTGTACTAATTCACTGCTCACGGCATACATACACTGTACTCATACACTGCATTATGTACTAATTCACTGCTCACAGCATACTGATGTATTCGCCTTTCATGCTTTTTCAGCCTCCCTTCCAGATTCCTCCAGTGGGTGGTGCTCCGGCTGGACCTCCCATTTCTACCTGGGATGGCAGAGTATATCCCCGCACTAGAGGGGGGCGCACTCATGTCGGGAGCAGCTCGCGGGCTCCAGTTCCAGATGACGAGTCTGAGGCAGAAACAGAGGCGGAGGTGGAGTCGTCGGAGGAGGAGACCGGTGATGGCTTGGACTCGGGCTCAGACGGCGATACCCCTGGTGATGCTCCTGGTGATGATGCTCCTGGACCTTCGTCCAGGAAGAGGACTAGGATAGACTGACAGCCCCGGAGTCATTTTTGACATTTGATACAGATTTTTGCTGTTTTTCTTCTTCTTCTTGCATTTTCCTCTTTTGTTAGTAGTTAGGGTACTTTGTACTGCGGCAGGCAGATTTTGTTTCCAAAACTCATGTACTTGAAAAGATTATGAAATGAAACAAACTTTTTGTCTAAAAGAGTGTCATATCTGCGCATTTCATACCTTGCACTGTATTGCATCATATTACACAATTTAAATGATATTGATCTGTTGTCTGAAAATTGAGCACTTGCACTGTAATAATTAGATAACTAACCAGCCAATAGCAAACAATTCATACAAATCACAGCTTAAACTGAATACACAACCCATACTCTACTGGGGATTGATCTGCATACAGCCCATAATACAGCACTCGGTTCATTCTGCACACAGCAAACCCTGAACGAATAGCCCAATCTGACAAGACGGACCACAAAACTGAAACTGTTGCAGTTGAAACACACTTGGATGTCCCAAATTTCCCTTTCTTCTCTTGCTTCGCATGAATGTAGAGAATGGCACAACATTCTGAGCACAAATGATTAATCTTTTGAAAAAGGGTTTCACAACCGGGGTATCGAGCCTACGACTAAACACAGCGGAGGGACTCAAGTGGAGAAAACAAAAGGCGCACGTCCTAAACATAATGAGACGTGCTCGGAAGAGACTCAAAACAAAAGCTGAGACCGACAAAGCAAAAGACACGACACACGGACGTGTTTACAAAATGGGAGACCTCAAATCTCGGGGAGCCAGTTCATCCGGGTATACTTCCCACCCTTTCTGATTTGTGATACTCACATCACTCGGCCCTTAGACTCGGTTTTTCTCTCAAAACCCTCTTGCTCACTTCTCTCTCTGCTTACACCTCTCTATTCTTTATTCTCTCATTTTCCATCCCTCCCCAGGGTGATTGATGGATGAATAGGAAGTCGCAGGTTCACGCCCAGCACTGTTAGCTCACGGCTATTTCTTCTGGCGGATATAGTGCCTTTCTGGCAAGTATGTTGACGGGGGAGGGAGGGAGACAGAACACTCGACTCAACTGTGCCCCTAGTTCATCATTTCAACCATTTTTTTTTTGTTTTGTAAAACAGTTTTGATCAAAAATGAGAGTCAGATTGACACACTTGTTCGATTTTTGATTTGAAAATCATGCAAGTCAAGCTGTGAGCACTGAAAATTTTCCTTTTGGGTCCAAACATGGTCCAATTTTGGAAAATGAAATAGTTTTCGAGAAAATAAGTCAACCTCAATAAAAATTTTCAAAAACTATTTTTGCAAACAGTCAATGCTCAACGAGCACGGAACTTACCCTCGAGATGCGCAACCTCGAATCGGAGGCAATGGGAAATTGCCCCTGCCTTAAAGGGGAATAAGGCAACAGAAAGTTGCCCCTGGTTTGGACGGCATCTCAGGGCAACTTATGGCATTGTATGGCAACGGAAAGTTGCCCCTTGTTTGGATGATGCCGCGGCGTGCTGTAAGCCAGTCCTCGTTGATGACGATCGGACCCTCGGACGCGTAGGAGACGAAGATGGTTTGAATCAATATATGGACACAATCACCTGGAAGGTGTTGGTGGTTAGACTTCAAGAGGAAGTTGATTACGTAGTTCCAGCCACTGTAACCAAGACATCGGATTCGGAGGAGGCACAGGTGATCAAAACCATGACATGGACTGAGACGCTATGAAAGCATTGGGGGCTGGACTTCAAGATGAAGTTGCCTATGTATCCCAAACATGGGAATCAAGCCTTACGTAGTTCCGGTTAAGGTACACTCGGGTATTTTAACCTTCACTGTTTAGGCTCTAACTTTTGCCAAGGCGCCTGTTACAGGTTTTCGACCTTGTGAGCTTCTTTTCTTTTTTTCTCTTCATTTTTTCATTTCTTTTTTTTTTTTTGCATTTTTCTTTTTGCATTTTCTTCATTCATTTTTCTTCTTTTCTTTCTATTTTTTTGCATTTTTCTTTTTTCTTTATTTTTTTTGTTTTGCTCTAACTTTTGCCTGGGTTGCCCTTCCGGGTTTTCGGCCCAGCAAGCCTCTCAAAGGGTAAAAGTGTAGCAATCCCATGTCAAACGGTTTTGAGATTGAAGCCTCTCTGTGTCCAGGAGAATGACTGTTGTGTTGATTTGCAGAAAAGTCCATCACGGTTGCTTCATGAGCCTTGCCTAGTGGGATCTGATCTTCATGATCTGACTTTGGTGCCTCTTGCTCGAGGGCTGCTTCAAATTGGGCCACACAGGCGTTTCATGGCGCTGTTGAACGTTTTGAACGGATTCCAGTTTGCAACAGATAGGTTGAACCTTGAGGCTGAGAGTGATCCTAGGCTGCACAATCTCAAGAGCGATTCCACACAGGTCTTCGCAAGGCCGCGCAAGACATTTTGTTTTTGAAAGTTTTTAAGAAAGCAACAAATCACTCGCGCTGAAGATAGCGTGGAACCAGTCCGGATCGAACCAGGATCCTTCTCAGTACTCACGCCGACAAGCATGATTTCATTCATTAAAAGCTTAGCATACCTCTCTTTCTCTCACAATGATCAAAATTTTGCAAAACCCGAGGAATTCCTTCCTCTTCGTTTTTATCACCGCAGTGTTCGAAAAGGGTTTTTATGAAAAGCTTAGGTCATTACAACGATGTTTAAGGCACAAGAGAGTAGGTGGTATGTACTGTCATTCCATTCACATCCTCTGGCACAACTAGCTGAAACAACAACAAGTACGGAAACATGATAGCCGCAGCGGTTTCGTTCAGATTCCCTGATTGTGACTGGCTCCTCAACCGAGACAGACTCAAAAGGAAAAACAAAAGGATAATTACAAAACGGCATTCGAGGCAACAACCTCGAAATCACCTGGTATACTATACAAGAGGGACTGACTCATTACAACAAGACAGACCCTGTAAGCAAAAAGACTGACTCAATACGGAGAGACAGACTCAAAACGAAACAAAAGACTGACTCGACACCCAAGTCAGAATTTACAAAATTAGCATTGATAGATGCTCAAAAATGCGTGCCAAACGCCACATCCAAAAATGCGCCAAGCACTGCCCGCAGGCGGTTCACCTTCTGATTACATACTCGCAGTATCTGTGTCCTCAAAATCCAACAACTGGGTGGTGACGGACTTTGCTGAGGTGGGGGGGAGGATAACCTCGTTGTCAATCAAATCCTGTACCTCATGACGGAGGCGGAAGCAATTATCGGTAGCACCGTTCTTTGGGTGGTACGCACAAGATCTTGAAAGGGTCATGAGTAGCAGGGAGATTCTTTGGGAAAGGCCGAGGCTCCAGGGGTTTAAGGTGTCCCCTCTCGGCAAGGATTTGAAGTGCCTTGGACAATGGCATGTAGAGAGCGTAGAAGACCCTACGCCCTCAGGGCAGGTACTTTGGAGCCGGAGCACTCTTGCTAGATGCACTAGCGAACGGATCAGCGGGTGCGGCGTTGGATTTCTGATCCTTCCCGGATGTAGGGTTGGGAGCAGGAAGAACTGTTTTGGCATGATGGGGCCTATCCCGGTTCTCTGATTGATCGAATCGCCTCAAAGTGGGGAAAGCGTCCTCCACAGCTTTTGTCACAACTGCAGATATCTGTTGCTTGTTCATCCCCCCAGCTTTCAAAGCCTCTACTGCCCACAGCAGTTGTTCAATAGGATCGACATCTGCCTTTGTTTTGCCTTTGTCTCTGGCCTCAGCCTGATCTAGCATTTGGGTTGATACGTCGTTGCCATAGCTGGAGGCCATCTCTGGTTGGCTGAGTTCAATTACTATCCGTTCCAATAGAGGGGGCTCCTGGGGTACAAAGCCTCCAGCATATGGTGCGGCTGGTGGCGAAGCAGACATTCCATAGGCGAGATCCGCCACGGATCTTTGAAGATCACCTATCATTCCCATTAGTTCAAATGTAGTAGGCTCGCGAGCCTGATATAGTTGAGGGGTCCAAACTGGGTGTGCGGCTGGCGACCTGGGCGGATGTGGCATATCAGTATTAGCCTCACTTGGTGGGGTGATTCCTTGACCCAAAACGGCTGTCATAACCACGATCTCTTCTGAATTCTGCGTCATGCTAAGTCCTGCCTCAGCAAGGAGAAGACACTAGCTATTCTGGATCAACTCTCTGAATCTCTGAACTGAAACGGAAAACAAGCAGCATTTCAGCCCCAAATAGATCAAACACGGGTGTAGCCGATCAACTGCACTCTACTACTAATCACTGTTCCCCAGAATCACTGTTCAAAACTGAACTGATACCAGCAGACATAACTGATTCTCAACAACACTGATACTAGTGCCCTCGGGCCTGATACCTGGACTCGCAAACTGGTATATGCACTCCCTGTAGAGATACACTCTAAAAGCACATAGCAAGTAAATGAGAGCCAATACACCCCTATGTTGGGGTAGGGTTTCCCTGTCCTATTTTGTCAAGAGCTAGGGTTTCACTACGCACGCAGCGGTTTCAAACAACCTATCATCGGGTAAGCAACCTGTCCTAGTTTGGAATGGTCACTATGGATTCCAAATATGCACTAGGTCGAATGGTCAAAAAGGGTGCCCCGGTAAAATCGGGGTTTGTGTTCCCATGCTGTCAGAGCCCATAACCGGTTAGCCTTATGGTCATGCCTTGACAAGACAAGCCTCCGGCAAACCGTTCAAGAATGGCAGATGGCAAACACGGTGTCCTAGGCGCACTAATGCACATGCAATGCAAAGAAACACATAGATGAAATCAAAACAGGATATCACGAATTCGAGTCAAGCTCTCTAACTTCCCAGCAGAGTCGCCAGAAACTGTAACAAGCCCGCGAGGGACCTCGCTACAGTTCGGACTCCCTTTTTGTTTGTTGCGGTTCATAATCTGAACTAAAGAGTCCAACTCTGGCAAATCGTTTGAGAAAACAGATTTTTGAAAAAGAAGTGCCAAACATGGACTGCTTTGCCAGATACAAAGTCGCCACCTAAATATTTTATTTTGGGAAATTTAGGAAACCCTGACTCAGTGCCAAAGGCCACGTGTCCATCATCACCAAAGTTGTCTTGGCTCGGGAGCTTGGGTACGATCGGGGAAGGTCAACTATGAGCACCCCCTTTCGCCCGGTCCGAAGACCGGCCTCTACTAACCATGATATCCGATTTTGAAAACGTTATGTGTTCTTATTCCGGTTATTAGCCTAGAATTACTATGTTATGCGCACAGCAAACAAGTATAGACTAAATTGCCTAATTTGGAAACAAGCATTGCATATCCGTTTGTTTTGAAAATGCTTTGGAATTTGCTACTCGCAAGTAGCCTAAAACACGGATTTCAACGAGTTTTTCCAACTCAAACAATCCAACCTTCACCCACAGGCAATCAGGCAGTTTATCTCATATAAGCATTTAGCCACATGGTAATCATGCTGTCATGTTAACATTCACACGTATGCGAGATGCTAAAGCGTAAATACTTACATTGTACTCCATGCCAAAACAATAAACTAGTTAGCAAACATGCATGTCCTAGTTCATGTTAAGTGGCTAATGCAACACATGCAAAGATGCAGTTTAGAGTAGGCTCGGCTAACCCTAAAATGGCATGTGAAATGCTACAATTATCACGTATTCAATTTGGAATTGAAAATACAATGTAGTTTGTATGATGTACCGAGCCCAGTGCATGCTAGACAAATGCATGGATGCACGCATGCATAGCATGAGGTATGCTAATTTAAACGTGCCCTAATCTACCATCATAAGCAGGTAAATAAAAGGGAGAAAGAAGTGGAGGTTGGAAGACATGCACACACACGCACCCACACTTATTGCAGATTCGCCCTCGCCCGGAGGGACCAAATAAATAATACAAATTAACCAACTACGCAAGCTAATTAATAATTACAAATTGCCTAATTAGTTAACAACTAACTAAACTAGAAAAAACAGTAAACCGCCTCGGGAGGAGAGCCTGATGCAACGCATGCTCGGGTCCTGCTCGGAATTGCGCTGCCATGCAAAGATTGCCTCTGTTTTCCCTACTCTGCCCCTTTAAAGACTGCCAAAGCCTCAGGGATGTTTCTTCTAATAATGGGGATCACCACCGGCTGAGTAGAATAGCCACCGGCAGTGAATTGTGGTCATCGGCACAAGATGCATCCATCGGCTGATGATGTACTGCCGGTCGGCACTGAATACTGCCGGTCGGCAAAGAATGCCTGCAGAACATGCAACTCACAGCAGCAGAGGGCAGAACTTGCATGGCAACGCAATTCAAGCAATGTATGCACCAATCATGCCCCCTATCATCTTTGTGATTCAAAGGGGCATGTGCCTCGATTCTCGGACCATCAATCACGCATTTCCATGCATGATGGCCCAAAGAACCAAGTTGTGCACATTGATTTCAAATGCAATGCAAACAATCAAACCAAGGCCCAATTCCTATCACCAAATCAAGGAACAAGGCATGCATGCAAGATGCAATGCAACCTAGGCATGCTAGCTAATATGCAACATGATCATGAGGGCAAGCATGCAAGCATGAACATGGACAATGTACAAACATGTAAGGTAAGCATGCAACCAAGCAAATGATGGTCTTAAACACGAATTAGGCAGCTCTAATTAGGCCCAAAACAATGGCCAAAGTGCTCGAATATGAGGGCTAAACACACATACACACATGCACATGTTATGGTCCAACACTTAAGCATATAAAGGCAACTTTTAAACACATTCAAAAGAGGCCTAACATGGACATATGGCATGCAACATAAGCCCTGAAAATCATGTTATAAGAGGTGCCAAACCAACTTAAACAAGACAAATACTAGTGTGCAAATAGTCCAAATTCTTGAAGCAAGGTAATGAAGCTTTGAAACACACTTAGCATAACAACCATGGCATGCATTAAACAACTAAAAATAGATTTTTAGCACGTTAAAACAAGGCCAAAGAACTACTTAGATTACCTTGCTTCAAATATGAAGGCATACACAAATGCACTTTCAAGGAGCATATAACACATGCTCAAGAGGCAACAAAGAGACAACCTAGGCAAGTATACAAGCATGTCTTATGGACTGAAATGATGTGCTAAGTGGTTCCAAACCACTAAATTAATGCAAGCAATGCATGCTACACATTCTCATACTTGAAGCATACAAGCTCAAATACAAAGGAGCTATACCAAGCATGCCAAAATCGACCCAAACAATTATGAACAGACCTTAAACATGGCAAAAATAAGCACAAAACCTTCACAAGGTTAAACCTAAAACATGCTAGAATGAAGGCTAACAACCTAAGGCATATTAAGGCAATAACAAGGCATTACATGGTAGGTATGCTAAGCATGCATGGTGTACCAAAACCAACTTAAAAACATGTTATATTATGACAATATAAGCATGAAAAACAGCCAAGACATGATCAACAAAAGCCTAAGCTAGATGCTCCCTTAAGAGGCCAAAATTGGTCCTTTTCAAGGACAACAAGGAGAGGGGGTGGCCCTCCCCTCTTTGAGACTTTAAGGCACCATCTTCACCACTGAAATCCCCCAAGATTTCAGTGGTGAAGAGGCCCAAACACCAAAGTCCTGAAACTTGCACAAAATAGCACAAAAAGGAGCCTCTCAAGGCCTAAGAGGGGTCAAACCCCTCCAAATCACAAAACACCCTTAACAAACAATCAAGAGGGCTTAAAAACAGAACTTTTTTGTATTATACACTAAGCACAAAAATAGTTCTAAGATAGGTAGAAAAGCAATGCAAAAATGGGGAATAAAAGGGAAGTTTCTTACCCTTGAAGACCACCTTCACAAGCAATGCCCCAACAGCCTTCCTTGGCTTTAATCCAGCTCCAAAACACTAAAACAACCCTCCAAAGGTCTCAAGTCCAAGAGATGGTGTGTTGGTGTGTGTTTGTGAGCAAAAGTAGGACAAAACACACACTTGTAGAGATAGAATATGTATCTAACCCTAACCCTAGAACTCAAGCTTTACAAAAGCTGTCAAAAATGTCTAACCCTTGGCCAAAGAGAAGAAGCTCTCCTATATAGGCAATTCCCTCTTGTAAGGCTTACAAAACAAGCCATCCAAGAGGGAAATCCCCCCATACACGTGTATGGAGGGGAATGGGGTGGGTGCCAGCTATCACAGCTGGCACAAAATATCTGCTAAAAGCAAATGAACAGTAGTCGGCTGGCCAAAATTGTCATTTTGACAAAATTGATGGCCGGTCGGCCAAAAAGTGCGTAGGCAATATACATTGCCGGTGGACACAAACAACAGCCGGTGGCCTCTAGCCATGGCCGGTGATGTGTGGGGATGCCTCACAAGGCATTCCCTGCCCCTCCAAGGCAAAACACAAGTGTTTGGTGCAAAACCAGCCACGAAACGGTCAAGTTCGGAGATCCTGAGGCAAGGCGCGTAGCCGAGACCTCCGGGAACTCCAAACGAACACAAACATGGATGATCACCGGGTGTTCAAAAGGTGACGTCCAAGTCTTGAGGACGGTCAAAAATGGGGTGTCTACAGCTCGGCTATCCTAAACATGGCATGTGAAATGCTACAAGTAACACGTATTCAATTTGGAAATTGAAATATAATGCAGTTAGCGTGATGTACCGAGCCCGGTGCATGTAAACAAATGCATGGATGCACGCATGCATTGCATAAGGTATGCTAATTTAAATGTGCCCTAATCTACCATTATAAGTAGGTAAATAAAAGGGGAGAAAGACGTGGGATTGGAAGACATGCACACACTCACGCACGCTTATTACAAATACGCCCTCACACGGAGGGATTAAAAGAATATACAGTCCTGAATAGCACAGTCCAAATACAGAATAAATTATTACAAAAATTCTATTTATCAAATTAAATCAAATGTAAAAAGAAGGGGGCCTCAGCTCTGCCTCGGGATGCGAGAATGATGCATGCTCGATCCGTCTTGCCCGGAAAACCCGCACCATACCACTGCCGCCTCTATTTTCACTGTCCTGCCTCTCCAAAGACTGCCAAAGTCCTAGGATAACTTCTATGCACACCGCTTCACACCATCGGCTGGATGAAATGGCCACTGGCCATGTAAAAAGTCCATCGGCTGCTCATGAGGTCATCGGCCACACACCAATGGCCGGTCGGCACTCTATACTGCCGGTCGGCAGAAAATTCTTTCGAAAGCGCTTTTGACACCAACAAGGATGCAGCAAAGGTATGGCATGGAATTTTGGGCATATGTAAGCATGGCCATGTTTCCTATCATTTATGAGACTCAAGGAAGCATGGCCCTTGGTCCTTGGGCCACCAATTATGCATTTTGATGCATGATGGCCTAAGAGACCAAGATTGCAATTCAATGGAAATGTATGCAACACACAAATGGGGACCAAGACCCTATCATGTCAAAGTCAAGGGCCTCGGTGACATAAGAATTGAGATGTGTTTTGTCACTTAAAATACAAACACCTCTCATCTCTCAACACTTGGTTTGACACCCCAAACCAAGTAATGCAATGCATGTTATGCAAACATGGCTCAACAATGCATCCTAAGGCTAAGAGGCAAGGCATGCCAAATGCAATGCAACCTATCATGGCAAGTATGTAATGCTAAACATGCAAGATGCAAATGCAATGCAAATAAGGACAATCTAAGCAATAGGATCATCATGCTACAACACCTAGTGAAGCAATCATGCAAGGAACATGAGACAAGCATGCAATAGTGGGCTTAAACCGTAAAGGGGTAGACCTCAATCCACCCCAAAACAGTGGCAAAAAGTGCCTAAAACCATGGACAAAACGCTCAATAAGCATGCAAGTTAATGGGCCTAAAGCTAAGGCACAAAAGAGGGTACTCCACTACCACTAACAAGACCACCCATGGCATGAACCAAGCAACCAAAAATAGATGTTTAGCATGCAAAACAACCCCCAAAACCCCTGATATGGCAGCCTAAATGTCTCAAACATGCAAGCATGCACAATGTCCATTTCAAAGCACAAGAGACCAATATTTCAAAGCATGAAAGACATGACAAATGGAGATATATAAGCATGGCATGGGGACTGAAATAGCATGTTGAATGATTCCAAATCACCTAAATAGCCTAACCAATGCATGTTCACAGATCACATACTCAAGGCTTACAAGCCATAATGCAAAGCAACTTCATCAAGCATGCCAAACATGGCAAAATTAGTGGCCAACAGACCTAAAACATGACAAAATAACACTAATACCTTCATGAAGCTAGGCTAATACATACAAGAATCATGGCCTAAACACAAGATGCATTTCTATGCCAAATAGAGGAATGCAAAGCAAGTATAATACGCATGCTAAGGGTTACAAATCCAACCAAGGACAGAGATATAATATGACCCAAAACACCCAAAAAAACTCTGAAATGGTACCCAAAACAACCAAGCATACATGTTGCCTTTTAAAGCCAAAAACCAACGTAAAGAGGGACAAAGGGGAAAGGGGTATCCCTCCCCTATACAAGACTTCAAATCCTCTCCTTTACCACTAAAAATCCACTGGATTTCAGTGCTAAAAGGAACCAAACACTCGAGCAAACAAAGTCTCACAAAGGAAGCACCAAAAAGGCCAAATAAGGCCTAAGAGAGTGAGTTTGAACTCAAACCACAAAATGACCTCAATGGAAGTTCTTAAGCACAAAAATATAAGACTTTTTTATGTTATACACAAGACCCAAATCAGCATAAAAGACAGGTAGAAATCTAGTGCAAGTTTGGGGAAACTAAAGTAAAATGCTTACCCTTGAAGAACACCTCAAGAACAGCCAATGCAGCCCTCCTCTTCTGATCAAAATCAGTCCAAAGACTCAAGAATCAACCCTCAAAGCCTCTCAAACTCGAGCTAAGGTGTGATAGTGTGTGTGTTAGTGCAAAAGTAAGGTAGAAATACACTTTTAGGCCTAGAAACACACACAAAAGAGGAGAGAGAGAGAGAGGAATCTAGAGAGAGAGGATGTATGACAGATATATAGATACAAAAGCTCTAGTTTTTGTTCAGAAATGGCTAACCCCTAAGCAATGGAGAGGAATGGTGCTTATATAGGCCAAGCAAAGCCAAGAAACTTAATGGCTAAGCTAAAGAGAAAGGGTCAAGGGGGCCAAGAGGTTCAAGGCTTCTAGAGGAAGCCAATACAGCTGGCCAAGCTTCTCCAAGAAGCTTGGCCAAAGGGGTCACTCTTCTAGAAGGAATTAGGGGGTCAAGGGTTCAAAACAGTCACCAACCGCACGGGGATGAGTGATGGTGCATCCCAGCTGGCACAGCTGGCATGCACCATGCCTCAAGGGTTCAAAGGGGTCACACCGGCCAGTAAAAGAGGTCGCCGGCAAAATAAAGTGCCGGTCGGCCAAATATAGTGCCGACCGGCCATTTGTGTTAAGAAACCGTGGCCGGTGGCACCCATAAATGGCCGGTGATGCAAGGGAGGGGCCGGAGGGATGTGGGGATGGCCAACAAGCCATTCCCTGCCCTTCAAGGCAAAAACACAAGTGTTTGGTGCCAAAACCGAACACGGAGCAGACGAGCTAAGGGATCCTGAGGCAAGGCGCGCAACCGAGACCTCTGGGAGCTCAAAACGAACACAAACAAAGACGATCACCGAGTGTCCAAGCGGTGACGTCCAAGTCTTGAGGACGGTCAAAAATGGGGTGTCTACAATGGCCAGTCTCGCCTTGTTTCATGTCGAAACATCGTCGACTTAGTTCAACTCTACCGTCGTGACAAGTCTAAGTTAATCATCTTATTTCATGCTAAAACATCGCTGGCGTAGTTTAACTCTCCCATCATGGCAAGTCTAAGTTAATCATCATGTTTCATACTGAAACATCGCTGACTTAGTTCAACTCTGTCGTCACGGCAAGTCTAAGTTAATCGTCATGTTTCATGCTGAAACAACACTAACGTAGTTCAACTCTGCCGTCACGACAAGTCTAAGTTAATCATCATGTTTCATGCTAAAACATCGCTGACTTAGTTTAACTCTGCCATAGAGTTTCTAGTTTGGACCCGACCCATTTGATGTTTTAGATCCGAGTTTCATTGTCATATATAGTTATCCATGTTTTTTTTTTTTTTTTTTTTTTTTTTTAATATATGCTATAGATTTAGGGCCAGGCAATATGAATGTATATCGTATATGTTTCCCTTTTGTAAACTCAATTGGATTTAATGGAAGATAATTATTTTATTGTCGTTGTCATTTATTGATATTGTGGATGGATTATTGTATTTATTTTGGGGCGTTACATCTGCCATCATGGCAAAGCTAAGTTAATCGTCATGTTCACTATAGAAACATCGCCCCAAGACTTTGCAGTCTTGTCGCACAAATTTCAACAACATTTTAGTGAAAAAAATCAAGCTAGTATTTTCATTAATACTTCAGCTAATAAACCTTTACATAGAGAAAAACTTGAAAAACAGAAATTAATGGTAAAAGAACTTCAAATTGCTTGTGTTCCAGGGTCTTGGTAGCTCTTTGCCATTAGTGTTCTCAAGCCGATAAGCTCCATTGCTTGTGATTGAGATTATGTGATATGGTCCTACCCAGTTTGGGCCAAGCTTGCCCTCCCTGAGATTTTTCTTATTGCCAACAACCTTCCTTAGTACGAGATCCCTAATCTGAAACTCCCTGGGATTGACCTTTTTATTGTATGCCCTAGCAAGCTATTGCTGGTATGCCCCCAGTCAAATTACTGCTCTTTCTCTTCTTTCTTCTATCAAATCAAGATCTTAGGCAAGGAATGCATCATTTACTCCGTTATGTATTCCCTGTGTTCTAATTCCAAGGATACCGATCTCTAGTGGAATGACTGCTTTAGTGCCATATGCTATGGAAAAAGGTGATTCCCCACTAGATCTTCTCGGCATTGTCTAATATGCCCATAGGACATTGGGCAGTTGCCCCATCCATTTGCCCTTGGCAGCTTCCAGCCTTTTCTTGATTTTATCCAAGATGGTCTTGTTGGACGCATTGGCTTGACCATTACTCTGGGGAAAGCTAGGAGTAGCATAATAGTTCTTTATCTTGTATTTTGCACAAAAGTTTTTGATCAACTTGTTGTCGAATTGAGTGCCATTATTTGCTACTATGGCTTTTGGGATTCCAAATTTGGTGATTAGCTTTTCTAGATGAAATTCTTCATGTCCACATCTCGGATTTTGGCTAGGGGTTCAGCCTCTACCCACTTCGTGAAGTAATTAGTTGCTACTAGTAGGAACTTCCTCTGTCCAGTTTCCTGGGGCCGTTGCCCAACCAGATCCATGCCCTACTGGGCTAATGGCCAAGGATTGGACACTGGATTTAGATATGCAGTCGGTTGGTGTATTAGAGGTGCAAACCTTTGGCACTTCTCGCACTTCCTTACATAGGCTCCAGCGTCCTTCTTCATATAGGGCCACTAGTATCCCTGAGATATGGCCTTGTGGGCAAATGATCTGCCCCCAGCATGGCTTCCACATATTCCATCATGGATCTCATACAAAAAGTCCTCTACCTAGGATGGGTTCACACATCATAGAAGGGGTTCAGTGAAGGATATCCTGTACAGATGGCCTTTTACTGATAGACAGAACCTAGTCGACTTCAATCTGATCTTGTACACTTCCTTTCTGTCTGCTGGCAGCCTGCCATCCCTGAGGAACACAACTATGGTGTCCATCCAGCTTGGACCCATCTCCACACACATTGCTTCATACTCTATTATTAGGGGCTCTATACCTGGGCCTGACAGATAATCCACCATTATTGTCCTTGCCTCACCTTATTTCATCGCACTAGCGAGGTTAGCCAGGGTGTCGGCATGGCTGTTATGATCTTGGCTAACCTGCTGCAGCCAGCAACTTTGGAAGTGTTTTAACAATTTGACAACCTCGTTGACATAAGCTATCATCCTCTCATCCCAGGCTGTGTACTCGTTCGTTGCTTGATTTACAATGAGCTGGGAGTCACAGAAGACTACCACTTCTTCGGCTTCCATAGTTGTTGCTAGTTTCAGTCTAGCAATTAGTTAATTATCTGTAATATCTATTCGGTCCCTCCGGGCGAGGGCGAATCTGTAATAAGTGTGGGTGCGTGTGTGCATGTCTTCCAACCCCCACTTCTTTCTTCCCTTTTATTTACCCGCTTATGATGGTAGACTAGGGCATGTTTAAATTAGCATACCTTATGCTATGCATGCGTGCATACATTTGTCTTACATGCACCGGGCTCGGCGCATCATGCTAACTGCATTTATACTTCAATCCCAAATTAAATACGTGCATCAATTGATTGCATTTCACATGCCATGTTTAGGTTAGCCGAGCCTACCCTAATTACATCCTGTATGTGTTGCATTAGTCAATTTGACATGAACTAGGACCATGCATGTTTGCTAACTAGTTTATCGTTTTGGCACGGAGTACGATGTAAGTATTTTCATGCTTTAGCATATCGCATGTGTGTGAATGATATCATGACAGCATGCTTACCATGTGGCTAGATGCTTATGTGATAAACTGTTTGATTGCCTGTGGGTGAAGGTTGGATTGTCTGAGTTGGAAAAACTCGTTGCAATCCGTATTTTAGCCTACTTGCGAGTAGCAAATTCCAAAGTATTTTTCAAGACAAACGGATATGCAATGCTTATTTCCAAATTAGGCAATCTAGTCTATACTTGTTTGCTGTGCACATAACATAGTAATTCTAGGCTAAACAACTGGAATAAGAACACATAACGTTTTCAAAATCGGATATCACGGTTAGTAGAAGCCGGTCTTAGGACCGGGCAAGAGGGGGTGCTCATAGCTGACCTTCCCCAATCGTACCCAAGCTCCCGAGCCGAGGCAACTTTGGTGATGACGGACACGTGGCCTTTGGCACCGAGTCAAGGTTTCCTAAATTTCCCATTTAAAAAATATTTAGGTGGCGACTCTATATCTGGCAAAGCAGTCCATGTTTGGCACTTCTTTTCAAAAATCTATTTTTTTCTCAAAACGATTTGCCGGATTTGGACTCTTTGGTTCAGATTTAGAACCGCAAACAAAATCGAGTCCGAACTGTAGCGTGTAGCGCGGGGTCCCTCGCGGACTTGTTACAGGGGGGCGCGAGGAGAGTTCGGGCGGTCTACAAGCCCTCACTCCTGTTTCTTGCCTGTCAACGCCAATATTCCCTCAGTCTCGCTTTGGCGAGCTGCTTGTCCTTTCATGTTTTGGTGTCTTCTTTCCTTTCATGTCTTCCTCTGCTTTGGCATACTTCTCAATCCGTGCCATAAGCTCTTCTATGCTCTTCGGTAGGATTTTTGCAAGTGATTGCCGAAGTGGGCAATCATCATCCAGGCCGTTCTTGGAAGAAACAACTGCCAGCTCTTGGTTACAAGCTGGGATCCAGTTGGCATAGACCGTAAGACCTTCGCCGTCACTAATCTTTAAAGCTAGTAGGGAGTCTACCCTTAGTGGCTGTGACTTGTTTGTAACAAACATGGCCACAAACATCTCGGCCAGGCCTTTCTAACTCTTTACACTCCCTTTCGGCAGTTTATGGAACCAATCTGAAGCTATCTCCCTAAAGGATGATGGGAATAATTTGCACAACAGTTGCCCGTTCCCATTCCACAAAGCCATTAAATTCAAATACAAACCAACATAAAAGTTTAAATCAGACTTACTGTCATAAATCTGAAACCTCAGCATGTTGAATCTCTTGGGAGCCTCGAATGGATCTAACTTTTGGCTAGGCGTTGGATGTGATCTCAGCGTTGAGTCTCTTTCTCTGGAGGTAATCTCTCAGGTCCTTCTTTGTTCGTCCGGGATCTCGGCTATCAATAGACTTCAACATTTTTAGTGTGCTGCTTCCAATGTAATTGTGCGTTCTCTAGGACTTTCCTTCGTCCACTGCATTAAAACAAAGGCCTTGCCCTTGGACTTTCCTCTTAGTTCGTGGTGTCCTCTATGACTCGCCTCGTACTGACTTTGTACGTCCGACATCCTGTGACGGCCGATGTGAGTTTCGCTGTCCCTTGCCATGCTGTGAAACAATTGGGACTGTCTTCTGTCTTCCTTTCAGGGCATCAGTTTTGGCTATGGTGTCAGCATGTCCTGCAACGAGAACGATGGTTGCATCACATTGTTTTGCATCATGAAGTTGACCGTTGTCTATAGGTCTGTCAACTTGTTCACTTTGTCCTTCATCTCCTCATCCTATTTTTCCATACCTGGAGATCACTTTCACTGTAATACTCATCTCGGCCTCCTTTTCTCGGGCCGTTGCGTCATTTTCCTGCATCATTCGCCCAAGGATTCATTTCCTACACTCCTTCGTTACGATTCTATCCTCTGGCATTAGGATCCACATGTTCCTCCTCCTCACTGTGGATGTTGTCCCCAATTCTCTCTTCCTATCTGTTGTTGGCCATCTATCTTTACTAAGTTACCACAGACGACGCCAAATTGTAGGTGATTTCCGACCTCACAACCAAGCAGGGAACTTAGCTAGAGAGCATACGGCAAAATAGATAAAGCCAACCACTTCCCAACAAGAAGATGAGAATATCACGGTGGTTTGTCCACCCAGGGGCACTCCGACGATCAAGTCAGTCAACTTATCTCTCACGGATATCGCACAAGTATTCAATTCACAAGAAAGAACATACCTCAGACCCACGAGTATGCCTCACTTTTATAACCAATAGTGACCTAGTCTCCTAGAAACCTCACTTCGTTGGACTCAAGCTCAATGATCATCATGGACTCTCGGCTAGATAGGGATAAACTCCTCATGAGCCTTATCCTTATCCAAGCTAAGAGCCTTTTTTGTTCTAGGACTCTTGTCCCTTATTCGAATATCTCGGGATTCCGTCATTACCGCAGAACATCTCGGCAATGCTGTGGTCACCTCGGCAAACATAACTCATCCACGTGGCATCTTTATTGACATCTCGAAGCTATCTTGGCCACATGGCGTCATTCGCAAAATATTTCCCCACAGTACATATAAAAATATAGATCATTAGATTTAAATAAGATGAATACTAGTTATTGGATAAATAAATAATAAAACTAAGTAAAAAAAAGTTAGGTAATTTTTTAAAAGGTATAGTAGTTTTAATTAATTTTGAAATTAAAAAAAAAATGATACTTACTATTTGCTACAAACATACTTACTATTTGTTATGAATAATCTTACTATTTAAAATATTACCGGTTAAACATGTCAACTTCATTTATTGAAAATTGTGCCCTCTTTTGCATTTTAAATTAATTTTAAATACATAAAACTAATGACACACCATATTTACCTATTTTCCCTCCATCTTTTGTCTTGTTATGACTTATAAAAAAATAAAATATGATATGTAAATATTAATTTGTTAAAATTTACTAATTACATTTAGTTTAAGACGCAAAACGGGCATGCCGTGGAACACCAAATAACTTCTCCAACTAGAGATAAGGCACTACAAAAAATTAAGATTTTAAAAATCAAAATTTAAGGAGAAAATTATTTTTTAGGGACCAAATAATTTTGTTGCAAAAAGTATCGTTATTATATTTTTAGTAACAAAAATTAGACATTAGTAATGAATTATTATCCTTTTGTAACCAAATTTTTTGTCTAAAAAAATAAATCATTTTGAGACCGAATTATTTTGTCTCTAAAAGTCTATTTATTAGTGACATTTTTAAACTTTTGTCGCTAAAAATCTTATTTTTTACTTTTCTGAATAACCTTTTAACGACTATCCTCCTGACGATGAAAATTAATTCTTAAATGTCTTTTGTAATAAAATTTTTACTTTTAGGGATAAGAATATTTGATTTTCAAAACTTTTATATGTTGTAGTGAGACATGGCGTGTGCTGTGCTAAACGACACAAACTCACTCATTGATCCCTCCCAGACTACTCATTGATCCCTCTCACACCCAACCAGCAAACACAATCAGCTAGCTAGTGCATTCACATATGGATCTGATACTGTCATGCCCATTCCATCTTTTCATGCACCTTGTTCTCTTCTTCAGTCTAAGTTCTGGCTTTCCTCATGTTGCCGCTCACTCTCCGCATGCTGGTAATGAGACCGACGAGCTAGCCTTGCTAGCATTCAAGGCTGCAACAACTGGCAATCCTTCTGGCGCTCTAACATCGTGGAATGCATCTATTCACTTCTGTCAGTGGGTTGGTGTAACATGTGGCCGCCAACACCAAAGAGTCATTGCATTAAACCTGCACGATCAAAAATTGACCGGGTCTATTTCGCCTCACATCGGAAATCTAAGCTTTCTCAGGGAATTGCAGTTGTCTAACAACAGTTTGAGTCATAAAATCCCCCCAGAAGTCGGCCGTTTGCAGAGACTACAGATGTTGTCACTAAGTAACAATTCAATTACTGGTGAAATTCCCACTAATATATCTTCTTGCCTTAACCTCATCACCCTTGAGCTTTCTCTCAATAAGCTGGATGGGAAAATTCATATGGAGCTTGGTTCCCTATCTAAGCTTGAGAAATTCTCATTTCGGAGGAACAATCTAGTAGGAGAAGTCCCATCTACTTTTGGGAATCTTTCATCTCTTCAAAAGTTGATTGCAGCAGGAAATGGTATTAGCGGGAACATTCCTGATGCGCTGGGTCGACTGACAAACTTGCAAGTTCTGGCATTGGAAGTGAACGGGTTGGTTGGCACCATACCTTCCTCAATATTTAATCTCTCTTCTATGGTAACTCTTAATGTGGCCGTTAACCAACTTCGAGGGAGGCTTCCCTCAGACCTAGGCGTTACTTTTACTAATCTCGAATTCCTCGGCCTCACTGAAAATTTGTTTACTGGGTACATTCCTATTTCAATATCTAATGCCTCCAAAATACAACGACTCTGCATCGATGCCAATAAATTTACGGGAAAGGTGCCTCCTTTGGAAAATTTACACGATCTTCAATGGTTATGCTTTGAAGATAATCAGCTTGGAACTGGGGAAGTTGGTGACTTGAGCTTTCTCTCCTCTTTGACGAACGCCACCAATTTGGTCTATGTGGGTTTGAGAAATAACAGTTTCGGAGGGAAGTTGCCTGAATCAGTCAGCAATTTCTCCATGAATCTCAATAAATTATTGTTAGACAACAATAAAATATTTGGGAGCATCCCAACTGGGATTGGAAATCTAGTCAAGTTGCAGCAGATTGAACTGTGGGAGAACCAATTCACAGGTAATATTCCTACTGATATTGGGAAGCTTCAAGAATTGCAAATTTTGAGACTCTCAAATAATAAATTCTCCGGAAACATTCCTTCTTCTTTGGGGAATTTATCCTTGTTATCGAAACTTGGTTTAAGTGGAAATAATTTTTATGGGAGAATCCCTTCAAGTCTAGGAAAATGCCAAATTTTGGAAGAACTAAATCTCGACCGGAATAATTTCAGTGGTACTATAACAAGAGAAGTTATGAGTATCTCGTCATTATTGCATCTTAACCTATCTCAAAACCATTTGACTGGTTTCCTTCCGGTAGAAATTGGAAACTTAAAAAATCTGGAAGTACTAGATGTTTCCAACAACATGTTGTCGGGTGAAATTCCAAGCACGATTGGAACCTGTGTAAAATTAAGATTACTATATATGGAGGGCAACAACTTCCAAGGGATCCTTCCTTTATCTTTAAGTTATTTGAGAGGGATGGAGGAAATAGATCTTTCTGTCAATAATTTCTCGGGAAAAGTCCCAGAATATTTGGAGAGTTTTCCCTTCTTACAGAAATTAAATTTGTCATTAAATGATTTTGAAGGTGCAATACCAGAAAGTGGCATCTTTCTGAATGCAACTGCAGTTTTTGTTAAGGGCAACCCCAAGCTTTGTGGGGGTATACCTGAGTTACAACTGCACAGCTGCAATTCCAAAGGATCTACTCTTAACTTGAAATTAATAATCCCCACAACTTTTGGGCTTTTAGGACTAATTTTAGTGTTGTGTTTCCTATATCTCTGTTTGTTTCAAAAGAGAACAAAAATGCCCTATTCTAATTTTCTAGGAAACACATTTCTGAAATTGTCCTACCAAAGTCTAGTCAAAGCTACTGATGGATTCTCTCCAAACAATTTGATCGGTGTGGGTAGTTTTGGTTCTGTGTATAAAGCAATTCTTGATCAAGGTGGAAAAGCCGTTGCAGTGAAGGTGCTACATCTTCAATTCTATGGTGCCTCCAAGAGTTTCATTGCCGAGTGTGAGACCATGAAGTGCATCAAACATCGAAATCTTGTCAAGCTTCTCACAACATGTTCAAGCGTTGATCATCATGGTAATGATTTCAAAGCTCTGATTTATGAGTTCATGGTCAATGGGAGCCTAGAAAAGTGGTTGCATCCAATTAAGAATGAAGATGAGGCACATGAAGATTCAAGAGCATTAAACCTTCTACAGAGATTAAATATTGCCATTGATGTTGCTTCTGCACTTGATTATCTTCACCATCATTGTCTAGAACCAATTATTCATTGTGATTTGAAGCCGAGCAATGTTCTTTTGGACAAAGAAATGATTGGACATGTAGGTGATTTTGGGTTAGCAAGATTCCTTCCAGAAGCCACCTATCATTCATTTGCCAATCAATCAAGTTCCATTGGCATAATAGGGTCTGTTGGTTATGCTGCTCCAGGTAAATGTGCCTTGTATGCCCTTTTATGTTTTCCATTTTTCCTTCACTTTTCAAATAGAAGATAGAGTTGATTCACATTGCCATCGAGTCTGGTCATTCAATCACTAAAAAAAAGTTCATGGTTCTTTGATTTTGTTCCTCATTGTTGTGTAGAGAGCATTTAGAAAACTCAACCATACCAAAGTTAATGATGGCTATGAATATTGAGAGGAAGAACTAAACAAATAACACAAACAAATATAAAAATAGAGAGAAAAAGAAACAATCACAAAAGACTCCAGATATTACGTGATTTGGTTGAGCCTACATACACAGGTAATTCTACATGATGTATTTCAACATTCCAATATGAGGGAAACAACATATATTTATATTAAAGAAATCCTATGCAAGTTTTTACACCCAAACCTACAAAGAATAGGAGTCTTGCTACCAAAACCACACTAAAACACTGAGTTTTACAAGTACAAAGTTAGTCAAAGTCAGCATATTCCGCTTGAGCAGCTCTCTGGCTCCACTCAAGCAGCAAGAGCAGTAGCAAACAAGTCCCTGCAGTCGAATCCTGCTCAGGCGGACAAAATCCTTCACTCGAGTGGAAACCCGCCTCCACTCCAGAACACCAAATTAACTCTTATTTGTACAAAATAGTAATTAAGTTCTGTTTATCTGGTTGGTAATAATAGCAATCCTCTAAACACCATAAAGGGGTAATCTAGCTATGTCTGTGGCAGTTGATTGTATATATTTAATCACAAACATGATGACAATGTTTGCTTAATTAATTGATATGAAATTGGATTCAATTAACTGTACACCCACCTTTTGACTAATTAATAAGAAGATATTAAATCATGATTTAATTGATTCAATAAGTATCACTGGGAATCAATCAAGCTTTGTTTCAATTTAGGTCTTTTTCATGACATAAGCACACAAACCAAATGATGTCCTATGTTAAGTAGTAAAGCGTACACTGCTCCAAACTTGTTTTCTACAAAGTAGATTTGTAAATGATACATTACTATTCTTTGATATGCTTCTGATTAAATATCTTCACAATCGTAATTACTTTGTATGGTGCATGAATTGCAGAGTACGGCATGGGAAATGAGGTGTCAACATCTGGTGATGTGTATAGTTATGGCATCCTCTTATTAGAAATATTTACGGGGAAGAAGCCTACCGACAACATGTTTAATGGTAGTTTATGTCTCCATAACTTTGCTAAGATGGTCTTTTCGGAACAAATTGTGAGCGTTGTTGATCCAACACTAATTCAACAAATAGAAAAGGGGGATGCAACCTTGAACATCAACAACGCTCACAATCAGAGCTCTGATAGCAGTCACAAAATTCAAGAGTGCCTCGTTTCAATACTCAAGGTTGGAATTGCCTGCTCACAAGAACTTCCAAGAGATCGACCCACTATTAATGATGTTGTTACTCGGTTGCATGTAATCAAGGACACTCTTCTTGGAACTGGTGGAGTACATGGAGGCATAAAGCTAGAATTACGGTGCCGTAATGAATAGGTATCCTTATCATTTTGTTTTATTTTTTTAAAAAATAAAAACTAGGATTTTGGAAGAGAAGTTAGGCATCTTAACTATAGGAGAAAGTAGTACGGATTCAAATAATTCTCAACATGGTCTACATACAATTATCAATAATTAATGCTTAAGATATTAAAACCATTTTCTGTTTTTTCCTGAAAACTTAAGGAGAAAATTTCAACTAGAAATTCACATTACAAGAATCATTTAGATTATATAGCAGAGCCAGTTAACCGAGATTTTAGTCGACCTCTACTGCAAGAATCCTATTCAAGATCCCAAACCTCAGCTCCCATAACTTCAGTGTCTCAAGTCCTTTCTTTTAGTGTTGAAGCATTATAATCTTTTGAAAAAACTATGGCAGCTAGGGAATTTTGGCTTTCCTACCAAGTTCATCTGGCAATGTCTGGTGTAGACCTTTGTTTACATTGCACTTGTTTCCCAAAAATAAGAAATATTTAAGACAAAATGTATGTAGCTGACTCCATCTGATTAAGACTTGAGACTTAAGTTTCGTTTGGCATTGGCTAATATAGTCAACTTTTTGTGTTGAGACTTTTTTAGCCTGACTTTTTTAGTCTCGTTTAGTTTGGATTTTTTGACTTTTTTGACTTTTGTGAGAAAAAAAATGTAATGATTATGGTTTGGATGTGACATTTTATCTTATTGGCTTATGTAGCCTATTTTAGACTTGCCTTTTTAGCCCCAAAATGAAAACCAAAGGAGGGCTTAGTTTGATTTGATTAATTAAAAGGAATTCATGGATGGGTTACACCTATTCCACATGAAATTTGCATGCAGTAAAGCTCAAAAAATGATACAGCAGGTGGGTATGTAGTGTTTCTTTTCTTGTTCTCTATTTTCATTTTTGATCTTATAAAGCGATTTCGTTTTACACTTAGAATAACATTTGTATGCATCTTATGCAATAAGATACCCCAAAAAACTTGATTTTCAAGCCGTTGCAGCTTATTATTTTGTGTCTTCTTTTAATTGTTTATCATATCTCATCTAACTGTGTTCGAAGTTCTAAAATATTCTCTTCTCTTCTAGGAGTATGAGGTCCGATTGGAATTGAAGATAGTCGTCGACTTCACAACTATGTGATGCTGCAAATTATTGATTTGGCTGCCTGTTACATTACATGTATAATCCTATGCTTTAATTTCATTTTTTTTTTCCTTCCTTTTTCTTTGTTGCTTTTTTTTTTTTTTTTGGTGATTATAGTTTGTCTCAAGCATGCTTGCAACTTTTTCTCATTTAAATGTACTCTTAAGAAGGCTGTAACTTCCAATGGCTATTTTGTGTTTTTACTCTAAAGTAGGTTTCATAATTTAGATGAAGTGTCACTTTAATTTTTCGTAGTTAAGATTTGCACCACACTTGCAACACTCCGTTATACATTATCAACACTTTATTACATCTGTGATCTCTACCGTGTTTTTTAAATTTTACTTTGGTCTCTCTAATTGTGCACGTGTTATTTTTCCATTCTAAATTCTAATGACAAATGACTTGAGGGACAACATTACAACAAAACTGAAATATATCATTTAAATAGTTTAAAATAAAACTATAAGTACCGATGTGTCCATTATAATGCATATTTTATACCTTCAAAAATATAACTCGACAAAAAGTAATACATCTCATTGTTTTAACTAATAGATATTAAGTTGAGCACTACATAAATTTGTTCCAAAACCACCACATAAACTTCCTTCACTCTAGTGGTGGGCCCTCTTCTTTCATTTTTCCTTCTACTTATTTGATCCAATTAACCCTCGGCGAATTGCAGTTAAGGATGGACATGACCTCGATGGCTCATTAAGCCCGCTCATCATTCATAGGTTTTGAGATTATGGTTTGAGATCATAGAGTCGGATAGGAAAAAAATTTCGAACTCAATTATAATATGGACTGGGTTTAGAAAAAGTACTTAAAGCTCAATCTGACTAGCCTCCAAACTATATTATACAATATATTTTACTTTATTTAACTTTATTTTTTATAAATATAAATTATGTAATATTAGTTACATAAAGACTTAGTTATGAAATTTAAACTACTAGCTTGAATAGGTTAAAGAGATCAAAATGATTAAATTACTTATACTTATTTATTTAAAAAATTAAAAAAATAATATATTTAATAATATTCAGGTCACGTGAGTAGATTTTGAATTTTTTATTTTTCTTGCAGGCGGACTTAACAATATAGTATAGGGTTGATCTCGGCCAGGCGAGTTTGAATTTTATGTCGAATTCGGTTCAATTTTAACTCAAATAAATAATAAATTTATTTAAACTTAAATTAAATAAATTTTCTTTGGTGCCTTTTGGAGTCAATTTCTCATTCACCTATTTATGGTTTTCAAAAAAAATTCTAACAATTCTCCACATATATGAAATGATGAAAATTATGCAAGACTCAATGTAGACTCAAAGAGAATTTTATTGTCTTGGATTTAAAATCATAAATGTCACTATGAATTAGAACCAAGGATAAAGTTTTGCAACCTTTCATCCAATATAAGAATAAAGTTTAAAATCAACTTGGTAAGAAAAATAAAATTCTAAAAAATGATAGAAGTGTTGAATATGAAATACGTTTTTGGTGAATTTTATAAACAATATGAAATAATTCATCAAACTACCGCTCTTTACTCATCTTAGCAAAGTAGCATTACTGAAAGGAAAAATCAAACTTTAAAAAAAATGATAAATGTCATGTTAATAAGTTCTAGCTACCTCAGAACTTGTGGAGGGAAACAATACTAATTATATTCTCAATAAAGTACCTCGAAACAAAGTAAATCAAACACCTTATGAAATATGGCATAAGAGAGTACCATCCTACAAATACTTGAAAGTATGGATGTGTTTGGCTAAAATAGTTATTCCTAATCCTAAAAAAAGACTAAGATAAGTCCAAAAATCGTCAATTATATATTCATCAGTTATGCCAATAACAGTAGTACATATCAATTTTCGATTCATAAATCAAAACATTCAAAAATGTATGTAAATACTATTATTAAATCTAGGAATCTATTATTTTTTGAACATGTCTTTCCTAACAAAACTGGTTCACTAACAAAAGATTTTAAGATTTTAGCGCTACAAAGCGGTGGAAAGATCTCAAAAATAATGTGGAAAGTTCTCCATTGGTTATAATTGCATTTTGCGAAATATTTTTTTCTTTTTCTTTTTTTAAGTTGAAGTTGATCAAATTTTACATTCATTCAATTAGGTCATAGAATTATTAAATAAATTAATAATGTTACTCATCGAAAATGTCCAAAATCTATTTAAACAATTATGATTTATGTCTATCTCAATAACTATGATTAAGTCAATTATAAAAATTAAATAAAATGCTTTAAAAAATAATATTATGATTATTGTGAAAAAAAAATTTAATCAAATTAGTCACTAATATAATATTTTTAAATTGAATTTATCACCTAATATTTTAAATAATTTTTTGTGCAGAGCACACATAAAACAAATTAGTAATTTTAATGTTTATAAATATAAGCAAATTTTGTATCAGTACAAGTAAAAAATAAAAAATAAAAAAATGGAGAACTAAACAAATTTTCTTTTTTTATATGGACTCCAATTTTTTAAATTTGCCTTCACACCACAAAATCAGGTCGGCCCTGTCTCCTTCAACATTGGTGCCCTAAAATCTCCACCTTCCTTCCAGGAGGGTTCAAATTTAGGCTCTTTAATTCTTTTACATTGGTATTTATTTATTTAAAATCAAATTAAGAGCGTAGAACAGACTTTATTCCCTAATTATGTTAGAACGTGGTTAGTAACTCGCACCCAAAAAATAAATATTGCTAACCACATTTTTTATATAATACGAAAAGGTAGTTCAGATAGTGGTATGTGTTAAGTAAAAAACATGATTAACAATCACATTTTTTAAAAAGTATGATTGCTAATCATGTTTTGCTGTAGTTTGAGAATATAGTTTGTCTATACACTATTTGTTTAATTTTGAATAAAAGAACTGTAAAAGGGTTGAAGCCTGTCAGTGGTGTTAACTGTGAGTATAATCTCTCTTTGCGTCTCCATTTTTCCTGATATTGAATTTCACTTGAATTCCAATGACAATTTTCTTTATGTCAAATAATGGGCATAAATTTCAGCTACTGTTTTTGCATACGGACAAACAAGTAGTGGGAAGACATTCACGATGATGGGAATTACTGAGTATGCCATAGTAGATATTTATGATTATATAGAGAAGGTAATTAAGAAACTACTAATATTCACTGTTTCTCACTACTTGATGTTCCTGTATTCTATTATAGTACTATGTTCCTTGGGCTTTCACCTAAGAAGCACCAACACTTCTAAGAAGATGGCGTGTCCATGTCGGACATTGACACTCATTTGACACTTCCCAATGCGTGTTGGACCTGACATGCCTTGGATACTTAAAGGACACACATATCCACCTCTTAGACACACATGAAACACATTATAAGTTTAAAAGAAAAACAATATAGTTTTAAGCGTATTAGCGAAACTTTAGGAATTCATGTTATGTTGCATTTTTTTTTAATTATTATTTTTGATAAAATATTCATATATATAATAAATGACATATAAAAACATATAAAACTATATATTTTGCATGTGTCACACATGTGTTGTCTTGCTTTTTTGAAAATTTCAAGCGTTGGCATGTATCTGTGTTATGTTGCATGTCTGTGCCTATGCTTCTTAGGCTTCACCAGTTTGTTGTTTACATGTTTGTTTTATTTTCAGCATAATGACAAAGAATTTCTTTTGAAGTTCTCTGCTATGGAGATTTACAATGAATCTGTCAGGGACCTCCTCAGCACAGATAGTACTCCACTTAGAAATCTAGATGATCCTGAGGTCAATTACTTTCTTGGCCGACTAAAAAATTAGTATTTGATATTTTCACAAAGAGGGACATTTATTGAGAAACTCACAGAGGAACCTCTCAAGAACTGGAATCATGTAATGGAACTCCTCTCCATCTGCGAAGGTAAGATATTCTTTAGTCATCTGAATTTACTAGATGATCGTGACTGCATGTTCTAAATGTCTTGGTTCATTCATGAAGCTCAAAGACAAATAGGGGAAACTGCCCTGAATGAAACAAGCTCCAGATCTCATTAAATAATCAGATTGGTAGGAATGTTGTTTTCTTGAATGATTGTTCTAAAAATAGCTTATTGTTCTTTCCATTCAATTGACTAATGGGTTTTTGCAGACAATTGAAAGTTCTGCTTGGCAATTTTTAGGCAAGGACAACTGAAGCACCCTTACAGCTGCTGTGGTATCGATTGTCAAGTTTTTGTTAGATTAATTTGGATGGTTATTAAGATGTTAATATATACCATGTTGAGCCATATTAATATTTTTTTGATACGTTCTATGTAGAATTTTGTTGATCTTGCGGGAAACGAGCGTGCATCTCAGTCATTATCAGCTGGCACTAGGCTAAAAGAGGGTTACCAAATAAATCGTAGTTTACTAACCCTGGGAACTGTTATCCGCAAGCTAAGGTTAGGTTGTTTTTCAATTTTTTTAATCATTTTGATAATGAAACTAACTTGAAGTCATTGCTTGAAAAATTACTGGTGCTATAGCCTATATATATGAGAACTGAATTCTACACTTGAGTATCCAATCCTTCAGATTTAGAAAGCTGTGACAGAGCGTTAGAGCTCCAACGGTGAAGTTTTAAGGGGTGGCATTGCTAAACTAGCACAGTTCAGCAACAACACTCACTTTGACCACAATGCTAAAAAAGCATAATGTTGTTTCCTGTCCAAAACTTAGCACAAGAAATAGCATAATGGTATTTTATACTACACTTTGACCATTTGGCTATTTCGATAAAAATTACATCTATGCTATTCTATTATAAATTGGTGGGCAATTTGGGCATAGCCAAGTTCAATTTATTGAGCTCGGGCCAAGCTTGGGTAGACAAGATCGGGTTGGAGGTTGGGTTTGGGCTGGTTTGGGCAACTCTCAACACAAATTGGGTTTGGCCTAAACAACCTCTCAACCTGATTCAACCTGCCCAAGTTGCACCCCTAAACAGAAGCAATATTATCAAAATCTGTAAAGGCCTGCAAATAATAAAAACCAATAAAGTATCTGCAATCCAGTTCTGAGTTATTTATTTATTTCTTCCTTTTCAAATTTCCCCACCAAATGCGAAAAAGTTAGTGACACCTTGATGAGCTCAATTGGCTAATGATCATATTCGGAGCATTTAGACAAGTAGAAACTAATTTGATGAATAATATCAATATGATGGGAAAAATGAAGACCAAGTGAGAGGGAAGATTTGCGTGACAGTACGGCCGAGCTAAGGCGACGTCAGATTTAACGAAATGCACGATGTCGAGCTAACCCCGTTGACGCGACTGACTTGCGCGGTCGTTGACGTTGACCGAGCAAGTGCGAGTACTCCCTAGCCGAGCCGTGTTCGGGGCGTTGTTCGGAATAGCGGGGTGGCCGAGCTACAAGGCAACCCCGGGCAAGGCCGAGGTTGCAGCGAGGCCGCAGTGCCTCGACCGCCAAATGAGATGGATACCGTGTGACCGAGGGTTCGGAAGGGATGGTTGGGGGTCGGCGTGCCTAACAACCGGCAGGTTCTGATAAGCCGATTTGGGTAGCTCGGGCGGAGTGGTCTAGCTTTCACTTGTTCCAAAGGGACACGTCGGCGATACGTAGCTCGGTTATGTACATGCAGTGGCAACCTTCCGCAGGTTATAGGCCGGTCATGGTACCTCGGGTAAGGGTGGCACCTGGGCCAATGGTGTGAAGGAGAGGACATCTGCTCCACGAACGCCTCAATACCGTTAGGCAGTTCTGTGTGTACTGGTGGGAGGACAAAGCCTTTACACGCGTAAGGTGGTGAGAGGCGCGCACTGCCACCTGTCCAGGGAAGGACAACAGAGGTAGTGCGCGCACTACCTTGAGGCTGCATGGCCAGCCTAGAAATAGTGGAGGAGGCGAACGTTACTGGTATGCGAACTCACTCTCACAAACCTTCTCTCTTCATTCTCTTCTTCCTCAGTGAATTGACTTGAGCGTCGGAGGGTTTTTCCGGCACGCCACCGCCGGGCAGCTCACCGTTTTTGTGTTGCAGAGACAGACGCCGTTGACGGAAGCTTGACGTTCAAGGCGTACGGAGAGTTAAGAATATTTTCCCCCCGTACAATTGGCGCCGTCTGTGGGAAAAGTTTGATATTCTTGTTCTTCAAGCTTCTTCGACCGTTTCCATGGCCAACAACGATGAAGTTCCGCTGTCCGTCGTCGATGGTGTCACTCCGGAATATGTGCGAAGGAGAGAAGGCCCCCCTAATGTCCCAACCATGGCGGGCCTGGGAACATCTTCGCGGGGAACGCGCGACAAGCGTGGGAGGAGTTCAGATCGCTCACAGAGTCCTGAGGGCCGCCGGCGCCGGGGGGAGTCCCGTGAGAAGCGCCTGGAGCACAAACTTAAGGATCAGGAGGCCCTCATTCGTAAGATGGCGGCGGAGATGGAGCTTCTGAAGCGCCAAGTGAAGGGGAAGGGTGTTGCTGGAGATGGCAACCTCAGTGAGCGCACCCCCTCCCCTCATTCTAGCAGTCGCCGCCGGAGGAGGACCCATTCAATCTCCATCACCAGGAACTATGGAGTTGGAGACTCTGACCAGCGAGAGGGCAGATCCACCACTCGCGATAGCACCTATCGCCCCTCGCGCCCGTCATCAACGTCGCGATACTCTGCCTCCTCCCGTTCCAGGGATCTCAGGGACGTGCTGGAGGAGAGAGCGCGCCTCCGGGAGGTTCAGAGGGTGCCGGCGCTCCAGAGATTGAGTGCCCATTGTTCGCGAAGAAAGAGGTAATGATGCCGGCACCCAGAAACATAGCTCCGGCAACGGTGGACAAAAAGCTGGCGAGGCTTACAACCACGCCGTTATCCCCAGAGATTGAGAGCACCCCACTCCCTGCCGGATTCCACCAGCCAAAATTCACTCTGTACGACGGCAAGACGGATCTGTACATGCATGTGAGTCATTACCGGCAAGTAATGGCTGGCCACCGTCGGAACGACGCCTTGATGTGTCTCATATTCCCAGCAAGCTTGGGAGAGCTGGGCTTGAAGTTGTTCGAAAGGCTCCCGGAGGGGAGTATCGAGGGGTGGCAGCAACTAGCGGAAGCCTTCGTCACCAGATTCAAGACAAACACTCGAACGCCGAAGGGGGTAGACCATCTCCTGGGCGTCAAGATGAAGTCTGGGAGTTCACTGAAGGCATACAATGCGAAGTATTGGGAAACCTACAACGAAATCCTCGACTACCCTACCAATCTGGCGATCACTCAATACAAGAGAGGCCTCCCCAATGACATAGGTCATGCGAGACTCACTCACGATGCACCAGCCGACCACCATGGAATCTTTGATGCAGCGGATCAACGAACACATTCGTGTGGAAGATGATGCTGCCTCTGCGACCGAGAAGGATAATCCGGTCGCGGTGGACAGAAGGGTAGCGGGGAAAGTTCACTCGGTCGGGCAGGAGGAAAACCGCCCCAGTGACCGACCAAAAGATCAACGTCGAGGAACCGGCCAAAATGACAGAAACAAAGGTCGCAGAAATGACCGGGCAGATGCACCTCGCGACGCAGCAGAAGATGCCAAGAGAAAACTGAAGGCGCGGACGGGGATTACCACGGTCTTCAAAATTCCCATCTACCGCATTTTGAGCGAGATCCGCGGGGAGCCTTTTGTCCGTTGGCCGGCTAAGCTGGGGAGCGCACAGCGGGGCTTCAATCCAAAGTATCGCTGCACCTTTCATGAAGAAAGGGGGCACCGGACGGAGGATTGCTTGCCGCTCAAACAGCATTTGGAGGAGTTGGTGGCGGCAGGGCATCTTGACCAATATATTGATGGGGGAGTCAAGGCCGCGCCGACTGGACAAACAGAGCCAAACGGAATGGCCGCCCTGGAGGCGCCCCCACAGGGTGTGATCAACGTCATCCACGGTATCATTGAACCAGCAAGGGTCTGCAAGCTGAGAGGGATGATCAAGAAGGCCGAGCACATGAGGGAAGTGCTCTCGGTCCAGCCCACGGTGAAGAGAGGCAAGACCGAGGAAAAAGACGTCCTTTCATTCTCTACCAAAGACCTGGAAAGGGTGCAGATGCTGCACAATGACGCTTTGGTGGTGACCCTTCGCGTCAAGGAATTCGATATCAAGAGAATATTGGTCGACCAGGGGAGCTCGGTCGAGATAATGTACTATGACGCGTTCAAACAAATGAAGTTGGAGGACAAGGATTTGGCTCCTGCAACATCTCCTCTAGTCGGTTTCAACTCACAACCAGAATGGCCGATTGGAAAGATTATCTTGCCGGTCAAGGCGGGGTCGGTTGTGAAGCAAGTAGAGTTCTGGGTGCTCAAAGTTCCATCGACTTACAATTTGATTCTGGGCAGAGGTTGGCTGCACGCCATGCAAGCAGTTGCTTCAACTTTCCATCAAGTCATGCGCTTTCCGGCGGCCAACGGGCAAATAGAGGAAGTCTGGGGAGACCAGGTGATGGCCAAGCAGTGCTTCGTTGCGGTAAATGGCAGTCGGGCGGCCAAAGGGTTTGTTCAGATGATCGAGGGGCTCGAGGGAAAGGAAGTCCTTGAAGACGTGGGCAGAAAGGCCGAGGAAAAATCAGTCGAAGATTTGGTGGAAGTGTACATCGACAAGAAAGATCCAACTAAGTTCTTCCTCCTGGGATCGTCTTTGTCCGGCGCTGAACGGTCGGATTATGTCAACTTCTTGGTCGATAACTTGGAAGCTTTCGCATGGACGCCTTACGATATGCCTGGTGTTGATCCAAGTTTTATCTGCCACCAGTTGAATGTCTTCCCCAACGCGCGGCCGGTCATACAAAGGACGCGCCGTTCAGCCTTGCACCATGCTGAAGTGGTGGCAGAAGAAATGAAGAACCTGTTGGAAGCCGGGGCCATAGAAGAAGTGCAGTACCCTCGATGGATATCTAACACGGTGGTGGTCCCTAAGAAAAATGGCAAGTGGCGAGTCTGCGTGGATTACAAAACTGTCAACCGTGTGTGCCCAAAGGATAGCTTTCCTCTCCCTCAAATTGACCAGCTGGTGGACTTGACCGCTGGCCATCAGAGGTTTAGCTTCCTGGATGCATATCGCGGTTATCACCAAATAGCCATGTACGAACCGGACAGAGAGATCACGTCCTTCACCACTCCCAGAGGCTTATACTGCTACAAGGTCATGCCATTCGGACTGAAGAATGCCAGGGCAACCTTTCAGCGAATGGTGACCAAGATGTTCGCTCCTCTCTTGGGCCGAACTATGGAAGCCTATATCGACGACATGGTGGTGAAAAGTAAGGAGAAGTCTCAGCACCTCACCGACCTAGCAGAAATGTTTGCAATACTCAAGCGCCACAAGCTCTGCCTAAATGCCTCTAAGTGCGCCTTTGGGGTTGGCACTGGGAAATTCCTAGGTTTTCTGGTCACAAACCGGGGAATTGAGGCCGACCCATCGCAAATCAAGGCAATACAAGAGTTGGAGTGCCCTAATTCCACAAAGGACGTGCAACATCTTGCCGGAATGGCAGCCGCGCTGAACAGATTTATCAGTCGGTCTTCGGATCGTTGCAGGCCCTTCTTCAAAACTTTGAAGTCCAAGTTCTTTTGGGATGAAGAGTGCGACCGCGCTCTGGCGGACTTGAAAGCATATCTCTCTTCGGCACCTATTTTGGTTACACCTCGGCCGGGCGAAGAGTTATTTCTATACTTGGCGGTCTCCCAACATGCGTTGAGCGCTGTTCTAGTCTGCGCTGAGGGCATTCAGCATTTGCCCATTTTCTACGTGAGCAAAACTTTGCTCCCGGCCGAAACGAGGTATCTTCCCTTGGAAAAATTGGCGTTGGCCCTCATGATGGCGTCAAGAAAGCTGGCACACTACTTTCATGCCCATACAATAGTGGTGTTAACCGAGTTCCCGCTCAGGGTGCTCTTTGAAAAAGCGGACTTCACTGGAAGGATTCTGAAATGGGCCGTGGAATTGGGTCAATATGACATCAAGTTCCAACCACGCACCGCGGTCAAGGCTCAAGCCCTTGCAGATTTTGTGGCAGAATTTGCCCCAGGAACACATCCAGTCTGTCCGGTTGATTTTGTTGGTGCGGATTTAGCACAACCCAAGGCCCTGACAACGGAGATGTGTGACGGCTCGCAAGCGGGGAAAAGCAAACCTTGACCACGGTAGCAAAGGCCGACGACTCATCGAAAGAAGAACCCCGCAAAGAAGTACAAGGAGACCAGATTGAGCCTACCAGAGACTTGGAATTGAGAAGCTCCCAGAATCCATCTGATTGCTAGAAACTGTTCCTTGGCGAGATATGGAAATTGTTCGTCGATGGGGCATCCAATAGGCATGGGGCTGGGTTGGGAATTGTTTTAACCTCGCCAGATGGGCTAATTATTGAGCAAGCAATTACGCTCGGCTTCCCAGCATCCAACAACGAGGCCGAGTATGAAGCCCTCCTGGCCGGTCTAAGAAGCGCGCTGAGAATGAAGGTCACAGCCCTTATGGTGTTCAGTGACTCCAAGTTGGTGGTCAATCAAGTCTCAGGGGAGTATGAGGCCAAAGATGAAAGAATGGCCAAGTATCAGGCACTGGTGCGAGCGGAAGTCAAGAAGTTCGATGCCATCAGAGTTGAACAGATCAACCGCGAGGGAAACAGTACAGCCGATGAATTGGCCGGTCTTGCTTCCACTCAGACAACCTTTCCCAATCCCTTGATGATTGAATTTCTACCCCGGCCAAGCATTGAGGAACCAGAAGCAACCGAGGTACTCTGCACCGACCTGGGACCTTCCTGGATGGACCCCATCACCGCCTTTTTGAAAGATCGCATTCTACCAGAAGAAAAGAAGGCGGCCCACAAGATCCGAGCAAAGTCAGAGCGGTTTTGGCTCTCACCTTCCGGAGCCTTGTACAAGAAATCTTTCACAGGGCCGTATTTGAAGTGTGTCCACCCCTCTAAGGTGGAAGCCTTCCTCTTTGAGATCCATGAAGGCATCTGCGGCAGCCATACTGGGGGTAGATCTCTAGCCTACCGAGCAATCTCGCAGGGTTATTGGTGGCCATGTATGCAGGCGGACGCGCAGAAATATGTTCGCCGATGTGAAAAATGTCAGAAATTTGCTCACCAGATCCACCAGCCAGCAAGGGAGTTGCTCTCACTCACAAGTCCTTGGCCGTTCGCACTCTGGGGATTGGATATCGTTGGACCACTCCCGCAATGCCGAGCGCAAGTTTTTCATTGCCGCCACTGATTATTTCACCAAGTGGGTGGAGGCCGAGCCACTGGCAACGATTAAGGAGAAGGACGTTAAAAAATTTGTTTGGCAAAATGTGATCACTCGCTTCGGTATACCCAGGGCGCTCATATCAGATAATGGCACTCAGTTCAATGGGAAACTCTTTCGCGGATTTTGCGAAGAATTGAAGATTGAGTTCTACAATTCAACCCCGGCTTATCCTCAGTCGAATGGTCAAGCAGAGGCCTCAAACAAGACCATCCTGGATGGGCTAAAGAAGCGGCTTGAGAAGGCAAAGGGAAAGTGGGTTGAAGAGCTTCCTAATGTGCTATGGGCATACCGCACTACACCAAGACGGTCGACCGGAGAAACACCGTTCGCTTTGGCTTATGGTATGGAGGCCGTCATCCCATTGGAGATTGGCATGCCAACCATCCGCTCAGAAAGTTTCCAACCAGACTTGAACAATGAGACCGTGGCACTAGAGTTGGACCTTGCTGAAGAAAGACGAGAGCGCGCATTAATCCACCTAGCGGCCTATCAGCAGGAACTGTCCAAAAAATACAACAAGGCAGTGCACCCAAGGTTATTCAAGGTTGGGGATTGGGTCCTCAGGAAGGTGCTAGGAAACACAGTGATCCCTGGCGAAGGCAAGCTCGGCGCAAATTGGGAAGGACCATACAAGGTGGTTGGTCTTGCTGGCAAGGGGGCATACCATCTGGAAGACTTAGATGGCAAGGCAGTCCCCAGACCATGGAATGCAGCAAACCTTAAGGTCTTTTACTTTTGAAATGTAATTTGTTTATGTTCCCTAGGTTTTTTAGACCTCTAGCCCTTTGGCACTCGATGTAAGAAATGGCAATGTTTTTGTAATGAAAATTAGTTCTGCTGGTATGTTATTTGTCCAATGATATAAAGACACAAGGGGCAATTATGGGTGTTAGGGGCAAGAACCGGATTACATGTGACCGGACTGTTTTCCCCGGAATGGGAGCAGACCGCACAAACAGTTGCGTATGGAACAATGCGCATTAGGGCCGAGCTGGTTTTGCTCGCCCAGTGGGAATGTTGGCGGCATGACCAACCTGACTGAAACATTGGTGATTTGCCCAATGTGGAAGCCGAGCTGATTTTGCTCGGCCCATACAAGCATATTGGTGAATTGCCCAATATGAAACGAGCTGATGTTGCTCGGCAGAATTAGCGATGCTGGTGTCTTGCCCAGCAATTATAAGGCCGAGCTGAATTTGCTCGGCCGAAAAGAAATGCTGACATACTAAAATTAAACAGGCAGGCTAGTTTTTGCTCGGCCGAGTACACAAAATCACTCTATTAGGAAAACGAAGGAATTGCAAGGATAGGCCGACTATTTGTGCGGTCTCGCCGACCTGCCAGTTGATTAAAGTGCGGAATTCAACATTACACAAGCCGAACAGACATAACAAGATGTACGAGCAAAAAGTTGCAAAGTTCATTGATCAAAGTTTAATACAAAAGGAGGGGCCTTGCCCGGTTACATTGCAAACAGAAAGCAAAGAAAAGGAAAACAGAAAAATCTCTAATCGAGTGCAAGGTTTTGATCGGTGGCCTCTCCCATCTGCTCCTCGACTGCCTGCTCCGGCGGGTTTTGCTCGGCCTCATTGTCGGTGCCCTCCACCGTGAGAACCTCCCGGTCAATCACTTCGTCTTCAGCATTTGGAGATGCTTCAGCTGGAGGTTGCTCGGTCTGTTCCTCGGTGGCGGCTTCCTCCTCGGCCTCCTTCCTCGCCTCGGCAATGAGTCGGTTTTGTTCGGCCCTGGAGTACGCGAGCATGTACACCGGGATATAAGCAGCGGGCGGATTGACGAACATAGCGGAGTCCTGACCCAGACCAATTTTTCCCGCGGCTTTCACCAGACCGAAAAAGATGTCTTTGGTCGCTGACTGGCGCCAGAGGTCTTTTCGCCTTGCTTATATCCTCGGTCTTCGGCGTCTTCGACAGCCTTCTCCAGAGCCTCTTTGTTGGCATCACGAAGCTTCCTGAGCTCGGCGAGATACCGAGCTTTGGCCTTCTTCACGGCCTCATGCTTGTCCGCATCAGCTCGGTCGACCCTCAGCTGCAGAGCATCCCGCTCGGCCGCGATCACGTCTTGCTCGGCCCTGAGCCTCTCCATCTCGGCTTTCTGGGTCTTGTTCTCCGTGATAGCATCGCGCAGACTTTGGCGCAGCTTGATCATGCGTTCATGGGCGAGATAATTCTTTTGCGCGGCCTGCAAACAAACGAAAGATCGTTAGTGTTCTGAGGCCGTGCAAAAAACCGAACAAAAACTTCAAGCAAAGAGTGTTTTGCTTACCAGCACTATGGACTCTGCCGCCGAGCGAAGGACCTTGAGATCGGTTAGCTCGTCGTGCTTTTTCATGTCCTCGGGCAGGGCCAAACCCTTGGTCAAATTGAAACCAAGTGTGTGATCCTTGTCCTCCTAGACCGAGTCTCCAGCGGAAATCGCCGCCCTGTACCTAATCGCTGGCGCCAGCATCGGGCAGCAGGGCCCTTGCCCTTGGATTTGCGGGCGAGAGATTGCTCGGTCTGGTCGCCGAGCTCGGTAGAGGCGACTTCGGTGGAGTCTTCGTCCACAAGGCTTTGCCCGGCCTTCTCTTTCCTTTGTCTTTTGTTTGGCCGGCCAGCCTGTTGTTCGCTGGCCAGGGCGAGCACTGCCCCCTCTGTTTGTCCGGCGGGGGCGGAGGAAGTTCCCCCGGCTGCCTCTGGAGGCGTGGACTCGCCTTCTTCTCCGGTGATCATAGACTTGATCGCTCGGATTTTCGCCATCTCCTGCTCGGCGGTGAGAGGGACGAGTCTGATCGGTGGCAAGTTGGGATCTGGTTCAGGGGATGGCGCACGCAGGAAGTTGGTTACTCTGCTTTTGCGCGGCGTCTGGTAGTTGTAGGTTTGCTCGAAACCGAGAAGTTTTGACGCCAACCTTTCCTCCTCGGGGTAATGCAGCACAGCTCGGATGGCCTCTGGGTCGGCCCGATGGTAGTCCGCTGCCAAGTGTTTATCTGCAATAAGAAGACAAGTGTTAGACCGCAAAGATGGCAAAAGGAATGCAAGAAGAATATAGTACGGTCGGTAGTTACTTACCAGCTTGGCCGAAATCCTTCCTAATGTACCAGCCCGGTATGGGCGCCTCTGTGTCCTCATAATTACCGGACACCCAGAGGAAGTCGTCATCATTGGCTTCTTTATCTGGGTTGCCTTCGATGAGTTTTGCTCGACCCTTCTTGACCTTGAGGTACCAGCAAAACCCACCTTTATTTTTACTAAGGCTGTATTGGTGAAAAATTTCTGCGAGGCCGAGATTGAGACCGAGCCTTCGGTTCAGCTCGGCGACGCCGTTTATTATCTTGTATGTGTTGGTGGAAACTTGGCTCGGGCAAAGCCTTGTCTGCCTCAAAAATTCGCAGAGCAAGGGTGGCACCGGGAAGCGGACTCCTTCCTCTACTATGGAAACGACCGTGAAGGGGCACCGATCTAAGTCCCCCCAAGGCGCATCTCCCTTCCTAGCGAGCTCTAAGACTACGTCGTCCGGGATGTTGTAGTCTTTGCGGAATTCAGCCATCGCGCCGGGCGTGCTGACCATAAACCGGTATTTTCCCATCTAGGTCGACCTTATTTACTCTGTATCTCGGTCAAAATTGTTGTGTGGTTGCTCGGGCTTTGAGCTCCACCAGTGGTGATTCTGAAGGGCTTGGTCGGTCCTATTTGTTCTGCATATTGAAAAATAAGTCCAAGGGTTAGCACGGCATACATTGCGCGGCCTCTATTGGAAATAGCTCAGAAAGGTTCCAGGTGTTTGGTCGGCCTTCTACCTACCTCGGCCCATCAGGATGGCTGATTTAGCCTTCTTTTTTGGTGCTGTTTTTACTCGATCTAAGGAGTTTTTGATTGGTTTGGTTCTAATGGAAGTTTTATCTCGGTCAAGCCTGGATCAAGTTATTGGCTTGTGGTTTCAGGCCTTTAGCCCGGTTAAACCTATCTGCTGATCTAAGGTGTATATAGCCCGGTTTGGGTTTAACTGTTGGTCTTGTTCATCCTTCTCGGTTAAGATTTCGTACAAAGGATTCATGTTCTAGCTCGGTTCACTCTACTCACCTACCTAATGTGATATTCAACCCGGCCGCAGCCTCTACGAGAGGCCACAAACTGGGTTTTGCTCGGTTACAGCCCTAAATATGGATCTAAATGAGCATATAGCTCGGTTTTACACAGAGTTCATCGTGTTCATCCAGTTCTTGGCCCATTCGTTCTACCTAAGGAAAAATGGGGGCACGAGGGCCCCCTCTTCACTCCATTTCCATTTTCCTAGGGTGTGCGAGACTCAAACAAGAAAGGAACATGAAGAACAAAACTGGAAAAGCAGAAAAATGGAAGTAAAAGCACGAGGGGCAAAAAACTTACCAAGAACGGAGGTGAGGTGAGTCGAGCCTCGAGGATGATAGACACTGTCAAAAATGGCGGAAAATGAGCAGGGGAGAAACGCGAGGCAGCAACGAAGAAGATTGAAGGGACTGGGCACTAGGGTTTCTCTGGCTCGAAGAGGTTGAAGAAAAATGAAGATTTTGGAGGCAAGGGTTTTTGGGCTGAAGAAAAATGAAGGGTTAAAACCCTTCGAATGGGGTTTATGGATGGGGGAAACCCTAAACGGCGCAGCCGTTTGAAATCCTGCGCGTGCAGGACAGCTGGATGCACGACCCAATGAGGCGACGACACGTGGCACTGGCAACGCGGCTGTCAGTACGGTTGTACGACCTTTGATGGGACAGCAGTGATAGGGCAGCAGTGATCATGCCGGCCAATTAGGATTGCTCGGCGGCAAAAGTGTTCCCGATCCAATCATTGCACGGCGGCAAAAGTTGCCCTATGCTAGCTCGGCCTGGCGAGGGTGCAACTCGATCGTAGCTCGGACACGTTGGTAAACCCAATCACGATAGCTCGGATGGGTTTAAGGGGAAATTGAGAGCGAAGATTTGCGTGACAGTACGGCCGAGCTAAGGCGACGTTAGATTTAACGAAATGCACGGTGCCGAGCTAACCTCGTTGACGCGACTGACTTGCGCGGTCGTTGACGTTGACCGAGCAAGTGCGAGTACTCCCTAGCCGAGCCGTGTTCGGGGCGTTGTTCGGAATAGCGGGGTGGCCGAGCTACAAGGCAACCCCGGGCAAGGCCGAGGTTGCGGCAGGCCGTCGCCTCGGCCAGCCGAGATGGACAGCTCGTGTGACCGAGGGTTCGGAAGGGACGGTTGGGGGCCGGCGTGCCTAACAACCGGCAGGTTCTGATAAGCCGATCTGGGTAGCTCGGGCGGAGTGGTCTAGCTTTCACTTGTTCCAAAGGGACAGGTCGGCGATACGTAGCTCGGTTATGTACATGCAGTGGCAACCTTCCGCAGGTTATAGGCCGGTCATGGTACCCCGGGTAAGGGTACCACCTGGGCCAATGGTGTGAAGGAGAGGACATCTGCTCCACGAACGCCTCAATACCGTTAGGCAGTTCTGTGTGTACGGTGGGAGGACAAAGCCTTTACACGCGTAAGGTGGTGAGGGGCGCGCACTGCCACCTGTCCAAGGAAGGACAACAGAGGTAGTGCGCGCACTACCTTGAGGCTGCATGGCCAGCCTAGAAATAGTGGAGGAGGCGAACGTTACTGGTATGCGAACTCACTCTCACAAACCTTCTCTCTTCATTCTCTTCTTCCTCAGTGAATTGACTTGAGCGTCGGAGGGTTTTTCCGGCACGCCACCGCCGGGCAGCTCACCGTTTTTGTGTTGCAGAGACAGACGCCGTTGACGGAAGCTTGACGTTCAAGGCGTACGGAGAGTTAAGAATATTTTCCCCCCGTACACCAAGTAAGTTCACTGAGTGCATCACAATCTGTGAAGCAAGATTGTCAGTAGGATACCAATGCTCCATAAACTCCAATGTCCTGTCTAATCCACATTTACATCTAGAGGCTGACACTCCAACATTTGGCAACCACTACGTTAAATGCAATGATGTAATGAAATAATTTCCACATGAATATATTTTAATACAAATTTACTTCCACAATTAGTTACAAAATGTACTATGTGGTGGAACCTTGATAATAAATACCCTCATGAGCATAGTCAATTAAGAATGCCCATCATTTGGACCAACTCAAAATAATCAGGTCCTTAGAAGATAGGAGATGTTCCACTAAATTTAAGTTCCATCATTCATGATCGTTTACTATGGTTTAGCATATGGTAAATTATGAACTTTTGTTGTCAATACTAGCACCATCTCCGAGCCAACTATCATGAACAAGTATACACAACATATATTAAGAAGGTATCTGGTATCTTTTGTGAAAGGTTTAGCTTCTGAAAAGCCTCCTCCAAATATGAGAATGAAAATGTATGGGGAGCGCAAGAATGAGGATGAATTCCATGACAATATTTAGCAATTAAGAAATTTTCCACAATCACATATTACATTGATGTTTTCTCCACAACTTGATGCTCAAAGCTAGCACATGGAGGGATTGTGAAAGTCCAAACCTCCCTCTATAACAATAAGGGGTAAAGAGATGATAATTCAATCCAATGATACTTGGGAAAAATCATTATCTAGTTGTCAAGGATTGCATTCATCTATGTTGTGAAAACTATGAGTTGCCTTATTGCTTGTCTTGAACAAAAAGAGAACTGAACAAAGCTAAACACTCCTTTCACTGAACCATGGACTTTTTGCTCTTTTTTTCCTGTTGATGGTCTTAATAGGAGCAAGAGTCAAATGAATTGTTTTAAAGCAAAAAACCAAGGACTACTTGAATTATCTTCATCAGATTAACTCAAACTTGATTCTGGCCGTCATCATTTAGGCCATGATTTTCAAATTCGTTGACTGGTAATCACTTATATCAACCAGGTGCTAGTAATGGTTAGTTGTTTATTTTATTAAGACAATGCAGTTGTCAGGATCATACGTCTAATCACTTGGTCGTATTGCTTTACTCTACATTCTCTCAGATTACTATCATCACTTTTGGCTAGTACACTCCTTTGGGTAATCATGGTGATCTTATTACATCAAAGATTTGTTGTTGTGGTCTTTTTAAATCAACCATAATGGTTAAATTCTCAGGAATTTTGTGCCTTTAATCCTTTTACCTGCCTTTTCTTTTTCTTGTCTGTGTTTTTTTTGGTTTGATTGTATGATGTTTCATCCTGAACATTACCATTTGTTGATTGCAAGTTTTGTTATCATTTGTGTTGTCCTATCATTGGGGGCAGCAAGGGAAGAAATGGGCATGTTCCTTTAAGAGATTCTAAGCTAACTCGCATATTGCAATCCTCGTTGGGAGACAATGCTAGAACTGCCATCATCTGTACCATGAGCCCCCCGAGAAGTCATGTTGAGTAATCAAGAAATACACTATTGTTTGCAAGTTGTGCCAAAGAAGTAACAACTAACGCTCAAGTTAATTTTAGTCATATCAGATGCAGCATTACTAAAGCATCTGCAGAGAGAATTAGCTAGGTTGGAGAGTGAACTGAGAAGTCAAGGGCCCACCTTTGTTGCATCACATTATTCGGCATTAGTGAGAGAGAAAGGCCTTCAGATTGAAAAGGTAATGATTGGGCTTTCATTATCAAATTGCAATACCTCTTCAATAATAATATCGAACAGTTCATAAATTTATGTGTAATCGTTGCATGAGGAATATAAATTTCAAGACTCTTTAAAACCACAATGTGGTACTTCTGAATCTTAAATTAAATTATAGGGAAAATTTCACTTCATCCCCTTGTGGTTTGGCCTATGTGCATATAACCCCTTGTCATTTGGAAATAAGCACATAACCCCCTCTAGTTTGTGGACTAAGAAACCCTTGTACATAAGTAACTTGATTATGCAAACCACAAACATTTTTGTCATTTTTTTGGGAGACAAAATTTACTTTAACCCTCTTTGTTTTACTCCATGCGCAATTTATCCCTCTGACATTTAGAAATGAGCGCATAACCCCTTTATGTCCTGGCATGTGTTTCACACTTGTTAACTTGGACATAATGCCTGATGGTGCACTTCAGTCCACAAACTACAAGAGGATTATGTGATTATTTCCAAATAATAAGGGGTAATCCGCACATAGGTTAAACCACATTGGAGGGTAGAGTGAAATTTTCCGTAAATTATGTCACATGATCACATCCACTAGAGTGAGTTAGTTTGGCAACCACGAGTGTAATCTTCGCTGTTAAACCCTTATTTCTGTGTGCATCCTTCTCCATCATTTACTAGTAATTACATTTTTTCTTTTAGGTTGCATAACTTCCATTCCTTTTCACTGTCTGTTTGTCATATTAAGCCTTTCGTATATTTCTCGTTCTGCACGGACATGCAAAAAGAATTTTCTTGGTCTATTTACTCATTTCTAATCTTTATTCCTTGTCTTGCTTCTAATCCTTTGACAATCTCATTTCAATTTTGGTTCGATTTTTAGGACTTTTGTGATCTAAAAGTAGAATGATTTTGTAACGAGAAAGGACCAGTTGAAATGTCAACAAAATCCACCTCAAGAACAATACCAATTGGAAAATATGAGATCTGTTGATGAACTGTTTAGTTTAATAAAATTGCAAGGATGCGGTTTAGATACTTCATTTGACTTTTACTTCACTGTAAGGTATATCTTTAACAACTTAACTGTCACGACCCAAACCCGCCCCTATAGGTTTGGCGACGTAACCGGCCAGTAATCCGTGGATTACCTACGGCCTCCAAATAGATTAACAAATATTAAGGGGCTGCGGAAGCAATATAGTAAAATAAACAAGGTCCAATGAGCTGTGATGACATACATGAGACAGAAAGTTTAAAACTTATTTACATACATAATCATGCCAGTCAAAGTACACCAATATATACAAAATATTTACATAAGTACGTCCCAAAGTCCGACTTTACAAAAACACTACCACTGACTAGCATGAGGTACAAAACTGCCACAGGGTTAGGCTTCAGGCGGAACCTCCTCGGGAGGCGCAACAGGTGGCTGACCAAAAAAAAAACAGAGGGCCATCAACTCTGGCCAGGGTCTTGTGCCAGCTCACCTACATATATATAATAAACTGTGAGCGAAAGCCCAGTGAATAATAACAGAGTAAGGATTTTAATGAATGATGTCCATCACAGAGTTAGAAACCAAAGTTCATATCAGAAACACAATCTTATCAGAAATAGAGTCTTATGCATTTTCAGATTTCTAATCAGAAACAAATTCAGATACATGCTTATATTCATAATCATATTCAGATTTTGCATAAGATCATATGTGGTACACCCATTAGCTACCCGATCAAGTAGGTCTAAAGACCACAACAAGTAGGTCCGAAGACCACAACAAAGTTGGTATCAATAACCATAAAGGTCCATATCTTGCGCGCAAGCAACCATGGTATTATTACCCCCAGACAAGGGCCGTAGGCCACGGTATTGTTACCCCCGGGCGAGGGCCATAGGCCACGGTATTGTTACCCCCGGGCGAGGGCCATAGGCCACGGTATTGTTACCCCCGGGCGAGGGCCATAGGAACTAAGGGTGCCACAAATACTTTTCAGAAAGCTGGACATTCATTCATTCATTTCCAACATATCATAGCTTTTCCAAGAATCAATCATTTCGTATCATAGTATACTGAAAATACATAACATTGAACATAACTTTACAAAGTTATTACTCACAGTGGGCGTTGATACAAGTAGACGAAGTCAAGAAGGTCAAACGGGTTGGGGCACGCGACCTACATAACACATAACGGATACACAGTTTGAAACATGCACTCAAATTGTACCAAACCTACATCAACGATTCTAAGTGTGTACTGAACTCCTTAACCTTGGTATGGAGTCCTAATCATGGCCTAGGAATGCCTAGGATGGAATGTGGATGCAAAAATGCCTTAGAAAACATTTTTCAAAAGTTGCTGAAAACAGGGACCTCGCTCGAGCGAGCCTTCCTTCGCTCGAGCGAGATTTCAAAATCAAAGGCTTCGCTCGAGCGAGCCCCTCTTCGCTCGAGCGGTCTAATGAAACAGTAAAAATACTGGATGCTGGAAATCTACGCGCGATGCTCGCTCGATGCTCGCTCGAGCGGAGCCCTAGACAAAAAGGTGCTCGCTCGAGCGAGTAATCCTTCGCTCGAGCGAGGAAGCAAAATCTGGAATTTCCAGATTTGTCTCCCAAGTTCGAACCAAGCATTCTACAACCCAAAACTCAACCTCTTGGGCCCAAAACCTGGAGAAACACTTTAAACTCATAGTATATCAAGTTTCAAAAGCTAATTTATAAAATCATTGCCCAAGAGTGAGTCAATTTCAGCATCATTACCATAAATTTCCAAGAACCAAGTTTAAAGACACATGCATGAGTTCAATTCCATTTCAAGGCTTCAAATCATGATCCAAGGCAACATTTAACTCAGAAATTTGTTGAACTCATAAGCTTTAGCAAAAATATGCACATGCATGTAGAAATTTAACACCCAACAACTTCAATTCCCATGAATGTTTACATGCATGTATGTTACACTACCCAATTTCAACAATTCAAGCTAATGCTAGACTCCAATCTTCAATATATCATGAAAACATGCAAGAGCTAGTTTAATCACTTGAATGAGGGAATGAATTCTCACCTTTAAGTCTAGAATGTCAAGCTTAGAGGCTCTAATTTGCACACCACCCTTCAATTCTCCAAGTTTTTAGCCAAAATTCTTGTTGGAGCTAAGTTTCTCTTCCCTCTCTCTCTCTCTCTAGTCGTTTATGCTCAAGAGAAATGGGCTGAACAATTCTCTTTCTAAGCTTATTAGCATCAAGACTAAATGAGCCTAGCATTATCCACTAAATGGCAAAATCGTAATTAACTAGGTTCATTATTAAAATGTTATTTAATCAGATTTAAACATTCCAACTCGAATTTTAATTGAACCCACCATAAAATCACATAAAATCTAACGAGTCCAAAACACTAATCAATTTCAGAATCGGGCGCCGATAAGGCTTCCCATTTGCAGTTTAAAGTTTAGAATACAAACAGATATTCCGACACCGAACAGATAAAAACACATAAGTCATGCAATGCACATGCAAATAAATTCCAGATTTTTCCCTTAATTATTATTCGACATAATTAAGTCCCAATTAGCGCTAATTAGGGTCGTGGTTATTACATTAACCTAACAGAAAATGGTAATTAATTTGGGTTACCATTGTTGACCGGGTCAAGATTCTTTACAACGAATTCTGGACTTCTTGTAGTAATCCAATGGCCTATGTTTAAAGTTAAGCAAAACTATGTCGTTTTAGGATGTATGGTTTTAATTGCATTTAACTTCAGTCTTAACTCAAATTGTTAAATTATGTACTTTCTAATGTGTCTTGATTTGATAAAAAACACAAGAAGATCATTGCAGAAGGAAGAAGTAGGCTTAAAAAGTCCAAAGAACCATGGCATTACATATGGAAATCCTTCTAATGTCCGCTTATTTGACTTTTTGATAGCTGTAGGCTTAAAAAGTTCAATTTCAAATGACATTTTTGGGAAAGTTAAGAGTGCACCTTGAGATACTAACATTTGAAGTATGATTCACAAACATGCTGCAAATTTTTCCATCCATGCAAGAAGCAGCATTTGTCTTATAGGCTCATGCGCTGAATGCCTTTATCTTTTTATTTATATACTTTTTGTACTTGTGTAGCTGGAGAAGGAGATGATAGATCTGACTGTTCAACGAGACTTGGCTCAATCTTAGGTTCAGGATTTGCTACAACTGGTTGGGGGTGAGGGACATTCAATGACACGGGTAACTGTAGTTAAATTGTTGTACCGAAGCATCCATTCCATCTAGGTGTGCCTTGTTTAGTTGAGTTTATTTATTTTTTCCTTCTGTACTTCTCTGGGTAGGTTTTAATAACTTCCCATGCTTGCAAGTTCGGAAGTCACCAGAATTTTAGATAAGTCAATAGATCTCTTTATTCTTATGGACATAGTGGGAGAAGCTCTAATGATCACTGCATACTGTTAGGTCCTATCTTGTCAAAACCCGCGAACAAACTTAATGATTGAGTTGTAATTTTTTGTGCATTTTTGTCTTCCTAGCTCGAGTGAAGAAAAACTCGCTCGAGCACAGAACTGCGTCTGGTTAAAACCTTAAAGGGATAAATATATGCTCGAGCAAAGCATTGGTGGCTCGAGCGAAGATCAATGTACGCTCGAGCGAAGCTTTGGTGGATCGAGCGAAGGATTGCGTTCATACAAAAATCTGAAAGAGTTTATTCCTCGCTCGAGTGAAGAGTTCGTGGCTCGAGCGAAAGGCACTAGTAGAAGTCACGCAAGATAAGCTCCTCGCTCGAGTGAGACAAGCTTCGCTCGAGCGAGCTTCAGAATCCGGATTTCTATCAGTGATTGGTTTCTTCCAGAACTAGGATTCCTTTTGGTTCTTTATAAGTAGATGGTTTTCTCCTAAAACTATACTGACTCTTCCCAGATCCTATTCAAGAGTCCTAGAGTTTTTGTTTGAAGTTTTCTTCTGAGATTTTTGATAGTTTTCCTTGATGTTCTTGAGAGAGTTCTAAACTTATGAATTGAGATCCATACATCAAGGAGTTTGATACTTTATATTCAAGAGAGTTCTCTTCGGTGGCTTCCGAAGATCAAAGACGTAGAGTTTCAAAAGGCGTTTGATTCTCTACGTAGTTGTTAATTCGACAAGCGAAGTTGTGGAATCAACTTGAAATTGATCGATTCGTGAGGCGTGGTGAAAGAGTTACAGAAGATTCGAGGACAAATTTACTGGGTTGGGTAATTTGTGTATTATCTTTGTAATCTTTCGTTCTTCAGTAGTAGATTGATTAGTGGCGGTTCGCCCGTGGTTTTTTATTACAATTGAAGGTTCTTCAATTGTGGTTTTTTCCACGTAAAAATCGTTTGTGTCGATTTATTGTTTATTCCTAAAAACAAACAAACTAAAATCACTCTCGTATGTGCTTGTTGATTTTAGATTGAGTGTTTTGAATAATTGGATTTGGAATATTTTAATCTTGATCTAATCACGAATCACTTAGGATTTTTAATTGGTATCAGAGCAGGTCACTCTTTGTTTTATCAAAACTATAGGAGTTTGATTTTGTGTGATTAGTATTATGGATTCTATTCGTGAAGGTAACTCGACTCATAGACCTCCTTTACTCGACGGTACAAACTATTCTTATTGGAAAGCTCGTATGAGAGCATTTTTAAAATCCATCGATGAGAAAGTTTGGCACTGCGTGGTCTTTGGGTGGAGTGAACCTATTGTCACCATCGATGGCATTGATATTCCTAAACCCCTTGATAAATGGGACACAACTGATTACCAGAACTCGAGTTGGAACAGCAAGGCTCTCAACTCCCTCTTTTGCTCTGTCACACCTGAAGAATTTCGTCGAATTTGCACGTGTGAGGTAGCAAAAGAGGCATGGGATATTCTTGAAACTATTCACGAAGGCATTACCTCTGTCAAAAGGTCAAAACTTCAACATCTCACCTCCACCTTTGAAACCCTTTTTATGCGCGACGATGAGACATTTGGTGATTTCTATGCAAAACTTAGTGATATCGTGAATTCCTGTTTCACTCTCGGTGAAAAAATCCCGGAAGCTAAAGTTGTTGGAAAAATTTTGAGGTCCCTTCCCGAGAGGTTCCAATCAAAGGTGACAGCCATTGAGGAGGCTCAGAATGTTGATACCCTTAAGCTCGATCAATTGGTTGGAAATTTGCAGACTTATGAAGCCCACCAAATTTCAAAGAAAAAACAAAAAGAAAGTGTGGCTTTCACGAGTGCTCATGAGACTGTAAAACCTCCAGAGACTAAATTTGATTTAGAGTCTGAGATGACGGCTATGCTCACAAAACAGTTTAAAAAATTTTTGAAAAAGAAGCCTAATTTCAGAGACCCTATATCAAAAGATAAGAGTACTGATACCAAAACTTTTCCACCAAAATTTGCTCAAAAAACTGAAAAGAAGATTGTAAGGGGGCAAGGGGTCAAGTGCTATGAATGTCAAGGGTTTGGCCATATGTCCCTTGAATGCCCTTCGAAAAAGAATCGAAAGAAAGTCTACACTGTGACCTGGGATGATGAAAGCGGGTCGGAGCAAGAACCCGAAGAACCTGAATCCGGTGAAGATGGGGATAGTGCTTTCATGGCATTTTGGACTACTTTTACTCAACCTCTTTCGAAGCCTTCGGAAGTAGCTCGTGGTCAGAACTTGCATCATGCTCCCACCTTTGATGGGACTAACTACCTGTATTGGAAAATCAAAATGAGGGCTTTTCTGAGAGCTTTTGAACCAGAAGGTTGGCAAGCCATTGAAGAAGATACAGAAAGTGCAGATAATCCGGGCAATCAGAGAGCCCTGATCACTATTCGTGGTGCAATTTCCAATGAAGAACAGCAACGGGTTGTTCACTGCACAAAGGCTAAAGATGCATGGGAAATTCTGAGCCAATTCCATGAAGGAAGAGATTCACCTCCACCACCATCCAGCAACTTATCTGCCTTGGTTACTAGAGTGGATGAGGTCAAGGAGAATGAAGAGCAAAAAGAGGATGATGAAACATCTAAAGACAATGATGAGATCAATGTTGATGAACTACAACAAGCTTACGAAAAGCTATACGAGGAATCTCTGAATTTGTCCAAAACCAACGACAAACTCTCTCTCAAACTCAAAACATGTGAGAGCGAGAATGTCCGGCTAAAAGGAGAACTTGTCACAGCAAAATAGAATGTCATCAAGATCTCAAGTGATAGGCAAGACTTATGTGGAAAACTCCTATCCTGTGAAACTGAAAGGAATGAACTTCTGAAGGTGTATTCCACATATGAAGAAAAGCTTGAAAGTCTTGAGTTGTCATAAGTTGCACTGGAAGAGAGAGTCAGTCAGAAAGATGAAGAACTCTGTACCGCTAGAGCAACAATTGCCATGTGGAACAAAGGTTCCAAATCTCTAGAAGACATTCTTGGGTCTCAACAAATGGGTTGTGACAAAAGTGGGCTAGGCTATGGTGCAACAGCTCACAAGGGACAGGCTTCTACCTCACATAACCTGAAGACTCAAGCAAAAGGAAAGCTGAAGATAGACTAGGATGATCCTTCTCTTCATCTACCAAAAGTGGGTAAGATCAACAAAAAGGAGGTAAAACCTGTGTTTATCTGTCATCATTGTGGTAGATATGGCCACATTCGTCCTTATTGCTATGAACTGTTTGGTAAGGTGTCTCAAAAGGGTAGAAATTCGAATACTTTTTGGGTTAGGAGACAACCTTACATGTCTAGGCGGAATACCAAAATTCATGAGGGTGCTCACAACGCCAAGACATTGACCAAGACAAAAAGGATTTGGGTTAGGAAAGATGATTTGACTTGTTTAGTTGTTCACACTGCCTTAAAAGCACGCGACTCACACATGTGGTATCTTAATAGTGGCTGCTCTCGTCACATGTCCGGTAACAAATCCTACTTCACCTCTCTTGAAAAATATGAAAGAGGAATCGTTACCTTTGGAGATGGCGGCACTTCTAGAGTCATTGGTAAGGGCTCTATAAGTGTTGCTGGTCTTCCCAAATTGGATAATGCTCTACTTGTTGATGGTCTTAAAGCAAATCTTTTAAGCATTAGTCAAATGTGTGATTCCCATCATGAAGTATTGTTTTCAAAAAATAAATGTGAAATTTTGGATAAAAAGGGAAATACTGTCTTACATGGGGTTCGCACATCTGATAATTGCTATGGGATTGTTACTACTGATGATCTCACTTGTCACTCTGCCATCATAAGTAACATTGATTTGTGGCATCAAAGATTAGGTCACATGAATTTCAAAGACCTAACTAAGATAGCCAACAAAGAGCTTGTGAGAGGAGTACCTAAACTGGGTAAGAATTTGTGTCATGTGTGTGGACCATGTCAACTTGGAAAGCAAACCCGTGCCCCTCATAAAAAGTTGAACAGCTTTACGACCAAACGTCCTCTTGAATTGGTTCACATGGATTTAATGGGTCCTACTCGCACTGAAAGCATTGGAGGTAAAAGATACATTTTTCTAACTGTTGATGATTTTACTCGGTTTTCTTTGGTAAATTTTTTGAGGAAAAAATCTGATACGTTTAATGCTTTTCAGGCCTTAGTCCTTAAAATCCAAAATGAACAGGGTGTTTCCATTGGTCGTATCATAAGAATCCGAACTGATCATGGTCGTGAATTTGAAAACAGTTCATTTTCGGATTTTTGTGATATGCATGGAATTAAGTATGAATTTTCTGCACCTATTACTCCACAACAAAATGGAGTGGTTGAGAGGAAGAACAGAGTTGTTCAAGAAATGGCTAGGGTCATGCTTCTTAGTAAGAAACTTCCTCCTAAGTTTTGGGCTGAAGCCCTAAATACTGCGGTTTATGTTATAAATCGTGTGTATTTAAGGCCCGGCACTTTACAAACTCCATATGAATTGTGGAAGGGATTGAAACCTAACGTAAAATACTTCAAAACTTTTGGGAGTAAATGTTACATCTTCAAAGATAGGGAGCCCTTGGGCAAATTTGACTCCCGAAGTGATGAAGGTATTTTTCTAGGGTATTCAACCAACAGTAGGGCTTTTCGTGTCTATAACCTGCGAACTTTATCTTTAATGGAATCTATCAATGTGGTTATAGATGACACAGGTGCACCTACTCCAGGAACAAATAAGGATGACAATGGCGAGTCTCCAATCTTGGATACTGAACCACAAAATCATGGAGAAGCTGCGGTCCAATCGCAAGAAATTGATACAGCACCATCCTCACAGGTAAGTTCAAGTCCAAAGAGTGCTCAAAGGGACATCACTCCTGTTGCTTCTATCACCGCAAGTCCTGAACTTGAACCATCAGCAAGGGTGAAACTGAATCATCCAGCTCAACAGGTGATTGGAAGTGTTTCGGATCGAATGAAAACCCGAAGACAGATTCGGGATGAGGTATCACATATGTGTTATGTTTCGTTAATTGAACCTAAGAATTTTAAAGAGGCCTTGCTAGATGATAGTTGGGTCAATGCTATGCATGAAGAATTAGGTCAATTTGAACGTAACAAAGTTTGGACTCTTGTTCCCAGACCTAGAGACATGAATGTAATAGGTACCAAGTGGATCTTTAAAAATAAATCTGATGAGAATGGTACAGTTGTAAGAAATAAAGCTAGGTTGGTTGCTCAAGGCTACACACAAGTAGAGGGTATTGACTATGATGAGACGTTTGGCCCAGTTGCACGTCTCGAATCTATTCGTATTTTGCTTGGTGTTGCATGTTTTCTTGGCTTTAAATTGTTTCAAATGGATGTGAAAAGTGCCTTTCTGAATGGGTACTTAAAAGAAGAGGCATATGTTGAGCAACCAAAAGGGTTTGAGGACCCTAAATGTCCTAGCCATGTCTACAAGTCAGACAAGGCTTTGTATGGGTTGAAACAAGCCCCTCGGGCTTGGTATGATAGACTTAGTACCTTTCTTCTTGATAATGATTTTCAAAGGGGTAGTGTGGATAAGACCTTATTTTTGAAACATACTAAGTCTCATATTCTTGTTGCCCAGATATATGTTGATGATATTGTGTTTGGATCTACTGCTGAGCATCTTGTGAAATATTTTTCGGATTGCATGACACATGAGTTTGAGATGAGCATGATAGGAGAGTTGTCTTATTTCTTGGGTCTTCAAATTAAACAGTCTCCTTCGGGTATGTTTGTTTCTCAGTCTAAGTATGCCAAAAATCTTGTGTCCAAGTTTGGTCTTGAGTCTGCCAAACATGCACGCACTCCCATGAGCACCAGTCTTCACCTCTCCAGAGATTCCTCTGGTATTGATGTTGATCCTACCCTTTATAGGAGTATGATAGGGAGTCTTTTGTATCTGACAGCCAGTCGTCCTGATATTTCTTTTAATGTCGGTGTTTGTACCCGTTACCAAGCCAGTCCTAAAGAGTCTCACCTTCTTGCGGTCAAACGCATCATCAAATATGTTAATGGGACCTTGGGGTATGGGGTTTGGTTTTCCACTTATACTACTGCTGAAATTACTGGTTTTTCTGATGCCGACTGGGCAGGGTGTGCTGATGATAGGAAAAGTACATCCGGGGGGCGTTTTTACCTTGGGAATAATCTGGTTTCCTGGCATAGTAAAAAGCAAAATGCCATTTCTCTTTCCACTGCTGAGGCTGAGTACATTGCTGCAGGGAGTTGTTGTGCACAAATGTTGTGGATGAAGTAAATGCTTCATGATTATGGGATAGAACAAAACACTCTCACTCTTTTTTGTGATAACACAAGTGCCATAAACATTTCAAAAAATCCTGTCCAACACTCTCGTACAAAACACATTGACATTCGTCATCATTTTATTCGAGAGTTAGTGGAAGAAGGCCTTGTTGTTCTTGAACATATACCCACTGAGCATCAAAAAGCTGATATTTTTACAAAACCCCTTGATCTTTTTCGGTTTGAGTTCCTTAGAAAGACCTTGGGTGTCATGCTCGATCACTAGAGTGTTACTTGTTCCTTGAGTAGGTGTAAGTGTTTTGCCTTATTTGTGCTTGGATGCCATAATCTCATTATCATTGATATCTAGTTTTCTTGCATCCAACTCTTTTTGTACACTACTCATGCTGCTTACAAGATCTTATTGTTCAGTATTCATAGCTCATTTTGAATGTCCATGCTCATTAACCTCATGATCTCATTCTGTACACATCCTTGAGATAAATTGTTGTAGGGCTTTCCGCACAAGTGATCAAAGTTCTCTATGGACCACTAACAGTGTTTCTTGTACTTTTAAAGTGGAATTGACCAATACTAGTATATCATGGGTGATGTTGAGTCTCTTAACCATCTACCATCTGTTTTCACTTCCACGGTTTCTCCCTCAGTTTCTTGAAGTCCGGGCATTAGGAAAAGGCTACCTCAGAGGCACCAACCAGGCCATCCTTTATGATTTCATTCTTCTCTGGTTTGGTTTCCATACTCTTGAGCGTAAATGCCACCAGTGAGTGCCCACAAGATAGAAAAAGTCAAAATAAATAAATAAATAAATAAAATGGACTCATTGATTGAGGGGGAGCCTCCACTTTTACTCAACAAATACCCCGTGATTCCTAGTGGTTTGACTTCTCTCTGTGATGTTCAGTTACTCTTGCCGGAGGTCCAGCCATCCGATCACTACCAGGATTAACTCTAGCTCAGTGGACTCTCATGGATTGCACACACACACTTTATTTTGTGAGCTCTCATGTTGGATTTTGAGTTGTACATTCTCATGTAGCTTATGATCACTGATTATATTTTATCTGCTTTGCTCATGACTTCCAGTGTCTTGTTTTTTTTAAACATTGCAAGTTTACAGAATTCATGAATTGGAGATTATTTCATCTCAGTATCCATTTTTGGCTAAATGTGATCATCTACTTGCGTTCCAGGGCTCACTTTATGTTTTTGAGTATCTTGTTTTTGTTTTTCAAAACAAAAATATATATATATATATATATATTTGGTTTTGTTTTTTTTTCTTCTTGGCTCGAGCGACTAGTTCCTCGCTCGAGCGTGCTTCTGCTTCTGCATTAGACCTGAGAGCATGTATTTTTGGCTCGAGTGAACCATTCTTGGCTCGAGCGATCCTATGCGCTTTATTGACCTCACTCGAGCGAGAGAGTCTTCGCTAGAGTGACCTGTCGCGATTTATATTCTGCAGGGGTGTCTCTTGAGTTCATTTTTTTCCCTTTCTTCATGTTTCTTCTCTCTCTCTCTCCCCTAGGGTTTCTGAGTGGTCCATTGTTGTCTCTTCTGTGATTTTTTCTCTGATTTCTAAGGATTTTCGTCCATTATTGTGCATTCCCCGACTTGGTAAGTTTGTTTTCTTCTTCGTTTGTCCTTACTATGCTGATGCTCTGTTTTTTTTCTCTAGGGTTCACAATCGTTATTTGTGGTTATTTCTTCTCATATTTTCGAGTCTCTCTTGCATCTAAGGTACATGGTTTTGCATTTTATACCCTGCATTTTTCCTAGGTTTTTCCCATTCGGGATTTTACATTGGGGAATTTTTTTTTTTATACTCTGCTCTAGAATTTTTTTCTGAGATTGGGGATTGTTGTTGGAATTTCACATTGGGCCTTTTATTTCCATATCCATATCATGCCATTATCTGATTATGATGTTTTCATTGTTCATATCATGCTGTTTTCATTCTATAACGGCTTTCATCAATAATTTTCTCTATGGTTGATTGATGTTATAAATTGGCAGATGTTACTTCTTTCATTTTTATACTGCTCATGCTAATAGACTAATGTTGTTTATCTATGCTCCTTCGTTTGGAATTGGGGATGTGGGGTTTTTCTGTTCTGGATGGTTATTGGGTGGTCTGTGTTTCCTGGCTCTGCTTTGCTCTGTTTTTCCTCTGTCTTTATAATGCTTCTGTGGTTTGTTTAGTAATGGCAGAGTCTTCCAAGCGTCGCAAAATGACTGTCTCTCGTTCCCCTTTCAACACTGCCAAATTTGAGACAAAAGCCAAGGCCAAATTGTTTAGAGAAACCTTTGCCACTCGTAAAGTCCATTTAGAGCGAAATGTTTTACCAAATGCTTTTGAAGTCCTTCCTATTCGTTCCTTGTTCGATTCTTTGGGTGGGGATCAAGTGTTGCACTTTTCAGGTCCACAAAATCTAAGTCTTATTCGAGAGTTCTATTGCAACATCCACTCTATTCACAAAGAAGCCTGTACCTTGGGTTAGGAAGAAGTCCCTTGCTACTACCGGGGATGTGTTTCGGATATTTCTTAATCTTCCTGAAGTTAGTAACTGTCATTTTCCATTTCTTACCCGGTCCGGTGTTGATTTTGATAGGGTTGCCTCAAAGTTGTGTGGTGTTGACCGGAATTGGCCTGCCGGGGCACTCATCCAGCAGAATGAGTTGCTCCCTCGGTTCCGTCTTCTCAATCTCATTGTTTGTGCTAACATTTATGTCACCACCCATTCCTCCCATATTACCCAGGACCAAGGCTATGTTTTGTATTGTATTCATCACCGCCTTCCTATAGATCTTCCCGAAATGATTGTTTCCAAAATGATTGGGGTTTCTGAGGGTAGGAAATCTTTGGGGCTTTGGTGTTCCTGTTTTTGAGGACGATGAGTTTGCACATCCCACTAAACCCATCACAAAACTCATCGTATCCCAGAGTCAGGCTCACGTGAGGGGGAGTGTGTCTGGGGTCAGGCATTCCGGTGGAGGTGGTATAGGTACTGCAGGTGATGGTGATCCTCTTGCCGAGGAGGAGGAGGTTGAGGCTGCCTATGCTACTCCTGCCAGTGCTCATGATCGTCCTCGCTCTTTCCGTGGACAGCTACAGCACTTGGAGCAGGCTGTGACTCATCGCCTTGATCTCATGGATGCTCGCCTCGATGAGCAGCACACTATGCTAGCACAGATCCTCTCTCTCCTTCAACTGCAGCATCCTTCCCCTTCTTCCTAGTGTTGGTTTTTGGTTATTTTCTGCACTCTTTTGGTTTCTTCTATTGGACAGTTGTACTTTTTGGACAGTTTTTGGACAGTTTTTTTGACAGTTTCTTGTTTATACTGTATATGCCTGCTTCTGTTTTCCTCCTGGATAAAAAGGGGGAGATTTGTTTTGGTTTTGGATTGCTGTACATGGGGATATATATAGTTTGCAGGTGTTTTTCTTTACAGCTCAATGGATTAATTTTTTTCGTTTATAAATGCAACTGTCTTGATATTTTTATTGTGCATAACAAATCTTTTTCAAGTTTGTGGTGTGCAGATTGGATGGTTATCAAGATTGGGTTCGTTGTTGTCTATCATTGAGTTGTAATTTATTAGATCCTTCCTTGAGTTGTAATTGTTTAGCAAAATCTTTGGGTTGTAATTGTTTTAGTTAGTTCTTGTGTTCAGGAAATTGTTTAGAAAGTTTTGTCCGGGTATTGACAAAGGGGGAGATTGTTAGGTCCTATCTTGTCAAAACCTACGAACAAACTTAATGATTGAGTTGTAATTTTTTGTGCATTTTTGTCTTCCTCGCTCGAGCGAAGAAGAACTCGCTCGAGCGAAGAACTGCATCTGGTTAAAACCTGAAAGGGGTAAATATACGCTCGAGCAAAGCATTGGTGGCTCGAGCGAAGATCAATGTACGCTCGAGCGAAGCTTTGGTGGATCGAGAGAAGGATTGCGTTCATACAAAAATCTGAAAGAGTTTATTCCTCGCTTGAGCGAAGAGTTCATGGCTCAAGTGAAAGGCACTAGTAGAAATCACGCAAGATAAGCTCCTCGCTCGAGCGAGACAAGCTTCGCTCGAGCGAGCTTCAGAATCCGGATTTCTATCAGTGATTGGTTTCTTCCAGAACTAGGATTCCTTTTGGTTCTTTATAAGTAGATGGTTTTCTCCTAAAACTATACTAACTCTTCCCAGATCCTATTCAAGAGTCCTAGAGTTTTTGTTTGAAGTTTTCTTCTGAGATTTTTGATAGTTTTCCTTGATGTTCTTGAGAGAGTTCTAAACTTATGAATTGAGATCCATACATCAAGGAGTTTGATACTTTATATTCAAGAGAGTTCTCTTCGGTGGCTTCCAAAGATAAAAAACGTAGAGTTTCAAAAGGCATTTGATTCTCTACGTAGTCGTTAATTCGACAAGCGAAGTTGTGGAATCAACTTTAATTGATCGATCCTGACGATTAATGGTGAAAGAGTTACAGAAGATTCGAGGACAAATTTACTGGGTTGGGTAATTTGTGTATTATCTTTGTAATCTTTCGTTCTTCAGTAGTGGATTGATTAGTGGCGGTTCGCCCGTGGTTTTTGATTACAATTGAAGGTTCTTCAATTGTGGTTTTTTCTACGTAAAAATTGTTTGTGTCGATTTATTGTTTATTCCTAAAAACAAACAAACTAAAATCACTCTCGTATGTGCTTGTTGATTTTAGATTGAGTGTTTTGAATAATTGGGATTTGGAATATTTTAATCTTGATCTAATCATGAATCACTTAGGATTTTTACATACAAATTCTTCCTGAATTTGAAGAGAACTTTGTGCCGAATGATACTTCTCCACAGCTGTTGGTCGGTGCTTCTATGTTTATCCGAAGCAATTCTGGATGGAGTTGGGACATGATTGAAGGAAAAACCAATGGAACTTCAGAGGATTTATGCAAGGAAGTTCGATGCATAGAGGCAGAAGAATCGAATAGATCATCATCTCCTGAACAAAATAATGAAATCTCTGAATCGATGGTGGCTGGGAACAGAGACACAACAGATCAGGAGTTCGTGTCACTGCCACTAAAGAAAGATAGTATGTTAAGTTACATCCCCCATTTCGTTGCTCATTCTCATGAAAAACCGTCTCCATGGCCATTAATAGAGTACATGTATGGCTCTCAAAGCTTGAAGTTAACTAAAAGTAGAAGCTGTAAAGCAAGCCTGATAACTAGCCCATATTCACCATGGTTTGAGAAGGTGGAACATAATGATAATGAGCACACACCACCAAATGGGTTCAAGAATGAATTCACTGGAAGACCTGAGGATATCCGAAGAAGGCTTTATGAATTGAACTACGGTGCTAACATTGAAAGGCTATCAAGAAAAGGTTCTCAATCTGCTATCGGGAGTGTTGCAGCTATTGATCTTGAAGCACACAGAGGCAGAACTTCAACTGATGATAATATTACTAGTGTTAATACATGCATTGTACGAATGGAGTAAAAGGTTGAGCTTCAGCAAGAGAAGCAAGTTGCTAATAATCCAGTGAGTTTTATTTCTATTTCCGGCTTTTATTTTAAATATTTCTGTGAAAAACTATGGCTCAACAGAGTTTATGCTGATGCCAAAGCAGGAATTTGTTAAGAAGTTCTAGAGAAACTTTTATGTGTTCTTTTCATTTATCAGTTATATATGACATCATTATTAATTAAGCACAGTGAGAACAGTCGACACCTACTATGCTATGGGGATTCATAATAAATGCACTTTATGATTTACGACAGTCATTTAGCTAAGCCTGAGTGGCTGAGATTCATGCCTTTGTTCTTCTTCTTGTATCAACAACTTGAGTAGCATAAACACGAACAAGAGACAAAATGAAAATGCCAACATAGCAAATTCAGTAAGTGTAGGGCAAGGACACAACGGTACATGGAAAGGTAAATATGAATATTTTCATATAAAAAATGTACTCTTTTTATTAGTTTGTGCATACAAGCCTCATCAAAAAGTTCATAGCCCACAGTCCGACCCGAGCCTTGGCCTAGTCCTAAAATATGAGCTAGGCTTGGACAAAAGGGTAAGGCCCATGGACTGGCCCATAAGTCCAACCCGATGGACTACCTAAAACCTAGACCATAGGCCCGACCCAAAGGCCCATGCACAAGTTAGCTGGTTGTTGTCATGCGTGGCGTATCCTAGTTAAAATTTTGACAATTGCCATTTAGGACCCAACTTTGTAGCAATCCCACTCATTTACACTTCCAAACACACACCCATGACTCTCTATGGGTGTGTTTGAAAGTGTAATGGGTGCGTTTGAAAGTGTAATGGGTGTGTTCCTATCTTTTCCCTTTAGGACCTGCATATATATGGGTGTGTATATATATACTAACGGCGGATGCAAATGCAATGTGTTTGCAATTTTATATTTAAATTTTTGGATAGTTTGATGATTGAGGAAAACTAATTAGCAGTTTTAGATAGTTTGATGAAGGAGAAAAGTCATTCTAGTAATTATCAAAAGTGATGGGAAGGGCATTCTTGGAAAAGTAAAAAACCTTGCAGCATTTACACCAGCTCAAGTATACACTATATATAATATAATAGATACACAAGATATGCATGTACATGTACACTTTGTTGGGATATAAGTGTCTTACTTAACAACCTAGTGCTGGAGGCTTCTATTACCGCTGGTTTGGGGAGGGTTAGATGTATGTGGCCTTACCTTTGTGTACGAATTGACTGTTTTCGTATTTCATTAAAGCAACAAGAAAGTGTCATTTCTTATTACCCAGGTCGCAATAAAGGAATGATATACAACTTAACATTAATGCTAATGATTAAATTTTTTACTAACATCATATGGTAATATTATGTATAATACTATTATTACTCTCTTTCTTTAGTTTCAAATTTGAGAGAGTATTCATTCATTCTTGAATCATGGCAGTCATGGATGATGTTATCTTTGTGTGTGTTTGTGTGTGTGTGTGTGTCTCTCTCTCTCTCTCTCTCTCTAAAAAGTATGCATTTAGAGTGTGTTCATCCTATGCACAATTAAAGAATTACTTGACACTCGGAGGAGTGCCCACAAATTGTTATTGGATACAACTCCTCTATAGAAGTTTCCATGCTACATATATAGTCAATAATATTGTCCACTCGTGGGAGAGTCAATTATTTTAACTATTCTCATTTATCTTCTTATACAAATTCTGAAAATGGGTTATAAGGAACGGCCATTTTAGTTGTCATAATTCTCCCTATGTAGTGGATTCTGTTAGAGAGCTTGATTTGCATTGTTGGGTCCCTTTTCTAACAGCCTAAGCTTTTTAGGACAGTGGTGATCTAACATGGTATCATACTCAATGCAGGAGAGGTCTTGGGCTCAAGTCTTTCTGTTTGCATTTGTTTCCCATTTATATGAAACTCTGGCTACTTTTATTCATTGAACATGTTTTGTTATACCTGACAGGTGCACGAGTCTGAACCAAAGGCCAAGGAATCCTTAAAGAATGTAAAAGTTGTTGGCTTGGATCCAATAGAAGATGATTCGAAGAGTCTTTCAAATTGGCCCTCAGAATTCAAGAGGCTCCAAAAGGAAATTATTGAACTTTTGGGATGTTTGCAATGTGTCATTGGTCCACAGAACCAACTTCTTTCTGCTATTTAAAGGCGACCCAACAAACTCCATTTATATGGAAGTGGATCTCAGGAGGCTATCCTTCCTCAAGGATACGCTTTCTTGAGGTAGAAAGACTGTTGAAGAGGGTCAGACTCTCTTGCCTGCTTCGAGGTAGAATTTATATTCATCTAGTAGGTTGCGGGACCCAAAAAAAAAATGATATGCTACTAATGTGAGATTCATTTTCCTGCAACTCTCCTTGTGTCATTGTTTGGCCAAACAAAAGTAAAAAGGAAGTAGAAGGTTGATTATTCAATAGACCTAGACCACCATGTGGCATTATTTACGTGATGCTCTAAACCAATCATGTAGCAAAAAAAATTATGGGCAAGAAATGCTGACTTACCTTTGATAAGTAGTTGGAGACAAAGGATGACCTACTTAATGTGTTGGCAATGTCATATAGTACTTTGGGAGTATCTAATAAGTTTCCGAAGAAAAGAGCCCCAATTTGGTATTTGTTGCAATCATCAAATTGCTTCTTCACCACGTGGGCACTGCCGAATGTCTCCCATTTTTCTTGTGAACATACATTGTTTCATTTCAGTATTGTGATGTGATTTTCTGCAAGGGACACAAGACTGATTCATGGAGGTGTGAGTGGGTTTGTGTCCGGTGCAAGTGAAAGTTGTGACATGGACACAGCTCTCGCTTGCAGCCATTTGCACCTCCATTAAAGTATAATTATTTTGAGTTGTCTTTACTTCTCTTCTATTTGTCTTTTGTCCTAGGTTATACTGTTATCCTCAGCTAGTTAATGCAACATGGAGACCTCCCATTTAGTTTGATAAGGCAAACATGTTGGGCCCATATTGGAGTTAAATAATTTCAAATATTTTTTTGATATCCCTTTGGCTTGTGGTTGGTTTGGAAAAGGGATTAGGACATGATATTTTTAAGAATTTGTGTGAAAAGTGATTTTTTTAATGAAATAATTATTATTTTTATTATCACACTTGAGTCATGTTGTATAGATGTATTATTTTTTAAATAATTTTACATCACCGACTCATAATGAAGTGAGTCCCACATTGTCGGGTCTATTTTCATTGTAAATCCGTAGTATAAAATAATGTGAAAAAATGGTGCATTTATAATTTAATTATATAATATTCATTAAATTTATATTGATGATCTAACAGAATATTAATAATAAAGGTTTTTGTTGCTCCTACAACACAACAAAAAGGGTTTCAAAATATTTTTCACCAATTATAAAATCTTTTTTTTAACACTTTTGACTTTTTTATAAAACATTTTTCACCAACCCATAATCAGAATAATTGTTAGCATTTGCCTAACAACTAGAATAGTTAAATCTAAAAGCAAGTGGATTAGTAGTAGTTAACTACTTCTATTCATTAGCCATCCCTCTTTGAAAATTATTTAATTACTACTCAGCACAACAGCCTGAATTTGAAAGCCCTCTTTGTGTGTTTTCAAATTTTTGGACCTTCTTTAAAGACTTTTCTTATTAGTTTGAAAATCCAAACATAGCCCCCACTAATCTGACTCCAAGTTGGAGTACTACATTCACTCCACACCAACCTTATATATTATTATTGTGTCATTAGTATTAATTATGATTAGACAAATTGACATCCAAACATGTCACCGAAATTATGAGTAAATATTACATGAAAATATTGTGAAATACTTAAAATAATGTTATTCTCTCTCTTTTCTTTTTCTCTTTCTTTTCTTTTTTTTTTAGGTAAATTACAAAGAAAAAAAAAACCTTGAGTTTAGCGTGTTTTTTTACATTAAATCGCAACATTTAATTTTAACAATTTAAATCCTGAATTTTTAACTGTGTCCCAATGTTGACCCTCCGTCTGTTTCCGTTTGTTTCTGTTAACTTTTTATACTTATTTGATACACCTGTCCCTTTTTGATTCGTCCATAATTATTATAATGATTTTATTTATATTCGTGTAAAACCCAAGTTGTGTGTAGGATTATTTTATTGGATAGATTAGTAATTAAATTAATTTATATGGGTCATTTATTAATATCAAAGAATTAGTTATGAGATGTCATTATATTTCTTATTATTTAGATGGGTAATTTTGTAACTTTGAGAAATTAGGTTAATAAGCCCACCTATAAGTCTTGGAAAAACAAACAAAACAGAGGCTATGAATTGCTCCATAGACGGCTAGGGTTTGAGAAGGTAAAAGAAAAAAGAAAAGAAGAAGAGAAAAGAGGTTCAAGGGAGGCTACAATAGGGATTGGAGGCAGCACATTGGTGATTTTGGGACACCCATTGGTTAAGGTAAAATCTGTCTTTACTGTTAATTATTAAGTTTATGTTGAGGAATTTAACAATCAATGCATTAAGGGGATTTGGAAGATCTATAGATGCCTACTTAGGTTTTGAGAATTTGGTGCAATGTGTAAGTGTAACTTTGCTTTGAGTGGGTAATAGAAACAATGGAGTTTTGTATCATGGGTAAGGGTGTGTTTGGCTTTAAAGTTGGGTTGAATGGTTGATCTCTTGGATATTAAAGCAATACATTAATCTAATATAGTGGGGCTTTTGTGGGTGTATGTAACATGTAAAAAATATTAATTTATTTGAGATTTTATTTATTAGGTTTGTGTGATTGAAGTGGTGGAGTTGGGCGTTTGGAGTTGGTGTTGGAATATTATTTCTAAGCTTTTGAGGTAAGTAACCCTCTATCACTGTTGGTTCATTTTTATTCCTATCGAATCGTTTAAAATCATAAATATTTATTTATAGCCTTCATGTTCTCTTAAAATAAAATATGGGTCAAGTATAAAACAGCATCGAAAATTATTATGAAAATTATTTGAATATTTTGTGGAACTATTATGAAAATTGTACTAAATGTTTATTCTAAAAATATTGAATGTTTTATTTAAAAGTTGTGTATTGTTTGAATTTTGAACATCACTCTAGTCTGACTATGATTTGGACCCTAGCCAATAGGGGTTATTTATTGGCACAGAAACTAGTTTCTTTTGGGGCTTTACCACCGGTCTATGTGTGGTTCTGGGCCTTGTCACGGGCTAAGTGACTGTAGTCACTAGGACTTGGGTTTTGTGAATTGCATCATTGAACCATTTGAATATCGAACCATCAATTTTGAACAACGAAATTTCATCGAATTACCTCATTGTCTTTTCAATTAAAATGTATTGGTTCACTATTTATTTTTAGCTACGAAACTATCTTACAAAATAATTATTCATTTATTGAACTGTAGAAAAAATTATATTTATTGGTTATCGATTTATTTATTTATTTTTGTATACTTGATCCAGCTAGCAGTGATGGTTGGTTATTTACTGGGCTATCTAGCTTATCCTTATTTTTTTTCAAATTCTGAAGAGTAGAGCTACGCGGGATTTTTTTTACATGTGGGAGTGCTGAGAGTAGGACCATGATTTAAGTACTTGGATTATTGTTTTGTTAGTGGATTAAATTAGTGGACTTGGTGGACATTTTCATATAAGAACTATTTATTTTTATGGTTTTGGCATTATGACAATTAAGGATTTAATTTGAGTATTTTACATTGTGGGTTATGTGATTAGATTCTTAGCCTTACATGCTCACTTATATGAGTGTGCGGCGTTGTCACGGAGCTTGGGGCGTGACAATTCGTGTTGGTCCATCCATGGTCCTCACAGAGTAGCAACGGAACTCTAGGGAAAGGAGGATAGCTTGATTCTATAAAATTCGGATTCTCATGTGCTGCATGGATTGGCTTACAAGAATGCTGTGAAAATTTAATGTCGATACTCAAAAAAATTACTCTTTTTCTTTCTTTTTTTTTCTATCATCTCTCTCTCTATCTCTCTAGTCTCTCTCCACCTTATTCTCTCTCTACAAATCCATTTTTAACCTATACATGTACACACATTACATATATATATATAGGGCTGGCCCTGGGCATAGGCTCACAAGGCCATGACAAGGGCCCCTCAAAATGGATCCAAAAAAGAGACCCCTTCCTATTATAGTTTAGTGTAATATATTAGGTATGTTTTAAGTCCAAAAAAAATTAAAGAAGACCCAAACTAACATAAAATAAATTGACCCATTAAAAAATTGAAAGACCCATTCAAAATAATTAACATTGTTATCCATTGAAAATAGACCCAAAAAAAGGGACTCTCCTATTATAGTTTAGTATAATATATGAAAGTATATTTTAAATCTAAAAAAAATTAAGGAAGATCCAAATTAACTTAAAATAAATTGATTCATTAAAAAATTGAAATGCCCATTTAAAATAATTAGCATTGTTATCCATTGAAAATGATTTGCAAAAAAACTAGATTATGCAAGTATTATTAATTTATTTGCTTCTAAAAATGAAAGAAGAGCGAGAATTAAGCGATACTTATTAGTTGTTGTAATGTAATACTAAGTATTTTTTGTGATTTTGACACAAATCTTTTATCCTTTATTTTTAATTTTTTTTTTTCATTCAATGAAAAAAAACAAATGTGAAGAGCCTCATAAATTTATTAGTTGATGATTGGCTTTGGCCCTGGAAATCTCAGGCCAGGCCTGTAGATATATTCACTCTTTGTTTTCTTCATTTTTGTCCAACAATGCCTTCACGCCCACCACCACCACCACCACCATTCCCAGATTTTCCAGCGCCGCAACCGTTGGAACCACCCACCAACCTCCCCCCACATAACCCACATCCCCATTTCAACCTCATACCACCCATTCTCGCCGGAGCCCTCACCATCTCCTGTCTCTTCTTCCTCGCCATTCTCTACTGAAAACTCTCCTGGAAACGCACAACTCCGGCAGATAAAAAAGAGAAACCCAACGGTGAATGGATAGCCACACCGAGCTCGGTAGAAGATGGTGGTGGTGGAACAATGAAGGGTATTGCTCAACTCCATCACCCTCTGCCCTCAGATTTGTCACTGCCCTCACCGTTTCACTCGAATTCGTTACTCCCACATCTCCATTTGATCAAATCTGCCACCCTTTTCCACTATCTCTCTCAAATCCGTCGTCACATCTACTATTTCCTCCTCCAGATTTGTTCAATCCCATCACCATAATACAACTTGTTGTGAAAGTGTAATCTTCACTCATAAAATAATTAAAAAGAGAGAGAGAGAGAGAGAGGGAGAAAGAGAGAGAGAATATATATATATATGTATGTAATGTGTGTGTATGTATAGGTGTACGGGAAAGAAATAAACCTTCTCGTATAATCCTGTTGATCAAGTCTGCGCTCCTCCGTACGACGTCGCTCTACTCCCTGAAAACACAAACGTGAGGTAGCCGGCGAGTGTGTACCGGAAACCTCTCCGATACCTAAGTCAGCAAACTAGACAAATAAATAGAAGCTCTGTGTATTCGGGAATCAAAGTTGTGTTACCCCTCCATAGGTGATGTTGTGAGCTTTTATAGGTTTCACGTGGCACAGTCCTAGTAGGACTTTCACTCCTCCATGTAGAGTCCTCCTAGGATTCACATCCTGAAAGATAATGCTTATCCTTTAACACCCCCCTCACTATTTAAACCAAGTGAGATGGTTCTACCATGGTCGGATTCTAATAGGACCGAGGTAATCATGGCTATGCGGAGCCGCAGAGTAGGCCGAACTATTTTTAGTTCGGTTCTTCTTTTCACTACTCCTTATCTCGGTTTCTCATGTACAAACCATGGCGTGTTTTAGACCGGGCTACCGAATAGTAAGGTTCTGACCAGTCTAACCACAATACGCCATGACCGGGCTAACTCTGAGACCGGACTAACTCCAAAATGTCTTTAGACCGGCCTAACTTCAAGTCTTTTCCGGACCGAACTAACTTCGGGGCTTTGGGACCGGACTAACTTCAAAGCCTTTTTACTCAGCTCTTCGTATTGTGGCCCATGACGGCCCATTGCCCATCTTGGCCCAATTTTCATATAAATTACCCTCTCAATTGCCCTTTAATTCCATCTGCGTAGCATGATAGGGATTACTTGTTTTACCAGCCGAGCTAAGGTTTTTAGGCCTTTCCAGTCGAGCTAAAACCCTTTAGCTTTTCCAGCCGAGCTAAAACTCTTAAGCTTCTCCAGCCGAGCTAAAACCCTTTAGCCTATCCAACCGAGCTAACTCCACACCGGGCTCTGCTTGTTCGGTCAAAACGTCTCTTCAATCACAGCAGCTGAATCGCTTCCCATTCCCATGACACGTGGCTCATTTTGATTGGCTGAAGGCAGCTGTCACGCCGTCTTCGTGCTTCGTGTTTTTTGAACAGTTCCCGCATTTTGCCCCTTCTCTTTCCACAAAACAAACCCTTTCATTTTTCTTCCAAATCATTCAACTCACTATTCAATCCCTTCCTTCTCTCTCTCGTGCCTCCATTGTTCTTCAACCTTGAAACCGTGAAGCTCGTGCTCGTTGCTGCCTTCTACTTCCATTTCTTTCCTCTTAGCCTGGTAAGCTACACAGATCTGTTTTCTCTTTGTTTGTTTTCATCGTTGTTCTGATTCATAGCATTTTGTTTGTGTTTTTGCAAAACACATTTTTTTACTTCCATTCTGCCTCGCCTTGTGTTTTTCTGCAAAAACTTAGTAATAGAACCATTTGAATCCATGTAATAATCTGAGAAACACTGGTTTCAATCCAAAATCATAATATAACCAAACTAGGAAGTTGTTTGTAGTTGATGTCAGTCTAACTGGACTACACAACTGAACTAACTCTTCTTGCTACACTTGTAGTTTTAATGAGTCAAACCAGTCTTTGTTTCAATTTAGCCAAGCTTTTGAACCGTACTAGGTCTGCAATTGTGTGCTTGAAAGTCCAAACCACGACCAGGTGTAGACACCCCATTTTTGACCGACCTTAAGACTCAGGCGTCAGCGATTGAGCGCTTGGTGATGTTGCATATTGTGCTCGTTCTGAGGTTGCGGAGTCTCGGCCGCGAGCCTTGCCTCCGGACTTCCGAACTCTTTTATGCCTTGCCTCGGTTTTCAAACCAGGCCCTGTTTTCTTTGTTTTCTCTTCCCGAAGGGAGGGAGAGGTCTCGTAGACCATCTCTCAGTGGCCGTAGGCTACGTTTCGTGGTCGTAGGCCATTTTTCCCATTTGGAGCCCGGTTTCTGATTTTTCGAAGTCGTCGGCCGTGTGCCCCGGTTCGGGACCGCTTAACCACCTCTGTTTGCTCTGATTTTTGGCACACACCTTGCTTCGTCTCTTTTGAGAGACACTGTGGCCCAGGAGACCGCCTTCGTGGTCGAACGCCACTTCCTAACGACTGTTTTTCGGGACCCCGAATCAAGTGTTTTGGCCCCCGAACCTTTGTTTTGCATCCGTCTTGGTCCATTTTTGGCAGGGACCTTATTTTCATTGTTAGAAAGCTTGTAGGAGGGTGGGAGGCCAGCAATTTTTCTAAAAAACCAGCTATTTTGGTCAAATGTGGTTCAGCATGAATCCGGGAAGGAAGAAAACATCTGCGCGGCTTCACCGAAACGGGCATAACTCTTTGTACAAAAGGAATTAAGATATGATACCACCACCGTTGGAAATCTTACTTCCGGGGCTTCATTTTACACTCAAGAATCTCCTAAGGACAAGTCCGGGCGGGGAAGATATGATTGGTTGAAGTAGGGGATCAATCCGGTTGGACCGAATCTGCGCGGCTTCACCAAAACTGGCATAACTTTTTTCCACAGGATGAATTTTAATGCAAGGTTTGTAGCATTGGAAAGTTAACTTCTGGGGCTTCATCCTAGGGGGTGGCCGGCCACCTTTGACCTTTTTGACCTGGTCGGCCATTTTTGTCTCCGTGAGTGTAGTCCAGCTGTGCCAACTATTTTCCACTCGACCCACTGTCCGAGGGTCTCCCTTTTTGGGGGGAAATTTGAATTGGTTTTTCCCCCCCTTTTCTTTGCCTCTCACCCTCTATAAAACTAGCACTCAAGCTTCATTTTCAGGGGTTAGAAAAATTAGTTGAAGCTATATGCATATAACCCTCCCTCTCTCTCTCATCCAAGCTTAAAACCCCCTTTTCTTGGCCATTTTACACCACACCTCCAAGCCTACTACCTCCATCACTCATTCCAGCACCTTGGAAGACATTTGAAGAGGTTGGAAGCTCAGAAATTTGGTCCAAAAGCTGCTGGTTTGCTGCTCTTCAAGGGTAAACACCTATTTCCCTTAAACTTGCATTTTTTTGCTTCATTTATAAGCCATACGTGCAAGTATTTCTGGGCTTCGAGCCAAACTGTAAAGTGCTTTATTTTGAGCCCCTCTTCAACTTTTTTGAAGGGCTCTTCACTGTTTGAGGCCATCTACTACCTCTTGTCTCCTATCTCTCTTTGTAGGCCTATTTTTGCATGATATTTTAGCCCTACTTGTGATTATTTTCGTGACTTTCCATAAACTGTAAAGTGTCTTTTTTTTAGCCCCTCTTCAACTTTGTTGAAGGGCTCTTTACTTTTTGAGGCCATCTACTGTCCCTTGTCTCTAATCTCTCTTTTAGGGCTATTTTTGCATGATACATTAGCCCTATTTGTGAGCCCTTTTGGACCTCGACCTAAACTGAAAAAAGTCTTTTTTTGATATCATATTCATGTTTGATTCAGGTCTATTCTCTATTTGGGGTCACCTTCCCCTATACATGCTTCATTCTTTCATGATTAGGGCCATGCATTAGAGCACTTGCATTGTCCATGGTTTGGCCTCTTAGCCACTGAAATCCAGTGGATTTTTAGTGGCTTTGATGCTTTTTTGAGCCTCAAATTTAGAGGGGGGTGACCCCCTCTCACCTTGTTTTGTTTGATGGTCTTATTGGCCTTCCAAAGAGGCCCTATCTTGCATGCCTTGTTGACTGATTTCAGGTCCAATTTGGTGAGTTTTAGGGATATCATATTTGATTTTCAGAGTTTTTTGTGCCATGCTAAGTGTCCTTGATGCATGTGCTTAATAACCCCTTTGTATGCCCTCTAAAAGAACCCATCATTTGTGCATGTGTTGGTTGCATTTCAGAGGTTATTTGGACATTTTTTGGCATGTTTTATTCACTGATTTTTTCTGGTTTGATGAGTTCTCACTTGCTTCATATACATGCCATGTAAACCATGTTTGCTAGTCAAAGTTGCACGCTATTTTAATATATCTTGCTAGCATCTTCTGGCCATGCTTTGAACTAGAAATGTTCATGTTTTGGGACTGCCTTAGTTCTGTCTTTGTGCTTCATGATCAAAAAATGCATGCTTTGTATAGCTATAGGTCAACACATGTGCCTAGTTTTGTGTTTCGGGACCATTTCATGCATCGGGTGCCATGTTTCCATGTTTCAGGATCATTTTGCATCACATTCCAGTGCTGGAACTTGCATGTTTGTATGCCATATTTCATGCCTTGCCATGCCTTGTTAGAGTGGCATTTGTGCCTTAGGTTCGGTCCTCGGTTTGCGTGCACGTGTGCACGCATCTCAAGTGTCTCATTTTCATCTTATGGCCGCTGATGTGAGTGTGGCTGAGGTCCACTCATGTTGGTGTAAGTCCATCGTGCATTGTGTATGCCATTTCAATTCATAGCATTGCGTATGTTAGGTTGTATGTCAGAGCATTGTGTATGCCATGTTACATCGTGCATTATGCATGCCATTTCATAGTATTGTGTATGCTAGGTTGCATGTTAGGATTGCATTCATGCATGTCATGCATATTGCATTGTGCTTGGGATAGGAGTTAGCCCAAGCACGGGAAACAAGAGACGTTTCGTACTCCGAGTAACGGAACGTGTCTCAATTCCCGGTCGCCGACACTCCGGATTATCCATGATGGAGTCTAGGTCTTGTTGTGTTTTCATGTGCATTCATTTCATATTGAGTCGTGCAATTCGACTCCTCGGCCATCATGCATCGATATGCGTGATTGGTGGCACGAGAATCGAGGACTACACTCCCTGAAGAGTAGTCATGCACACATATGTGAAAATACTTTGCCATGCCCCTTTCTTGCTCTCTGTTACAGCAAATCAAGAATCAACAGCCTTTCAGAGCTTTGCACAATATTTTGGGCTTAATTGTAAACAGAGGCTAATTGGGGCGTCGCAATGGATTTCCACGCCAAGCAACCCGAACATGCATCATTCATCATTCGGAGCAGAGTCGAGGCAGTTCCTAGCTTGTATGCAAATTTACTACTTTCCTAGATTAATTTGTTAATTAATTAGGATTTTGTATTTATTAGGATTGTAATTACTCATTTGGGACTGTATATTATTTATTCGGACCCTCCGAGCGAGGGCTCAATTGTAATAAGTGTGTGTGCGTGTGATGTATGTCTTCCAACCCCACGTCTTTCTCCCTTTTATTTACCAGCTTATGATGGTTAGAATATGGCATGTTTCAATTAGCATACAGTATGATAGCATCTTTGCATTCATTCATCTGTTTTGCATGCACCGGGCTCGGCGCATCATAACTCACTGCATTGTATTTCAATTCCAAGTTGAATACATGTTAGCTGTAGCATTTCATATGCCATGTTTAGAATAGCCGAGCCTATCTTAGTTGCATTATTGCATGTGTTGCATCATAACTCACTGCATTGTATTTCAATTCCAAGTTGAATACATGTTAGCTGTAGCATTTCATATGCCATGTTTAGAATAGCCGAGCCTATCTTAGTTGCATTATTGCATGTGTTGCATTAGGCATTTTTGTATAGTTAGGATCATGCATGGATTTCTAACATAGTTTCTGTTTTGGCTTGGAGTACTAGGTAAGTTTTTATTGCTTTAGCATCCTTGCATCCGTGTGAGTGACTGCCATGATAGCATGCTTACCATGAGGCTATTTGCTTATGTGATATAACTGCCTGAATGCCTGTGGATGAAGGTTGGGTTATTTGGATTGGGACAATGCATTGACTGTGAGTTTTAAGCCCACTAGATAGTGGCAAAACCATCTTTTTCTAAGCCCACTTGAGGGTGGCAAAATCTGCATTTTTAAGCCTACTTGCGAGTAGCAAACCATCTTTCAAAAACAAACATGAAATGTTTTGTTCCAATTCAGGCGACCCGGTCTATACTTGTATGCTGTGCGCATCACATAGTAAATCTAGGCTAATAACCGGAATGAGAACGCATAAGGTTTTCAAAACTAGATATCATGGTTAGTAGAGGCCGATCTTTGATCGGGTGAGCAGAGGTGCTCACGAAGTGACCTTCCCCAATCGTACCCAAGTTCCCGAGCCGAGGCAACTTTGGTGATGACGAACACGTGGCCTTAGGCAAACGAGTCAGGGTTTCCTAAATTTTCCCAAAAATAAAATATTTAGGTGGCGACTCTGTATCTGGGAAAGCAGTCCATGTTTGGCACTTCTTTTCTAAAAAATCTGTTTTCTCAAAACGATTTGCCGGATTTGGACTCTTTGGTTCAGATTAAGAACCGTGACAATTTGAGTCCGAACTGTAGTGAGCCCAAAATGAACAGAACGGGTACTCATCCCTCCCGGGGCATTCGGGGACATCTACACCAGGCTATAACTTGGGGCTAAACCAGCCTTCTTAGTTTAAACCGAACTAAGAGCACTGCCCCTAGAGGCTAAACCGGGCCAACATAACCTTTGCCTTTATGATGACTTCCTGGGGTGAATTCTGCGACAAAATCTGCCAAAGCTTGTGCCTTTATTGCGGTTCTGGGTTGGAATTTGATGTCGAATTGTCTCAACTCTACTGCCCACTTCAGAATTCGCCCAGAAAAGTTCGCCTTTTCAAAGAGAGCTTTTAATGGAAAGGCTGTGAGGACAAATATGGTGTGGGCATGAAAGTAATGTGACAACTTCCTTGAGGCCATCACCAAGGCTAAGGCCAGTTTTTCCAGTGGCAAGTACCTCATTTCGGCGCCCAGCAATGTCTTGCTGACATAATAGATGGGCAGATGTTGGATTCCTTCTGCGTGAACTAACACTGCGCTAATTGCGTGCTGCGAGACTGCCAGCTACAAGAAAAGTTCTTCTCCAGGAATTGGGGTTACAAGTAGTGGTGGAGAAGACATGTATTCTTTTAAGCTTTCCAGGGCGCGGTCACATTCGTCATCCCATTCAAACTTGGCTTTTAAAGCATGGAAAAATGGTCGTAGTCTGTCTGACGACCGGCTTATGAACCGATTGAGTGCAGTTGCCATGCCAGTGAGATGCTGCACTTCTTTTATTGAGTTAGGCCTCTCCAGATCCTGAATGGCTTTGATCTGGGAGGGGTCTGCCTCTATACCCCGGTTGGTCACCAGGAAGCCCAGGAACTTGCCAGACCCTACACTGAACACACACTTAGATGCATTAAGGCGCAATTTGTGTCTCTTCAGAATCTAGAACATCTCACTTAGGTCCTTTAGATGGTCGTTCTCATCCTTGCTCTTGACCACCATGTCGTTGATGTAAGCCTCCATTGTTCTGCCTAACAATGGCTCAAACATCTTGGTAACCATTCTTTGGAATGTTGCCCCTGCGTTCTTTAGGCCAAAGGGCATGACCTTGTAGCAATACAATCCTCTTGGAGTTGTAAAAGACGTGACCTCCTGGTCTGGTTCGTACATGGCGATCTGATGGTAGCCTCTGTACTCATCAAGAAAGCTAAGTCGGTTGTGCCCCGCCGTTAGGTCTACCAGTTGATCTATCCGTGGTAGAGGAAAGCTGTCCTTTGGGCATGCTTTGTTGACTGTCTTATAGTCGACGCAGACACGCCATTTGCCATTCTTCTTTGGCACCAAGACTGTGTTGGAGATCCATCTGGGGTAATGTACCTCTCTGATAGCTCCTGCTTCTAGCAGATTTCCTACTTCTTCTGCCACTATCTCGGCATGGTGGAGTGCCGATCTGCGAGTGCGTTGAATGATTGGTCTGGCGGATGGGTGGACATTGAGTTGGTGACAGATGAAGTTTGGATCAATGCCTGGCATGTCGTATGGCGTCCAGGCGAACACTTCGATGTTAGAGGTCAAGAATTCCAAGACCTCTAACCTTTCGGTGCTGGATAACGACGAACCGAGCAAAAAGAACTTGTCCGGGTTTTTTTCATCTATTCTAACCTCTACCAAGTCTTCCACCGCTTTTTGATTAGCTGCTTTGCCGATATCTGCGAACAGTTCATTGCTCTCAGGTTCTTCCACTGAATGAACATATCCGTTAGCAGCGCGGCTGCCATTCACCGCGAAAAAGCATTGTTGGACATAATCTGATCTCTATAAACCTCTTCAATTACCCCGGTTTCATTAGGGAACTGCATTACTTGGTGGTAGGATGACGCTACCGATCGCATGGCATGCAGCCATGTTCTGCCCAAGATGATGTTGTAAGTGGAAGGGACTTTCAATACCCAGAACTCCACTTGTTTCGTTACGCTTCCTGCTCTAATTGGAAGAATTATTTTGCCGACTGGTCACTCTGGCATTGAGTTGAATCCAATCAGGGGAGATACGGCAGGTGCCAAGTCTTTATCTTGTAACTTCAATTGTTTAAATGTTTCATAGTACATTATTTCACATGAACTACCCTGGTCAATCAAAATCCGCTTGACGTCAAAATCCTTGACTCGGAGAGTGACAACCAGGGCATCATTGTGAGGGCAATATATCCTCGCCAAGTCTCTATGTGAAAAAGACATGAAGTTCGTGTCCTCTATCTTCCCCTTTTTTATGGTAGGTTGTGCACTTAGTACCTCTCTTAAGTGCTCAGCCTTCTTGATTGACCCTCTGAGCTCGCATACACGCTCAGGTTCGAAGACTCCATGTATCACATTGATTATGCCTTGAGGTGGGGCGTCGATTGGCGTCCCGTTGGGGTTATCGTGGTCCTGGGGGGCTGGTTGTGTCCCTCCTTCAATGTATTTATCCAGGTGACCGGCTGCCACCAACTCCTCCAGGTGCTGTCTCAATGGTGTGCAATTCTCAGTGCGGTGCCCCTTTTCTTTATGGAAGGTGCACCACGACCTTTCGTCGTAGTCCTTCTGAGCTTCCCCTAGCTTGGCTGGCCATCTGACGAAAGGCTCATCTCGTATTTCACTTAGAATTCGGTAGATCGGTTTTTTGAATATCGTGGTTATAGCAGTGCGGACCCTCAACCATCTTTTATCCTGGTCTTCTCCGTTGTCTCGTCTGCCTCGTCCGTTTCTACTCGGTCGGTCTACTGCGTTGACCTTTGCTGAGGCCTTTTTCTCTGGTATTGCGGTCATGCCAGATTTTGTTTTGGCCCGGGCGCCATACTTTTTTACCCTGATGTGCTGATGCACTCTTTCCATCAGGGCCTCCATGGTGAGGGGTGGCGTCATGGTGATTGAGTCCCTTAGTCTGTTCCCGACTGGAAGGCCTCTTTTGTACTGTGCAATGGCGAGATTGGTGGGGCAGTCCCCAATCTGGTTGAAGGTCTCCCAGTAGCGACTATTGTAGGATCTTAGGGTCTCCTTGTCGCCCATGTCAATGGAGAGTAGCTGGTCGATCTCCACCGGGGTTTTGGTGTTTGTTCTGAACCTTGTTACGAATGCCTCCGCCAATTGTGCCCAGGAGGCTATGCTGCCTTCTGGAAGTTTTTCGAACCAAGTCAAGCCTAGGTCGCCAAGGCTAGATGGGAAGAGGATGCACATCAAAGCCTCATTTCGCCGGTATACAGCCATGACCTGGCGAAAGTGGCTCAAGTGTGAGTAGGGGTTCGTCTTTCCCTCATATGTAATGAATTTGGGCTGAAGGAACCCTAATGGTAGGGGTGCGTTTTCAATCGCCGGAACGAACGGCGAGGTCTACAGCCTTGCTAATGCCTTGTCCGTCGGTTCGTAGGCAGGGCACGGTATTGGCATTCCAACCTCAACGCTTCCATGTGTCCGAGGAGCCAACCGCTGTAAGGCAGAAACTCTGTGAGGATCGCGTGCCCTGGCGTCCTCCTTCCATCGTGCCTTCTCTTCGAGCACAGTTCGTAAGTCGGATGATCTCGACAACTCCGTTTGTCTGGATCTTGTTTGGTGCGTATGTGAGGGCCAATAGGTGCTTCCTTCAGTGTACGACCTCTCAGATCTCGTCCTTTCAGACACAGGTAGCGAGTACGTTCTGGAAGACCTGGATTGGGTATCGCCTGTCCTGAGGCTTCTATTCTCTGCTTGTGAGGGTGTCGTATTCCTACTACGATCTTCCGAGTGGCGAGGGGGCGTCTTGCTTGTGCGCCCCTCTCCTGTCGCCACTCCTTTTCCCTTTATCTGGCGCTTTAGAGATTCCATGTCCGCCGCCATCCGTCGTATCAATTCATCCTGCTCCTTGACGCGATCCTCCAAAGCTTGAGGATCAATCCTTCACCTTTGTCTCTCTGGACTCTGTGAACGAGAGTGACGGGGGCTGTTAGTCCGCCTTCTCCCCCTTGTATCCCTCCTGGGATTCTGTCTTTGTGGCTCCAAGTCTGCCATAGGAGGGATAGAAGGTAGGCCTTCGCACCTCGCACCCCCTTCTGGTGTTTGTCCATCAATGGCAGACTGCGGCAAATCTTCGTTATGCGCCATTGATTCTAAAGAGGAAGAGCTTGATCAAGAGATTTTGTTCTTGTCTGAATTTCCCACAGACAGTGCCAATTGTACGGGAAAGAAATAAACCTTCTCGTATAATCCTGTTGATCAAGTCTGCGCTCCTCCGTACGACGTCGCTCTACTCCCTGAAAACACAAACGTGAGCTAGCCGGCGGGTGTGTGCCGAAAACCTCTCTGATGCCTAAGTCAGCAAACTAGACAAATAAATAAAAGCTCTGTGTATTTGGGAATCAAAGTTGTGTTACCCCTCCATAGATGATGTTGTGAGCTTTTATAGGTTTCGCGTGGCACAGTCCTAGTAGGACTTTCACTCCTCCATGTAGAGTCCTCCTAGGATTCACACTCCTGAAAGATAATGCTTATCCTTCAACACCCCCCTCACTGCTTAAACCAAGTGAGATGGTTCTACCATGGTCGGATTCTAATAGGACCGAGGTAATCATGGCTATGCTGAGCCGCAGAGTAGGCCAAACTATTTTTAGTTTGGTTCTTCTTTTCACTACTCCTTATCTCGGTTTCTCATGTACAAACCATGGCGTGTTTTAGACCGGGCTACCGAATAGTAAGGTTCTAACCGATCTAACCACAATACGCCATGACCGGGCTAACTCTGAGACCGGACTAACTCCAAAACGTCTTTAGACCGGCCTAACTTCAAGTCTCTTCTGGACCGAACTAACTTCGGGGCTTTGGGACCGGACTAACTTCAAAGCCTTTTTACTCAGCTCTTCGTATTGTGGCCCATGACGGCCCATTGCCTATCTTGGCCCAATTTTCATATAAATTACCCTCTCAATAGGTTAGAAATGGATTTGCAGAGAGTGAATATATATGTGTGTGTGTTTGTGTGTGTGTATGTGTGTAATGTGTGTGTGTATAGGTTAGAAATGGATTTGCAGAGAGAGAAAGAGAGTGAGTATAATGTGGAAAGAGACTAGAGAGAGAGAGAGAGAGTTGATAGAAAAAAAAATTTAGAAATAAAATAATTATAATAATTATGGACGAATCAAAAAGTGACACGTGTGTAAAATGAGTGTAAAAAATTAACAAAAACAAATAGAAACAGACGGAGGGTCAACATTGGGGCACGATTAAAAATTCAGGGTTTAAATTGTTAAAATTAAAATGTTGGGGTTTAATGTGAAAAATACGTTAAACTCTGAGTTTTTTTTTATTTTTAATAATTTGCCCTTTTTTTGTGTTATTTATATATATTTTTTTGCCTAATCAGCAATCATAGTTGCTTACACTATGAGTATCATGACTGCTATCATGAATAGAAGAAAATAAAGTTATTTCAGACATTTTGTAATATTTGAGATATTATGTATCAGTCACACAAATTCTTGACGAAAAATTTATATTATTTAGTTATGGAATAAAGTAAGTGATAGTTCAAAAGATAAAATTGTAATTCGCCTTACCTTCATACCAATCTTATTTGGTAATTGCTCCAAACTTCCACAATTTTGTGGATGATCAAATTTCAAACATTGTACCATTCATTCATGTTCTAGTTTTAATAGAAGTCATGAGTCATTTAATAAGTGATTTTGGTGAGCAATTATTCACTGTTACATATGATAGTAACATAGTCATGCCATAAATAAATTTAAGTTGTTTATTTATGTGAGATTTACATGAAATTCATATAAATAAATGATTAAGATTTATTTATGATAGGATAAAATACATTTTTCATTTTTATAATTTGATTTAAATTTCACTTTGGCCCTATTATTTTAATTTGAATAATTTAGTTCTTATACTTTAAGTCCAGTTTCAGATGGTCCTTTGATCTAAATTTTTGTTAATTTTTTGTACATGTACGCCTTAGAAGATAGTGTTCTAAAATCGTTAATTTTAACCTCTAATTTAAATTGGAAAAAAAAAAATCAAAGTGAAACTAAAGTTAAAATGTAGGGACTAAAATAAAATTTGAATCAAATTATAGAAATTTAAAATGTACTTTAGAGGCGCACATGATAGATTTACCACAAAGTGGCATAACACACCACAAACATTTATAACTTTCACCACAAAACTTTCTTATTGTGAGGCATTTTTTAGGGGTGCACGCTATAGATTTCTCCAACATAGGTAAAGGTTTACAGGTGTTTTTATTTATTTATTTATTCATATATGATATTACAATGAAACTCAATGAATTATAATTACAATAATATATATCAAATACAACACAATCAATACAAAGAAACTCCCAAAGTGGGACAGACAGCAAGACCCACCTCTAGGTGTGGAGATTCAAATCATTGACCTCCTCGTGAGTTCAACATCACAACCAAAGCTAACAATATTAGATGTATATATATAATGCAGCAATATCAAACTAGCAAAGATACTAGAAACCACAAAAATATATGGTGGAATCTAAAATGTGAGAAATTAGAGATTAAATGTTTGAAGAAGCAGTATGATATTTCGAAGTGACACTAATAATAAGCGGAGTACAATTGATGAAATGCATTAAAAATATATCGAACCAATTATGTATTCCAGAGATTAGATTCACAGCATTACATTGTAGAAATTATTCCCAGTTAAATTAGACAACCCCACACAGAAATAGCTTCTCATAACCAAGTAAAGGACATACATCTAATGCTTTGATTGCTAAAAGACTTGGGCCTAAATATAAAAAAATATATTTATAGATATTGAAACTTTGAATCTCAAATCTTCTGTCATTTGGAAACCAAGAAAAGACAATATCCAGCAGTGAAGATCATTTCAATTCTCAATATAAGAAACAACAAAACACAAATTTTTTTATTTCATTTTTGTTTCTTCTCCTTTTATTAGTGATCAACCCCCCACAATAAATGAGGTGTGAGGATGCATTGGAAAAACTAAGAACAGATATTGGAGCTCTCTTATGCATATATCATTAAACACTAATATAAATACTGATGTCAATAAAACTAACAACTTAGGCATAAGAATGGAACTTACAGTCCAGATTATTCGTCTGTGTTGCTACAAGTAAAATTTGGACGGAAACAACCAACAGACAGACATGAATTCTTGAACCCATTATTGAAGCAAGAACCACGTAGATTCTTCAACTCACTAAATGAAAATGAAACACTTTGAAACCACCTAATTCTTTCCTTCAGTTCCAGTTGTTTAGTATAACTCTTCAAGATAAGAAAGTTTCTTCATGACTGTAGTCAACATATGCATAGCTGCAATTAGAACAATATGAAAGCACATGGACATAAAAATTATTTATTCAAGCAATTACAATACAACAACTGCACACCATGATCTAATTTCCTTCACAACAGAATAGAAAGAAAAAGAAATCCATTGTTGCACCAGAGTCAATATGAACTAATTGTAAATATGAGGGGTTTGTAAGAGGAAACCTGCTAGTCTTGTAGATTCCTCAGTAAGAAGAAAGATTCAAGGCATTTACAAAATTAAAGGCCCATGGACAAGTTTGATTTTTGAGTTAGATTAGTCATTAGGGACAAGAGTACTAGCACCTTTTCTGGGGAACAAATTTCCACTTGGGTCATTTTCCAGTGAAGCTGTCAAACAAGTTGCCAATTGTGCATCATGATAATCACAAGATGCTAGATACTTTTTTGACTAGGGGGTTGTAAATGTAACATGAGAAGAAGGTAAATGAAAGCCTAAACACATTACTTCTACACTTAAATCTCTGTTTTGCTTATCTCAATGCACTTCCATCCGCACAATTTTGTATGAGTCCCAAGACACCAAGTTGGTATTTTGTGTAACAAGTATATATACAGTGTGTATCTTCTCTCTCACCTATGGGTCAATGTTTCAAATTTTGATTGCCACGTCATTTGGGAATTTAGGGAGGAGAAATTAGTGGATGAATCATTTTTTTAAAAATGAATGCTCATTTAAAGATTGGAGATGTAGGCCATAAGTCCAATTTCAAAACGTCTAGGCTAATAGTCTCAAACTCTATTCTTTTGGGGTCGAAAAGACAAAATAATTTAAAAGACCATATTGCCTCTACCTATTTGTCCACGTCACATATATGTCCATTTGCCATCTCCCTACTTATTCACAAGTCATCTATTAATCTACCTAATCTATCTATCTGTTCATATCACCACTATCACCAATCACCGCTGCCATTGCCATCATCGACGCCGATGGTGGTCTAGCTGTGATCTAGTGGCAATGGAGTAAAAATAGAATGAAAAAACAAAATTCTTTAAAACAATAATATGTTCTTCTTGTTAGATAATTTTATTAATCATGTCATTATGTCCATAAAAGATCAATTGTTAAACCTAGTGTCATATCTCATAGAAAATAGATTTATCACCAATAAAACCTTAAGGATTAAAATTTTCTTAGTAAAATTTATTACTAAGAATCTTTTTCCAATAATTAAGTTCTTTGACATCCACATTGACATATTAATTTCCATCAATTTATTGGTTGGTTATACTAAACCCCATCAACTATTAGCAAATATCATTTTGACTCCCTCATTTACGAAAAATATCTAAAACGTGAGTTCCAATCCTTTCATCAAACTCATATCAAATAGAGGTAGAATTACCTTTTTCATCAAATCAAGAGAACTTTATCCTTTCATCAAATTTGTAGTTGACTGTTGGATCGAACATCCTCCCAGACATCCTCCCGGACAACCTTTTCCTTGCAAAATTTCCCATAAAGGTGTTGGTCAATTTACACAAACCGGTTGACCTGTTGGACATCCGCCCGGTCGTCCTCCCAGTCGACTAGTGTTTTGATGAAAAATGCAAATTGTCCGTTGGAACGCTCAATATCATATGAAACTTTTACTCAAATTTAACGAAAAACAAAAAATGTTGAAGATACTCTAAGGCTATGCATCTTGAAAAATCATCCACCTAAAAGCCAAGTTGGTGTCTTCATTTAAATGAAAAATACCAATAACAGGAGTATGGTAAAGGAGTCAAATTGAGTTGAGTAAAATTATTTAAATATATTTTAAAATTAAAAAAAATAAAATATATTTAAATTTAATTTATTTATGTTTTGAAATAAATTCATATGAGCTTTAATCTTATCACTAACAGAGAGCAACTTGTTCTTTTTTAAATGTATATAATCGAATCAAATCGAGCTGAGTAATATCACGTTTAAGTTTGAACTAAAAACTTAATAAATTTCGAAATATGTTTAAACTTTACTTATATAATGAACCAATCTCCAACAAATTTTTAATGAGCTGAGTCCCAATAGCTTATTTTTTTTACAACCTACAGCTAATTAAGATAACCTAATTTTTAGGTCGTTTATCTCAAAAAAAAAAAAAAAAAAAAAAAAAAAAAAAAAAAAAAAAAAAATCTTATTGTTACGTGCCTAAATCATCTGAAGTCATAATAAAATAAATCTCATTTTGATGTTAGGTCCTCATCCTAAAAAAATTTTGGCCCCTTAGCAAACAAACATATAATTTTGCACAAAAATTTTACAAAAAAATTTATTTGTAGATTATTATTACTGCTATCCAAGGCCCCCAAATTTTGAAAAATCTCATAATTCCATGCACTTTTAAGACTTTACAAGATATAATTCGCATTTTGATCCCTAAAATTTAGGACGAATTACACTAACGATCTCTGTAGTTTGAGATTTGTGTCACTTTCGTTCCTGATCTTTCAATTATAATACAATTGACTCTAAATTTTGAATCTCGTACTAAATAAAGACAATTGACTCTAAATTTTGAATCTCATACTAAAAAAAGACAATTGAAGACACAAACTCCTTTGCAAACAAAAAATGCTCCATTTCAAGGGCAAAATCGTCAATTTGATAAAAATATAAACTAGTTTGACAAAAAAAATGTTAAAAAGTTATTTTTGAATTTTTAAAAATTATTTTTACCCATCAAAGAAAAAATTATATAAAAATGATAAATCTTTTACATTTACATTTTTATTTTTTTTACCAAATTAATTTTTAGTATGTATTTGGATGATGATCAGGTAATGGGTGGTTGTTTTGTTGATGTTTTTTATAGCGATCCCGGTTTTCCCTTTCTGTATTTGTTGTATTCCGGACTTTGGTTCCGTGGAGTTGGTGGTTGTATATCTTGTTGTCATCCTTTAATTCCATATGTTTGAGTTTTGGGATGTGTTGGGCGTGTTTCGAACAGGTGGGTTGAGCCTTAGTTCAAATTCTTGTTGCCTAGTTTTTGAGTGGTCCGCTCGAGCAGGTCCTTGTGCGCTCGAGCGGAGATTTCATACTTCCAGTATTTCGTGCCTTTGCAAAACTTCTGCAGTTGTGTTTTTCACGCTCGAGCGGGTTTCCTTACGCTCGAGCGTGTATCTTGGCGCTTGAGCGGGTAGTTCAATGTCTGTGAAAGTTTTGGGAGGGAAAGATTTACGCTTGAGCGGACTGGTTTTCGCGCTCGAGCAGATGTGTTTTGCTTTTGTATCTAGGCACTCGAGCAGACCTTCTTACGCTCGAGCGGATCCAGTTTTTGTGCTTGACGCTCGAGCGTCCTGTTCTCCGCTCGAGCGGGAGTGTCGTATATCAGTTGACAGCTAGGCTATTTTGAATCACTTTTTACATCCACACTCTCTCTCTCTTACTTTTCTAAAATCGATTTTGAGAGCTCCTTTCTCTAGAAAATACCTTCTCTCTAGGGATTGATCTAGTTAGAGTGTTCTCCTTTCCTTCGGCCTTTGTAAAAAGTGTGTTGATCGTTGAGGGCTACGTTTTGATCCGAAAATCTTGAAGTTTGGAGCATTTTCGATTTCTTCACCTTCTTCTTTGGGTTTCATCTCTTGAGGTAGGGATATCCTACTCCATCTTATGAGCTTTGTCTTTAAATTTTGACATTTTGATATGTTGGGGGTTGTTGGGTAATTTTGAGAAAGTTTGGGGTCTTTGTGTAATTTTCAAAAGAGGGGTTTTCAAGTTCAAAACCCATATGTATGTAATACATTGGAAAATGGAGTTATATGTTGGTTTATTCAAGAAAGTGGAACCTTAGGGTTGGTATTGAGATTATGGAAAAAAGCCCTAATTGTTATGATAAATTAATTTGTATAATTGATTTTGGGAAATGAGAAATTGAATACGAAATATTCAAATTGGCAAGGTATGGGATTAAAGGGTGTAGTTGGATTAATTTATCGCTCACCTAGGCAAAATGTTGATATTTTATCTATTTGGTGCATTTATTTTCTGTTTAGAAATAACTGCTTTGGGCTATCGATGGAGGATAGTCTTGATTGTTGTAGACAATGCATGATGATTAGGCAAACCAAAACTAATCAATTGAAGGTGTCATCGAATATAACTGTGGAATAATACATTAACCTTATGTATTGATTGATTATGTATATGATCTGTGTTTATATACATTGTGTTGTGTGGGAGGAGATAAGGGATGTACTCCACGGTTTAGGGGAAGATGGGGGATGGACCTCTAAACCGGAAGTTGTTTGACATTGATACAGCACTACAATGTGTATCATTTGTGAAGTATGGAAGTGTTTTGTTATATTGATACAGCACTACAATGTGTATCATTCGTGAAGTATGGAAATGTTTTGTTTTATTGATACAGCACCAAAATGTGTATCATTTGTGAAGTATGGAAGTGGTTTTATGTGTTATTGATACAGCACCAAAATGTGTATCCATCATGAATTTTGAAAGTGTTTTAGTGATGAATTATTATCTCATTAAATTATTTGGCCAGGTTCTGAGCCTTGTTTTCGGACTTAAAGTCGAATAAGAAATGGAAAATGAAATGTAACATGGGCATGATTGTCATGAAACTGTAATATGACATGAGTTGGAATATAAGTGTGGACCATCTATCGAATGCTATTATTTTAGTCATTGTTTATAGTTGATTTAGTATATTTCTACTGGACTGTGGCTCACCCTATATGGGACATCACTTTTAGGTACAGGTGTTATGCCACCTCCAAGGACGTAGCTTGGGAGGCTTGAGGCTGTTGGACTTTTTGTTGTTTTGTTGTATTACATGTATATCAAGCCAAGGGCTTTCTTTGTATAGAGTTAGCACTCTCTTTTTGTAACCAAGTGTTGACTTGGAAAGTTGTAAGCCCATAGGGCATTTACTTTTGTTGTCAACATGTAATACATTTTGTAATGATTACTCTGATGGAATATATTTATGCTTTACTCTCTTATGTCTAAGCATGCTAGTGTTGGATGATTTATGGGTTTAATTTGAGGGCGTTACAACTTGGTATCAGAGCATACCAGGTTTGAATACTTTGGGTACGTGGGAAGTGATTAGTATCACAATGGGTTTGTCTCGCTTGTTAGAGACTTATGTGTGACATTATGTGTTTATTTGATAACATGTTTATGTGACTACTTGGGTATGGGATTTAGTTTCTAGGATGTTGATTGGATCCTTGGGTTTCTGTGAGTCTTGTTGGAAAAGCACTTGATCAATGCTGTTTCTAACTGGAACTCTAGTAACGCCTCGGGACTATCATTATCCGAAAATGAAATTCGTAAGCGCTTATGTGTTTATGTGCTTTCATGGAGTGAATTACAGTTGTCCATACATTAGGACACGAGTGTTATAGCTTCGGCACATTTGAGAATGTGCTAACGTTCTTCGTTACCTTTATTAGGATGTCAGGACGAGGATGAGGACGAGGAGGTAGACGTGGTAGGCATGGTAGGCAGGGGATGCCTTTACCGGATGATAATCCGGCGCAGCAGGAGGGGGTTGGCCAGGCCAATGTGGTCGAGCCAGCAAGTTTGCAGGCTATGAGCGACTTAGCCCGTGGAATAGCCGATGCTTTGAGGGAGTCTATGGGTATTCTCAGAGCTGAGAATCCAATTCAGGCTCGAGTGCAGGCCCAGGTTGTTGATGCAGGGCCTTCCTTCTTAAAGAGGGAGTTCTTCCGGTCTAATCCGGACGAGTTTATTGGGGATCCGAAAGAGCCACTTAAGGCTGACGAGTGGTTAGAGCAGATGAGTAAGACGTTCGAGATACTTGGCATCGAGGACGGAGCATTAAAAGTGACCTTGGCATCTTTCCAGCTTAAGAGGGATGCGGGTCAATGGTGGAAGTACACGAGGGGTCGTATTGGTGGCACGCGGGAGGCTTTTGTAGATGCTTTCCAAGAGAAGTTCTTATCTCCAGCTGTCAGAGAGAAGTTGAGAGACCAGTTTTGCCAACTCAAGCAGCTGAGTTTGTCTGTGGCCGAGCTTGAGGCCGCTTTTACTAGTTTGTCCAGGTTTGCACCTGAGCTTGTGGCGTCCGAGGAACGCCGTTGCATTGAGTTTGAGTGGAAGCTGAGGCATGGGCTCAAGATGAGAGTCGGGGGGTCTATGACCCGAGATTATGGGTGTCTAGTGGATGCTGCAGCCCATATGGAGATCATGATGCAGGAGGAAGAGAAGGGGCAGAGAGGCTCTAAGAGGAGCCAGGATGGTCAGGGTGATGGCAAGAGACAGAGGGGTTCTAACCCTCAACAGTCTCAGGGTGGTTTGGCTAGATCGACCTTTCCAGTGCCGAGTGCAGGCTCCGGGAGAGGTAATCAGGGAGGCTTGACTTGTTTCAAATGTGGCCAACTGGGTCACAAGTCTTCAGTTTGCCCACAGATGGGAGGAGGTCAGGGAGCAGCTTCTTCGTCGGCTCGACCTCAGGGTCAGAGTCAGGGCAGAGACCAGCCCTTGTCTTGTAATCAGTGTGGTCGACCCGAGCACCTGAAGAGGTTTTGCCCGCAGTTGAGTGCCACATCGGGAGCGTCTGGTTCTAGGTAGACGTAGAGTTTTCCGCCAGCTCAGTCTGTGCAGGCCTCGAGGGCCAATCCGGGAGCTTCGTCGTTCCAGTCTATGCAGCAGTCGTATGCTCCGAGGGGTGAGCAGGTGGATCAAGGGCCTACAGGGCGTGTGTATGCTGTTACCGTGCAGGACCTAGTACCGGCTCCATCAGTTGTGAGAGGTACTTTCTTGTTTTGCAACTCGGTTGCCAATGTGTTGATTGATACGGGTGCATCCCATTCTTTTATATCTGCTGTATTTGCATCTGTTTTGGGATTGGAGTTGGCACAGTGTAATAACCCGACCCTCGCACATGATTTTTGTTATATTCTTAGCCCTCGACTGGTACTTTTAAATGCTTACTGTACAAGTCCATGAAAAAGTTTGATAAAGCAAGTGAAATCCATGTTTATAGAAGCCTATCTGTTTCTTAAGAAAACTATCTGTCACCACTAAAACATTTGAATTAGAACTTGGAAGCCTTAACAGCTTAATTATCTGAAATTGATAACATATTCGTGATCAGCATAATTTTGAAGTAATATTAAGCATGTTCGCGAAATTTTAATTTTGGAATGATTAAACGATTCATTTTTGTCTTATATGTCATTAGTCATGAATATATACTCAGTCTTATTGAGCTTTGATCAAAAAACGTGAGGCATCTTTTGGAGAGACTAAGGGTTGATAAGAAGACAAAAGGAGAACAAAGACAAGGTTCAACAAGGGGAGGAATTGAGGTTAAATTAGGAGATCAAGCTTAAGGTATGTTAAAGTTAGTATATATGAGAATTATCCTTTTAATTGTGAAGAAGAGTTGTTTATGATTTATGTTTAATGAGCTAGAATGAAATAGAAGTTTTGGATGAGTGTGTCTTGAAGTTTAGCATGAAAATCCTATCATTTGTTCATGTTGGATCTAATTGAAGTCATGATCAACCTCTTGCTCCTTATTTACCAAGTGATATCCATGTTTATGCTATGTTTTGTATATTTGTGTATGTGTGTATAAAGTTAGGTGCCTCAAGAATGAAATCATGTTGTTGAACTTCAATTTTGTCCAATTCAATTGAGTTATGTTCGTGGATTGAATTCAAGCTAGAATATGGTGTATTATGCCTTGAATTACATACTTTTTGAAACCATGAATTAGCCATAAAAGCCCCATGTTGGACCCCTTAATTATGCACCAAGAGTTGGAATAATACAGAATTTTGGACTGGGCAAGTGCAGAATCGCCGCCGCCGTCGGAGTCATGGCACGTCGCGAGAAATCGCCGCGCGTCTTGGGGTTGTAACGCCGCGTCTTGAGAGAAGACCAGAATTGAAGCTCTCATTCTGCTTAAAAAAGCACGTCTTGGGACTAGCCGCGCCGTGCGAGGATCCTAACGCCGCGTGGCACATGTGGAAAAAAACAAGTTGCTCCGTTTTGCGTGTAGAGTCCTCTAATGTTGTCAATATATATATTTGATGCCTTTTTGATGATGATTAATTCCTACGAAGTAAAGTGAATCAAAAAGGAATTTGATAAGAGAAATGAACTAATGTATGAATTTGAATGTGCACAGGGCACACTACGGACGGAACCAGCACATCAGAACGACACTGTGAGTAGTAGTACTTATGTAAATGTTATGCACTTATGTCGATATTTTGAGGCAAGTAAGGCAACTATGTTAATGTTTTCAAGCATGTCATGTATCTTTATTACTATTTAAGGTATGTTAAAAGAATGTAGAGGAAAGAAACTTTCCAAGGGCTTTAATGCCAACATGTTTACAAGAGCTTTACGCCACTTTCAAGGGCCACAGTGCCAACATGTTTACAAGGGCTTTATGCCATTCTCAAGGGCTTTAATGCCAACAAGTTTCAAGGGCCATCGTGCCAACATGTTTACAAGAGTGTTATGTCACATGTCCCAAGGGCTTCGTGCCACCATTTTCAAGGGCTTATAGCCACCAAGTTTATTTACAAGATTAGGCCTAAGGCCATTATGTATGTATTGCGGAATCAGACTAATGTATGTATTACAGAATCAGACTAATGTATTGTTATGTCATCTGTTCAAGTTAAGTAATGTTTCATTTATGTATTACTATTCACTGAGCCCAGCTCACTCTCAGTTTTGTCTGTTTCTGTAGGTCACCCACCAGGTGGTCAATCCTAGCTCAGGATGCCGCTTCCTTTGGTCAACCTTTACGTGTCCAGGCACTATACCAAGCCTCTTATTTCTGGTGAACTGTGAAGATGTTAGTTTACTTATTTATACTTAACTTTCATATCGTTTTGTATACGCCCAATCATGGGGCTGGGACTGTAAATGTATGTGTATGTAACCAAGATTCAGGGATTTAGTTTTTTTAACTTTGTCTGTTTTTGATGAAGTATATGATGTATGAGATCCTGGCATATTAGAAATAGCTCAATGGTATATGTTGTATCTGTGTTATGTTCGTGTTTTATGCTTCCGGTAAGGCCCCATAGGTTTGTATACCAAGATACATGTCCATTTATGAACAGGTCATGCCCAAACTATTAGAGGCAGGTTTGGGGCGTGACAGTTAGCATCTCCTATATGTGTAGTATCACCTGTTGGGGCTGAATTGATTTTGAAACAAGGATGTAGAGGGTGTGATATAGAGGTCGCCGATCGTCGGCTTCCGTTTCCTTTTGTAGTTATGCCCATGTCGGGGTTTGATGTTATTTTGGGTATGGACTAGTTATCGTCATACCGGGCTGTTATTGATTACTACCGCCAGAAGGTCACAGTATGTACCTTGAGCGGGGAGTGTTTCCATTTCTTGGGGGATCGGATTGGTAGTGTGTTACCACCGGTGTCTGATTCGCGAGGGCAGAGTGAGCTTAGTGGTCTTTTCGCTAGCTTCATGAGTGGTGAGTGTGATGAGACCCAGATTGTATTGTCGAGAGTGGTTTGTGAGTATTCAAATGTTTTTCTCGAGGATCTCATTAGTTTGCCACCTCATCGAGAGATTGAGTTCTCTATACATTTAGTGCCCGGCACGGTGCCGATTTCTATGGCACCTTACCATTTTGCCCCAGCCGAGTTGAGTGAGTTGAAGATTCAGCTCCAGGAATTGCTAGATAAAGGCTTCATCCGTCCTAGTGTTTTTCCGTGGGGAGTACCGGCCCTCTTTTCTAAAAAGAAAGATGGTGCCTTAAGACTTTGATCGATTATCGGAAACTAAATCGGGCTATGGTCAAGAATAAGTACCCTATGCCCTGTATTGATGATTTGTTTGACCAATTGAAGGGTTCCCGTTGTTTCTCTAAGATAGACTTGAGATCGGGTTACCACCAGTTGAGGGTCAGGGAGGAGGATATTCCGAAGACGGCATTCCGTACGCGATATGGCCACTATGAGTTTCTGGTGATGCCATTTGGGCTCACCAATGCACCGGCAGTCTTTATGGACTTGATGAACCGGATCTTCCGGGAATTCTTAGACCGCTTTGTAGTCGTTTTCGTGGATGACATTCTGATTTATTCGCCTTCTAAAGAGGAGCACGAGGAACACCTGTGAGTGGTGCTTGAGTTACTTTGAGCCCATAGGCTGTATGCTAAGTTTGGAAAGTGTGAGTTCTGGCTAGCGGAAGTCAAGTTCTTAGGCCATGTAGTATCCGAGAAAGGGGTGTCTGTTGATACATCCAAGATTGAGGCAGTGCAGGATTAGGCACAGCCTAAGAGTGTTTTTGAGATCCGCAGTTTTCTGGGATTAGCTGGGTATTACCACCGGTTTGTGAAAGATTTCTCCAGGCTAGCTTCGCCGTTGACTAGGTTGACGCGAAAAGGGGTCAAGTTTGTATGGAGTGGGACTTGTGAAAAGTCGTTCCAGGAGTTAAAGGTTAGGTTGACCACCGCTCCGGTTTTGATTATTCCGAAGAGAGGTTTGGGTTATGCGGTTTATTGTGATGCCTCATGAAAGGGTTTGGGTTGTGTGTTGATGCAAGAAGGGAAATTGGTAGCTTATGGCTCACGTCAGTTGAAAGTTCACGAGAGGAATTACCTTACACATGACCTTGAGTTAGCAGCCGTGATTTTTGCCTTAAAGATTTGGAGGCACTACCTTTATGGTGAGAGGTTCGAGGTGTTCTCAGATCATAAGAGTTTGAAGTACCTGTTTACACAGAGAGACTTGAATTTGAGGCAGAGAAGGTGGATGGAGTTCATTGAGGACTACGATTTTGAGTTGCACTATCACCCGGGAAAGGCCAATGTTGTGGCCGATGCCCTTAGTAGGAAATCCATTAGTGATGTAGCTTGTATAGCCATCCGGGAGTGGGAGATGTTGGGGGCACTTAGCGAGTTTGATTTGCTTCTGGGTGAATCCGTTGAGGCTGCGGCCTTGTTTTCTGTTGTTGCGCAGCATACACTGGTGAGTCGAGTGTTAGAGGCACAGGAAGGTGACCTTGAGGTAGAATCCCTCCGAGAGAAGATCTCCAGTGGGAAGGTTGAGAAGGGTTTGACGGTGTATCCCAACCAGAGTGTGAGATACCGAGACCGTTTGTTTATGTCGGAGTCTTGCCGAGAGGAGGTACTCCGAGAGTTTCACCATTCGCGCCTTGCAGGGCATCCGGGAGGCACCAAGATGTATCGAGATTTGGGTCGCTAGTTTTGGTGGAGGGGTATAAAGAAGGATGTGGCAATGTTTGTGTCTAAGTGCCTTACTTGTCAGCAAGTGAAGGCCGACCATCAGAGGCCAGCGGGTTTGTTACAACCCTTGCCTATTGCCGAGTGGAAGTGGGAGCATGTCACTATGGACTTCGTTGTAGGTCTTCCAAGGACTCAGCGGGGTAGTGATGCTGTTTGGGTGGTTGTAGACCGGTTAACTAAGTCGGCACACTTTATCCCTATGCGCGTAAGAGATTCGGTAGATCATCTTGCCGATTTGTATATTCAGGACATAGTAAGGTTGCACGGGGATCGTCTCAGATAAAGACCCTCATTTTACTGCTACATTGTGGCAGAGTTTGCAGAGTGCCTTGGGGACTAAGTTGACCTTTAGTACGGCTTATCATCCTCAGACTGACGGGCAGTCCGAGCGTACTATTCAGATCCTTGAGGATATGCTTCAAGGTTGTGTCCTTGACTTTAGTGGGACGTGGGAGAGGCACTTGCCCTTGGTGGAGTTTGCCTACAACAACAGTTTTCAATCGAGTATCGGTATGGCACCGTTTGAGGCCTTGTATGGTCAACCTTGTAAGTCTCCAGCATGTTGGGCTGAGGTGGGTGATGCACCTTTGTTGGGCCCGGAGTTGGTGAGGGAAACGACGGAGAAAGTTGAGCTTATCCGTAGGAGGCTTGTTACAGCCTAGAGTCGCCAAAAGAGTTATGCCGACCGTAGGAGGAGGCCTTTGGCATTTGAGACAGGTGATCATGTTTTCTTGAAAATGTCACCTAGGCGAGGTTTGATGAGGTTTGGGAAGAGTGGGAAGTTATCCCCTCGGTTTATCGGTCCCTTTGAGATCCTCGAGAGGATTGGGGAGGTTGCTTATCGTTTGGCTTTGCCACCGCAATTGTCCGGGGTGCATGATGTGTTTCATGATAGTATGCTTCGAAATACGAGCCGGATCCATCGCACGTGTTGGATTGGACCGACTTAGAGGTAGATGAGGATGCCTCGTATGAGGAGAGACCGGTTCGGGTCTTGGATAGGCGGGATCAAGTCTTGTGAGGTAAGAACATTCCCTTGGTAAAGGTTTTGTGGAAACATCACGGAGTGGAGGAAGCCACTTGGGAACGTGAGGCGGATGTCCGTGAGAAATATCCGGACTTGTTTGTTGATGTATAATCATGTATTGAGATTTTGTAATATTGTTGAACTTTAAGAACATTAAATGTGTCTTAAGTTGTAAAACATGGTATATGTTTTGGTTTATGGAAGTATATTTTGGAACTTGCCTCAAAATGGAAGTTAATTTTTAACATTGTATATGTTAATGATGTTTTAGAAATGCAAGCATGATATTAATGTTGCATGTGTTGTGGAATTGTGGAAAACGTGCTAAAATTGATAAATTTCAAAGAAATGCATATTGAATGTTATATTGTGAAATGCCTCTTGAATAGAGATGGAATGACCGGTAACGGGTCAGGTTGTTGAGTATTGGAGTTGTAAAACTATTGAGGAATTGAGAAAATCTTGTTTTTGAAAAACTTGTATTTAATTTCTGGGACGAAATTCTTTAAGGGGAGAAGGTTATAGCAATCCCGGTTTTCCCTTTCTATATTTGTTGTATTCCGGACTTTGGTTCCGTGGAGTTGGTGGTTGTATATCTTGTTGTCATCCTTTAATTCCATATGTTTGAGTTTTGGGATATGTTGGGCGTGTTTCGAACAGGTGGGTTGAGTCTTAGTTCAAATTCTTGTTGCCCAGTTTTTGAGTGGTCCGCTCGAGCGGGTCCTTGTGCGCTCGAGCAGGGATTTCATACTTCCAGTATTTCGTGCCTCTGCAAAACTTCTGCAGTTGTGTTTTTCACGCTCAAGTGGGTTTCCTTACGCTCGAGCTGGTATCTTGGCGCTCGAGAGGGTAGTTCAATGTCTGTGAAAGTTCTGGGAGGGAAAGATCTACGCTCGAGCGGACTGGTTTTCGCGCTCGAGCGGATGTGTTTTGCTTTTGTGTCTTGGCGCTCGAGCGGACCTTCTTGCGCTTGAGCGTCCTGTTCTCTGCTCGAGCGGGAGTGTCGTATATCAGTTGACAGCTAGGCTATTTTGAATCACTTTTTACATCCACACTCTCTCTCTCTTACTTTTCTAAAACTGATTTTGAGAGCTCCTCTCTCTAGAGAATACCTTCTCTCTAGGGATTGATCTAGTTAGAGTGTTCTCCTTTCCTTCGGTCTTTGTAAAAAGTGTGTTGATCGTTGAGGGCTACGTTTTGATCCGAAATTCTTGAAGTTTGGAGCATTTTCGATTTCTTCACCTTCTCCTTTGGGTTTCATCTCTTGAGGTAGGGATATCCTACTCCATCTTATGAGCTTTGTCTTTAAATTTTGACATTTTGATATGTTGGGGGTTGTTAGGTAATTTTGAGAAAGTTTAGGGTCTTTGTGTAATTTTCAAAAGAGGGGTTTTCAAGTTTAAAACCCATATGTATGTAATACATTGGAAAATGGAGTTATATGTTGGTTTATTCAAGAAAGTGGAACCTTAGGGTTGGTATTGAGATTATGGGAAAAAGCCCTAATTGTTATGATAAATTAATTTGTATAATTGATTTTGGGAAATGAGAAATTGAATAGGAAATATACAAATTGGCAAGGTATGGAATTAAAGGGTGTAGTTGTATTAATTTATCGCTCACCTAGGCAAAATGTCGATATTTTATCCATTTGGTGCATTTATTTTCTGTTTAGAAATAACTGCTTTGGGCTATCGGTGGAGGATAGTCTTGATTGTTGTAGACAATGCATGATGATTAGGCAAACTAAAACTAATCAATTGAAGGTGTCATCGAATATAACTGTGGAATAATACATTAACCTTATGTATTGATTGATTATGTATATGATCTGTGTTTATATACATTGTGTTGTGTGGGAGGAGATAAGGGATGTACTCCACGGTTTGGGGAAGATGGGGGATGGACCTCTAAACCGGAAGTTGTTTGACATTGATACAACACTAAAATGTGTATCATTTGTGAAGTATGGAAGTGTTTTGTTATATTGATACAGCACTACAATGTGAATCATTCGTGAAGTATAGAAGTGTTTTGTTTTATTAATACAGCACCAAAATGTGTATCATTTGTGAAATATGGAAGTGGTTTTATGTGTTATTGATACAACACCAAAATGTGTATCCATTATGAATTTTGAAAGTGTTTTAGTGATGAATTATTATCTCATTAAATTATTTGACCAGGTTCTGAGCCTTGTTTTCGGACTTAAAGTCAAATAAGAAATGGAAAATGAAATGTAACATGGGCATGATTGTCATGAAACTATAATATGACATGAGTTGGAATATAAGTGTGGACCATCTATCGAATGCTATTATTTTAGTCATTGTTTATAGTTGGTTTAGTATATTTCTACTGGGTTGTGGCTCACCCTATATGGGACATCACTTTCAGGTACAGGTGTTATGCCACCTCCAAGGACATAGCTTGGGAGGCTTGAGGCTGTTGGACTTTTTGTTGTTTTGTTGTATTACATGTATATCAAGCCAAGGGTTTTCTTTGTATAGAGTTAGCTCTCTCTTTTTGTAACCAAGTGTTGACTTGGAAAGTTATAAACCCATAGGTATTTACTTTTGTTGTCAACATGTAATACATTTTGTAATGATTACTCTGATGAAATATATTTATGCTTTACTCTCTTATGTCTAAGCATGCTAGTGTTGGATGATTTATGGGTTTAATTTGAGGGCGTTACATTTCTGGATGGTTATCATGTAATAGGTGGCTGTTTTGTTGATGTTTTTGGATGGTTATCATGTAATAGATGGTTGTTTTGTTGTTATTTTTGGATGGTTATCATGTAATGAATGGTTATTAGACTTTTAATATGTAATCGATATGTTTAATAGATAAAATGCTTTTAGTTTTGAATTTTTTGATTTAATAGATTACTTTAATAATGATATCAAAGTTGTCACCATATTTGACTTTTGAAAAAATCAAAACTAATTTAACGAAAATAAATATAAAAAAAATTAATTGTAAAAATTATTTCTACCCTCCCAACAGATAAAATTATATAAATATGGTGTGTTTTTATTTTTATTTTTTTCACCAATTTAATTTTTAGTTTCTTAGAAAAAAAAAATTGAAAATAGATTGTGAAAACCAAACCAAATAGAATTTTATAACCAAGAAAGTGTCATTATTATTCATTAAAAAAATGCCATTACATTTCAAACAACATACAAGTTAACCAATACAAAATAAGTTATATGGCGACTTTACTCTTGAAATGGACCGTTGGCAAAAGAAATATCTTTGATTGTTCTTGTTTTGAATAAGATTCAAAATTCAGGGTAAAATATATCACAATTGAAAAATCAAGGACCAAAGTAACACAAGTCCCAAATTACAGGAACTATTAATATAATTTGCCCTAAAACTTATATAATTTTATTTGGGTTATTTACATGAAGACCTCCTAAACTATTGAAAAGTATCACTTTTACCCCCCTAAACTATAAAAGGGTAGATATAGGCCCCTAAACTATTGAGAAGTATCACTTTACCCTCTAAATTATAAAAGCGTACAAATGTCCATAAATTATAAAACTGTGATGACCCGGTGTGTTATCTGTCTTGTTTCTTTTGTTTAACCTCAAATTTGCCTCATTAGTATGTCGGGTTTCACTTAGAGCCTTGTCAATCATTTGGGTTTGTAGTGTTCGGAAGTTTTCCTCAAAATTTTATTCTTGTTTGTTCCGGTGTTGGGTTTCACTTGTTTCGAAGGGTGCAAAGTCGGGGCCGGAGTGTCAGGAGTCGAACTAAAAATTTTTTGGGTTGGATGGCTGAGCCGCACGTGCGGGGGCCTTGGGCCGCATGTACGGGAGAAGGTCGCATGTGCGGAATGCAGGGGAGGTCTTGGGCACTCACTGAAATAAAAGCACGAGGCACAGCAAGTGCAGGGAGGGAAAGGCCGCACGTGCGGGGTGGGAGGTCGCACATGCGGGAGGTAGGCTCCGCACATGTGGGATGCTGGCAGCCCGAAAACCCTATTTTTTTAACTCATTTTTGCTGAGTTTATATCATTTTCTAACCCTTCCTTCTCACTCTAAAAAGGTATTTTGCTCCTTCTTCTCTCTAAAAACCTTAACCCAACACCCAAAAACCTTGATTTCTTACTATCCATGGGGTTTTGATCCATCACCTTTTACACAACTTGGTGAGCAAAGCAAGGATTACATTGTGTACGGTGGAGATCAACTTTCTACAACTTTTGATTTCTAGGGTTTCTTCTCTCATCTTCTCCAAAACTTGAGGTAGGGACTTACTAGAGTTATATGTACATGTTTGGCTATATTAATGTTGATTTAAAAGTTTCCTTGAAGTATTATTTTGATTTTGATTTTGATTTTGTGATCCAAAATGTAGAGATTTTCAAAAATGGGTTTTAAAAATTTTCAAATCTTTCTAAGATGGTATCATGAGGGTTGAGACCATCTTGGGCAAGAAAATGGTGTCTTCTTTGTGGTTCCTTTCAAGTGTTAGAGTATGTGTGCTGTTGTAAAGAAGTAAACCTAGAAATTTTGGAGATTTTCTTAAATAAAAGAAGATGAGAGTTTATGGTTGATATTCTATATAAATATGTATATATACATAGTTGTGTGCCATGATAAGTGAAGAAAATGGAGAATTTATTGTGCATATATATATATATAGACAATGGGTTCCTTAACCTATGAGAATTATCGAGATAAGAAGTTACTTGTCCAAATTTTGCTATAGCTTGGGGATGATTAAAATGATAAAAGTATATGAATTGTGAGCATGTTGTTATTTATTAATAGAACTAAATGAGCATGTGGCTATTTAGTGAAATGACATGGAAGGGAGAAATGGTGGTTTTGATCCTCACGGAGGTATTGTTGAAATGTGTGAACTTGGAAAAAAAATAAATGTTGTTGTCATGCCCCAATTTTTAATTACACGGAAACATTACCAAAGCCTGTAATTTAGGTCCTTTGTTTTTTTAATATATATATACAAATATCTATTACACTTGAGTAATAGAAACATAATAATACGTGTTCTCACTCTCAATGAATATTACAACAATAATACATGTCAAGCTTTCACTACGGAGTTACAAATAAATAATTACAAACATCATTGTACAAAATTTATTTCTTTTATTTCTACTATAAAATTACACAAACAGATTTATGGACTTCTTAACTCTTCAACTACGAATCCAAATTCATTTCCTGAAAAAGAAATACAACAACAAGGGGTGAGCACTAATGTCCAGTAGGAATCTCATAGTTCTAAATCAATAACTAACACACAGATAGAAATGATCATGCATGTAGGGTGATACCATATAGTAGGGTGACATTTTATAATTTCAAAATACCATAAGTAAAGTATCTTTTTCTCAAAATTCATTTCAAACTTAAAGAAAACCTTCAACCATCAAAAACTATTCCTTTTTATTAGAAAACCATAAATCCTTTTTGAAAACATTTATGTTTAAGGAACCACATCATTTTACAATTGTTAACCATTTCCAAAATATTCCTCTTTTACTTTCATTCTTCTTTCCTACTCTCTATTTTTTATTTAGAACCCCATAACTTCAAGTTCAAGTTCCCTTTTTAATTCACTAACAATTCTCCTATACCCAATTCACTTCATTATTTACACTCTCAAATTTCATTTCAAGATAACACAAGATTAATAAACCCCTTTCAATTCAACCTCTCATTTATTTACAGAACAACACTCATAATTTACTTTTATTGTCATAACTAATTCATTAAGTTCATCATCACCAATCCATAATCTCATTCTTTACAAATAATGTCTATGTACATTTCTTCTTTGTACTAAATTACACATCAATTTGCAATTTCACAGATTCATCATAAGTCACAAATAACATCATCAATTCAACACACTTGTCAATACATATCTCAACACAATCCACCTTTTGCCGACTTACTACGGCGGGATAGCGGGCACGCAATTCATAACAATTTCCACCTTTCGCCGACTACTATACGGCGGGAAGTGAACTCCCAAAAAACTATTTTCTCAAAAGCCATTTTCTTCCAAAAACCTTATTTTTCCAAAAACCATTTTTCAACTTTCGAAAACCATCCCCCACATTTTCCGGCTACTATACGGCGGGATGTGGGCATCCAAAACATTTTCGAAAACCATCTGTTTTTCCACTTTTGCCGGCTACAATACGGCAGGACTATGTGGACACCCAAAAATCATTTTTCCACTTTCGCCGGCTACTATACGGCAGGACTGTGTGGACACCCAAAAACATTTTCCCACATTCGTCCAACGATAAGCTTAGACAGGGCAATTGGGCACCTTTAATCCAAAATCACCCCCACATTTGCCGGATACTATACGGCGGGACGTGGGCCCCCAAAAACCTTTTTCTTCAATTTTCAAAACCATCCCCCACATTTACCGGCTATAATATGGACAGTCGTGGGCACCGAAAAAACATTTTTCAACTCCCCGCTCAGGTACCAACACAACTCAACCCAAACTCAACACAACCCCAACACAACACAACCCAACATAACACAACTCACCATGATTCAACACAATTCAACATAGCCAACACACTTCAACATAATCAACACAATTCAACATAATCACCACAATTCAACATAATCCACACTATTCAACATGATTCAACTCAACACCACTAAATATAATTCAACATAATTCAAGGTGAAGTCTTAAATTTCCATTTTATCATTTCATCCCAAGGCTCATATCATCCATATCATTAACAAATCTTTTTTCCCAAATTTCATTTCATATTATAGCATGATTCACAATGTCATTAATAAAGGTTCAATTGCTAATTTTTAACATAATTTTCAAACACTTCTAAAATCCAATTAAATGTGTATATATATAATTCAATACCTCAATTTCATGATTCTACTTTCAATTTGGGAAAAATCATTAATTATCATCATGAATCAACTTAACGTAGGGTTTTCAAGAAAAATCAAGAATTTCAAGAAAACTGAAACTTCTCACACCACTACTTTTAATTCTAATTTTCCCCTTGATTATACACCTAAGGTTCATAATCCACAAGCTTAACCCAACATTTGAACCCCCAACATTTCAAACCCTAAACCCCCAAATTCCATGATATAACACTATATGCTCAAAAATGTAGATTTTGTATTTATATAATCAAAATACTACAAATTTATCTATTAATGCAAGTATTGAAGAAGAACTATGACCCCTACCTCAAGGATCAAGAAAGAAATCAAGGCTCCAAGAAGAATCCTTCGCAAAATCCAAAATCCAATCGGTTGAAAATGTTGATCTTCTCTTGTTGTTCATTCTTGATGCAAGATCCATGGTGGATTTGTTGGTAAAAATGGATGAAATCAAAGTTTTGAGGGCTAGGTTTTCGGACCTAGGATGAGAGGAAGGAGGAGGGAAAAAAAAGTGTAAAGAATGATTAGAAAATCACTTTTTTAAGTCATTGAATTCGAGCAGTCCGCTCGAGAGTCTATTTTCCCGCCGGCTGCACTTCGCTCAAAGACAGATTCCAAAGCGTAACAAAGTAAACTCTCTTATCCGAACTCCATTTTAGGTCCTTCATGTGTCCAAATTGAAGCCCCGGAAACAAGCTTTCCAATGGTTCTATCCTCACACCCAAATTCAAAGTGTGGAAAAAGAAAAGTGCAAAAGAGTGATGGCTAATCGTAGGCAAATTATTCAAATTAAAGTTTTGGTTCAATCTTACTTTACCATCATGTTACCACCTCAATCAATGTCCCAAAATAAAATAGGGAGGCTCCAAACACAACAATAAAAGGTCAAAAACAAACCCACTAGTCTCAGAAATTCAAACTCAACCAGGTAGACCACTCGAGCGCCCAATCTTGCGCTCGAGCGCGCAGACTAACAAAGCTGTCCGCTCGAGCGACCACTCCTACGCTCGAGCTGAAATTCACAACTCTCAGAATCTCGGACAGATTGCAAAAATACTGGGAGCCTCACAAGTCCGCTCGAGCGTCAACTCCCCCGCTCAAGCAGAGGGAAAAATTTCAGATCATCACAGTTGTCGCGTTGGTTGTGTTGCATTACGCATTCATTCAATTGGTTATCATATGTTTATTTTGAAATTGGAAACTTGCATTAAAAAAGGAAAGTTTATAATTGAGATACTATTGAAATGTTTGGGGGTAAATATGTGTGTAAGTCCGGATAGGAGGTGTAGATGAACTTGATTAAGTTGGCCTGAGTGTTCGGGGTGAAAGACCGAAAACACGGGTGGAGGAGGTGCCACTTCCCTTCCGATTAGCAACCGGTAAAGTGGGGTTATTGGTAGTGCTAGTTGAGCCTACTTGCAGACACCAACCTAGGGATTACCGAGTCGTATTTACTGCCCCATTTGATTAAAATTGTAAATGTCGGAATTGTTGTGATTCAAGCTATTGTTGAACATGGTGATTTTCAAAGAAGCATGTAAATGAAATTTCCTTTAATATTTGCATTGCATGGCACTTACTTCCGATATTCGGAAATCTTGCATAACTGTATATTCCTTCTAAGGATTCTCTACTGGGCTTTATGCTCACCCCTATGGGATTTTGGTGCAGGAAAGGATGTGGTGAACCCACCATAGTAGGGCGTGGAAATATGTTTTGAGGGCACAAGGCTCTTTTGTTGTGATTGTAAATTTTTGTAAGCCAAGGGCTAATCATTTATGGGTCCGAGAGGCCATTTTGTGTAACCGGGCTTATGCCTTGGAACTTGTAAGCCCTTTAGGGCATTTATTCATTTTGGTTGGATGATTTTACATGCTATAGATTCATGTACTAGTTTTCATTGAATGTATATCTACATGTGAGATCACTTTAGTAGAACATTTGAGTTATGTAATGGATCATTTCGGAAATATTTCTGCCATCTCTCATGAGTCTTGATTATTATTATATTTAGATGATAAGTATAAATTTGGGGCGTTACAAAAACGTACAAATTGGACTGTTAAAGAAAGGGGTCAAAATGAAACACGTCTGTTAGGTTTTATTTCTTGGCAATCCCGTTTGACAAAACTCTTTTGAGTTGTAATTTTATTCGCATTTTTATTTCAGTGAGGCTATGAGTTGTTGGATGCGAATTCAACCTGAATCATGCTTTGCAGAGAAGTTTGTAGTGTTTAATTCTTTCAAGATTGCCACTTCGCTAATTATGACGGGGATCGAGTCGGCGCCACCAGCGGTCGAGGCGGTGCAAGGCTCAAAATGCAAAAATGCATTCCAAGTTGCCTGTCTGCTCGAGCGGACATTCCCCCGCTCGAGCGGAGAATCCCTGGTTCCAAAAGTTTTGGTTGCCTGCAAAAATATTGCGATATGTTTTTTCCCGCTCGAGCGGCCATTTTGACGCTCGAGCGGAGATCGCGGGACAGTTTCTATAAATACGTGTTTCAGTCCAAATCTAGGATTACTTCTCCAGATCTTCTTCTTGGGTTCTAGGGTTTATATCTGGGGATATTTTGCTAGTTTTCTTTGATGTTTTGATTGAGTATTCAACTCATGGTTTAAAGAGTATACATCAAAGGATTGTTTGTTTGTTCTACACAAAAAAGAGAGTTGTTCTTCAGTGGATTCTGAAGAATTCGAGCCTGAAGCTTTGGTGGATTCTGGAGTGGCTCATCGTCAAGACAATTCCGAGGTGAAAATGGGGTTGGAAGAGGCACATAGGGGTTGGTTCAATTCGGGCGTGGATTCGCTAGGTAATTGAGAGTATACCTGTGTAATTCCTTTAAATCTTCTTAGTGGATTGTTTTGTGGCTGTTGCCCGTGGTTTTTTATCACAATTGGAGGTGTCCAATTGTGGTTTTTCCACGTAAAATCGTTGTGTTGATTTGTCTTGATTGTTTGATTGGGATTGTTATATACTGCTTAAAATTGATACATAATCACAAATCAACATCTAGGAGATTTCTAGATTTTTCAACGTCAATAGTGTAAGTGGTTTATTTCCATGTTTTTATAGTTTAGGGGGTCTATTTATATGTTTTTATAGTTTAAGGGATTAAAATAATACTTCTTAGTAGTTTAGAGAGTCACTAGGTAAATAACTCAATTTTATAGTAAGCAAGATAATTTAACTTGCCAATTTCTTAATTTCTGGGTCCCCCACCAACTGTCAAATATAGGCATGGGTTGCCCTGATTAGGATGCATCAGTGTTTAATTTCCAACCGAGTAATGCTTACCCAAATTTTTAACAAAATTTTTAACGTCGAACATTTTTTTTCCCCAACCAACCCAACTGTGGGGAAGCCTGAAAAGGGTCCACCCCACTTCAATATGCTTGAGGTTTGTTTGGTAATTTTCTATATATTTTTTTTAATAAAACTAGGGGATAAGATCACTCAATGGGTGTGCTATTAAATTTATAAAATATAAATTTTAATTTTAAATTAAAAATATATGTAGTGCTTGTTGATCAAGTGGTAAGGGTGTTGTTTTCCAAACCCAAATAACTAGCGGGTTATCTTGTGCACTTCAATTTTAAAAAAAATTTCTTCCCTTTTTTGATATAAAAAAAATCCACTTGACAAAAGGAGAGAGTAGGCTTCAGGAGACTATAATGAGTCGTTCACATATATAATAACTAGTGGGTGGCACACGCGATATGTGTGCAATTCAGATAACTAATAATAAAAACAAATAATAAAGAATTTAATATCATAATATGTGTGTTACTTAAGTAATAAGTATGTTCTTAATAAAACCCAAAGTCTTGTATTCAGGGTTCAAAACTTTTTTATGCTGTGTATAATATTTTTTTTATATTTATTTTAGCATATATAAAGTTGCCACATGGCATAAAGAGAAAAAGGCTTCATTAAACCAATTTAGACTTTCACTTAATAATAATAATAATAATAATAACTAGTGCATATGCGATGCGCAATCACTTAAAATAAATAAAAATAAAACTAAACTTTTACTATAAATATGGGGTATGTCATGCAAGTGGTAAGAGTCTCATTTGTTAATTCAAAGGTTTAAGGTTTGAGTCTTACGCTTGTTAACTATCTATTTTTTTTTTTTATTTTATATTTCAAATAGGAAAATGAGGACATGTGGCATAAGGAGAAGTCACCAAAGTTTGGACATATAGCGACCCCGGTCTTTTCCTATTTGATAATTGTATCTGGACTTGGGTTCCGTAGATTCTGTCATTATATAATTGTTGTTGTCCTTTAAATCCCTATTCTTAAGTTATAGGTTGTGTTGGGCAGGTTTGTTACAGGTTGGTTGGGTCCGGAAACCAAGTGTTGCTGTTCAGTTTTTGGGTTGGTCGCTCGAGCGAGGGTTTGGTCGCTCGAGCGAGGATTGAGTTTTGTCTCTGGTGGCTCGAGCCAGGGTTTCTTCGCTCGAGCGAGCGATTGCGTCTAGTATAGACCTGAGAGCAGTGTTTCTTCGCTCGAGCGAGCTTTTCTTCGCTCGAGCGAGCGAGGTGTATGTTTTCGAGTTCTTCGCTCGAGCGAGCATTCTGTCGCTCGAGCATGCTTCTGGGTTGCAGACCTGAAGCATTGCATTCTTGGCTCGAGCGAGCTTTTCTTCGCTCGAGCGAGACTTTCTTGTGTCTGGTCGCTCGAGCGAGCTTTTCTTCGCTCGAGCGAGCCTGTTTAGTTTATATAGGCAGCAGCGGGTTTTTGGACAGTTTTTCATCTTCTTTTTGGATTCCAAACCCTAGGTACGACTTCTCTCTCTCCCTATTCACCTTTTCTCTTAGGTTTGATATATTTAGAGTGCGTTTCTACCCTAGTTGCTTTATTAAAAAGGTAGTGTGGGTCGAGGGCTTCAGTTTGATCCGAACAATCTTGGAGTTGGAGCACTTTGAGTTTGGGTCATCATCTTCGTCTTCTCTTTTTGGGTTATTTCTTCGAGGTAGGGATTTCCTACTCCAATGTATACGTTTTGTTCTAAGTTCTGGCATTTTAATATGTTGGGGGTATTTTGGTAATTTTGGGAAAAACCATAGTTGTTTAAATAAATTGAATTGTATATTTAATTTGAGGAACATTTAAATTCATGAGATTGAAGAATTTATTGATTCAATGGGGTATTTGGTTAATTAAATCACTCATCTATTTAATTGTTGAATTATTTATTTCTAAGTCTAGAAATAACTGTTTTGGGCTATCGGTAGAGGATAGTCATGATTGTTGTAGACATTGCATGTGGATTAGGGATAACTGAAACTAATTATTGGTTAAGTCATTAATCTTGACTGTTGAATTAATACAGACATTATGTGTATTGATTGTGTGTTGTATATGTTATGTGTTTACATACATTATTTTGTGTGGGAGGAGATAGGGGATGTACTCCACGGTTTAGGGGAAGATAGGGGATGGACCTCTAAACCGGATTTTGTTTGGGAGGAGATAGGGGATGGACTCCATTAGCATCACTTTTATATGTGCTTATCTATATTGAAGTGTTTTATTGATACAGCACTAAAATGTGTATCAATCTGGAAGTATGAAGTGTTTTGATATGAGCCTGAGTCTCATTTGTGTTGTTGATATTGGAAGTAATGTGAATATGTTATATAGTTCACCGTTGTAAGTTTGGCCAGGTTCTGAGCCACATTGATAATAATGGATATTGATAAGTGTCATAGACATTAGTGTCTTCAGATTGTATATTGATATAGCTGATTATCATTGTTAACCATCTATTAAGTGTTATTGCTTTATTCAATGCTTATATTTGGTTTAGTATATTTCTACTGGGCTGTGGCTCACCCTATATGGGAACATCATTTTCAGGTCCAGGTGATTCACTACCTCCAAGGACTTAGCTTGGAAGGATTTGGACAACGAAGCCTTGTCTTTAGTTCTTTGTTTTTATTTGAATTATATGTAAACATTCAAGCCTAGGGCTTTATTTGTTTTTGAGCTAGAACTCATGTTTTTGTGTCCAAGTGTTGGCTTGGCAAGATGTAATCCTGTAGGGCATTTATTTTGAATGTTATATGTAATGACTTTATTTAGGATACTCTGATGAATGAATTATGGTTTATTTTCTTACGTAATGCATCGTATTATTGTGTATGTTATGGGTTTTATTTTGAGGGCGTGACAACTTGGTATCAGAGCAAACCGGGTTTGAATACTTTGGGTACGTGGGAAGTGATTAGTATCACATTGGGTTCGTCTCGTTTGATAGAGACCTAGTGTACTGTTGTATGCTTATTTGATAACATGTTTATGTGATTATGTGGGTATGGAATGTAGTTTCTGGGATGTTGATTGGACCCTTGAGTTTCTAGTAGTCTTGTTGGAAAGGCACTTGATCACTGCTACTTCCAACCGGAACTATAGTAACACTTTGGGACTATCATTATCCGGGAATGAAATTCGTAGGTGCTTATGTGATTATGTGCTTACGTGGAATGAATTATTGTTGTTCAATGCATTAGGACGAGAGTGTTTAGCTTCGGCACATTTATTAATGTGCTAACGTCTTTGTTTCTTGTATTAGGATGTCAGGACGAGGACGCGGTAGGCGTGGTAGGCCGGGTAGGCAGGAAGTGCCTGTGCCAGAGGAGATTCCAGTAGTGGTGAGATTCCTGAAGACAGAGGGTGTTGGTCAGGCCAATGTGGCCGAGCCAGTAGGCCAGCAGGCTATGGGCGCTTTAGCCCGAGAGATAGCAGGGGCATTCAGGGAATCAGTTGGCATTCTGAGGGCTGCGAACCCAGCCCAAGTTGTTGTTGCAGATGCTGGACCTTCTTTTCTGAAGAGGGAGTTCTTCCGGTCCAATCCGGACGAATTTTTAGGTGATCCTAAAGAGCCGCTTAAGGCAGATGAATGGCTCGAACAGACAACGAAGACATTTGAGATGCTTGGCATCGAAGATGAGGGGTTGAAAGTGACCTTGGCATCGTTCCAGCTGAAGGGAGATGCGGGTCAGTGGTGGAAGTTCACTAAGGGTCGCATAGGAGCTACATGGGAGGCTTTTGTGAATGCTTTCCAGGAGAGGTTCTTATCTCCAGCAGTCAGGGAGAAGCTGAGAGACCAGTTCTGTCAGCTTAAACAGTCGAGTTCTTCAGTAGCCGAGTTTGAGGCTGCATTCACTAGTTTGTCCAGGTTTGCACCTGAGTTGGTGGCGTCTGAGGAACGCCGTTGCATTGAGTTTGAGAAGAAGTTGAGGCGCGGCCTCAAGTTGAGAATTGTTGGGTCTATGATTCGTGATTATGGGCGTCTGGTTGATGCTGCAGCCCATACGGAGATTATGATGCAGGAAGAGGAGGAAGGGCAGAAAGGCTCCAAGAGGAGTCAGGATGGCCAGGGTGATGGCAAGAGGCAGAGAGGTTTTACTCCTCAGCAGTCTCAGGGTAGCTTTTCTAGATCCACTTTTCCGATCGAAAGTGCGCCTGGGAAAGGCAGCCAGGGAGACATTACTTGTTTCAAGTGTGGCCAGTTGGGCCACAAGTCTCCAGTTTGTCCTCAGAGGGGAGGAGGGCAGAGAACAGCATCTTCTTCGGCTCGATCTCAGAGCCAGAGTCAGGGTAGAGGCCAGCCGCTCACTTGTTTTCAGTGCGGTCAGGCAGGGCACATGAAGAGGTATTGCCCGCAGTTGGGTGGCACACCTAGTGCATCAGGTTTGAGGCAGACTCAGGGTCAGCAGCCAGCTCAGTCGGGTCAGGCCTCGAGGGCCAATCAGGGGGCATCATCGTCCCAATCTGTGCAGCAGTCGTATGCTCCTAGGGGTGAGCAGGTTGATCAGAGGTCATCTGGGCGCGTGTATGCTGTTACCGCGCAGGATCTGGTACCGGCTCCATCTGTTGTGAGAGGTACCTTCTTGTTTTGCAATTCTGTTGCTAGTGTTTTGATTGATACGGGTGCATCTCATTCCTTTGTGTCTGCTGCATTTGCATCTGTTTTGGAGTTGGAGTTAGCACAGTTGGCATCTCCTATTTGCGTAGTGTCACCTCTTGGGGGTGAATTGGTCTTGAAACAAGGTGTTAGGGGTTGTGATATAGAGGTCGATGATCATAGAATCCCATTTTCTTTTGTAGTTATGCCTATGAAGGGCTTTGATGTTATCTTGGGTATGGACTGGTTATCGTCATACCGGGCAGTTATTGATTGCTACCGTCAGAGGGTCACTTGTTGTACCGTTAGCGGTGAGTGTTTCCATTTTCTGGGGGACCGGGTTGGTAGTATTTTGCCACCGGGGTATGTTTCACGAGGGTGGTGTGAGCTTAGTGGTCTACTTGCTAATATTTCGATTAGTGAGGTTGATGAGACTCAAATTGTGTTGCCTAGGGTGGTTTGTGAGTACTCGGACGTTTTTCCCGAGGATCTTGTTGGTTTGCCACCGCATCGAGAGGTTGAGTTCTCTATTGACCTAGTGCCCGGCACAGCGCCAATTTCTATGGCACCTTATCGTTTTGCCCCAGCCGAGTTAGTTGAGTTGAAGATCCAGCTCCAGGAGTTATTAGATAAGGGCTATATCCGTCCTAGTGTTTCACCATGGGGAGCGCCAGCCCTTTTTGTTAAAAAGAAAGGTGGTGCTTTGAGACTTTGTATAGATTACCGGAAGTTGAATCGGGTGACGGTTAAGAATAAGTACCCTATGCCTCGTATAGATGATTTGTTTGATCAGCTGAAGGGTTCCCGTTGTTTTTCTAAGATAGACTTGAGATCGGGTTATCATCAGTTGAGAGTCAAGGAGGAGGATATTCCAAAGACGGCATTCCGTACGCGGTATGGCCACTATGAGTTTCTGGTGATGCCATTTGGGCTCACCAATGCACCAGGTGTGTTTATGGATTTGATGAACCGGATATTCCGGGAATTTTTAGATCGTTTTGTAGTCGTCTTCGTGGACGACATCCTTATTTATTCACCTTCAGAGGAGGAGCACGAGGAACACTTGAGAGTGGTGCTTGAGTTACTTAGAGCCCATAAGCTTTATGCTAAGTTTGGGAAGTGTGAGTTCTGGCTAGAAGAGGTGAAATTCTTAGGCCATGTCGTTTCTGGGGAAGGGGTGTCGGTTGATACATCTAAGACGGAGGCAGTGCAAGACTGGGCACAGCCTAAGAGTGTGTTTGAGATCCGTAGTTTTCTGGGTTTAGCTGGGTATTATCGCCGGTTTGTGAAAGATTTCTCCAGGTTAGCTTCGCCTTTGACTAGATTGACTCGGAAGGGAGTTAAATTTGTATGGAGTGAGACTTGTGAAAAGTCGTTTCAGGAGTTGAAAGTTAGACTGACCACCGCTCCTGTATTGATTATTCCGGAGAGAGGGTTGGGTTATGCAGTCTATTGTGATGCCTCACGAGAGGGTCTGGGTTGTGTGTTAATGCAAGAAGGGAAAGTGGTTGCCTATGGTTCACGTCAATTGAAAATTCATGAGAAAAATTACCCTACGCACGACCTAGAGTTAGCAGCTGTGATATTTTCCTTGAAGATTTGGAGGCATTATCTTTATGGTGAGAAGTTCGAGGTATTCTCGGATCATAAGAGTCTGAAATATCTGTTTACGCAGAAAGACTTGGATTTGAGGCAGAGGAGGTGAATGGAGTTTATGGAGGATTATGACTTCGAGTTACATTATCATCCAGGGAAGGCCAATGTTGTGGCCGATGCCCTTAGCAGGAAATCTGTTAGTGACGTTGCTAGTATAGCCATCCGGGAGTGGGAGATGTTGGGTGCACTTGGAGAGTTCGATTTACTTCTAGGCGAATCAGTTGAGACTGCGGCATTATTTTCTGTTGTTGCACAGCCTACACTTATGACTCGAGTGTTAGAGGCTCAGAGAGGTGACCATGAGGTAGAATTCCTCCGTGAGAAGATTTTCGGTGGGAAGGTTGAGAAGGGTTTGACAGTGTATCCCGACATGAGTGTGAGATACCGAGACCGTCTGTTTGTGCCGGAGTCTTGCCGAGAGGAAGTACTCCGAGAGTTTCATCATTCGCACCTTGCGGTGCATCCAGGAGGTACTAAGATGTATCGGGATTTGGGGCGCCAGTTTTGATGGAGGGGTATGAAGACAGATGTGGCAGCTTTCGTGTCTAAGTGCCTTACTTGTTAGCAAGTGAAGGCCGAACATCAGAGGGCAGCGGGTTTGTTGCAACCCTTGCCTATTGCCGAGTGGAAGTGGGAGCATGTCACTATGGACTTCGTTGTAGGTCTTCCGAGGACTCAGCGGGGTAGTGATGCTATCTAGGTGGTTGTAGATCGGTTGACTAAGTCGGCGCACTTCATTCCTATGCGCATGAGAGATTCAGTAGATCACCTAGCTGACTTGTATATTCGGGACATAGTGAGGTTGGACGGGGTCCCAGTAACGATTGTCTCAGATAGAGATCCTCGTTTTACTGCTAGGTTGTGGCAGAGTTTGCAGAGTGCTCTAGGCACCAAGTTGACTTTTAGCACGACTTATCATCCTCAGACTGACGGGCAGTCCGAGCGTACTATTCAGATTCTTGAAGATATGCTTCGGGGTTGTGTTCTTGATTTCAGTGGGTCGTGGGAGAGGCACTTGCCTTTGGTGGAGTTTGCCTACAACAACAGTTTCCAGTCTAGTATTGGTATGGCACCGTTTGAGGCCTTGTATGGCCGACCGTGTAGATCTCCAGTTTGTTGGGCCGAGGTGGGTGATGCACCTCTTTTGGGTCCGGAGTTGGTGAGGGAAACGACGGAGAAAGTTGAGCTTATTCGTAAGAGACTTGTTACAGCCCAGAGTCGTCAGAAATCTTATGCCAACCGTAGGAGGAGACCTTTAGTGTTTGAGGTGGGTGATCATGTCTTTCTGAAGATATCACCTAGACGGGGATTGATGAGGTTTGGGAAGAGCGGGAAGTTGTCCCCTCGGTTCATTGGTCCTTTTGAGATCCTTGAGAGGATTGGCGAGGCTGCTTATCGTTTAGCTTTGCCACCGCAGTTGTCCGGAGTACACGACGTGTTTCATGTGAGTATGCTTCGGAAGTATGAGCCGGATCCATCACATGTGTTGGATTGGACTGATTTAGTGGTTGACGAGGATGTCTCGTATGAGGAGAGACCAATTCGAGTTTTGGATAGACGGGATCAAGTTTTGCGAGGCAAGACCATCTCTTTGGTAAAGGTTTTGTGGAAACATCATGGGGTGGAGGAAGCCACTTGGGAACGTGAGGTGGAAGTCCATGAGAAATATCCGGACATGTTTATTGATTTGTAATCTTGTATTTAGATTCTGTACTATTGTTGGACTTAAAGAGCTTTATATATGTCTTAAGTTGTAAAACATTGAGAATGTTTTGGTTTAATGATAGTTGTTTGAAATTTGCTTCATAATGGAAGTGGAATGTCACATTTATAGATTGGGTGTGTTTTATATATATATCATGGCATTGAATATGATATGAAAATGGGAATCATGTATATTGAAATTGTTAAAATTGGAAAGAAAATGCATAATACTGATACAGGTTGATTTATATGTTGTTTTATATATACATATTGTGAACTGCCTCTTGATAAGAGATGAAATGACCGGTTTTGGGTCAAGTGGTTTATTCGTGTATTATCATATTGTCGGAATTGGAGAAAAACCTGTTTTTGAAAAACTTATGCTTAATTTCAGGGACGAAATTCTTTAAGGAGGGGAGGTTATAGCGACCCCGGTCTTTTCCTATTTGATAATTGTATCCGGACTTGGGTTCCGTAGATTCTGTCATTATATAATTGTTGTTGTCCTTTAAATCCCTATTCTTAAGTGATAGGTTGTGTTGGGCAGGTTTGTTACAGGATGGTTGGGTCCGGAAACCAAGTGTTGCTGTTCAGTTTTTGGGTTGGTCGCTCGAGCGAGGGTTTGGTCGCTCGAGCGAGGATTGAGTTTTGTCTCTGGTGGCTCGAGCCAGGGTTTCTTCGCTCGAGCGAGCGATTGCGTCTAGTATAGACCTGAGAGCAGTGTTTCTTCGCTCGAGCGAGCTTTTCTTCGCTCGAGCGAGCGAGGTGTATGTTTCGAAGTTCTTCGCCGAGCGAGCATTCTGTCGCCGAGCATGCTTCGGGTTCTGACTGAAGCATTGCATTCTTAGCTCGAGCGCGCTTTTCTTCGCTCGGGCGAGACTTTCTTAATGTCTGTCGCTCGGCGAAGCTTTTCTTCGCTCGAGCGAGCCTGTTTAGTTTATATAGGCAGCAGCGGGTTTTTGGACAGTTTTTCATCTTCTTTTTGGATTCCAAACCCTAGGTACGACTTCTCTCTCTCCCTATTCACCTTTTCTCTTAGGTTTGATCTATTTAGAGTGCGTTTCTACCCTAGTTGCTTTATTAAAAAGGTAGTGTGGGTCGAGGGCTTCAGTTTAATCTGAACAATCTTGGAGTTGGAGCACTTTGAGTTTGGGTCATCATCTTCGTCTTCTCTTTTTGGGTTATTTCTTCGAGGTAGGGATTTCCTACTCCAATGTATACGTTTTGTTCTAAGTTCTGGCATTTTAATATGTTGGGGGTATTTTGGTAATTTTGGGAAAAACCCTAGTTTTTTAAATAAATTGAATTGTATATTTAATTTGAGGAACATTTAAATTCATGAGATTGAAGAATTTATTGATTCAATGGGGTATTTGGTTAATTAAATCACTCATCTATTTAATTGTTGAATTATTTATTTCTAAGTCTAGAAATAACTGTTTTGGGCTATCGGTGGAGGATAGTCGTGATTGTTGTAGACATTGCATGTGGATTAGGGATAACTGAAACTAATTATTGGTTAAGTCATTAATCTTGACTGTTGAATTAATACAGACATTATGTGTATTGATTGTGTGTTGTATATGTTATGTGTTTACATACATTATTTTGTGTGGGAGGAGATAGGGGATGTACTCCACGGTTTAGGGGAAGATAGGGGATGGACCTCTAAACCAGATTTTGTTTAGGAGGAGATAGGGGATAGACTCCATTAGCATCACTTTTATGTGTGCTTATCTATATTGAAGTGTTTTATTGATACAGCACTAAAATGTGTATCAATCTGGAAGTATGAAGTGTTTTGATATGAGCCTGAGTCTCATTTGTGTTGTTGATATTGGAAGTAATGTGAATATGTTATATAGTTCACCGTTGTAAGTTTGGCCAGGTTCTGAGCCACATTGATAATAATGGATATTGATAAGTGTCATAGACATTAGTGTCTTCAGATTGTATATTGATATAGCTGATTATCATTGTTAACCATCTATTAAGTGTTATTGCTTTATTCAATGCTTATATTTGGTTTAGTATATTTCTACTGGGCTGTGGCTCACCCTATATGGGAACATCATTTTCAGGTCCAGGTGATTCACAACCTCCAAGGACTTAGCTTGGAAGGATTTGGACAACGAAGCCTTGTCTTTAGTTCTTTGTTTTTATTTGAATTATATGTAAACATTCAAGCCTAGGGCTTTATTTGTTTTTGAGCTAGAACTCATGTTTTTGTGTCCAAGTGTTGGCTTGGCATGATGTAAGCCTGTAGGGCATTTATTTTGAATGTTATATGTAATGACTTTATTTAGGATACTCTGATGAATGAATTATGGTTTATTTTCTTACGTAATGCATCGTATTATTGTGTATGTTATGGGTTTTATTTTGAGGGCGTGACAGGACACCAAATGAATTGTTCACTTTTAATAATAGTATAGATAGATAGATATGAGCTAAAATATTTAATATATTTGAAAATAATATTTTTGATTTTTTTATAGAAAAATGTCAAAAAGTAGTATGAATGGGAATTAATTTTAACAAAAATGTTTCGTAGCCCGAATTTGTGTGACACGAATGACTCGAATGTATCAAAACGACATCATTTTACCCCCAAAATGATGTCATTTTGAGACATTCGAGCCATTCAGGCTATGAAAATTCGGGCAACTAATCATTGTTGTTTAATTTTAAATATGTCCAATCTATAAAAATATTGAAAAAATCTTTTTTTTTTATTAAATAAAACAAGCTTTGATGTAATGTACAAAAGAATGGGAACGCCAAATAGACCTTTAACCTTTGTTGTTGTTGTTGTTTTTTTTTTTTTTTTTTTTTTAAAGTTAAATTTAACAATATTATTACATTAACCATATTTTTTAATCACATTTTATTCGCCATGATAAGAACTCGCAAATATTCAACCTAAGAGTTTATCTCGTAGAGTGGTGTCTTTTATAAGACTCAAGTTTCTTATACTAATATCTATCTATCTATCTATCTATCTATCTATCTATCTATAAGGAAAATGATCATTTTAGTAAGGAGTCTTGTGAGAGTTTCAATATCTCATACTTTTTCTTGATTTTCTTAATTTTAAATAATTAAGAAAATCTCCATTAGCTAGCTTTTATTTGATAATCTCACATCGAGAAAAGAATGAAAAAAATGAGTTGTTTTACTCATATAAAGAGAATCTTATACTCCCATCCCATTTAATGAGGAGCGTTGTGAGAGTTTCAATATCTCATACTAATTTTCTTGATTTTCTTAATTTTAAACAATTAAGAAAATCTCCATTGGCTAGCTTTTATTTGATAATCCCACATTGGGAAAAGAAGAAAAAAAAGAGTTATTTTACTCATATAAAGTGAATCTTATACTCCCATCCCATTTAATATTGTAGTATTGTGCATGTTTCAATTCAATATAGTTTAAATTTTAAAAGTTTTAATTAATTAATTATGACTTAGCCGATTACGCTAAATCATTTTTTATTTGATTGATTTGTTGGTTGAACCACGATTTTAGCGGTTTTATCAAAATATGTTGATTAGATTTGTTTGATTTGAAATAAACTAAAGATGGATCTGATTAAAGATTGAAAGACTGAGATTACTTGATTAGAAAGAAACTTTTCGTACAAATAATTGTTAACTTTTATTTTAAAATCTCACATCAGAAAAAGAAAAAAAAAATGAATTGTTTCACTTATATACGGTGAATCTTAATAGTGTAGTATTGTGTATACTTCAATTCAAGACAGTTTAAATTTTAAAATTAAAATAACTTTTAAAATTTTTAATTAATTAATTTTTGTATAAGTTGGTTGGTCATTTGACCTAACCGATTAGGCTGAACTATAGCGATCCCGGGTTTTACCCCTTTATGTACAATAATCCGGACTTGGTTCCGTGGATGTTGGTTGTTGATTATGTCTTGTTTCCGTCCTTCAATACTATGTATTTGAGTTATAGGATGTGATGGGCAGGTTTGTTACAGATTGATTGTGTTTGGGAGCAAATGGCTGCTGCCCAGAATTTTGGTCCTTCGCTCGAGCGAGAAGTTTGTCGCTCGAGCGAGCTCTTTGCTTTTTGTCCTTCGCTCGAGCCAGTGTTTCTTCGCTCGAGCGAGAGTTGAGTTTTGTGTCTGGCGGCTCGAGCCAGGCTTCCTTCGCTCGAGCGTGCGTTTGTGTCTGGTTCTGGACTTGAGAGCTGCATTTCTTGGCTCGGGCGAGCTTTTCTTCGCTCGAGCGAGCATTCTGTCGCTCGAGTGTGCTTCTGGGTTGCAGACCAGAAGCTTCGAGTTGTTGGCTCGAGCGAGACTTTCTTTGCTCGAGCGAGGGTTTCTTGTGTTTGGTCGCTCGAGTGACCAACTCTTCGCTCGAGCGAACTTGTTGTGTATCAGCAGGCAGCAGCGGGTTACACTTAGCTTTTTTCATCCTCTTTTGTTTTCAAACCCTAGATCTGTCATCTCTCTCTCTCTCTCTACAAACCTTCTCTCTAGGTTTTCATCTCCCTCTAGTGTGAATCTACCCTAAGTCCTTTGTAAGAAAGGTAGAGGGTGTCTTGGGCTTCATTTTAATCTGAAAGTTTGGCGATTTGGAGCATTTTGGTTTTTGATCTTCTTCTCCGTTTGAGCTCTAACTTCGAGGTAGGCATATCCTACTCCATCTTATGAGCTTTGTCTTTAAATTTTGGCATTTTTATATGTTGGGGGTTGTTGGGTAATATTGAGAAAGTTTGGGGTCTTTGTGTAATTTACAAAAGATGGGAGGTTTTATATATAAACCCATATGCATGTTTGACATAGAGAAATGAGATTAATGTTGGATTATTGATGAAAATGGAACCTTAGGGTTGATATGTGAATTATGGGAAAATGCCCTAATTATTATGATAAATTAATTTGTATAATTAATTTTAAGAAATGAGAAATTGAATTGGGAATATTGAAATTGGAAATGTGTGGGGTTAAATAGTGTAGTTGGATTAGTTTATCGCCCACCTAGATAAAATGTTGATGTTATATCCATTTGGGTCATTTATTTTCTGTTTAGAAACAACAGCTTTGGGCTATCGGTGGAGGATAGTCTTGATTGTTGCAGACAATGCATGATGATTAGGCAAACTAAAACTAATCAATTGAGTATGTCATCGAATATGGCAGTTGGGATAATACATCAAATTTATGTATTAATTGAACATGTATATGATAAACCTTTATATGCATTGTGTTGTGTGGGAGGAGATAGGGGATGTACTCCACGGTTTAGGGGAAGATAGGGGATGGACTCCAAAATCGGACTTTGTTTGGGAGGAGATAGGGGATGTACTCCAGTGATACAGCAAATATGTGTATCTATTGAGGTGTTGATATAGCAAATCTGTATATCATATATGAAGTGTGGAAGTGTTTATTTGAGAATGATACAGCAATTAAGTGTATCTAATGTGAAGTAAGAATGTTTAATATGAGTTGTTATCCCATTTGAAATGGATGTATTGTTAATAAGAGATGTAATCTCAATTGAATTATCTGGCCAGGTTCTGAGCCACGTTTATGAAATGAGTTGACAAGTAGAAGAAAACGAAATGTAACATGGACATGATTGTCATGAAAGCGGTAATATGATGTATGTTGGTATATAAGTTTGGACTATCTATCGAATGCCATCATTTGTCATTGTTTATAGCTGGTTTAGTATAATTCTACTGGGCTGTGGCTCACCCTATATGGGACATCATTTTCAGGTACAGATGGTATGCCACCTCCAAGGACATAGCTTGGAAGGCTAGAGGCAGCCAGACTTTTTTTGTTGTTTTGCTTTCTTATGACGTATTACATGTAAATTCAAGCCAAGGGCTTAATATGTATTGAGTTAGTACTCGCTTCTTGTATCCAAGTGTTGGCTTGGAAAGTTGTAAGCCCATAGGGCCTTTACTTTTGTTGTCAACATGTAATACATTTTGTAATGAACTACTCTGATAAATAGAAGGATGTTATTTCTCGTATATCAATGCATGTCAATAATGGTGGGTTTTATGTTTTTTTTAGGGCGTTACAACTTGGTATCAAAGCATACCGGGTTCGAATACTTTGGGTACGTGGGAAGTGGTTAGCACCACAATGGGTTCGTCTCGCTTGATAGAGACTTAGATATAATGTTATGTGCTTATGTGATAACATGTTTATGTGACTATTTAGGTATGGAATGTAGTTTCTAGGATGTTGACTGGATCCTTGGGTTTCTGGGAGTCCTATTGGAAAAGCACTTGATCAATGCTATTTCTAACTGGAACTCTAGCAACGCCTCGGGACTGTCACCATCCAGGAATGAAATTCGTAAGTGCTTATGTGATTATGTGCTTACGTGGAATGAATTACTGTTGTCCAATGCATTAGGACGCGAGTGAAATAGCTTCGGCACATTTGTGAATGTGCTAATGTTCCTTGTTACCTTTATTAGGATGTCAGGACAAGGAAGAGGACGTGGAGGTAGACGTGGTAGGCGTGGTAGGCAGGAGACGCCTTTACCGGACGATATTCCGGCGCAGCAGGAGGGGGTTGGCCAGGCCAATGTGGCCGAGCCAGCAGGTCAGCAGGCTATGGGCATCTTAGCTCGAGAGATAGCAGGAGCTTTGAGGGAGTCCATGGGTGTTCTCAGAGCTAAGAATCCAGTGCAGGCTCAGGTTGTTGATGCAGGGCCTTCCTTTCTGAAGAGGGAGTTCTTCCGGTCTAATCCGGCTGAGTTTTTGGGGGATCCGAAAGAGCCACTTAAGGCTGATGAGTGGCTGGAGCAGATGACTAAGACGTTTGAGATGCTTGGCATCGAGGACGGGGCGTTGAAGGTGACCTTGGCATCTTTCCAGCTTAAGGGGGATGCGGGTCAGTGGTGGAAATTCATGAGGGGCCGTATTGGTGGTACTTGGAAGGCGTTTGTGGATGCTTTCCAGGAGAAGTTTTTGTCTCCCGCTGTTAGGGAGAAGTTGAGAGACCAGTTCTGCCAGCTTAAGTAGATGGGTTCATCAGTAGCCGAGTTTGAGGCTGCATTTACTAGCTTATCCAGGTTCGCACTTGAGTTGGTGGCGTCTGAGGAACGCCGTTGTTTGGAGTTTGAGAAGAAGATGAGGCACGGCCTCAAGATGAGAGTTGGGGGTTCTATGACCCGAGAGTATGGGCGCCTTGTTAATGTAGCAACCCATATGGAGATTATGATGCATGAGGAGGATGAGAGATTGAGAGGCTCCAAGGGGAGTCAGGATGGCCAAGGTGATGGCAGGAGATAGAGGGGTCCTAACCCTCAGCAGTCTCAGGGCGGTTTTGCTAGATCTACCTTTCCAGTGCCGAGTGCAGGTTCTGGGAGAGACAGCCAGGGAGACATCACTTGTTACAAATGTGGTCAGCTGAACCACAAGTCTCCAGCTTGCCCACAAAGGGGAGGAGGTCAGAGAGCTGCTTCATCTTCGGCTCGACCTCAAAGCCAGAGTCAGGGTAGAGGTCAGCCACTGTCTTGTTATCAGTGTGGTCAGGCGGGGTACCTGAAGAGGTTCTGCCCGCAGTTGAGTGCCACATCGGGGGCGTCTGGTTCTAGGCAGACGCAGAGCTTTCAGCTAGCACAGTCAGTTCAGGCCTCGAGGGCCACTCAGGGAGCTTTGTCGTCCCAGTCTGTGCAGCAGTCTTTTGCTCCTAGGGGTGAGTAAGTAAAGCAGAGACCTTCAGGGCGCGTATATGCTGTTACCGCGTAGGATCTTGCACCTGCTCCATCAGTTGTGAGAGGTACCTTCTTATTTTGCAACTCGGTTGCTAATGTGTTGATTGATACGGGTGCATTCCATTCTTTTATATCTGCTGCATTTGCATCTGTTTTGGGGCTGGAGTTGGTACAGTTAGCATCTCCTATATGTGTTGTATCACCTGTTGGGGGTGAGTTGGTTTTGAAACAGGGGTGTCGGGGCTGTGATATAGAGGTCGCTGACCGCCGGCTTCCGTTTTCTTTTGTAGTTATGCCTATATCGGGTTTTGATGTTATTTTGGGTATGGACTGGCTATCTTCATACCAGGCTGTTATTGATTGTTACCACCAGAGGGGCACAGTATGTACCGTGGACAGGGATTGTTTCCATTTCTTGAGGGATCGGGTTGGTAGTGTTTTGCCACCGGTGTATGATTCGCGAGGGCGGAGTGAGCTTAGTGGTCTTCTTGCTAGCCTTTTGAGTAGTGAGTGTGATAAGACCCAGACTGTATTGCCGAGAGTGGTTTGTGAGTATTCGGATGTTTTTCCCGAGGATCTTGTTAGCTTACCACCTCATCGAGAGATTGAGTTCTCTATTGACTTAGTGCCCGGCACGACGCCGATTTCTATGGCACCTTATCGTTTTGCCCCAGCCGAGTTAGTTGAGTTGAAGATCCAGCTCCAGGAATTACTGGATAAGGGCTTTATTCGTCCTAGTGTTTCGCCGTAGGGAGCACCGGCCTTCTTTGCTAAAAAAGAAAGATGGTTCCTTGAGACTTTGTATCGACTACCGGAAGTTGAATCGGGCTACGGTCAAGAATAAGTACCCTATGCCCCGTATTGATGATTTGTTTGACCAATTGAAGGGTTCCCGTTGTTTCTCTAAGATAGACTTGAGATCGGGTTACCACTAGTTGAGGGTCAGGGAGGAGGATATTCCCAAGACGGCATTCCGTACACGGTATGGCCATTATGAGTTTCTGGTGATGCCTTTTGGGCTCACCAATGCACCGGCAGTGTTTATGGATTTGATGAATCGGATATTCTGGGAATTCCTAGATCGTTTTGTAGTCGTTTTCGTGGACGACATTCTGATTTATTCACCTTCTGAGGAGGAGCACGAGGAACACTTGAGAGTGGAGCCTGAGTTGCTGAGAGCCTATAGGCTGTATGCCAAATTTGGGAAGTGTGAGTTCTGGCTAGGGGAAGTCAAGTTCTTAGGCCATGTGGTTTCTGGGGAAGGGGTGTCTGTTGATACATCCAAGATTGAGGCAGTGCAAGATTGGGCACAGCCTAAGAGTGTGTTCGAGATCCGCAGTTTTCTGGGATTAGCTGGGTATTACCGCCAGTTTGTGAAGGATTTCTCCAGGCTAGCTTCGCCGTTGACTAGATTGACTCAGAAGGGAGTCAAATTTGTATGGAGTGAAACTTGTGAAAAGTCATTCCAAGAGCTGAAAGTGAGATTGACCACTGCTCCGGTCTTGATTATTTCGAAGAGAGGGCTGGGTTATGCGGTTTATTGTGATGCTTCACGAGAGGGTTTGGGTTCTGTGTTGATGCAAGAGGGGAAAGTGGTGGCCTATGGCTTACGTCAGTTGAAAATACACGAGAAGAATTACCCTACACATGACTTAGAACTTGCAGCTGTGATCTTTGCCTTGAAAATCTAGAGGCACTACCTTTATGGTGAGAGATTCGAGGTGTTCTCGGATCATAAGAGCTTGCAATATTTGTTTACACAAAAGGACTTGAACTTGAGGTAGAGGAGGTGGATGGAGTTTATTGAGGATTATGACTTCGAGTTGCATTACCATCCAAGGAAGGCCAATGTTGTAGCCGATGCCCTTAGCAGGAAATCCATTAGTGATGTAGCTTGTATAGCCATCCGGGAGTGGGAGATGTTGGGGGCACTTGGCGAGTTTGATTTGCTTCTGGGCGAATCCGTTGAGGCTGCGGCCTTGTTTTCTGTTATTGCGCAGCCTACACTTGTGACTCGAGGGTTAGAGGCACAGAGAGGTGACCTTGAGGTAGAATCCCTCCTAGAGAAGATCTCCAATGGGAAGGTTGAGAAGGGTTTGACGGTGTATCCCGACCTGAGTGTGAGATACCGAGACCGTTTGTTTGTGCCGAAGTCTTGCCGAGAGGAGGTACTCCAAGAGTTTCACCATTCACGCCTTGCGGTGCATCCGGGAGGCACTAAGATGTATCGTGATTTGGGTCGCCAGTTCTGGTGGCGGGGTATGAAGAAGGATGTAGTGGTTTTCGTGTCTAAGTGCCTTACTTGTCAGCAAGTGAAGGCCGAACATCAGAGGCCAGCGGGTTTGTTACAACCCTTGCCTATTGCTGAATGGAAATGGGAGCATGTCACTATGGACTTTGTTGTAGGTCTTCCGAGGACTCAGCGGGGTAGTGATGCTATTTGGGTGGCTGTAGACCGGTTGACTAAGTCGACGCACTTCATTCCTATGCGCGTGAGAGATTCGGTAGATCATCTTGCCGACTTACATATTCGCGACATAGTGAGGTTGCACGGGGTCCCAGTGTCGATCGTCTCAGATAGGGATCCACGCTTTACTGCTAGGTTGTGGCAGAGTTTGCAGAGTGCCTTTGGCACTAGATTGACCTTTAGCATGGCTTATCATCCTCAGACTGACGGGCAGTCCGAGCGTACTATTCAGATCCTTGAGGATATGCTTCGGGGTTGTGTTCTTGACTTTAGTGGGTCGTGGGAGAGGCACTTGCCCTTGGTGGAGTTTGCCTACAACAACAGTTTTCAGTTTAGTATCGGTATGTCACCGTTTGAGGCCTTGTATGGCCGACCGTGTAGGTCTCCGATTTGTTGGGCCGAGGTGGGTGATGCACCTTTGTTAGGCCCAGAGTTGGTGAGGGAAACGACGGAGAAAGTTGAGCTTATCCGTAGGAGTCTTGTTACAGCCCAGAGTCATCAGAAATGTTATGCCGACCGTAGGAGGAGAACTTTGGTATTTGAGGTGGGTGATCATGTCTTTCTGAAGATATCACCTAGGCGGGGATTGATGAGATTTGGGAAGAGTGGGAAGTTGTTCTCTCGATTTATTGGCCCTTTTGAGATCCTTGAGAGGATTGGCGAGGTTGCATATCGTTCAGCTTTGTCGCCGCAGTTGTCCGGAGTTCATGACGTGTTTCATGTGAGTATGCTTCGGAAGTATGAGCCAGATCCATCGCATGTATTGGATTGGACCGACTTAGAGGTAGATGAGGATGCCTCGTATGAGGAAAGACCGGTACGGGTCTTGGATAGGCGGGATCAAGTCTTGCAAGGCAAGACCATTCCCTTGGTAAAAGTTTTGTGGAAACATCACGAAGTGGAGGAAGCCACTTGGGAACGTGAGTTGGAGGTCCGAGAGAAATATCCGGATCTATTTGTGGATGTTTGAGCATATGTTATATATATTGTTGTATTATTGAACCTTAAGAGTATTGAATATATCTTAGGTTGTAAAACATCGTATATGTTTTGGTTTAATAGAAGTATTTTGAAACTTCACTCGAAATGGAAGTTTAATGTAACATTGCATATATTGAATATATATTGTAGAAATGAACATGTATCATGAATATTGAATATGATATGGAATTAGAAATCTTGTATGTCGAAAATGGTTGGACTTGGAAGAAATGCATGTTGATAATGCACATTGTAATATATACTGTGAGATGCCTCTTGATAAGAGATGGAATGACCGGTAATGGGTCAAGTTATTGAATGTTGAAGTGTAATATTGTTTAAAAAAAAATTGAGAAAAACTTGTTTTTGAAAACTTGTGCTAATTTCAGGGACGAAATTCTTTAAGGGGGGGAGGTTATAGCGATCCCGGGTTTTACCCCTTTATGTACAGTAATCCGGACTTGGTTCCGTGGATGTTGGTTGTTGATTATGTCTTGTTTCCGTCCTTCAATACTATGTATTTGAGTTATAGGATGTGATGGGCAGGTTTGTTACAGATTGGTTGTGTTTGGGAGCAAATGGTTGCTGCCCAGAATTTTGGTCCTTCGTTCGAGCGAGAAGTTTGTCGCTCGAGCGAGCTCTTTGCTTTTTGTCCTTCGCTCGAGCCAGTGTTTCTTTACTTGAGCGAGAGTTGAGTTTTGTGTCTGGTGGCTCGAGCTAGGCTTCCTTCGCTCGAGCATGCGTCTGCATCTAGTTCTGGACCTGAGAGTTGCATTTCTTGGCTCGAGCGAGCTTTTCTTCTCTCAAGCGAGCGAGTTGTTCTTCGCTCGAGCGAGCATTCTGTCGCTCGAGCTTGCTTCTGGGTTGCAGACCTGAAGCTTCGAGTTGTTGGCTCGAGCGAGGGTTTCTTGTGTCTGGTCGCTCGAGCGAGCTTGTTGTATATCAGCAGGCAGCAGTGTGTTAAACTTAGCATTTCTCATCCTCTTTTGTTTTCAAACCCTAGATCTGTCATGTCTCTCTCTCTCTACAAACCTTCTCTCTAGGTTTTCATCTCCCTCTAGTGTGAATCTACCCTAAGTCCTTTGTAAGAAAGGTAGAGGGTGTCTTGGGCTTCGTTTTAATCTAAAAGTTTAGCGATTTGGAGCATTTTGGTTTTTTGTCTTCTTCTCCGTTTGAGCTCTAACTTTGAGGTAGGGATATCCTACTCCATCTTATGAGCTTTGTCTTTAAATTTTGGCATTTTGATATGTTGGGGGTTGTTGGGTAATATTGAGAAAGTTTGGGGTCTTTGTGTAATTTACAAAAGATGGGAGGTTTTATATATAAACCCATATGCATGTTTGACATAGAGAAATGAGATTAATGATGGATTATTGATGAAAATGGAACCTTAGGGTTGATATGTGAATTATGGGAAAATGCCCTAATTATTATGATAAATTAATTTGTATAATTAATTTTAAGAAATGAGAAATTGAATTGGGAATATTGAAGTTGGAAATGTGTAGGGTTAAATGGTGTAATTGGATTAATTTATCGCTCACCTAGATAAAATGTTGATGTTATATCCATTTGGTACATTTATTTTCTGTTTAGAAATAACTGCTTTGGGCTATCGGTGGAGGATAGTCTTGATTGTTGTAGACAATGCATGATGATTAGGCAAACTAAAATAATCAATTGAGTATGCCATCGAATATGGTGGTTGGGATAATACATCAAATTTATGTATTGATTGAACATGTATATGATAAACCTTTATATGCATTGTGTTGTGTGGGAGGAGATAGGGGATGTACTCCACAGTTTAGGGGAAGATAGGGGATGGACTCCTAAACTGGACTTTGTTTAGGAGGAGATAGGGGATGTACTCTAGTGATACAGCAAATATGTGTATCTATTGAGGTGTTGATATAGCAAATCTGTATATCATATATGAAGTGTGGAAGTGTTTATTTGAGAACGATACAACAATTATGTATATCTAATGTGAAGTAAGAATGTTTAATATGAGTTGTTATCCCACTTGAAATGGATGTATTGTTAATAAGAGATGTAATTTCAATTGAATTATCTGGCCAGGTTCTGAACCACGTTTATGAAATGAGTTGACAAATACAAGAAAATGAAATGTAACATGGACATGATTGTCATGAAAGCGGTAATATGATGTATGTTGGTATATAAGTTTGGACTATCTATCGAATGCCATCATTTGTCATTGTTTATAGCTGGTTTAGTATAATTCTACTGGGCTGTGGCTCACCCTATATGGGACATCATTTTCAGGTACAGATGGTATGCCACCTCCAAGGACATAGCTTGGAAGGCTAGAGGCAGCCAGACTTTTTTTGTTGTTTTGCTTTCTTATGACGTATTACATGTAAATTCAAGCCAAGGGCTTAATATGTATTGAGTTAGTACTCGCTTCTTGTATCCAAGTGTTGGCTTGGAAAGTTGTAAGCTCATAGGGCCTTTACTTTTGTTGTCAACATGTAATACATTTTGTAATGAACTACTCTGATAAATAGAAGGATGTTATTTCTCGTATATCAATGCATGTCAATAATGGTAGGTTTTATGTTTTTTTTTTTTAGGGCGTTACATGAACCATCATATTGATTTTATTAATTTTAAACAATTAAAAAAAAATTCCATTGGCTAACTTCCATTTAAACATATAAAAATAAAACTCTAATTAGTTTATGATTTATTTTATAATCCCACATCGAGAGAAAAAGAAAATGCAAAGTTTGTTCCACTATGGCCCTGTTTGTTAGAGATTATTTTCAGCTTTCAGCTTAATTTAAGCTGTTTTGATATGTTTGGTTTAGCTTATGCTTATAGCTTATAGCTTTGTGGAAGTCAGAAATCAGCTTATTCTTTGAGTGGGGCAGGAGATGCTTTGAGAATAAGCTGGAAATCAGCTTAAGCTGAAAGTTATAAGCTATAAGCTGTTTGGGCATAAGCTATAAGCAGTTTCCCACAGCTCTACCAAACAGGGCCTATATTATATAAGAAAATTGGGGTTTTAGGAAGAAGTCTTCTAGGAACTCCAAACTCTTATTCTAAAATTATTGAATTTTCTTAATTTTAAACAATTAAGAAAATTTCGGTTGGCTAGCTTTCATTTATCTTTTATTTTACAATCCCACATTGGAAGAAAAAAAAAATGGTAAATTATTTCACTTACATAAAGTGAATCTTATGCTCCCATTTATATAAACAAAATGAGATTTTTAGTAAGAAGCCCTATGATCAATATCTCATACTCATATTTTTTTGATTTTCTTAATTTTAAACAATTAAGAAAATTCTCATTGATTAGCTTCCATTTAACTTTTATTTTACAGTCCCACATAGTCTTGATTTTAAAAATAATTTTGTATGAGATTTTGAAACTCTCATAATATTTAACTTTAAAATAATTACAATCTCACATCGAGAAAAGAAATAAAAAAGTGAGTTGTTTCACTTATATAAAGTGTTACAATCTCACATCGGAAAAGAAAAAAAAAAGAGTTGTTTCACTTATATAAAAAGAATCTTATAAATGGAGTTTTAAAAGAGAAGCATTCTAGAAGCTCCAAACTCTCATTCTAAAATTATTGAATTTTCTTAATTTTAAAAAATTAAGAAAATTTTCATTAGCTAGCTTCCATTTACCTTTTATTTTACAATCCCAAATTGGGAAGAAAACAAAGAAGGAAAAAGTGAATTGTTTCATTTATATAAAGTGAATCTTATGCTCCAATTTATCTAAATTATTGAAATTTCTTAATTTTAAACAATTAAGAAAATTCACATTGGTTAGTTTCCGTTTAACTTTTATTTTACAATCCCATATCGGGAAAAAAAGGAAAAAGTGAATTGTTTCACTTATATAAAGTGAATCTTGTGCTCTCATTTATATAAGCAAAAAAAGATTTTTAGTTAGAATCCCTATAATCAATATCATTTTTTTTTATTTTCTTAATTTTAAACAATTAAGAAAATCTCCATTGGTTAGCTTCCATTTAACTTTTATTTTATAATCCTACATAGACGTTTTGATTTTAAAGATAATTTTGTATAAAATTTTGAAACTCTCATAATATTTAACTTTAAAATAATTGCAATCCCATGTCGAGAAAATAAATAAAAAGTGAGTTGTTTCACTTATATAAAGTGAATCTTACACTCTCATTTAATATTATAGTATTGTGCATGTTTCAATTCAAGATGGTTTAAATGTTAAAATAAAATTTAAAGGTTTTAATTAATTAATTAATTTTGTTGTAAATTGATTGGTCTTTTGACTTAGCCGATTAGGCTGAATCATTTTCGGTTTGACTTGACTGATTCACTGGTTTGACCACGGATTTAATTGTTTTATCAAAATATATTGCTTAGATTTGTTTAATTTCAAATAAATTAAGACTGACCTTATTAAAAATTGAACGATTGAGATTACTTGATTAGAAATGAACTTCCCGTCTAGACAACTGGTAACTTTTATTTTACAATCTCACATTAGTAAAAGGAGGAAAAAATAAGTTGCTTCATTATATAAATCTTTTGCTCCCATTTAATATTGCAGTGTTGTGTATGTTTCAGTTCAAGACAGTTTAAATTTTAAAATTAAAATAAAATTTAAAAGTTTTAATTAAGTAATTTTTGTATAAGTTGGTTAGTCTTTTGACTGCGATTTTAATTCGCTGGTTTAACTGCGATTTTAGCGGTTTTATTAAAATATATTGGTTAAATTTGTTTGATTCGAAATAAATTATAGATTGACCTACTTAAAGATTAAACGGCTAAGATTGCTTGATTCAAAATAAATTTCCCGCCAAAACAATTGTTAATTTTTAAATAATTAAGAAAATCTCCATTGGCTAACTTTCATTTAACTTTTATTTTATAATTTCACATCGAGAAAAGAAGAAAAAAGTGAATTGTTTCACTTACATAAAGTGAATCTTATGCTCCCATTTATATAAGCAAAAGGATATTTTTAGTGAGAAGTTTTATGATCAATATCTTATACTAATTTTTTTTTTCTTAATTTTAAACAATTAAGAAAATCCTGATTGACTAGCTTCTATTTAATTTTTATTTTACAAATATAAAAAATTTAAATATAATTATCATATTTTGATTAAATAATATATTATTTTATTCTGTGCATAACACGGGTGATATACTAGTTGGATATTAATGAGATTCATGCAAAATCCATTAAAAACTTCGTTTCACTTTAATAGATAATTGAGTTGATAGGTATAAAAAAAATAAAAAATAAAAAAACCAATTAATTTATGATTCCTCTTTCATTTATATGTTAAAATTGAATGAATGTGACATTTCTTTTGTTCATGTTAAAACTACATATAAATATATATATATATATATTTGTATTAATTTAGTATTAAATATTGATTTATTTCTCATTTTTAAATTAAAATATGACAAGATAGGTGAACCAATAGTAATTCCGTCCATATCTTGTTATCATCCTTTGCATTGTTATCACCAAAGGGTGGGGGCCACGGCCACCCTTAGTCCATGAGTAGTTTCGTCCCAATCCTTACTCCTAAACTACCTTTCAAAGACATGATAGATGACTTTGTGCCCCTTTGGAATTTTATGCATTTATTTTCTTCAATATCATTTTCAATTATTTTGTTGCATTCATAAAGTTTTCAACAAATACGGCTTGAATTATATCCATTTGACTCCGAACCGGTCTTTACGACACTGGTTCACCATCTGCAGTATTAATAGGAACTAATTAGTAGCAACCAACTAATAGTAAAAATGAGACTTAATTTTCTATAATAAATATTTGTTAATTTAGTAAATATATGAATATTTCAATAAAAAAAAAGTTGTAGAGTGTGTTACGACTTACATGTGTGTTAGTTGAGAATGAGATTCACTTGTGTTAAATATAAGACATAACTGGAAAATTTTATAACACATTTTTAAAAAGCGTGTACCATACTATCATATATCTTAATTATAATTTTTGTGGCCTTTGATTATGACTCGTTTGGGATGCAAATTTGAGACATTTTTTTTTAACACAATTTGTGACTAATTAGTTAATAAAGATAAAATATGCTATTTTAGCTAATAGGATAAAATCATATCCAAACTATAATCAATTTATTTTTTCTCTAACAACCATTGAATCAATTACAAAAAAAGTCAATTAACATTCCAAACACAAATTTTTTAGCCAGAATAAAATAATCAAATAGCGAAAAAGTCAGATTAAAAAAGTTCATGCCAAACATTTTTATTTCCTATCATTACTCAAATTTATGATCTAAACACAACCATAGTGATCCTCTTCCACCATTTCTGATTGAGCACATGCGAAGGGATATGAGCTTAATCAATATTGTAATAATTATTTAATAATCAAGTTATTTAAACGGTAGAAAAAATATTTTAAATATGTCTCAATCAGACCTTCCCTCATGTGGAAACCATCTTAACACCTTCTTATCGGCCCCCCCAACAATGAAACCCTGGTTCTGCCAGCATAGGAGTAGTTTATTCTCTTTAGGAGTAGTTTTAATTTAATGGTTTTGTAATCGTTTTTTGGTTCTTGTAATTAGTAAAAAAAAATTTCTTGGTTCTTTTGTATTTTTGTTTTTGTTATTGTTCAAATCTTTGTAACAAGTAATAATTTTAGCAATACAATATCAATTTTTAGTTTGTTTCTCTCTGTTGATAACCTCCAAAAAGGTTCTTGAATCTGTCAAAACATAGGACACAAACCACAATTGCATGATCTGTTTGTTATTGTGAAATTTTGGTTTTCCTGTTGAATCCATTTTGTCGATTTGATCGAAATCAGATTTTTGCTAACAAAGGGGCATAATGAATGATGATTGGTGAGAGAGTATGAGCACGTGATACTCCGGGACTATTGTATAATTTTCCTGTGGGGGTTTTACGAAATCAAAAATAAATTAATTAATTAAAATAAGTGTGTTTATATATTTATTTGGACAAAATTATCATTTGGCAAGTGACGAAAATAGCCAAAATATTAAAAAGTCACTACAAGTTGTCACATCAATCTTCTTACTTTTTAGCACATCTTAAAAAGTTAAAAAGTTAATTTAAATAGTCAATTCTCAAACCAATCCTTAGTGAAAAGCTCCTAATGTAAAAGGCATAAATTCATAAATTCTTTTCAAATAAGTTTTGATGTATGGCAAATTGCACTTTTTATCCTTGAATTTTCATTCAAAATTTTACTTTTTATTCTTCCTCTTCTAATTGCAACAATTAAGTTTTCAAATTTCAACATGTATTTTAATATGGGCCTTCTTTTATTCCATCGTTTAAAATTTGAGTGAAAATTAAAACAAGAGGACTCAAATAAAATTTTAATAAAAGTTAAAAGATGAATGATGGAATTTTTCATACTTTTTTTTTTTCATTTTAATGTTCCTAAGATGCGCTCATGCGGCTCTTGCATGATCACTTTATGTTCAATTTTTAACAATAGGTGACAGAATTTAAAGTTCGAGGAATTAATTATACTGAAAGACTAAAGTAAAATTTATGTAAAAAATTGAGGATAAAAACTATAGGCTATGGTTTCTCTCTAGTTCTCTATTGGATTGGAGAGGTATTGTTGGGTTTTGTGGGCTCACTTTTGGGCCCCATTTCGATAATCCGAACCGTTCACATTTTAGGATTCGTTGAACACATCATCCCTATAAAAAATCAATTTGTATGGAAAAACGAATGGTGAAGAAATAAACGCTTCATACAAAATTGATCTGAACACGGGATTTCCGCTATCCAATTGAATTGATTTTTTGCAGGGATAATATGCTCGATGAACCTTAAAATGTAAACGGTTCGGATTATTGAAATGTGACCTAAAAGTGGACCCACTGAATCGGACTGAAAGGTCCAATCCTATTACGGACTAGAGACAATCGAATCCCAAAAGTATAATCAATCAATGTATCACACCACTTATTTTGGTTTTCTTAAAACCTAAATGACAAGCAACCTAAATGACAAGCGAACTGAGGGAGCATCTAAATGCATACCAAAATAATTGTTTGATACCTTATTTTTTAACACCATTTTAAATGATGAAAAGTGACAAAACCCTAGTTACAACCAATTCTATGGGAGTGCTGCTATTAGCACCCCATCAATTATTTTTCAAAAAAGATATAAGTTTACCAATCCACAAATAAAAGCCACCTGATCAAATGAAGGATTTGATCAGGGAAAAAACTAAGAGATTTCAATTTCGGGGGCCAAGATATGTATTATTTTTTTATTTATCAATTGTATAAATTGTCATATTTTAATTTAAAAAATGAGAAATAAACCAATATTTAATACTAAACTAATACCAAATATATATATATATATATATATAGTTTTAACATGAGCAAAAGAAATGTTACATCCATTCAACTTTAACATATAAATAAAAGAGAAATCATAATTTATTTTTATTTTTTTGGGGGGTACCTATCAACTCAATTATCTATTAAAGTGAAACAAAGTCTTTAATGGATTTTGTATGAATCTCATTAATATCCAATTAGTATAAGAAACTTGAGTCTTATAAAAGACACCACTCTACGAGAGAAACTCTTAGATCGAATATTGCGAGTTCTTATTATGGCGAATAAAATGTGATTAATGTAATAATATTGTTAAATTTAACTTTAAAACAAAAATAAACAAAGGTTAGAGGTCTATTTGGTGTTTCCATTCTTTTGTACATCACATAAAAAAAGGGTTTTTATTGAGAAGGAAAGTGGAGTTGAGAATGCATTGAGCTTAGTATATGTGTATGTATTGCATTCATGATCATTTACACTAGTGGAGCATATTTAGTTTTTGAAATATTTCCTACTGGGCTTTATGCTCACCCTACGTGGTTGAAAATATTTTTCAAGTATGCTTATGCAGATGTGGACTGAGACGTTGAAGTTGTGTTTGGAACCGTATAAGGTGTGGTTCCTTTATTTGTCAGCCAAGGGCCATTTATGTATTTGTTGGTCTTGTGCAATTCTTGTAAGGGTTACACCCTTTGTATATAATAATATAAGCGTTTAGGAATCTTAATTTGATTTATAACATCTTTGTATGTTTTTGTTACAGAGCATCCATTTGACTTAGATGTTGTATCTAAGAATGTATAAAATTGGAATAACACATGTACTGTGTGCTTATATTATATACATCTGTATAAGTGTTGTTAGTGATCGTCTATCGTCGGGTGGTTTACTCACGTGGGCCGAACCTCGTAAATCCAGGGTGTGACAATTCAGGCTTTAAGAAGACTAAAATGAGTGGTGTGATACATTGAAGGATTGATTATACTTTTGGGATTCGACTGTCTTCGGTTCGTAATAAGATTGGACCGTTCAGTCTAATCCAGTGGGTCCACTTTTAGGTCGCATTTCAGTAATTCGAACCGTTCATATTTTAGGATTCATCAAGTATATCATCCTTGCAAAAAATCTAGTCGACCGGATGATTGCCATTATCTGATCGACTTGATTTTTTATACAGATGATGTGCTCAACGAATCTTAAAATGTGAACGGTGATGGTGAGGATAACATTGCCACTACCCAATGGTGAGGATAACAATAATACGTATACTATACATAATTTGTATAGATAATGCCTAACCCAAGAAAAATATGTGTTTGTCCTTATGACCCACACAAAAGGTGTAACACCCTCAAAATAATAACCTAACATACATAATAATAAGACACATTACTGAAGTAAATAAACCACAATTCATTCATCAGAGTAATTCTAAATAAAGACATTACATGTAATATCAAAATAAATGCCCTAGGAGCTTACATCTTGCCAAGCCAACACTTGGACACAAAATTATGAGTTCTAACTCAAATACAAATAAAGCCCTAGGCTTGAATGTTTACATGTAATTCAGATAAAAACAAATAACTAAAATCAAGACTTCAAAGTTCAATTCCTTCCAAGCTAATTCCTTGGAGGTAGCGAATCACCTGGACCTGAAAATGATGTTCCCATAAAGGGTGAGCCACAGCCCAGTAGAAATATACTAAACCAAATATAAGCATTGAATAAAGCAATAACACTTAATAGATGGTTAACAATGATAATCAGTTATATCAATATACAATCTTAAGACACTAATGTCTATGACACTTATCAATATCCATTATTATCAATGTGGCTCAGAACCTGGCCAAACTTACAACGGTGAACTATATTGCATATTCACATTACTTCCAATATCAACAACACAAATGAGACTCAGGCTCATATCAAAACACTTCATACTTCCAGATTAATACACATTTTAGTACTGTATCAATAAAACACTTCAATATAAATAAGCACACATAAAAGTGATGCTAATGGAGTCCATCCCCTATCTCCTCCCAAATAAAATCCGGTTTAGAGGTCCATCCCCTATCTTCCCCTAAACCGTGGAGTACATCCCCTATCTCCTCCCACACAAAATAATGTATGTAAACACATAACATATACAACACACAATCAATACACATAATGTCTGTATTAATTCAACAGTCAAGATTAATGACTTAACTAATGATTAGTTTCAGTTATCCCTAATCCATATGCAATTTCTACAACAATCACGACTATCCACCACCGATAGCCCAAAACAGTTATTTCTAGACTTGGAAATGAATAATTCAACAATTAAATAGACGAGTGATTTAAATTAACCAACTACCCCATTTAATCAATAAATTCTTCAATCTCATGAATTTAACTAATTCCCTCAATGTTCCTCAAATTAAATATACAATTCAATTTATTTAAACAACTAGGGTTTCCCAAAATTACCAAAATACCCCCAATATATTAAAATGCCAGAACTTAGAACAAAACGTATACATTGGAGTAGGAAATCCCTACCTCGAAGAAATAACCCAAAAAGAGAAGAAGAAAATGATGACCCAAACTCAAAGTGCTCCAACTCCAAGATTGTTCAGATTAAACTGAAGCCCTCGACCCACACTACCTTTTTAATAAAGCAACTAAGGTAGAAACGCACTCTAAATAGATCAAACCTAAGAGAAAAGGTGAATAGGGAGAGAGAGAAGTCGGACCTTAGGGTTTAGAACAAAAGAAGATAAAAAAAACTGATCAAATCCCGCTGCTGCCTATTTAAACTGGACAGGCTCGCTCGAGCGAAGACATGGTCGCTCGAGTGACCAGACACAAGAAATACTCGCTCGAGCGAAGAAAAGCTCGCTCGAGCCAAGAATGCAATGCTTCAGGTCTGCAACCCAGAAGCATGCTCGAGCGACAAAATGCTCGCTCGAGTGAAGAACTCAAAAACATACACCTCGCTCGCTCGAGCGAAGAAAAGCTCGCTCGAGCGAAGAAACACTGCTCTCAAGTCTATACTAGATGCAATCGCTCGCTCGAGCGAAGAAACCCTGGCTCGAGCCACCAGAGACAAAACTCAACCCTCGCTCGAGCGACCAACCCAAAAACTGAACAGCAACACTTGGTTTCCGGACCCAACCAACCTGTAATAAACCTGCCCAACACAACCCATAATTTAAGAATAGGGATTTAAAGGACAACAACAATTATATAATGACAGAATCTGCGGAACTCAAGTCCGGATACAATAATCAAATGGGAAAAGACCGGGGTCGCTATAACCTCCCCCCCTTAAAGAATTTCGTCCCCGAAATTAAGCATAAGTTTTTCAAAAATAAATTTTTCTCAATTCCCAATGAGATGCTATAACAATAATAAACAACTTGACCCAATATTGGTCACTTCATCTCTTATCAAGAGGCATCTCACAATATGTATATAAAACAACATATATTACAACCTGTAACAATATTATGCATTTTTCCTGTAACAGTTTCAATATCATATTCAATTTCATGATAGAACTCGAATTCAACAATATATTCGACATAATGAATGTTACACTAAACTTCCATTATAAGGCAAGTTTCAAATTATTAACATTAGACCAAAACATTCTCAATGTTTTCCAACTTAAGACATATATAAAGTTCTTAAGTCAACAATATTACAAAATCTAAATACAAAGTTACAAATCACTAAACATGTCCGGATATTTCTCGCGGACTTCCAATTCACGTTCCCAAGTGGCTTCCTCCACCCCGTGATGTTTCCACAGAACCTTTACCAAAGGAATGGTCTTGCCTCGCAAAACTTGATCCCGTCTATCCAAGACTCGAATTGGTCTCTCCTCATACGAGACATCCTCGTCAACCACTAAATCAGTCCAATCCAACACATGTGATGGATCCGGCTCATACTTCCGAAGCATACTCACATGAAACACGTCATGTACTCCGGACAACTGCGGTGGCAAAGCTAAACGATAAGCAGCCTCGCCAATCCTCTCAAGGATCTCAAAAGGACCAATGAACCGAGGGGACAACTTTCCGCTCTTCCCAAACCTCATCAATCCCCGTCTAGGTGATATCTTCAGAAAGACATGATCACCCACCTCAAACATTAAAGGTCTCCTCCTGCGATCGGCATAAGATTTCTGACGACTCTGGGCTGTAACAAGTCTCTTACGGATAAGCTCAACTTTCTCCGTCGTTTCCCTCACCAACTCCGGACCCAATAAAGGTGCATCACCCACCTCGGCCCAACAAACTGGAGATCTACACGGTCGGCCATACAAGGCCTCAAACGGTGCCATACCAATACTAGACTGGAAACTGTTGTTGTAGGCAAACTCCACCAAAGGCAAGTGCCTCTCCCACGACCTACTGAAATCAAGAACACAACCCCGAAGCATATCTTCAAGAATCTGAATAGTACGCTCGGACTGCCCGTCAGTCTGAGGATGATAAGCCGTGCTAAAAGTCAACTTAGTGCCTAGAGCACTCTGCAAACTCTGCCACAACCTAGCAGTAAAACGAGGATCTCTATCTGAGACAATCGTTACTGGGACCCCGTGCAACCTCACTATGTCCCGGATATACAAGTCAGCTAGATGATCTACTGAATCTCTCACGCGCATAGGAATGAAGTGCGCCGACTTAGTCAACCGATCTACTACCACCCAAATAGCATCACTACCCCGCTGAGTCCTTGGAAGACCTACAACGAAGTCCATAGTGACATGCTCCCACTTCCACTCGGCAATAGGCAAGGGTTGTAACAAACCTGCTGGCCTCTGATGTTCGGCCTTCACTTGCTGACAAGTAAGGCACTTAGACACGAAAGCTGCCACATCTCTCTTCATACCCCGCCGCCAAAATTGGCGACCCAAATCCCGATACATCTTAGTACCTCCTGGATGCACCGCAAGGCGCGAATGATGAAATTCTCGGAGTACCTCCTCTCGGCAAGACTCCGGCACAAACAGACGGTCTCGGTATCTCACACTCAGGTCGGGATACACCGTCAAACCCTTCTCAACCTTCCCACCGGAAATCTTCTCACGGAGGGATTCTACCTCATGGTCACCTCTCTGAGCCTCTAACACTTGAGTCACAAGTGTAGGTAGGCAACAACGTAAAACAATGTCATGATCTCAACCGATTCGCCTGTATAAATCGAACTCTCCAAGTGCACCCAACATCTCCCACTCCGGATGGCTATACTAGCAACGTCACTAACAGATTTCCTGCTAAGGGCATCGGCCACAACATTGGCCTTCCCCGGATGATAATGTAACTCCAAGTGATAATCCTCCATAAACTCCATCCACCTCCTCTGCCTCAAATTCAAGTCTTTACGTAAACAGATATTTCAACTCCTATGATCCGAGAATACCTCGAACTTCTCCCCATAAAGATAATGCCTCCAAATCTTCAAGGCAAATATCACAGCTGCTAACTCTAGATCGTGCGTAGGATAATTTTTCTCATGAATTTTCAACTGACGTAAGCCATAGGCAACCACTTTCCCCTCTTGCATCAACACACAACCCAGACCTTCTCGTGAGGCATCACAATAGACTGCATAACCCAACCCTCTCTCCGGAATAATCAATCTTGGGCGGTGGTCGATCTAACTTTCAACTCTGAAACGACTTTTCACAAGTCTCACTCCATACAAATTTAACTCCCTTCCGAGTCAATCTAGTCAAAAGGCGAAGCTAACACGAGAAATCTTTCACAAACCGGCGATAATACCCAGCTAATCCCAGAAAACTACGGATCTCAAACACACTCTTAGGCTGTGCCCAGTCTTGCACTGCCTCCGTCTTAGATGTATCAACCGACACCCCTTCCCCAGAAACGACATGACCTAAGAATTTCACCACTTCTAGCCAGAACTCACACTTCCCAAACTTAGCAAAAGCTTATGGGCTCTAAGTAACTCAAGCACCACTCTCAAGTGTTCCTCGTGCTCCTCCTCAGAAGGTGAATAAATAAGGATGTCGTCCACGAAGACGACTACAAAACGATCTAAAAATTCCCGGAATATCCGGTTCATCAAATCCATAAACACACCTGGTGCATTGGTGAGCCCAAATGGCATCACCAGAAACTCATAGTGGCCATACCGCGTACGGAATGCCGTCTTCGGAATATCCTCCTCCCTGACTCTCAACCGATGATAACCCGATCTCAAGTCTATCTTAGAGAAACAATGGGAACCCTTCAACTGGTCGAACAGATCATCTATACGAGGCATAGGATACTTATTCTTAACCGTCACCCGATTCAACATCCGGTAGTCTATACAAAGTCTCAAAGTACCACCTTTCTTTTTAACAAAAAGGGCTGGCGCTCCCCACGGTGAAACACTAGGACGGATATAGCCCTTATCTAACAACTCCTGGAGCTGAATCTTCAACTCAACTAACTCGGCTGGGGCAAAACGATAAGGTGCCATAGAAATTGGCGCCGTGCCGGGCACTAGGTCAATAGAGAACTCAATCTCTCGATGCGGTGGCAAACCAACAAGATCTTCGGGAAAGACGTCCGGGTACTCACAAACCACCCTTGGCAACACAATCTGAATCTCATCAACCTCACTAATCGAAAGGTTAGCAAGTAGACCACTAAGCTCACTCCGCCCTCGTGAAACATATTCCGGTGGCAAAACACTACCAACCCGGTCCCCCAGAAAATGGAAACACTCTCCGCTAACGGTACAACAAGTGACCCTCTGACGGTAGCAATCAATAACTGCCCGGTATGACGATAACCAGTCCATACCCAAGATAACATCAAAGCCTTTCATAGGCAAAACTACAAAACAAAATGGGATTCTATGATCATCGACCTCTATATCACAACCCCTAACACCTTGTTTCAAGATCAATTCACCACCAAGAGGTGACACTACGCAAATAGGGGATGCCAACTGTGCTAATTCCAACTCCAAAACAGATGCAAATGCAGCAGACACAAAGGAATGAGATGCACCCGTATCAATCAAAACACTAGCAACAAAATTGCAAAACAAGAAGGTACCTCTCACAACAGATGGAGCCGGTACCAGATCCTGCTTGATAAAGATACACGCAGCGCCAGATGACCTCTGATCAACTTGCTCACCCCTAGGAGCATACGACTGCTGCACAGATTGGGACGATGACGCCCCCTGATTGGCCCTCGAGGCTGCCCCCGAAGCTGGTCACTGGCTGACCTCTGCCTCAAACCTGATGCACTAGGTGTGCCACCCAAGCTGGGAATACCTCTTCATGTGCCTGCTCGACCAAGCTGAAAACAAGTGAGCGGCTGGCCTCTACCCTGACTCTGGCTCTGAGATCGAGCCGAAGAAGATGCTGTTCTCTACCCTCCTCCCCTCTGAGGACAAACTGGAGACTTGTGGCCCAGCTGGCCACACTTGAAACAGGTAATGTCTCCTTGGCTGCCTTTCCCCGAACTAACACTCGGCACAGGAAAAGTGGATCTAGAAAAGCTACCCTGAGACTGCTGAGGAGTAAAACCTCTCTGCCTCTTGCCATCACCCTGGCCATCCTGACTCCTCTTGGAGCCTTTCTGCCCTTCCTCCTCTTCCTGCATCATAATCTCTGTATGGGCTGCAGCATCAACCAGACGCCTATAATCCCGAATCATAGACCCAACAATTCTCAACTTGAGGCCGCGCCTCAACTTCTTCTCAAACTCAATGCAACGGCGTTCCTCGGACGCCACCAACTCAGGTGCAAACCTGGACAAACTAGTGAATCGACCTCAAACTCGACTCTTGAAGAACTTCATTTGTTTAAGCCAGGCCGGTCTCTCAGCTTCTCCCTGACTGCTGGAGATAAGAACCTCTCCTGGAAAGCATTCACAAAAGCCTCCCATGTAGCTGCTATGCGACCCTTAGTGAACTTCCACCACTGACCCGCATCTCCCTTCAGCTGGAATGATGCCAAGGTCACTTTCAACCCCTCATCTTCGATGCCAAGCATCTCAAATGTCTTCGTTGTCTGTTCGAGCCATTCATCTACCTTAAGCGGCTCTTTAGGATCACCTAAAAATTCGTCCAGATTGGACCGGAAGAACTCCCTCTTCAGAAAAGAAGGTCCAGCATCTATAACAACAACTTGGGCTGGGTTCGCAGCCCTCAGAATGCCAACTGATTCTCTGAATGCCCCTGCTATCTCTCGGGCTAAAGCGCCCATAGCCTGCTGGCCTACTGGCTCGGCCAAATTGGCCTGACCAGCACCCTCTCACCTTCTTAGGAATCTCTGTACTATTGGAATCTCCTCTCGCACAGCACTTCGCCTACTGGCCTACCACGCCTACTGTGTCCTCGTCCTCGTCCTGACATCCTAATACAAGAAACAAAGACGTTAGCACATTAATAAATGTGCCGAAGCTAAACACTCTCGTCCTAATGCATTGAACAACAATAATTCATTCCACATAAGCACATAATCACATAAGCACCAACGAATTTCATTCCCGGATAATGATAGTCCCAAAATGTTACTATAGTTCCGGTTGGAAGCAGCAGTGATCAAGTGCCTTTCCAACAAGACTACTAGAAACTCAAGGGTCCAATCAACATCCCAGAAACTACATTCCATACCCACATAATCACATAAACATGTTATCAGATAAGCATACAACAGTACACTAAGTCTCTTTCAAACGAGACGAACCCAATGTGATACTAATCACTTCCCATGTACCCAAAGTATTCAAACCTGGTACGCTCTGATACCAAGTTGTAACGCCCTCAAAATAATAACCCAACATACATAATAATAAGATACATTACTGAAGTAAATAAACCACAATTCATTCATCAGAGTAATTCTAAATAAAGACATTACATGTAACATCAAAATAAATGCCCTAGGGGCTTACATCTTGCCAAGCCAACACTTGGACACAAAATTATGAGTTCTAACTCAAATACAAATAAAGCCCTAGGCTTGAATGTTTACATGTAATTCAGATAAAAACAAATAACTAAAATCAAGACTTCAAAGTTCAATTCCTTCCAAGCTAATTCCTTGGAGGTAGCGAATCACCTGGACCTGAAAATGATGTTCCCATAAAGGGTGAGCCACAGCCCAGTAGAAATATACTAAACCAAATATAAGCATTGAATAAAGCAATAACACTTGATAGATGGTTAACAATGATAATCAGTTATATCAATATACAATCTTAAGACACTAATGTCTATGACACTTATCAATATCCATTATTATCAATGTGGCTCAGAACCTGGCCAAACTTACAACGGTGAACTATATAGCATATTCACATTACTTCCAATATCAACAACACAAATGAGACTCAGGCTCATATCAAAACACTTCATACTTCCAGATTAATACACATTTTAGTGCTGTATCAATAAAACACTTCAATATAAATAAGCACACATAAAAGTGATGCTAATGGAGTCCATCCCCTATCTCCTCCCCAACAAAATCCGGTTTAGAGGTCCATCCCCTATCTTTCCCTAAACCGTGGAGTACATCCCCTATCTCCTCCCACACAAAATAATGTATGTAAACACGTAACATATACGACACACAATCAATACACATAATGTCTGTATTAATTCAACAGTCAAGATTAATGACTTAACTAATGATTAGTTTCAGTTATCCCTAATCCACATGCAATTTCTACAACAATCACGGCTATCCTCCACCGATAGCCCAAAACAGTTATTTCTAGACTTGGAAATGAATAATTCAACAATTAAATAGACGAGTGATTTAAATTAACCAACTACCCCATTTAATCAATAAATTCTTCAATCTCATGAATTTAACTAATTCCCTCAATGTTCCTCAAATTAAATATACAATTCAATTTATTTAAACAACTAGGGTTTCCCAAAATTACCAAAATACCCCCAACATATTAAAATGCCAGAACTTAGAACAAAACGTATACATTGGAGTAGGAAATCCCTACCTCGAAGAAATAACCCAAAAAGAGAAGACGAAAATGATGACCCAAACTCAAAGTGCTCCAACTCCAAGATTGTTCAGATTAAACTGAAGCCCTCGACCCACACTACCTTTTTAATAAAGCAACTAAGGTAGAAACGCACTCTAAATAGATCAAACCTAAGAGAAAAAGTGAATAGGGAGAGAGAGAAATCGGACCTTAGGGTTTAGAACAAAAGAAGATAAAAAAAACTGATCAAATCCCGCTGCTGCCTATTTAAACTGGACAGGCTCGCTCGAGCGAAGACGTGGTCGCTCAAGCGACCAGACACAAGAAATACTCGCTCGAGCGAAGAAAAGCTCGCTCGAGCCAAGAATGCAATGCTTCAGGTCTGCAACCCAGAAGCATGCTCGAGCGACAGAATGCTCGCTCGAGCGAAGAACTCGAAAACATACACCTCGCTCGCTCGAGCGAAGAAACACTGCTCTCAGGTCTATACTAGACGCAATCGCTCGCTCGAGCGACCAAACCCTCGCTCGAGCGACCAACCCAAAAACTGAACAGCAACACTTGGTTTCCGGACCCAACCAACCTGTAATAAACCTGCCCAACACAACCCATAATTTAAGAATAGGGATTTAAAGGACAACAACAATTATATAATGATAGAATCTACAGAACTCAAGTCCGGATACAATAATCAAATGGAAAAAGACCGGGGTCGCTATAAAAGGTGCTTGAATCTATCCCCTTAAAAGTCTATAAAATGGACCTATGGCATGATCACTCATAATAAATATGATATAATGTATCTTTTATGATAATATAAATTAGATGAGATGTTTAAAAAATAATTTATAGTCAAATTTTTTATATAGATATTGAGAGGGTAATTTGTGTAGCCAAATTGGGCCGAGCTAGGTTGGAGTGGCGATCAAAGATGTTTGACCGAACTAATAAATGCCTATATTTCTAGACCTAATTATGGGACCTAGCTACGGCGCCTAGCAATGGGACCTAGCTACGAGACCCAGCTACGGGACCTAGCTTTGGGACCGAGCTACAGAACCTAGCTACGGGGCCTAGCTATGAGACCTAGCTATGAGGCCTAGCTATAGGACCTAGCTATGAGACCTAGCTAGGAGACCTAGCTATGGGACCTGGCTATTTCTTAGTGGCAGTCAAAGATGTTTGACTGAACTAGTAAATGCCCATATTTCTGGACCTAGCTACTTCCTAGTGACGGTCAACGCTATGGCCGAGCTACCAAGCAAGATAGTCAAACAGAGAGGAGAACCGAGCTGGGAGGAGAGCCATGCAATGCCAGCTTTCACGCTGTGTGTTGCATGGCTAAGCCATTGTCGGACAGACAAAATGTAGTCCGGTTGCACGGTAGAAAGCCGAGCAAAAACTTATGCCATCTCACTTGGCTTGCAGTGAGGAGAGTGTTAAAGGATAAGCATTATCTTTTGGGTATGTGATTCCCAAGAGGACTCTAAATTTGAGAGTTAGAATCCTATTAGGATTGTGCCATACAGAATCTATAAAAGCTCTAACCAAACCTTAATCTCAAGTATTGCAATTCTAACTCTCAAATACACAGAGCCTTTTGTCTATTGTCTACTTGCTGACTTAGGCATCAAAGGGGTTTCCGGCATACACCAACCGGCTAGCTCACGTTTGTGTTTTCAGGTGATAAGATGACGACATTTGGAGGAGTGCAAACTTGATCAACAGGATTATACTAGACAGATTATTTCTTGCTTGTACAGATATACACATATATATAAATATATAAGAAATAACTAACAAGAAAAAAAATTGATAGAATCGAGATCATAATAGATTCAGGATCCTAGTGTAATTCTACATGATTTTATAACCATAATCGTAATAATTTTAAGATTCTATAATATTTAAAATCTTAGTATGATTTGAATAATTTGATCTAACTAATTCTACTAGCAAAATTCGAATTCTAATAACCATACTGTAGATATCGATGAAAACTAGCTAGTCAAAGTCATTTAGTATCATAATTGAAATTTTGATAAGACATTAGTGAAGACTAGCTAGTCAAAGTCACTTGTCGGCCTGCATTGCATCAATTGTAGAATTTTAAAATCCTACTAGTAAAATTGGAATTTTGATAGCCATACTGTATATACCAGTGAAGACTAGCTAGTCAAAATCATTTAGTATCATAATTGGAATTTTGATAATCATGATGTTGACATCAGTGAAGACTAGTCAGTCAAAGTCACTTGTCGGTTTGCATTGCATCAATCGTAGAATTTTAAAATCCTACTAGTAAAATTGGAATTTTGACAACTATATTGTATATACCGGTGAAAACTAGCTAGTCAAAGTCATTTAGTATCATAATTGAAATTTTGATAATCATGATGTAGACATCAGTGAAGACTAGTTAGTCAAAGTCATTTGTCGGTTTGCATTGTATCAATCGTAGAATTTTAAAATCCTACTAGTAAAATTGGAATTCTAATAACCATACTGTATATATCGGTGAAAACTAGCTAGTCAAAGTCATTTAGTAGCATAATTGGAATTTTGATAATCATGATGTAGGCATCAATGAAGACTAGCTAGTCAAAGTCACTTGTTCATTTTGCATTGCATCAATATTTTGGTGGAAAATCATGTGTGTACTATTTTAGGGGTGTATACCATATGTATTTTATCATAAAAATATATAATTTTATTGTAAAATTCGTAATATCAATTACAAAATGTATAATCTCGTCACAAATTAACATAATAAAATGTTCAAAATTTTGTAGTTCATATTGCAATAGTTTATGGCTTGGTTATGATATTTTTTGTTACGCTAATTTGTGACAAGATTATATATTTTATAATTAATGTTAAAAAATTTTAAAATAAAATTATACATTTTATAGGGTGCATATGGTATACACCTCTAAAGGAGTGCACACCACAGCATTGTCCATATTGGGTATAAGGCATTCTGCTTTCTCCATTATTCACATTATGGGGTGTCAAATGCTCTATGGGAAAAAAAAATGATAATTATATCCAAATAATTTTATCATATTTGTTTTAAGAAAATAAATGTTAATGAAATTTATTTTTGAAAATAAATATCATAAAGTCATGTGGTCAATTATCAAATTAATTTAATTTTTTAAATTAATACGTACAAAATAAATAATGCAAATCACCAAAATTTGACCCGTTAAAATCTCACATATCCAAACATCTTTCAATGTAAAAAGTGGACTAGAGAGGATTTTTCCGCTCGAGCTTGTCTTTTACCAGTCATCGCTCACTTAATGCATGCTATATACAGTATATGTATTATTGTTCCATATTTTTGTTATGTGTGTTATATATTTTTATGGTCATGTTACGCAATTTTTTAATAGAGCTACTACAATTTGTAGTTCAGAAATAATATTATGAATTTCATGATAATGTTACGTATTTTTGTGATAATGTTACATATTTGTTTGCTAAAAAATGTGTAGCATTACCAGTAACATTACCATAAAATACATAACTTCATTTTTGAATCACAAATTATCGTAACTCTACTAAAAAATTACATTATATTTACTACAAAAATTACGTAACATACACCACAAAATGCGTAACGAAATGCATATGGGTGTGTACTATAGAATTCCCTTGGGGTTATTCTACATCACAAATGTCATAACAAAATAATTTAAGTCATAATTAAAAATAATAATAGGTCATAACCAAACACTACTTGAGGTATAAGAAAACACATCTTTGATTGTAACCAAAATAATAACCATAATAAGTCATAACTAACATCACGATGAGTTATGACCAAAGATTATAATCAAAATCACTTGAGGCATAACAAAAAAAACTCTTTAGTAATAACCAAAAAAAAAAAGAGACTAACACAACAATGAGTTATAACTACGTTATAACCAACACCACAACAAATCAAAATAAAAAATCACAAAAGTTATAACTAGACATGAGTTACATACCCAAAAATGAGTGTGTATTATAGAATTTTCTAGGTCTTGGTGTATGTCTTTTAAGGATGAGGTTGTCATAAAAAAGCCTCAATTTTTTTCCTTCTTTTTTTTGGTCTTTAATAACTTTTTGGGCGAATTACACTACCAATCTTTATAGTTTGGGACTTTTATTATTTTGGTCATTGACTTTTCAATTGTGATACATTTAATCCTGAATTTTAAATCTCATTCCAAATCAGGACAATTGAAGATATTGTTGCTCAATTTGAAGGATAAAGTAGTCATACAACTTATTTTGTATTACTTAACTTATATGTTGTTTGAAATTATAGCGATCCCGGGTTTTACCCCTTGTTGTACAGTGATCCGGACTTAGTTCCGTGGATGTTAGCAGTTGTTTATATCTTGTTTACGTCATTTCATACTTTGTATTTGAGTTATAGGATGTGTTGGGCAGGTTTGTTACAGGTTGGTTGTATTTGGGAGCAAATGGTTGTTGCCCAGAATTTTGGTTCTTCGCTCGAGCAAGCAGTTTGTCGCTCGAGCGAGCTTCTTGCTTTTGGTCCTTCGCTCGAGCCAGGGTTTCTTCGCTCGAGCGAGAGTTGATTTTTTGTGTCTGGTGGCTCGAGCCAGAGTTCCTTCGCTCGAGCGTGCGTCTGCGTCTAGTTCTGGACCTAAGAGTTGCATTTCTTGGCTCGAGCGAGCTTTTCTTCGCTCGAGCGAGCTGGTTGTTCTTCGCTCAAGCGAGCATTCTGTCGCTCGAGCGTACTTCTGGGTTGCAGACCTGAAGCTTCGAGTTGTTGGCTCGAGCGAGACTTTCTTCGCTCGAGCGAGGGTGTCTTGTGTCTGGTCGCTCGAGCGACCAACTCTTCGCTCGAGCGAGCCTGTTGTATATCAGTAGGCAGCAACGGGAACAACTTCACTTTTTCATTCCCTTTTCTTTTGCAAACCCTAGATCAGGCTCTCTCTCTCTCTCTCTCTCTCTCTATACTTGTCTTCTCTCTAGGGATTGATCTACCTATAATGAGTTTCTATCCTAAGTTCTTTGTATAAAAGATAGAGGGTGTTGAGGGCTTCGTTTTAATCTGAAAATTTGTGGATTTGGAGCACTTTGGTTTTTGGTCTTCTTCTCCATTTGTGTTCTAACTTCGAGGTAGGGATATCATATTCCATCTTATGAGCTTTGTCTTTAAATTTTGGCATTTTGATATGTTGGGGTTTATTGGGTAATTTTGAGAAAGTTTGGGGTCCTTGTGTAATTTTCAAAAGAAGGGTTTTCAAGTTTAAAACCCATATGTATGTAATATGTTGGAAAATGGAACCTTAGGGTTGATATTGAGGATATGGGGAAAAGCCCTAATTGTTATGAAAAATTAATTTATATAATTAATTAGTTGGATTCATTTATCGCTCACCTAGTCAAAATGTTGATAGTATATCCTTTTGATGCATTTATTTTCTGTTTAGAAATAACTGCTTTGGGCTATCGGTGGAGGATAGTCTTGATTGTTGTAGACAATGCATGATGATTAGGCAAACTAAAACTAATCAATTGAATGTGTCATCGAATATGACGGTTGGAATAATACATTAACCTTATGTATTGATTGATTATGTATATGATCTGTGTTTATATACATTGTGTTATGTAGGAGGAGATAGGGGATGTACTCTACGGTTTAGGAGAAGATGGGGGATGGACCTCTAAACTGGATTTTGTTGACATTGATACAGCACTAAAATGTGTATCATTTGTGAAGTGTGGAAGTGTTTTTACATGTTTTGATACAGCACTAAAATGTGTATCATTTGTGAAGTATAGAAGTGCTTTTGTTTGAGGTTGATACAGCACCAAAATATGTATCTATTATGAAGTATGAAAAGATTATTATGAGTTGATATCTCACTTGAATTGGAAGTATTGTTAATAAGAGATGTAATCTCTGTCGAGTTATCTGGCCAGGTTCTGAGCCATGTATGTGAAATGAATTGTTAAGTAAAGGAAAATGAAATGTAACATGGACATGATTGTCATGGAACTATAATGTGATATGAATAGATGTATAAGTGTTGACCATCTATCAACTGCTAATCTTTTAGTCATTGTTTATAGCTGGTTTATTATATTTCTATTGGGCTATGGCTCACCCTATATGGGACATCATTTTCAGGTACAGATGGTATACCACCTCCAAGGACTTAGCTTGGAAGACTAGAGGCAGACAGACTTTTTGGTGTTTTGTTTTCTTTTGGATGTATTACATGTAAATTCAAGCCAAGGGCTTAAGTTGTATTTGAGATAGTACTCATTTCTTGTATCCAAGTGTTGGCTTGGAAAGTTGTAAGCCCACAGGGCCTTTACTTTTGTTGTCAATATGTAATACTTTTGTAAGAACTACTCTGATAAATAGAAAGATGTTTATTTCTCTTATATGGTTGCATGTCAAGAATGATGGATTTTATATATTATTTTGAGGGCGTTACAGAAATATAATCACTTTGCTTCGTTTGGGTTTTCTAAAAACACTTTTCAGAAAATTTTACTTTCTTATTTTTCGTATTTTTTTGTTTTACTGAATTTTTTTAATTTTTAGATACATCTAATATAAATACACTTAAAAAGTATAATTTTCGTGAAAAAAAAAATTCACTAAATACTAAAAATACAAAAACAAAATGAAAATTCTATTTAGTTTTCATATTTTTGTGTATTTATTAATTTTTTGAAATATTTTTTCACAAATATTTTGCGTTTTAGATACATCTAAGTAAGGTGCATCTAAAAGAGTAAAAAAAATGCTTAAAATTTTAAAAGTATTCACTAAAAAAAAACACGATAAACAAAAAAGTCAATTTTCAAAAAATTGAATTCAGAAAACTGTAACCAAACACACTAAATGACATTTTTTTAATGAATAATGTTGCAACTTTTTTTGTTATAAAGTTTTGTTTAGTTTGGTTTTCAAAATCTATTTTCAGAAAATTTTTCTAAGAAACTAAAAATTAAATTGTTGAAAAAATTTAAAAACACATCATTTTTATATAATTTTATTTTTTGGGAGAGTAGAAATAATTTTTTTAAATAAATTTTTTTGATATTTATTTTCATTAAATTTGTTTTATTTTTTCAAAAATCAAATATAGTGACAACTTTGATATCAGTATTAAACCAATCCATTAAATAAAAAAATCTAAAATTTAAAATATTTCATATATTAAATATATCGATTATACATTAAAAATCTAATAACCTTTCATTACATGAAACCATCAAAAAATATCCGTTAACAACAAATGCAACTATTTATTACATGATAACCATCCAAAAATATGAACAAAAATAACCACGTATTACATGATCATCATCCAAACACATACTAAAAATTAATTTGGTAAAAAAATAAAAAATAAAAATGTAAAAGATTTATTATTTTTATATAATTTTATCTTTGGTGAGTAGAAATAATTTTTAAAAATTTTAAAATAAATTTTGACATTTATTTTTGTCAAATTAATTTAAGTTGTGATGTATTGTCTTTTTAAGTATATTTATTTTCATTTATTTTTATTTTTATTTTGTATAGCATTTTAAGCTGTTGATGATGATCAACATTTATGAAGTCAAGTCTTTCTTGATGAGTGAAAAACACGTTATGGGGGTCCAGCTCTTTAGACATCAATGAAAGACTGACTAGTCAAAGTCACTTTACTTGTTTGTAGGCTTTGCATTGCACCTACATTTGCCTATAAAGCATTTGGCCTCTCCCCTGTTAATAGTCAGCAAGCATTACAACCTTTGTTTTTTAATCTAGGAGCAAAGATGGTCTCTAACAATCAACTCTTTCACCTCTTTTTGTTTCTTTGTTTTTTCCAGATTACTTGTTTGCATGCCCAACTCTGCACTCAAGAACAAACCTCTGCATTGCTCCAATTTAAGCAACAATTTTCCTTCAATAATGATGCTGACTACGGTTACTGTGATTCTGTCGGAATCCTTTCTTACCCGAAGATGGAGTCGTGGAAGGAGGGTTCTGATTGTTGCTCATGGGATGGGGTCGAGTGTGACAACAAGACAAGTCAAGTAATTGGCCTCGACCTCAGTTGCAGCTGGCTCAACGGCACCATCCACCCCAATAGCACCATCTTCCACTACTTTCCTCACCTCCAAAGCCTCAACCTCGCTTTCAATTACTTTGGTATGTCTCCAATCTCCTCTGAATTTAGCCGATTCACCAGATTGACACACCTCAACCTCTCTGGCTTTAGTTTTTCTGGCAAAGTCCCTATAGAAGTCTCCTTTCTGAGCAAATTGGTCTCGCTTGATCTCTCTAACAATTATGATTTGAGGTTGGAAGAACCTGGATTTGAATTACTTGTTCAAAACTTAACCAAGGTAAGAGAACTTAATCTTTGTAGTGTAAACATATCTTCAGTGGTTTCGAATTCCTTGCTCAATCTCACTTCTTTAACACATCTCGATCTTAGTTCGTGTGGATTGCTTGGAAAATTTCCTGACGAAATACTCCATTTACCACATCTGAATAAGCTGATTATATGGGATAATCTTGCTCTCACTGGTTATTTTCCCGAGTTTATAAACTCAAGCAGTCCTCTCCAGTACTTGGACCTTTCAGTCACTAATTTCTCTGGAGAACTACCTGACTCGATTGGAAATTTGAAGTCCTTGAAAATGTTGGATGCCTCTTATTGTAAATTTTATGGATCCATCCCTACGTCGCTCGGAAACCTTACGGAAATGACTGATTTGGACATCGGATATAACAATTTCACTGGCATGCTCCCATCTTCACTTTCAAACCTTGGAAATCTCGTCCTCTTGAGAGTTGATTCAAATAGCTTCAGCGGTCCATTTCCATCATTGGGTGCAAACCTAACAAAACTTGTTGAGTTAGATTTGTCGAATAATCAGCTAAGAGGACCTCTTCCATCACAAATAATTGGACTTCCAAATCTAACGTGGTTAAGTTTAGGTGATAACTTAATCAACGGTACAATTCCATCTTGGGTCTTCAGCTTACCAGCATTGGATTACTTCAACCTCAGTAATAACAAATTGACTGGCCATGTAAAAGAGTTCAAATCCACTCATTTAACTGTTGTTGATTTGAGCAATAACAACCTACATGGTAGGTTTCCAAGTTCAACCTTCAAACTCGTGAACCTTTCTAGTCTCCTTCTTTCATCAAATAACTTCAACGGTGAGCTAGACATGCTCTGTCATGCAATTTCCCTTCAAATTCTTGTCCTATCTAGTAATAGCTTTAATGGTTCTATTCCACAATGTTTAGGAAATTTCAGCATATATCTCTCTGTACTCGATTTGCAGAAGAATAATTTTTCTGACATCATTCCTGATACATTTGTGAAGGAAAATTCCTTCGAAACTATCAACCTTGATAGCAATGGATTTGAGGGGGCCAATACCAAAATCTTTAGAGAACTGCAAAATGCTACAAGTGCTAGACCTTGGACATAACAAGTTCTCCGATAAATTTCCATATTGGTTGGGAAATTTAACTTGGCTACAAGTTCTAATTTTGAGATCTAACAAATTCCATGGACCTATACCGAATTCCAAGTTCAAATTTCCCTTCCCCAACTTGCGAGTTATGGATTTATCAAACAATTATTTTACTGGTCCATTGCCAAGAAAATATTTCAAGAATCTCAATGCTATGATGAATGTCGACGAAGCTAGTTTTGAATTGCAATACTTAGGGACGCCTAGTCGTTCAACTTCAGGATATTACTATAATGATTGTTTGACTATAGTAATCAAAGGATCAACCATAGAAATGGTAAAAGTCCTAACCATTTTCACTGCAATTGATTTATCAAAAAACAATTTCGAAGGTAAAATTCCACAAATCATTGGAAAGCTAAATTCAATCCGAGGGCTCAACTTGTCTCACAATAGCCTTACAGGTCATATACCAACATCTCTTGCTAATTTGACAATGCTCGAAGGGTTAGACCTCTCTTCCAACAAACTCACTGGGAAGATCCCTCAACAACTAAGGAATTTGAAATCCCTTGAAGTCTTAAACCTTTCGCAGAATCAACTAATAGGACCGATACCACAAGGCAACCAATTTGATACATTTTCAAATGATTCCTACATTGACAACTTGGCATTATGTGGACCTCCATTGTTAAATGCATGCAATCCAAGGATACCACAACCACCACCCTTGATGTTTCAGCAAGAAGACAATACTTCAAGTGGATTCAATTGGGAAGTCATATTACCGGGTTATATATGTGGGCTGGTGTGGGGACTTACTATGGGATATTTTATGTTATCTAGAGGAAAACCTCAATGGCTTGTGAGGATCATTGAAGGTGAACAAAACAAAAGCGGAAAGAGATTTAAAAAGTATTCTCATAGTAACAGAGCAAGGTGAAATTAGCCAATGCAAGTGGTGTCCTTTGGTAAGTATTTACAATCAATTTCTGCATTCTTTTGCTTGCTCATGAAAAACTATAGCTTGGTTATGGTTGCTATCTAGTCTTTTTTCAATTTCATAGCACTTTATTTGTATCATACAAAATAAAGCTATTTTATTTCCTTTGATGTTTATACAATGCACTTGATTTAAATCATCTTGCGAAAAATTAAAAAAAAATAAAATCATGGAAGTAAAGGGAGTGGTGGAAATAAAGGTTTTCTATTGACTCTAATGGCTGCAATTGAAAGAGGTATAAGACTTGGGCACTTTTTTAGTATTCTTCTTTTTTTTCTTTTTTCTTTTTTCCTTCAAATTTACTTTTACACCCTAAAATATAGTCACTTTTTCTACTTCATTCTTAAATTATTAATTGCATATATTTTAGTCTTTATTGTTTATGATTTTAGTTCATATGGTCTGATTATTGGAGACAATCTGTCCAAATCATTAATGAGAAAAATCTAATCTAATGGTTAAAAAAATAATTTTATAATTTAGACAACTTAAATTGTATAACTAAACATCTATTTTCTTACTAACACAATATTAGACAACTTGCCCTCTACAACCAAACACCCATATTTCTCTATACTTCAAATAATGAATAAAATAATGAGTGCTTGGCTAGGTAAATTTACACCGACCTCTCCTAATTACCGTGGGTGTTATACTTAGCTTATTTGCATCAGCATTCGTTAGTTATATGGATGAAAAAATTATATTTACCTTGTTTGGTTTAATTTATTTTTTAGAGATTTGAGTTTTTGTTTTGTTTTCCTTTTTAGTGATTTTTTTAATATTTTACGAAATTTTTTTATTTCTTATATACACCTAATCTATATGCACTTAAAAAGAGTAATATTTGAGAAAATAAAAACTTTAAAAATTCACCAAATAATAAAAAATATATATATATAAATTCAGTATATTTTCATATTTTGTTGTATTTAACGAAATTTTTTTTAATTGTCAACTATAGTCACATTTTTACTTCATTCCTAAATTAATAGATGCATCTATTTGGTCCCTATTGTTTCTTATTTCAGTTCATATAGTCTAATTGAAGACAACCTCTGCAAATCAATAATAGTGAAAATTTAATCTAATGTGTAAAAATAGTAATTTAAGAATTTAGAATATTTAAATCGTACAACTAAACTCCTATTTTCTTATTCACACTATATTAAACATTATTAGACAGCTCACACGCTACAACCAAACATCTATATTCCACTCCACCCCTCTTCTCAAATAATGAATAAAACAAATATGTGTTTGGTTATACAGTTTAGAGTAATTGTATAGACCTCTCTTAAAATTTGAAGAAAACGAGCCCTCTTTCATGTTTTTACTTTTTATTATTAATATGGGAAGGAGTTCTATCTAATTACTGTTGAAATACAAGTGTGATAATTGGTTTGTCAGATACATTATAAATCTCATTTCGACGATTTGAATCGTATAATTTGCCTGATTTTTTTGTCTAGATCATGCACGATAAAGTTTAGATTGATGCCATATTTTTATCCATATAATTTTTTTCATATTGGTCTTTAAAAAAATGAATGGATAATTTCAAAATTATACCTATTATTCATTTTCTTTAAACAAATGTAATGAAAACATATAATTATGATTATCGAATAAATCTGTTTCTTCTTTTTAATTACATATCAAAATAAGACATGTGGTGGCTCTCTAAACCCCAACAAACACCCTTCTAGTAAAACAACCCTCTAGTAAAACAGTGGATGAAAGAAAATCCTTCCCCATTAAAATTGAGAAACACCAGAAGTGTTTTCATTTTTTTTTCATCGTTTTCATACATTAATTGAAGCTATCTAATAAGCATATATGGTTTTCAAAATATATTTGGGTGACATGCATATCAAATCCAGCATATTCACGGAATTCAGTAACTGTAGCTATCTTTGATTTGTGCGTTGTAGTTGCGATGCATTTCAATCTGATATTGGCGGTGCAGCTTTCGGAGTCATGGCGAATTGTGGTCAAGTTGATGTATTACGTAATGCTAGGAAGTTGAAGATACAGTATCAAAGGTTAGAATGTATACATATATATATATATATATATATTAGTGGGTGTATATCTATCGATGAGTGTGCTGTCAATTCTGTAAAATATAAATTTTAATTTCGATTTAAAAATAAATGTTATGTGTTGCTCTAAGTAGTAAAGATGCTTCTCATATTGAAGGTTTTGGGTTCGAGTCTTTTGCTTGGTCCGTATTTACTGGGGATTGATATAATGAAAAACAAAAGTCAACGAAAAATATTCTTCACGATCAACAAAAAATAAGCTTATTTGGGCATGAAATGTTTCCCTTTTAAAAGGTAGCAAATATTTTTCAAACTAAAGTCTTATTAATATCACTACACTACCACCGCCAATCTCACCTCCACCACCACACTGCCATCACCACGGCCGCCGCCACCAGCAAATATAGAAAAATATGTCTATAGATCTAATATACCTTAGTGCTATGTATGTTTACATATACCTGATTTGTTGAATAGTTGTTTGTGTATTTGAATAATCAGTAAGCAATAGATAAAATTGATAAACTTGTAATTTATGCATTATGTTAGAAAGCTCTCAAGGGAATACACCCTATATGATAAAATCACTCATTTTTAGTGCTTAATAGTAGTTGCTTGGAGCCTTAAAACTCTTGAGATTCATTGATTTTTTATATTTTGTTTTCTGGCTCTGTAATTGAACCGAGGTGATAATAGTGTTTCATGATTCTTTCTACCATTGTTTTGATGTAGATAAATTTACCTCTTACTCTCTCTCTCTCTCTGTGGTGGCCAAGGAAGAATGGAATAGTCAATTTTATTTTAGATAAAACTAATTTACAGATTGATAGAGATGAAACAGAAAGCTTGTTAGAGATGTTTTAGGATTTTTTTTTTTTTTTTTTTGTCAATGGAGGTATTTGACTAGCAATTAGCTTGATCTAAATTTGAAAGTGAAAGATTTCTTTGGTGATGATTTGATGTTTGAACAGATAGAAAATTTCAACAGATAAAAATTTTAAACAGATAAAAAAATTTGAACAAATAAGAATTTTAATAGATAAAAAATTTCAACAGATACTCAACCAAAAGTCAAACAGATAAAAAAAGTCAATGGGTAAAATTTGAAACAAAATGTTCTCCACCAAACGATTACAAAGTGTGGACCTCTCATCAGCAAAAAATCTCTCTCAAATCTAATGCTTTATACCCTCCTTATATTGGATTTATCACCAATTAATCCCTTTTTTTATATTTTTTTGACAGTCCACCTAAATGGATAATGTTTATTAGTAGGAAAATTATATGGTATATCATATGCAATTCTAATTATGACATTTGTGTTATTTGATTATGACCTATTGTTGGGTTAATTATGACTTATCATTGTAATTGTTTTTTTAGATATGACTCATTGTAATTTGAAAGGCAACTTCAGCAGTGTATTATATATTTTAGGATTTATTACATTTTTCACTCTTGTAATTTGATTTAAATTTTATTTTAATCCGTACAGTTTTAATTTAAATAATTTAGTTCTTACATTTTAAGTTTAGTTTTAATTTGGTCATTTCATCTAAATTGAAGATTAAAATTAACAATTTTGGAACACTTGTCAATTTTTTAAAGTTTCAATTTGGTTCTTCCGTTTAAATTGAATGTTAAAAGTAATAATTTTGGAATATTTATCAGATTTCTAAGTTGTACATGTAGACAAAATTATCAAAAATTTAGACGGAATAACCAAATTAAAAGTACACTTAAAGTGTAGAGATCAAATTGTTCAAATTGAAACTAGGGTAAACTTCACTTTACCCCCTTATGATATGTGGACTATATGCGACTTGCCCCCTAACATTTGGAAATGACAACATAATCCTCTTATGATTTGTGGACTAAAGTACACCGTTAGGACCGTTAACAATTTAATAGAAAAACTAAAATAGCCCTATATTTTCGACATTTGTTTGGAAGATAAAGTGTACTCTAACCCCTTGTGCTTATTTTATGTGCAATTTACCCCCTTGAAATTTGTTTATTTTATATGCAATTTACTCTCTTGAAATTTGAAAATGAGCAACCAATTTGCCCCTTTTGAAATTTGAAAATGAATATATAACCCCCTTATGTTATATGTTTCACACTTGTTGTTAAGTTGGATGAAATGTTTAACAGTGTTTAACGATGCACTTCAGTCCACAAATCACGTGAGAGTTGTGTTGTCATTTTTCCGAGGGTAAACTACCAATAGGTCCTAATAGTTAGACTTAATTCTCATCAAGATTCAAGTCCTATTGAAAATAAGTCTTGGTAAAACTATCACTAAAAATAATTTTTTTGTGACAATTTTTTACATACGTCGCTAAAAATTAACAATTAGTGACCTTTTTGTCATGATTTTTATAAATTGTCGCTAAAACTTACAATTAGTGACCTTTTTTATAACAAATTTTTCCCATAGGACCTATTAGATAATAAGTCCATTTATTAGGACCTACACGTAAGTACCCCATTTCCAAACGTTAGACGTAAACCGCACATAACCCAAACTACAGGAAGTAAAGTGAAGCTTACAAACTATAGGAATCAAAGTGAAATTTGAATCAAACTATTAGGGTGAAAAGTGTAATTACCCTATATTTTATTATTGTTGAAATTTAGTATGGTAAACATAAAAATTAGGATAAAAGTAATTTTATTCCCTTGTGGTTAATAGGGGTAAACAAACATAGGGCTGAGCCTGTTTCGAGCTAGAACGACCCTACATAATAAGAGATTTTGTATTTGTTGAAGTCCGACCTAGTTCTAACATCGGACCTTTATGATCTGTCCAAACCCGGTCCAAAAAATAATTATAAATCCTGAACTCACCCATCGAGCTATATGTTAAAAAAAAAAGTTAAATCATTTCATAAGCAAATTCAATCACATATTATATTTCTTAAATAAATATATTGACATCATTATAAATTAAAGGATTTTGTGTATAAATTGAAGGATTTTTTAAATAAATTCAATCGCACATCACCATAAATGTGAGTTTCAATAAAATCAATAAAAATAAAGTCTAGATCCTAACAAAAAAATATATTTTTTAATGTATTATAAATAAATAATTAATTAATCCCAAGCCTAACCCATGGATATTTTGTGCTGAAAATGTCGGTACAGCCTGGCCTCATGGGTTAAAACAACCTTCTTAAGCCCTAGAAAAATAGGGTTGAGCCGAGTGGGTTGGGCAAACCAATGAGCCGACGTCCACCCCTAATGGTTAAAGGCTTGAACAGTTTACCCTTTTATTATTCAAATATAAGTAGAGACTTTTCCTATAAACTAGAGCGAAATTGCAATATTAACGTCGTTAGAGTTAACAAGAAAAAGTCGACATTGCAAATTTGTTTGACCTTCCATCTCCTTGAGGCGGGGTTGGTTTAGGGGAGAGAAGGCAGCAACGGGGGTGGTTTAAGAGGGGAGATGTGGTGGCAAAGGTGGAGAGAGACTAGAGAAGGGATGTACTAGCTATGAAGTTTTAAATCTTCATTTTGGATTTTTCATTTGTGCTTGATTTTATCTTGCATTTCACTGATAGATAAATCCTAAGTCAAGCATGGAAGCTTCTCAACTCTTTTTTTCATGGAGTTTAAATGGTTGTTCTCCTTGGTTTTCTACTGCAAGCTTTCTATTATGGATGGTGGGTGAGGTTCAGTTTTCTACTTTGTCGTATCTAAATTTAATTGAGAAAAAAGAAGAAAAAAATGTAGGAGAGAAAAAAAATAAAAAAATTAATTACCTTGCACATAATTGCACTGTAGAAATTATAGAATAATGTACAACTATAACTATTTTTAAATATGATAAATTTCACTTTATTCTCTTATCTTTTTGTCTATGTACAAATTACTCATCTTATTTAAAAATAACCACATAACCCTTTATGATTTGTGAACTAAAATGAACCATTAAATATACTTAACAGTAAATGTGAAACATATGCCAAATATAAAGAAATTATATACTCATTTTCAAAATTTAAGGAGCATATGGAATAAAAGATAAGGGGTTAAAGTGTATTTTGCTTCCGAAGCAAAAAACAAAAATATTCGTAGTTTAGATACTTAGATTACTTATATATAAGAATTTTTTTTTTTTTATTAAATTTTTAATTGACCTAATAGTATTTTTCAGTTTACAAATTACAAAAGGACTATATGATTATTTTCAAATAAGAAGATTATAATCTGAATATGGATCAAAATAAAATTTGGCCTTTCAAATAAAATGCATTATGGAGATTCCCAAAGGGTGATATTCATTGGAAGGAAACTATAATTGGGTTCGGTGGTGTGGTTACATTTTTCCTGAAGTTTAATTACCGTGTAGATAATTACATGGTGCATATTTTTCCATACTGAACTCTAGGAAATTATTTTTTATTGAAGACCATTCTAAATGAATAATAATAAATAAATAAAATAGTAATTTGGTGATAAATCTAATCTAAGAATGGTATAAGACATTAGGTCCCGTGTATATTTTTTACTTGTGAGAGATCCACCATTTGTGAAATAGTTTGGTAAGAAGTCATTTTATTCGTTTTGAATGATATTTTGTTTTTAATTTTACCCCTTAATTTATCTACATTTCGCGTCATTGTTCGACGTGATCCAAACATGTTCAAGCACTTGAAGAGCATATTTTCCAAAACAAATATGATTATCTCGATACATATAATTACCTCGATAAGATATTCCTTTCATTCTTCCTCTATGTTGTTTATGGAATATAGTTCTTCTGAGGTTATAGTTGATGGCTTTTTCTAAATTCCATCTCTTCTTCAGAACCAGATGTGAGAGTTTCTTCTCATCCAGCTCCTTGCGAATAAAAGGGATTCAAAATATCTAACTTGAATTAAGATATAAATATTTAATGAATAATAGATTCAAGGGGATTTTTTTTAGGGTCTCTAGTATTAAAATTTTATAGTATAAAGGACATCTAATATTTTCATAATGTCTAAGGTCCCTCAACATCAATCCATCTGGACTCTAGAGAAATTCTAGACTTCCCAAAGAATTTCTCTGGATTCAAACCAGAAAAAGTTGAAATTTCTCTAGCTTTGTTCACAGAGAATTGAAATTTCTCTGGCTCTGTTCGCAGAGAATTTTTATGGCTTTGTTCACAAATTTCTTTGTGTTTGTTCACAATTTTAAACTAGTGAAAATTGTTTTAACCAAACTAGAGAAATTTTAGCACAATGATTTTAATCCAAAGAAATTTTAATCAAACCCTTCTTTTTATAACAAGATTATATTCCTTGAAAGATGTAAACCCTTGGGGCTATTTTTTATTTGAGACATGAAATTGTTTTGTAATAGTATCACTTCTTGTAGATTCAGGCTTAAGAATTATGAATGTGCAATGCATGTGATTTATTTTGTACATCTTACTTGATGAAATGAAGAATACGAAAAGAAGATTTACTTTTCATTAGGAATATCAGATAATATTGAATATTATGTCGGCTTTTGCATGTATGAATTGAATGAATATCTAATAGAGGAATTAAGGTGAATTTTTTGCCGTTACAATGGGGTTTGCGGGTTTGTTTTTTTTTTTTTTTTTTTTTAAATTCATAAGAAAACAAAGAACAAGAGTTGTTATTGATTGTTATTCTTCATTGTGGGACACTTTGTTGAATTGATAGTATTGAATTTGTTAATCGTAAATTCAATTAGGTTGTTGATTGTACATTTATTGGTTATGTCGCTGTAATTTTCATGATAACTGTCAACAATTGACCCTCCCAACATATATATATATCAAAAATGCCTCATACACCCAGTAAACACTACACCCAGTGACACCCAGTGCCACGTGTCACTGGGTGATTGGCCTGAAATTAAAAAAAAAAGAAAAGCTGGCCAGTGGGGGAGCCCCACGTCACTGGGGGTCAACCCCCACTGGGTGTACCCAGCAAGGTTGATATATATATATATATATATTTAATAATATTTCATTGTTTATTGTGGTTTCTTTTTTTTTTTTCAATGTTATGAGTAATATGTGCCCCTTTCTTTTGAATTTCTAGATGGTGCGCAATGTTTTAAATAATTTTAGCAATGTCAGTTTGCTTCTGTAGTAGTTTTCAATTGCGGTTTATTTCCCTTTGCATAGCGGTTTAAAGCATTACATCAGTTGCAATTTTTATGGTTCAATTGAGCCAAATTTCTTCTAAATTGGTTGTTGGTGAGTTAGCCTAAGTACTACAAAAAAGCTAAACTGGTTGTTGGTTAGCTAGAGTGCCTACTACAAAAAAAAAAGGCTAAACGATCTCAACTTTTAACCATAATAGTATTTATCAATCTCAATATTTTACATTACGACAAGCATGATCTATGCAAGTGTGATGCTTTATCCTTATTTTCCATCACACTTTCTAACCATTATAGTAAACTAAAAACACAGAATAAAATTTTAAAGTATGCTCGACATTCTTATTAAGTTCTCAATGTTTTCTATAATATTGCGATCATATAAAAAACATACATCTCAATTTTTCAAAAATATGATTGTAAATGGCAAAAGATCTCAATTTTTCTACATAACTGATTGTTCCTAAAACATACATCTCAATTTTTCAAGAAGTACGATTATAAATGGCAAAAGATCTCAGTTTTTTTAAATGACAAAAGATCTCAATTCTATTTTAACCATGATTGGTATTTGATAAAATAAAATAAAATAAAAAAATCTCAAACTTTAAATTTGAAAACATGATTATTTACATTTGAAAAAAATAAACAAATATTTTCCTAGTAAATCAAAGCATTAAACTTTAATTACACAAACTGATTTCAATTTTCACATATCTGCTGCTACATACATAGTAGCTCTATCAACAAAAAATGAGTCATTCCTACGACAAAACAAAGTTTGATTGAGCAAAGAAAAACAAAGGAACCTATGGACTACTATAATCAACCTTCAATTTGGCGACATCATTATGCAAGTAGCGCCACCGTTTTTCTCTCCCTCCATCTCTCTATATATTTCCCTCCAGATTCCCTCTTGAACCCAGCATTTTTCTTAGAATTCCATTTGGCAATCAATAAATATTTTACTAGAAAATAATAGATAAATGGCTCTGTCACAAGCTCTAAACTAGAGAATACATCAAAATCCACAAACAAAAAGCTGAAAACTGAATCTAGTTTCATTACTACTATATGCAAAAAATTAAGAAATATGATAGTCCAAGAATTTTTTTTAAATAATTGGGTAAACTACACTGAATCTAGTTTTGTTACTACTATATGTAAAAAATTAAGAAATCTGATATGGTCCAAGATTTATTTTTAAAAAATAATTGGGTAAATTACACTTGAGGCTTTTGACAAGATGGAGGCATCTCCACAAGTTTAAATTACACTGACCTCTCTCTGCCACCTAATTACAAATCACAATCACCCCTCCATCATTGGTTTGAACCATTATACATCATCACCCAAGTCTCTAACCATCTCCAGTAATTTTATAAATAAATTTTTTTTAAATAATTTAACTCATAATTTTGTGGTTAATTCTTTTGCGTTCATAAATTCAAACGTCAACAAAATCATATCATCAATATTCATAGTCATAATCCGGGTAACAAATCGTATCTATCTGTGTAATCCATCAAAAAACATATAGGATTTCAATACACAGATCCTCTTTGGTAGAGGAGAAAATCAAGCAAAACAACAGAAAATCTAACAATAGTAAAAAAATTATGAAGAAAATACCCGCGGGGGGGGGGGGGGGGGGGGGGGGGATGAGATCGTAAAGAAAAAGTAAATAAAAAAGCCAAATCAAAGAAAACTATTTAGATTCACAAAAAAATAGAGAGACAAAAAAGAAACATGGAATGTAGCGATTTGTTCGAGGCCATAATCAAAATGAAAGTTTATGTTTGAAAGGCACGGAGAATCGCAATGTTCCTACTGTTGCCAACCTTCAATGCAAGTGGTTCATCATTGATTCATTGACGCCCTTGCTCTGCAAATTGGCTTTTCCCTCTTCTATATCACAAACCCCAATACATAATACATATATTTACATAAACATGTAAAAGAGAACGAAAACAAAGAAAGAATTGGTACGAGAAACATTTGGGGCTTTGTACTCAAATATCAAAAGGTGTTGTCTATGCCATATTCTAAGACTTTTGATGTAAAGAACATAATTTTTGGACTTGCTATTTTTTTCAAAATTTTCAAACTAGTTTTTCTTGCTAGTTTCTTGAGTAAATATGTTCTTATGATTATTTTAAGGTTTAAGTCACTTTTGTGGATTTGTTGGGTTATTTAATGAATTTAGAGACTACGGCCCTGTTTGATAGAGCTGTGAGAAAGTGATTATAACTTATAGCCTAACGGCTTATACCTTATAACTGTGAACATAAGTTGATTTTTTACTTATAAATTAAGCTTCTCCTCCCCCACTCAAAGAATAAGTTGATTTTTGACTTACAAAAAGCTAAAAGCTGTATTATTAAGCTGAACCAAACACATCAAAATAGTTTAAATTAAGCTAAAAGCTGAAATAAACTGGAAATAAGCCCTACCAAACAGGGCCTATAAGGGTTAAATGGTGATTTTGACCACTTAAGGGTAAAATAATCCATTAAAAGTAATTTGGGTGAAATTCTTGAATTTATCATATAAGAAATTAACTTTTGGTTAATTGGGATATAATGGTAAATGATGCCTTGAAGGCATTTTGATAATTTATGCCTTCAGGGCAATTTGGTAATTTTGTCCTTGAGAGCATCTTAGTAATTTGTGCCTAAAGGGCATTTAGGTCAATTACGCCTTGGGGGCATAATTGAGATTGGACCCTTACAGGTATTGGCCAAGGAGAACATTTTTGAGAAAATGGCCAAGTGTCGAAAAATATTCCAACTGTAAAAGTAAATTTGTGACCGGGCGTTAAATAACCAAGTTTGGAGTTTTATTTGTACTCGGTTGATTTTTGGTCGAGTCCCAGTACTATTGATTTTACAGGCATGGCCCGGGTTATAGGCTTATAGCCGGTATTGCCAATAAGCTTCAAGAGATAGTGGATCGAGCTATTTGAGGGTTAGAACCCCGGACACTGTGCAGTTGATAGCAATAGTAGCTTCTGTGGAGAGGGTGGTGTGGATTTTCTAACATGCAGCTCAGAGGGAGCATCGGGTGAGATCAATGTAGGACCTAGTATGTACTTATTTATAGCTTGGATATGGTATGTGTTGGCGAGGCTAAATTTTTTGCCCTGTTGGCAGGTTATTGAAGCCCTATTGGCGGTTCTTGATTTCAGATTCTTTCCATTATTTAATTATCTCTAGTGAGTTAATTAAATAAGATGGACTTAATAAAATTAAGTTAATCCAGAAATTGGACATTCCATAACATAATTTATTTGTCACGGCACTAACATGTTTACTTAATAAGAAATGAGATTACTATTAGGTGAGTGTCAATAAATACTCACCCCCCCTGCATTGTGTAGGTACTAATGGACACCTGCCGGCATGCGTTGGGGCGTAGTTTGTCATGTTTTCAAACCCTACGTTAATTGGGCTTGCGTGCCTTTAAATCTTTTGTTGGATTATTATATTAATTAATTTCGGGTCTATAACTTAAACATTTATTTTTGTTATTGCATGATGTACTTCATTTTATTAGTTTGGGTGCCAAGTGAGAATGTGTTTAGTACATGAGAGAACACTAGAGTTTTTGGAAAATTATTTCAAAAACTATCAAATGGCACGCTTCCTAATACAGGCTGAATTTTATCAAAACACTTGTTTTGTCACCTAAAGTTCAGTTAGGCTCTTATAAAGGAAAAATGGACATTTTTCCAGCCTCATACAATTTAAGGCCATTGGGCATATTTTACGAGACAAACCTAAATTTCATAATTGAATGAGAATTGGCTATGGAAAGGGATTTTGAGAATGAACTATAAGTAATAAAGGGGGTTTTTAATTAAAACCTCATGCTTAGGTTTTTTTTTTTTTGCTTTTTTTTATTGGCACGGAGGTGTCTAGATCAAAACCCAACTAATGTCCCAGGACTGCACAAGTCCTCGGCAAGGAGTTTCCCACAAGGGCACCATGGTTAATTCAAGGGTTTTCCCCCGGTCCGATGGCCCTAAGAAATTGTTAGCACCTAAGAAGTTTCGATCCCTGAACCTCGGAGAGAGTACACCCCCAAGACCCAAGGCCTTGTCACCAAGTTAATTTGTTTCTGCCTAATTGATCTTTAAAAATCGGGGGCGTGACAATCTATGTTGTCCAATATACTACGTAAAGCATCCATTTTGCCTTTACTACATATTAGGCAATTTTGAAATTTGCAAAGTTCTTCACATAACATGTCACGCAAAAACAAAATCCTTTTTTAGGATCGTAACAAGTGAAAGGAGTTTCGAAAAGAATTTGAACCCTAGAGGTCTATTAAGGCTCGATTGGTCTAGAAAAAGGTTGGTTAAGGTGTTTGACTAGGCTAAAGTATATATAAGTGCATCCAATTTCGAATAAAAGCGGGCAATTCAAAAGTTTCAAACAATCTCTCATGTTCATCATCGGGCAATATGCTCAAACCCACTTAAAAGATAAAAGTATAGTCAATTTCAAGCATAGAGACAAGGCTACTATGTATCATTCCATCTTAACGTTGTGTCCGACAAAACAACTTAAAAGATAAAAGTGTAGTCAATTTTTTCATACTCAGTTCAAGTTCAAAGTACCATTTGTACAAGAAAGAATCCCCTTGGTCATGAGCTCTTCTTCACAAAAATAGAAATAGGACCCATGAAATAATTGAGAGTTCATTTTGTGCAATAGCCATTCCCATCAAATAGGTAGTGGCTTTGATTAAGGGAACCCACCAGAGCCATAGCAAAAGCGAATCTGCATAGGGTAACTTTCATTGCTAGTGGATGTGAAGCTAGGTTATCTAGCCATGACCAGATTGAAGCTTGGGTGAAACTAAGTGGAGGTATGAATCGGCTGATGCTTTAGAATCAACAAATAAAGTTGTGGTTAGGGGTAACGTTGTGGCAACATTGCAATTTAACGTCCTACCAAATCATATTTCTAGGAAATCATTAACAAACTCAACCAAGTGTAGTAAGGTCACACCAAAGTAAATCATTTTATCAAGGGAGTGTTGTTAATAGCCTCACCAAATTTCTTAGAGCACCCACCAACAAATTTTGATTTTTTTTATTTTTCTTTAGACACCCCACTTAATACCAAAAGTGTCATCCACTAGCAAACTACCCACCCCACACACAACCCACTACCACCAGCTCCAACAACCATCCCCCTGCCCCTCAGCAGGCTCCGACCACCACTCCACAACCCTTTCCCACCTCCAGCACCACCATTAGCATCCCTTCCCTATCCTCCCTCAGCCTCTTTCAACTCCCCACCACCTCCGTAGCCCCCACCCTCCATGTGCCACCCTAGTCCTCTCCACCCTTTGACGGCCTTCCCTCTAACTAAGAGAGAGAGAGAGAGAGAGAGAGAGAGAGAGGGAGGGGGAAAGTGGTGGGGTAGGTGCCGAGGATGGGCTGTGAAAGGGCAGGTGAGGGTGGGGAAGAGCAAGGGATGGGCGGGAGATGGTTGCTAAAGCAAGGGCAAGGGCAAGGGAAAGCCCAGAGCAACTAATGGATGATGTGGGAATGAGGTAGAGGTAAAGTTTGAGTGGTTAGGGATAAAGATAAAATAGGTATTTTGTGCTAGGGCAAAATGGTAATAAAAATATGAATAAGTGGGGTCTTGATGGAAAATGGCAGCATCCAATTAAAGTCTATAAAAGGCGTGGATCCAACGGTTCTAAGGCCCAAGCCTTAATTTGGCATATGCTAGATGATGTGGGCCTACTTGGGAGATTAACTAGACTTGGGATTTATTTAAAAGTGTCTTTTGAGTTTCTCAAGTCAAATGTCTTTAAATTTCTAGTCAAGGTCTTTAGTTTATTTAGTTGGTCAAAGAGTCTTCTAGAGTCTTTCACATGATTAATGCATTAAAGAGTCCTAGGGAGTCTAAGTTAGTCATGTCATTTAATTTGGAAAGTTTTAGAGTCAAGATGAAGTGAGTATAAATTATATTGTAAGTCTTGTGGCAAATTATGAATGGAATGAATGAAAATTAAGCTTATGCTTCTATGATTGTGCGATGCAATCTTTCTTTAGTGTGATGCTAAAGAGCCCATTGGTGTGATGCCTTGGGTTTTCTAGGTGTGATATCTAGATCTATCCTTCTTTAACCCTTCCTCTACTTCCTATAAATCACTGTTCACGTCTACTGTTCACATCTGCTGTTCACAGCCCCAAAAACAGCCCTGTTATTTGTGTTTTTTACTCATACTTAGGCCTATTTCGAATCTGTCCTGCATCAACTTGGTATCAGAGCGAGAGTAGCATCATGTCTACACGATCCGGAAAGCCATTTAGGGGAAGATTAACTGATTACCAGCGTGACGAGATTCTGCTGAAACTTGTGGAGCAAATAGATAATTTTAGTCTGCGCATCAATACTTTGGAAGGCCAAACAACTCAACCTAACGGTGATGAACAAGGCGAAAACTCTGGGAATAACAATACTAATGAAAATAGTGAAAATCAAGGCGAGTGCACGGAAGAGCCGCGTGTAGATCCGCTACGAAGGCAGCAATTTAGGGCTGGCCAAAATCAGGGAAGGCAGCAAAATTCCATGTCTGATTGGGCCCATGATTTATTGCAAAGGAACCAATATGAGACCTATGATTCAGCAGGAGATATCACTAAGAAGATTAAAATGGAGGTTCCAGATTTTGAAGGTAAGGTCAATCCTACTTTGTTTCATGATTGGCTTGCTTCTATTGAAGAGTACTTTGACTGGTACGATATGGCTGACGATCGGCGAGTGAGATTTGCTAAAATGAAGCTTGTTGGATTAGCAAAAATCTGGTGGATGGGTGTGGAAGGTGATATTCGAAGGTTGGGGCAGCCACCAATTGGTACTTGGCAGGAGATGAAAGCCAAGTTGAAGGAGAAGTACATGCCATCAAATTACCATGAGAAGTTGTGTGAACAACTGATTGAATTAAAGCAAAACCGCATGACAGTGGCTGAATATATGCAGAAATTTGATGAGCTAAAGATGAGGAGTCAAATTATGGAAGATTCAAGTCAAGCTCTTGCTCGGTTTAAGGCTGGTTTAAGGCCCGACATAAGAAGGGAGTTGCTTCGCCAACCCTTGTACAGTCTCGAACATGCCTTCCAAGTTGCTTTGGATATGGAGGAGTATTTGAACTACCCGATTTCTAAAAAGTTTGTGTCTCAAGTTGGGGAAACCATAACTAAGGGGTACAATGATGCAAATCGTTTCCGGTCCAATGTTTCAAAGCAAACTTCTGTCAATACGGCTAATCCAAAGGGGAAGAATTATGCAGCTAACAAAGGAAACATGAAGGAAACCAAGTGCTTTAAGTGTGGTGAATCTGGTCACATGGCATTTCAATGTCCAAAGAGGAGTTTACACATGGCAGTGGAGCAAGAAGCTGAATTCGATCAACAAAACAATGATGATAATGATGATTCCTTTGACGTCGGGGTACTAAATACAGATGACTTAGAAGATGAAGAGGTGGACAATTCTCTGATTTCTGTTGTTAGGCGTATCCTTGCAGCGCCAAAAACTGAAAAGGAAGACTGGAGGCGTACTTCTATTTTTCAAATGCTGGTTCGCTGTGGAAACCAAGCTAGGAAGCTTATCATCGATGGTGGTAGTTCCATGAATGTTGTATCTGCAACCACGGTGGAGCGTCTTAAGCTTCCTGTTCAACCACATCCTCATCCATATAAGGTAGCTTGGATCGATAACACGTCCATTCCGGTAACTCAGCGCTGCCTAGTCTCTTTTTCGTATGGTTCTTATAATGATTCTATCTGGTGTGATGTAATTCCCATGAATGTCACACATATCCTTCTTGGAAGACCATGGCTTTATGATAGAGATGTGCAGCATTCTGGAAAAGAGAACACATATGCTTTCTCATTCAAGAACAAGGAGATTGTTTTGAAGCCAATGACTACTGCTGAAATGGGAAAATTCAAGGAAAAGAAGCCAAGGTATGTCACTGAAAATAAGCCAAAATCTCTCCATATTCTCACCAAGAAGTGTTTTCAAGCTGAGAGTATGGAACTGGGAGTTATATATGCTGTGGTGGTGAAAGAAGTGTCAGATTTAGCTGCTGAATCTGTCTCTGAATTGCCGACAGAAGTAGCCGAGTTGCTGTCCCATTTTTCTGATGTTGCCCCCAAAGAACTCCCAGATGAATTACCTCCCATGCGCAATGTGCAGCATGCAATAGATCTCATTCCTGGATCACAATTGCCTAATCTTCCAGCCTATCGCATGAATCCAAAGGAGCACGCAGAGCTTAAAAGGCAGGTAGATGAGCTACTATCTAAGGGGTTCATTCGTGAAAGTTTAAGTCCCTGTGCTGTTCCAGCTTTGCTTACACCCAAGAAGGATGGTAGTTGGCGCATGTGCATAGATAGTCGTGCTATAAACAAGATTACAATCAAATATCGATTCCCTATCCCGAGGCTTGATGATATTTTAGACATGTTAGCTGGGTCTTGTCTATTCTCAAAGATTGATCTGAAAAGTGGCTACCATCAGTTACGTACAAGGCCAGAAGATGAATGGAAGACAGCTTTCAAGACCAAGGATGGCCTCTACGAGTGGCTAGTCATGCCATTTGGTCTAACAAATGCCCCAAGTACATTCATGCGCTTTATGACACAGGTATTACAGCCTTTCATTGGTCACTTCCTGGTTGTTTATTTTGACGATATTCTAATCTATAGCAAGACCAAGGAGGAACATATCTTTCATCTTCAACAAGTATTGAGGGTCCTCCGTCAAGAAAAGCTCTAGATTAACTTAAAGAAGTGTTCTTTCATGAGTCCAATGGTTGTATTTTTGGGTTTCATTGTGCCGTCTAAAGGAGTGGAAGCCGATCCAAGTAAAGTGAAAGCTATCCTAGAGTGGCCAATTCCAACCTCCTTGCATGAAGTTCGCAGCTTTCATGGGCTGGCGACTTTTTATCGTCGGTTTATCAAGAATTTCAGCACGGTAATGGCACCTATCACTAACTGTATGAAAGGGGGACAGTTTGTTTGGACAAAGGCAGCAGCAAAAGCTTTTGAAGACATAAAGAAGATGATGTCTGAGGCTCCTGTTCTACACCTTCCTGACTTCTCAAAGGTATTTGAGTTGGCGTGTGATGCTTCCAATGTTGGGATTGGGGGTGTGCTGAGTCAAGAAGGGCACCCAGTTGCCTATTTCAGCGAAAAACTCAATGAAACCAAGCAAAAGTATTCCATCTATGACAAGGAATTTTATGCAGTGATTCAAGCTCTTCGCCATTGGCGACACTATCTTCTTTATAAGGAGTTTGTGTTGTTTTCTGACCATGAAGCACTCAAGTACATCAACTGTCAAAAGAAGCTGAATCATCGACATGGTAAATGGGTTTCATTTCTGCAGGAGTATTCTTTTGTTATCAAACATAAAGCTGGCTCTGAAAATAAAGTTGCTGATGCTCTTAGCCGAGTGGTGTATGTTCTCTCTTCCATGGCTCTACAGGTGGTGGGTTTTGACTTGCTCAAGAGAGATTATCCTTCTTGTAAGGATTTTAGCTCTATACATGCTCAGTTGCTGGCTGGACAGCAGGGAGGATATGGTGAGTTTTCTTTGCATGATGGTTTCCTCTTCAAGGGAACTCGCCTCTGCTTACCCAACACATCAATTCGTGAAGAAATGATTTGGGAATTGCATTCCGGAGGAGCAGCAGGTCATTTTGGAAGAGATAAGACAATTGCAATGGCCGAGGATCGCTTTTATTGGCCAAAGCTGAAGCGAGATGTGGGCAAGGTTGTTTCACGATGCCGTACTTGCCAACTTTCGAAGGGAAGAAAGAAGAATACAGGTTTATACACTCCGTTACCTGTGGCCCACGAACCTTGGCAGGATTTAAGTATGGACTTTGTCCTTGGATTACCAAAAACCCTTCGAAAGCACGATTCTATCCTTGTGGTTGTGGATCGCTTCTCCAAAATGGCACACTTTATTCCTTGTTCAAAGACATTGGATGCAATCCACATAGCTAAGCTCTTCTTTCAAGAAGTTGTCAGACTTCATGGACTGCCAATGACCATTGTCTCTGACCGTGATTCCAAATTTATGAGCTACTTTTGGCGAACGCTATGGAAGTTGCTGCATACAAAGCTGAAATTTTCTTCGGCTTTTCATCCGCAAACTGATGGTCAAACGGAGGTTGTTAATCGCAGTTTGGGTAATCTACTTCGCTGCCTTGTTAGTGATCATGTTGGCAGCTGGGATCAGGTACTTCCTATGGCAGAATTTGCATACAACAGCTCTGTGAACAGATCTACAGGTCGCAGCCCTTTCGAAATTGTCACAGGTTTGCTTCCAAGGAAACCAATCGATTTGGTTCCCCTACCTATTCAGGCTCGCCCAAGTGCTGAAGCTGAAGCTTTTAGTCAACATATCCGTGATATCCATGATGAAGTGCGACGAAAGATTGCCATCAGCAATGAGGGGTACAAACAACATGCTGATTTGCGGCGGAGGTTTGCTGAATTTGATGAGGGCGACATGGTCATGGTTCGAATCAAACCCGAACGGTATCCTAAAGGGGTATATAAGAAACTTCATTCGAAGAGTGCTGGACCATTTAAAGTTCTCAAGAAGATCAGTTCAAATGCTTATGTGCTCGAATTACCTGATGATATGTGCATAAGTAATGTGTTCAATATTGAGGATCTCACTCGATATTCTGGGCATACTAAGAACAGTAACTGGGCTGACCCTGTGGCATCTCTCCCAGCACCCAAATTTTTTCAAGATGAAATCGAAGATGTGGTTGATCATCAAATTGTTTTAACTCAACATGGAGGTTATCAAAAGTATCTCATTAAGTGGAAGGAACGTTCACTGTCAGATTGCACTTGGATTACTGATGAGGAGTTTCGGCGCCTCAACCCTGACCTTTATGAAGAGTTCCATGCTTTTACCTCGACGGGGTCGAGTTCTTTCAAGCCGGGCAGAGTTGATGGAAAATGGCAGCAGCCAATTAAAGTCTATAAAAGGCGTGGATCCAACGGTTCTAAGGCCCAAGCCTTAATTTGGCATATGCTAGATGATGTGGGCCTACTTGGGAGATTAACTAGACTTGGGATTTATTTAAAAGTGTCTTTTGAGTTTCTCAAGTCAAATGTCTTTAAATTTCTAGTCAAGGTCTTTGGTTTATTTAGTTGGTCAAAGAGTCTTCTAGAGTCTTTCACATGATTAATGCATTAAAGAGTCCTAGGGAGTCTAAGTTAGTCATGTCATTTAATTTGGAAAGTTTTAGAGTCAAGATGAAGTGAGTATAAATTATATTGCAAGTCTTGTGGCAAATTATGAATGGAATGAATGAAAATTAAGCTTACGCTTCTATGATTGTGCGATGCAATCTTTCTTTAGTGTGATGCTAAAGAGCCCATTGGTGTGATGCCTTGGGTTTTCTAGGTGTGATATCTAGATCTATCCTTCTTTAACCCTTCCTCTACTTCCTATAAATCACTGTTCACGTCTACTGTTCACATCTGCTGTTCACAGCCCCCAAAAACAGCCCTGTTATTTGTGTTTTTTACTCATACTTAGGCCTATTTCGAATCTGTCCTGCATCAGGTCTAAAGAAATTGGCGGGGCATATAGCAACAATCTTATCAAGGTGGCTAGTTTGAGACACATGTATTATGCAATGTTGTTAGAATCGTACAATAATTATATGTGTTGTTCAATTTATCTCATATTGTATGGCTTAAGATATAGTGTGTCGACATCGGCTTGTAACTAGAATCGTGTGATACTTTTTTATATTGTTCAATTTTGCATCTTGCCACAATTCTATGAGTATCACACGATGAGTTAAGAGACATAATTTGAATGATCTAACTTTAAGCATCTTCCTAAATTAATTTTGCATGATCACCAAACTAAAATGATGTTAGAAAATCATAATCAACAAATTAATAATAGAAAACCAAGAGATGAAAATTTTTCTTCAAACACAGGGAAAAAAGGGATCTATAAAGAGAAAAGAATTTATTTGTGAACACAAAGGGTGGGTAATAAGACATGGCTGTTGTGTTATGAGCCCAGAAGGGGTTTTCAGATTGCCTAGTAACTGTTAGATTTGGCTTCGTCCTGAGATTTGAATCAACGGCACGGTGGTTAAAACTGCAATAATAAAACAATAAGGACAAGTTGTTTCTAGTTCATAGATCCAAAGAGTTATGTATTCCTCAGCTATTGGTGGCATAGTTAATATCCACTATATGGCTTGTCTGAGAGAAAGATCTATTTTATCAATTTTTTTATTTTTTTTATAAAACAAGAATTCCACAGTTCTGTATTGGGACACTGTTAATCAAAGCAATGGGTAATCTTCCCAGTCTGGCAACATAAATTGTACACAAAGGGAGCTAAGCTAACCGGAAGATCAAGTAAGCTTGTATCATACCATCTATGAGTTAACGTAAAGTATGTAAAAATGGTCTATTGGCTGCATACAAATATCTTGATACAACATGATAGCTAGTTTATATCCTAATTGATGCCACATGACCTTGTAAGGTCTAGCAAAACAAATCTAGGAAACATGGCAATAAAAAATATATCCCTTTTCGACCAATGCAGCATTTTAAAGAACAAGTACACCATTCAAAGTGAAACCATTAAGAGATGAAAGCTCCAAATTGTCATGGAGTATGTCCAAACAAACTTTCAAAAAGACACCAACAAACAGACAGATAGAACTAATACCTGATGATCATCAAGGGAGTACCACATGCCACTTGATGTGCGAACAAAGCAGTAAGAATGGCCACAATGTGTGCTCCAACCAGCATGAACAAGAACACCATAAAGAGTATACTTTAAATCTCCATCCTGTCAAGTACAATCAAAGAATTAGCCATGGCACAAAACACATGGGGACTCAATCTCTCATCAAATTGGTACTAATGCTACCTAAGAGATTTACCAAGCATATACAACAGATTTAGTTTCTAGATCAATAAAAGTTGTAGGTCCATCAGGAATTTTTATCCAACTGGCTATTTATAAAAATCTGGTTACCAGATTTTTTTAATTATTAGCAATTTATCATTCATCCTCTGGTAACTCAAGTGTTACACATGCGGATGAGTTTTGAGCATAATAAATCTATCATCTGAGATTGAACATGGCAGAAAGTCACCACACCCAATACATGTTCCAGATGCCACTATCACATTGCTTGCCCTGCCGTAAAACCAACACAACATGTGGGTAACTGGAATAAAATGTTGGCAAGAAAATGTATCAAAAACCAGGTGAAAATGCCTGGTAAATGCATAACCAGGTGAAAGTTTTCAAGTCATTCCCCATTATGCTTCTAATTTGGTTCATGTTTCCACATTTGCCAATGTTCTATACAAAAAGTTAAATCCTGTTATGTATGTGTAATATCCTCTCAAGCCCGTTTTCTATTGGTAGCTAGTATACTTGAAACCGTTCCAATTTTTGTTAATTTCAAAAACATAAAATCCATTTGATTGTCAATGACAATATCAAATTTGAGGACATAACATGCTCAAATCAATGAACTTTCCAGATTAATAGAAAATGGAGGCATTGAAAATTCAAAATTTGGAAATTTGGTTACAACTAAACAAAATTGGTTCCCCACTATACCTATACAAGCTATGAGTATTATAGCAGGCATCAATAAAAAGCTATGAAGCACGGATACTTCAAATAGGGTGACGTATCCGTATCGTGTCCGTATCGGATACCGATACTCCTTGGATACTCGCGGATACGTATCGGATACTTCTTAATTTATTTTTTTCATTAATTTTGGAGTATCGGATACTTAATTTTGAAGTATCGGATACTCCAAGTCAAATTTACTTGTTTTATGAAATTAGAATTGTAACATTTCTTGCATAGTAATATAATATAATATAATTGCAAGTATAAATACAAGAATATTTTTCTAATACTTTGTTAAGTTCTTCGATAAGAAGAGCATAATGAGTTAAATAATAGAATTTATCAAATTGATGTATCTTAATTACTTCATGCATGTCACCTATAACTACATAAAAAGTAAGAATTAACAAGAGAATATAACAATGATAAAATTAAATATCAATAAATAAATAAGCAAGTAAACTTGAATACAATATTTTTCATTAGTGTCAAAAGAAAAAGCATAGGGACAAGTCGTGAATTGTTCTATTATTGTAATATAAATATATTAAACTTGATATTGAAATGAAATATTTGCAAGACCTATAAAAAATTTAAAAAGTAAACGAGCTACTAGCTTAAATTAATACAAAATTCTTAAACATTAGTATTTTGCATTATAAAATTACATTGTGGTTTCTCAACGTTTTTTAGCTTATGTGTAACTTACTATTAATAATTTTAAAAAATATGTTTTTCACAAACGTATCTTAGCCATACCGGTATCCTATTTTTTTAAGTTTTGTCGTATCGCCATATCCGTATCGTGTCGTATCCGTATCGTATCGTATCCATATCCTGTATCTGTATCTATGCTTCCTAGATAAAAAGTTCACTTACATAGGGTGCAGTGACAAAGGGTTTTAAGTCCAATGTGGGACCAAACAGAACTTTCTTGTCAATCTTTTGCCCGGGTTGATATGTACCAAATCGCTTTAGGTGGATGGCAAGAACATAAGGGGCCTTGTGAATTGAAAGCTGTTTGAGAGCCTTTGCTTTTTGCTTGCACCTTTGACATTGATACTGTCTCTCTCCTCCATCTAAATACTCCTTGGCAGTAAAATGCATGAGTGCCTTGTGCAATGATTCTGCCTTGTTGATTTCAAGACTTAAATCTAAGAATGGATCGAACTTGTTGGAGCAGAAAGAGCATTGCATGCATTTCACCTGAAAATAAAAACAAGACTATTAATGAAGAAAACAGCTAGAGTCTCATATGCTAATAGATTTCTCTATTATTGTGAGCAAATCCATCAAAAACTTCTAGATTATTGTCAGTATTTATATAACAATGAAATTCATGGTTATTTACAAAGGCAATATGTTCCAGAAACAGGCATACAAGAAAAAATGTTTACCTAGCTATGGAGGTGACCACCAAAGATCTTGTGAACCAAGCTTTTTTCGTAAGCACTAGGTGATTCACTTCGGTGTTCCTGCAGGTAAGCAACATTTGTGCGTTGACTCCAGCAAATTTACCATGTACTCATGAGCATCCTCCTGTCGGGCATTTCGAAAGTTCCAAGACATGCCTAATATGTGGTCACAGATTCCAAATTCTAAAAACTACGAAAAAGAAGAAGAAAATACCCATGTTGTGGTGGTTGGGTTTATTAGCCATTTTTTTTTGGAGAGGAGGGGGTTGTGAACAATAATTTAACTTACGACTCATAGAAGCTATGCGGGAAATGTGTCCTCACACTACCAGTTAGTGTCCAAATTCCTTGAATCCTAGATGCAAGGTAAAATTATAATGATACAAAATTTGATTTCTGAGCTACCTGAAACCTTAGTTTGTATACAAAAATTCATATTTTCCTTAATAGTGTTATGAAAAAGAAACATGCATTGGCACAATTTCAATAAAAGAGAAAGGGAAAATCGCTTCCACAATGTTCAAACTTTAACACCCACAGTGCATAAAAAAGTTTCTCTTGTGAAAACCTCTTTGCTGACTATAAGGGGTGTAAAGCAGATAATGAATACATTCAAATGTATAAAGCTAAAAATTTTAAATAAATAAATAAATACCTTGCAACTTTAACAGAAATTCAAGAAAGTGATTCACGATAAAACAATATAAGGATACACCGCAAGTTTGAGACGAGATCCTTTGGTGCTAAGCTTCTCCCAGTTAATTGTAGGGGCACGGCTAACATGTTTCTGTATAGCACACAAAGCACAAAATCCAGCAGTATGACCTTCATGAATTGATTGAAATAAATTGAAGTATGAAGAATACTAATATCAACACAAACAAATGTTCTAGACATAGGAATCAACATTAAAAAAAATGAAGACCATATATACAACCAAAAAAAACCTTTAAAATATAAAAAGAGAAAAATAACAGCAGACCTATTAGCAGTCCATTATCATGTTACCTAATCCATTTCTTCAAACATTTTGGAATTTTAAAGCACACTCAAAGTGGAGTGTGGGAAACTCTAAATGGAGTGCAAATTTTCACTTTATCCGCACAGCAAATTTGGGGTAAATGCTTAGCCCTTTTTGAGAAAATAATAAAGAATTTATCCCCTTTGAGAAATACTAAAACATGACAAAAAATGCACACATATAAACAAAAAGAAAGGATAGTATTAAGCACATTTGAGGTTATAGTAAGATACCCTGGAGGTAATTGTAATACTCTCTCCTTGTGTAGATACAAAGTCAATAATTAGTTACAAATTGTCAAGATTTTCTGATTACTGACTTCAGAAGCAGAGCTACATGCTCTTGAGTGGAGTCAAATGACCTTAGTGAAATTTTCAAAAGAATAGGTGCCAATTTAGTATTCTCTTAAATATTTCAGGATTTTTTTTTTCCAGTCAATGGTTAACATCCAATAATAGTAGTGAATCAAATTCCTAAAATATGAAACTAAGCTTAAAATCATATTCAGAAGCATCTCTTTAAGTGAACTTTCAAGTCGCATACCCCCCATCATGAGATAAATAATTCTTAAAAGGGGTTTACATCTTTGTGATTGACATCTTTTTCACTTGTTATGAAGATATAAGTAAACAAAACTTGAACTAAAACTTCTATAATAAACCAAACTAAATCAAGCCTTAAATCCCATCAAATGGGGTCGGCAATATGAATTCTTCTTCTCCACGTGACTCTATCAAAGGCCATTTCGTTAGTCAAATTAAGTAGATCCATATCTCTATTTACAACGCTAGCCAACGTTAATCTAGGCCTACTCGGTCCCCTAACACTTTCATCTTCTGTCACTGCATCGCATCTCTTCCCTACTACCTCTGTTGGTCTCACTAAGACTTCTTTAATAATAATTTAAAATTTTCAATTCATCAATTCTCTGACATGAAGTAATTTTCGTAGAAATCAATTGTTTAGTTTTAATTTTTAGTGAATTAATTTTGTATGCTAGGGTTTTGTTTTCCATCATTTTCTATGATAGTGGATATACATATATGATATTGTGGCAAAGTTAGCACTGATATATTTCATATAAACTAAAATTTAGCATAATAAATTAATTGTTGATTGACTCCAAGAAAAACAAAAAATCTGAACTCCACCACTTATTTACTTGTTTTGGCAAAAATTGCACAAAGATTAAAGACAATTACTAATTGTGTACTCTTCTTCCAACTCAATAAGCTGTTTCAACGTTAAAAATTTTGGATTGCCTACATTTGCATCTTCAACAAGCAAGTATTGATTCTAAGGGTTGGGAGCATATTAATATCTATATGATTGGCATACGACTGCAGTTCATTGGTGAGTACTCTAAAATGCTTATGAATATCTACAGCCAATTTAGGGGATGGGCATGGTCATTGGGGGAAGAGAATGAGAACACAAGACAGGTAGGGTTGCCTGCCCAAGTTCTGGATTTTATAAGATGGGTTGATTCAAGTTCAAGTTTAAGCGTGTATGTCCAATTTTATGAAACTCGTGCATAAACTTAAATGCATCATGTGCACACATATTTACCTAAACAATCCACCAATGAGAAAATAAAATGTACTTGTGTCAAGGACATATACATATTAGAAGACAAGTGGTTGTGTCTGTCCATTTTGCATTCAGGGTATTTAAGGTTGAGCCAAGCTCAGGTAGGGTTTGTCCTAGATCATTTCAATCAAGGTTTGAATCACCAATTGTTCATCCAACTTCAGAAATTTTTCTGGAAATATATAATGAACATGAAAATATAGCATCACAGAATCATGAGTGCAATTCATCTAGTAAATTGTGTGCAAGATGAGGGGAGAGAGGGTGATAGAAACTCACAAGAATTTTGATGCTTCCCACTTTGTAAATATGCGGCTAAAGGCTCTGTATATGTGAGTCATTGTATAACCGAATTGAGAAAACAAGTATTTCCAAGATTTTCCAGTCCTGCACCCTGTAAGTTATGCATACCATCCTAATAGTTAAGTAAACCGATAACTTCAAACCAAGTCAACATTCAACAAAGTTCAAACTAATAAAAGTAAATGTAAATATACAACTATATAAATAATCAAACACCTACAAATTAATAATGTAATGGCTGATTATACAAATAAGCCAAATCAAACTAATAAAGATAGCAAAATCACAATAAACCCTTGAAAAAAATTAAAATAAAACACAAACTAAAGCATCCATCAACCAAGGCCTAATCTATAAGCAAATCCAATAATTAGAGAAAGAATAAGAAAAACAATCTAATTGAAAAACTAGCAAACTACCCAATCCCAACAAACAAACAAAAAAACCTGAAAAGTATACAAAATGCAATACAAACAGCGAAAAATGTATAGAAATTAAAAACTAACTAAACCAATCAAAATCTAGAACAAAGTGCAAAAGACTGTTAAACCATATAAAGAACAATACAAAGCAGAAATTACCAAAAACACAACGCACATATATATACATATCAACTGAACAACTACTCACAATTCTCCGAAAAGTAATCCCAAAACTGAGCTCAGGATCCAACCCAACATCCAAAAACTCCGCCCCATCTGGTTTCTTCCCAACCAGACCCGATTGACCACTGCCCTGGCCCGACGCACCGAGCCTCCGTGGATCCGAGATAGTAGTTGGGTTCAGAGTCTCCAACCGAAACCCTCCGCTGCCATTGCTGAACCCAGAGAATGGCTTCTTCGCTGGGTGGAAATCGACTTTTCTGCTGAACACAGATTCGATTGACGGCAGAGCCGGAGGGTCCGATGACTCATCTGGGTGTGAATTGGGTGTGATCAGAGTTTCAGCCATCATAAGAGAGGTCTCAGTAATTGAGTACAATAGAGATCTTCAGATTGTGTACCCAAAAAAACTCTCTCTCTCTCTCTCTCTCTCTCTCTCTCGAACATGTAACAGCTTTTTCCTCTCTCTACAAGCACCTGTATCTAGCTCTCTTTCTCTCTCTAAAACCAGAGACTTTGGGCTTTCGGTGACAGAGACGAGGGAGGCGAAGCAAAAAAACCACTAAACTCTACAATCCTATTAGTGATATACCATATGTTATAATAAATCCTATTAGCGATATACTATATGTTATAATAAAAATAAAAATAAAAATAAAAACTCTTTTATTTATTTATTTTAAATAAATTAATACATCTTTAAAAATAATTATTATTTATTATTATTTTTAAAATAAATGTGATTATAATCCACTTCCCATACTTCCCAGAATATAACTCACTTCTTTCTCTTACAAAAAATTGATTATAATCAACTAATAATCAACTTTTAATTAAAAAGTTGATTATAACCATCTTTTCAAAATAGCAATATATGTCCAGTGTGATGCACAAACTATTTTTTTCTTTAAAATAACATTTTATGTTATAATATATGTGTTATAAAAGAATAATTTTAATTTTAATTTACAATTAAAGTGTGATTCTAATTATTTATTGTGATAATTTTAGTCTTATCATTTTGAATACTTATTTATAATAATTTTAGTTAAATTATTTATTTATTTTTATAATTTTAATTTGGGAGCTTTTTTGATAAATCAACTTTCTAAGTTTTATTCCATCCAACCCATATTCTTTTTGACTATTCCATTAGGTCCTATTTGAAATAAAAAGACCAAAACACCCTTTTCATCTACTTATGTTCCATTTAGTTCACATTATTTTCTTATATTTCAATAAGTCCTATAGGTGACATAATTACAAAAATACCCCTAATGTGAATGTTCACACCGTCAATGTGAATGTTCATATCGTCAATGCGTAGAGGCTCGGGCCGGCCCATATCAAGCCTCGTGGGTGTCCGAAAAAATCTGGACCGATCCACGGGTCAAAAAATTAGGCCCAAGCCCTAGCCCTGGCACAAGGGTATTCGGGCTTTGGACGGGCCGATGAATCGAGCCTCGGGTCGGGCCGGTGGGCCTGGGCCTAGCCTCGAGCTTAGGTCGGGCTTGGGCAGGCCTGGCCATTTTTTTTTAATTCTTTTTAATTTTTTCTACCAAAATTTTATTATTTTCCACAAAAAAAGACATTGCGCCTCGGGCGGACTCGGCCTCAGACTGAGCCTTGAATGGGCCTTAAGCGGGCCGATGGGCTAGGCCGGGCTTCAAAGTGATGGCCTAGGCCCTAGCTTAGGGTCTCGGACATACTCGGGCCCGGACCCAAACGAGCCTGCCCCGGGCCATAAGCGGGCATCGGGCAGCCCACGGGCCGCGAGCCAATTCTACATTCCTATCAATGTGCATATTAACATGTCAATGTGAATATTCACATTGTCAACGGGCCGGGCCGGGCCTACCCCGGGCCGCGAGCAAGCTTCGGGCAGCGGGCAAATTTTACACTCCTGTCAATGTTAATGTTAATATGTCAATGTGAATATTCACATTGTCACGGATTGGGCCAAGCCCTCGAGGCTGGTCAGCCGTCACGCGAGTCATGACGCCGCGAGCCAATTTTACACTCTGATCAATGTAAATGTTAACATGTCAATGTGAATATTCACATTGTCAACGGGCCGGGTCGGGCCTGCCCTGGGCCGCTGGCCAATTTTATACACTTATCAATGTGAATGTTCACATCGTCAATGTGAATGTTCATATCATCAATGCGTAGAGGCCCGGGCCGGTCCATATCGAGCCTCGTGGGTGTTCGAAAAAATCCGGCCCAGCCCACGAGCCAAAAAATTAGGCCCAGGCCCTAGCCCTAGCACAAGGGTATTTAGGCTTTAGACGGGCCGATGGATCGAGCCTCGGGTCGGGCCGGTGGGCCTGGGCCTAGCCTCGAGCTTAGGTCGGGCTTGGGCGGGCCTGGCCATTTTTTTTTTAATTCTTTTTAATTTTTTCTACCAAAATTTTATTATTTTTCATAAAAAAAGACATTGCGCCTCGGGCGAGATGGGCCTCGAACCAAGCCTTGAATGGGCCTTAAGTGGGTCGATAGGCCTGGCCGGGCTTCAAAGTGATGGCCTAGGCCCTAGCCTAGGGTCTCGGACATGCTCGGACCAAACGAGCTGCCGCGGGGCGTGAGCCGAGACGACTCACAGCCAATTCTACATTTCCTATCAATGTGCATGTTAACATATCAATGTGAATATTCACATTGTCAACGGCCGTCAGGCGAAGCTTTAGGCGTGGCAAATTTTACACTCTTATCAATGTTAATGTTAACATGTCAATGTGAATATTCACATTGTCACGGTCGGCTTCGGGCCGCACGCCGTCATGGGCCAATTTTACACTCTTATCAATGTGAATGTTAACATGTCAATGTGAATATTCACATTATCAACGGGCCGGGTCGGGCCCGCTCTGGGTCGCTGGTCAATTTTATACTCTTATCAATGTGAATGTTAACATGTCAATGTGAATATTCACATTGTCAATGCTTGACCCGCAGGCGTGGGCTAATTTTACACTCCTATCAATGTGAATGTTAACATGTCAATGTGAATATTCACATTGTCAACAGGTCGGGTCGGGCCGGGCTCGCCCTGGGCCGCCCATGGGCCGTGGGCCAATTTTATACTCTTATCAATGTGAATATTCACATTGTCAACGGGTCGGACCGGGCCGGCCATGGGCCGCGGGCGAGTTTCGCCCCGCCACAGGACGCGGGCCAATTTTACGCTCCTATTAATGTGAATGTTAACATGTCAATGTGAATATTCACATTATCAACTAGCTGTCACGACCCAAACCCGGCCCTATGGGTTTAGCACCAGAATCGCCAAGAATCCAAATTACCAAGGCCCGCTAACAAGAATACAAGAAAATAGAGTGTTCAAGTGAAGCCAATACAGTAAATAAATAATGTCCAATGAGTCGATACCAGATGCCAAAAAGATTTTTCATGCATTCACACAGATAGAAAAGATCTGATCTATACAAAATTCTGATACACAAAGACAGGACCTAATCCTTGATAACAAGATGCAGTTTGTAGCTAATACTATACAAGAATCCAAACAAGACGAGACAGACGGGGGAAAAACAAAACACCCCAAAGCCATAGCATGGCAACTCGGAACCTCGCGGTGAGGCACAAAAGCTAGCTTGACAAAACTGGAGTCTAACCCACGCTCCTAGCTCCGATCTGGTGGCTGAGCACCTACATATATATATAAACAGTGAGCTAAAGCCCAGTGAATAACATAATACGTAAAGAGGTTAAGAATGAAATGTCCTTACAGTAATGAAAACAGTTCATTAAACAGTATTCCAGTCTTTCAGTCATAACATTTATTCAGTCATATGTGGTACATCCATTAGCATAGCAGTAAACAGTAGGTCTTAAAGACCGAACAGTAGTGATGGCCATCAATCAGTAAACAGTAATGGTTCCACGAGGGAACCGACAGAGATCTCTGTAACAGTAACAGTAAACAGTAGGTGCTAAGGATGCCACAGTACAGTTCAGAATATAGGACATACATTCATTCAGTAAATAATAACATTTGATGCTAAGCGATTCGAGTATTCAGAAGATAATCTTTTTGAACATATCTTTACACAATTGTTACTCACAGAGTTTGGGCTACAGTATGCTAGAGCGTGTCTCCCCAGTCGCCAACCCTACACAGTTCACAGGTTGAACACACACTAAGCTACACAGTTGGGAAATATCATAACTTAATCCCTAATTTGCCTTGGTGTGTTCTACATCTATATCCTCATTAAGATGTCTTAAACTAGGCCTAAGAATGCCTAGAATGGGATGAGGATGCAAAAATACACTTAGAAAATATTTTGCAAAGTTTGCTGAAAATAGGAGCCTCGCTCGAGCGAGCCTTCCTTCGCTCGAGCGAGCTTCCAAAATCAAAGGCTTCGCTCGAGCGAGAAATCCTTCGCTCGAGCGGTCTGTCGAAACAGTAAAAGTACTGGATGCTGAAATTTTACGCTCGAGCCACCAATTCTACGCTCGAGCGTAGCTTCGAACAAAGGTTGGTCGCTCGAGCGAAGAATCCTTCGCTCGAGCGAAGAAGCCAAATTCTGGAATTTCCAGATTTGTCTCCTAAGCTCAAACCAAGCATTCTTTCACTCAAAACTCGACCTCTTGGGCCCAAATTCTGGAAAACACATCTAAATTCAATGTATAACAAGTTTCAAAGCTCAATTTATGAATTCAAGCCCCAAAGGTGAGTTAATTAAAACCATTTTTCAAACCCATTTTTCATGAACATGGAGAATACGCAACATGCATGGATTCAAACCAAATTCAACCTTCAAAGCTTGTCCAAATGGACTCATTTCTTCAAGAACATGATGAATTCATGGACTCAAGCCTAATTATGAACATGCATGTACAATTTTACCATGAAAACACCTTAAGAATCAACAATACAAGCATGCATGCATGAATTAAGCTACAACTCAACTTATTTGCACTAAAACAAGACTTAACTCTACAATTGAAGCATGAATCATGCAAGAATTAGTTCTATGACAACAACAAGAAGATGAATGTCCTACCTTAGTCTTGTATTCAAGGTTTAGGAGTCCAATTTGACAATTCACACTTCAATTCCAAGCAATCCCACCAAATGGACTCAATACTCTCCTACTCTCTCTAATTTTCCTCTTTGGTCGGTTAAGTGTGAGAGAAAGGCTGATGAAATGCATTTGTTCAAGTGTAATACAAGTCCCTAGTTGTGTCTAGGATAGTGGCCCACTTAGTGGCAAACATGTAAATAAGGCAACTTAGATGTTTAACTTATTTTAATCTAATTTAATCACACCTAATTACATTTTAGTTAAATATACCATTAAATCACAAAAATTCTACTGATCATGAAACACTAAACAATTTTCAGTTCGGCCGCCGATAAGGCCTTCAATTCGCAATTCGAACATAAAACACAAACAGATAAATCATAGAATCAAACAGATAGAATACGATACAAGAGATATGCTCAGTCAATTCAGTTCGATTTAATCAATCGGTCAAGATTCAGTTAGTTCAATTATCAGTCATAAGCCGTCCAGTTTAGCAGTAATCAGTATGTATTTCAGTAAATTTCGGTAAACAGTATGGGGTTGTTACACTAGCCGAGCCCGCCCCGGCTCGCAGGCGGGTTTCGGGCTGCCCACTGGCCAATTTTACATTCCTACCTATGTGAATTTTAAAATATGAATGTTCACATCATAAAATTGCTATCTGTTCAAAAAATATTTATAAGGGTATCAAAATTAAATATAAGGGCACAAGTGTCCAAGAAAATAGTGTAAATTAAGAAAAAGGACTTTATGGAATAAAACTATACATACATGGGACTAAATGGGTTAAAAAATTCCTTCATAGACTTCTTGGGTTAAAACACTTCTAAATGGGATTTATCAATAAAAATCCTTTTTAATTTTATCATGCTATAAAAATTTAATTATTATATAATGATTTTATATGCTATTTATTAAATTATATAATAGTAAATTCAACACTCATTTTGATATTAAAAATAATAATCAAATTAGAAAAAGAATTGATAACATAAAACTAGATTCTAAGGGCCTGTTTGGTAATGTTTACATTTTCAGTTTATATTTACAAAAATTTTATAAACTGGTTTTTGTTTATTTTTTGTTTATTTTAATAAAATTTAAACTACAAACTCGTTTGGTTTAGACAAAATGTTTAAAAAAATTTTAAAATATAAAAAAGAGTAAGAAATGGCAAGTGGTGGCGAGTGGTGGGTGGAGATAAGTGGTGACGGCGAAAGACGGTGGTGGAAAATGATGGCGGGTGGTGGTGGCGAAAGACGATGGTGGAAAATGGTGGCAAGTGGTGGGTGATGGTGGTAAAAGACGGTGGTGGAAAGTGGTGGCAAGTGGCGGGTTGTGGCGGCGGCGGAACACGGTGGTGGAAAGTGGTGATGGTGGGTGGTGGTGGGTGGTGGCGGATGGTGGTGGTAGGTGGTGGGTGGTGGTGGGTGGTGGTGGCGGGTGGTGGTGGTGGTGGCAAGTGGGTGTGGGTGTGGTGGTGGTGGTGGGTGGCGGGTGGTGGTGGTGGTGGGTGGGTGGGTGGGTGGCGCGGTGGTGGTGGGTGAGTGGTGGGTGGTGGCAGGTGGTGGTGGCGGGTGGTGGTGGCAGGTGTGTGGCGAATGACGGGTGGTAGTGGCAGTGGTGGCGGTGGTGGTGGTAGGTGGGTGGTGGCAGTGGTAACGAGCGGTGGTGGTGGTGGATGGTGGTGGGTAATGGTAGGTGGTGGTGGTGGTGGGTAATGGTGGTGGTGGTGGTAGATGGTGGTGGCAGGTGGGTGGTGGTGGTGGTGGCGGTGGCGGGCGGTGGATGGTAGTGGGGAGTGGTGGGTAGTGGCGGGTGGGTGGTGGGTGGTAGCGGTGGCTGGTAGTGGCGGGTGGTGGGTGGTGGTGGCAGGTGGGTAGTGAGTGGAGGTAGGGGGTGGGTGGTGGCGGCGGAAGACGGTGGTGAAAAATGGTGGCGGGTGGTGGCTAGTGTTGGGTGGTAAAAAAAAAAAAAAACTCAAAACTCAAAACGTAAACTCATTTTTTATATTTTCATTTTTTGGCTAAATTTATAAACTGAGACCATTGATTTATAAATCAAAAATTTATCAAACAAGTTTTTATTTGAGTTTGTTAAATTTTTATAAATATAAACAGAAAATTGAAAACGTAAGTGTTACCAAACAGCACCTAATTATTTAATTTTTTTTTATATTCACTAGTGGTTAGACACGTGCATTATACGTGGTACATGATTTTTTATCAACTATTAATATTATAATTATACGTGTCTTTTAAATTGATATGTGATATGCATATAAAATATGGAGACTTATATTTTGCCATTTCTTCCCAAAATGCCCTACTTTTGTGTTTTAATTACAAACTTACCATTAAGGCTTGGGAATTATGCCTAATATAATTTTCTTTGTTTTTCAGGTTTTTTAAACACACTTTGACTCATTTTGGGAAGTAGGTTAAAAAAAATCAAAAAGGTCAAAAAAATCAAAAAATAACTTTTAACTATCGTCACAAAACACTCATTTGTTTCATAAATTTACTAGTTGAACTTATTGATAGTTGTATCTTGCAGCTCATGTATACTATGTGGTGTTTTGAGAAATTGGTAAAAAAATTGATTTTTTTATTTTTTTGGCTTTTTGGTGGCTTTTTTAGCTAAAAAAACTGACTATTTGTGACTTTTTTTGTGTGTAAAAAAGCTAAAAAGTCTAAAAATTAACTTTCTACCGAGTTCCCAAATTGCCCCCATATGCGGACCTTATGCAATACAATGTATAGATATAATCATTATAATATTATTGATAGTACAAAATCAAATATTATTTAGAAAATAAAATTTTAATTGATATACTTAGCGTTGTCAAAATGCTATTATTTGGATTGTTATCTAAGAAATGACATCTTATATTTTTAGATCTTTGGGCAAAACACCAATAAATCCCAAATTTTAATTTATTGAACCATTTGATCCTACCTTTTATTTTGTAGACTAATAAGTCTTGTTTAAATGTTAATTACGTATATACCCATTTATTTAACATGTAATTTTTTTTTTATGGAGGGCAAATGTAAGTTTTTACTTATGTTGATATGACAAAAATACCCAAAAAGCTTACTATAGGCTTTTTTATGATTTCCTTCCTTTCCGAACGTCAGCAACATCAACTACATCAGCAACATCATCAAACATCATCACTATCAACAACATCAACTACATTATCAAAACATCATAAAAAATCAGCAACATCATCAAAATATTATCAAACATCAACTACATCATCAACATTGTGAACATCATCAAACATCATCAACATCAACTACATTAGCAACATCATCAAACCATCATGAACATCATCAGAACATCGTGAACATCAGCAACATCATCAACATTGTGAACATCGTAAACATCATCAAACATCAACTACATCATCAACATCGTGAACATCATCAAACATCAACTACATCATCAAACATCATCATCATCGTGAACATCAACTACAACAAGGAAAACCAAACCCTCTGTAGCGGTGGGGAGGTGAAACCAAACCCTCTGTCTCTCTTCCTCTCTATTCTCTCTCTTCTTCACAACTGTCCTCACCGTCCTCCATTCCCCCGCCTCCTTCCCTCACTCGCTGGCAATGTTGCCGCCGCTTTTTTAATAGATCTGAGCAAATCAGATCTGTACTTCCCTCAAATCAGATCGAATAAGATCTGTCGCTGCCGCCTTCTTTCTTCGTCGGCGGTGTCGCCGTCACTGGTATGGCTCCCCACGGCTATGCCGCCGCCGCCGCCTCGGCTTCTCCTTCTCCTCTGCTGGTGCCGCTTCGTCTAGATCGTTTCTTCGTCTTCAAGTTCAAGTTCCAAATCGGCCTCTTTAGTCATCTCCATCTCTTTCTGAATCTCTCTCTTTATCTTTATATATATATATATATATTTATATATGTTGTGAACAGTTTCCAACAGAGATGACGGGCCACGGCTATCTTCTTTCGGCCGACACACTAGACGGACTCTATCGGAGAAGCTACCATTGTTTGAGAGATTGGGAGACTTGCAAAATGAAATCAATATGGATAAAAATATAAACTCCATATACAATATATCAAAAACATATATCATACCAAAAATAAAAAGAACTAAATGGTTTAAGAAAAAACACTTAGGACTAACTAGAGTAACATTTACCAAAATGAAATTTATGAGTAATTTTTCCTAGATCTTTTGGATGTTTTTTATCTAACTATTGCAACAACCAAAAAACAAAACAAAACAAAAAAAAACATTTTTTTATCTCATCCTAATAAAAAATAAGGTAAATTACAAATACACTCTTAAAATCTGTTTAAAATACGAATTATCCTTTGCAATTTTGAAAAATACATCTTGCCCTTTCAAATTTCTAATCATATAACAAATGACACATTTTATTAATAAATCATCAAGTCAATATATAGTTTTCAAAAATATCATAAATATATTTCAATTAATAATTCAAATAATTTTATCATTGTATAAGAGAATAGTTAGAATTTTTTTTTTTTTTTTTGTTGATTCTATTAATTAAAAATTTCTGATAAAGGGGTATTTGTAAGTTTTTAAAACAAATAGAGCATTTTGTAATTTAAAGAAATCTTAGGGGATATATTTGTAATTTATCCTAAAAAATAAGAAAATAAAATCCATTCATTTTATTTATTTATTTTTCTATAATATAATTTGTCTCTTGTGATTCTACCTATAATTCTATCATAAATCATTTGTCATTTATTTTTGTGAGCAAAACACTTCATATATTAAAAATCCAAATAATATGTATATATATTTAAAATAGTGTTTACCTGAATTCTCTCCTATGTTATGCCTCACTCATCTCTCTTACTTTTTAAAAATGTCACAATAATATACTCTTATACCGGATTACTGCTAAAATCTAATATGTATATATATTTAAAATAGTGTTTACCTGAATTCTCTCCTATGTTATGCCTCACTCATCTCTCTTACTTTTTAAAAATGTCACAATAATATACTCTTATACCGGATTACTGCTAAAATCTAATAAGTAAAAGAATTATACTGAATCTAAATTACCTATAAAATTAATACTTTACAAATTAATTTTCTTCTATTAAATATTAAAGATAGTTTTTATTTTTTTTGCCTACCTTATTAATATCTTAATATTAATTTATATTGAGTTTTTTTATTTAATATGAAATTATACATATTTTTTAACGTAACATGAAATTCTTTATTATGAAATATTTATTAGTTTAAATTTTGTATAGCTATATACAATACATATGAATAATTTGAAAAGGATATTAAAAAAAAAATCAATACTCTACAAAATTAATCCATGTATTTTTTTTCTTAATTCAATTTCAAAATATTTATATTTAAATTTTTAAAAAAAAATTGTATAACTTTTATTTCTACTTATTTTTACTTTCCAAATGAATATGAAATTAAATTAAATAATTAGAATCATTTTTAATTTTATGTTACTATATTTTTTTTCAATTTAACTATTATTTTTAATATCAAAATGAGTGTTTATTTTACTGTCTTATAATTTAATATATATATATATATATATTATGTAAAATCATTATATTATAATTATACTTTTATAGCACGGTAGGATTAAAATTATCAAAATATACAAATAATTTAACTAAAATTGTTATATATAAGTATTCAAGTAACACTTTTATGGAATGATAGAGCTAAGATTATGAAAGTAAGGGGTGATTTGGGATATTTTAAATAAATGCACTTTTTGATTTTTTATAAAATAAAAAATATATATATAGAAAAGTAGAGAAAGTAGGTAGAAAAGTAGAGATGAGATGTTGATTGATATGACCCAAATAAATGTATGTATGTAAAAAAAAAGTGTACTTTTTTAATGCATGCCAAACATCTACTAAATAATGGCACTCAGTCCATAAGTCCAAATCTCAATTTTGTTTAGCCCAAAATTCAACCCAAAAGGATGAAGTCCTGTAAAATGACCAAACTACCCACTCATATATATGCTATACGGTCTCAGTCTCAAACAACGATAACTAGGGGTAAGCGCAGGTCGGTTGCGGCCACGGAACCTTCAATCCGCCATCCGTCCGCCATATTGGCAAATTAGAAAAAATTAATCCGCATCTGTTCTCCAATTCAGCGAATGTGGATTGAACGAATTGGCGGATGAATGCGAATCGGTTTGGCGGTTTAAAATTTTATAAATTTTCAACATAATTCAACTTGTACACTTCCTTAAAATATATATATATATATATATATTACGGTCAATGACTTAAAAAAATATTACAATCACTGCATGTCTCATTCAAATAAAGAAAGTTTGAAATTTTAGAATATTACAATCATAGCATGCCTTATCCACATATTACAATCACAGCATGCCTCATCTATATAATGTATTACAATTTGTGGTTTTTAAAATATAAAAACAATTCAAACCACCAAAACCATGAACAAAGTAGTAGTAGAGATTGTATGCCTTTGTATTGTTACATTTATATCTGTTTTTTAAAACAAAAACCAACCAACATATATCATCTTTTTTATTTATTATTTTTAGAGTTAGATTTAAAAGCCAAAAAATATATTTAAGTTGAAAACTCTTTTTCAACAGAATATTTAAACTCTTTTTCAATTGAAAACACAAATAGAATATCTAAACAAATAGAAAACACAAAATCTTACAAATTACTACGAGTGCTCGCGGTTTGGCGGTTCGGTTGCGGCCAAAGAAACCTCAAATCCGTCCAAAACTAGGCGGATTGAAAAAAATCAATCCGCAACCGTCTGCTCGTCATCACGCATCCGTCCAAAATGCGACGGATCGGTTCAATTCGGTCGGTTTGGGCGGATTGATATATCCGATGCTGGCCCTTAACGATAACATACTCTCTTTCTCTATCATCTCCGTTTCTCTCACTCTAAACCTTCGCCAGAACCCTAACCTTGAGCTACTCTGTCGCCGCTGTTATTTATTAAGGCAAAGCTGGCTTTAATTGCCGCCGCTATCTCCTCTGCTTGAAGCAGGCGTTTCAACCAACTCAATGGTAGCACGAAGTACAACTGGCCAAGACGCCATCATTGAGGTCCATTTCGTCAGAGTTACAAATGAAACTCGAAGGTGCTTTAATCTGTCTCAATTGGCGTAGATTGCAGTGGTTCACGACAGTGATAATGCGGTTTGACAAACCCTTCCATTCTCTCTCTCTCTCTCTCTCTCTCTCTCTCTCTCTCTCTTTCTTTCCTTAAATCTCACCATCCTCCACTTCGAGCCGTCATTCTCTACTCCGCTATCAACGAGGTCGCCGTCTTCAACGTTGCCTTTGCTGCTGAACTGCAAATCCAAATCTGTCGTCGCTACTGCTCAGCCACAAGATCTAGATCAGTTGCTTCTAGATCTAGATCCACCACCACTACCGGGTGTGAGAACTGATCTGAAGTTTCAAATATCCAGACCGTCATTATCAAGCCATTCGAGGTATGAACCATCATCCCTCCACCCCAGGCCACGCCTCTTCATTTCTTTCTTCTTCATCTTTTTCTTCTAAGTCTCTTTCTATACTAGGGGTGTTTGTTTGGGCTTTTTTGAGCTAACTTATAGCTTCTAGCTTTGGAAAAGTTATTTTGGATTGTTTGGTTAAACTTATTTCAAACAGCTTCTGATTCTAACAATTTATTTTAACTCAAAAAAGCTGATTTTGAGAAGCTGCTCACTCCTTACTTCTGATTATCAGCTTATGCTATGGACATGTTAATTTACGGTTATATTCTTAGATTTTTTTATTTTTTATTTTTTTTAAAATAGAAAGAGACTCAAATGGACTATAAATTATTATTGTTATTTTTTATGAGAAATGTAGACAAGTAGTGAATAACAAAAAATAAAAATTATTTGAAAAAGCTACTTCACAGCTTATTTAACAAATACTATTAAGCAACTTAAATCTATAATCAACAGTTACACCAAATAGATTAACAACTTATGATTAAAGTCATAATCCATAATCTGTTAAGTTATAATTTATAATTTGTTTTAACAGTTACACCAAACGAGGCCACTATGTTCGTTGGAGAAATTGAGAACAAATTGTGTATATGCCATTGAAATTTGAAATTATTTATTAAAATGCCACCATTAGGATAAAAGTAGACGATTTGTAAATAAATAAAAAAATATTAAAAAATACCAAAAGGTATGAAAATTTTTTTAAAATAAAACAAGTAGTCGCAATTGTTTTATAAGTGAAAATTTATTTTTTGTAAGTGATAAAAAAAAACTCTTTTATTCCGTATATCACATGAGTCAACTGCTAATAATTATTGGTTATCGAATTGATTTGATTTTTTATAACAACATATATAAATTTCAATAAATATAATAAAAATATGTGATTATAATTATTAAATTAAGTTAATATTTTTAAAAAAAATTATATATACATAAAAATTCGGAATAATTATAATAAAAATTTCATGATTTAACACTAGTAACAAGGTAAATTTTGAGTTTTTTAATTTTATCAATTTAAATTTAAATTTTTTGATTTGTTTTTTTTATCTAAACCAAACGCCTATTTTCATTACATAAAAATAATAGCAAAATAGTATTTTAATTATTAAATTCAATGTAAATTAGACATTTTCCATGCACCAACATTAAGTATAATCAATAAAAAATATTATTTCCATCAATTTTACTTAACGAAGATAAATGAATGGTTTAAATTAAAAATAAATTGGACATGATAGCTAGCCCAGTGGTCTATGTAACTGTTTCTTGAAACAATGAGAATATCAAAGGTTTAGGATTCCAGTCGATGGACTGCGACAATTTCGTTGTAATCTGACTTCACTAACCCCTTAATATCCTATTGTACGACCAAAATAAAGAGTTGGCATAGCGGTTAAGGCTTGGTACTTGCAGTACGTTCCTTCTAAGATTTTAGGTTTGAAACCTTTTAGGTGTAAAATTCTTTGATTTTAATTGGAATCCTTACAAGTGGATCATAAAATTAATTGATCTAATGAATCGAATATCGAGTAATTTAAAATTTTGTTTTACAACCACCTTACATACACGCCAACTTATGTATAATCTATTGTGTAGATTAGACCGATTTAAATCAATCCAGTGAATTCTATCTATAAATAAATAAAAACAAATCAAGCTAGTGAATTATCCATATATTTTAGATTAGATCGATTTAAATCAAGCTAGTGAATTATCTATATATTTTATTTTAATAATCACCTAATTTATTTCACAAAAATTTAGGGAAATTATAAAATAAAAAAAACTCAATATTTGACCTTAATAAATTCTAAATTAATAATTTTATCAATTTAAATTTTAATGTATTTGTTTGGAGGAATTGGACTCCATATTCAATATTTCACATAATCCTTTGTGTGGTTGGGAAATTAGAAGTTGGACTAATAGTGCGACCGAACTTTTGAGCATGTATCGTTTGTCATAATATTCTAAACAAACATAGAATTTAATAAGATAATCATTTCCTGACATTTAATCTCATGACTAAATAAACATGAATAAATATAATTTCCAACCAAATAGTTCTTGAATTATGTATCTCAGAATTAAGGCCTAGTTTGGCATAATACAAAAAATTCAAAACGTCAAAAAGTCATTATCCTATTTAAATCACATCATCTTTTTATCACATCACTTCAAACCCAATCCATATTTCACGTTTTCTCGTAAAAAGTCAAAAAGTGCACTTAAATGTCCAATAAATAATAATCTCCCTTACGCAGGCAGTCCAAACAAATATGTTAGGCCATGTTTGTTTGACTCTATAGGTGGGGGGATTGGCCTACCAATCTTGTAAGCCCTACATAGTCCATGTTTGGTTGACAAAAATAGAAGGGGACTAGTAGTCCCATGGGACTATAAATACCCTCACATAGGGGGATTAGCTTGGCTAGCTTTTGGGTAGGATTAGGAAAATAGTGAGGGGATTGAGTCTATTTTTATATAAAAAATTTATTTTTTTTACTAAGTGCACTTGTTTGTTTTAATATTTGTTTGGATTTTTTTTAATATAGAAATAATTTATTTATTCATTTTATATAAAAATAATTTAATAATACCATCAATAATCATCTTTCACACTATCATCAAAGCAAACACACTTTTACTTAATTCTCTCACTAACAATTCCCACATTAACAATCTCTTCACTAACAATCCTTTCATTAATAATCCCATCCAACATAATCTGCCAAACAAACGTGACCTTAGGGTTTTGTACAATGAATTAACCTAGTTGAACTTGAACTATATATATGTTTGTTTAAAGAAGTGATCAGGTAAACAAATAAAAATTGAAACTTTCGTGGATTGACAATCTAGTCCTTATTTTTGACACGTGGCTTGCTAATGGAGATAATAGTGGACAGAAGCTAAATTGTCTGTGTCATTGGCTTTCATTTGGTTGCCTCTGTCCGAACCTCTACATTTTTCCATGTGCTAGAGATTAAAGCAATTATAACATGATATATTTCATTTGGGATAAATTTTTGTAGCTTAGGGTTTTAATTTTTTTTAGTTATTTTAGTCTGAATAAAAAAATTAAGGTAGTCTTGTAGCGGACCGAGGAATTACCAGTGAAGAGGGCCGAGTTAAGTTTAGCTCCGCATAGCGCTATCTTGATTTAAGGATTACCACAATTCTACCAAGACCAGAGCAGAGTCGAGTTAGCTCGGTTGACCGCATTGACAGCCGAGATAGAAGGTTTAGGCCCTCTCACTTGATGGGTAGTGAGAAAGGTGTTCTAAGGATAGGCATTATCCTTTAGCGTGTGATTCCTAAGAGGACTTTGCTAAGGACAGTTAGAGTCCTACTAAGATTGTGCCAGGTGGAATCTATAAAGGCTCATGACATAACCTATGGACATGTATTGCAATTCTTACTCTCAAATACACAGAGCTTATTGTCTATTGTCTACTTGTTGAGTTAGGTGTCGGAGGGGTTTTTGGCACACACCCGCCGGCTAGCTTACGCGTGTTTTCAGGTGGCAAAGTAACGATGTTTGGAGGAGTACAAACTTGGTTAATAAGATTATACAAGAAGATGATTTCATGCTCTTACAATAATCTATTGTCATTTTATTTTGATTATTACTGAAAAGGCCATTGATTATACTATAAGTTGTTATGATCTGATTATTACTTTGGTTATGATTGATAAAAATTTTCATTTATGCAGTAAGAGGTGTTTAGTTAGGGTTCTATGAGTTTTTTCTAGTTATTATTCTAGGGAAACACTATGACGCATACCCTTATGCACATTATAACTAAAAAGAAAAATTATATAATTTCAATTTTCTAAATCATAACTAACCAAAAGATATATATATATATATCATAAGTTATAAATAAAATAATGTCATAATTAAAGAAGAAAATTAGTCATAACTAAAGAACAAAATGGTGTAGCCTATGAAGCATTGACACTTCAAAACAAGTGTCATATCTGTATTGGACTCATGGACACTTCAAGACACGCAGACCATAGTTATCATAATCTTGATCCGAATCGTAGGATCTTACGATGCTACGATTTCAGTTGAGCCAAACAATTATCCTATTCATAAAATCGTGTATAATCGCATACGATCTGCTATGATCCCGATCCTGACAAATTTTTTTTTTGTTATTATTTATTTATGATATATGTATATGTGCATATATATATATATATAAAAGTTGACTATAAATGCTTTTTTCAAATGTCTCTTCTAATTGATGTTAACATAAAATATGCATTATATCAAATTTATCATTTTTCTTTAATATTTTTAAAATTACATAACATATATTATCATTATCAATATTTTTTCATTTTATTTTACATTGAAAATAGAATCTTACAATCCTCGATCGTAGATTCTACGATCTGATCCATGAGTCCCTTCCAACGATCCCACACAAGATTCTGATTTTAACAACCTTGACGCAGACATGGCAGTGCCATGTATGGAACACGCCACATGGCATGTCTCCTTATTTACTTAATTTATTTTCAGGGGATACACCGGGGACACTTTGGGGCCAACTTGTCTTTTTTTTTTTCTTCATTTTTTTAGTACTTTTGATGAATGTTGAATGTTTATTATTTTTTTCTTATATTTAAATACTTAATAAAAAAATATAGAAATTGTAAGTGTTAATTTATTTATTTAAAAAATAAAATAAAATATAGAATTAGAATTAATTCTTGTTAATATTGATTGTTTGTGGATGTGATATTAATCTAGATAGTAAATAAAAATATATGAATACATATTTTATTGCAGTGTCCCCGCCATGTCTATGTCCCTATTTTTTTGAAATTGTCGTGTCCCATGTTTGCATCCGTATCCGTGTCTATATCTGTGTCCGTATCCGTATCCATGTTCGTGTCCATGTCTGTGCTTCTTAGGGCATAACTATGAGTGCATATGGTACACCCTTTTTAAAGGGGTGCATATTAGAATTTCCCATGATCTATTATTAAAATGTTTAAAATGTTTTTCACCAATTAAAATATCTCTTTTAAGTACTTTTAATTTGTGGGAAAAAAAAAATCAAACGAAAATACATATTGCAGTAGTGTTATTTAAAATTTGGGTTATTTTTAATTCTTTATGTGTTATGTAAATTAAGTTAGTTTAAACTAAGATGTGTTCTAATTTAGTGTGTTTAGGCATTTAATTTTTTTTAATCCATATTACAATATTATAATAATCATATTTGCAAATCATATTTTATTTACTATGAGATGTGTCATAATTACATTTGTAACTGGAGTGTCATGACCTATTCAAAGAATACAATTATAACAATATAATTATGGTCAAGTATCACATTAATTAATTAGTAATGAAAATTACAATTCGGACGGATACGACATTTAGGTGAAGCGATTTGAACCGCTAATCTCCTAGTGTGTTTTTGTTAAAAAAAAAATTGGGATTCTAACCAAAAAATTTAGATCTCTATTGATTGTTTTCCTACCTATTCAAGTTCCATTTGATTTGTTTTGTTTTTTTTGTTTTGTTTTGTTTTGTTTTGTTTATGGGCAAGTTCCATTTGTTTTGATTATGAATTGATGTGAAATGAGCTTTCAATGAGTTAAATATTAATTGAGTTTGAATAGTTTATTTGTAATTGAATTTTTAAATAGTTTGATTCATTTTAAGCCTTTAGAGGTGGTGTCCTAACTAGTTTGGGTTGGAAGTGTGGATTGTGTTTTGTAGGATTGGTTTGATTTTTCTACTTTTCCTGTGGCTAAAGATTAAACCAGAAAAAAAATGGTGGCATGTGAACATAGTAGCAGAGAGGAAACAGGGAATTCAATGTTATATGTTTGCCTAAGAGCAACTTCAACAAGTTCATAAAATGGTCATTAAAAATTTTATTTTTCTGATTTTACCTAGTCACTATGTTAATATATAGTTCAACAAAATTCTCTATTTAGATATCATCCATTAAAATATTCTTCCCTTTTTTTTATTTCTTTTAGAAGGTTGTAGTATTTGCATCACATGTGTATAATATAATCTAGGAGAGGAGGATAAGTCTCAAAACTCAGACCTTACGTCTAATAAAGAGGGCTTTGACCACTTGGACTAGCATTTTGTCTCAAATATTCCTTCTTATCTTCTTGACTTTTTCAAACAATATTAAGAGAGTAATTTATTAGGAATAAATTATTAAGGTTGCTACTGAAGACTGGCTCAAGAAACTGTAGTTCAAGTTATTTTAAGGGTAAATTATATTTAATACCCTTTTACTTTCAAAAGTGTTCACTTTATTCTCTACACTTTCAATTATAATAGTTATTCTTTTACAGTCAAGTTTTAATTTTGTAATTTGGTTCATCTATTGTTAATAAGGCTAAAGAAAATTAAATGTGAGAGACTAAAGTGAGATTTTGGTGTGTGTGTAAGAATAATAGTGAAATTTTAGTACAAAGATATTGATAGGATGAGAGAAAAAAAATGCCACATATACTTCGGATAACAAGTGTTTTGTCAAACCTTGTTAACAATAAATAGAAGGGTAACATTGGAATTTTACTTAAAAGTGTAGGGATTGATTGTACAATTGAAAGTGAAGAATCAAAGTGAGATTTTGGTGTGTATTTAACCCTTATATAACTAACCGTTTACCGAGTATGTTGAAGTTATTTTTGTAGTGATTTGCTCATTATTTTAGCTAAAATACCATATTAACTACTCTATTGGAGTTGCTTTAATAGTTCAACAAGAAGTTTGTTTAGTGAAAATTCTTACAAGTTACAAAGTTAATAATTAAAAGGTAAAAGTTAAAATCATTATTTAATAATTAATTTTTTTTAATTAATTTAAGTTTTTTTTCATGAATTTTAAGTAGAAATGATACTAAAAACACTTGCATGAATTTTTAGAATTATATATATATATATATAAACAACCCTATTAATATCTTACAAGAATTTGAAGCATTATAAGAAGTTTGCTTTTTAACAAATGAGTGTTTTGTGTGTTTTATTTTTAATTGATCCTCTCATCCAATTTATTGTTTTTTTGTATTCTATTTGTTGAAAAATTTGCAACTTTTCATGTCTTCATTCTTTTTTGCATTTGTTCCCTTTCTAATGGATCTAGACATGTAAGTCGAGGAGATATATGTTGAATATATGTTATTGACAAGAATGGATTTAAGGGGTGTGGAGGGCGACACAACACCCTCAAAAGTTTGAAAAATAATATGTTATAGGGGTTTTACTTATAAGTCTTGTTGTGGGAACTTGTTTGTTGTGAGATCCTGCGGAATTTCTTATAGACTCAGAAGTCCTATTTAAATAGGAATGTATTTTATGGGTTTATATTAGGTCTTAATCAACATTCGTAGTGACCTATTGTACCCCTGATTTGTTTCCATTTTCCACATTGCATTGTGTGCCCATACATGTGTTAAGATTTGTGGTTGTCACATTTCAATACAAATAAAGTCCAATGTTCTACTTGCACAATGTGTCCATACAAGTGTGACCTTATGTAGCTCGACTTTTCGCGCTCCCTTTCGGCAGAATGAATAGCCTGTACAGTTCGGACTCCACTTGTGTTGGTTCTGAATCTGATTTCACAAGTGCAATGTGAAACAATGGAAATACAAAAAGAGTCCAAATCCGACAATTTCTTTTGAAAAATCGATGTTTGAATCAAATGTAAAAAATAGACTACTTTGTCAGATTTCAGAGTCGCCATCTAAATTATATTTGGGAAATTTAGGAAACCCATGACTCGTGCCAAAGGCCATTAGTCCGTCGTCACCAAAGTGTCTTGGTTCGGGAATTTAGGTATGAGAGGGGAATGTCAATAATGAGCACCCCACTCACCCGATCAAAGATCGGCCTCTACTAATTATGATGTGATTCTTATGTACAGTATATGCTCTTATTTTATCTCTAACATACAAGTATAGACTAATTTCACGAACAGTTGGAACGTTTGATTTCATGTTTGTTTTGAAAAAGTGTTTTGAATATGTATCACTTGAAAAAGTGATCTCATATGTATACATTAATCAAAATATCCTAATGTCAGTGAATAGCCTTCATCCACAGGCATTCAAACAGTTTATCATTTGAGCAATTAGCCTTATGGTAGTATGTTTGATACAACAGCAGTCACATTTATGCAATATGCTAAAGTATAAAAACTCACCTCGTACTCCGAGCAAAAAAAAAAAAAAGAATTAGTTAGAAAAAAATGCATGATCCTAACTATGCATTATGACTAATGCAACACACACAATATGCAATTAATAAGCTCGTCTACTAGCATGGCATACGAGTCAATTCAAGGCATGTGATAGCACACGTATTCAAGTAAAGAGTTTGAATTTGACATTTGCAATAATATGATGAGCTGAACGTTTATGCATGTAATACAAGTGGATGCAAACATGAAGCATACTAAAGAAAACATGATGTCCCTAATCTAACCATCGTAAGCTGGTAAATAAAAGGAAGAAAGACGTAGGGTTGGAAGACATACACATTATTACAAGTTTGTTTGCCCTCGCGCAGGAGGGTCCGAATGTCCAAGTGTCTGAATAAATAAATATTATAAATCCGAATGAATAATAATAAAAATGGGCTGTCTAATTTATTACAACAAACAAATAATATATAATGATTGCGCGATGCTCCCCAGGAATTACTCTGTCTGCTTTGTTGAGATTTGTTCTGTTTCACCTTATCATTGCTTTTGACCAAAAGTGTATTGTTTGCAATTTATTGGAGCCTAGCCGACCCGAAACACCCAAATAAATCCAAGCATTCCTTGTTTTCTTTGCAGAAATCTATTTTTTTGTGACTGAGGTGAAACAGTGCAAACATGCAGACAGGGTATTCCTAGCTATGTTTATCTCTTTTACTCTTCTCTATCATGGAAAATACTCAAGAGGGAAGTGAACTCGGTTCCCAAACCATCTATGGTTGCAAGTTGATTTGCAAGATGATTTTGGATTCGATAGGACAAAGATCAATAACTGCAATGCATAACAACCACCCCTCCCTCCTATCATAAAGCAAATTCAAGAAGGGAAGTAGAGACGCTTCAAGATTCATCAAAACATTATGGACTAATGTCAGACAAGCCTTGACACAATAAACTCGGTATAACGTCCGACCGAATCCAATCAATCATATTGGTTCTTTATGTTGGTTGATTCATTTTAAGCTCAATTTATTAGCCTTTTTTTTTATATTACCTTCCATTTTCTTTAATCCATTAAGTCCACAGTGATATTTACGTCCACTAAATCTGAAATGCAATAAAGGAAAATAAGTGTCGACTTAACCCGAATAAACCTTATTTTCTTCGAAAATTACAAAGGAAGAGTCAAACTTATGTACAAATTAGGGATTTCAAGTCAAACTCAAGATGCGCAACAAGAACTAGTCAAACTCAGAAGAGTGATAATGACTTAGAAAAACCCAAAGTGAGTGATAAGGACTTGAAATCCAAACTTGATAATGAATGATAATGACACTTTCCTTGGTGATTTCCAAGGGTCAATTACTCCCTTAACAGTAAACACATTGGTGATAAATTTTTCGGGGGAAATTACAAAGGAAGAGTCAAATTTATTTACAAGTTAGGGATTTTAAGTCAAACTCAAGATGTGCAACAAGGACTAGTCAAACTCCAAAGAGTGATAATGACTTAGATAAACCCATAGTGAGCGAAATGACTTGAAATCCAAACTTGATAATAAGCCATCGTGACACTTTCCTTGGCGATTTCCAAGGGTCAATTAATCCCTTAAAAATAGACACATTGGTGATAAAAAGAACTGAAAAATACATGATTGTACTTTAGTATAAGAACATGTAAACGTTTGGGGCAATGAATAACCAAAGAGATTAAACCATTAAGCATGGAAGGTTTTATGTCTTTGGTAGTGAACCCCCTAAGAGATTAAACCATTAAACATAGAACTTTTTATGCTTTTGGTAGTGAACTTTTTATGCCTTTGGTAACGAATCCCCTAAGAGATTAAACCATTAAGCATAGAAGAGTTTCTTTCTTATACTTGAATCACAATCTTAATTTTTCACAACTCTTTAATCAAAATAATCAAACAATGGAGGGAGGTTGCAGAGATGACTATGCAGAGTTGATTAATTGGTTAATATAACACAGCATAATATTTAAAACAAAATTATTGAAATAAATTAAACAACCCCTTAAATAGCATAAAATAGTGCTGAAATTAAGCTAACAAAGGTGAACAACTATGAATAGATTAAAGCTAGTGAACAAGTTTAAGGAAGGGTGGCTAATCCCTCCACTTTTAGGACTTCTAAACCATATTTTAGCCTCTGAAAACAGTCCAAAAACAGCCCCAAAACAGTGTATAAAGCAAGAAAAAGAGAGGAAAAGAGTAAGAGTGTAACGCCCTCAAAATAATAACATTAAACTCACAATATTGACATATGTAAAGGCTCATCATTCTTTCATTTAACAGAATAGTTCATTACAAAAGTATTATATGTTAACAACAAAAGCAAATGCCCTATGAGCTTACAGCTTTCCAAGTTAACACTTGGTTACAAAAAAAAGAGTGCTAACTCATTTACACATTAAGTCCTTGGCTTGAATCTACATGTAATACATTAAAAGAAAGCAACACCAAAAAGTCTGACAACTGCTAGCCTCCCAAGCTATGTCCTTGGAGGTGGCATGCTACCTGTACCTGAAAATGATGTTCCCATATAGGGTGAGCCACAGGCCAGTAGAAATACACTAAACCAGTTATGAATAATGACTAAAAGATTAGCAGTTGATAGGTGGCCAACACTTTACACTTTCATTTCCCATTTCCTTACAAATTCTCAATTTACAACCATGGCTCAGAACCTGGCCAAACTACTTATATGAGACAGTAACTCATATTAAACATTTTCTCATTTCAATAAAAGATAAGCATACTAGCTATATCAATACTTTCGTAGACATGCATAAGAGCAATATCACACTTCCAAAGACAAGCATATGAGCTGTGTCAACACATCACTAGATAAGCATATGAGCTGTATCTATGGAGTCCATCCCCTATCTCCTCCCAAACAACATCCGGTTTAGAGGTCCATCCCTTATCATCCCCTAAACCGTGGAGTACATCCCCTATCTCCTCCAACACAACACACAATGCATATAAACAATTATTATACACATCAATCAATACATAAATTTAATGTATTCCTTCAACTGTCACACTCAATGACACATTTCAATGATCAGTTTTAGTTTGCCTAATCATCATGCATTGTCTACAACAATCAAGACTATCCTCCACCGATAGCCCAAAGCAGTTATTTCTATACAGAATATAAATGCCACAAATGGATATATAATCAACATTTCAATTCGGTGAGTGATAAGTAATTCAACTACACCCTTTAACCCCATACACTTCCAATCTCAACATTTCCACTTCAATTCCTTATTTCTCATAATTAATTATATCAATTAATTAATCAATGTAATTAGGGCATTTTCTATAATTAACATTACAACCCTTAAGGTTCCATTTTCATCAATGTATTAACATAGATTCCAATTCTATAGACCAAACATGCCTCTAGGTTCATTATAAATAAACCCCCAACTTTTGTGAAATTACACAAAGGCCCAAAGTTTTCTCAAAATTACACAACAACTTCCAACATGCCAAAATGCTAAAATTTAAAGACAAAGTCCATAAAGAGGAGTAAGATATCCCTACCTCAAAGTTTGAGCTCAAAAGGAGATGAAGACCCAACGACCAACGTGCTCCAAATCCAATGATTTTCAGATTAAATCGAAGCCCAAGTCACCCCTTACCTTTTTAACAAAGCACTTAGGGTGGATTCACACTAGAAGGAGATGATTTCTTAGAGAGAAGGCAAGTCTAGAGAGAGAGGGTCCCGAATTTAGGGTTTGAAGATGAAAAAGTTTTGAAAAAGTGAAGTTCATCTCGACTGCTGCTAACTGATATAAACAGGCTCGCTCGAGCGAAGACTTGGTCGCTCGAGCGACTGCATTGAAACTCGCTCGAGCCAAGAAGGTCTCGCTCGAGCCAAAAACTTAGAAGCTCGCTCAAGCGAAGAAAAGCTCGCTCGAGCCAAGAACTCAAACCATCAGGTCTGCAACCAAACACACGCTCGAGCGACGGAAAGCTCGCTCGAGCGAAGACAAACCAGATTGCTCGAGCGAAGAAAGCTCGCTCGAGCCAAAAAATGCAACTCTCAACATCTGAACCAGATGCAATCGCTCGCTCGAGCGAAGTCACTCTGGCTCGACCCACCAGACACAAAACATACCCCTCGCTCAAGCGACCAGACCCTCGCTCGAGCGAAGACCCAAAATTCTGGGTAACACTTGGCTCCCAAACACAACCAACCTGTAACAAACCTGCCCAATACATCCTATAACTCAAATACAAAGTAGGAAAGGATGTAGACAAGATAATAATCAACTACTAACATCAACGGACACAAGTCCGGATCACTGTACAACAAGGGGTAAAACCCGGGATCGCTATAACCTCCCCCCGTTAAAGAATTTCGTCCTCGAAATTAGGAACAAGTTTTTCAAAAACAGGTTTTTCTCCATTTTAAACAATGTTACCCTACAACATTTAACAACTCGACCCATTACCGGTCATTCCATCTCTTATCAAGAGGCATTTCACAACATAAATTACAAGTACACTATCGACATGCATTTTTCTTCCATTTCCAACCATTTCCAACGTATATGGTCCATAATTTCATATCATAATAAATTTTCATGATATATCTCCAGTTCTATAATATAGCCAATATATGCAATATTACAATCAACTCCCATGTCAAGGCAAGTTCTACAATACTTCCACAAACCAAAACATTCACAATGTTTTACAACTTAAGACATATTTAATGATCTTAAAGTTCAACAATACAACAATATACATAACATATGTTCAAACATCCACAAATAGGTCCGGATATTTCTCTCGGACCTCCAATTCACGTTCCCAAGTGGCCTCCTCCACCCCGTGATGTTTCCACAAAACCTTTACCAAAGGAATGGTCTTGCCACGCAGGACTTGATCCCGCCTATCCAAGACCTGAACTGGTCTCTCATCATACGAGGCATCCTCATCTACCTCTAAGTCGGTCCAATCTAATACATACGATGGATCTGGCTCATACTTCCGAAGCATAATCACGTGAAACACGTCATGAACTCCGGACAACTGTGGCGGCAAAGCCAAGCGATAAGCAACCTCGCCAATCCTCTCAAGGATCTCAAAAGGACCAATAAACCGAGGGGATAACTTCCCACTCTTCCCAAACCTCATCAAGCCTCGTCTAGGTGATATCTTCAGAAAGACATGATCACCCATCTCAAACGCCAACGGTCTCCTCCTACGGTCAGCATAAGATTTCTGACGACTCTGGGCTGTAACAAGCCTCCTACGGATAAGCTCAACTTTCTCCGTCGTCTCTCTAACCAACTCCGGACCCAACAAAGGTGCATCACCCACCTCGGCCCAACAAACTGGAGACCTACACGGTCGGCCATACAAGGCCTCAAACGGTGCCATACCGATGCTAGACTGAAAACTGTTGTTGTAGGCAAACTCCACCAATGGTAAGTGCCTCTCCCACGTCCCACTGAAATCAAGGACACAACCCCGAAGCATATCCTCAAGGATCTGAATAGTACGCCGGATCGTCTGGCTACCGAGGATGATAAGTCAGATTTTAAAGGTCAACTTAGTGCCCAATGCACTCTGCAAACTCTGCCACAACCTGGTAGTAAAACGAGGGTCTCTATCTGAGACGATCGTCACTGGGACCCCGTGCAACCTTACTATGTCCCGAATATACAAGTCGGCAAGATGATCTACCGAATCTCTCACGCGCATGGGAATGAAGTGCGCGGACTTAGTCAACCGGTCTACAACCACCCAAATGGCATCACTACCCCGCTCAGTCCTCGGAAGGCCTACAACGAAGTCCATAGTGACATGCTCCCACTTCCACTCGGCAATAGGCAAGGGTTGTAACAAACCCGCTGGCCTCTGATGCTCGGCCTTCACTTGCTGACAAGTAAGACACTTCGACACGAAAACAGCCACATCTTTCTTCATACCTCGCCACCAAAACTGGCGACCTAAATCCTGGTACATCTTAGTACCTCCCGGATGCACCGCAAGGCGCGAATGATGAAACTCTCGGAGTCCCTCCTCTCGGCAAGACTCCGGCACAAACAAACGGTCTCGGTATCTCACACTCAGGTCGGGATACACCGTCAGACCCTTCTCAACTTTCCCACTAGAGATCTTCCCTCGAAGGGATTCTACCTCAAGGTCACCTCTCTGTGCTTCTGACACTCGAGTCAAAAGTGTAGGCTGCGCAACAACAGAAAACAAGGCCGCAGCCTCCATGGATTCGCCCATAAGCAAATCAAACTCGCCAATTGCCCCCAACATCTCCCACTCTCGGATGGCTACACAAGCTACATCACTAACGGATTTCCTGCTAAGGGTATCGACCACAACATTGGCCTTCTCCGGGTGATAGTGCAACTCGAAGTCATAATCCTCAATAAACTCCATCCACCTCCTCTGCCTTAAGTTCAAGTCTTTCTGTGAAAACAGGTATTTCAGACTCTTATGATCCGAGAACACCTCGAATCTCTCACCATAAAGGTAGTGCCTCCAGATTTTCAAGGCAAAGATCACAGCTGCTAACACTAGGTCATGCGTAGGGTAATTCTTCTCGTGAATTTTCAACTGACGTGAGCCATAAGCTACCACTTTCCCCTCTTCCATCAACACACAACCCAAACCCTCTCGTGAGGCATCACAATAGACTGCATAACCCAACCCTCTCTCCGGAATAATCAAGACTGGAGCGGTGGTCAATCTATCTTTCAGCTCCTGAAACGACTTTTCACAAGTCTCACTCTATACAAATTTGACTCCCTTTCGAGTCAACCTAGTCAACGGTGAAGCTAACCTGGAGAAATCCTTCACAAACCGACGGTAATACCCAGCTAATCCCAGAAAACTACGGATCTCAAACACACTCTTAGGCTGTGCCCAATCTTGCACTACCTCAGTCTTGGACGTATCAACAGACACCCCTTCCCCGGAAACCACATGGCCTAAGAACTTGACTTCTCCTAGCCAGAACTCACACTTTCCAAACTTGGCATATAGGCTATGGGCTCTAAGCAATTCAAGCACCACTCTCAAGTGTTCCTCGTGCTCCTCCTCTGAAGGTGAATAGATAAGAATGTCGTCCATGAAAACGACTACAAAACGATCCAAGAATTCCCGGAAGATCCGGTTCATCAAGTCCATAAAAACTGCCGGTGCGTTGGTAAGCCCAAACGGCATTACCAGAAACTCATAATGGCCATACCGTGTACGGAATGCCGTCTTCGGAATGTCCTCCTCCCTGACCCTCAACTGGTGGTAACCCGATCTCAAGTCTATCTTAGAGAAACAACGGGAACCCTTCAGCTGGTCAAACAAATCATCTATACGGGGCATAGGGTACTTATTCTTAATCGTAGCCCGATTCAACTTTCGGTAGTCGATACACAATCTCAAGGCACCATCTTTCTTTTTAGCAAAGAGGGCCGGTGCTCCCCACGGTGAAACACTAGGGCGTACAAAGCCTTTATCTAGAAATTCCTGGAGCTGAACTTTTAACTCAACCAACTCTGCTGAAGCAAAACGGTAAGGTGCCATGGAAATCGGCGCCGTGCCGGGCACTAAATCAATAGAGAACTCAATCTCCCGGTGAGGTGGCAAACTAACGAGGTCCTCGGGAAAGACGTCCGAGTACTCACAAACTACCTTCGGCAACACAACCTGGGTCTCATCACACTCACCATTCTCAAAGCTAGCAAGTAAACCACTAAGCTCACTCCGCCCTCGCGGATCATACCCCGGTGGCACAACACTACCAACCCGGTCTCCCAAGAAATGGAAACACTCCCCGCTCACAGTACAACAAGTGACCCTCTGGCGGTAGCAATCAATAACTGCCCGGTATGACGATAACCAGTCCATACCCAAAATAACATCAAAGCCCTTCATAGGCATAACTACAAATGGAAACGGAAGCCTATGATCGTCGACCTCGATATCACAACCTCTACATCCGTGTTTCAAAATCAACTCACCCCCAATGGGTGACATAACACAAATAGGAGATGCTAATAGTGCTAACTCCAACTCCAACACAGATGCAAATGCAGCAGATACAAAAGAATGAGATGCACCCGTATCAATCAACACTCTAGCAACTGAGTTGCAAAAATGTAAAGGTACTCTCACTACCGATGGAGCCAGATTAGGTCCTGCAGAATAAAGATACACGCACTCAGAGGCCCTCGATCAACTCGCCGCCTCTAGGAGCATAAGATCTTGATCGACTGGACGACGAGCTCTTGATTGGCCTCGAGGCCGCACAAACCGAGCTAGTTGAAATCCTGCGCTTAGAACCAGACGCTTCGATGTGGCACTCAATCGTGGATGAGAACCTCTTCAGTGCCCAGTGCCCACACCGATAGCAAGACAAGGGTCACCGCCCAAACTCGACTCATGCTGGTCAAGAAGATACTCTCGACCTCCGCCTTCAATGGCAAATCAAACCTTGTGACCCAGCTGGCCACACTTGTAACAGGTGAACTCTCCCTGATTGCTTCTCAGGAGCCTCGTGACTGCAGATCGGGAAAGTCGACCTAGCCAAACCACTCTGAGACGGCTGAGGGTTATAACCCCTCTGTCTCCTACCATCACCCTGGCCCTCTTGGCCCCTCTTGGAGCCTCTATGTTTCTCCTCATCCTCCTCTTGCATCATAAGCTCCATATAAGCTACAGCATCCACCAAATGTCTAGACTCTCGAATGTAAGATCCACCAACTCTCAACTTGAGGCCGCGCTTCAACTTTCGCTCAAATTCGTAGCAACGGCGCTCCTCGGTCGCCACGAGTTCAGGTGCAAACCTGGACAAGCTAGTAAACGTAGCCTCAAACTCGGCCACAGACAAACCCTACTGATTAAGCCGACTAAACTGATCCCTCAGCTTCTCCCTGGCAACTGCAGACAAGAACTTCTCCTGGAAAGCATTTACAAACGCCTCCCAAGTACCACCAACACGGACTTTCTCATACTTCCACCATTGACACGCGTCTCCCTTCAGCTGGAAGGATGCCAAGGTCACCTTCAGTGCTCCGTCCTCGATGCCAAGCATCTTGAATGTCTTACTTATTTGTTCCAACCACTCGTCTGCCTTCAGTGGTTCCTTTGGATCCCCAACAAACTCCTCCGGGTTAGACAGGAAGAACTCCCTCTTCAAGAAAGAAGGCCCTGCCTCAACTGCCTGATTTCCAGCCCTGAGAATACCCAAAGCCCCCGCTATCTCTCGGGCCAAAGCACTCATAGCCTGCTGACCCGCTGGTTCGGCCACATTGGCCTGACCAACTCCCTCTTGTACTGCCGAAATCTCATTCGGTATAGGCACTTCCTGACGCCTAGGCCTACCACACCTACCACCTCTTCCTCGTCCTGACATCCTAATAAAGCAAACGAAGAGCATTAGCACATTTATAAATGTGCCGAAACTAAACACTCATGTCCTAATACATGGACAACTGTAATTCATTCCACGTAAGCACATAAACACATAAGCACTTACGAATTTTGTTTCTGGATAATGATAGTCCGGAGGCGTTACTAGAGTTCCGGTTAGAAACAGTATTGATCAAGTGCTTTTCCAACAAGACTCCCAGAAACCCAAGGATCCAATCAACATCCTAGAAATTAAATCCCATACCCAAATAATCACATAAGCATGTTATCAATTAAACACATGGCATATGACATTATACCTAAGTCTCTATCAAGTGAGACAAACCCATTGTGATCCTAATCACTTCCCACGTACCCCAAGTATTCGAACCCGGTACGCTCTGATACCAAGTTGTAACGCCCTCAAAATAATAACATTAAACCCACAATATTGACATATGTAAAGGCTCATCATTCTTTCATTTAACAGAATAGTTCATTACAAAAGTATTACATGTTAACAACAAAAGCAAATGCCCTATGGGCTTACAGCTTTCCAAGTTAACACTTGGCTACAAAAAAAAGAGTGCTAACTCATTTACACATTAAGCCCTTGGCTTGAATCTACATGTAATACATCAAAAGAAAGCAACACCAAAAAGTCTGACAGCCGCTAGCCTCCCAAGCTATGTCCTTGGAGGTGGCATGCTACCTGTACCTGAAAATGATGTTCTCATATAGGGTGAGCCACAGCCCAGTAGAAATACACTAAACCAGTTATGAATAATGACTAAAAGATTAGCAGTTGATAGGTGGCCAACACTTTACACTTTCATTTCCCATTTCCTTACAAATTCTCAATTTACAACCATGGCTCAGAACCTGGCCAAACTACTTATATGAGACAGTAACTCATATTAAACATTTTCTCATTTCAATAAAAGATAAGCATACTAGCTATATCAATACTTCCGTAGACATGCATAAGAGCAATATCACACTTCCAAAGACAAGCATATGAGCTGTGTCAATACATCACTAGATAAGCATATGAGCTGTATCTATGGAGTCCATCCCCTATCTCCTCCCAAACAACATCCGGTTTAGAGGTCCATCCCTTATCATCCCCTAAACCGTGGAGTACATCCCCTATCTCCTCCAACACAACACACAATGCATATAAACAATTATTATACACATCAATCAATACATAAATTTAATGTATTCCTTCAACTGTCACACTCAATGACACATTTCAATGATCAGTTTTAGTTTGCCTAATCATCATGCATTGTCTACAACAATCAAGACTATCCTCCACCGATAGCCCAAAGCAGTTATTTCTATACAGAATATAAATGCCACAAATGGATATATAATCAACATTTCAATTCGGTGAGTGATAAGTAATTCAACTACACCCTTTAACCCCATACACTTCCAATCTCAACATTTCCACTTCAATTCCTTATTTCTCATAATTAATTATATCAATTAATTAATCAATGTAATTAGGGCATTTTCTATAATTAACATTACAACCCTTAAGGTTCCATTTTCATCAATGTATTAACATAGATTCTAATTCTCTAGACCAAACATGCCTCTAGGTTCATTATAAATAAACCCCCAACTTTTGTGAAATTACACAAAGGCCCAAAGTTTTCTCAAAATTACACAACAACTTCCAACATGCCAAAATGCTAAAATTTAAAGACAAAGTCCATAAAGAGGAGTAAGATATCCCTACCTCAAAGTTTGAGCTCAAAAGGAGATGAAGACCCAACGACCAACGTGCTCCAAATCCAAAGATTTTTAGATTAAATCGAAGCCCAAGTCACCCCCTACCTTTTTAATAAAGCACTTAGGGTGGATTCACACTAGAAGGAGATGATTTCTTAGAGAGAAGGCAAGTCTAGAGAGAGAGGGTCCCGAATTTAGGGTTTGAAGATGAAAAAGTTTTGAAAAAGTGAAGTTCATCTCGACTGCTGCTAACTGATATAAACAGGCTCGCTCGAGCGAAGACTTGGTCGCTCGAGCAACCAGACACAGAAACTCTCGCTCGAGCCAAGAAGGTCTCGCTCGAGCCAAAAACTTAGAAGCTCGCTCAAGCGAAGAAAAGCTCGCTCGAGCCAAGAACTTAAACCATCAGGTCTGCAACCAGACGCACGCTCGAGCGACGGAAAGCTCGCTCGAGCGAAGACAAACCAGATCGCTCGAGCGAAGAAAGCTCGCTCGAGCCAAAAAATGCAACTCTCAGCATCTGAACCAGACGCAATCGCTCGCTCGAGCGAAGTCACTCTGGCTCGACCCACCAGACACAAAACATACCCCTCGCTCGAGCGACCAGACCCTCGCTCGAGCGAAGACCCAAAATTCTGGACAGCAACACTTGTCTCCCAAACACAACCAACCTGTAACAAACCTGCCCAATACATCCTATAACTCAAATACAAAGTAGGAAAGGATGTAGACAAGATAATAATCAACTACTAACATCAAAGGACACAAGTCCGGATCACTGTACAACAAGGGGTAAAACCCGGGATCGCTATAAAGAGAGAAGTAAGGAAAAAGATGCAAAATTGTACCTTTGAAAGAGAGGTAACAAACTTGATTCCAACACCCTCAAGTTTCTTCGAAGGAAAGGATGAACTCCTTAGTTTACAAACTCCCTCTTGATCACCCTCAAGTGTAGGAGGTGTGTTCTCAAATCCTCAGTAGCTATGGAAGTTTGGAAGTATTTTGGCTCAAAATTGAAATGTAAACAAAATTACTCTCCTTTCTCTCTAACTCACTTGAATCATTCATTCCTCAAAAAAAAAACCTCTCTTGTAATCCAAAACCTCTCTTGTAATTCCCCCAAAAAAAACCTCACTTGTAATCCAAAACCTCCTCTTTATATAGCCAAAAGCCTAGAATATAATAATATATAATCATATAATATATATGCATATAATATAATATTTAATATATATATGTTTGATGTCGGCAGCCGAGCTGACCGACATCAATTAGTTGTATGATATAATATATATAATATAATATATATCTATACACATATAATATAATATATAAAATATATAATTTAGACTAAGTTATATAGAAACACCAAAAATATGAACAAACACATAAAATTATGCAAAATTACAAAAAACTAAACTAATGAAATATTTAGTAGTTTAAAACAATTTGGCCATAATGGTGAAAGTTAGGATTAAAGTTCAAATTACATCTCTCTTATAGCGATCCCGGTTTTCCCTTTCTGTAATTGTTGTATCCGGACTTAGGTTCCGTGGAGGTGGTTGGTGTGTATATCTCGTTTACATCCTTTGCTCCTTGTATTTGAGTCTTGGGTTGTGTTGGGCAGGTTTGAAACAGGTTGGTTGAGCTTAGAAACCAAAAGTAGCTGCCCAAATTTTTGCCTTCACGCTCGAGCGGAGCTTTTGACGCTCAAGCGAGCCCTTTGTTGTTGCTTCTCCGCTCAAGCGGGTGTTTTGACGCTCGAGCGTGATTTTCCATCTCCCAGTATTTCCTCTGCAGTGTTGGACGCTCGAGCAGGCGTTTGGACACTCGAGCAGGAGTTTGTGTGTGACGCTCGAGCAGGGAGTTGGACGCTCGAGCGGGGACTTGGTTCTACAAAAGTTCTGAGAGTATCCCATGCCGAGCGCGCTTGACGCCGAGCGTGAGTTCAGGAGTGACGCCGAGCGGGTTTCACGCTTCGGCAGGCGACTTTTATATAAAACCGAGATCCGACTTTTTGGATCACTTTTTCAACTCCATTTCTCTCTCTTACTTTTCCAAACCTCCATTAAAGAGCTTCTCTCACTAGAACCTCAACTTCTCTCTAGGGATTGATCTAGTAGGAGTTGTTTCCTCACCTTTGGCCTTTACAAAACTTGTGTTGATCGTCGAGGGCTACGTTTTGATCCGAGCATATTGAGTTTTGGAGCACGTTGAGTTTCGTCATCTTCTTCCTTCGAGCTCCAAATTTGAGGTCGGGATTCCTACTCACTACTATGGGTTTTGACCGAGATTATTGGGCATTTTGTTAAATGGTTTGATTTTGAGATCTAGGGTTTCAAAATGTCAAAAGAGGGTTTTGTTATTTTGATTCTAAAATGAGCATTTTGGGTTTCAAAATAATGGTATTGTCATTGGTTGTTGAAATATAGACCATTGAGTCAATATTGAGGAATGGAGTAAAAAGCCCTAATTTGTGGTATAAATTAATTGGTATAATTAATTTGGAAAAATTGTTGTTATTTGGAATTGAGTTGGAAATAATGAAATTAGTTCATTATATTGTGAAATGGTGGAATTGGATTTATTAATCGCTCACTTTTGAAAATATTGATATTTATCTGTTGGAGTTTTTATTATCTGTTTAGAAATAATTGCTTAGGCTACCGGTGGAGGGTAGTTTTGATTGTTGTAGACAATGCATGATGATTAGGCAAACTAAAACTAATCAATTGGATGTGTCATAGAGTATGACGGTTGATAGAATACATTAACGTTATGTATTGATTGATTATATATATAACTCATGTGTATATACGTTGTGTGTGTGGGAGGAGATAGGGGATGTACTCCACGGTTTAGCGGAAGATGGGGGATGGACCTCTAAACTGGATGTTGTTTGGGAGGGGATAGGGGATGGATTCCGCTGATATAGCTCATATGCTTGTCAGTTAATATGTTGATATAGCTCATATGCTTATCTATGGAAGTGTTGATATAGCTCATATGCTTATCTATGGAAGTATTGATATAGCTTATATGCTTATCTGTTGAGATGTTGATATAGCTAATATGCTTGTCTATTGTGAAATGGGAAATGTTTAATATGAGTAACTACCTCATGTAAGTTGTTGGCCAGGTTCTGAGCTGTTGTTGTGAATTGGGAATTTGATAAGAAATGGAACCTGAAATGAAACATGGACATAGTGGTCATGTAATGGAAATGAGTTATGAATTGATTTATTGGAATTGAACATTTATCAATTGCTAATGTCTTAGTTATTGCTCATACTGTGTTTAGCATATCTCTACTGGGCGTTGGCTCACCCTATATGGGACATTATTTTCAAGTACAAGTAGTATGCCACCTCCAAGGACATAGCTTGGATGGATATGGGAGTTGAAGACTCTTTTTGATTATTTTGTTTGTATTACACGTATATCAAGCCAAGGGCTTATTTTGTATAGAGTTAGTACTCTTCTTTTGTGTAACCAAGTGTTAACTTGGAAAACTGTAAGCCCATAGGGCATTTGCTTTTGTTGTTAACATGTAATACTGCTGTAAGAACTACTCTGATGAATAGAAATGGTTGGTTTCTTTTATATCAATGCATGTCTAAAGTGATGGGTTTTATGTATTATTTTGAGGGCGTTACAACTTAGTATCAGAGCGTACCGAGTTCGAATACTTTGGGTACGTGGGAAGTGATTAGTATCACAATGGGTTTGTCTCGCTTGTTAGAGACTTAGATGTAATGTTATATGCTTATGTGATAACATGCTTGTATGACTACTTGGGTATGGGATTTGATTTCTAGGATATTGATTGGATCCTTGGGTTTCTGTGAGTCTTGTTGGAAAAGCACTTGATCAATGCTGTTTCTAACCAGAACTCCAGTAACGCCTCGGGATTATTATTATCCGGGAATGAAATTCGTAAGTGCTTATGTGTTTATGTGCTTACGTGGAGTGAATTACAGTTGTCTATGTATTAGGACGCGAGTGTTTAGTTTCGGCACATTTATGAATGTGCTAACGTCTTCATTACCTTTAATAGGATGTCAGGACGAAGACGAGGTGGTAGGCGTGGTAGGCCTAGGAGGCAGGAAGTGCCTTTATCGGATGACGTTTCGGCAATGCAGGAGGGAGTTGGTCAGGCCAATATGGCCGAGCCAACAGGTCAGCAGGCTATGAACGCCTTGGCCCGAGAGATAGCAGGAGCTTTGGGTATTCTCAGAGCTGAGAATCAGGTTGTTGAGGCAGGGCCTTCTTTCTTAAAGAGAGAGTTCTTCCGGTCTAATTCGGACGAGTTTATTGGGGATCCGAAAGAGCCACTTAAGGCCGATGAGTGGTTGGAACAGATGAGTAAGACATTCGAGATGCTTGGCATCGAGGACGGAGCATTGAAGGTGACCTTGGCATCCTTCCAGCTTAAGGGAGATGCGGGTCAATGGTGGAAGTCCGAGAAGGGCCGTGTTGGTGGTACATAGGGGGCTTTTGTAGATGCCTTCCAGGAGAAGTTCTTGTCTTCAGCTGCTAGAGAGAAGCTGAGGGAACAGTTTTGCCAGCTTAAACAGCAAGGCTTGTCAGTGGCCGAGTTTGAGGCTACTTTTACCAGTTTGTCCAGGTTTGCACCTGAACTTGTGGCGTCCGAGGAACGCCGTTGCTTTGAGTTTGAGCGGAAGTTGAGGCGTGGACTCAAGTTGAGGGTTGGAGGGTCCTTTATCCGAGAGTATAGACGTTTGGTGGATGCTGCAGCTCATATGGAGATTATGATGCAGGAGGAGGAGGAAGGGCAGAGAGGCTCCAAGAGGAGCCAAGATAGTCAAGGTGATGGCAGGAGACAGATGGGTTTTAACCCTCAGCAGTCTCAGGGTGGTTTGGTTAGATCGACCTTTCCAGTGCCGAGTGCAAGCTCCGGGAGAGGTAATCAGGGAGGCTTGACCTGTTTTACATGTGGGTCACAAGTCTTGATTTGCCACGAAGGGTCAAGAACTGCTTCTTCTTCAACTAGACCTCAGGGCCAGAGTCAGGGTAGGGGCTAGCCTTTGTCTTGTTATCAGTGTGGTCATCCTGGGCACCTGAAGAGGTTTTGCCCGTAGTTGAGTGCCACTTCGGGGGCGTCTGGTTCTAGGCAGACGTAGAGTTATCAGCCAGTTCAGTCTGTGCAGGCCTCGAGGGCCAATCCAGGAGCTTTTTCATCCCAGTCTGTGCAGCAGTCTTTTGCTCCTAGAGGTGAGCAGGTGGATCAGGGGCCTACAGGGGGCGTGTATGTTGTTACCGCGCAGGACTTAGTACCGGCTCCATTAGTAGTGAGAGGTACCTTTCTGTTTTGTAACTCGGTTGCTAGTGTATTGATTAATACGGGTGCGTCTCATTCTTTTGTATCTGCTGCATTTGCATCTGTGTTGGAGTTGGAGTTGGCACTATTAGCATCTCCTATTTGTGTAGCATCACCTGTTGGGGGTGAATTGATTTTGAAACACGGATGTAGAGGTTGTGATATAGAGGTAGTCGACCGTAGGCTTCCTTTTCCCTTTGTTGTTATGCCCATGAAGGGTTTTGATGTTATTCTGGTATGCACTGGCTATCGTCATACCGGACAGTTATCGATTGCTACCGCCAGAGGGTTACTGTATGTACCTTGAGCGGGGAGTGTTTCCATTTCTTGGGGGATCGGGTTGGTAGTGTGTTGCCATCGGTGTAGGATTCGCGAGGGCGGAGTGAGCTTAGTGGTCTACTTGCTAGCTTTATGAGTGGTGAGTGTGATGAGACCCAGATTGTGTTGCCGAGGGTGGTTTGTGAGTATCCGGATGTTTTTTCCGAGGATCTCGTTAGTTTGCCACCTCACCGAGAGATAGAGTTCTCTATTGATTTAGTGCTCGGCACGGCGCCGATTTCTATGGCACCTTATCGTTTTGCCCTAGCTGAGTTGAGTGAGTTGAAGATTCAGCTCCAGGAATTGTTTAGATAAGGGATTTGTTTGCCCTAGTGTTTCGCTGTGGGGAGCACCGGCCCTCTTCGTTAAGAAGAAAGATGGTGTCTTGAGACTTTGTATCGATTACCGAAAGTTGAATCGGGCTACCGTTAAGAATAAATACCCTATGCCCCATATAGATGACTTGTTTGACCAGTTGAAGGGTTCCCGTTGTTTCTCCAAGATAGACTTGAGATCGGGTTACCACTAGTTGAGGGTCAGGAAGGAGGATATTCCGAAGACGGCATTCCGTACGCGGTATGGCCATTATGAGTTTCTGGTGATGCCGTTTGGGCTCACCAATGCACCGGCAGTCTTTATGGACTTGATGAACCGGATCTTCTGGGAATTCTTAGATCATTTTGTAGTCGTTTTCGTGGACGACATTCTTATCTATTCGTCTTCTGAGGAGGAGCACGAGGTACACTTGAGAGTGGTGCTCAAATTGCTTAGAGCCCATAGGCTATATGCCAAGTTTGGAAAGTGTGAATTCTGGCTAGGAGAAGTCAAGTTCTTAGGCCATGTGGTATCTGGAGAAGGGGTGTCTGTTGATACATCCAAGGTTGAGGCAGTGCAGGATTGGGCACAGCCTAAGAGCGTTTTTGAGATCCGCAGTTTTCTGGGATTAGCTGGGTATTACTGCCGGTTTGTGAAAGATTTCTTCAGGCTAGCTTCGCCGTTGACTAGACTGACTCAGAAGGGAGTCAAGTTTGTATGGAGTGAGACTTGTGAAAAGTTGTTCCAGGAATTGAAAGTTAGATTGACCACAACTCCAGTCTTAATTATTCCGGAGAGAGGGTTGGGTTATGCAGTCTATTGTGATGCCTCACGAGAGGGTTTGGGTTGTGTGTTGATGCAAGAGGGAAAAGTGGTAGCTTATGGCTCACGTCAGTTGAAAATACACGAGAAGAATTACCCTACACATGACCTAGAGTTAGCAGCAGTGATCTTTGCCTTGAAGATTTGGAGGCACTACCTTTATGGTGAGAGGTTCGAGGTGTTCTCGGACCATAAGAGTTTAAAGTATCTGTTCACATAGAGAGACTTAAACTTGAGGCAGAGAAGGTGGATGGAGTTCATTGAGGACTATGATTTTGAGTTGCACTATCACCCGGGAAAGGCCAATGTTGTGGCCGATGCCCTTAGTAGGAAATCCATTAGTGATGTAGCTTGTATAGCCATCCGAGAATGGGAGATGTTGGGTGCACTTGGCGAGTTTGATTTGCTTCTGGGCGAATCTGTTGAGGCTGCGGCCTTGTTTTCTGTTGTTGCACAGCCTACGCTTGTGACTTGAGTGTTGGAGGCACAGAGAGGTGACCTTGAGGTAGAATCCCTCCGAGAGAAGATCTCCAGCGGGAAGGTTGAGAAGGGTTTGATGGTGTATCCCGATCAGAGTGTAAGATACCGAGACCGTCTGTTTGTGTCGGAGTCTTGCCGAAAGGATGTACTCCGAGAGTTTTACCATTCACGCCTTGCGGTACATCCAGGAGGTACTAAGATGTATCGGGATTTAGGTCGCCAGTTTTGGTGGCGGGGTATGAAGAGAGATGTGGCAGTTTTCGTGTCTAAGTGTCTTACTTGTCAGCAGGTGAAGGCCGAGCATCAGAGGCCAGCGGGTTTGTTGCAACCCTTGCTTATTGCCGAGTGGAAGTGGGAGCATGTCACCATGGACTTCGTTGTAGGTCTTCCGAGGACTCAGCGGGGTAGTGATGCTATTTGGGTGGTTGTAGACCGGTTGACTAAGTCGGTGCACTTCATTCCTATGCGCGTGAGAGATTCGGTAGATCATCTCGCCGATTTGTATATTCGGGACATAGTGAGGTTGCACGGGGTCCCAGTGATGATCGTCTCATATAGAGATCCTCGTTTTATTGCTAGGTTGTGGCAGAGTTTGCAAAGTGCCTTGGGCACTAAGTTGACCTTTAGTACGGCTTATCATCCTCAAACTGACGGCAGTCCAAGCGTACTATTCAGATCCTTGAGGATATCCTTTGAGGTTGTGTCCTTGACTTTAGTGGGACGTGGGAGAGGCACTTGCCATTGGTGGAGTTTGCCTACAACAACAGCTTTCAGTCTAGTATCGGTATGGCACCGTTTGAGGTCTTGTATGGCCGACCGTGTAGGTCTCCAATTTGTTGGGCCGAGGTGGGTGATGCACCTTTGTTGGGTCCAGAGTTGGTTAGGGAGACGACGAAGAAAGTTGAGCTTATCCGTAGGAGGCTTGTTACAGCCCAGAGTCGCCAAAAGAGTTATGCCGACCGTAGGAGGAGGCCTTTGGCGTTTGAGGTAGGTGATCATGTTTTCTTGAAAATATCACCTAGGCGAGGTTTGATGAGGTTTGGGAAGAGTGGGAGGTTATCCCCTCGGTTTATCGGTCCCTTAGAGATCCTTGAGGATTGGGGAGGTTGCTTATCGTTTGGCTTTGCCACCACAGTTGTCCGGAGTGCATGACGTGTTTCATGTGAGTATGCTTTAGAAGTATGAGCCGGATCCGTCCCATGTGTTGGATTGGACCGATTTGGAGGTAGATGAGGATGTCTTGTATGAGGAGAGACCGGTTCGGGTCTTGGATAGGCGGGATCAAGTCTTGCGAGGCAAGACCATTCCCTTGGTAAAGGTTTTGTGGAAGCATCACGGAGTGGAGGAAGCCACTTGGGAACGTGAGTTGGAAGTCCGTGAGAAGTATCCAGACATGTTTATTGATGTGTAATCATGTAATGAAATTTTATAATAATATTGAACTTTAAGAACATTATATGTGTCTTAAGTTGTAAAACATTGTAAATGTTTTAGTAAATGGAAGCTATGTTAACATTGTGTATGTTAAGTATATTGTGGAAATGCAAGCATGATATTAATGTTGCATGTGTTATGGAATTGTGGAAAATGTGATGAAATTGATAAATTTCAAAGGAATGCATGTTGATAATGCAGGTTGTTATGTGTAACGTGAAATGCCTCTTGAAAAGAGATAGGATTGACTGGTAATGGGTCGGAATGTTTAATATTATGTTGTAATATTGTTGGGAATTGAGTAAATCTTGTTTTTGAAAAACTTGTATTTAATTTCGGGGACGAAATTCTTTACGAGGGAGAGGTTATAGCGATCCCGGTTTTCCCTTTCTGTAATTGTTGTATCCGGACTTAGGTTCCGTGGAGTTGGTTGGTGTGTATATCTCGTTTACATCCTTTGCTCCTTGTATTTGAGTCTTGGGTTGTGTTGGGCAGGTTTGAAACAGGTTGGTTGAGCTTAGAAACCAAAAGTAGTTGCCCAGATTTTTGCCTTCACGCTCGAGCGGAGCTTTTGATGCTCGAGCGGGCCCTTTGTTGTTGCTTCTCCGCTCGAGCGGGTGTTTTGACGCTCGAGCGTGATTTTTCATCTCCCAGTATTTCCTCTGCAGTGTTGGACGCTCGAGCGGGCGTTTGGACGCTCGAACAGGAGTTTGTGTGTGACGCTCGAGCGGGGACTTGGTTCTGCAAAAGTTCTGGGAGTGTGTATTCGGCGCTCGAACGGCTGTTTGGACGCTCAAGCGTGAGTCTGTGAGTAACGCTCGAGCGGGGCGGGGCAACTTTTATATAAAACCAAGATCCGACTTTTTGGATCACTTTTTCAACTCCATTTCTCTCTCTTACTTTTCCAAACCTCCATTAGAGAGCTTCTCTCACTAGAACCTCAACTTCTCTTTAGGGATTGATCTAGTAGGAGTTGTTTCCTCACCTTTGGCCTTTACAAAAGTTATGTTGATCGTCGAGGGCTACGTTTTGATCCGAGCATATTGAGTTTTGGAGCACGTTGAGTTTCGTCATCTTCTTCCTTCGAGCTCTGAATTTGAGGTAGGGATTCCTGCTCACTACTATGGGTTTTGACCTAGATTATTGGGCATTTTGTTAAATGGTTTGATTTTGGGATCTAGGGTTTCAAAATGTTAAAAGAGGGTTTTGTTATTTTGATTCTAAAATGAGCATTTTGTGTTTCAAAATAATGGTATTGTCGTTGGTTGTTGAAATATAGACCATTGAGTCAATATTGAGGAATGGGGTAGAAAGCCCTAATTTGTGGTATAAATTAATTGGTATAATTAATTTGGAAAAATTGTTGTTATTTGGAATTGAGTTGGAAATAATGAAATTGGTTCATTATATTGTGAAATGGTGGAGCTGGATTTATTAATCGTTCACTTTTGAAAACATTGATATTTTATCTGTTGGAGCTTTTATTATCTGTTTAGAAATAATTGTTTGGGCTACCGGTGGAGGGTAATTTTGATTGTTGTAGACAATGCATGATGATTAGGCAAACTAAAACTAATCAATTGGATGTGTCATAGAGTATGACAGTTGATAGAATACATTAACGTTATGTATTGATTGATTATGTATATGACTCATGTGTATATACATTGTGTGTGTGGGAGAAGATAGGGGATGTACTCCACGGTTTAGGGGAAGATAGGGGATGGACCTCTAAACTGGATGTTGTTTGGGAGGAGATAGGGGTTGGACTCCGCTGATACAGCTCATATGCTTGTCAGTTAATGTGTTGATATAGCTCATATGCTTATCTATGGAAGTGTTGATATAGCTCATATGCTTATCTATGGAAGTGTTGATATACCTTATATGCTTATCTGTTGAGATGTTGATATAGCTAATATGCTTGTCTATTGTGAAATGGGAAATGTTTAATATGAGTAACTACCTCATGTAAGTTGTTGGCCAGGTTCTGAGCCGTTGTTGTGAATTAGGAATTTGATAAGAAATGGAAATTGATATGAAACATGGACATAGTGGTCATGTAATAGAAATGAGTTATGAATTGATTTATGGGAATTGAACATTTATCAATTGCTAATGTCTTAGTTATTGCTCATACTGTGTTTAGCATATCTCTACTGGGCGTTGGCTCACCCTATATGGGACATTATTTTTAGGTACATGTAGTATGCCACCTCCAAGGACATAGCTTGGATGGATATGGGAGTTGAAGACTCTTTTTGATTATTTTGTTTGTATTACACGTATATCAAGCCAAGGGCTTATTTTGTATAGAGTTAGTACTCTTCTTTTGTGTAACCAAGTGTTGACTTGGAAAGCTGTAAGCCCATAGGGCATTTGCTTTTGTTGTTAACATGTAATACTGCTGTAAGAACTACTCTGATGAATAGAAATGGTTGGTTTCTTTTATATCAATGCATGTCTAAAGTGATGGGTTTTATGTATTATTTTGAGGGCGTTACATCTCTTATTAGGATTCTGTGAGAAACACATTCTAATTGTTATCATTGGATAATCAAAAGAAAGCGCCCAAGTCTTAGGGCCGGTCAAAATGGGGTGTTTACACCTTGGATAAAGATCTAGTTGTCAATACATGTGTTAAGATTTGTGTCTGTCACATTTCAATACGAATGAAGTGCAACGTTCCGCTTCCACAACGTGTCCATATGGGTGTGACATTAGGTACATTGTTATGAACCCACCGCAGTTGATATCACGTACCGATCACGTCACACTTGTGTATAATGTAACCACACATTTACATTGGGCTAATTCGTATGGGACTCAAAATTGGTCCACAATCTAAGTGTTATATTGTCCAAATGGCATCGTCCGTGTATATGGCATGTTTACATTATAAACATCTATTCACTGATGTGAGCGTTAAAATGTTTCGTCATCACATTTCAATACTAGAGGATTCCAAAGTTTGGCTTACACAATGTGTCCATACGTTTTACATTGGGATTATGAACCCGCCTTACTTGACATCGCTTAACGATCATGTCACACTCGTATTTAATGTGATCACACATTTACATTGGCCTATTTAGTATGGAACCACAAAATTGGTTAACAATTTGAGTACTACATTTTTTTTTGTTGCCCAATTGCCATTGTCCGTTTGGATGTGTCGTAAACATTGGAATCACCTATTTGTCGCTACGAGTGTTAAATTGTTTGGAAGTCACATTTTGACAATAAATGATTCCAATGTTTGAATTGCACAATATGTCCATCTGAGTATGACATTAGGTTCACTGTTATGAACCCACCTTAGTTCACATCACGTAACGACCATGTCATGCCTATATACAATGTAATCACACATTTACATTGAGCTAATTCATATGGAATCAAAAATTGGTTGACGATTCGAGTATTACATTATTGTCCAATTGGCCGCGACCATGTAGATGTCACGTTTGTATTATAAACATCTACTCGTCGTTATGAGCGTTAAAATGTTAGGGCATCATATTTCAATACTAGATGACTCCAATGGTAGCCTTACACAATGTGTCCATATGTTTACATTAAGAATCCACCTTAGTTGACATCACGCCACGATCATGTCACACCTACATTCAATGTCATCACACATTTATATTAGGCTACTTAGCATGGCTTATACTTTTGGTGTTAGTGTGACAACGGTTTGATCTGTGGTAACGATTGATTCCCCTATAATATTGCAGCCTTATCAAGATCTGATCACCCAAAATAATGCCAATTTTGAAATTCAAATCCCCAACCATATAGATGCGATGCCAATATATGGTATTATTATCAATCAATTCCTTACATAGTAACATTGGGAGTAAATGAGTCCATAAGGAATACATAGGACTCATCGGAATATGAGATTTTGTACAAGACTAGATGGAGTATAAGTAGTCTAAATAGGCCTTACAAATCAAAATTCCTATATTATATTAGAAAATTTTAAATAATTAAAAATTATAAGGACTTACACCTCCAAACATACTTTCACATCTCGATATTGATAATTCTAGATCCAACAGTAATATGAAATGTGTGATTATGGTCATAAATGACATTTTTATTTAACATTTTAATAAGAAAATAGAAAAAATTGCGTTTGCACCATGAGAGAAATAATGATAAAATTTTGCAACTGCATTATAGCTCATATTTTGTACAAATTACTATATTATAGCTATGAGCTTCTGCTCTCTCTAGGAGATTTTCGGTAGGACTCCAGCAATGGTCCGATGACCTTCTTTAAATTTCTAAAATGTAGGGTGTAGATTTGTGTCTTTTTTGTATGAAATAGGGGTTTTTAGTGTTTTTCTTCCGATTTTAGTAGAGATTTTTGAATTTTTGACACTCATAGTTGTTCTCTTTTTCTCTAAAGCCTTTTCCTATATCAGTGTGAGTATTCTTCCTCTTTAACGCTAGCGTCTGGCAGTGTCCGAAGTACGGCAGCGGTAGTGGCCACAGTAACGATGTCAACGACAGGTTTTGATGCAGATCTTACTTTCCAAACCATATTTATAAGAAAATTGATGGTTTTCCTTTAATTGTAATCGGGTTTTTTTTGGCAAATTTGCGTCTTTTTTTTTTTTTTTTTGGTATGGTTATTTGTTTGACCTTTTAAGGTCTTTTTTTTTATTTTTATTTTTTATTTTTATTGATTTGTATGTTGTTTTCTTTTATTTTAATATAACTGTTTTTCATGTTCTCAAAAAAATAATAATTTATGAGTCATGCTACCATACACAACTCTTTTAGCATGTGTACACAAATGTCGTAATTAAATTTTTTTCAATCATAACCAAAAAATAATAAATCACAATCAAACATCACATAAGATACAAGTAAAATAATAATTATAATATATTATAATTAAAATCACAAAAAATTATAACTAATTATAAATGTCATAATTGAAACATATGATACACAACTCACACCCATAACCATAGCTGCATCAAATAAAAAAATAAAAACTATAGTTGCATTAGAGCTGCTCTATGTATTGAAAAAATATTTGGTCAAAGGGTGGGTGTTGAAAATTTAAGTCGTCTTAATCTTGATATGAGACAGATGAAAATAAATGTTAAAGATTCTAAATATTTTATTAAATTTTTTACTAAACATTCACATACGGTAGACTCCACTCACATGAGTGATGTGTGATCCAAACTCATGTGAGTGTTTCGTTAAATATTTGGTAAAATATTTTGTAACCCCCAACATTGTTCTATCTGGTAATGCTCCAAAATCATATTTAAAAAAAAGAAAAAAAAGAAAAAAAAAGAGTTCACATATATTGGACTAAATGGATGAGTTTAAAATTTAAAAGTTCTTTAATAGTAGACTTGAAATGACTGAATTAGACTTGATGTTTGGTCAAACAGAATTTAAGATGACAAATATATTCTTAATGTGTTATACAAACTTTGTCCAGCCAAATCTATGCTCACTTCTAGTATAAACAAAGTATGAAAAATATTTGAGATTCCTAAAAATGTCTTAATTTAACAAACGATGATATGACATGATAGATGTACATTTAATTTATCATACCCTCAATTATATTGGGCTCAACATCTTTACCACGTATCTCAAATTTTGAGTCCTTTCTAGATGACCAATAATGGAAGTGTTTAGAAATAACTTATCATGTCAAACGAACCCTTAATCTAATTTTTTAAAATTAACAATAAAAAATTATGCCACACTAAAAAACACTAATCAATACATCAATTTAAACACTTTTTAATAACTTAGGGAGTCTATTTATACAATTTTAAAATTTAAATAATCAAAGTGATATTTTTTTAACAAGTTAAAGATTCTCCATGTAAATAACTCTTAAAAACAAAAGGGAGCAAACAAAATGGAAGTACTATTTTCCCCATCAATCCTTCCGTTGTAATATGCTTTTCATTACAGCAACTCTAACTTTCTTTTTTTATTTATGCATTTCAACACTATTTTTTATTTTATTTATTTATATACAAACTGTTTGAAGAATCGTAAAATTCTTCAAATATAGTTAATTTTGAATTTTTTTATTAAAATAACTATTGTAATAACTAATCTATTAAAGTGATTAAAATATGATAATATTAACTATAATAACTAACAAATCTCAGTTAAATAATGTCTTGGAGATGCTCTTATACCAAAAAATAAAATAAAAAAGTAATATGCTTCACCAATGTCTAAAATACCCTTCATGATAGAAAAACTTTGTGGAACATAAACTAAAAACCATTAAGGATTCAATTTCATACATGAAAACTATATGAATTTCTAATATACAAAATAAGTGAATACATACCTTGATCCATGATAGTATGAAATCTTTTTTTAAGAAAGAGAAACCTTGAATGGAAGATCTTGATCTTTAAGTTCTTGACTTGTCTAAGATTTTCAAACCACTTCTCTCTCTCTAGGCGATGGGAGCCTTCTTGTGGTGACAACTTAAGTTTTTTTTTATGGAGAGTATGGTTGGGACCTTACACTATTTATACTAATATTCTTCCCATCAAAGAACCATTCATTCAATGAACTTCATTAAATAGATTAATGTATCTTATACATTCATGATACATAATGCATCTTTTATATTTAATGAATTCATTAGATAAGACTAATGTATCTTACATATTCATAATAGATACAATGTGCATCTCTAAGATTCATTCATAATGAATCCATTACATTCAATGTGCATTAGCATTAGTCTTCTATACATTGTATATATAGGTGCATTCATCAATAATTAGTCACCATCTAATTGATGTACATGTATCTTACTTAATGAGATGAATCTAGTATAATTATGCATAAGCCACATTAAGGAAAAATTCTTACACTTCATTCTTGTGAAAACCCATATTTAAATTATTCTTGAAAGAAAATAAATAACTAAATTAATTAATTGTATTCAGAATCTACCTAATATATATAATAGTATAAAAAATTAGTGTTAAATTAACCCAATTCTATCACTAACAAAGACCTTAAAATATATATATATATATACAAACAAACAAACCGTGGGCAAACAACCCACAGCTCCTACCAAACCCACCATCTTTTAGAATTTAGGAAAGCCATAAAATTTAGGGAAAGCTTGTAAAATTTAGGGAAAGCTTATAAAATTTAGGGAAAGCATGTAAAACTTAGGGAAAGCTTATAAAATTTAGGGAAAGCTTACCCTTAGAAATTGGAGAAAGGGAATGGAATTTTTTGAAAAAAAAAAAAAAAAAGTGTGAGAGAGAGGGAGAGAGAGAGCTAACCTCGGAGGGAGTCTTTAAATTGCATCTAGTAGAGTTCATATTTCTGCACAGAGAGTTCATATTTCTAGACTAAGCATAAACCATTACATCCAAATAGAGAGAATTCTTGTGGGAGAAGATGAGGAGATTGAGGTTGCATATTTTCCTACCATTGCATTATTTCATTTCAACCCTACCACTAAGTAAGAAAACCCTCTCAACCCTCTCATTTTTTTTATATAATTGAAAATTTTCAGATTATGTACATTTGATACATTGTCTAAAACTGTGTTGAATCTGCCAGCATGTTTGCCCGAATTTTTAGACAATTTTATACTCAAAATTTCGATATTATTTCTTCTACAAAACTGTTGATAATTATGTCTAGTTCATCCAGGAATTTTGGCAAAACTTTTTGAGCTCTCTATGAATTTATACAAATTTCTAATTAAAACTGAAGCTGTGTTGAGAATAATCTGTTTGAATCTGCCAACCTGTTACCCGAATTTTTAGATAATTTTACACTCAAAATTTCGAGATGATTTCTTCTACAAAGTTGTTGATAATGATATCTAGTTTGGCCAAAAAATTTTTGGAAACAATTTTTGAGCTCTCTACGAATTTATACAAATTTTTAATCTGAAACTATGTTGAGAATAATCTATTTGAATCTGCCAGCATGTTATCCGAATTTTTAGATAATTTTATACTCAAAATTTTGAGATGATTCCTTCTACAAAGTTGTTGATAATGATGTCTAGTTTATCCAAAAATTCTTGGAAACAAATTTTGAGATTTCTATGAATTTATACAAATTGTTTACTAAATCTGAAACTGTGTTGAGAATAACCTGTTTTGAATCTGCCAGCATGTTTACCCGAATTTTTAGATAATTTTATACTCAGAATTTCGAGATGATTTCTTCTATAAAGTTGTTGATAATGATGTCTAGTTTATCCAAAAAATTTTGAAAACAATTTTTGAGCTCCCTACGAATTGATACAAATTTTTAACTAAATCTGAAACTGTGAGACAGATTTTACTATGTATTTGAAAAAAAAAAATTATTTAAAATTCTCTACTAAGCCAAATATGGTAATTTCTAACTAAAATATGAGACTTGAGATGTAATAACCCTCACACTGCTTCGACCATACTCATATGCATTATATATGATCTTGTTTTGTTGAGCTTGCAATTTTAATCTTGACTTGCTTTGCATCCTTGACTTGTCTTGCATAAGTGATACTTAAGTGTTATGTTCCTTTGGTGTGTGTGTGTGTGTGTGTATGTGCCGAGGTTGTCATGAGCCTAGATCACCTTTGAATCCTTGTACTTAGAATCGCTTGTCTGGCCTTCCTTCTCACCTCAGCATGTTAGCCGAGATGTCACTACTTAGCCGAGATGTTCTACCCTTAGTGACCTTTGACCCTGGGAAGGTATGACCTAGGCCGAGATGTGGCACACCCCTGGCCGAGGTGTGGCACAGCTTAGTCAAGTGTTGTCCTCCTAGCCGATGTCTTTGTTACCTGCTGTCAAGTTTGTCTTTAGCCGATGTTATTTCTTGCGAAGTCTTGTTGTTGGCGATGTCATTGCCGTAGGAGTTCCTTGCCACCAAGCTTGTTGAACACGCCTTGTCGAGACTTGTCTTTTCAATCAATCATTTTTTAAGTTGAACCAACCAAGCTGCCACGCGTGTCCGAAATGAATGTTATATCACCAAGCAAATCTAGAAATGTCTCATTTTGTTATAAGTCTTGTTCTTGAGGAGAGAGAAGCTCTAGGAGGAGTTCTAGAGTGAGAAAGTGATTAGCAAGCTCGATCCTTGGTGTTGGACCCGTTAGATTCGTGATCTGAGGTTAGAATCTCAATCTCCTTTTGTTGTTCTTGATGATCATCTAGCTGCATTGCATGATTGAAGCCGTCTTGCATATCATGTGTTGATTTAAAGTTGGTTTTGGAAAGAAAATGTGACCTTCATGTGTTCTTGAAGAAAAGCCTTGATTGATCTGAAAGCTTGCATTGAAATCCATGCATTTGTGTTTGTTTCACCAAGATATTCTAGTATGGGCCCAGTCCATGTTTTCAAACTCATTGCATGAGATCTCCGATTTTATAAATGATAAGTTATGATCCTTGCATTCATTCCTTCATGTTCTTCATGATCATGTTCTTGATGTTCTTGAGCGAGGGAAACCTGTGTTTTCCGACTTCATTTGTCCTTGAATGTGGCCTCGGAACCTCACCTCGGCAAGGAGGTGTGGAACCTCCAAGACACAGTTAGTTGCCCAAAGATGTTTTCCGAAATAAGAAACAGTGTTTGCTTTGATTTGACTTAGTCTTGGGGCATGCCGAGATCATTTGCATGCATGTGAAACTTGTTTGTAAGTGTATTCAGTGAACTTGCCATGTATTTGTAGGACTTGGACTTGCCTTGACCCCGACGTTCGAAGAACTATGTGAGTGGCATTCTTAATAAAGCTATGTTGCTTTGACTTGATAAAAGTATTGTTTTGCCTTGTTTTGAAAAGTGTTTGTAAGCATGAATGATTAATCCTACCTTGAGTATCAAATCTTATGTCTTGTTTTGATGACCATTCTGGAAGTCCGTGACGCGCGGGACTTTAAGCATTTGTGGCACCAAATGCGTGCTAGGGGACTATAAGCATTTGTAGCACAAGTTTGGAAGTCCGTGCGGGGACTTTAAGCATTTGTGGCACAAGTCCTTAGTGTCGGGGACTTTAATGCAACGACATCCTTGTTTAGAGATCTCTTGTCTTGTCTTGCCTTGCCACAGCGGTTTTACCGTGGGTTTGCTTGTCCGTAATGTCATCACTGTATTATATTGATGTTAATGAACATCCCTTGAAGCTTTGAAAGATTTGAAAGACAAACTTGATTTGTACTATGTATAGTTTTGTTAAAGACCTCGGATATCATTCATGTAAACCCTTTATTGTTTATGCCATTCACTGAGTATCCAAGCTCACCCTCTCTATATATATATGTAGGTGATGAGCAGGGCGGCGGAGACGCCTAGACTTGTTTGCCGATGTTTTTGCCGACATGTTTTGCATTCGTGTTTTGCAGCATCTTGAAGATCATGCTTCTTGGTTATTTCATTGAAATTTTTTGTATTTGAAGGCCGAGAAGCCTTTTTGTCAAGATGTAATTCATGTACTCTATTCTGTTATATTAAAGCCATCAAAGATGTATGTCATTTCATTCGACTTAAGCACTGCTTTTATGGACTGCTTGTATGTTAATTTATTGCTTCCGCATTTGTAAGCCCCACATATTTACTCTGAGTTGTGCGTGAATTCTTGTAAGAGGCCTTTGGTAACCTCGTTCTTGGCCATCTCGTATTGACCTTCTAGGGGCGAGTTGGGGTCGTGACAGATTGGTATCGAGCACAAGTTTCTTATAGCACGTTATTCACACACTCGAGTCCTAAAGAGCATAGGATTTCCTTAGAAAGATCATAGGATTGCATCATGTTGCTTGCTACTTGACAAATGTGTGCATCATCCCAGCATGATTACTTGTTGCTAGCATGCATACTTGTTCTACATTCTGTTTTAAAGTCACATTTCGCATACTCATAGCACTATGAGGAGAGGAAGACCACCATTGGCCGAGATCGATCGGAGGACGGATGGACCGATTAGAAAGACTAGTGGAAGGGTTAACTCGAGAGTTAAGACAAGTGAGACAACGAATGTTAGTGCTACAACTACCGGGCGAGCAGACGAATGGCGATATCTGAGCTTCCACCTCCACCTCCTCCAAGACTCAAGTACCCTCACACAAACCTTGTATGGAGATGGAACCATGACTTTGATTAAGGAATTCAAGAAGATGAACCCGCCGAGGTTCCAAGGGGCATAGAACCAATGAAAGCCAAGCGTGGGTTCTAGGAATGGAGAAGTTGTTTGAAATCTTTCCCAAAGACAGATGCTCAAAAGGTGGCATTGGGCGCATTTACATTAGATGATGATGCGAAGATGGTGGATGATGACACGAGAAGGAAACCCCGATTTAACTTGGGCCAAATTTTTGGAACTATTTTATAATAAGCATTTTCCCTTAGTGTCCGAGATCGCAAGATCACGAGTTTCGCACCCTCACACAAGGAAGCAGACGATGGCGAGAATCACGATCGTGCCTTCACCGAATTGGCGAGGTATGCACCTCATATGGTCGATGATGAGTATAGGAAAGCTAGGAAGTTTGAAAGTGGATTGCGTGGACCGACTGAGGATAGAGTTAACATGCTCAACATGCCAACTTACTGGAGTCTTGGACAAGGCTATCCTTGCGAAACCAACTTGAGCCGATATCGAATGCAGAGAGAACCAGAGAAAGAGAGAACTATGACAACCGTCGAGCTCCGTTTAATGCTAAGAAGAAAGCGAGCGTGGGAAGCTCCAAAGAACTCGAATCGGAAGGTAGTACTAAGCCGATGTGTGCAAGTTGTGGGAGGCCGATTCGTGGGTTTCTTGGTTACGTCAGCGCTTGTTTTGAATGTGGAGAGATGGGTCATCGTGTGAAAGATTGCCCAAAGTCAAGGATTGATGATGGTAGGAAAAGTGGGAGCACCTCGGGCTCTGCAGGAAGCAATGTCGGCAGGACACAAATGAGGCAGGCGAGTTTTCGCTCTAGTGCCGGAGACACCTGAATCTTTGAAAGCAGAGTGTCGTATACTTCCAATCTGCTCTCAAGATGCTTATGTGTTAATTGATTCGGGATCTACGCATTCATTCATATCTGCTAAGTTTGTGAGAAGTTGAATAGACCACAGAACCCCTTGGTTATGTGTTATATGTATCTGCTCCATCCGGGAGAACTATGATTGTTGCATCTATTTATAGAGAGTGTGTTGTTGGGATTAAGGGTGTAGAGTTGTTAGTTGATTTGATGCCATTAAGCATGACCCACTTTGATGTTATATTAGGAATGGATTGGTTAGTGATGAATCATGCATCTATTGATTGTGTTTCTAAGAGCGTTACTTTGTAACCCCAAGCCAAGAGGTCATTTTCGGGGTAGAGGTGTAGTGTCCCCACCTTACTTGATTTCATCCATTAAAGCCGATAAGCTAATTCGGAAAGGATGCCATGGCTACTTGTGTAGTATACTGAGTGATCAGAATGGAAATGCTAAGTTAGCCGATATCCCAGTTGTTAGTGAATTCCCCGATGTCTTTCAGATGAATTGCCTGGCCACTTAGTCGATAGAGAAATAGAGTTTACTGTGGACATCATATCAGGAACCCAGCCGAACTCCAAAACACCTTATAGAATGGCCCCAGCCGAACTTAAGGAATTGAAGGTACGATTCTGAGAATTGTTGGATAAGGGTTTTGTTAGGCCGAGCACATCACCATGGGGAGCACCGGTCTTGTTTGTTAAGAAAAGGATGGTACACTTCGTCTTTGCATTGACTACGAGGACTTAATAAAGTAACCATTAAGAATAAGTACCCATTGCCTAGGATTGATGATTTGCTAGATCAACTTCAAGGAGCACGAGTCTTTTCCAAGATTGACCTTAGGTCGGGTTACCATCAGCTTAAGGTTAAAGCCGAGGATGTTGAGAAGACGGCATTTCGAACCAGATATGGCCACTACGAGTTTTTAGTGATGCCTTTTGGTGTAACCAATGCCCCTGCTGCATTTATGGACTTAATGAACAGAGTCTTCAAACCGCATTTAGATGAGTTTGTAGTTGTCTTCATTGATGATATCCTAATCTATTCCAAGAGTAAAGCTGAACATGAAAACCACTTGAGACTTGCCTTCTGATTTTGAGGACGTGAAGTTGTATGCTAAGTTGAGTAAATGTGAGTTTTGGCTTTCGATTTCATTCCTAGGGCATGTGATTAATGAAGAAGGTATCTCGTTGATCCCAAAGAAGATTGAGGCCGTGGTAAATTGGCCGACGCCGACCAACGTGTCCGAGGTTCGTAGTTTCCTAGGTTTGGCAGGTTATTACAGGAAGTTTGTGAAAGACTTCTCAAGGATTGCAGTGCCTTTGACACAGCTAACTCAGAAGGGAGTGGCATACGAATGGACCAAAGATAGAGAGTCAGCATTTCAGGAATTGAAGACGAGGTTAGTTCTGACTCAGTTCTTGTACTTCCATCAAGTAATGAGGAATTTCAGATTTACTGATGCTTCACATAAGGGTTTGGGTTGTGTATTAATGCAAAGGGTAAGGTCATAGCATATGCATCTCGTCGATTGAAACTTCATGAGAAGAACTACCCTACCCATGACTTAGAATTAGCGGTAGTGGTATTTGCCTTGAAGATTTGGCGACATTACTTGTATGGAGCTTCTTGCCGTGTTTTCACGGATCACAAGAGTTTGAAGTATTTATTTACTCGAGGGAACTAAATTTGAGGCGGAGAAGATGGTGGAATTATTGAAGGACTACGACATGCAAATTCAATATCACCCGAGCAAAGCCAACTCGAGTCGATGCATTAAGCGAGAAGATCAATGGGAAGTTTAGCATGCTTAGCCATAATCTCGGCAGAGCCACCATTATTGATGAAGTAAAGTCAAGACAGATGAATGATGAATTCCTCGGAAAGGTTGCCGAGGAGATTGATACCAAGCCGAGATCAAAGTTACACCTTTGAAGATGGAGTGCTCAAGTTTGAAGGAAGATTGTGTGTGGCCGACGTTCGAGTTGAAAAGAAGGATTTTGCAGAATCTCATAGTTCTAGAATTGCTGTTCATCCAGGAACACTAAGATGTATCAAGATATGAAGCAAACCTTTTGGTGGCGAACATGAAGAGAGAGATAGCCGAGTTTGTATCTCGATGCTTGCAATGTCAACAAGTGAAGGCAGAACATCGAGACCAGGACTCCTTCAACCTTTGTCGATTCTGAATGGAAATGGGAACATATCTCCATGGACTTTGTGATTGGTTTGCAAGACACGAAAGGGATGGACTCGATTTGGGTCATAATCGAGATTAACTAAGTCGACACATTTCTTGCTGTTAGGACTACATTCACTTCTTGGCCAATCGACTAGTCTTGTATATGAATGAGATTGTGAGACTTCATGGAGTGCCGATGTCAATTGTTTTGCATCGAGATCCGAAGTTTGTTTGCGGGTTTTGGCAAAGTTTACAGAGGGCTTTGGGAACCGAGTTGAGGTTTAGCAAGACATTTCACCCCCAAACCGATGGGCGCAGAAAGGACAAATCGACACTTGAAGATATGCTCGGGTTATGTGTATTGGATTTCAAAGGAAGTTGGGAAACACACTTACCATTAGTAGAGTTACATAACAACAGCTTATCAAGCCAAGATTGGCATGGCACCATCTGAAGCTTTGTATGGAAGGAAGTGCGATCGCCGATATGTTGGACGAAGTAGGAGATAAAGTTTTGATCGGCCCCGAACTGATTCAAGTAACAACCGAGAAGATTAAGCTTATTCGACGGAGGATCGACTGCCAAAGTCGGCGGAAGAGCTATCTTGACCAAAGAAGAAGAGAATTGGAATTTGAAGTTGGAGACCATGTATTCTGAAGATTTCACCAACGAAAGGAGTTTTAGATTTGGGAAGAAGGGCAAATTAGCACCTCGTTACATCGGGCCATTTGAAATTCTTGAGAAGATTATTAACACTTGCTTTACAGACTTGCTCTACCAATTAACCGAGTCAAGTTCACAATGTATTCCATATTTCAATGTTGAGGAAGTATATTCGAGATCCCGCATGTGGTTGATCATTTTGGGATTGTGGTTGATGAAGAATTGAGCTATGAGGAGAGACCAATGCGTATTATTGATAGGCAAGTAAGACAATTGAGAAATATGAAGACGCCGATGGTGAAGGTTGAATGGAAGGAACATCATGGCAAGGATGCCACATGGGAGATGGAAGAAGAAATGAGGATCCGACATCCAGAACTGTTCTTAGGATAAGGTAACTCAAGTTTGGGGACCAAACTTCTTTAAGGGGGGAAGGGTGTAATAACCCTCACACTGCTTCGACCATACTCATATGCATTATATATGATCTTGTTTTGTTGAGCTTGCAATTTTAATCTTGACTTGCTTTGCATCCTTGACTTGTCTTGCATAAGTGATACTTAAGTGTTATGTTCCTTTGGTGTGTGTGTGTGTGTGTATGTGCCGAGGTTGTCATGAGCCTAGATCACCTTTGAATCCTTGTACTTAGAATCGCTTGTCTGGCCTTCCTTCTCACCTCAGCATGTTAGCCGAGATGTCACTACTTAGCCGAGATGTTCTACCCTTAGTGACCTTTGACCCTGGGAAGGTATGACCTAGGCCGAGATGTGGCACACCTGGCCGAGGTGTGGCAACTTAGTCAAGTGTTGTCCTCCTAGCCGATGTCTTTGTTACCCCTGTTGTCAAGTTTGTCTTTAGCCGATGTTATTTCTTGCGAAGTCTTGTTGTTGGCCGATGTCATTGCCACGGAGTTCCTTGCCACCAAGCTTGTTGAACACGCCTTGTCGAGACTTGTCTTTTCAATCAATCATTTTTTTAAGTTGAACCAACCAAGCTGCCGCCACGCGTGTCCGAAATGAATGTTATATCGGTAAGCAAATCTAGAAATGTCTCATTTTGTTATAAGTCTTGTTCTTGAGGAGAGAGAAGCTCTAGGAGGAGTTCTAGAGTGAGAAAGTGATTAGCAAGCTCGATCCTTGGTGTTGGACCCGTTAGATTCGTGATCTGAGGTTAGAATCTCAATCTCCTTTTGTTGTTCTTGATGATCATCTAGCTGCATTGCATGATTGAAGCTGTCTTGCATATCATGTGTTGATTTAAAGTTGGTTTTGGAAAGAAAATGTGACCTTCATGTGTTCTTGAAGAAAAGCCTTGATTGGATCTGAAAGCTTGCATTGAAATCCATGCATTTGTGTTTGTTTCACCAAGATATTCTAGTATGGGCGTCCAGGTCCATGTTTTCAAACTCATTGCATGAGATCTCTGATTTTATAAATGATAAGTTATGATCCTTGCATTCATTCCTTCATGTTCTTCATGATCATGTTCTTGATGTTCTTGAGCAGAGGGAAACCCAGGTTTTCCCGACTTCATTTGTCCTTGAATGTGGCCTCGGAACCTCACCTCGGCAAGGAGGTGTGGAACCTCCAAGACACAGTTAGTTGCCCAAAGATGTTTTCAGAAATAAGAAACAGTGTTTGCTTTGATTTGACTTAGTCTTGGGGCATGCCGAGATCATTTGCATGCATGTGAAACTTGTTTGTAAGTGTATTCAGTGAACTTGCCATGTATTTGTAGGACTTGGACTTGCCTTGACCCCGACGTTCGAAGAACTATGTGAGTGGCATTCTTAATAAAGCTATGTTGCTTTGACTTGATAAAAGTATTGTTTTGCCTTGTTTTGAAAAGTGTTTGTAAGCATGAATGATTAATCCTACCTTGAGTATCAAATGTTATGTCTTGTTTTGATGACCATTCTGGAAGTCCGTACGTGCCAGGGGACTTTAAGCATTTGTGGCACAAGTCCTTAGTGTCGGGGACTTTAATGCAACGACATCCTTGTTTAGAGATCTCTCTTGTCTTGTCTTGCCTTGCCACTGACGGTTTTACGCGTGGGTTTGCTTGTCCGAATGTCATCACTTTCGTATTATATTGATGTTAATGAACATCCCTTGAAGCTTTGAAAGATTTGAAAGACAAACTTGATTTGTACTATGTATAGTTTTGTTAAAGACCTCGGATATCATTCATGTAAACCCTTTATTGTTTATGCCATTCACTGAGTATCCAAGCTCACCCTCTCTATATATATATGTAGGGGATGAGCGGTATGCGAGACGCCTAGACTTGTTTGCCGATGTTTTTGCCGACATGTTTTGCATTCGTGTTTGCGAGATCTTGAAGATCATGCTTCTTGGTTATTTCATTGAAATTTTTGTATTTGAAGGCCGAGAAGCCTTTTTGTCAAGATGTAATTCATGTACTCTATTCTGTTATATTAAAGCCATCAAAGATGTATGTCATTTCATTCGACTTAAGCACTGCTTTTATGGACTGCTTGTATGTTAATTTATTGCTTCCGCATTTGTAAGCCCCACATATTTACTCTGAGTTGTGCGTGAATTCTTGTAAGAGGCCTTTGGTAACCTCGGGTTACTGGCCATCTCGGCGCTGACCTTCTAGGGGCAGGTTGGGGTCGTGACATGAGAAGTCTAGTTTCATGATAAATTTTTAGATTATGGGTTTGATTCATGAATTAATCTAAATAAATAATGGTATGTACAAAGTTAAACAATTGACGGCTAATACCAGTTGTCTAGGGTGAGTATTAGTTTTAAAGAGTGTACAAAATTAAGGGTTGACAGTTAACACCGGTTGTTCAGGGTGAGCCCTGATTTTGAGAATTCTCGTGTAAATTGTGTCGCGAAATCCTAAGATGACACGGGACTTATTTGAACCCTTTTCGGTATTCGGTTTTGGAATAAGGATGGATGTGCAGGTGGCACACAGGGAGGTTACGTACCCCTGGCAGACCGGTTCCTTGGGGCAGACCACGGATGCCACTACTTGGGTATATAACTCCGGGCGTGGGCATCCCTGGTAGTTACGATTGGTAACACTTAAATATTTGACCAAAGGAGGGTTTCAAATTAACCGTTGCCATGCTTGGTGATTGGTAAGTTAAATCTCTTCGGTGAGATTTCGAGTATCACCTAATTCATTAAAATTACTGAAAATTATTCTAATGGTTGTAATTTATGTGTACAATTATATTGTTATCTCATGTTTAGAATCTTATTATTTTTCTCTTAAAAAGAATGGTTGGTTGGTTATGTTTTCTTACTGTGTTGCAAAACTCATGGCATATATTTTGTTGTCCTGGCGTTTCATGCCAGATTATGCCGAAGAAGGGATCGAAGCTGAAATGAGAGTTGCTGCTAATATCGAGCCTTGGCTAACTTAGAGCCAATATCTTATCAAAATAAAATCATGTTATTTCTTGTATTAGTATTTAACTATGTTGTGATGTTGTGTGTGAACTTATAGTTTTATTTGGTTGTTGGACTTTGACTATGTAAGAATTTAAAATTTCCTGATTAGTAGTTAAAATTTTATCTAGCAAGTTTTGTTAGTTAAAGTTTTATGATGTCTCAAAGAAGAAATTTTTTTTTTTTTTTGGGGCGTCACAACCCTCACAACCTTCACCTTTGAGCATTTCCAATAAACTAGGCTAACTAGTTATTTTTATTTTTTTAACTAAAATAGTGATTTTGGCATCTCTAACCATCACTAAATTTCAACTAGTTATCAAGTTAACTATTTTAGTTTTGGTTAAATTACACTGATACCCCTTGAAGTTTCTGTTTAATACAAAATTCCCCCTTCATGTTTGAAAAATTACATTCCCCTCCTTGAGATTTGTAATATTTTTACAAATTGCCCCCTAGATTGCTGATGTCATACTTAAAAATTTTCTAAATGACCATTTTGTCATTTTTTTCTACCATTTCTTCTTCCTATAATCATGACTACATTCTACAACTTTTCATTATTAAATTCTACATGAATATATTCTTATTGAATGATGATATATAAACATAAATTTTATATAAAATTTTCAAACACAATGATATAGCTTAATGGTGACGTTTCACTTTAAAACAAAACACCCATAAATATGATTTATATTTACAACAACATCACTATCACAATATTTTTATGATATTTTTTGTATAAATTTTTATATACGAATAGAATATTTCATTTTTATTTTCACCATCATTTTTCTTTCTCGTCTATTCACCCACATTTATTACAGTATTACCAAACACATTCATTCACATTTATCACAGTATCACTGAATTTTTATATTTTTATATTTGGTAAATTTAAAAAAAAAATTAAAAAATATTATACTTCTTAAGTATATATGAATGAGGTGTATCTAAGAAATAAAAAAATTACTTAAAATATTTTTAAAAATTCAGTAAAAATATAAAAAAAAACACGAAAAATAAAAAAATTTAATTTTTTGTGTGAGTTAAACCAAAGAATATGATGTTGAAATGACATGAACAAAATATCAATATTATTTTATTATTTTATATGTATAAAGATTAAGGAGCAAACATATCATTTTAATCCGACATGAGGGTAAGTGTAATTTTTTAAACGTGATGGAGGATCCGTATTAAACAAAAATATCAGAGAGTGTCAGTGTAATTTACCCTTTAGTTTTTGTGATTTTGACTCAACAAATATAATTAGTAGTTTTGATTAGTCAAATATTAAAAAATTAATATTTTTATTATTTTAAAGTTACTTGTGTTGAGTTTATAAAAGATAATTTAAAATAAAAATAATATCTAAATAACATTGATAAAAAAAAAATAGAGAGTTTGTTGGAATATATATTGAAAAAATGTATAACTAAAATAGAAAAATTAAATTTTGAATTGAAATATAATAAAATTTTGAATAATTTAATAAAAATGCTCTAAAATAGAAAAATTAACTTTTTCAACTAAAGTATAACAAAATTTTAAATAGCTTCCATTTGGCAAGAGAAGTTTGGGCTATTTTAACCACTACCGGACAAAAAAGGATAAATTAGTCAAATGGAGACAAAAGCTAGTCAGGTGCTTGGCAACAACCAATGCCAAGATAAATTTACCAAACTACCCCTACATGAACCTGATTGAGAGGGGCATCGCCTCAGCACACACAAAGTAAAAAACAAAAAAAAAAACCTTTTCTCAGAAAAAACAAAGAAAGTAAAAAAAAGAAATTAAATTAAATTAAATTAAAAACCGAAATTAACATTTGCCACGTAATTTAAAAATAAATAAAACACATGAAAAATTATTTTTCAAAAATAAAAACAAATTAATGTATACAAATAAAAATAAAAAATGACAAAAACGTAAATTAAAAAAAAAAGAACTACAAAAATACGCCTCATCCAAAAAATAAAAAAATAAAAACAGAAATTAACATTTTCCATGTAATTTAAAAATAAATAAAACACATGAAAAATCATTTTAAAAAAATAAAAATAAATTAATGTATACAAAAAAAAAATGACAAAAGCATAAATTAAAAAAAAAAAAGAATTCCAATTTAATCATCCAAAAAAAAAATTAAAAAAAAGTAAAATGACGTTGACGTGGAGGAAGGAGCCGGTTGAGAGTGGAAAGGGTATTACCAAAGGCAGTTCGGTCATTTAACATGTGAACACCTCACCAAAAAATCAAAAAAATCAAAAAATCCTTCTTAAATTAAACTTTTTAATCTCAAATTAAAATAATCAAAAAAATTAAAAAATCAAAAACCTAACCTACTTTCCGAACCACATCAAATCATTTGATGGAGAAGCTGGGGCATTTCCCTAAATAAGCCAAAATAGTAAGGAAATTCCCAAACTAAGCCTATTTTTCAAAGATTTTCCAAAATAGGCTAAATCGCGGTTCAAAATCGCGAGTTCAACACTTTCTCCCCCGGGGCTGTGTAATCTTGAACTCGCTGTTACAAAATGCGAGTTTACTTAAGAACTCGCGGTTACAAACCGCGAGTTTAATTAAATTTTTTTCCCCTTCATTCCAAGCACGACTTTAATTAATTTCGCAAAAAAAATTTGTTCTGAACTCGCGTTTCAGAACCACGAGTTCATGTTGAAGTCGTTGTTTGTAACCACGAGTTCAGCTTGCTCTGAACTCGCTGTTTGTAAGCACGAGTTCATTAGAAAATTTTTTGTGCTGAACTCGCATTTTGTAACCACGATTTTGGGCAAGTTAAGTGAAATCGTGATTGTGAACCACGATTTTAAAACATGTATATAAACCCTAGCCCCGTGTTTTGTATTCACGATTTCTGTTCTCTCTCTCCCTCTTACTCCTCTCTGTTCTCTCTCTCTCTCGAGCTCTCTCTCTCTCGCGAGCTCTCTCTGTTCTCTCTCTCGAGCTCCCGCTCTGTCTCTCTCTCGAGCTCACTGCTCTGTCTCTCTCTCGAGCTCCCTGCTCTGTCTCTCTCGTTGGTATGCCTTCTCTCATCTTAGTGCAAATAAATTACCATTACAGTTTATATTTGTGAATATATTTGTGTTTGTGAAAATGTGAATAAATTAGGGATAGGGTTCATGTATGTGGGGTTAGGGTTAGGATTTATATTTGTGAATAAATTAGGATTAGGGTTCATGAATGTGGGGTTAGGGTTAGGGTTTATGTTTGTGAAAAAATTAGGGTTATGGTTGATTTTTGTGAAATTTTTTAAATATAGGTAATTTGTTGAATGTTGAATGTGAATGTTGAATTTTAATTATATTTGTTGAATGTTGAATGTGAATGTTGAATTTTAATTATATTTGTTGAATGTTGAATTTGTTGAATGTTGAATTTGTGAACGAAAATATATTTTAAGTATAGGTAGTTTGTGAATGTTGAATTTGTTGAATTTGAATCAAAACATATTTGTTGAATTCATAATTTGTTGAATGTTGAATGTGTTTAATTATCTGTAATAATAATAATTTTCTTGTATCAAAACAAATTTTGAATCAAAACAAATTTAAGGAATAATCAAAACATATTTTCGTTTCTTTTGAATCAAAACGTATTTAAGGAATAATCGTGCCATTCCCTTTTATTGTCATTCCAATAAATTACCTTTGTCCTATGCAGCTAAATATTTACAATAATTTTAATGCTGTTAATTAATTACATAAGAAAGAGAAACGTTAATTTGGCTGTAAAAATTATTATTAATTAGGTGATGCGGAGTAGTAATAAATTAAAATTAATAAAGTAACCAAAATAATTTTATTCGAAATTTCAATTTGTTAAGTAAGAATAAGAAATTGAAAAGTAAGGAACAAAATTTGTGATCAGAAATTGCTATGGAAGTTTTCTCATCATTTTGGCCAGGAGCAAATATATATATATATATATATTTATTTTTTTGGAGATAGGGATATGGCAAAATAGAAAAGTCAGATATTTCGTTTTCTTACTAAATTTTTTTAAATATTATATATATATATATATTTATTGTTAATATTTTATATATTTATTGTTAATATTATATATATAATATTTTATATATTTATTTTTAAATATTATATATATATATATATTTATTGTTAATATTTATTTGAAAATATATATATATATATTTATTGTTAATATTTTCTATGGGTGACCCTTTACGTAGTACACTAAAATTTTATTAACAAATTAAAAATCTAACTACTTAGAATGTTGACCCGAAAAAAAAAAAAAAAAAAAAAAAAAAAAAAGAATTCAAATCTAATCGGTTTGTAAAATTGATGCCACATGCCACTACGATAAGTAAAATTGGTTTGACTAAGTAAAACTATAGTTTACTTGAATTTCATGCCCCATTTACGATTGAATTTCATTTTCGAGTTTTTCCTCCTTAAATTTCATGACATTCCCTTTTATAAATTTGATATAAATAAATGACTTTTTAAAAGTGATTCACAAAAAAATTGATATAAACATTAGAGGTCGAATATAAACATTAGAAGTCAAAAAAGTACTTTTTACCTCTTTGCGAAAAGAGGCCTTTCAAGTCGTCATGGAAAATGCTATTATGAAAACATTTGATATAAAAAAAACAAAAAAATTATTTAGGAATTATGTTTGAAAAAATGAGTCATTCTCGATAATTTTTGAAATTTTTTGAGTTATCCTACAGTCAAATGAAAATTTTTTATTTATAAAATGAAAAAAAAATGAAAAAGAGAAATATTGATTTAGATCATTAAGCACAATAGGTCACTACTGAAAGGGGAAAAAGAAAAGAAGATTGGTAGTAGTGGCATTAGAGTACAGCATAGAGTAGCTAAACCATGTTGCAATAAAAAATATATAAAAATCAAAACAATTTTTTTAAGGGTAAATTATTATTATTATTTTTTTGTTGAAGAAAATATAATTAATCCCATACTTTTGACATAATAACAATAGATTCCCTTGAGATTTTAATTCACATAACAATTAGTTCATTTTTCATCAAAAATTCGTTACTTATATGAATGAAAAAATAATATTACCATCTATTTTTAACTAAAATGTATATTTATATTTATTTATTTCAATATATATATATATATATTTTATCAGCTAAGAAAAATTTCATTAACAGTATTAAATTAAAAATACAGGAAGATAATATAGCGATCCCGGGTTTACCCCTTGTTGTATAGTGATCCGGACGTGTGTCCGTGGATGTTGGTAGTGGATTGTTGTCCTGTTTACGACCTTTCATATATTGTATTTGAGTTATAGGATGTGTTGGGCAGGTTTGTTTCAGGTTGGTTGTGTTCGGGAGCCAAGGGTTGCTGCCCAGAATTTTTGTCCTTCGCTCGAGCGAGGAGTTGGTCGCTCGAGCGGGCGTTGAGTTTTGTGTCTGGTGGGTCGAGCAGGCGGCTTCGCTCAGCGGCTCGAAGCTGGGCTGAACACCATGATTTCGCTCGGCGGTGATTCTTCGCCGAGCGATCTGGTTCGATCTTCGCCGGCGAAGCGGTTCGTCGCTTCAGCGTCGTCTAGTTGCGAACTGAAGGTCGAGCTCTGCTCGAGCGAGCTTTTCTTCGCCGGCGAAGTTTCTAGGATGTTGGCTCGGCGAGACCTTCTTGGCTCGAGCTACGGTTTTTCAGGTCAGTCGCTCGGCGACCAAGCCTTCCTTCGGCGAAACTGTTTATATCGATTCGCGACCAATGATCTAAACTTCACTTTTTTGAAGCTTTTACTTTTTAAAACCCTAAATCTAAGAGCCTCTCTCTCTAGACTTGCCTTCTCTCTAAGAAATCATCTCCCTAGAGGGTGAATCTTCCCTAAGTGCTTTGTTAAAAGGGTAGAGGGTGACTTGGGCTTCGATATAATCTGAAAATATTCGGTTTTGGAGCAAGTTGGGTGTTGGGTCTTCATCTCCTTTTGAGCTCAAACTTTGAGGTAGGGATATCCTACTCCTCTTTATGGATTTTGTCTTTGAATTTTAGCATTTTGATATGTTGGTAGTTGTTGTGTAATTTTGGGAAACTTTGGGCCATTGTGTAATTTTATAAAAGTTTGGGGTTTTGTCTATAATAAACCTAGAAGCATGTTTGGTATAGAAACATGGAATTAATGTTGAAACATTAGTGAAATTGGAACCTAAGGGTTGTAATGTTAATTATGGAAACGTCCTAATTACATTGATTAATTAATGTGAATAGTTAATTGTGGAAAAATGAGGAATTGAAATAGAATTGGGTCATGGGTTATGACGATGGAAAGAATACATTGATTTTATGTATTGATATGTGATGTGTATAATTGTTATATATATGCATTGTGTTGTGTTGGAGGAGATAGGGGATGTACTCACATGGTTTAGGGAAGATAGGGATGGACCTCTAAACCGGATGTTCTTGGGAGGAGATAGGATGAACTCCGTAGATAGAGCATGTATGCTTATCTAGAAATATATTGGCAGAGCATGTATGCTTGTCATGGAAAGTATGAATGTAACTGTTTTGTTTATATTTGTTGAAGTGATGAAAGAATGTAAAAGAATTGACCATCTATCAATTGTTAATCTTTTAGTCATTATTTATAACTGGTTTAGTATATTTCTACTGGGCTGTGGCTCACCCTATATAGAACATCATTTTCAGTCTTGGTAGCATGCCACCTCCAAGGACTTAGCTTGGGAGGCTAGTGGCGGACGGACTTTTGGTTGTCTTTCCTTTTGCAGTGTTACATGTAAATTCAAGCCTAGGGCTTAATGTGTAAATGAGTTAGCACTCTACTTTCTTGTAACCAAGTGTTAACTTGGAAAGCTGTAAGCCCGTAGGGCATTTGCTTTTGTTGTTAACATGTAATACCTTTTGTAATAGCACTCTGATGAATGGAAGGATGTGGACCTTTTATATATCATAGCATGTTAATATTGTTGGTTTAATATCATTATTTTGAGGGCGTTACAGATAACATATATCTAGAGAGATTCGAAAAATACAAATTACCTCTACCATTGTTACTCCCATCCCTATAACCAATCCCTTGACTTGACAAAATTTTTTTTTTTTAAACAAAAATAGAAGACAAAATCAAGGAAAAAAAAAAAAATTAAGAACTGAACTCAACAAATAAAATACATGAATCCCACAAATCAACCCACACAACCCACGGCAAAAGCCCCCATGCTGTACTGCACTCTTCTGTTCCACACAACCCAAAGCAAAAACATCTAAGAAAAATGCTTGGTAGCTCAAATTTGTGTGGCTCGAATGTCTCAAAACGATGTCGTTAATCATGAAAATTCAGACTACCCAGCATTGTTGAACAGCATGCACTCTTGATTTTTTTATTCTTTTCCGTAGGTTTTTCACCCACTGATCCATAGCATCAGAATACCCAAACTCAAAGCATGCACTCAGTGATATTTTGATCTTTTTCACAGCTTTTTCATCCACTGATATGTGTTTCCCACTCTTGATATTTATTTCAGTATTTACTTGTCATTTGCATTAGTTTTAATCCCTTTAAACATATTTAAAAAGAAGTATAATTATATCAAAAATAAGATGCTAATTTTTATTTTTTCTAAATCTTTTGAGTGTAATTTAACTTTATTTTTTGTTGTCAAGAGTTGTAGAAAACAAGAAACAAGACTGAAAATTCATCCGATTCCCTCTTATTATTATTTTTTTCTTCAAGAATTGAATAAAAAATGAAAAAAAGAAAATTCAAAACAGAATTTAAATAAGTTCTTTGATTTCTGTGGACTTCAGAAAAAAAAAAAAAAACCACAGGCATTTAAAATAGATAATTCGAAACATGCCAAAAGAGAGAGGGAAAGGTTTTTGATAGCGATCGAAGAGAGCCCAGTTTGGGCAACTATACAATAGTCCAATAAGGCATGCTTCCTAGTGTTTTTTAAGGTGAAAAAGGAATTGGGGCGACAATGACAGACTAAGCATGTTGCATTCAATTTTTCCATCTTTTTTTTCTTTTCTTTCTACAAATCTTTACACAAATTCATGATCCAAACACAACCTAAATATCCAACAAAAACATAATATAACCAACAAAATCCAAATTCCAAATATGAATATCTAATAGAAACATAAGACATCCAATGAACACTAACATTTTAACATTTTGAAACATAACAAGGCAAACAATTTATTATGATCTCAACAATTAAGTAATGTAAAAAGTATAACAGAAGAGTATGATGTTAATTTTGTATGTGTTGTAAGATGTTTTTCTTAAAAAGTTAAAAAATCTAAAGCATTATCATTATTTTAACTCATATCTTAATTAAAAAATCAATAATGATTGTTGGATTATAATTGATGATTACTTAAATAAAGTTTTTGCATCACAAGTAATTGTAATTGAATGAGTAGAATTTCATATAATTATTTTACAAGTACAAGGAGATATAAGTATATTGTTGCTATTTTAATGTTTTTTGTCTTAATTGAAGCAAGTATATGGACACTGTTCCAATTATTTTCTACGGGGGGGGAAACATAATTCGATCCCTGAAGGCGTATCATATGATCTTTGAGCGAAAAAAGGGATATATGCGGGGAAATTGGCACCACGCTTAGCAATTTAGAGGAGATGTTTACGTCAAAGGTGGCAAGTTACGGGGAAAGTGTCCGATTAACCTTCAAATGTAGATATCCTTATCGCCAGTGGCAACAACACAGCAAATACAAGATATTACCGATCAATGACGATGAGACGTTGAACACCGTATTAAGTATCGGTGCAAATTTTCAAGCGCCAAATTGTTTGGAAGTCTACATTGAGAAAGAGATTGTACAGAATATCCCGAACATGACACAGATGGATTCTCATCCGTTCACTACATTACTGACGCATGGGATTGACACAACAAATGCTTCAGTCTCCTATGTATGACTCAGATCAATGTTATCCACTGGGCTACACACAACAGTCATTTCAGGGCCATGGTGTAGAATCAAGTTCACATGGTCGATATGGTTATGAATTTGACAATAATACACAAGATGTGTCCACATGCAGCCATCATACCACTCCGGTTGAAGTTCTTTGGTAATATGGTCAAACAAAGGAATGAGGTGCGCTTTCTTGTGATGACATGTACGGTCCTGATGTCGCCCTAAACGATGATGACAATGAAATGTGTGATGAAGAAAATGTATTAGGCGGATCAGATGATGATGATGATGATGATGAATATGATGCCCAGGCTCCGGTTGACGTTGAAAATGCCCCCATTCCACCTAGAGTTGAAATCCCTTTCTATGACAACATTCACATGGGTGGTGATTTTGACATTAGTACCCGTGATGTCGTTCCCCGTAACCGGATCTGGAGCGCTGAAAATCCACAGTTGGACAGAGGAATGGTTTTTGTTGATAAGAAGCAACTTCTACATGCTGTGAAATTGTACCATGCAACAAATAATCGAGAGTATAAGGTCGTAACCTCCAAGCGAGACCTGTGGGTGTCTGCTTGCAAGCACGACTGCAGTTGGTGGTTGCGTGCATCTCTTAGTAGGAAACATGGTCTTTTTGAAATTAAGCAGTACAGGGGTCCTCACCATTGTTTATACCCACGAATGAACAGGGACCACACTAATATTAGCTCCAGTTACATTGCTTCTCATATTTTGGGACAAGTTGCGGTTAGTATAAAAAATAAATGTTTACATATATATACATATTTGTTTTTTTATAGTGTTCACATCCAGATAATCCAACTCATATTTGATTGTTGTATGCAGAATGAACCTGATATGCCAATTAAGAATGTCATCGAAGATATAAAGAAGACCATGAACTATAGTGTATCATACAAGAAGGCGTGGCATGCAAGGGCAAAGGCAATTAAAATGGTATTCGGTGATTGGGATGAATCATATAGACATTGCCTAAATTCATGCATGCATTACGACATCTAATCTCGCACCATCATGACATGGAAGCATAGATATACCGGGCATACAACCATTATGCCCGTCTTCCACTTTGTTTTCTGGTCTTTCAAACTCGTCATCGATGGCTTTAGATATTGTAGGCCTGTGATAACTATAGATGGTACATTCTTATACGGTAAATACACGGTGTGTTATCTTGGTAGCAACGATTGTCACTACCAATAGCAAAATATTCCCGCTTGCATCCCCTGTTGTCGACAGGGAGAGTTTGGAGTCTTGGTCTTTCTTCATACAAAATATCAAGGAACATATTGTCATGGACCGACAGGGAGTGACTTTGATATCTGATCGAGCTGAGAGTATTTTAGCTGCTGTGAGGCGGCATTGGCTGAATCCTTCGCTCCAATTTGTTGGATATCATCGGCACTGCCTTCGACATGTTTGCAGTAACTTTAACATACTGATTCGAAATAAGGAGCTCAAACAACTTCGTGGGAAAGCGAAGTCTTGATCAACGACGAAAGTGTAATGGTTACTTAGAGCAATCTGTGCTATTAACCAAGAAGCCATCATTTGGGTCCGCAAGATGAATCTTGAGGATTGGGCCCTTGCATATGACGGTGGATATCGCTGGGGGGTATTGACCAGTAATGATGCAGAGTGCTTCAATAGCGTCTTGAAAGGTGCAAGGAACTTACCTATTTCAGCTATGGTTGAATTTACATTTCGACGACTCGTCAAATATTTTGACGAGATGGGAGCCCAAGCTGAAACTGATGTACGTAGTGAGTTCCAATACCCTAGAGAGATGCAAAGAACTATGGAGGAGGGTATCGCAAGGGGAAATAGTTTCACGTTGATATCGTATGACAGGTTAGTTTGTAATGTGAACAAATTATTATTATTATGTTGTAAAGTTAATTACACCTAAAAACATGAACTTCATTACTTTGTATCAATATTGTCTTATAGGCCCCGCCGTGTATTTGAGGTGCAAACATCTTTTCGCCGTGGACGAGGTCGCAATAGACAGGTTGTGCGGATGAATCAACCCACGTGCAGTTGTGGAAAATATGAGATAAGACACTATCCATGTTCCCATATGCTCGCTGTAATGTCTGAATGCGGTGACAATCCATTCCAAAGACGTTGATCCAAAGATATAGGCTTCTCAGATACAGGAGAGTTTGGGAAACAAGATTCAAACCAATACCGCATCAAGATTATTGGGATGACCCAGAGTGGACCTTATTGCCTAATGACCTTCGTCTGCGAGAAGTAAAGCGGGGTCGTACATCTATGGCGCGTATTTCGAATGAGATGGATATATCGACGAGCGTTTGACTCGTTCGTTGCGTTGAGTGCCACCGACAGTCATGACAAAGTAACATGTCCGGCGCGACTTGGTCGATGAAGACTGTAATACTTACATGTTGTAATATATCATTTTGAAATTCGTCATTTGTAATAGATTATTTAATTATGTTTTTTTCAATTCTTTCTTTACCTATCTATTTTGAATGTGTATTACAAAATGTGTACTTGATTGAAAAATGTGTAATGCAAAATTACAAATGTGTCTAATTTATGCAAACTTGTATAATTTATCGAAAATGTGTACTAGTTTTTCACCGTCTACTTGATTCGAAATGTGTATTACAAGCTTCTATACTTAATCGCGTAGTTCTTGTATCATTTCAAAATTTCATATTTTTGAATATATTTAATATCGAATGCTATATAAATTAAAAAAATTACAAAATTGGAATTTAAAAAAATTAACCTATTAACAAAATTAACCTATTATAAAAAATTAACCTATTATAAAAAATTAAAATTTTACTCATTGTTCACAATTACAAAATTTTATATGTATTTTGCAAAATTTATAATTTATTCAAACTTGTAGCATTACAAAATGAATATTTAAGTTTTGTCAAATATGCCATAAATGTAATCATTAATTTGGAATTGCCTTCGTGTAAGTGGCACATAAATTTATCTTTTCTAACCCATAACATTTACTTCATTGTATTTTACATCGTTAACTACTGTGCTTCATGGCACATCTACGAGGAGGTTCCATTGTTGACAGCACATCGGGCCGACAAGATGGGATCGTCCGATGCAATAACGTTTGTTGGACTTTACGCCTACAATTAAAATTCCTTGCATTTTGTTGTATATTTGGGGATAATGCTAGGATTTAAACTGCTAATTCTTTTGTGCGTGATGAGGCACGCATGATGTTGACATGCCGTCGGCAGATGGTGGATTGTGGGACCATCCGTTGGACCATAGAGTCTTGCGATCTATTACGCTACGGGATTCTATGGTGTGTATCGATCGGGCACATTCGACCGACCACCCACTCATCATCGCTTCGTCGAGAGGTGGCGCCTGAGACTCATACATTCCATTTCCGACGGGAGGCCACCGTCACGTTGCGGGACGATCATCCTATATGGTCTTCGGATTGATGGCCGAGCGATTCTGAGTTGACCCATCTATCGCGACGAGCAAATGGATAGCCTTATGTCTTTGAGCTATTAGGAGTAGCACCCACACCAGCAGATTTACAGGCAGGTAGACTGAGGGTCGGTGGTTGGTGGAGCACTTTGCTCATCTTCCAGATCATGCTCCAGATGAGTTGGTACAGCAGTATACCCGAGCATATATTCTGTGGCTTATTGGGGGGGTACTTCTCCCTGATAAGTCACAGAACCTGGTCAAGCTGATGTACTTGCCATTGCTGAGAGACATTGAGGAGATTAGGCAAGATACCGGGGTAGCGACTCGCATGGTTGTATAGGATGCTATGTCGAGCAAGCAGTGGGTCTGAGGGAGATTGGAGGACCACTTGTGTTGCTGTGTTAGTAACAATTTTATTACATGTCAATTCATATTGTATGTCATATATCAGTATTGTAATTGTGTTCAAATTGCAGATTTGGGCATGGGAGAGATTGATTCGCATTACCCCGTCTAGGCGGCAAGAGGTTGGTCCTGGTGAGCTTCCTATGGGTGAGGGGGACATGCAGATGCCCACCGGACCGCGAGGTAGCCGGTGGAGGGTTGACATGGGCCACGAGGTCGTCTCGACCCACGTAGTGGTAGTTTATAGAGACCAGCTGGACCGGATGATTGAGGGAGAGGTATGAAATTTTTTGATTGCGTTTTAGTTGTCTTATTCATTATATATGTTTTGAGTTCAGGAGCAAAATTTAATTTATTTGTCGTCATTGTAGTTTATCTGGCAGCCTTATGCTGGGGTCCTCGATACGCTCCCCGACTACTGCCGACTGGGTCAGGAGATATGGATGGCGAGAGTGCCACTTATTTGTTTTGACGTGGTTGAGTGGCATCTCCCCCATCGTGTCCTCCGTCAGTTTGGTCGGGTGCTTGCGTCTTGGGATCGTTCGACATCGAGTGGCGCTTGCGTCATCGATAGGCGTGGCCGAGCTGGCACCGACTGGCATCTGTTTTATATGCCATACATACAATTGTGGGATGGCCGACGATTGTATGCAAGTTGACTACGATATGAGGTGCTCCCCTCTTCCGACCCTTACATGTTGTGGTATCGGCGACATACACACCTACTAGTCGGGAATCCGAGCCACGTGTCTGAGTCTGGATATCAGGGAGTTAGCCCTTATCTTGAGGCATTGGTGAGTATCATATTACGTGTCAGATAATTATTAAAATCATACTTGCTTTACTTTCAGTCAACTGTAGCCTAATAATACGTCTGCATGTCTGTTCAGGTGGCTGGATCTGGGAGGGTGTTTCACTTGGCTGAGGACGCCCATTTGAGACGTGACGGACAGCATGCCTTGGAGGCCGTTGCAGAGATCCGGGAGTTATTGTACCAGGCATTCCAGCTTGCCCATCGGGGAGATCGTTTGCATTTCGGCCACTACGGTGTACACACTTCATCAGCTGCTCCAGACACATCAGTGCCTTCCATTTCAGCGCCTGCTACATCAGTTCCTTCGACATCAGTCACCCCACCACATACTACCCCATTGATATCTGCAGATTCCCTCGGCGTACTTCATACGCAGCATACTGGCATACCTTATATGCCTGACCCTGATTGGACACCGCCCCCATACATGCATGACGTTCTTACCCCACCCACCCAGTTACCACCACCAGACAGTTCCACCGCGACCATGAGTACACATGATGCAGTTCTCACTGGCATCTCCGACGTTGATGCTGAGGGCCATATTGAGCCCCCTCCCAGAGGGCGCGGGAGAGGTCGAGGTGTTCGTCGTGGCGGACGTCGCGGCAGAGGTCGTGGTGCGGGCAGAGGCAGAGGTCGAGCTCCAGCTGCAGATCGTGATACAGTTGCACCAGATGCTGGAGTTTCACAGCTCACAGCAGTATCCGATCTTCTGCCACAGACAGGATCAGGCGACATGCGAGAGAGGGGGTCACACACAGCTCCACAGATACGCATTTCGATTGGGGAGCGAGATATTGAGAGTCTCACTGCAGGAGACCGAGGAGGGAGGTCCACGGTCGGGGTTGTGGGACTGGGGGCAGGTTAGGGCATTAGCGGGTGTGATGTGGAGTGTACAGTTTATTTTATTTATACATTTTGTTATAGTTTTTGTATATCAAACTTGTACATATGATGTAAATGTATCTTACTTATTTATTCGGAAAATATAATTTTACAATTTTGTTATTCTTACTTGTTTTGATGATTTCCATAAAAATGAAAACGAAAACAAAAAGGAAACAAAATAAATATCTAAACACGCACATAATTTTGTTTTCCCTTTTCTTTCACTTTTCTGAATGATTGCATTCACTGTCTTCTTTTCATGTACAAACCAATGATAACCAAACAAGTATTTGAACAATTTGTTATATGAACATGTACTTCATTAAGTATCATTATTATATTCCACATCAATAATGCATGAAATAATGAAAGTCTAGATCAAGTAGCGTTCTTCAAAATAATAATAACGGAGAGAAAGCAAAGGTAGAATGACAAGAAATATCCGAAAACAATTGAAATATCTCCCTTCATTGATAAGTGGTGGATAAGCATTACAAATTGCATGAATTACAGAAATGGTTTGGGCGTTCATCCAAACAATTTCATTCATTATCATCATCATCTGACATCTCAATATCAGATTCATACATAACATCCATGCTCCAGGCGTACTACTGGTGTGCATCATCCATTAACCCATCTTCGGTACGCTCATTTGCGGTCTTCATTAGTTCGGACCTTTGCAAACGTTGGGTCATGCGATTAACCTCGTCGCGGATACGATGCAATGCCCTTTGCAACAACTGGGGAGTGTCAGTTGCCATACGCATGGCTAACCGACGAGGAAATTTAAGATTAACTTCACGACACAGCTCAACGAGAACGTTTGCTCGAGTTTTGCGAAATTCCCACTCAGCTCTCATGGTATTGACGGTGGCACGTGAGTAACGCAAATTTGGATTCATTGGGTATTCAAATTCATCTCCATCTGCAACCCAATAGCGACCCATTGCTGAATATAGATCAACCACCGTATATTTCATGATGATATTGCTCGAAATAGCTGTAAAACTTTTGTTGTGGTATGATGCGATGTTTATACCATATATACACATGGTAGTTGTATGTATGAAAGTATTGTAAAGAACTATGCATCAGAGTTGTCACGTCAACTTTTATGACCTGAACAACCATCCATCAACTTGATAGGAGTTGTCACTTCGACTTTTATGAATTGTATAATTTATTGTTATTCCAAAATAAAAAGTAAAAACCTAAAAAAAATAATAAAATAAAAACCAAGCTGATTAACCGACTACACGTTTGAATTAGTCAAATTTCTGTGCCTGAAATTTTTAAAAAAAAATAAATGTGAAATTACAATTTAAAAATCTTTAAAATATTTTTAATTTTTTTAAATATGTTTCAGAAATTTGTTTACTTTTTACGTGTATTGACATATTTATTAATTAGTTGTTATTTTGTTATGACACCCCCTCAAAATTTTAATGGATTGCATAATTCACAAGGGCACAGTAGGTATGGTACACGATAATAAAATGTAGCTCGGCGCAGTGATACGTCCAATATTTGTCAGTGATGCTCACCAATTATTTGAACCGGTGTAATAATTTGGATGCTTTTTTTTTTCCTCAGATGCTATGTCACTTTGTGCAGCGATGCAGTGATACATCTGACTTTGTGCAGTGATGCAGTGATGCAAGCCACTTTATGCAGTGATGCATTAATGCATGTGACTTTCTGACTTTGCCATGCTTATATAGTTTGTCACTTTTTTCCTCACATTTCGTGATGCATGTGACTTTCTGCAGCGCAAGTAAATGCTTTATTTTTTTTTTATCACATTTCAGAATTCATATAAGTCACATCAATACGATCACATGGCAATAGTGTTGATAAACAATTATGTGATGGACTAAAGGAGTAAAGTGTAATTTACCGAATAAAGCAAAAAATGCAAAGAGGAGAAAATGAGATGAAGAATATTACTTTAAAACCTATTAAAAATTTAAGCATTTAAATTATAATTTTTTAAAAACACCACTTTGTACTGAAATCGTCAATTCCAAGTGACTACTTACTGTATGGCAAAAGTAAGTATGAAAAAATAGTTTCATGTAGCGATGTGACAACTCACTGCATGTTGTTTTATTTGACAACTCACTGCATGTTGTTTTATTTGACAACTCACTGCTCCAATATGAAGGGATTGCATTGTCATCATTTGGCCTACAATTATGATTTTATCTGACAAACACGTCCGTGACTACATCAAAGGTACACAAAGTCACGGGTACTCAGTATTGCATGAAATGAAAAGCTAAAAAATAATATCACGGGTATCACTTGTTCCACAGTGCCCCAGCATGCGTTATTGTCACTAGATCATCTCTACTTAACCCTCAGTATGATGTCTATAAATAGCGACACCCCCAGTATGATGTTTGTTCAAGTCATAACAATAGTAATATATCTACAATTACTATTATTACTTGTTTGTTTATTTTATGAACAATGTCTTCAAGAGGTGCATGAAGTTCACGCCAGCAAAGAAATCCGAAAGTGTGGCTGCTACCTCCATTTACTTATGACTACAAGAGCGAAAAGTACTCGAGTCCGAAGGATTATTATGCTGGTATCCGAGCTGAGTGGGCGTTCAGGGTAACGGAGCAAGAAGGATTGTTTAATGATCTACGTAATTTTGGGGCACCGGTACCTCATCGTCGTTCATTGACCATGGCTAGACGAAATGTGAGTGACTATGAAAAAGCAGTTACCAGAATTAAGAAGGAGAACAACAGAATGTTGATGCGGAGATGTCGACATTTCATGCTTCAGTTAGCCACCGAAATGGCAGAAGCAAGCAACAGAGATTTCACAGTGATTGAGCGAAATAATGTCTTAAATAATGAAAAATATCTCTCTGACTACTACATGTCAGATGAGGAATGAGAAATCAAACACCTTTATCTTTCATATATGTTTGTATGTTGTCTCATATCTTCGTTACATGAGTGTGACACAATGTTGTTGTTCATCTAACGTACGGATGTATTTCAAGTATTTGTTTTATGAACTTGAAGTTTATGAAATAACTACATTTATAACTGCACATTTATTAGTTCATGACTTTCTTTATTGAATTGCAATGAGTTAAGGAATGTTCTGGATTCACGAATGGATTAATGTATGTTGAATTATGTGAATACTTAAAACACATAAAACATAACAGGTAGCTCGAGAAAGAAGAAAGGGTCGCATTCCAATTCCTGGAAGTCCGGTCAAAATGATGACTCTGTTAACGAATGGGGGGTTGACATATAACTAAACTTGGGGGGGCTGGACAAACAAGCTCAAAGCCAATGGTTGGTCCAGTTGGGGAACTAAATAAAGTTCATACAAACGAACAACCGCCTTGAACAACACATAAAACAGAACAGGTAGCTCGGTTAAAAGCTTCCCTTAACTACGACTTGTGAAATAGGGATCTTGTACATAAAGAATTTCAATTTCCATCGGGAAAGAAGAAAGGGTCGCCTTCCAATTCCTGGAAGTCCAGTCAAAATGATGACTCTGTTTAGGAATGGGGGGTTGACAGATAACTAAACTTGGGGGGCTAGACAAACAAGCTCAAAGCCAAGTGGTTGGTCCAGTTGGGGAACTAAATTTAAAACCCCATTGGTTTTACTTGATTTGCTTATCAAAATCACTATTTACAATTAATTATACACTCAATTCAGAAAGTCACATGGCAACAGTGAATTCACTGATTTACCTTACAGTGAGCATGCCCTTATTTTGTCGGTATATGCAGGTGGATTGTCAAGTCATGTGACTTGGTCCACAGACTTTGGTTTTCTCAATTTGTTGCTCAATTTTTTAATTACAATGACAACTCAACACCAATTTGATATATGTGGGAATCTCAATTCAGAAAGTCACATGGCAACAGTGAATTCACTGATTTACCGTCAGTGAGCATGCCCTTATTTTGTCGGTATATGCAGATGGATTGTCAACAGACTTTGGTTTTCTCGATTTATTACTTAATTTTTTTATTACAATGACAACTCAACACCATTTTGATATATATGGGAATCTCAATTCAGAAAGTCACATGGCAACAGTGAATTCACTGATTTACCGTCAGTGAGCATGCCCTTATTTTGTCGGTATATGCAGATGGATTGTCAAGACATGTGACTTGGTGCACAGACTTTGGTTTTCTCGATTTTCTAATCGATTTTTTTATTACAATGACAACTCAACACCATTTTCATATATATGGGAATCTCAATTTAGAAAGTCACATGGCTACAGTGAATTCACTGATTTCTGCGTCGATGAGCATGCCCTTATTTTGTCGGTATATGCAGATGGATTGTCAAGACATGTGACTTGGTGCACAGACTTTGGTTTTCTCGATTTTCTAATCGATTTTTTTTATTACAATGACAACTCAACACCATTTTCATATATATGGGAATCTCAATTTAGAAAGTCACATGGGTACAGTGAAATCACTGATTTACCGTCAGTGAGCATGCCCTTATTTTGTTGGTATATGCAGATGGATTGTCAAGACATGTGACTTGGTGCACAGACTTTGGTTTTCTCGATTTTCTAATCGATTTTTTTATTACAATGACAACTCAACACCATTTTCATATATATGGGAATCTCAATTTAGAAAGTCACATGGCTACAGTGAATTCACTGATTTACCGTCAGTGAGCATGCCCTTATTTTGTTGGTATATGCAGATGGATTGTGAAGACATGTGACTTGGTGCACAGACTTTGGTTTTCTCGATTTTGTAATCGATTTTTTTATTACAATGACAACTCATTTCTTATTAATATATGTGGGATTCTCAATTCAGAAAGTCACATGGCAACAGTGAATTCACTGATTTGTGAATTCAGAAAGTCACATGGCAACTGTGAATTCATAAAGTCATGTGACTTCGTACAGAGTATTTGCTTTTCTCTGTTTTTTCAATGTACTGACAACTCATACATTGTTCATTTATGTGGGATTGTCATGCAGAGGCATCTTTCTAAAGTCGTTCATAACCAACTATATAAACGAGTAAAGGTGAAGACACAACCTTACAACTCATTTCGCCCTACGAAATTATCATTTATTTGCTTTACAAAAATTAGCATGGCTACATGGTTCATGGGAGGGAGTGGTGGGAATCGCAGAGGTGGTAGGAACTTGCAAAGGGGTGAAAGTTCACGACGAGGAGGGGGGAGGGGAAGTGGCGATGCTGAAGATGAAACACCATTTCCTTTGTTAGATGCCTCTTGTGCTTATCATGATAGGTTTGGGAAGCGACATTTTGTCATGCCCAAGTACTATCGAGATCCATGTGGTTTGGTGGAGGATCCATCAGAGAATCAAACAGGATATGGTTATGCAAATGCTAGACTTCTGAAGTGGCCCGCACTATTTATAGAGCGAGTGCAAAATGAAAGGTTATGTCGGGAAAGATGACTGAAGGTGCCAAAAGCACGTTCTGTTGAGATCCAAAAAGAAGATCCTGATAATGTTGATCGACTATGTCAAAGACTACAACGTGAGATTTCTCAAATGGGTCGTAGGTTGGCCCGCGATATGCAACTACTCATAGTTAAGAAGGATGCCCAGAAGAACAAAACAGAACCAAATGATGCGGCTATCAAGGCTATCATGGAGGATCCTCAGCTTGTCTCTGACGCTGAGCTTTCGGATTGTTCAGACTCTGAGCCACCTGCCGATTTAAGCGCGAATTAGGTGTTAATGTTTACACTTTGGCAATATTAGGTCATGTATTCATATGTAATGTCTGTGTTAGAGTAAGTGTTTCCGTAATGAGTTTGTCAGATTGTCTGCCTAATATTTATGCATCTTTTTTATGTTTATCTACGTATTGTGTGTTAAGTTCATGGTGTCCACAATGTATTCTTGTCCGAGACTTATGTCTGTACTACTTATGTCTGTACTACTTATGTGTTTTTTCTTCAAGGTTTTATGAATTACATTATCACCTTCTAACCTAAAACAAAGACAACAGAAAAAAAAAATTTATTTAAATGAAAACGGCTTTAGTAAAGCCAAAACAAATTTCTGAATAACACATTCTAACCCAAAACAAAGACAACAGAAACAATAAAAATTAAAAAACTTTACATGAAAATGGCTTTAGTAAAGCGAAAATAAATTTATGAATTACATTATCACCTTCTAACCCAAAACAAAGACAACAGAAAAAAAAAATTATTATTTACATGAAAACGGCTTTAGTAAAGCCAAAACAAATTTCTAAATAACACATTCTAACCTAAAACAAATACAACAGAAAAGAAATAAAAAATAAAAAACTTCACATGAAAATGGCTTTAGTAAAGCGAAAAGAAATTTATGAATTATATTATCACCTTCTAACCCAAAACAAACACAAGAACAACAAAATAAATTTACTTTAGTCAAACCAAAAAAAAATGCTGCATTACACATTCTAACCCAAAATAAAAGACAAAATAAATTAACATGAGAACGGTTTTAGTAAAATAATTTTAACCTAAAAATTTATTCTGAAATACATTATCACCAAAATAATGACAACAAAGAAAAAAAAAAACAAATTTTCACTTAAAACAAAGTAAAACAAAAAAATTTATGTTAAAAATAAAACTTCACTTAAACTCGCGGTTAGAAAAAACGAGTTCAGAAGAAAATTTTTTTTGATGAAATCGCGGTTACAAACTGCGAGTTCAGAAGAAATTTTTTTTTTGATGAAATCGCGGTTACAAACAGCGACTTCAAACCAAAATGAAATCGTGGTTCTGAAACGCGAGTTCAGAACAAATTTTTTTGGGATGAAACTCGTGCTCGGAATGAAAGGAAAAAAAATTTAATTAAACTCGCGGTTTGTAACCGCGAGTTCTTAAGTAAACTCGCACTTTGTAACAGCGAGTTCAAGATTACACAGCCCCGGGAGAGAAAGTGTTGAACTCGCGATTTGAAACCGCGATTTAGCCTATTTTGGGAAATCTTTGAAAAATAGGCTTAGTTTGGGAATTCCCTTACTGTTTAGGCTTATTTAGGGAAATGGCCCGGAGAAGCTCCTACACGTTATGTATATAAGTGGTCAAAAAAGGGTAGAAAAGTAATCTTACATGATGCAATACAAATAAATAGCATTGAGACATCAATTAGGGTTTAGGCTCAAAGAATGAATGAGGCTCCCAGCAGAGAGATTGGGATGTTTTTGAGGGTGGTTGCCCCTCTCTGCAACTCAGAAGATGATCAGATCAAAGACCATCGGAGCCGATGATTTCACCTCCCAACTCAACAGCCCTCCTCTCACTCACTCACTCACTCTCTTTTTTTGTCTGTGTGTGTGTGTGTTTGCGAGTGGAAGTTTGGATCTTCTCTATCTTCTTCTCGCAGGAAATTCTATTTAAACCACAAACCTTTTCCCTTTACATTTTCAAATCCCTCCGTAAATTCCTAACCAAACACAGCATAAAGAAATGAAAGAAGAAAAAGAAAATGTTTTGACAGTCCTTCCGATAGGGTTAGAGGTCATTGATTGCAAAGACAAACCTCAACCCTCCGGAAGCGCTGTCTTCGGCGAATCAATCGGAGGCTGTGACGATGTACTGTATTTTCTTCCGAGCACATGAGTCGGGCAATGAGAACCCGACCCGTTAATTGGTGGGGCAACTCGGAGGCTCTGTGAGAAATAAAGAGAGATAGATGGGTTACCATTTGTTTCTTTCTCCCACGGGCAATTGTTGTTGCAGCCATGGCGTTTTCGGATTCTCACCTGTTCATTCATAGATCTGAGCCTCAACTTTTTGTTTTTTTTTTTTTCACGATCCTGTGTCTGTGTTTGGTTGTGATTTAAAAATGTGTTTCCGTTTGGTTGGGGATTTAAAAATGAATTTAGAAAGAGAAAATGAAATTTTTTTTGAAATTAGATGAAATTAATAAAAGATTTATGAAATTAGGTAAAATTTATATTTCATTTATTTCTTTTATTTTTATTTTTAAATTTTTTTTTTTAAATTTTTCAATCAAATAAAACGTGAGTGTTAAGATTTATATATAGTTGATTTTATGTTGAGATTTGATTAGAAATTTTACCAGATTTAAAAAATTTGAAGGTTATTTTGTTTTGATATTGAACCGAGTTTACTGGGTATAAAAATTATGGAAGGGAGACCCAAATTATGGGTCTTCTTTTTCATTATTTCTTCTGATGTTAATAATTTGGGGAACTTTAACGGTTAGTGTTATTAATTAAATTTATTTATTTATAAATTTTTATTAATAAATTTATCATTATAAATTTATTGATTATATTAGTAAGTTTATTATTATAAATTTATACATTAATATCTATCATTTTTACTAATCACTTATTTATAAGAATTCATCACCTTCTTCATATACACAAAGAATAAGAAATATTAATAAATTTATCCCTAGAAAATAAATCTGAATATGAAATAAGGAGATGGTGGTGATATGGTGGTTGTATACATTTGCAATGGTGAAGTGTAGATTGGTAAAAATAAGTCTTATTTAATAAAATTAAAAATATTATCAATTTTTTTTTTAATTTTTAAAATGTAGAATATTATTAATTTTGTATAATAATATTTTATATAATTATTTCATTAATTGATAAAAAAAAATAGAGTATGAGATAAAACGTTTTTACCTTTTTACTTATTGGTTTGATTTAAATATTTAATATCACCGAAAATATTATCAGTTTTTTTTTTTTTTTTTTTTTTTTTTAGTTTTAAAACTAAGAATATTATCAGTTTTTTCATTTTTAAATTTTTTTTTTCTTTTCAGTTTTTTACACATGCTATATTCTCATGTTCTTTTATAAGCACAAAATTTTCAGTTTTACACAAAAAATAATTTAGTTTTTTTAATTTTGTCAAAAAAAATATTAGTTTTTTTTTCACAATTTTTTTTTTTTTAGTTTTTCAATTTGAAAGTTAATATTTTAAAATTTTAAAAATCAAAATAAATGTCAGATCATCATATTCCTTTACAGATAATTATAAATAATGAACAATCATTGTTTAAAGGGCAATTTCGACTATTAAAAATTTAATGGGATTTGAAGGACTAAAAAATCTTAACTAAGACTTAATAGAGTATAACTTCATAAATTAAAACTTGTGTGTAAATACAAAAAAAAAAAAGTATTTCTATGTGAAAATTTCACTTATGTAGTTTTGAAAATTAATTATGAATAAGTGGTAAATTTTATTAATATTAATAATTAAAAAATAAAATTCATAAATGTATAATTTTTCCTATTTATATCCCAATTTACTTGGAAAATTTAGCCAAAATCCCTCCATTGGACCCTTATTTAGTGAAAAAGGCAGTACAATTTATTTTGTTTCATAAACCCCCTAAGGAGAATACATAATTGAACAAAGACAAAGTAAAATATATATTTTTTTCTTTGGACAATATTGTCAGAGTAACATATTACTATCAAACAGAGTAACATGTTCTTTGTGAGATGAGTAATATATTTCTTGTCGACAGAATAAGCATTAAGCAGTAACATGTTCATATTCTTTGTTATTGTTTATATCAATTTCAACGATAAAAATAATAATATTTAAAAAAAAAAAAAGAATTTCATAGTCAATACGGATCGTATTTGATAGATCTTGATGAAAGAATTTTAAAAATACTGATTTTATTAAAAACCAACATTTATACCAAAAGTTATATTATTTTAAAGTTTAATATTTTAATAATAGTGGTATGTATTGGATTTTTCAAGAGAAACTTTTTCTGCATGTCCTTAATGCATTAAAATTTTATTATGAGGGGGTTTTGACCAAATCTTTTAATTTACTTTGTCAATTTATGAAATATTAATAGAATGAAATACCAATAAATCTCAAAATGTGATTTTTTTGAATTGTTTAATCCTCTATTTTTTTTTCATGAATTCAAAGGTCCTATTGAAGTGAAAATTACATAAAATAGTGGTCATTTGCACATTTGGATTTAATTTTTGATGGATAAAAGTGAATTTTTTCAAATGTAAAATTACACATTTGGATAATTCGCACTATAGAGGTTTTGCATTTTCTCTCAGTCGAGAACAAATCTCACATTACAAATAAGAAAGTAACACTCTAATACAATACTCTAATATAGCACATTAGGAGGTTGTTTGGGATGATCTAAATAAGTGTACATTTTAGCTTTTTACGAAAAGATGTGCAAAAAAGTAGAAATGTGACTAAAAAAAGATAAAAATATAAAAATATGCCCTAATATAGGGGATGCCAAACAACTCTTAAAAAACTCTTTAATGTAAAAGAATGGGATAGCATGGATATGGTATATATTTACAAATAAGAAAATCAAGTAAAAGAATGGGATAGCAAGAAACGGGGCAAGGAGGGAAATTAATACAACACTTGAATAATTACATATCCAAATAAGGGAGGAGAGGAAGAAAATATTACAACAAAATAAAACCTCACAAATCTCTTAACTTAAAAGAAAGACAGAAACTTCATGTGCCTCGGAGATTGCCAGAAACTGTTCTGCTCATCATTGGAAGACTGCTTTGTTCTATCCCAGAAGAAGTTGGCCGGCCAGCCAATTAGGCTTGGCAAAACCTGTTTTGTTGCAACTCCGAAATAGAACAAACAAGAGATATGTAGGTAGCTCAACTAACCACTTCTAGTTAGCTTACAACAATTTATAATATGCAATCAAAGTCAAAAAATTAATATAAGAAAGAAAGTACAAGAAAATGAAAAAGACTGAAAACTCACCTTCCAAAGAAAGGATGAATTTCTTGATTTCCAAACTTCCTTTTGATCACCCTCAAGGTTGTGAATTATGTTCTCAATCCTCAATTCGAAAACTTGAAATTTTAGCTATAATGGTGTTTTGGGATTGTTTAAGAATATGTGTAGTGGAAAATGGTTAACTCACTGATTTTCTCAAACTTGACAAAGATTACTCTTTCTTTAATCAAAGCTCTAGAATTTGATTATAATGAGTTTCTGGATGGTTTTGGTAATGAAAGATGAGCCATAATAGTGTGTAGGTACAAGAATGGAAGTTTTGGCCAACTCTCAACTCAAGCTAGACTTTTTCTTTTATCCTATCCTCCTTACCCCTTTCAACAATCTAATCTCTTGTGTAGGCAATGGTGGAAGACTTAGTCAAAAAGATGGTGGGAGATAAGTGGAAGACAACAATGGAGGACAAACCATAATGAAAAATAAAGAGAGATGATGGATTATTGCTTTAACTCTCTCTTTTTTAAAGGGGCAGGCCCTTTAGGCAATGGAGGCTGAGTGTGTGTGCATTTCGTGCATGAATGTATCAGAAGTATCTAAGGTGGCATGTCCTACATGCATTAAATAAGAACTATGCTGAAATTGTCCTGTTCTTAGACAAATTAGTCGACCGACCAAAAAGTTGGATGGCCAGCCAATGAATTAGTTGGTTAGCCAAAAAAGTTGGCTAGACGGCAAAAATATTGGCCTTGGCTTGACTATTTTGCATGAAATAGGATTTTTTGATAAAATTATCATCCTTTCCTCATATTTCCACTCTGTTCTTTTCTCATTTCCTAAGAAAATATTTTATTTCAAAGTTTAAAAATGAGCCTCGGTACACTACGGAAATGCTCAGAACAAACCGCAGAAAGAAAGTTTCAAAAGAGAGTTTTGAATGGGTTTCAAGTACTTGGCCAAAACAGGCTTAGGGTTGGGAATAAAGCTCAAATTCTATCTTTCTTAATGAGGATGCTACGAGAAACACATTCTTGTTTTATCATCGAGTAATAAAAAAAAAAACGCCCAAGTCTTAAGGTCGGTCAAAATAGGGTGTCTACACTTACCTTTCTAGCACAAAAGAAAAGGGGGGGGGGGGAAAGCAAAAGAAACATAATAGATATAAGGGGATAACTGTTAACCCAAATTCCAAATAATATATTAAATACGCATTTTCAAAATTAATGGGACTAATTGGTCTATAAAAAAATTCTTTGTATTAAACAAATCACCATTTCTCAAGATGAAATTTATAGGTAAATTTTTCATATTAATATTATTTTTGTATTATATAACTAACTAATAAATTAAAAAAATGATAAACATACGAAAAAGTTTGTATATATATATGTAGCCACCCCATTTTTGACCGCCCTTAAGACTTTGGTGTTTTATTTCAATACACTCGATGATGAAAGTTGAATTGTGTGCTTTGAATTCATAGCGATTCGGATTCAGTCAGGCTCTCGAAATAACCTCAAATCGTCACCATTTACCTTGTTTGAATCTCTGGGTCCCATTTTTGGACCTTTTGCCACCTTGAGCTGAGTTTGAACCAAAAAAATAGGGGAGGGCATCTGTCACGACCCTAAACCTGCCTCTATGGGTTTAGTATCGTAACCGGCTAGTAATCCTTGGATTACCAGAGGCCTCTTGGCAGATTAACATATATATATAAAGGGGCTGCGGAAGCAAATATACAAAATATACGAGGTCCAATGAGCTGTGATGACATACATGGGATAGAATAGCTTAAAACTTTTTTAGACTTACGAGTATTGCCAAAGACACAATATTTACATATCACTACTAGGAGTAAAATGGCAGACATCTTGCCCAAGACTTAACAAAACATACCAAGTCTATTAAGATTACAAAAACAGCTATAAAAACTTGACTCCATCCGGAACCTTCTCGGGAGACACAAAGGTTGGCTGACAAAACTGGAACGTAGGCCGTCAACTCTAGGCCTGGTATCGTGCCTGCTCACCTACATACATAATATAAATAGTGAGGGGAAGCCCAGTGAATAATAACGGAGTAAAGGATTTTAATGAATGATATCCTTATAGATTCAGAAATCATAATTCAGATTCATATTCATATTCTTGTTCAAATTCAATACAGAAATCAGAGTTCATGCTTAATCATATGTGGTACATCCATTAGTGCTAACAGAACAGATACAGAACATATGCAGAACGTATAATGGTTATGAATAACCAGTTCCATAAAGGAACCCGCGGATCCAGGTAACAAAGAATAAACATGCTGAGCTCTATGGGGGAGCCTCCGGTACGGGTAATAGATGACAGACATAATAAGTCCCATAATGGGACTTTCGATACCGGGTAACAGCTAATATATATTACATGATGCTAAGCATGCCACGAATACATGATCAGAAATTGGGCTATCATTCATTATACAGAACATATTGTTTCAGAAAATAGATCTTAATTCATTACACAGAAAGTAAATAAAGTTGAACATAGCTTTACTAAGTTATTACTCACAGTTGGCTTCGATGCAAACAGACAGAGCAAACTAATCAAACGGTTTACGGCACGACCTACATTAACACATAACAAACACACACCTGAAACACACGTTCGAATTGTATATAACTTACTTCATTTGCTCTGAGCGTGTTTCTAACCTTTAACCTCATTATGGGGTCTTAATCATGGCCTAGGAATGTCTAGGATGGAATGAGTATGCAAAAATGTATTTGAAAACATTTTTCAAAGTTTGCTAAAAATAAGGTCCACGCTCGAGCAGACATGCAAAATGTGAAGGTTCGCTCGAGCGTAACTTCCTTCGCTCGAGCGGACTGTAAACTTTGAAAAAGTACTGGTTGCTTGTATTTCACGCTCGACGGACGCTCGATCTCCGCTCGAGCGTGAGACTCAGATCCCCGCTCAAGCGTGATTTCCTTCGCTCGAGCGTGCTACAAAACACATGAACTTCTAGATACATGCATTTCACGCTCGAGCGGGCATCAGGTTGGTCGAGCAGAAGTATACGTATTCAGAGTGCTCGTTCGAGCGTGAACTCCTACGCTCGAGCGTGGATGCAAATTCTGGAATTTCCAGATTTGATCTCAAAGCTTCAAACTCAAACCAAACACTTCAAAACTGAACATTTTGGGGCTAAAACTTTAGGAAACTCATAGAGGCTCATAAAACAACATGTTTTAAGGATCATCTCAAGAATCATGGCCCAATGACATGCCAATTGTATAAAATTCCAACTTAAACTTTATATATGTTCAAGAACATAACATGCATGAACTCTCTTGTACTCACCCACTTCAAAACATGATCAAATTTGGCAAATTGATAGAAAACATGACGAATTCCCAAAATATAAGTGAAATGAACACATGCATGAAAGAATTCTTTGAAATCATGCTCAATTTGTGAAGAAATGAACATGCATGTGAGAATTCTCATGAAAACAACTTCAAACTCCATGATATGGACATGCATGCATGAATTGACTTAGCTTCCTTAAATTCTAGTTCAAAACCCTCATGAATTCACCTATTTCATTAGTATTCAAATACTAAATGGCTCAATTTCAAGATTGAAAGGTTGGGCCCTCACCTAGGCTACTCAATTGAGTTTCACTTAAGCAAAATCTTGAGCAATTCCTTGAATCTCCAAGCAATGGCCTTCTCTCCCTCAAGTTTGATCTCAAATCCTTAGCTTCACCCTCTCTCACGATTATGTGTGTGTGAGCTCAAGAGTGTGTGTTGAATGGAGTAGAAAAATGGATAAGTGGAGGCCAAAAAAGGTGCCTTATGTAGGCTTGCCTAAAGATAGGTAATTAATGTTAAACACATAGGCTTCAATTTAATCTATTTAAACCGTTCCAAATTGAATTTCAATTAAACCTACCATAAAATTCTAAAAATCCCAATTAACACATAAGTCAAGTTAATTTCTAAATTAGATGCCGATAAGGCCTTCTATTCGTAAACCGAATAAAACATAGACAGATCTTTCTACGTTAAACAGATATAAACACAAATAATGCGACACACACATGCAATTAAATTCGGAATTTCTCCTTAATTACTAATCAAGCATAATTAATCATAAATTAACGTTAATTAGGGATCGGGGTTATTACAGCATCAAGGCTCGGCCGTGCATCAGTGATGGCCAGCCGGGTCTCGGTGACGATAAATACTGTTCTGGGTAGGATCTCGCCAGCTATCTTTTTTTGAAGATATTTATCACCTTTTAAGCTCAAATTCTATAAAAATGAAGCTGTGTTATTGTTTTGAGGGTTGAACAAAATTTAGAAAGCCTATATACACCTTGAGAGCACCTCTCTCCTATTTCTTCCATGGCAAGCAACCTTTGAGCTAACCTAGCTCCCTTGTGTCATCTCCATACACCATACACAATCTTGTCTCACCATCTTAGTGTGATATCCCTGTCCCGCAATATGTTAATTAGTCCTTAATATGAGCATGATTATGTGTTTAATATGATTTTGTATGCCATTATGTGAAAATATGTGGTTTTGAATTTTTATTTGTTCACCGTAGGAATATCTGTTTGATTATTTGCTTTGAAAATTAAATTGAAGGCCTTATCGGTTACAGAACCCGAAATTGATTACGCCATTGTGATTAGCGTAATTTTTAGAGCCTACGGTGAAATTTAACTGGAAATTGATTCGGATCAAAATAATTAGATTCAGAACAATTAATTAAGTGCCCAATTATTTTAATATTGATATCTTTGATTAGTGGGACTTACCTTAAGGGCACCCTATACTCAAAATCTCTCTTTTATTTCATTTGGCTGGTTTTGACTCCAAGAGAGAGAGGGAGAGTCGGCTATAGAGAGAGAAGGGGAGAGAATTGTGCAATTTTAGCTTAAAACTTGGAAACCTTGAAGATTACTCAAGAATTTGCTATAGATTGTGAGAATTAAAGCTCCTAGGTGAGTATTTCATGGATTCTAGTGTGTAATTTTGTGTATTCAAGCTAGTTGGGTGATCAAGAGTAAGAATTGAAATGAAAATGAGTTATTATGTTGAATTGAAGGTCAATGTATGCATGCATGTGTGTAATTGCTTTGAATATTGCATGTTTGAGCACAAAGGGTATGATCCATGTAAATTTGTAGTTAAAGCTCATGTTTTGATCACCTCTTCATCATCTAAGTTGAGAGTAAGGGTTATATAGCACATGCATGTACAATTCATGAGAATATGAGCTTGAAATCATGACCTTGTTATGTTAGAATGAGTTTGATGAAAGATTGGGACATGCATGTGATTTATTTGTGAAATTGAGCTTCACTGGGTTGTGATTTGGGGTTTATACCATGTTAGTACAAGTGTATTTGAAGTTTGAGCTATTGCATGCAAGAAATGTTGGTTGAATGTCGAATTGGAGCTCAAGAACATGTTCTGGAAAACCCAGAAAATTTGATGTCCGCTCGAGCGGGGAAACTGCCGCTCGAGCGTGAATTTCATGCTCCCAGTATTTTTTTGCAGACTTGGATGTCTGCTTGAGCAGATAAGTTCACGCTCAAGCAGGGAACTTTATAGACAAACCTTCAGCTCGAGCGCCAGACTTCACGCTTGAGCGTAATTTTGATGCATCCAGCACTTTTAGCAGACATGGTGACCGCTCGAGCGGGATAATTTCACACTCGAGCGGGGAGCCATGTAGTGAGGCCTTCCGCTCGAGTGCCAAAGTTCGCGATCGAGCGTAAATTTGACATATCCAATACTTTTGCAGACCTCAAGGGTACGCTCGAGCGGGGAAGTCCATGCTCGAGCTGAGACCTTATTTTCTGAAATTTTGAAAAGACATTCTGTGTTTCATTTTCTGTTCTCCTTTACTCTCAAGTACTCTTAGGCATGCATTGAGCATTGTAATCGAGTTAAAGAGATAAGAATGAAGCCTAAAGAGGAATATGTGAATTTAGAACGGATCGAATTGTTTGTGACCCTTTTATGTTCATGGAATGTGTAGGGTCGAGCTCTAGGGCAAACCAACCAACCGATCACTGTGAGTAATATCGATATTTTGAAGTTGTCATTTGTCCAATTGCTTATTTCCTTATAAGCCTTATAAGTTTGCTAGTTTGAATTACGGACAAATGTTTGATATGAATAATTGAATGGGCCAGAGGCCAGTTTGACATGAATGAATAGGCCAGAGGCCAGTTTGACATGAATGAATGGGCCAGAGGTCAGTTTGACATGAATAAATGGGCCAGAGGCCAGTTTGACATGAATGAAAGTTGAATGGGCCAAAGGCCAGTTTGACATGAAAATCTGAATGGGCCAAAGGCCAATTTGACAAATGGAAGATAAATGGGCCAAAGGCCAGTATGTTTGGAACCACAGCCACTTGACTTAAATTGTGTATATATATATGTTAAATAGAAATATGAATTGGGCCCAAGGCCGTCTGAAGCACGTTGTTCTACGTACCGTTTGTATAACTTCTTTATTTGATATTATTCACTGGGCTATCGCTCACGCTCATTCATGTGTTTGTAGGTGAGCCAAAAGAAGTCCAAACCCAGCCCCAGTGAAGTATGTGTGGAACAACAAAGGTTTTGAAGAGTCAGCCCTTGCGTCTCACGCACGAGACTCGTCTTCGCCTTTTTGTCATTTTGTTTTATGTTGTCATGTTGGCGAAGTCTTTGAACATGTCTGTATATAGTTTTTCATGGGTTGACTTAGTTTTGGATGATCTTGTCTATACAGAACTTTATGGTACTGTACTTCTGTTGTGAGTTATTAATGTACATATATATGGTTTGTTATGATGTGCCATGTAAGCACAGCTCTACGGACAAAGTTTTAAATTGCTTCCGTTTGGGCCCCCGTTAACTCTGTTAAAATACGTTTGGTTCGATTTGAGGCCGTAGGTAATCTCATGATTACTGGCTGGTTATGTCCTTAACCCACGGGGGCGGGTTCAGGTCATGACACTTAGAGCCTTGGTTGATCTTTGAGAAGCATAATTCAAGCTTGAGAGTGGGTTGAGACTAGCTTGGATCATAATCAAAAGCTAACTTTTTTTTGCAAGGTATAAGCTTTTTATCTTCCTTGTTGCTTTCATATCTTTCATTTCCTACCTAGTTTTTCTTGTTTTGTATTGCTTTGAGTCTATTTTAAGTGTTTAAGATTGGGTTTGAAGAGCTACCAAAAGAGTAGAGAGAGTTTACACTCTTTCTATATCTTTACCTATAGCTCAAACCTTTCTTTTACGCTTTTTTTCTTTGCTCCTTGCACTGATTTTCAGAGTTAAAAAAGGGCTAAAAATCATGTTTTGAGGTTTCAAAAGTGGAGGTGTTAGCCATCCCTCCTTATTCTTGCTTACTGGCCTTGTTTCCTCTCTTTGTTGTTTAGCTTTTTAGGCTCTTTTCATTAACTTTGAGCCCCTGTTTTTCATCTAATAAGGACTGTTTGAGGTCTATCCTAAGTTGTTTAATTAGTTCAAGCTTTGATTAATTCATTTGTTGTCTCATGAGTTTACATACATAACATGTTATATATTGTTCTAAGCTTTTCCTCAATTTATTTCCATGTCTAAAAGTCTAATTTTAACAATCAATCCACTATCTATCTCTTTCATTCTTGAGAATGATTTCAACCGATTGAGGTTGCTCAAAACATGTAAGTAAGACCTATACTTAATGGCTTAATTTCTTCGGAGATTTCATTGTCAACGATATAGTCTCTCTCTCATGTTTTTAGAAGAACCTCTCTTTTGACGTTATTTCTTGTTTAGAGGACTTAAAATATCACTTTGGGACAAATGGACTAAAGAATGGCAAGGCTTCATAAAATTTGCTTAAAACTTGGAACAACCCATATAAAGAAAATTGTTAGAATTGCTTGAACTTGGCCGGACGTTATGCCAAGTTCCTTGTGTCAAAAGTCGTCACATGCTAATTCATGGCGTTTTGATGATTCTTGAAGCGTTGCAACCTCCCTTTTTGAGTTTACCCCATGATAGGAGGGAGGGGTGGTTATTGATTTTTGTCCAAAATCATGCCCTAACTCATCAAGCAATCAATTTGCTCATTGATGATTTTGGAAATGACTTTGTCCTTCTCTTGAGGCTTTCCATGACAAAGAAGGGTGAGAGGGACAAACAGAGTTGAAAACACTCTGTCTGCACTATTTTCAATTCAGAGCACAAAACAAAATTTTGCATGACATTGAGGCACAACCGGCCCTCTGTAGGCCCAGCCGGACTTCATTGAGGGTTGGCCGATCATCAATGTTGGGTCAGCAGTGTATTTTGCAGAAAACAGAAGGCAGTGGCTGAAGGTGAAACAGAGCAAAACTTGGGGCAGGCAGTGCTGTTCTTAGACCTTGTGCATGCAGCCCTTGTGCATTAATGCTCCGTGCATTGTTGTAATTAATTAATTTATTAGTCTTGTTATAATTAATCCTGTTAATTTGTAATTGTTGTAGCTAGTTAGCTTAGATAGTTAATTTTGCTTATCATTATTATCCTTGTTGTAATAGAGTACTTAGCTAGTTTATTCTTCACCCATTTATTTGTCCGGTTTTGCAATAAATAGTTTAATTCGGACTCTCGGATATTGATTCGAACTCTCTTAAGCCGATATGTAATAACGTGTATGTTTTCCAACTCCATGTCTTTCTCCCTTTTACTTATTTGCTTACAATGGTTAGTTTAGAACATGTTTCTTTTAGCATTTTCCATGTTTGCATACACTTGTCTCGCATGCATCGAGGCTCTTTTTATTATTTTAACAAGCATTGCCGTTTATTACTTCGTTGAATACGTGAGTTACTGCATGCTATCAAATTGATTCACATGCCATGTTAATAGCCGAGCCTATTTAAAATGGCATATTGCATGTGTCGAATTAGTCATTTTGCATCCTTAAGATCATGTATTTTTTCTAACTCTTTTATTTCTTTTGGCTTGCTTTGGAGTACTAGGTGAGCACTTATTGCTTTAGCATAACCGTATGCGTGTGATTGTTGCCATGATAAGCATGAATACCATGAGGCTAAGTGCTTAAATGATATATCTGTTTGAATGCCTGTAGATGAAGGCTAATTGTTTGAATTGGGATGATTTGAGTAAATGTGCATATGAGATCACTTTTTCAAGTGATACATATTCGAAACAATTTTCAAAAACAAACATGAAATCAAAGTGTTATAATCTTTGCAAATTAGTCTATACTTGTGTGTGCATCTCATAGTAAAAATAGCTAATAATCGGAACAAGAGCATATAATGTAAATAAAAATCACGTCATGATTAGTAGAGGCCGATCTTTGATCGGGCGAGTGGGGTGATCAATTCATGACCTTCCCTTCTCGTACCTAAGTTCCCGAGCCGAGACACTTTGGTGATGACGGACTAATGACCTTTGGCATGAGTCTTGGGTTTCCTAAATTTTCCAAAAATATTTAGTTGACGACTCTAAAATCTGGCAAAGCAATCCATTTTTTTGGCATTTGATTCAAACATCAATTTTTCAAAAAGAATTGCCGGATTTGGACTCTTTTTGTGTTTTCACTATTTCACATTGCACTTGTGAAATCAGATTTAGAATCACACGTGGGGTCCGAACTGAAAGGCTATTCACCTTCCGAAAGGAGCGCAAAAAGTCGGGCTACAATATATATTTCTTTTTATAACTTAAATAAATTGAAATATTTGTTAATATGCCCAATTTATATAGTAATTAAAAAAAAAAAGTTCATATATATTGGTGGACAAAATGGGTGAGTTTAGAATTAAGAATTTTTTAATAATGGATTTGAAATTATTTGATTAGACTTAGGGGTTATTTGGTATGATCTAAATGAGTGCATTTTTTAAAATTTTTACAAAAAGATGTGTAAAAAAGTAAAGAGGTAACGTGATCTAAAAAAGATAAAAAAAAGTGTGTTAATATCCAACTTCCCAAATAACCTCTTAATGTTTTTGACAAATATATTTTTAATATGTAATATGAGCTTTGTCTGTTCACTCTATAAACAATATATGAAAAATATTTGATATTTTTTGAAAAAAAATCTCAATTTAATCTTTGTTACGTTATTGTCCATTAAAAATTGTGAGTTTCTAACATTTTCTCTTTTCAAATCTCTATTGATCCAAATACAACCTTAGAGAATGTTTTTTATAAGCTAAAAAATTAAGAGTAATGTTAGGGACTCCAAATATTTTACCAAATATTCTACCAAATATCTCGCATGGGTGTGGGACCCACACCCATGCGAGACATTTGGTAAATTATTTGGGATCTCTAGCATTTTTCAAAAATTAATTTTTTGGCTAAATAAGTTATATATATATGTATATATATAAATAAATAAACTATAATTTGATTGGGAAGAGCAAAAAAACAAAAGGGTAAAGCACCAATAAATCTCACATTTAGATCTTATGCACTATTTAGTCCTACCTTTTTTCTTGTAGACTAATAAGTCTCATTTCAATGTTAATGACAGTTTTGGACATATTGCACTGCTTGTTTCTCCTAGATGTGAGGAGTAAAAAGGGGGTTTGGTTAATGTGAAAATTACAAATCTATCCAAAAGCTTACTAAGGAGTTTTTTTGTTTCCCTCTCACTTGATCAAACCGAAAGAGATGAAGATGGCAAATTCTACGTTTGCAATGTTAGTGCTGTGAAAACTCTACATTTCTGCAGAAAACGTTTTAGGTAATGTTAACTCATCATTACAACCTACACAAATTAACATTCGTTTTTCCTCTCAAACCCTAGAAATAAAAAAAAAAAACCCTCTTCTGTGAGTGAAATTGCGTTGTCGATACATAGCGGAAGTGAATAATTTTGTGTCGTGCTTGACTTTAACAACATCACTCCAGTGAGATTCGAAGCTTCATTCACTACTCGTCGGCTTTTGCGACTGTGTTAGTGAATGATGGCGTTAGTTATGTGGCCCCCAATGTCAATTTCCTTCTTGTTGTAGTTGATTCAGTTTGTGTATTCAATGTTAGAGTGTGTTTGTTCTTGATGATATGTAGTAGTATTAGTTACTAAATAGTGATTTAGTATATGTTAATGGTTGGGTGGGTTTCAAATTGCATTGAGGATATGGTCATGTAATGGCTAATCTCTTTTGTGGTTGGTGTTCAGGTAGTGTAAATTTATGTCTGACATTGGATTGTTGTGGTGTATTTTGGCATTAGTTTAATTGTAATGCCATTTGTTGTATTGTTATTTCCCCTGTTTGTCAATGGTATATATGGTGGAGGTGATGTAGAATGATAGTGACATCAATGTTAGTTAAGTGTAATGTTGATCATTTACATGTTAACGGCATTACAATATAACTGATGCCACAACAATCCAATGTCAGACATAAATTTACACTATTAGAACACCAACCACAAAAGAAATTAGCCATTACACGACCATATCCTCAATGCAGTTTGAAACCCACCCAACCATTAACATCTACTAAATCATTATTTAGTAACTAACACTACTATATATTATCAAGAACAAACATACACTCTAACATTGAACACACAAACCGAATCAACTACAACAAGAAGGAATTCGACATTGGGGGCCACATAACTAAAGCCATCGTTCACTAACACAGTTGTGAAAGTTGACGATGAGTAAATGAAACCTCGAATCTCATTGGAGTGACATCATTAAAGTCAACCACGACCACAAAATTATTCACTTTCCGCTGTGTATCGACGACGCAATTTCACTCCAACCATTTAGCAAAAGAACAACAAAACCCAATAAACAAATGCGACTAACATTGCATTTCATTAACATGTAAATCATCAACATTACACTTAACTAAGTGAAATTGCATTTCATTAACATGTAGTGCTGTTGTAAGTCAAATTGTTATGTAAATGTTAAATCTTTATGTTTGTTTAGTATTTGAAAATGTATTTTCTTGTAACACCACAAACGGGGTGACGTCGTCCACCTACAAATCACTTTACTAAACCCCCACAAAAAAATAGAAACATAAAAACCTACCTCATTCACACACACTCAACATCAAGAAAAAAATCTAAACAAAATCACACACAAGGGCAAACAAGTAAACTCCCAAACCTCCAAATCAAAAAAATACAACACATCCAAAATAAAAAGAACTAATTGGTTTGAAAGAAAACTTCTAGGACTATATGAAATAATTTTTCTTCAAATGAGATTTATGAGTAATTTTTTTTAAAAAAAAAAAAAAAGTTTGAAATTCATCATTTTCACTGATAATTTTTTTTTTTAAACAATTCTCAAAGTAATCAAATTATTTTACTTTTAAAAAATCCAAAAAAAAAAAAAAAAACAAAAACAAAAAACACGCACGAAAATTTACTAAAAATTTACTAATTCCAAACTTCACCTTCTTCAATATTTCATTCATCGTATATATTTTAAATTTTAAATTTTGTCTTATATCTAATAGAAAAAACCTATACAAAATTATTAATATGTCTGGAATATAGACGAGCACGGCTGGAAGTGAGCCCGGCTACAGGAGTACTTGGGCATGAAGTGAAGCATGGCCGTTGATAGCTGAGATGATGTCGCCTTTGCTTGAGCTCCCGATGAAGTGGGGGCAGCAATTAGGTTAGGTGATGTTCAGCGAGATTTGTGCTGACAGATAGGATAGCAGTACCACGTGTCAAGAGATCATTGGGAGTAGATTTGAGGCGCAGAAGGTATATAAGCATGTCTGCGCCCCCCACGAGGAGACAGATGACATTTTGGTGAGAGAAACACTTAACACTCTCCTTTCTTTCTCTCTATCCTAAGGTGTGTGCTAACTTGATCGTCGGATGGGTTTTCCAGCCACACACCGCCGGGTAGCTCATCGCCGTTGTGCTCGCAGGTGATCGGACAAGAACGGAGCTTGGAAGTAAGGAGTACGGGCTTGCTGGAATATTTGCTCCCCGTACAATTGGCGCCGTCTGTGGGAACCTTTGTAGACAAAACCTTGTCTTCCAGGCTCATCTGATCGCCGTTCATGGCGAACAACGATGAGATTCCGTTGTCCACCATCGACAGAGTTACCCTGGAGTCAGGCAGACGGAGAGAAGGACATACCACCATCCCTCCAATGGTGGACTTGGAGACATTCCCAGGAGAACAGTCGAGAAACGAGTGAGATAAGCGCAAAAGAAGTTATGGTCATTCACGGAGTCCAGACGGTCATCGGCGGCGGAGAGAATCACATGCGAGACGTTTGGAACACAAGCTCAGGGACAAGGATGCCGTCATCCGGCGAATGGCGGCGGAGATGGAGGAGCTGAAGCGGCATGTCAAAGGGAAGGTGTAGGCTGAGTGGGAGACCCACGTGGCGCGCAACTCCATGCTCAGCGATCAGTCAGTGACACACTCCGTCCATTTCTATTACCAGAAGTTACAAGGTTGGTGATTCCAATGTGCGTGCAGCGAGGTCCAGCTCGCAAGATAGCACCTACCAGCCCTCATGTCCGGAGACGACGTCGAGGTACTCTTATTCCGCTCGTTCAGAGGATTTGCGGGCAGTCTTAAAGGAACAGGCTCGCCGGCGGGAGGCTCAGAGGGTGTCGGCGTTCCAACGGCTATCCTACGGAGTTCACGACAGCGAGGAGGTCGGAATGCCTCCACCCCGCCAAGCAGCGCCGCTCCTTGTAGACTCAGACTTGGCGAGGCTGAGCGCCACCCCTTTCTCTCTAGAGATAGAAACAACGCCGCTTCCGGCAGGCTTCTACCAGCCTAAATTCACGCTCTGCGACGGAAAAACTGATCCCTACATGCATGTAAGCCACTTCCGACAGGTCATGGCCGGACATAGGCGGAATGACGCCCTTATGTGCCTTATCTTCCCGTCAAGTTTAGGCGAACTGGGCTTGAAATGGTTCGAGAGGTTGCCGGAGGGGAGCATTGAAAGGTGGCATCAGTTGGCCGAAACCTTTGTGACGTGCTTCAAGACCAACACAAAAACACCAAAGGAAGTTGACCACCTACTGAGTGTCAAGATGGAACCGAGCGATACATTGAAGGCATACAACTCCAGATATTGGGAGACCTTCAACGAAATCTTGGATTGCCCGGTCAACCTTGCAATAACACAGCACAAGAGTGGGCTCCCAGGGCCAGCTCATGCAACGCATCAATGAGCATCTCCGAGTTGAGGATGATGCGTCGGCATCTACCGTGAAGTCAACTCCGGTAGCAGCAGACAAGAAGGATGGAAAAGTGCATGCGGTGGGACAAGAGTCCAACCGATCAAATGACCGAGCAGAGGAATCGGACTGTGGCTCGAATCGCAAAAACCGGGGTAGAGGACATCAGAATGACCGGGATGACTACCACCGAGATGACGTAGCCAATGCAAATAGAAGATTGAAGGCCAGGACAGGCATCACCACGGTCTTCAAGATTCCGATCTATCGCATACTTAGCGAAATTCGTGACGAGGAATATGTCTGGTTTCCAGCTAAGTTGGGCGACGGTCAGAAAGGCTTCAATCCGAGGTACCGTTGCACGTTTCACCGGGAGTGCGGCCACCGGACAGAGGATTGTTTGCCTCTGAGGCAACACTTGGAAGACCTAGTCGCGGCCGGACACCTGGACCTTTACATTGATGGGGGGCGTGAAGGCAAATCAAGCTCCCGTTGACCTGCGGGGAATGGATGGCCGAGATACGTCTCCACAAGGGGTTGTTAATGTCATCCACGACATTGTGGAACCGGCGCGTGTATGCGAGCTCCGAGGTATGATCAAGAAGGCAAAACACATGAGGGAAGTCTTGTCGGTTCAGCCCGCGATCAAGAGGGGGAAGACAGAAGAAAAAGATGTGCTCAGTTTCTCCTCAAGGGATCTAGAGTGCATTCAGACACCGCACAACGACGCCTTAGTCGTAACGCTCCGCGTCAAGGAATTTGTCAAACGGATCTTGATCGATCAGGGAAGCTCGGTTAAGAGCATGTATTACGATGCATTCAAGCAGCTCAAACTTCGGGATACAGACTTGGCTCTGGCCACTTCGCCACTGGTTGGTTTCAACTCACAACCGGAGTGGCCTTTGGGAAAGATTATCCTACCGGTCAAAGCGGGATCCGTGGTCAAGCAAGTGGAATTCTAGGTGTTGCAAGTACCATCTACTTATAACTTGATCCTTAGAAGGGGATGGCTTCACGCGATGCAAGCCGTGGCATCGACCCACCATCAGGTGATGAGATTCCCTTCGGCTATGGGGGCAATCGAAGAAATTTGGAAAGATCAAGTCATGTCAAAGCAGTGCTTCGTTGCAGTCAACGGGAGCCGAGCGGCCAAAGGCTTCGCTCAAATGATAGAAGGACCGGAAGACCGGGGAGTTCTTGATGATGTGGGCACTAGGGCAGAGGACAAAGTCGTTGAAGAATTGGTGGAGGTGCAAATCGATACAGAGCACCCGGACAAGTTCTTCTTGCTCGGCTCCAGCCTTACTGCCCAAGAAAGGACCGACATGGTTAAGTTTTTGATGGCCAACATCGAAGTCTTCGCATGGTCGCCTTACGACATGCCCGGCCTCGATCCAAGTTTTATCTGCCATCACCTTAATGTCTTCCCTGGAGCAAAGCCAGTCATTTAGCGAACAAGGAGATCAGCGCTGCATCACGCCGAGATAGTTGCGGAAGAAGTGAAAAACTTGCTTGAGGCACGAGCAATTCAGGAAATGCACTACCCTTGGTGGATTTCCAACACAGTAGTGGTGCCCAAGAAGAATGGAAAGTAGCGCGTTTGCGTCGATTACAAGACAGTCAACCAAGCTTGTCCAAAAGGCAGCTTCCCTTTGCCCAGAATTGACTAGCTTGTGGATTTGACGGCTGGGCATAACAGGCTTAGTTTCTTGGATGCCTACTGCGGCTACCATCAGATTGCCATGCATGGGCTCGACCGAGAGATCACCTCCTTCACGACTCCAAGGGGACTCTTCTGCTATCGAGTCATGCCTTTTGGTTTAAAGAATGCCGGGGCAACTTTTCAAAGGATGGTGACCAAGATGTTTGCTCCTTTGCTAGGCTGGACAATGGAGGCTTCTATTGATGATATGGTGGTTAAAAACCGGCATCAAGAAGACCACTTGTTCGACATAGCCGAGATGTTCGCCATTCTCAAGAAGCACAAGTTACGCCTGAATGCATCTAAGTGTGCCTTTGGTGTGGGATCCGAAAATTTTTTGGGATTCCTAGTCACGAACTGAGGTATCGAAGCCGACCCCACACAGATCAGAGCCGTGTAAGAATTGAAACAGCCTAGCTTGGCTAAGGACGTGCAGCATCTGGCTAGAATGGCCGCCGTGCTTAATCGATTTATAAGCCGGTCATCAGATCGCTGTCGTCCCTTCTTTCAGGCATTGAAATCAAAGTTCTCGTGGGATGAAGAGTGTGACCGGGCTTTGGCCAAGCTCAAGGAGTATCTGTCTTCAGCGCCACTATTGGTAACGCCAAAGCTCGGCGAGGAACTCTACCTTTACCTGGCCGTTTCACAGCATGCAGTCAGTGCGGTGCTTGTCCGAGCTGAAGGAATCAAGCACCTCCCAATCTTTTACGTCAGTAAAACCTTGCTACCGGCCGAGTCGAGATACTTGCTGTTGGAAAAGCTTGCGTTGGCATTGATGATGGCTTCAAGGAAGTTGGCGCACTATTTCTATGCCCATACCATCATCGTTCTGACCGAGTTCCCCCTTAAGGCTTTGTTCGAACGGGCGGACTTTTCTGGTCGAATTCTCAAGTGGGCGGTCGAATTGGGACAATTTGATGTAAAGTTCCAGCCGCGCACTGCTATAAAAGCCCAGACCTTGGCCGATTTCGTTGCTTAATTCTCACTTGGAACTCATCCGGTGTGCCCGGTCGATATTGCCGCGGTAGATGAGGAGGTGAATGCAAGCTTGACCGAGATACAACAACTTGGTGAAGTTGGCGACGCGAAATTTGCGCGCCCCACCGACACACCTTCAATTAGTACGATTACACTTCCCAGTGATGCGACGACGGAGTTGGATATCACCGACCAACCTGCTCTGTCCGGTACCGCATCACCAAGGGGGGAAGAGATGGAACTACTCAGCGCAAAGCCTGCGGCCGGCATAATACCGCAACCTAGTGATTCGCCTACGGACTTAGTCACTATAGATCAACTTGCTGAGTCCGGTGTCGAATCACCAAGGGGGGCTGAAGTGGAACCAATCAGCGCAGAACTTGAAGCCGAACAATCAAGCAACCATGATCCCATCAACCTTCAAGCCTCTCAAGACCCCCTCAGAGTGTTGGAAGCTCTTTGTGGGGGAGATGTTTTGTTGATGGAGCCTCAAATCGTCACGGTGCCGGGCTAGGTATAGTTCTGATCTCGCCGGACGGCCTGACGATTGAACATTCTATCACCCTTGGCTTCCCAGCATCCAACAATGAGGCCGAGTATGAGGTGCTTTTGGCCGGGCTCAAGAGTGCGCTCCAGATGCAAGCATCCGAGCTAATTGTTTACAGTGACTTCCAGCTTGTGGTTAACCAAGTCTCTGGGGTTTATGAGGCAAAGGATGACAGAATGGCGAAGTACCAAGCCCTGGTTAGGGAGCATATCAAGTGATTTCAGGCGATCAGGGTCCAATAGATTGGCCGAGAAGAAAATGGCAGAGCAGATGAGTTGGCAGGCCTTGTTTCCATGGTCGATAACGCATCTCCAAACCCTCTTTTGATTGAATTCCTTCCGAGACCCAGCATTGAGGAAACCGGGCAGACAGAAGTACTCTGCGCCGAGCTAAGTCCCTTTTGGATGGACCCTATCATCTTGTTTATCAGAGAACGGACTCTTCCAACCGACAAGAAGGAAGCACATAAAGTGCGGGTGAAGTCAGAACGGTTTTGGCACTCTCCATCCGGCGCTTTATACAAGAAGTCTTCCACTGGTCCCTACCTAAAATGTGTGCACCCGAGTAGCGTGGAGGCCTTCTTGTACGAAATTCACGAAGGTATCTGTGGCAGTCACATAGGAGGCAGGTCCTTGGCCTACCAAGCTATCTCGCAAGGCTATTGGTGGCCGTGCATGCAAGCCGACGCACAGAAGTATGTTCGCAAGTGTGAGAAGTGCTAGAAGTTTGCCCACCAGATCCACCAACCTGCCAGGGAACTTCTTCCCCTCACCAGCCCTTGGCCCTTTGCGATATGGGGGCTAGATATAGTGGGGCCGCTTCCCACCGCACCAGGCAACCGAAAGTTCTTTATCGCGGTCACAGACTACTTCACCAAATGGGTTGAGGCGGAGCCTTTGGCAACAATCAAGGAGAAAGACGTGAAGCGGTTTGTTTGGCAGAATGTGGTCACGCGTTTTGGCGTCCCCAAAATTCTGATCTCTGATAACGGCACCTAGTTTGACGGTCGCCTCTTCAGAGGGTTTTGTGAAGATTTAAAGATTGAATTCTACAACTCCACTCCGGCTTACCCGCAGTCCAATGGTCAAGCCTAGGCGTCAAACAAGACCATACTTGATGGGTTGAAGAAACGGCTGGAGAAGGCAAAGAGAAAGTGGGCTGAGGAACTCCCTAGCGTCCTTTGGGCATACCGAACAACCCCTCGGCGGTCCACCGGGGAAACTCCATTTGCTTTGGCTTATGGCATGAAGGCGGTCATACCTTTGGAAGTTGGCATGCCCACACTCAGAAGCGAAAGTTTTGAGCCCGAGCTGAACGTTGAGGCCATTGCCCTGGAACTGGATCTAATGGAAGAGCGTCGGGAGAAGGCTCTCATCCACGTGGCCGCCTATCAACAAGAACTTTCAAGGAAATATAACCAAACGGTGCACCCCAGACCATTCAAAGTAGGTGATTGGGTCTTGAGGAAGGTCATGGGCAATACCTTGGTGCCAGGAGAAGGCAAACTAGGGGCAAATTGGGAAGGACCCTACAAGATAACCGGTTTGGCGGGCAAGGGGACATATCACTTGGAAGACTTGGATGGTAGAGGAATACCCTGACCATGGAATGCAGCCAACCTCAAGTTGTATTATTTCTAGCTTTTGCTTTCTTTTTTGTCCAAAGGAATTTTTTGCCTTACACTTCATGTAATATTCATTTTTTGTCAATATATAGAAGTGACTCATCTTTGCCTTAGCATTTTTTTGTTGCTTTGAGTTCTGGGTATTCTCAACCGAGATGATTTACTCCGGTTGAAGGAGTTGATGTTTTGTTCAACTTAGGCACTCTCAACCGAGATGATTTACTTCGGTTGAAGGAGTTGATGTTCTGTTCAACTTAGGCACTCTCAACCGAGATGATTTACTCCGGTTGAAGGAGTTGATGTTCTGTTCAACTTAGGCATTCTCAACCGAGATGATTTACTCTGGTTGAAGGAGTTGATGTTTTGTTCAACTTACGCACTCTCAACCGAGATGATTTACTCTGGTTGAAGGAGTTGATGTTCTGTTCAACATAGGCATTCTCAACCGAGATGTTTATTCCGGTTGTAAGAGTTGATGTTTTGTTCAACTTAGTTATTCCCAACCGAGATGGGTTATTCCGGTTGAAAAGTTGATGTTTTGTTCAACTTAGGTATTCTCAACTGAGATGTTTATTCTGGTCGCAAAATTTGATGTTTAGCTTAACTCTAGGTATACTACCGAGATGATTTATGCCGGTTATATGAATTGATCAATGAGATTTGTCTTGCCAAGATACTTTGTCCGGTTGCAGTTACTCAGCTTTAGGACTGTGCAAACACTTGGTGAAACTAGATCTTTTTCATTAATGAAAAAAGAAGTACAAAAAGAGGGGTAGAGAGCCCGGTTACATATATAAAGCCAAAAGCAAAACAAAAAGAAAACTAAGCTAAGGGGGAGAGGTTGGTGAATTCATCCTCGGTTGTCTCCAAGTTGACTGTTAGAGATTGGTCTTGTACACCGGTCAGAGTTTGGCCGGGCTGCTCTTGCTCTTCGCGGTCTTCTCCCTCTGTATCTGCCTCGGCCTCTTCTTCAAGACCTTTCTCGGCCTCAGCCTGCAATGCGCTGAAGACGTCGTTGGCATATGGCACGAGATAGGTCGGCAGGAAGGCAGGCGGTGGAGTGGCAAACACATCGGTATCAGGACCTTGACCGAGATGTTCGCAGGCAGACTTCCAGCCCGCTTTGAAATAAATGTCTTGAGTGGCGAAGATCTGCTTCTTGTAGCTGTCCTCGGCTTCCTTAAAGCTGGCATTGTTAGCGACCTCGCAGTCCTTCTCCCTCGACTTTTTGAGTGCATCAAGCTCGGTCTGGAGCTCATCCCTCTTCTTCTCGGCTTCGTCAAGTTGACCGAGCAACCTGTTATTGTCAGCATTAGCGGTTTGAAGTGAAGATTTTGCTCGGCCGAGCTTGGTTTGAAGGCTTTGGACTTGGTTGGCTGTGTCATTCGCCTTTTGCCGCAAACGATGGATGCGCTCCATGACCAAGTGCAGCTTTTGGATGGCCTGCAAGAAGAAAATTTGATTAGAGATGAAACCGTGCAAACACTTGGTAAAAATTTCGGTGAAAGATTGAGACTTACCCTGGCCATGGACTTAACTGACGACTTCACCAACCGAGTGTCAAGAACGTGGTCGCTGCCGACCACGTCGCTCGGTAGGAGAAGGGCTTTAGAAAGATCGGAGGCGAGAAAGTGTTCTTTGTCGCCCTTGATAGAAGCTGTTGCCGGGATGTCTTTGCTCCGGTGCTTCAGCTGCGGTTGCCAGGGTGGTGTTGGGTCGACAGTTTCGGCGGGTTGCTCGGTGCTTAGCTCGGCAACTAGCTCGGCAGATGGGTCTGCATGAGGTCTTTTGCCAGCCCGGCGAGTTTCCTGTCTGGATTGCCCGGCGGCTGGAGATGCCAAGGCAACCACGGGGCCGCTGGATTGATCGGCAACTGGAGAACGGGTAACGATGCTCGGTATCTCAGCTGAGGTTGCTGTGAGCAAGTTTTTGATGCGACTTCTTTTCGCCATCTCTTCGGCTTCAGTTAACCGGACTAGTGGAACGTCCGGCAGAGTTGGGTCCGGAGGAGGTGATGGAGCACGGAGAAAGTTTGCTACTTTGCTCCGGCGTGGAGCTGAATATCTGTAAGTTGGGGTGAAACCGAGCAGCTCATTACAATCCCGGTGGTTGTAGCGGAGCACGGTCCGGATGGCTTCAACGTTGGGATATTGGTAGTTGGCTTGCAAGGCTTGAATCTGTCACGACCCAAACCCGGCCCTATGGGTTTAGCATCAGAATCGCCAAGAATCCGAGATTACCAAGGCTCACAACAAGAATACTGAGATAAACAGAGTACAGGGCCTGGCGGAAGCCAATACAGTAAGTAACTAGTGCCCATTGAAATGTCAGGAAAATCAGATGCCAAAAACATTTTTATGCATTCATACAGCTGAGCAGACTGATCTATACAATCATTTACAACAAGACGGGGACCTAATCCTCGACAACAATGCAGACAAGAAAAACAAAGAGATGCCTATACAATAGTACAAAACAGTGAGGAGACCGATGGGGGACACAAAAACACCCCAAGCCATAGCATGGTAACTCGGAACCTCGCAGTGAGGCACATAGGCTGGCTTGACAAAACTGGGGACCAACCCACGCTCCTAGCTCCGATCTCCGTCACGAGAACCTACATATATATATAACAAGTGAGCTAAAGCCCGATGAATAACATAAAGCGTAAAGAGGTTATGAATGAATGTCCTTCGGTAATGAAATCAATTCATTAAACAAGATATTTCATCTTTTCAAGATTTCATCAATCACCATATGTGGTACACCCATTAGCCTATAAACAAGAGGGTCCAAAAAGGACCTGAACCTTAACAAAGAATGATGGCCATCAATCAAGAAATGAGATGGTTCCACAAGGGAACCGACAGAGCTCAGAATAAAGAACAAGAAGTGCTAAGGATGCCACAAGACAATTCGAATCTGTGACATACATTCATTCAAGAAACAATATCGGTTCAATAAATTCCTGCTCAAGATTCAAAAGATAGTCATTTTGAACATATCTTTACACAATTGTTACTCACAGAGATTGGGCTAATAGCAGCTAGAGCGCGTCCCCGAGAGCCAACCCTAAACAGTTAACAAATAGAACACACACTAAGTTTCGCAGTCGGGAAGGATGATAATTAAATCCCTAAATTTCCTCGGTGTGGTTCTATGTCTAAATCCTCATTAAGATGCCTTAAACTAGGCCTAAGAATGCCTAGGATGGGATGAGGATGCAAAAATACAGTTAGAAGGCATTTTTCAAAAGTTCTTTGAAACAGGGTCTCGCCGAAGCGAGCCTTCCTTCGCTCGAGCGAGGTTGCAAAATCAAAGGCTTCGCTCGAGCGGTCTGATGAAACAGTAAAAGTACTGGATGCTCAATTTTTACGCTCGAGCCACCAATCCTTCGCTCGAGCGTGGCTTAGAGGAAACGTTGGTCGCTCGAGCGAGGAATCCTTCGCTCGAGCGAAGAAGCCAAATCTGGAATTTCCAGATTTGCCTTCCAAGCTCAAACCAAGCATTCTCAACCCAATTCTCGACCTCTTGGGCCCAAACTCTGGAAAATACATCCCAAAACAATGTATAACAAGTTTCAAAAGCCATTTATGAATTCAAGCCCCAAAGGTGAGTCAATTAAATCCAAAATTCAAACCCATTTTCATGAACAATCTTTAAACATGCAATGCATGAGTTTTAAACCAAAATCAAGCCTCAAATCTTGCTCTAATGAGCTCAATAGTTGGAAAACAAAATGAAAACATGGACTTTAGCTTAAACATGGACATGCATGTACAATCCATCATGAATTCAACTCTTCAATCAACAATTCAGCCATGCATGCAACAATTCAAGCATAACTCAACCTATTTGCACTAAATCATGGCTTGATTCTATAATGGAGCATAAAACATGCAAGATGAAGCTTAAGGACAACAAGAAGAAGATGAATTCCTTACCTAGAGTTTCAATTTCTTATCTAGAAGTTCAATTTAGCAACCAATGTTATGAATCCTTCAAGTTTCAAGCTAATACAACAAAATGAACTCATTCTCTCCTATTTCCTCTCTTTGGTCGGCAATGTGCAAGAACAAGAGGAGAATGTTGTGTGATCAAATGTGTTGAAATTAAGGCAAGTGTGTAGATAATGGCCACTAAGTGGCTTAATTGTAAATAGGTCAAACTTGTTCAATTTAACTTATTTTAATCTAATTTAATCGTACCTAATCAGTTTTCAGATAATTATACCATTAACTCACAAATATTCTACTGATCCCAAAACTCTAAACGGTTCCTAATTCGGCCGCCGATAAGGCCTTCAATTAGCAGTTTAAACATATGAATTCAAACAGATGATCAATCAATCAAACAGATGCAATATGCAATTCAATAGATAAACTTATTCAATTTTGGTTTCGATTTCAATCAGTCCATTCAGTACTTCAGTTACTTCACTTATCAATCATTATCAGTTCTGTTTAACAGTAATCAGTACGTAATTCAGTGGTTAATCGGTAATCAAAACGAGGGTTGTTACAGAATCGCTACAAAGGAAACAGGAAAAATGGTTAAGTACAGAATATTGAAGCAAGGCAAATAACCGAGCAAGTTAGTGCGGCTTACATGTGGAACCAAAGTTCTTGCTAATTGCCCAGCCCGGTACGTTGGCTGTTTCGTAGTTGCCAGACACCCAAAAAAAGTCATCGTCGTGTAAGTCTTTATCTGGGGTGCCGGTCACTATTTTTTCTTTGCCCGGTCGGATTTTTAAATAATAAGCGAGGCCATCGCTAGTGTGCCAAAGTGTGTATTGCCTCAGTATCTCGGCTAAACCTAAGTTGGTGCCTAGCCGGTTGTTTAGCTCGTGGACGCCATTGATAATTCGGTAAGTGTTTGTTGATACTTGTATGGGTGCAAGCTTAGTCCGGCGCAGAAATTTGGTCATCAATGGGTTGACCGGGAAGCGGAGGCCTCCTTCGATGATAGACAGAACCGTGAAGGGGCATTGTTCTAATCTACTCCAAGGCGTTGTTTCAGTTTTTGCGAGCTCAAGGTGGACATCGGCCGAGATACCGTACTCCTCCCTGAACGCGGTAAGTCCAGCCGGAGTATCGACGAGGAAGCGGAATTTCCCCATGTGAAACCGGCTAAGTTAGCTTGGCTGAGGAGGTTTGGCACTGTCTGGTGTATTGATGGCTGCTGGGTCTTTGAGAGCCTCAATATTTAGGCAATGGTCCCCTTGGACTCTGCAGGAAAAGGATGGCAATGAATTGTAAGTGTGAGCGCGGTCGCGCAAAGTGAGCTTGACTTTAGCTTGGTCATGAGGAGTGCCAAACCACCTCGGTCGTAAAGGCTAACCAAGGAGCTCGGTCGCCCAAGTGGACTAGATGTTATCCCGGTCGAGCGGCCAAGTCCTTTTGCTATCCCGGTTTTTACTAAGGTTGAGGCAAACAAGTTATTTGCTCGGTCAGATTGACTTTTTGGATCAAATGAAGACCTGGAGCCCGGTCCGCCCCAGATCTTCAGTGTTCTTCAGGAGAAATGAAGAACAGCTTGAAGAACTTCGAAGGAAATAGGGTCAAGTTAAGATTTTGGGAGGGGCATGTCCTAAAACCTATGGATTTTGTGCCATAAAGTGAAGAAATAGCGAATGAAGATAGCAATAACAAGGGTTTGATGACTTACCAGTAAAGGGCAGCGGCTTCCTCTTCGAACACGAACTCAGCAATGGCGGGGATGAAGGGCAGGAGCTCTAAATCGAAAAGAAAGAAAGAAATTCAGTAAGGTTGGAATGAAGGTGGACTGGGCATGTATATAGGCCAGAAGAACAGCCAAGAATTTGAATTCGAGGAGACGGCTGGGTTGGCTGCTCGAGGGCCAATGGGAGATTGACATGTGTCCCCCTTAATGGCAGCATCAGAGTTGAAGAGACAGGAGGGTCAGACGAGGCGTCGACCGAGCAGGACAAGAAACCAAATACGAAAAATCAGCCCAGTTGACCTCTTGCAAATTGAGGACCGAGAAAGTGGTACCCCAGTCTGGATAGGTAATCCCGGTCACGCTAACGCGGACGGAATTAAGGGGCAATTGAGAGGGAGATTTACGATCTGAGTTTGGGCCGTGGTATTGGCCGAGCAGATTTGGGCCAAACAAGATTGGGCCGAGGTATTTGGCTTCAAGATTGGGCCGTGGTTTTGCTCGATAATGGCGAATTCCTTGTGGGACCAAGCTACCTGATCTTGTTGGCAAGTAGGCCGGTCAGGTGTGGGTTCAGTCAAGCGGGGGTCCCATGGTTCATACATTGCTCGGTTGTAAGGTACGCATCCTTAGCTCGGCAGGGAGGTTCATGCCTGGAGCTCGGCGGGAAGGCCTTTGGTTGACCGGTATGACTAATCTTAAGCTCGACTTCGCTGGAACATAGCCGAGCACGGCTGGAAGTGAGCCCGACTACAGAAGTACTTGGGCATGAAGTGAAGCATGGCCGTTGATAGCCGAGATCTTTCTTGCCGCCGAGCTCGATGAGAGTGGGCAGGCAGTTGGGTTAGGTGATGTTCAGCGAGATTTGTGCTGACAGATGAGATAGCAGTACCACGTGTCAAGAGATCAGTGGGAGTAGATTTGAGGCGCAGAAGGTATATAAGCATGTCTACACCTCCCACAAGGAGACAGATGACATTTTGGTGAGAGAAACACTTAACACTCTTCCTTCTTTCTCTTTATCCTAAGGTGTGTGCTAACTTGATCGTCGGAGGGGTTTTTCGACCACACACCGCCGGGTAGCTCACCGTCGTTATGCTCGCAGGTGATTAGACAGGAACGGAGCTTGGAAGTAAGGAGTACGAGCTTGCCGGAATATTTGCTCCCCGTATAACTTTTTATTAACTATCTGTTCAAATTTATATATATCTGCTAAATTTTTTTTTCTGTTTATTCAATTTTTTCCCTATTTGTTCAAAATTTTTCCTATATGCTCGAAAAAATATCCTTATTTGTTCAAAATTTTCAAATTATATTTTTTATCTTTTAAATTTTGTAACTATTTTTTCAATTTTTTGCTCTTATCTATTTAAATTTATATTTATTTGTTCAAAATTTTCAGCTATCTGCTACAATTTTTCAATTACATTTTTTATCTGTTCAATTTTGTAACTATCTATTAAAATTCACTAAACTTATTTTTTTTATCTGTTGAACTTTGCTAAACATGTTTCCCTTACTTGTTGAAATTTATCATCATCATCATCAACAATAACAAAACAACCTATCTGTCCTTCACTTTCTTTCGAACCAAACAAAAAGAAATGAAATCTTATCAACAACAACAACAATAATAAAACAATATATCTATTCAAAAATTTCAAAAAAAAAAAAAAAAAAAAAAAACAAAACAAAATAACCAGATCAATTTTTTAAAGATATTTACCCATGAACTTAACACATGAGGTAAAGGATCTCAATCTCTCGAGACAAAGGCCAAGTGATCCATTTCAACTGCATCCGTATTAGAATCGAGAGAAAGTAGGGCATCAATGGTGGTTAATCTGCTACAAAAATGCCTTAAATCAAAGAGAACCGTCATTACTAAGCTTTCTTCTGCACATTTATTTTCCAAATCGGAACCATAGAGTCTGAACAACACTGAATCATGAAATCAAGAAACCTTCTTCGATTACTGGACTTCTGAAGAAGACAAGCCTCCATGAGAGACTTTTCGCCTTACGATGCTCAATATCATTGCTTTTGATCTCTTAACACTACTTTCAAAATTAAAAGAGCTCACATGTAGCAATTGAGCCCTTTAAAGCTTTTGGTAAATGTATTTGAACCCTTTACTTTATTTTGGAAATCTTTGGTGTTGTTGTACCTTAGTTTTGGAGGTGTAAAAATTGATTTAAACTTGTTGGGATTGCTCGTTCATGCTCGTTCGTGTTGAAAAGTTGTTTGGAAACTTGAAAATCATGTTCTGGGGTCAAAACCGGTCTTGGTGGTGTCGACACCTTCTCTTTGGTTTGCCACAAGGGTTGACACCAAAGCTGGGAAGGGTCAACCCTTGTTCTAAATTTGTTCACTGCATTTTGGTGTCAACACCAGCCCTTGTGGTGTCGACACCTTCTCTTTTTGGTTGGCCGCAAGGGTCGACACCAATCTGTGGAAGGGTCAACCCTTGTTCTGAAATTACTCACTGCATTTTGGTGTCGACACCAGCCTTGGGAAGGGTCGACACCTGCAGTGCAGTCACACTTGGTGTTCCAAATTTCTTCTTGGGTGTCGACACCTGTGTTGTGAAGGGTCGACACCTGTGACTTTTTCCCAGATTTTTCTCACAGTTTGGACCTACTTTTTGGGGATATTTTGACTAGATATTTTGAGTTAACTTTGGGCCTTATATCTTTTGACCTAGTACTATATAAAGGCCCTCACTTGACCTTTTCTCTCACTTTTTCTTCCATTTCCTCTCTCTAAACCGTGAAACACCTTCTCTCTCTCTCAAAAGGCACTTTTCACTCAAAGATCCTTAGATCTACTTGTTTGAAGACCTCTACTCACCTTGCTTCTTTGAGATAAAGTGTAGAGCTTGGCTTGGACTGCATTTCCATCCAAAAATCTTGGGATTTGGAGCATTTCGAAATTCTTCATCTTCTCCTTTTGGTCTCATCTTTTGAGGTATGGATAACTACTCATTTTTATGGTCTTTGACATAAACTTTTAGTCATTTTGGGATAATGTTGAAGTTGGGTAATTTTGGGTGTTAGGGTTTCTATTGTTTAAAGAGGGGTTTTGTTCTTTGGGCCATTACATGTGTATTTTGGGTCTCAAATGAGGTTATTGTTGATATTTGAGCCTTTTTGGTCAATGTTGAGAAAGAGGGAAGAAAGCCCTAATTTTTGTTATGAATTAATTTATATAATTAATTAGGGAATGTTATGGAAATATGAAATTGAGTTGGGAATAATGAAATTGGCTCATTATGTAGTAGAATGGTGGAGTTGGATTTAACAATCACTCACATTTGAGAATTGTTGATAATTTATCTGTTGATACATTTATTATCTGTTTAGAAATAACTGCTTTGGGCTATCGGTGGAGGATAGTCTTGATTGTTGTAGACACTGCATGATGATTAGGTGAATTAAAACTAATTAATTTGAGTATGTCATTGAGTATGACGGTTGGAATAATACAGCGAATATGCGTATTGATTGGTCATTGTATATGATAAGTATTTGAATACATGGGTGCCGAGTCCCACGGATGAAATTTCTGTGAAATGGCAAATTTGAAAATATTAGACATGGGTGCCGAGTCCCGCGGATGAAATTTCCATAAAATGGCAATTCGAAAATATTTATACATGGGTGCCGAGTCCCGCGGATGGAATTTCCGTAAAATGGCAACTAGAAAATAATTATACATGGGTGCCGAATCCCGCGGATGCAATTTCCGTAAAATGGCAGTTTGAGGTATTGTTGGCATGAGATGTAGTCTCATTTAAGTTGTTTGGCCAGGTTCTGAGCCGTGTTTATAAGTTGAGAATTGGATAAGTAAAGGATTATAGAACTGGATTGTACTATATGTTAGTTTTTATCAGTTAAACATTTATCAAATGCTAATGTTTTAGTTATTGCCCATATTATGTTTAGTATATCTCTACTGGGCGTTGGCTCACTCTATATGGGACATTCTTTTCAGGTTCAGGTGATATGCCACCTCCCAGGACATAGCTTGAGAGGCTAGAGGCTGAAAGACCTTTTTGTGTTATCTTTTATGTAATACATGTATATCAAGCCATGGGCTTATTTTGTCTAAAGAGTTAGAACTCTACTTTTGTTAAATCCAAGTGTTGACTTGGAAAGTTGTAAGCCTATAGGGCATTTACTTTTGTTGTTAACATGTAATATCTTTTGTAAGAATACTCTGACGAATGGCATTATGTTTTACTCTCTCTTAAGTTTATGGATGTAATGAATACATGATTTATGGGTTTATTTTGAGGGCGTTACATCACAAATCTCAATTAACTTGTAATTCATGAAGAATTGTACAAATCATAAACATACATATGAGAAACAGAGAAATGTCGACATTGAAATAGATCTTAAAGGAATTAATCAAGAGCAAATTGAATTCATAGGTTTCACTTAGTTGAAAAAGGCTATGATTCTTCAAATACAATAGATCAAAATCGTAGGGTTTTGAGGTTGCCTCTGTATATCCATATAAGAGAGAAAATCTCTAGTGGTAATGATGTAAAGGAGACGAGTTGAATCTCCATAGTTTGATGCCGAACAAAGTCAAGAAGACTCTGGAACTCATCGCCATGATTCAGGAAAATAACATCAGATTCACCGGTGGTGACGAAGGGGAGAGAGAGAGAGAGAGAGAGAGAGAGAGAGAGAGATGAACCCTAGCTTTTGGAGGCTTTTAGCGGTGACACATAGACGATCTGACAACGGAGACGATCTAAGAATGACGTCGGTGGCGGAGGTCTGGTTCGATCACCAATCTCAGTTCTAGTTCACAGCTGTCGATGACGAAACCCTAGGAGAGATCGAGTGAGACCACAGCAGAAGAAGAAGCGGAGGGTGAAGTAGAGACACAGGCAGAAGCTGTTGGATTGAGTGGCCAAATAACCCTCTATATTTTATTTATTAAGTTGTTCACATATATAATTTTATAATTTATTATTATATTTGATTAACATTTGGTTGTTTAGTTTTTTTTTCTTTTATTTACAGAAAAGATAATGGAAGGGATTGACCAAGTTGACTAAGTAGTTTGATTTGGTCAAACCACTATTAAGTGTTCTCCTACTTAATATGAGATATGTATGTGGATGGGGGTAGTGTGGTTATTATCTCCTAATAAAAGGAGTTGTTATAATATGGATAAATAGTTAAAGATTTGGGTGAGTGAAACAACCCCCATAATCTGAGGCCCATAATCTTAGGCAATATGTTTTCTAACGTGTATACAGATATGGGTGTGTGAAACAACCCCTATAATCTGATTTTTAGGAAGACAGTTTCTAACGTATACTTTTGTATACTTGTATATATGTGATTCCCAACCATGAAAAAAATATACACTGCAACCCAAACACAATATTTACAATATCTCTCAATTATCTATTACTTTTGCACTCCTTTTATTTTTCCAGGTATCAATTCAATTTTTGTTGTTGCTGCTGAACATCACGGTGCCATTACAATTTAAGAATTCCGGCGTGGCTTCATTTGTTAACTATCACTGGTATCAGAGCAACCGAAAGTTGAAGCCTATTGCCGAAGCCCATAAGATTTCTTTAATTGGCCATAGACAAGCAGCAACAATTCCATCAGTGTTGACTTTGCAAACAACCAACATTGCATATTGTTCCTTGTGTGGGTCCATGCAAAGTTTTCCATCATTAACATACCAATTAGTGCTGGTATCATTAGTGCTGCTTGGATTCAACACCTTCAAGCATTGTCCATTTATTTTTTTGGAGATCAAGATAGTGGGAGCAATTCTGGCAAAGCAGTGTCGCCAAGGAGATTCAGTATACAACAATATTTTTGTGCGCGTTTATGGTCAGTCTATTTGAACTTATAATTAATTGATAATTTATATTATGGCTAGTGAAGTAGTCAATCAAGAACTCAGTAAAACTGAAAAATTGAATGGCACTAATTTTTCTACTTGGAAACGTCGTATCCATCACATTCTTTTCCAAGACAAGGTTAAGTATGTAATTGATATTGATGTACCAGATCCACCTCCTGAAAATTGTAGTGCTGCCAATGGGAGAATGTATGAAAAATTTATTCAAGATGATAAGATTGCTAGAGACATCATGCTCAATTTCATGGAACCAGATATTGAAATTTTATTTGAAGATCATGTGCATGCTAAACCCATGTTTGATGCTGTTAATGATGCTTATCGCGCTTCATCTGAATCATATGTTCAATTGTTAATTGAAAGATTTAATGGGACTTCAATGAAGGAAGATGGGAGTGTAATTGAACATGTCAATAAATTATCTGTCATTGCTAAAGAACTAGCGGCTTTAGGGAACCCTATTCCTAATCGGATGCAAGTGTCCACAATTTTACATAGTTTACCTGATTCTTGGGAGCCTATCGTTGTTGCTCTTAATTTGTCTTCAACTTTTGTGACCATGAAAAATTTACCTATTTTATTAGGAGTAGAGGCTGAAAGGAGCCAAAAAGAAAACCACTAAATATTTTTTAACCGTTACCTCTGCTGGTCCATCTGAGCCATCACAATTTGAAAAGAAAAAATTCTCCGCTTTTTCCTCAAAAGCTTCGAATTTTGGAAAGAAATCTTTTTCTAAGAATTTTAAAGGAAAAGGTAAAAAGTTTAAAACTAGTGGCAATAATAATAGTGGCTATAACAAATGCAACACAGGAGTCTGTTTTAATTGTGGAAACCTGGACATCATCAAGTTGATTGTCGTGTGAATAAAAATAAGAAGAAGCCTTATTCTGGAAGCTCCAAAGATATTCTTTGTGTTGTGACCGAATCTCTTTTGGCTGATTCTGACATTGGAGCTTGGTGGGTGGATTCTACTTCTTCTCGCCATGTGGCAAAGACTCGAAAGTCTTTTGTGGAGTTAAGAGAGGTGAAAACCTGTGATTATCGAATATACATGGGAAATAACAATTACTGTGATGTTGTTGGTATTGGAACTGTAAAGATCATGATACTGGGCAAAGAAACCTCTACTTGACTGATCTATTATATTCAGCCATCATGAGGTGTAACCTTATCTCAGTCCCTCATTTGGATGAAAAGGGTTTTGAGGTGTGCTTTCATTCTGGAAAAGTGTCTATTGGAAAACATGGTAGGATTCTTATGTGGGGTAGTAAGGTTGATGGTTTGTATCGCTTGAACGTGGTTTCTAGTGTTAACAATAATGCATTTGCTAGTTCTTCTGCTTGTATTGATTCTTTTTTGTATGTTGATGATCCTTATATTTGGCATTTAAGATTAGGACATATAAACAAAAATAAAATGAAAAGGATGATAAATATGGAATTAATTTCCAAAATAAATATAGATTTATCTATTTGTGAATCATGTTTATCTGGAAAAATGACTAAATTACCTTTCCCTAAAGGACAAAGAGCAAGCGAATTATTAGCTATAATACATCCAGATGTTTGTGGACCATTAAATATTAAAACACATAGAGGCATGGAGTATTTTGTAACATTTATTGATGATTACTCTAGACATGTTTATTTATATTTAATGCGTAAAAAATTTGAAGTATTTGAAAATTTTCAAGAATATAAAAAGGAAGTTGAAAAAAAATTAGGAAGAGACATTAAAATGTTTAGGTCTGATCGGGATGGTAAATATATATCAAATTTATTTGGTGAATTTTTTAAAGATAATGGAATTATACATCAAACCACTATGAGTTATACACCACAACAAAATGGCGTTGCCGAACGCCACGACAGAACATTATTAGATATGGTTAGATCCATGTTAAATCATTTTTCACTTGGATGAGAATTTTGGGGGGAAGCTATTGTTACTGTAGTGTATTTATTAAATTTAGTTCATACAAAAATTATTGATAAAACTCCACATGAATTATGGACTGGTTGAAAGCCTATTTTGGATAACTTAAAAGTTTCTGGTTCTTCTACTCATATATTAATTCCAGCTCAACAAAGAGACAAACTAGATAGTACAACTATCAAAGGAATTTTTATAGGATATCCTAAAAATTCATAAGGTTATAGATTTGCTATTCATCATAGTGATGGTACAATTAGTGTAATGGAAAGTAGAGATGCAAGATTTTTAGAAGAGGAAATTAACACAAGAAATCCTACAAAGCTAGTAGAATTATTTGAGATTCCTAGAGGAAAAGAAATTTTAAATGATAATGATATTAGAACACCTAATATAGAAATTATTTCAAAACCAATGGAAACATTTCATGATACTATTGGAAAAATTCAAAGAGAAAGAAATCCATCCACTAGGTTAAAAGACTATCTTACATTTATTAGTGAAGAAAATAATGATGATCCTTTAACCGTCAAAGAAGCTTTATCATCCCCTGATTCGAACAAATGGGTAGAAGCAATTGAAGATGAATTAGATTCTATAATTAAAAATAATGTGTGCGAATTAGTGGATTTATTGAAAGATAGAAAACCAATCGGGAATAAATGGATTTTAAAAAGAAAATATAAATCTAATGGTACTATTGATAAATATAAGGCAAGATTAGTGGCTAAAGGTTTCACACAAAAACCAGGAATAGACTATGAGGAAACATATTTCCGGTTGCTAAGTTCACTTGAATAAGGATTTTAATGTCAATTGTAGCTTCATTAGATTTAGAATTATTTTAAATGGATGTTAAAACGACATTTTTGAATGGAGAATTAAAACAAGAAATTTATATGGTACAACCAAATGGTTATAAAGTTGAAGGCGAAGAACATAAAGTGTACAAACTTAAGAAATCATTATATGGACTTAAACAATCATCTAGAGAGTGGTATTACACTTTCCATAATGCTATAACTACATACGGATTTAAAGAAAATGAATATGATCATTGTGTATATTATTGGAATAGTGGGAGTAATTTTATTATTTTATCTTTGTATGTGGATGATATTTTAATTGCTAGTAATAATATTGCATCGATTGAAGAGATTAAGAATTTTCTAAATAGTCAATTTGAAATGAAAGACATGGGTGAGGCATCCTTTGTATTAGGAATACAAATAATTAGAGATAGAAAATCAAAGACATTAAAATTATCTCAAGAACAATATTGTGAAATTTTTTGGAAAAGATTTAATATGGAAAGTTCAAATCCCATTGATTCACCTATCCATAAGCAAACAATCTTATCAAAAAAAAAAAAAAAAAAAATGTGCCCAAAAAGTGAAGAAGAAAAACAAAATATTGAAAATAAGCCTTTTGCTCAAGCTGTTGGAAGTATTATGTATGCAATGTTATGTACTAGGCCTGATCTTAGTTATGTTATAAGTGTGGTTAGTAGATACTAAAGTAATCTCGAAGATTGCATTGGGCAGTTGTTAAAAGAATTTTAAGATATATTCAAGGCACTAAGATTACAAACTAACCTATCAATGTAATAATGAAAATTTAGAAGTCATTGGTTATTCAGATGCTGATTTTTCTATAGACATTGATGATGGAAAATCCACATCAGGTTATGTATTCCTCTTAGGTGGCGGTTCAATTTCATGGTGTAGTAGAAAACAATCATGTGTGGCTAAAAGTACAATGGAAGCTGAATACATGGCATGTAGTTGTTGGAAATGGTTATAAAATTCTAGGTAAAATCAAAATTTTTTCCTACGTTTGGTCTATTTTTTAGGTGGGCCCCATGTGTCGATTTTCGTGGGTCAAAGTGGTAACGCATTCTATGCCGCGTTGTGATTCACGTGGCATATTTGGTTGCTCAAAATTATTACCGAGTGAATAGGAAATTGAAGCCAAAGTATGCTCCATGGAAATGGAGTTTTGGTGTAAAATCCTTAAAGGTATTGAATAAGGCTTGTCCCATATTGATTTAGTGGGAAGTTTTGAATGGGTTTATAAGGTATGGGTTTGGTACTTGGGGTGTGCCCCAAGGGGTACCCAAGTGTTTTAGAGGGAGAGGTTATGGGCAAAATGGGTTAGACCCATTGGACCCAAAAATCACCACATGCGCGCCGCTGCCATCTGGGCGGGCTGGGCCTAGGCCTGGGCGCGGGTGTGTGGTTAGGTTGGGCTTGTTCGACCCAATACTAATCTTTTTGGGCCAAAAATATTTGAATTTAATTTTATTTTGTATAAAATAAAATCTAGAATTCAAATTAAACTGGAAATAAACTGGTTTGGTTTTACTGTACATCCAAACAGGGCCCTTCCTGAAATAAACTAGTCTGGGTTTTACTGTACATCCAAACAGGGCCCTTCCCGTTTTTGTATCTGTTTAAATTATGAACCCAACAGATTCAAATCTGTTTGAATTCAAAACCAACAGGTTTCATACCTGTTCAATTCAAAACCAGCAGCCACCTTTACATCTATAAATAGACTAGCCTCCCATTTGGATTTTACTCCAATTTTCGTACTCCATCCTCTGCTATAAATCTCTGCATTTTGCTACATTTAATTTCTGAAAGAAAGTGTGTAAACACTTAGTGTGTTCGATGAACGAATAAATTGTAGTGCTGCTTTTATTCGTTGATAGATTATTTCATCCTGGGAGATAGACGTCCAAATTCTGAAAGCACCGAGGAGAGGACGAATCTGTCTTAAGGACACAATGTTAAACACTGGACTTGATCAAATAATTATTCAAAGAAATTAATCAAGTAAATTATTTAATTTATTATTCTGTTTTGTTTGTTTATTTAATCAGATTTTAATTTTGTTTTTGTAACAAAATAAAATCTGTTTTTATTTATTTATTTTTATTTCGAGTTTGATTTTTATAATCAAACAAAATTCTCTCATTTCCTTTATTTCTTTTTATTTTGGTTGTTGTTTAGTACACAACAGAATTTAATTTATTTAAATATAGTGAAGATTGTCAAACAGTAGTAATGCAACTTCAGAAGCTGTTTGGATTAAGAGATTTCTTTATGATTTAAAAATAAAAGAAATATCCAAGAAGCCCATAGCTATAATGTGTGACAACCAAGCTTCTATAAATACCATGAAAAATGGTGAGATTGGCTTAAGAGGATAACACATAGATCGTCAATACCATTATGTTGTTAATATGTTTCAAAAAAATGAGACTGTTATACATTATATTTATTCTAAAGAAATGATTGCAAATCCCCTAACAAAAGCTATTGCAGCAAATGATTTTAGAAAACATGTGAATGCGATGGGGATTAAAAATGATTGAGAATATCTCGGTCTATTGGCCAAGTGGGAGATGTTGGATTGAGTGGCCAAATAGCCGTCAATATTTTATTTATTAATTTGTTCATATATATAATGTTTTAATTTATTATTATATTTGATTAACATTTGGTTGTTTAGTTTTTTTTTTCTTTTATTTACAGAAAGGATAATGGGTGTGTTTGACCAAGTTGACTAAGTAGTTTGATTTGGTTAAACCACTATTAAGTGTTCTCCCACTTAATATGAGATATGTATATGGATGGGGGTAGTGTGGTTATTATCTCCTAATAAAAAGGAGTTGTTATAATATGGATAAATGGTTACAAATTTGGGTGAGTGAAACAACCCCCATAATTTGAGGGAATCTGTTTTATAACGTGTATACAGATATGGGTGTGTGAAACAACCCCCACAATCTGGTTTTTAGGAAGACAGTTTCTAACGTATACTTTTGTATACTTATATATATATATATATGTGATTCCCAACCATGAAAAAAACATACACTGCAACCCAAGCACAATATTTACAATATCTCTCCATTATCTATTACTTTTGCACACCTTTTATTTTTCCAGATATCAATTCAATTTTTGCTGTTGTTGCTGAACATCATGTTGCCATTACAATTCAAGAATTCTGGTATGGCGTCATTTGTCAACTATCAGAAGCGACAGGTGAGGTAGATGCGCGGATGAAGTGGAGGTTGAGGGGTGGACAACGGTTATCAGTGCGACGGAGTGACGAAACGGAGAGTAGATGTAACAACCCTCGTACTGATTACTGTTAAACTGAACTGATAATGACTGATAAGTGAAGTAACTAAAGTACCGAATTGACTGATTGAAATCGAAACTGAAATTGAATAAGTTTACCTATTATATTGCATTTCTATCTGTTTGATTGATTGATTATCTGTTTGAATTCATGTGTTTAAACTGCTAATTGAAGGCCTTATCGGCGGCCGAATTAGAAACCGTTTAGTGTTTTGGGATCAGTAAAATATTTGTGATTTAGTGGTATAATTATCTGAAAATTGATTAGGAATGATTAAAGTAGATTAAATATTGATTAATTGAAGAGTTTGGTTTATTTACCAAATTGCCATGGTGAGTGGAGCTTTGTTTATTCAATTATATTGAGCCTTATACACCTTATACACTTAGAGAAAACTTTTCCTCAGCCAAGAACTGAGAGTTCCACCGATTCTAGAGAGAGGGAAATTGAGGGAGTTGAATTCATCTTGTGGATTGCTTGGGAATTGAAAGATTTGAGACATAGGTTGCTAAATTGAACTCCTAGACAAGGAATTGGGACTTAGGTAAGTGAATTCATCTTCTTCTTGTTGTCTTTGAACTTCATTCTTGCATGATTTATGCTCAATTGTAGAATTAAGCCATGTTTGAGTGCAAATGGGTTGATTCATGCTAGAATTCATGCATGCATGGCCATTTTGGTGTATTTTGGAGTTGATTTCATGTTGAATTGTACATGCAAGCTCATGTTTGTATTATAGTCCATGCTTTCACTTTGTTTTGAAATATTGGAGCTCATTTGAGCTGGTTTGGAAGCTTGAAATTGTTTAAAGTGCATGCATGTCATATTTGCGTGATATTCATGAAATTGGTTTCAAATTGAGTTTAATTGAAACACCCTTGGGCCTTGATTTCTTAAATTGAGCTTTAAAACGTGTTATTCTATGTGTTTGAAAGAGTTTTCTAAAAAATGGGCCCAAGAGGATCGAGTTGGGAGCATCAAACTTGAGTTTTGAACTTGGAACACAAACCTGGATTTTCCAGATTTTTGATGTCCGCTCGAGCGGGGAATTCATGCTCCCAGCATTTTCTTCGACTTGTTTTACAGTCCGCTCGAGCGTAGTATTTCACACTCGAGCGGAGAAATCGCACATCCAGCATCTTGCACCATTCATCAGTCCGCTCGAGCGGTGGAATGTACGCTCGAGCGGGGACCTTTGTTTGCTTGTCCGCCGAAAGGGAAACTCAAGGCCGGCGGAGACCCTGCTTCACCGAAATTTCAAATTGTTTTCTGTGCACATTTTTGCATCCTCATCCCATCCTAGGCATTCTTAGGCCTAGTTTAAGGCATCTTAATGAGGATTTAGACATAGAACCACACCGAGGGAATTTAGGGATTTAATTATCATCCTTTCATCGTGAACTTAGTGTGTGTTCTATTTGTTAACCTGCTTAGGGTTGGTTCTCTGGACGCCATCTAGTCGCTATTAGCCAATCTCTGTGAGTAACAATTGTGTAAAGATATGTTCAAAATGGTTATCTTTGAATCTTGAATCAATTGTTATCGAATCGATATTGTTTATCTTGAATGAATGTATGTCTCTGTATTCTCGTATCAGGCATCCTTAGCATTGACTGTTACTGTTACAGAGCTCTGTCGGTTCCCTTGTGGAACCATACTGTTTACTGACTGATGGCCATCATTACTGTTGGGTCTGTTAAGACCCGGTCCTTTTGGACCTACTGTTTATAGGCTAATGGATGTACCACATATGACTGATTGACTGAAATACTGTTTAATGAACTGATTTCATTACTGTAAGGACATTCATTCATAACCTCTTTACACGTTATGTTATTCACTGGGCTTTAGCTCACTGTTTATATATATATGTAGGTTCTCGTGACGGCATCGAGCTAGGAGCGTGGGTTGGTCCCCAGTTTTGTCAAGCCAGCCTATGTGCCTCACTGCGAGGTTCCGAGTTCCCATGCTATGGCTTGGGGTGTTTTTGTGTCCCCATCGGTCTCCGTCTTGCTTTTGTATAGATCTCTTTGTTATACCGCATCGCTGCCTAGAGATTTGATCCTCAGATCGACCGATCAGAAATGATTGTATAAACTGTACTGTTCTAAACTGTATGAATGCATGAAAAAATGTTTTTGGCATACAGATTTTCACAGCTCAATGGGCACTAGTTATTTATCAGATATTTCCGCCAGTTCTCAGACTGCTTAATCAGACATCGTTTCAAGAGGGCCTTCGGTAATCTCGGATTCTTGACATCGCTGCCATGCTAAACCCATAGGGCCGGGTTTGGGTCGTGACAAAGTGGTATCAGAGCGATACTTAACGACGAGTTATACCGCACACACGTGTCCAAATGAGCTATAGGGTGTCCTAGAAAAGTAATTAGGGCATCTCATGATCTTGAAAAGTGTGCGCTTATGACTGACCGCTCATATGTTAAAATGTTGAACTGTTTAATTGTATAACTGCTTATAATGATAACTGTTATAACTGCTTATAGTGAAATGGATAATGCAAATGAACCTGAATCATCATCCTCTGAGGCCAGAATGGCCAGACTTGAACAAATGATGGGCCTGATAATTGAAAGACTAGATCAACAACCGAACCAACAGCCCCAACCACCTCCTCCTCCTCCTCCGGTGCAACCGGAACAGAATGTGAATGCTAATGAGGTGGACATCATTGCACTGACCCATAAGTTTAGCAAGATGAAACCGCCGTCCTTTCAGGGAGGCTTAGAACCGCTAAAGGCTGAAGCTTGGGTGCTTGAAACAGAAAAGTTGTTTGAAATGTTTCCGTGCTCTGAAGCCAATAAAGTATTGTTAGCGACCTTCACCCTTCAGGAAGAAGCAAGAAGGTGGTGGATGTTGACCCATGACGCGAATACTATTGTGACTTGGACTCAGTTCAAGGAGTCCTTCTTTGAAAAGTATTTTCCCAAAGGCATCGTGACGTAAAAGTAACGAGTTTGAACAATCGAGACAGGCAAAACGCTCAAGGTTTAGTATGAGAAGAAATTCACTGAACTTGCTAGATATGCACCACATATGGTGGATACCGAATATAAGAAGGCCAGAAGGTTTGAAGGAGGCCTTAGTGTCGCTATAATCGACAGATAAGTGTCTTGAAGTTATCGACTTTTGTGGGTGTTCTCGACGCATTGATGGCCGAGACGAATATTGCAAAGAAGGAAACAATCAAACACCAACAAGCGAGTGGCAAGGTAAAAGGCAGGGTTTTAAATTTAAGAAAGGCAAGCATAACCCAGCAACCAAGAAACAAAATACGGGGTCGACGACTAGCCCCAGCCAAGGGAGTGGGTTTACTCCACCCTGCTCTGTATGTGGCAATAAGCACAAAGGGGTTTGCTACCAGATTTCTGGAGCTTGTTTCAGGTGTGGCAAGGTGGGCCACAGAATTAAAGATTGCCCTCCGCCTGCAAGCTAGTAGTAAAGTCAAGACTTAGCAAAGATCACCGCAACACCAAAACCGAACCCCAAAGCTACCGGAAAGAGCCTATGAGGCGTAGGCCGAGTGTTCGCCTAGTGCCGGAGACGGCAAAACACCGAGATCAAGTTGTCGTATCCTCTCTATCTGTGCTCAAAACGCATATGTATTGATTGATTCGGTCTACACATTCGTATGTATCGCATGTTTTTCGCGTAAATTGAATAGACCCTTAGAACCCATGAACTATCTCATAGTCAGATTATCACTGTTGGGGATCCATGACATGTGCATATATGTATCCTGCCTGTGAGATTATTGTTGGGGATATGCATCTATTTATTGATTTACTGCCATTGAATATTGATCACTTTGATGTAATATTGGGGATGGATTGGTTACAAAAATATCATGCCACTATAGACTGTGTAACGAAACAAGTAGTTTTCCGTCCACCGGGTTTGCCTGAATTTGTGTTTAATGGGAGTGGAGTAATACCTCCTCCGTATCTGATTTCTTCTGTGAAAGCTGTCAAATTGATTAGAAAGGGGTGTAAAGGATATCTGTGTTCCGTACTGGCTGTATCTGCTGATAATGATAGTGTTAAAACTGATGTGAATTGTATTCCTGTAGTCAGAGAATTCTCAGATGTATTTCCAGACGATTTGCCAGGGGATTTGATTGACAGGGACATTGAGTTTACTGTGGATGTAATTCCGGGTACACAACCAATATCTAAAGCCCCTTACAGAATGGCTCCAACTGAACTGAAGGAATTGAAAGTACAATTGCAGGAGCTGTTAGACAAGAAGTTTATCAGACCCAGTACTTCGCCGTGGGGTGCACCAGTTTTGTTTGTAAAGAAGAAAGATGGCTCACTGAGACTGTGCATTGATTACATGAATCGAACAAGGTAATCAGAAGAATAAATATCCATTACGCGTATTGATGATTTATTTGACCGATTCTGGTGCACAAGTGTTTTCCAAGATTGATCTTAGATCGGTATCATCAATCGAAAGTCAAACCGAAGACATTGATAAAACCGCTTTAACGAGGTATGGCCATTATGAATTTTTAGTTATGCCGTCGAGTTACGTAATGCCCTCACGATTTATGGACCTCATGAACAGAATTTTTAAACCATACCTCGATGATTTTATTGTGGTATTCATTGATAACATCCTGATTTATTCTAAGACTAGAGAAGAACATGAACACCATCTGAGACTAGCCCTGCAAACCTTAAGAGAACAGAAACTGTATGCTAAATTGTCTAAATGTGAATTTTGGCTTGATCATGTGATGTTTTTGGGGCATGTTGTTAGCAAAGATGGAATTTCCGTTGACCCGCAGAAAATTGAAGCTGTAGTGAACTGGCCTAGACCAACCAATGTGACTGAAGTCCGAAGCTTTTTGGGATTGGCTGGATATTATAGAAGGTTTGTCAAAGACTTTTCCAAGATTGCCTTACCACTGACTCAGTTGACATAGAAGGGGATATCATTTGACTGGACTGACCAAAGGGAATCAGCATTTCAAGAATTGAAAACCCGACTTGTGACGGCACCGATTCTGACTCTACCTTCAGGTACGGATGGTTATACTGTATTTAGTGATGCTTCTCATAAGGGTTTGAGGTGTGTTTTAATGCAGAATGGGAGAGTTATTGCTTATGCTTCCCGACAGTTGAGACCACATGAAAAGAACTACCCGATCCATGACTTAGAACTTGCTGCAGTAGTGTTTGCACTGAAAATTTGGCATCACTATTTGTATGGAGCAACATGTGAAGTGTATACTGACCACAAGAGCCTGAAGTACTTTTTCACTCAGAAAGAACTGAATATGAGACAGCGGAGATGGCTTGAATTGATAAAAGATTATGACCTACAGATTTTGTACCATCCGGGAAAAGCTAACATCAAGCTGCGATGCATTGAGCCGAAAGTCAATTGCCAACTTAGCCTGTTTGTTGACTGGACAGAAGGGATTGCTTCATGATCTGGAAAAGTCTGAAATTGAAATTGTTTTGAGAGAACAAGGCGGAACCTTAGCTGCTATTTATGCTCAACCAGCATTGATTGAGGAAATTAAAGAAAAACAACAACTGGATGATTTCTTGAAAAAGGTTATTGAAGAAAGGGATTCAAAACCGAGACCGGGGTTCAAATTTGACAACGATGTTTTGAAATTTCAAGAAAGACTGTGTGTACCAAATGACATTGAATTGAAAAGAAGAGTTCTGCAAGAAGGCAACAGTTCGAAGTTTTCGATTCACCCAGGGAATACGAAAATGTACCAAGATCTCAAATGCATTTCGTGGCGTGAATGAAGAAGGAAATTGCCGACTTTGTGTCCAAATGCCTTCACTGCCAACAAGTCAAAGCTGAACATCAACGACCCGCGGGATTACTGCAACCCTTACCCATACCAGAGTGGAAATGGGAGCATATCACGATGGATTTTATTGTTGGATTACCTCGCTCCAGAAAAGGTATGGACTCTATTTGGGTTATTGTGGATAGATTGACTAAATCTGCACACTTCCTACCTGTCAAGACAATTTATAATGCAGACAAATTGGCCGCTATCTATATTGACGAAATTGTGAGATTGCATGGAGTGCCTGTGTCTATTGTTTCTGACAGCGATTCGAAGTTTACATCGAGGTTCTAGCAAAGCCTACAGACTGCATTGGGTACTGAATTGAGGCTAAGTAGTGCCTATCATCCTCAGACAGATGGCCAGTCAGAAAGGACCATCCAGACTTTAGAGGATCTACTGAGAATGTGTGTCCTTGATTTTCAGGGAAACTGGGAAAGTCATTTGCCGTTGGCTGAATTCGCCTACAACAACAGCTACCATTCGAGTATTGGAATGGCGCCTTTCGAGGCATTGTATGGCAGAAAATGTAGATCTCCAATTTGCTGGGCAGAAGTTGGAGATGGGCCATTGCTTGGGCCCGAAATTGTGTATGAAACGACTGAAAAGATAAGACTGATACAACAGAGACTGAAAACTGCACAGAGTAGACAGAAGAATTATACAGATATTAGAAGACGAGACCGAGAATATGAAGTGGGTGATCACGTGTTTGTGAAAGTGACACCAATGAAAGGCCAGACTCACTTTGGAGTCAAAGGCAAATTAGCGCCGAGGTATGTCGGACCGTATCAGATCATTGAGAAAATCAATTCGGTGGCGTATCAAGTTGCGCTTTCTCCTGAAATGGAGCATATGCATAACGTCTTCCACATATCTATGTTGAGAGATTATCTCCGGGATCCATTCCATGTGATTGAGCCTACTCGTATCGTGTTGAGTGATGACTACACTTACGAGGAACGGCCTATACAGATTGTAAACCGACGGATCAAGAAACTGAGAAACAAAGAGATCCCACTAGTGAAAGTTGATTGGCAGAACCATGGTGGTGTGTATGCCACTTGGGAAAGGGAAGATGACATGGCTAAAAGATATCCTGATTTGTTTCCACTGGATCCTGTTTTCTTCCAGACTGAAGGTAACTCGAGTTTAGAGGACTAAACTCCTTATAAGGAGGGGAGACTGTAACAACCCTCGTACTGATTACTATTAAACTGAACTGATAATGACTGATAAGTGAAGTAACTAAAGTACCGAATTGACTGATTAAAATCGAAACTGAAATTGAATAAGTTTACCTATTATATTGCATTTCTATCTGTTTGATTGATTGATTATCTGTTTGAATTCATGTGTTTAAACTGCTAATTGAAGGCCTTATCGGCGGCCGAATTAGAAACCGTTTAGTGTTTTGGGATCAGTAAAATATTTGTGATTTAGTGGTATAATTATCTGAAAATTGATTAGGAATGATTAAAGTAGATTAAATATTGATTAATTGAAGAGTTTGGTTTATTTACCAAATTGCCATGGTGAGTGGAGCTTTGTTTATTCAATTATATTGAGCCTTATACACCTTATACACTTAGAGAAAACTTTTCCTCAGCCAAGAACTGAGAGTTCCACCGATTCTAGAGAGAGGGAAATTGAGGGAGTTGAATTCATCTTGTGGATTGCTTGGGAATTGAAAGATTTGAGACATAGGTTGCTAAATTGAACTCCTAGACAAGGAATTGGGACTTAGGTAAGTGAATTCATCTTCTTCTTGTTGTCTTTGAACTTCATTCTTGCATGATTCATGCTCAATTGTAGAATTAAGCCATGTTTGAGTGCAAATGGGTTGATTCATGCTAGAATTCATGCATGCATGGCCATTTTGGTGTATTTTGGAGTTGATTTCATGTTGAATTGTACATGCAAGCTCATGTTTGTATTATAGTCCATGCTTTCACTTTGTTTTGAAATATTGGAGCTCATTTGAGCTAGTTTGGAAGCTTGAAATTGTTTAAAGTGCATGCATGTCATATTTGCGTGATATTCATGAAATTGGTTTCAAATTGAGTTTAATTGAAACACCCTTGGGCCTTGATTTCTTAAATTGAGCTTTAAAACGTGTTATTTTATGTGTTTGAAAGAGTTTTCTAAAAAATGGGCCCAAGAGGATCGAGTTGGGAGCATCAAACTTGAGTTTTGAACTTGGAACACAAACCTGGATTTTCCAGATTTTTGATGTCCGGCGAAGTGGAAGTGCCGCCGAAAGGGAATTCATGCTCTCAGCATTTTCTTCGACTTGTTTTACAGTCCGCTCGAGCGTAGTGTTTCACGCTCGAGCGGAGAAATCGCACATCCAGCATCTTGCACCATTCATCAGTCCGCTCGAGCGGGGACCTTTGTTTGCTTGTCCGCTCGAGCGGGGAAACCTGCGCTCGAGCGGAGACCCTGTTTCACTGGAAATTCTGAAATTGTTTTCTGTGCACATTTTTGCATCCTCATCCCATCCTAGGCATTCTTAGGCCTAGTTTAAGGCATCTTAATGAGGATTTAGACATAGAACTACACAGAGGGAATTTAGGGATTTAATTATCATCCTTTCGACTGTGAACTTAGTGTGTGTTCTATTTGTTAACTGTTTAGGGTTGGTTTCTCGGGACGCCATTTAGTCGCTATTAGCCAATCTCGTGAGTAACAATTGTGTAAAGATATGTTCAAAATGGTTATCTTTGAATCTTGAATCAATTGTTTATCGAATCGATATTGTTTATGAATGAATGTATGTCTCAGTATTCTCAATCAGACAGGCATCCTTAGCATTGATCGTTACTATTACAGCTCTGTCGGTTCCTTTGTGGAACCGTCTTGCTTACTACCGATGGCCATCATTACCTTTGTTGGACCTCTTGTTTATAGGCTAATGGATGTACCACATATGACCGATTGATCGAAATCTTGAAAGATCAAATCTTGTTTAATGAACTGATTTCATTCTTGAAGGACATTCATTCATAACCTCTTTACGCATTATGTTATTCACGGGCTTTAGCTCACTGTTTATATATATATGTAGGTTCTCAGCCTGCATCGAGCTAGGAGCGTGGGTTGGTCCCCAGTTTTGTCAAGCCAGCCTATGTGCCTCACTGTGAGGTTCCGAGTTGCCATGCTATGACTTGGGGTGTTTTTGTGTCCCCATCGGTCTCCGTACTGTTTTGTATAGACTGTCTACTGTTATACCGTATTGTTGCCTAGAGATTCGATCCCTGTACTGACTGATTGTAAATGATTGTATAAACTGTACTGTTCTAAACTGTATGCATGCATGAAAAATATTTTTGGCATACAGATTTTCACAGCTCAATGGGCATTAGTTATTTACTGTATTGGCTTCCGCCAGGCCCTCAGACTGCTTAACTATATTATCGTTCAAGAGGCCTTGTAATCTCGGATTCTTGACATTCTGATGCTAAACCCATAGGGCCGGGTTTGGGTCGTGACAGTAGAGCGAGAGAGTAGACGGCTTGTAAGGGTTGTGAGGGTTTGGTTTGTGTATATAGCATATATATATAGACAGAGTATTTTGTTCATTTTATTTACGTTTGTCCTTATGAACAAAATATTTGAGCGGCTAGACTTCTAGTCAAACAAAATTAAAATTGAATTTACGGACCGAGTACACTATTTTTTATAGCTAAAATATGGAATAAAAGTTTAGAAAGTGTTTAAGAATAACTTTTTAATTTTTTTACGAAAATACATGCAAAAAGTAAAGGGGCATTTATACATAAATCTTAATTTATGAACTTATACTTCATTAAGTCTTAATTACGATTTTCTGGACCTTCAAGTTCATTAAATTTTTAATAGTTGAAATTGCTCTTAAAATGATTGTTGATTATCTATAAAGGAACATAATGATTTGACAATTATTTTGATTTTCAAAACTTTAAAATATCAACTTTCAAATTGAAAAAACTAAAAAAAAAATTATGTGCGAAAAAAAAAAAAAAAAAACTAGGTTGCATTTGGTAGAGTTTGTAAATATGATTTGAGACTATGAGTTGTATTTTGAGTTTGTGAGTTGTGGAATTATGATTTGAGTGTAGAAAATTTGTTTGGTTATGGTTTTTGAATAGAGTGTTGAATTGAGTATGAAATTGAGTTTTGAAAGTTCGATTTGACATGTGAGTAAGAAAATTTGTTTGGTTATGAGTTTTGGAAAGAATTGTTAAAACTTAATTCAAATTATTATAACTCATAACAAAACACACTACTTTCACACTATTGAAAATTCTGATCAACACTTATAACCAAACTCTTTTTAAAATTCAATTAAAAAAAATTATTATTAACAGAAAATAACATTAATCAATTTTTTAATTGAAAGTACTACAAAGAAATAATTTTTTTTTTCAAAATAAATATTCAAAAAATTTAAATTATAAATATTTAAAAAATTTTAAAAATTAAAATAAATATTCAAAAAATTTAAATCGTAAAAATTTTAATAATTTAAATATTCAAAAAATTTAAATAATTTAAAATGTTAATATTTTAAATTTAAAAATAACTCTACACTCAAATCGTAACCAAATACATAAAACAAAACTCAATTAAGAAATTATTTTTAAAACTCATAACCAAACACATAACTCGAAACTGCATACTACTTTCACAACTCTACACTCAAATCGTAACCAAATACATGACAAAAAAAATTAAAATATTTAAAAATATTTTTATAAAATAGAGTTTGAATTTATTTTTATAAAATATTTTAAAACTTAAAAAATTAAAATTATAATATTTTGAAATTAAAATATTTAAAAATATTCAAAAAATCGTAATATATTTTTATATATTAAAATATTTAAAAAATTAAAATATTGATTTGAATTGAGTTTTGAAAAGAATTTTGAATTATGTGTTTGGTCATGAGTTTTGAAAAGTAATGATTATGTTTTGAAATTGAATTTTGAGAAATGGATGTAGAATTATGATTTGAAAACTACAAACAAACAACGCACTCAAATTAATGGATGGAACTATATTTTGAGAGGCTTATTAAACGGAATTTTTTGAAAAAATTGAATTATTTATTTGTGCAAAACTGAAAATTTTGTGTTTATAAATGAGCATGATGATGGAACATTGATGTGCAAAACTGAAGAAAAAAATTTAAAAATGAAAAAACTGATAATATTCTTAGTTTTAAAAGTGGAAAAAAAAATGATAATGTTCTCAATTTTATTAGATAGTTGAATCAAACTAATAAGTAGAAGGACAAAAATATTTAATCACATCTTCTATTTTTTTTATCAGTTAATGAAACAATTATTCAAAACATTACCATTTAAAATTTATAATGTTCATTTTTAAAAATTGAAAAAAACTAATAATATTCTTAATTTTAGTAAATATAACTTATTAGTTCAAAAAATGTTCGATAAGACCTAAGTTATTATAATATTTGTAAATAAAACTTTTTGATGATTAACTCAAAAGTAAATAGGTAAATGTTTTTTGAATTTTTTTATATGATTTTTTTGTCTTCTTTAGTAATGCTTTTACATTAACATGCCAAATGAACTTTTGATCTAAATTTTTTAAATTAACAAAATAAAAAAAAATTATGCCATATAAAAAAAAAACACTAATAAAAATATCAATTAAAACACAAAACTTGAACGTTGATTCCATCACTTTTACCTCGTTAGTGCTTTCTCCTTTACCATTTTTCTCATTGAAAAATGCTAGAAATTCCAAGAAAATTATTAAATCTCTTACTAAATTTTCATATGGGTATAGGATAATATGAGTATAAATCCCATATCTGTATGAATGTTTAGTAAAAAATTTAATAATTTTTTTAAAGTTACTAGCATTGCTCTAAGTCCTTTTGTAGTAATATGCTTACCCAATGTCTATTTTATCCTACACCTTCACAACATTCGCCTCATCACAATTGGTCTCTCAGAAAATAAATGATAATTAAATGAGTGGTTGTGTAGTAAAAATTAAATGGGAGTGGCATGTATCCAATCAGAGATCAGACTAGACAATGCTATTGAGCGTGTGGGGGCTCACTACGGGTCCCGTTTTAATAATCTGAACCGTTCAATATGTTGAACTCATTGAGTACTATATGTCTATAAAAAATCATATTGATCGGATATCGATAGCTATCTGATCAAATCAGTTTTGTATAAAAAAAAATAGACGGTGAAAAAATTAATGATTGAAAAAAACTATTTTGATCACATAGCTATCGATATCCGATCAACGTGATTTTTTACAGGCATATAGGCCTTGCTTGGTTTAACTCTTAAAACACAATTTTTTAAAAAAAATTTCAAAATTTTGTTTGGTTGGAAATTTTTTGAAATTTTTTTTCAAAATCACTTTCTTTTTCCTACATATCAATCAATCGCTTTTTCTTGTTCCTCTCTCATTCTTAATTACTTTTTCTCTCGCATACATCTACTCAACTATAATAAAATATCAAATCATTCCAAACTTCCATACTTTAAAACTATTTCCAAAATATATAATCAAACAAACTAAAAAAATTTCTAAACTCTCTTCCTAAATTTTTTTTTTAAAAATTTATCTTCCAAAATCAAACCAAACATATCCATAGTATTCGACGATTTTTACACATTGAACAGTTTAAATTATCAAAATGGGATTCGTGGTGAGCCCTCACGGGCCCAATAGTAGAGTCCAGTCCGATCTTGATCTGGACACAAGCTGATCCCAAATTAAATTTATATATTGTGAAATCATATATAAAATAAATCTAAATTATGAAGTTATAATTATGAGTAATTTTTGAATAATTGAGTCGAATTTGTAATATTGCTAAAGGTTGAATAAAAATATAAAATTAATCTTTGATGATGATGCACTACAAATAAATGGCATTGAGACATGCTGGGGTTTACGCTCGAAGAATGAATGAGGCTCCCAGCAGAGAGATTGGGATGTTTTTCAGGGTGGTTGCCCCTCTCTGCAACCCGAAAAGATGATCTCTCTTTCTCTCACACAGATCAAAGATCATTGGAGCCGATGATTTCACCTCCCAAATCAACAACCCTCTCTCTCTCTCTCTCTCTCTCTCTCTGTTTGCGAGTGGAAGATTGGATCTTCTCCATCTTCTTCTCGCCGGTAATTCTATTTGCACCCAAAAAACATCCAAAAAAAAAATAATAATAATCATTGGCAGTCCTTCCGATGGGGTTTGAGGCTGTTGATGACAGCACAAAAACTCAACCCTCCGGGAGCGCTGTCTCCGGCAAAACAAAGAGAGGCTGTGACGATTAATTTCTTCTGAGCACATGAGTCGGGCACTGAGAACCCGACCCGTTTCTTGGCGGGGCAACTCGGTGGGTCTGTGAGAGATAGAGATATGGGTTCCCATTTCTTTCTTCTCTCACGGGTAACCGTTGTTGCAGCCATGGCGAATCCGGATTCTCGCCTGATCATATACATAGATCTGAGCCTCAAATATATATATATATATATATATTATTGTAGAAATTTGGGTCAATCTTAATTTGTAATCTGGTTTGAGTGTTGTGAATTAGGCGATTGAGTAGTTAGGTTGAGATTTGATTTGAAATTTTATCGGAATTAAAAACTTTGAATGTTTAATTGTTTATTTATTGACAAGTTTCTAATGGAGTTTTAATCTAATTGATATTGATATGGCTCCGTTTGGGAAAAGCTCTTAGGAGTTTTTTTTTTTTTTTTTGTCACAAAAGATAAAGAGCAATGATAAAGACTACTAAAAATGGTGTTCTAAAACAGACATTAATGATATGGCATCAACTTTTTATAAATAAATAAAAAAAACAGACACAACAACATTGTGGCAGTGGGTGGGATCCACTGCCACATCATTAGTGGTTGCACTAATTAGTGCTCTCCCTCATTTTTCAAAGGCCCTAAAATAGGTTATTTTAGTCACAAAAAATAAAATACCATCAAACCTGTGATCATTACACTCTTCTCTCACAAAAAAATTAAAAAGTCAAAAAGCCCTTCCCAACCCAAGCTTTTTAGCCCAGGCTAAAATAGTCAAAAAAAAAAAATTAAAAAGTAAAAAATCCAACCTATTTCCCAAACGGAGGCTATAAGATATTGACATGTTTCTAATGGAGTTTTAGGCCAGGTTTGACATCTTTAATAAAAGTCAAAAAGTCATTATTATATTTAAGTCACATCATCTTATTTAAGTCACATCACTTCAAACTCAACTCATATATCATAAGAAGTAAAAAAATATACTTATTTAAAATATCTCAAATAACCTCTTAATCTAATTGATATTGATATAAAAATTTATGAGACTAATGGGAAGTCAGAATTCTATCTTGCAGGACCCAAATTATGGGTCTTCTTTTTCCTAGTTTCTTTTGATGTTTAATGATGACGTTACATAAATTAGTTAATGTATATATTAGTATATTAATTACTGTTATGATATTATTATTGATCACATTTATTATACAAATTATAAATATTTAAAATTATACAAATAATGTTATATTATCTATTAATACATTAGTATCTACATTAACTAGCAGTAACCCGTGCTATGCACAGGAATGTATAATTTAAATAATTTATTATAGTAATTTTTGTATAATAAAATAAAAAATTCTTATAAATTTAAAATATAATCGGGAATTGTAACTAAGAAATATTTTGAATATGATAACTATCTCATACTTAAGTTCATACATTCATTTTTTTTTTTTTTAAATTTGTCATTTAAAACATTGATTATAAAATTATCTTAGTCCAAGTAAGTCATTTAACAACTTGAACTATATTTCTATCGGACATTATTATAGCTTTAAAAACAAATAATGTAAAAATGGGTACTATTACAAATAATGTAAAAATAAACACTACTACAAATAATGTAAAAATGTTCAAAGCCCGCTTTAAAGAAAACAACAAAAAATGCACCTAGTACATATACACATAGGTATACAAAAAGAATAAAATTCATCAAACCCTTGAATCCTACAATTGCTTAACTAATTGTGACGTTGTTGATGGTTGAATGCAACTCGAATCTTAAACGCAGAGCTTGAACAAAACTTTATACCCAATATGCAAACACTAAAAAAACTCTATGGTGTGTTAGAATATATAGCTAAAATATGAAGCATTTGAAAAATAAGATAGAAATGAAATTGAAGATCATTATTAGATAGGAAGAAATTTGAAGATAATTATTAGATTTAACATTAAAATAAATTTAAAAAGGGGATCATATAAACAATATAATAAAAATAAAGTTGGAGATAATGATAGGATTGGAGATTAAAAAAAAAATTAAAAAGGAAGGAATAAGAAATAAAGATAAATAAAGATACAGGAGAAGATTAAGCAAAATAAAAAATAAAATAAAAAGAGATAAGGAGTCTTAGATAATAAAAGATTTTAAAAGTTAAAATTTTAAAATAAAAACAATATTAAGAGGAAAAAAAATGTGTTTTACTCGAGAAAAATAAGGATGAAGAAAAATTTAAAACATAATTTTGAGAGAGTGACATGTAGGAAAAAGAATATCAACTGTTTGAGAATTAAGTATTGAGACTTTGAAAATTTTAGAGAAGATACTATATTTCCTTATATATAGTATAGATATAGATATATAGGTAAAAAGATAGATATGAAATCTAATTTGAAAAAAGATAAAAATAAAATAAACATCCTAAAAAAATAAAAAATTAATAAAAAAAAGAGAAAAATGTGGAAATTCGGTTGCTGATAATCAATATTTTTAAAAAGATAAGATATTTGTGAGAGATTATGTATGAATAGAAGATAATTTAATTTTTGTTATATCAAAATAAAGACATATATATTTTCTTGAATAGTAGCAAAATAAATTTACACTTTTAATAAAGTTGTAATAGAATAAAATATATTTAATTTTTAAATTGCATGCTTGATAATGATTTGTTTTTTTTTTAAATACATTGATAGAAAATTTTGAAATTGATGGTAGTGAATTGTTATCATCATAGCTTACAAAAAGAATTTAATAGTGGTCAATCATTAACCAATAATTTAGGATAAAATCATGGATAGTTAATAAAAAATTAACACCTAGCAACTTAAGTGTTGTAAAAATAAAAATAAAAAAATTGGAAAATTCAGAATAAAGTATTGAAATTTCTCCAATCATGTAGTTAGATATTTTGGTTAATTTTAAAATTTAAATGTTAAATCCAGTAATATTATGCTATGTGTAATAATTCAAAATTTAGATAATACATTAATAGATTCGAGCCACTTTTTTTCTTTCTAATATTGTTAAAAAAAAATCAAAATTTTAAATTAGACATGTTTAGATAAAATTTAAAGATTTTAAAATTTCAAAATTAAATATTGTTAGATGTGCCAATCACTTTAAGCCAAATATATGTATTTTTTTTAAAAAAAAATTAAATTTTAAAATTGAGAAATTGTGTTTAAGGTTTTGAAGCTATTGTGTGTGATTGTATTGTTAAGTGGGTGTATATTGGTTGTAGATGATCCGAAGAACTCTCATTTCAGAGAGCTTTGAAAGAGCAAATGTGAGATTAACTTTATGCAGAGCTAATCTTCTTGAAATCGAGAATTTACACGAAACCATTAATAAGTGTGATGGTGTGATAGACATGAGATAAAATAAAATAAATTAAATTCAAGATTTGATGAGTTTCAAATCTAATTAAATTGAAAAACAAAAGCAAATTAAAAATTTTAAAGTAAGCAAGCTCAAATTATGCAAAATGTAATAATAAAAAAGATGAAAAGATAGATGAACTGAAAAATAATGAAAAAAATATATATATATACACTCAAAGTAACAAACACTGAAAAAATTCATATAAAGTAAAAAATAATATTACACTGACCTTGTAATGATTTTTGCAGATAATCAAACTTGAAAAATATAACAATGGAGAAGATAAGTTATTATGAGCAAATAAAAGATGACTGGAATAAACTGAATAGATAAACGTGTGTATGAAAATTGTAGAAGTTTTTGGTTTCTTTTTTTCTTTTCTGTTTTTATAAATTGAGATTAAGAATGAGATAGATATTATTGTGGGTAATGAATATGGATGAATATTTTATTATTTTGAGATAAATATTATTATTGGTGATGGATATAGATGAATATTTTATTATTTTTTAATTTTATATTTTATATAGAGAGAAGGAGTGAGAAGGCTTGAAGAGTGGAAAAGGAGGTAAAGGGAAGTGCCACCTAATATTTTTTTTCTTTAAAATTATGAGAATTTAGGATTCAAGTTTTGAAGCCTTTTGATTTAACAACTACATTTGGTTATATATATAGTATAGATTAATATGTATAGTATTATTTGGTGTTTAATAATTTCAATTCAAGGCTTTTTAGAAATTTTCAAAGATATTTCAAAAGCCTACTAAGGTTGTGCCAGTAGTTGGACATTATTTTATGGGTAATGATACATCCCACTAAAAGTGGTGCTCTAAAGCAGTAGTAATGAGTTGGCAAGCATTTTTAAAAAAAATGACACAAGCAGTGGGCCCCGTCTATTGCCACATCACTAGTAATGCTCTTAGAGCACCACTTTTAGTGGTCTCAAGCATTATTGCTATTTTATTGAACAAATTACCAACACTACTTTTAGATTTGTCTAGTTTTGAAAATTACCACTTCTTTTGTGTTGTGGTTGGTTCAATGATTTAGAGGTTATTTGGGATGATCTAAATAAGTGTATTTTTTATCTTTTTACAAAAAGATATGCAAAAAAGTAGAGAGGTAATGTAATGAAAAAAAGATAAAAAGATAGATTATTTAGGGGATGCCAAACCACCCCTTAGTTTGTATTTGATTTAAGAATTTTTTTTAAAAAATAGTAAAATATAATTATATTTTACATATTTTTTTTTTATAATTTTATATTTTAAATTTCTTTTCAAACCAATGAATCAAACAAAGCAATATAGTTTGTTGTGAATACCACCACTCCAGGTCTCCTTGATTAGGGATTGATGGTAATTCTATTTTTATACATCAGTTCTACTTTGGTCTCTTTAATAAGAGTTTGTCAATAATTATATTTTCGCACATCAATTCTATTTCGGTCTCCTTGATTAGCGACTTTCGTCTCCTTCATAATTTGCCTCATAAAGAGCTATTTTAAAAAGATGGTTAAAAGTTATATTTCAATTTTTAATTCTTTTTGAGTCATATCAACTCTCACATTTTTTACATATATTTTTTTTAAAAAGCCAAAAAAAAAAAAACTAAAAAGTTAACTTTTAACCATCTTCTCAAAACAACTCAAAGAATTAATCGAAATAAAATCATGTTGTTAACTTCACTCTTGAAAAAAAATTACATAATTATCAGAGTAAATTATAATAAACTCCCCTTAACTATAACTTAATTTTGAGTTGCCCCTTTAATGTTTATAACTTCACACTCAATTCTTTTTTAGTTTTATTTTGCTACTCTATACTCCTTATGTTGTGAGATCGTAAGGGATTTGGATTGAATTTCATTTACTGCTCCCATCTTTCACACAATCGAACATCTTTGATCATTCTCTTTATTAGTAAGGAGCTCATTGCAGTTTCGTGAGACTGACCTTGTAACGTCAGCCAAACCATCATTCTATGTTGCCGTTTGGCAATTGGGTTTTTTAATTGACTTTTTGACTTTTTAACTATTTTAGTTTAGAATTAAAAGTTTGTTTGATTTGACTTTTTTTATTTTTTTTTTGACTTTTGTGAGAAAAAAAATAAAATAATTATGGTTTAAATGTAACATTTTGTTTTATTGACTTATTTAGCCTATTTTATCTTTTGTGCTTTTTTAGCCAAAATGTTCTAACCAAACAACCCCTATAGTGAATTAATGATTGTCATCTTGTTGCCGATGTGTTAAGAAATTTATTGAATAAGTCTGTATGACTTGATCTCCTTTCAACATGTTCTTTTTTTACATTGGATATACTTGTACTATGTTTGGTTGATAAATTTAAAAAAGGATTTGGAAACTATAAGTAAAATGTAAATATAAAATACCTACATTTTACTTAATTTTACACTTTTTTCTTTTCAAATTTCTTTCTGAATTTGTCAACCAAACACAATGTTAGAGTCTTCAAAAAGACCAAGATATCCTTTTTATATGTTGCAACCAAACATAACCATATATATATATATATCTATTACATTGTAATAAGCATAACCAAAACATCTACAAACAAAGCTTCGGAAGTCGAGTCATCGAAATTCACTATGGGGAAGTATTTTGAGAATGACGCGCATGTGGTTAAAAGTGCCTTCGAGATGTCGGCCGATGTGCCATGTGGACGGGTCATGTTTGCTGAGGTGATTGTAGTATTGACGAGGTTTGGTGTGGTAATTTCAGAATCCGAGATATCTGGATAGAGGACAAGAGTCCTAGATAAAAGAAGGCACTTAGTTTGCATAAGGATAAGACTCTTGAAGAGTTTATCCCTATCTAGCTGAGAGTTCGAGATAAGCATTGTGCTTGAGTCATATGAAGTGAGACTTTTAGGGGACTAGGGCACTGTTGGCTATAAAAGTAAACCCCATTGGGTCTAAAGTATGCTTTTATTCTATGCATTGAGTACTTGTTTGATATCTTTGAGAGATAAGTTGATTGACTTGATCGTCAGAGTGCCTCCTAGTGGACGAGCCATTGTGGTATTCTCATCTTCTTGTTGATAGGTGGTTGAGTTAATTTATTTTGTTACGTGCTCTCCAGCTAAGTTCTCTGTTTGGTTGTGAGGTCAGAAATCAACACACATAATTTTGGCGCCATCGGTGGAAACTTAGTAAGGATAGATGGCCAACAACAGACATGAAGTGAGGATCGGGAATGACATTCACAGTGAGGAGAAGGAAGACATGGATCCCAATGTTGGAGGATGAGGCAATGATGAAAAAGTTCAGGAAGTGAATCCCAGAACATTGTCACCAGGAACCAAAATGGCCCGAAAAGAGGTAGCCGAGATGAATACTATCATGAGAGCAATCTTCAGTTATGGAAGGATAGATGCCTGAGAAGAGACGAGGAATTGAAGGATATGAAAAACAAGTTGACAGACTTATAGACGGTAGTTAACTTTATGACGCAGAACAATGTGATGCAACCAGCGTTTCTGTTGTAGGATACACCGGCCCCAGTAGCCAAAGCCGGTGTCCAAAGGGGAGGACAGAAGATAGTACCAATTGTTTCACAGCATGCTAAGGGACAGGGAAATTCACATCGGTAATCACGAGATGTCGGGTGGACAGAGTCATGGCGAGGGAGTCATAGAGGACACCACGGACTAAGGGGACCTATGTTAGGGGATCTCGGCAAATCCAAGGGCAGGGCCTTTGTTTTGATGATGCAAGGGACGTGGAGAAGTCCAAAAGGACACATCTTAACACAGGAAGCAGTGCGCCGAAAAGGTTGAAGTTGACTAACAACCGAGCTCTTGGACAAACAAAGGAGGACCTGAGAGATTACGTCCAAAGGAAAAGGCACGATGTCGAGATCATATCCAACGTCTAACCAAAGATACTGTTCTCAGTGGAATTGGATGCGTTCAAAGTGTCGAAAAGATTCAACATACCAAGGTTTCAAATCTATAATGGTAAGTCTGACCTGAACTTTCATGTTAGTTTATACTTAAATTCAATGGCTTTGTGGAGTGGGAATGAGCAGCTATTGTGTAAGGTGTTCCCATCATCATTTGGAGAAATAACATTCGATTGGTTCCACAAACTGCCGAAAGGATGTGTGAAGAATTGGGAAGGCCTAGCCGAGATATTTGTGGCCAGGTTTGTTACAAACAGATTACAGCCATTGAGAGCAGATTCCCTACTGGCTTTAAAGATCAGTGATGGAAAAGGTCTTAAGGCCTACACCGAGAGGTATTATGAGGTTTACAACCAAATTCTAGCTTGTAACCAGTAACTCGTAGTCGTATCTTTTAAGAACAACTTAGATGATAATTGCCCGCTTTGACAATCGCTTGCGAAGACACTCCCGAACAACATGAAGGAATTAATGGTGCGGATCAAAAAATACACTAGGGCAGAAGAAAACAGAAATACGAAGAAGACGAATGCATTGAAACAAGAAAAAATAAACAGCTCACTGAAGCAAGGTTGAGAAAATACCGGTGTTGACAGGTTGTAGTTAGGATTGAGATCCATGCAGGCAGTGAGTACAGTTTTCAAGATCCCCATATATAAGATCTTGGAGAGAATCAGGAATCAACCATACTACAGGGCACCATAGAAGGACTCGGGAGGATACATGGGCAAGAACCCTGGGAAGCACTGTGCCTACCACGAGGAAAGCGGACACATGACCCAGGGATGCCGGGCTTTGAAGTCGCACTTGGAAGATTTGGTCAGACAAGGACACCTGAGAGACCTAATCAACGAAACAAAAATAAGAGAGGAACAAACGAAGTTAGCCTAGGCGCCGGCAGCACCACCACCTTCACAGGCGGATGGACCATGGGTCGTCAACGTAATCCACACGAAGGTTAATGAGAATGAGATCCGATGTGAGACGTAGAGGGTAAGGTATCTGCAGCATGTCTATCAGATCTAGCAGAAGAAGCCTAGGATAGATGGATGTCGGGGGCCGATGATATCTTTCATAGAGGTAGACTTAGTTATGGTACAACATCCATATAACGATGCTCTGGTGGTAACATTGAAAGTTGGAGACTAACAAGTGAGGTGCATCTTAATTGATCAAGGCAGCTTTTGTGGCATCATATACATCAAATGTTATAAGGAGCTCAGCTTCCATAAGCATGATCTAAAGAAATCTGACAACCCTATGTTTGAATTCAATGAGACGCCAACATGGCTACTAGGAACCATGAGTCTGGAGCTGTAGGCAGGGACCAAGAAGGTAACTATAGAGTTTACCATGATAGATACTCCATCCTCATATAACGTCATTCTGGAAAGACCTTGGCAGCATGCAATGAGGGCTATTCTCTCAATGTTGCACCAACTGTTGTGATTCCCAACTGAACATAGGATAGAAGAGGTAAGGGGAGACCAAGTGCAGGTGAAAAATTACTCCATGGTAGCAATGAAGTACACTTATAATGTGAGGGAAACAGAGACATCAGAGATTGATGGCGAAGATAGGGAGGTCTTGGATGATGTCGGCAAAGAACTTGCCGACAAGAGTGAAGAACCCTTGGAAAGGGTTCTAGTACAGGAAGACGATGATGAGCGATTCTTCCTCCTCGGCTCTAGTTTAGCCGATGAAGAGGAGAGGAAGCTGGAAATTTTTTAAGAGTAAACATGGAGGTGTTTGCCAAAACATCCTACGAGATGCCAAGGGTCAGCCTCGAGGTCACCTGCCACAAACTCAATATGGATAGGTCGACAAAACTCATGATTCAGAGAGCAACTAACTCTGGTCCAGGTACAAGCAATTGAAGAAAGAAGAGAAAGAGCAACAATCCGATTTGGGTCATACTAACAGCAACTTGCTAGGGCATATAACAAGAAGATCAATCCTAGGGAGTTTCAGATTGGAGATCTCATCCTAAGGAAGGAAGTCGACAATAAGAAGGATCCCAGGGAGGGCAAGCTTGGCTCGAACTGGGGAGGACCATATCGCATCATCTCAGTCACTAACAATGGTGATTACCGGCTTGAAGACACTAATGGCAAGGAGTTGCAAAGACCATGGAATACCGGTAATTTGACAATTTTTTACCATTGATTTTTGTTTTTCAAAATTCCTCTCTATGTAATGGATGTTAGCTGAAGTATTAATGAAATACTAGTATTGATTTTGTTCTTACAAAATGTTGTTTATGATAATGAGATAAGACTGAAAAAGTCTTAAGGTGATGTTCTTGTGGTGAACACGGCGATTAACTTAGACTTGCCATGATGACAGAGTTGAACTAAGTAAAAGGCGATGTTCCCGTGGTGAATAAGGAGATTAACTTAGACTTGCCATGATGGTAGAGTTGAACTAAGTATAAGGCGATGTTCCTATGGTAAACAAGGCGATTAACTTAGACTTACCATGATGGCAGAGTTGAACTAAGTTTAAGGTGATGTTTTAGTATGAAACAAGGCGAAACTTGTAAGGTTTTGGTTAGTTTGTGCGAAAAGCTGAGGTAGATAGTACTCTCGGTACACTGAGGTCAAGCCTTAAGTGTTTAGTTTGGGCGAGCCAAACGCAATGACCTTGGTCATGGATGTCTAAGTTGGACTTAGGCAAGAACCAGGCGACACATCCTTAATGTGAACATAAGTGATACTTAGGTTCACACTAGGGGGAGCAAGAAGCATGAATAAGTTAAAAAAAGCACAACACTTGTAAAAAGGCGATGTTTCAATGTGAGACAAGGCATGTTCTGGTCGGTTTGTGCGAAAAGCCGAGATAGATAGTACTCTCAATACACTGAGGTCAAGCCTCAAGTGTTTAGTTTGGGTGAGCCAAACGTAATGACCTCGATCATGGATATCTAAGATAGACTTAGGCAAGAATCAAGTGATGCATCCTTAATGTGAACATAAGTGATACTTAGGTCCACATTAGAGGGCATGAAGCATGAATAAGTATAACACTTGTGAAAAGTTATTGAGAAAAATGAAAAATTTTACAAGTTGAAGTTATTCGAGACAAATACTAGAGATATTATCCGAGATAATCGATTAGTGGTAATCCAAGATAAAGTACCCAAAGTATTCTGATCTGAGGTAAGGAACCAAGTTGTTAGACTTGGAAAGATAAGAAAAAGTCTAAGTATGGAAACATATAACACAGAGAAGATAGCAAAGCATACATAAAGCAATTATGAAAGGCAAATATCCAACACTTGGAAGAAAAGGAAGAAAGACATGCATTAAATGAGGAGCTTGTTCGGCTACAAAACGAGGCACTTCGGCCTGACAAAAATAGAAGTTCTTTAAAAGAAAAGTTACAATTGCCTAAAGAAGAAGAAAAAGTACAACCAAAAGGAAAAGGAAAAAATTCTAAGTATCAGCATGGTTCTCTAGCTAGTTTATCTCCGCAGTTGGTGTCGAGTTGGCCTCGGTGACCAATGTGTTATTCTCAGCCGCTAACTCGGCATCGATTTCCAGGAGAGTTTGATCCAGGTTTTTCTTGGTGGCGATAACTTCAGCGTCAGAGGTGGCCTTCTTGGGAGAAGTGCTCTTAGAAACCTTGCCCTCCTCCTCTCCGGTCAGGTCCAGGACCTAATTGTTAAGAGTTAGGGACTTGGTTCCAGCAGTGACTTCGGCGTCATCACCCTCTGTAGACCCAATTTTCTCCACGCGCCCTCCTTTCGGAGAGTGCGCGAATTGGTCTTACTACAGTTCGGACTCCTGTCACGGTTCTGAATCTAATCTCACAAAGTGCAATGTGAGACTGATAAACACCAAAGAGTCCAAATCTGGAAATTGGTTTTGAAAAATCAATTTTGAATGAAAAATTGCCAAACATGGACTGCTTTGCTAGTTTATAGAGTCGTCACCTAAATATTTTATTTTCGGAAAATTTAGGAAACCCTGACTCATGCCAAAGGCCACGTGTCCATCATCACCAAAGTTGCCTCGACTCGGGAACTTGGGTACGAGAGGGGAAGGTCATAACATGAGCACCCCCGCTCGCCCGATCAAAGGATCGGCCTCTACTAAGCATGATATGTTGTTTTATAAACACATGTGTTCTTATTCCAATTATTAGCTAGCTTACTATGTGATGCGCACAACATACAAGTATAGACTCAATCACGAGAATTGGAACAAAATAACTCATGCTTGTTTTTTTGAAAATGGTTTGGAAGTGCTACTCGCAAGTAGGCTAAAGCGCTGATTTGCCACCCTCAAGTGGGCTTTAAAACATGATGTTGCCACTTTGCAAAGTGGGCTTAAAATTCGCATTTGATGAATTGTCCCAATTCAAGCAATCTAGCCTTCACCCACAAGCATACATGCAGTTAAGCACATAAGCAAATAGTCATGGCAAGCATGCTATCATGGCAACACTCACACTCATGCAAGGATGCTAAAGCGTAAACACTTATAGTGTACTCCGAGCCAAAACAAAAGCTAGTTAGAAATCAATGCATGATCCTAACTATATAAGATGCCTAATGCAACACATGCAACTAAATAGGCTTGGCTATCTAAGATGGCATATGAAGCAACAATTGATACACGTATTCAAAAAGGTATTGAAATACAATGTAGTTTGAATGATGCGCCGAGCCCGGTGTATGCAAGAAAAATGAATGATGCACGCATGCAAACATAAGGATGCTAATCGAGAAATGCCCTAAACGAATCATCGAAAGAGGTTAAATAAAAGGGAGAAAGACGTGGGGTTGGAAGACATGCACACACACACGCACGCTTATTACAACATTGCGCCCTCTCGAAGGAGGGTCCGAATAAATAAGCTAAACTACAGTAAGCTAAGCTAACTAACTAATCTAATTAAACTAATTAGACTAATTATTACAAAACAATCGAATAACTAGCAAACTACTTACTAATTATTACAACAATTTTAACTAATTAACAAATTAATTAAATTACATATCAAGCTAACAAGTAAAGCTCTAAATTTCTACTGCCTCAGCTCTGTTTGAAGAAGTTGAACATGCATGCCTCGGTTTTCATCCCGAAAAGTTCTCCGGTTTTCTCTTTAAAGGCTCTGTTTGCAAGGTGTCTCCAAGAACTTTATGTTGAAACTTACCAAAACAATGCTGGAGAGTGTACCAGTGGTTTGCCGGCCATGAATGGTGGCTGCCGGCCATCTGCCGGCCAAGAGTGTGCCTTTGCCAGCCAAGGATGTAAGGGTGCCGGCCAACAATGAAAGGGTGCCGGCCACTGGTGTGCTGTGACACCAAACTACAACAAAGCACAAAACAGAGGAAAATGGAGGTTCTCCTAAGGACATGTTTGTACTATGCCACTCCTTATCATCTCAAAACATCAAGGGAGAGACACCATTGGATCCAAAACCATTAATCAAGCATTTCAATGCATGATGGTCAAGGATCCAACTTGCACAAATTCAATAAATGTACAACAAACAAGACTCTAGGACCACTACCTTATCATGGGTGATCAAAGGCAATGGAGACAAAGGGAATTGGCTCATTTTCATCACTTTGAGTATGAAATGGGCCAATCCACCTTGTGTTCAATATAATGTCCGATTGAACACAATGCAATGCACACATAACATGCTTATCTTGGCATGTTTTACTTGATTCAATTCTTGTTTACACATTTTAAGTTACCAAGCCATTCATTAACCAATATGTCCAATGTGAAAGTCCTCTAATGAGAGGAAGGTCAATCAAAAGATGACTTAAGACATGGGAAAGACCATGCCTTTGACTAGGAGGAACCCTCAAAAGAGGGTTAAAGCCATTTAAGCATAAGCCTCAATCCCATAGCTTAAGCATAACTTAAGACTAACCAACCCTCAAAACAAATCAAAAGTGGAGAAATAAAGGAGGTGGAAAATTTTTTAGTGCTGAAATGGCATGCTAAAGACACCAAACCATGCAAGCAAAGCATGCAAGACATGTTCAAAAGCCATAATCATCAAGACTAGTGAGGGGCATTACACTAGAGGCATGCAATATCAAACCCAAATATCCAAACCAACTATGGACAGACCTCAAACATGCCAAAATAGTGGCCAAAATGTGCTGAGATGGTGGCATGAAAAGGAAGAAAATCATGCTCACTCATTGGCTCACAAACAAGGCATAAGGCACAACTCTCAAACACAATGAAAGAGTGGAATATGTGAGAGTGTGACAATGATGTATGCTCTAAAATCACATGTAAAATGATGCCATATCATGTAAACAACTCAAACAAAGCATGCTAAGGACCTTGAAACACAAAGCTAGTCAAGGTCAACTACACTATAGCTATACAAAGCAAGTCTCAAGGGACCAAGAACACTCAAAACAGAGCTTAAGCATGTCAAAGCAAGGCCAAATACATGCTGGAATAGAGCCAACACATGCTAGAATGATAGGCTAAAACATCAAACACACTAGGCTAGCGAACAAGATTGCACTACAAGTGTAAGAAGCAAGCAAGAGTTGACCAATCCAGCCCAAAACAGAGTTATAGCATGTCAAAAAAAGTTACAAAAACATGCTAAGAACAAGCCATGAGATGGTAGAAAAACATGCTCAACCACTAGGCCAATAACACATGCAAACAAGATGTGAAGAGGGGGGACCACCCCCCCTATTTTGGTCCTCTAAACTAGCTTTCTACCACTGAAAAACCTCTGAGTTTCAGTGGTAGAAAGGCCACAAAAGAATTGTTTTAAAAGCTTTAAAGGATGGCACAAAGCTTAGAAAATAAAGCTACAAGGAGGGTGGATCACCCCTAACTCCAAAAGAGCCTCAAACAACCATTTTTAACACTTAAAAATAGAGGTTTTTCCATTTGATAACTAAGCCAAAACAGCATGCAAAGGTGGCCCAAACTAGCATACAAAAACAAGCTTAAAAGGAGTAAATGCTTGCCCTTGAAGCACAGCAGCCAAACAAGCAACTTCTGAGCAAAAAACCATCTTTTTGAGCTCCAAACAAGCCTTCAAGAATCTCAGCTCCAAGGTAGTGGTGTTTGACTAGGTGTCTTAGTGCAAATATGTGAAGAAAATACACTTTCAAGCATAATATAGCACAATATAGAGAGAGAGGGAAATTTCAGCTCTGAAATTTTGTAACCCTTTGCATGCATATAGATGAGTTCTATACATAGGAGACACAAAGAAGCCTTGAAGAGATCCAGCCATCCACGTGGGTGCAGATGAGCTTACCTGTGCAAACGGCTGTCAAAATATCTGCAAAAATATCTACTAAAGCAATAGTGGCCGGCCAGCCATCAGTGGTGGCCGATAGTGCCTCATTGGTGGCCGGCAGGGCCTATTGATGGCCGGCATACCCAAATGCATGGCCGGCAGCCTATCAAGGACATCAGTCTGCAAAGACCAACACATGGTCCAAATATGAGACAAAATGGAAATAGGGTTTGGAAAGAGCAAACCTGGTGCGTTCTGTCACGGAATTCGAGTACTCGACGAGCAATCAAACTTGTCACTGGATGTACCTGCAAGAACATCCAAGTCTTGAGGACGGTCAAAAATGGGGTGTCTACACCCTCCTCGGCGTCGGCCTCTTCTTTTTTGTCGTCTTTCTCGAATTGGTTAGACGGGGGATGAAAGGGCACGTTAAGTCGGTTGATGTCACAAAGAGGCGAGTCCTTGGGGACAGACAACTCCTTGAAGGCCGCCATCCAGCCGAGGTAATAGCCTTTATTATAGGCTAGATTAACTTGCGGTTTATACTAGTCCCGAATATTGGCTTGCCCCTCCTTATAGGGCTTCTCATCAGTGGCCTTGACCTCAGCCTCCTTGGTTTCCAATGCCTCTTTGAGCTTGCCCTCGGCCTCAGCAACCTTAGCCTCAGCCTTGGCGTATTTTGCCTCGGCTACCTTGGTCGTGTCCTCGGCTTCCTTTGCAGTGGCCTCTGCCTTGTTTTGAGCAGTCTTGGCAGCGTTGGCTTTGTCTATCAAATGCCTGATGCGGGTCTCAACTTTGTTGAATGAAGTTAGGAGACTTGCAGCTTCTTACGTCTTTTTCGTGAGATCCTTTTTTACCAACTCGACCTTGACCGCATGGCTGGATGGCCTACAAGAGAAGAAGCAAGTTAGAAAAATATTGGCTAAGTACAAATGACTAAAATAAAAGTTGAATAGAAGGACAAAAGGTCAGAAACTTACCAAGACGAAGTATCGTACAATCATGGTAAAGTTTTCTTATTGGTTGAAGCTGGCGAGCTAGTTTATGTCAGCTGGAAGAAGAATGGTTGTGGATAGGGCAACGCCGACTTTGAGGCTCTCTATGGCACTGTCGTTGGCTTTGAGAGGTCAGTTACCAACCAGGACCTCGGGGGCCCAGGTTTCCTCTGGGTGAAAACCACTCTCACCCTCTGGGCCTTCAGATCTGAGCTTTTTTGTTGGAGGCACATCAGATGACTCAGCCTCGGCAGGCCTCTTCTCGGTGTCGGCTAGTTTGGATATTGGGAGAGAATTCTTTGGATCGTTTTCAGAATCAAAGGGGATTTGGGGTGATTATAGCCGTGGCCTTAGCCTTCTTTACCCTCTTTTGCTTTCGCTTGGGCTGGGGAGATGGCGTAGATTGCAAGGACACAACATTAGGCAGACCAACTAATAGGTCCTCGACAATTTCCGGTTTGCAAGCTATCTCTTCGGAGGTGGCCGCGACGGTTACTCTGATGCCGAGTTTAAGTGCCAAAAGGGCTAGTGGAGGATTCGCTAGATCGTAACTTAACGCGTTTGACCCTTGACGCTTTTGGCTGCGCATTTTGCTAGCAGGAGTGTTCAAAGGTCGGCGACGGCATTGACATTGCGATGGAGGAATAAGTTGGGCTGGAGCATAAGTGAATGGCTCATTCACTAGATCAGGCGTTGATGCCTAATCTGGCCTTGGCGAAGAAGTGACTTGTTGAGTTGAAGCAGATAGTGGAGTTTTGCTTCTTCTAGAGACGTCGAGAAGTGGTGATCTGTAGGTCGGCACATAATTTAACAAGACTGAGGCCTTGCAATCTTCAATGGCAAGTCTAGGAGCCATTTGAGATCTCGGCTCGGGACGTAGGACTTTCGAAAAGATTTGCTCAGCTAAGGAAGAGCTACAAAATGAAAGAAAACATTAGAACCAGAAAGAGATATATGCATGAATATTAAGAATATGGGACCTTGGGATAACTAAGTTCTTACCCTCATATTCCCTAAAGACTCCACGATGCAAGGGGTGGAGATGAAGGTCATCATTTGGCGCAAACTCCCAGTTGCCCGAGACAATGATATAGTCTTCACTAACACCTTTGTTGGAGTTTGGGAGGTTGGTTATCAGTTTGTATGCAGTGGATCTGGGTTTGAGGTAATAAGTGTAGCCCCTAGTGGACTTGAGGTCACATATGGTGTAGTAGTATTGGATATCAGAGAGGGTGATCCTAGCGTTTTCTAGGCGAAATAGCTCAGCTATGCCGTTGATAGCCCTAAACGTATTAATGGCTAATTGCATGGGGTTAATTTTGTAGAAGTGCAAAACTTCTCGGAAAAGAATGTCAATAAGGAATCTAACTCCGTTCTCGATTATGGACACAATTGGAAATGGCATGTAGGTTTCTCCAAGCATAATGGAAGCCTCTCCACCAGCTAGCCTAAGGTGGACATCAGCCGAAATGTTAAACTCTTGGCAAAAGTGTCCTAATTTATTGGGTGAATCTACCCCCCCACTTAAACATTCTCATGACCTCAGTTTAATGGATTATGGTAGTGGTTTATGTCGAGGAAGGTTCTTAGTACCTTGGCGAGACCCTAATCAGCACTAAGACAGGGATTCTAAAGATCTAAGGAAGGTTTTGTTTAAATTTTTCCTAAGAATGGTTTCTAACAAATCCCAATCCTAAATCTAAGCAAGAATTACCGATATGAACAAGACTCAGGGGGCAAGAATCTGGAAACAAGCCAGAAAAACAAAAGGAAAACATGATTCAAAACCAAGGTAAAGGAAGAAAAGAACACAGATATGGCAAGTGTAGTGCTATGTATTTAAGAACACACTTGAAGCGAGAAATGATGATTCAAACTTAGAACATTGAACTAATCAAGGCAAAAAACGTGTAGAATAGAGGATTTGAATCTAGATACAAATTCAATAACAACATAAGCGTAGGCACAGATGTGTATAACAACAGAAAAAAGAAATGTACTTGAGAACAGTAAGGAGAGTGTGAAAGAAATAGGGTACTTATAGGGAGAAGTAGAGAAGTGGACATCGGAATGAAGTTCGCCAGAGTCAGACGGTGATGATGACAAGAACCAAATGGTGAAAGGCTCGCTGGAGGTGATGAACAGACGGTTGTAGATAGCTCGAAGGAACAAAAATGGATGATTGAGAGAAATTTTGTAGAGAGAGAAAGTCTGACAAGAGAGAGGGTTTGCGTTTGCAAAGTGAAGAGACGAAGAGAGAGGGAAGAAAGTTTTGTTAAAAAATGAAAAGGTGAAAAAACATGATGAAACTACCTTGGACGACATACTTGACAGGCTGCGTGGGTAGAATTGATATGACATAATGACGCGTGACAGGTACGGACCAATAAGGTTGTGACACATGGATGAAACAGTTGGAGTAATGGAGCGTGACAACTCATGCGCAGTTGAGATTCTTAGAATTCTTGAACTAGTGGGGTAATGACCTTGGCTAGTGAAGCGATTTTGGTTGAGATGTTGAAAGAACTTGGTTCTTGGTTCTTGATTCTTGATGAAGTGGGCATCTGAGTCTTGGTTACCTAAAACTGATGAGTCATGATCTCGGTAGAAGAAGTACATTTATCTGCCCGACTATCACGACCCAAACCCGCCCCTGTAGGTTTAGTGTCGTAATCGACCAATAATCCTGGGATTACCCATGGCCTCTGAACAGAATAACAAAATATAAGGGGCTAGTGGAAGTAAATATAAACATACAACATCTATAGAGCTGTGGAGACATACATGGGATTGAAAATTTAAACTTAAATATATACATATGACGTCAAAGTTTCATACATCATGCATTATTATACAGATAGTATCATAAAGGACTTAGCCTAGGATACAGATAAACAAAACAAAACCTAAATGGCCTTGACATGATTCACAAAACTAGGCTTCTTCAAACAGAACCTCCTTGGGAGGCACTGAGGCTGGTTGACAAAATCGAACTCTAGGCCATCAACTTTGGGCCTGGTTACTCGTCTGGTCACCTACATACATAATATAAATAGTGAGCGGAAGCCGAGTGAATAATAACAGAGTAAAGGGTTAAATGAATGTTGTCCCATAGCAGATTCAAAAAGCAGAAATAGATTTATAATTCTTATTCAGAGTTTAGAAGCATATGCTTATTCATTTCACAGATGATCATACGTGGTACACCCATTAGCGCTAACAGATCAGATACAAAGCATTATACTTGATTAGTTCCATGAAGAAACCTCTGGTACCGGTAACAAATAACATACTTAAGCCACGGTATTGTTACCCCCGGGCGAGGGCCATGAGACCATGGTATTATTGCCCCCGGGCACGGGTCATGAGCTAAGGATGCTACGAATACTTGTCAGAAATTGGACAATCATTCATTGTACAAAATATAACATTTCATAAAACAGATGTTATTGCATCATATAGAAAATAAGTAAAGTTGAGCATAGCTTTATTAAGTTATTACTCATAGATGGCTCCAGAGCAGACAGACAGAGTAGACAAATCAGATAACTTGTGGCGCGTGACCTACACAAACATAATAGACACACAGATTGAAACACACACTCGGATAGTACTTAACTCATTATGTTTCATTCTTGGTGTATTTCTAAGTCTTATCCTCATTATTATGTCTAACCATGGCCTAGGATGTCTTAATCATAGCCTAGGAATGCATAGGATGCAATGAAGATGCCAAAATGTTCTTGGAAACACTTAGTCAGATTTGTTGAAAACAGGGGCTTCACTCGAGCACAACTTCCTTTGCTCGAGCGGAGGTTCACAAATAAGGGTTGTCGCTCGAGCTCAACTTCGGTCACTCAAGCGGTGTGTAAACTCTGCAAAAATACTAGTTGATTGATTTTTTCGCTCGATGGCTCCTCAACGATCGCTCGAGCATGTGACTGAGGTCTTCACTCGAGCGCAACTCTGGTCGCTCGAGCGATCTGCAAAAATGGTAAACTTCTGGGAGCATGCATTTTATGCTCGAGCAGAAGTGCAAAACTAAGAGTGGTTGCTCGAGTGCATAATCTATCGCTCGAGCGGAGAGACAAAATTATAAAATTTCAAGATTTACTTTCAAGCTTCAAAACTCAACTCAAAGCTGCAAATCATATTCGTTGGGGCCAAAAACTCAAGGAAACTTGTATAAACTTGCCAAACATCATGAATTCAAAACCATTTTGCAAAATCAAGGCCCAAGAGTAAGTCAATTATTCAACCCAAGTTTAAAACTTACATGTATATGACATGTATGCAACGCTATGAACTCAAACTTGTCCAAAACATGATCAATTTAGATAAAATGGTGAGAAACTTGATAAATTCTCAAAACAAAGCCAAGATAGACACATGCATGTGAGATTTGTTTGAAATTCAAACTCAAAATGTGATGAAAATGCATGCATGTATGAATCTTGCTTAAATTCATCAATTCTAGCTTAATTCTTGCATTACACCACTTAATTCTCTAGAGCTCATGTCCTAGATATTATAATTACATAATCTAAAGGTTGAATTCTTACCTTGAGGGTGAATCCTAGTGAGTTCTTGTTCAATTCTTTCAATCCCCTCTAATTCTCTAGCAAATCCTCCATTTCCTTCTTGAATTCAACTCTCTTACTCTAATTCTCCCTCTCTCACATTTTGAAGTCTCAAAGATGAGTCTAAATGGTGTATAAGCCTTATATAGGCTCACTTAATGAAGCTTAATTAACTTGAGTTAAAGATAACTAATTAACATCATTTTATTCTAATTATTTGGTTCCGAATTGAATTTCAATTCAACCTACCATAAATTCCTAAAAATTTCAAATAACACATAAACTAAGTCAATTTCGTGATCGGATGCCAATAAGGCCTTCAATTAGTAGAACAGAACAGAAATACACACAACTATTCCTAACATGAACAAATATAAACACAAATAATGCAATTCACATGCAATTAATTCAGAATTTCATCTTAATTACTTATTAGGAATCCTTAATCATGGATTAATAGTTAATCACAGGTCGGGTTTGTTAGACCGACGTGGTTAGAAATCAGACGATATGGGTTCCATCACCTCAGGTTGCCGAGGTAATAGAACTTAGGGGTAGTTATGGAAAAGTATTTTGAGAATGACGCCACATGGCCGGGTGCCTTCGAGATGTCGGCCGAGGTGCCACGTGGATGGGTCATGTTTGTTGAGGTGATTGCGGTATTATCGAGGTTTGGTGTGGTAATATGAAATCCAAGATATCTGGATAAAGGACAAAAGTCCTAGATCAAAGAAAGCACTTAGTTTGGATAAGGATAAGGCTCTTGGGGAGTTTATCCCTATCTAGCTGAGAGTTTGAGATAAGCATTGTGCTTGAGTCCTATAAAGCGAGGCTTCTAGGGAACTAGGGCAATGTTGGCTATAAAAGTGAGGCACCCCCGTGGGTCTAAGGTATGCTTTTATTCTGTGCATTGAATACTTGTTTGATATCTTTGAGAGATAAGTTAATTGACTTGATCGTTGGAGTGCCTCCTAGTGGACGAGCTACCGTGGTATTCTCATCTTCTTGTTGGCAGGTGGTTGGCTTGATCTATTCTACCGTATGCTCTCTAGCTAAGTTTTCTGTTTGGTTGTGAGGTTAGAAATCAACACCCACATACACCATTTTTAAGTGATTTGAGCATATCATAGCGAAGGACAAGAAAAATATTTTTTTATGGTGCTATGGACGCGCTTCGAACGCCCTGGGCTTCACGCGCGAAGAAATGGTGTGGGATTCCGTTCTGTTCATTGGGCTTACCACAGATTGGACTCAAATGTCACGGTTCTGAATCTAACCTCACAATGTGCGATGTGAGACCGATAAATCACCAAAGAGTCTAAATCCGGCAAATCTTTTTGAAGAACTGATTTTTAATAAAGAAGTGTCAAACATGGATTGCTTTGCCAGATCCAGAGTCGCCACCTAAATATTTTATTTTGGGGGAATTTAGGAAACCCGGACTCGTGCCTAAGGCCACGTGTCCGTCATCACCAAAGTCGCCTCGGCTCGGGAACTTGGGTACGATTGGGGAAGGTCATGCAATGAGCGCCCCCGCTCGCCTGATCAAAGATCGGCCTGTACTAAGCATGATATCTTGTTTTTGAAAACACATGTACTCTTCTTCTGATTAATTAGCTAGTCTTACTATGTGATGCGCACAGCAAACAAGTATAGACTAGATCGCCTAATTTGGAACAAAGCATCGCATATCCATTTGTTTGGAAAATGGTTTGAAGTTTGCTACTCACAAGTAGGCTAAAATGAGGATTTCAATGAATTGTTCCAATTCAAGTTATCCAACCTTCACCCACAGGCATTCAAGTAGTTATATCACATAAGCAGTTAGCCTCATGGCAAGCATGCTTTCATGGCAACATTAACACACATGCAGTATGCTAAAGCGTAAACACTCACAGTGTACTCCGAGCCAAAACAAAGAACTATTTAGAAATCATGCATGATCCTAGTCCATGTTAAAGTGGCTAATGCAACACATGTGGAAATGCAACTAAAATAGGCTCGGCTATTCTAGAATGGCATATGAAATGCAACTTTGATACATGTATTCAAATAGGAATTGAAAGACAATGCAGTTAGTATGATGTGCTGAGCCCGGTGCATGCAAGACAGATGAATGGATGCACGCATGCGAAGCATAAGGTATGCTAAACGAAATATGCCCTAAAACTAATCATCGTAAGTGGTTAAGTAAAAGGGAGAAAGAAATGGGGGTTGGAAGACATGCATCACACACACGCATGCTTATTACAACAATACGCCCTCTCGAAAGAGGGACCAAAATAAGAAGCTAACTAGCTAATCTAAGCTAATTAAACTAATTATTACACAATAAATTAATTAACTAATCCTAGTTAACTAATTATTACAAAACAACTTGAAATAGCTAAACGCATTAACTATTAAGGTACAAACCAAAGCATAAACTAGCTAAACACATTAGCTAAATAAAGCAGTAAATCAGGAGCCTCAGAAGGAGAGGAATGCATGCAAGCCCTGTCGCCTCGTTTGGAAATCCAATGCGATGCCCCGACTTGCCTCTGTTTTTAATTGTCCACAGAACCTTGCACCATGCTCCAGAAAGATGAAACTCCACCTTGGGAGACCTGTGGGAGGGTGGTCGACCACTTTTGGTCTCTCCAGCCACCTACCGACCACTTTTGGTTGTTGAAAAACCAGAAAAGTGGTCGGCCAGCTAGTTTTTCTGGCTGACCCGATTATTCTTCTTTGAGCTGTAATTTCTTTGTCGCAAGAGAGCAAGAAAGGGCATGGCAATGTATTTGCAAGATATATGTGCACAACCACCCTCCCTATCATGTCGTGAACTCAAGGGGGTGTGGTTCTTGATCCTCGGGCCACCAATCGCGCATTTCAATGCATGATGGCCGAGAGGCGAAGTTGCACAATTCAATATGGAAATGAATGCACAAGTAAACACATAAAGCCTAAAACTCTATCATGTATGATCAAGAGCGTTGGCGACCGGGAATTAAGGCACGTTTCATCACTATAAGTATGAAACGTCCCTCATTTCCCGTGTTTGGACTAACACCTATTCCCAAACACATGCAACAAGAAACATGGCAAACATGTAATGCAACTACATGGCATACACAATGCAAGGGACAAGCATGCAACAACATGCAATGCAACATGATCAAACTACCAATGCAAATGGCATGCAAACAATGCGAACACATGCATGCAATATGCAATGCTACAAGGGCAACTTGGCAATGTTAGAAATATGCATACTCAATGCGAAGAAACAACTTGGCATACACAATGCTATGAACTACATGGCATACACAATGCATAATGTAAGATGTCATACTCAATGCAATGAAACAATATGGCATACTCAATGCAATATACATGGCATAATCAATGGACTTAAACCAAAAGGGGTGGACCTCAGTCATGCCCAAATTAGTGGCCATTGGTGATAAAATAAAGACACAAAATACAAACCATGCATGCACAATGCATTGGCCAACCAAGTAGGCCTAAGAGCACAACTCTCGAGAGGGCTCAAAGAGTGGCAAATGCTGAAGTGTAACAACACTAAATACACTGAATTGAGATAAGAAATGATGCCAAATCATTCAAACAAAGCAAGTGAAGCATGCATGAGTCCTTAAAGCATGAAACTAGCAAAGAGGACTACAAAGGAGGCATGCAGTACATGGCACAAAAGCATGAACCAAGCATGGATAGAGCTTAATTAAGTCAAAACAAGGACCTAAACATGCTGAGATGAGGGCTCAAATACCTAGGCATGCAAGCATACAAGCTAGGCTACAAGTAAGGCAAAAATGCACAACCCTTAGAGGCACTCAAAAGGTGAATGAAGTGAGAACATGACAAGTCTATATGCTCTAAAATATCATGTTAGATGATGCCAAATCATGTACACAACACAAATGAAGCATGCTGTAGTGCTCAAAGCTTGAAGCAAGCAAGAGCACTTATACTACAACTATACAAAACACGAAGCATGTGACCAAGGCAACCCAAAGAAGTCCTAGAACATGTCAAAATGAGTCTAAAATATGCATGTAAGGAAGCCAAAACATGCTAAGATGAGGGGCATAAGGCATGATGCATACAAGGAAAATAAGGTGGATTACACTACACCTATTAAGACCAATCATGGGATGACTTAAGCAACAAAAAATAGAGTTATATCATGGCATAATAACCCCAAAAACACACTGAAATGATGGCTCGCAAGCTCGGCATGAAGGCATACGCAATGGTTCATGTTAAGGCATAAAGGGACAAACCCTCCAACGCATTGAATGAGTGACAAATGTGAATGCATGGCCATAAAACATGGACTGAAATCACATAATAAATGATGCCAAATCATTGAAATAGTCCAAGTAATGCATGTTAGAGGACTCAACACACAAAGCTAACAAGCTAGGTTGAACCATAGCTATACAAAGCAAGTCATGCATGACCAAGACAACACAAATCAGACCTTAAACATGGTAAAAAATGAACAAAGTCTTCTCAAAGCTAAGCCAAAAGCAAGCTAAAATGACATGTTACAACATGATGCATGTGTAGACACCCCATTTTTGACCGCCCTCGAGACTTGGGCGTTACTGATGGTTTACTTGTTGGAGAAAGGTGTGTAGGGCGAAGGTTCAATTTCTTCGGCAAGGAAAGGGCCAAATCCCAACTTCACACCCCATTGTGGACTAAAGCTATTTTGAATGGTTTTTAGACCTTAAAACCCTCTCTTTCAAAACATTTTTGAAATAAAATTCCCACGATGTTCCGACGCTCGCATTTTGGTAAATGTTGCGCTTTTCGGTAAACCGAGCAAGGACAAAAGGGGAGATGAATGAAAGAGAGATGAAATCTTTGAAAAATCTTTCAAAACACCTTACTTAGGGGTTTGAAGTTGAAGAAAAGAGGAGAAGAGGGGAGAAAACTAGTTTGGGAGTGGTTCAGCATGAATCCGGGAAGGAGAAAAGTCCGCGCGGCTTCCCCGAAACGGACGTAACTCTTTGTACAAGAGGAATTAAAATATGGGGCCACCACCATTGGAAACCTTACTTCCGGGGCTTCATTTTGCACTCAAGAATCTCCTAAGTCCAAATCCGGGGAGAGGAGATATGGCTGGTTGAAGTCTGGATGGACCGAATCTGCGCGGCTTTACCGAAACTGGCATAACTTTTTCTACAGAAGGAATTTTAATGCAAGGTTTGCTCCATTGGAAAGATAACTTCCGGGGCTTCAATCCGGACTTTCACCGGCACTTTTTGACCTTACCAGCTACCTACCGGCCATCCATTTATCCGACCGGCACAAAAGATTGCCGGCCGGCCAAAAGTGCCCAGAACTCAGATTTTTGACAGATATTTACCAATACACTGTGGAAGATATTTTCAATTGGGATATTTCGACCAAAAGCTCTTGTTTTGACATATATAGGGCCATATATCTCATATGCTTAAGGTTAGAACAAAAAGTGAAGTTTTGAGAGCTTCTCACTCCAAAAAACCTCTCTCTCTCTAGAAATTTCAAAGCAAAATTTCAGCCCTCTTCCTCTTCCTTGGTGTAGGTTGGATTTTTTTGGAGCAAAAAACCTGATATAGACATACATATTTGATATATACACCTATATCCCTCCATCTCTCACTATATCTCTTCCATTCAACCATTAAACACCCTTGTTCTTGGGCCTTTTCTTCATCACCACCAAGCACCACCACCACCACTCCATTTCCAGCAGCAAGGGGAGCTTTTCAGAGGCTTAGAAGCAACATTCCTCAAGCCAAGAGGTAGAAAAGAAGTGGTCTTCAAGGGTAAGTTATCATTTTCCTCTTTTGTAGCATTTTCTTGCCTCATCTCTTAGGCCTATTTGTTTGCTGTTTTGAGCTCCGACCTTAACTAAAACTAGGTCTATTTTGAGCTATTATTCATGTTTGTTCAAGGGCTCAACCCTGTTTGAGCCCTCCATCTTGCACTTGTTTCAATATCCTCTTGTATGCCATTATTTTGCATTGAATATTTGGCCCATGTGTGATCTGTTTCCGAGCATAATGTAAACTGTAAGAGGGCCTATTTGGAGCCCCTCTTCAACATTGAAGAAGGGCTCAGCCCTGTTTGGGTCCTCTATCTTGTACTTGCTTCATAATCTCTCCTATTTACCGTAAACTTGCATGATTTGTTTGGCCTATGTGTAAATTGTTTTGGAGCATGTCATGAACTGCGAGTAGGCTTATATTGTGTCCCTCTACAACATTGTAGAAGGGATCAACCTTGTTGGGGGTCTCCATGTTATACTTGTCATTATACCCTTCTTTGACCCCCATTTTTTGCATGCTTTTTTTAAGCTTATCTAGCTTCTGTTTTCGGCCATCATCAGAGCTTGAAAGAGTCATATTTTGATCTTATTGACATATTTCATTAAGGGTCTTTGTAGGTTTGATGAATGTTTGGGGTACCTCATGTTATAGCCTTGCGTATCCTAGTTCTTGCATGACATTTTTAGCATGTTTTTATACTGAATTGGGGGATGTCATCTACTGTAAATGTTCATATTTTTGGTCCCTCTTCAGTGTTGTAGAATGATATTTTTCCATTTGGGCATTGCATGTATCACTTGCTTCAATACCCCTCTTAGGGAACCATTTTTGCATACTTGCCTAATCTTATGTGTGCTTGCTGTTTAGCCCTTTTTATGACTGAAAAATGCTTTTCTTGGGGCTGCCTTGCTACTGTATTTTCATTCCATGTCCATATTGTGCATGCATTGCATAGCTATAGGCCATTTCGGGCACCTAATATCGCATTTCGGGACCATTCCGTGCATTTGGTGTCATTTCCCCACCTTTCGGGGCTGTTTTGCATCATTTGTGAGTGCTGAAATTCATTTGTATGTTTCATATCATTTCCATGCCATTTCATGCCTTAGGGCCATTGCCTCGATTTGTGTGCCCGTGTGCACGCATTTCGAGGCACTTCATTTTCATCCGATGGCCTCCTATGTGAGTGTGGCAGAGGCCCACTTGTGTTGGTGTAAGGCCATGTTGCATTGTGTATGCCATGTTTCAATGCGTTGTGCATGTTATGTTGTTAGCATTGTGTATGCCATGTAGTTGCATCGCATGTTTGTATGTTAGCTTGCATGCTTAGGTTGCATGTGCATTGTTGTGCATTGCCTTGCCTCTTGATCAACCATGATTGAGGTTGGGTCCCTTGTATGTTTGGTGTGCATTACATTTGATATTAAAATGCACACTTGACTCTTTGGCCATCATGCATGGAAATGCGCGATTGGTGGCCCGAGAATCGAGGCACATCTTCCTTTGAGTCACAAACATGATAAGGAATGTGTTTAGTGCATACATTGCTTGAATTGAGCTGCCATGCAAGTTTTGCCCTCTATTTCTTTGTGAGTTGCGAGTTCTGCAGACATTGATCTTACGGCCGGCATTTAGTGCCGACCGCGATCTATTGATAGCCGATGAGTTCATTTTGTGCGGTGGCCACATATAGCAAAGTGGATATTCTGCTTAGCGGTGGTGATCCCCAAGATCCAAGGAAGTAGTTACGAGACTTTGGCGGTTTCAGAGAAGCAAAGCGAGGAAAAGCAGGACCTAAGCATGGCGATTGCAATTCAGCGGAACGGCGTGCGTGCATTGAACCCCCGCCCCAAGGCGGTTTACTCTTTTTCCTTAGATTAATTATTTTGTTAATTTAATTAATTTGTAACATTTAATTAGCTTGCGTAGTTAATTATTTGTATTATTCTTTTGGTCCCTCCGAGCGAGGGTGTAATTGTAATAAGTGTGGGTGAGTGTGTGTATGTCTTCCAACCTCCATTTCTTTCTTCCCTTTTACTTACCTGATTTTAATGGTTAGTATTAGGGCACGTTTATTTTAGCATACCTTATGCTATGCATGCGTGCATCCATGCATTTGTTGACATGCATCGGGCTCGGTACATCATACAAACTGCATTGTATTTTCAATTCCACATTGAATACGTGCGTCGAATAAAGTGCATTTCACATGCCATCTTTAGGGTTAGCTGAGCCTACTCTAAATTGCATCTTCGCCTGTGTTGCATTAGCCATCTAACATGAACTAGGGACATGCATGCCTGCTAACTAGTTCCTTGTTTTTCGCACGGAGTACGATGTAAGTATTTATGCTTTAGCATATCGCATGCGTGTGAATGTTAACATGACAGTAGGCTTACCATGTGGCTAAATGCTTATATGAGATAAACTGTTTGAATGCCTGTGGGTGGAGGTTGGGTTGCTTGAGTTGGAATAACTCGTTGAAATTCGTGTTTTAGCCTACTTGCGAGTGGCAACTTCAAATTAGTTTCCAAACGAACGGATATGCAATGTTTATTTCCAAATTAGGCAATCTAGTCTATACTTGTTTGTTGTGCGCATAACATAGTAATTCTAGGTTAATAACTGGAATAGGAGCATGTAATGTTTTCAAAAACGGATATCACGGTTAGTAGAGGCCGGTCTTCGGACCGGGCGAAAGGGGGTGCTCATAGATGACCTTCCCCGATCGTACCCAAGCTCCCGAGCCAAGACTACTTTGGTGATGACGAACACGTGGCCTTGACGAGTCGTGGTTTCTAAATTTCCCATTTTTAAAATATTTAGGTGGCGACTCATGTCGCAAAGCAGTCCATGTTTGCCACTACTTTTCAAAAATCTGTTATACTTCAAAAGGATTTGCCGGATTTGGACACTTTGGTTCAGATTTAGAACCGACACAGATTGAGTCCGAATCAGTACGTGAGTTCCTCATGACGTGTTACGCTTTCGCAACTCTTTGGGACTTTAGAGAGCTTGACTCGAACTCGTGATATCCTGTTTTGACTACACTTATGTGTTTCTTTGCATTGCATGTGCATTGGTGCGCCTAGGACACAGTGTTTGCCATCTGCCATTCCTGAACGGTTTGCTGGAGGCTTGTCTTGTTAAGGCATGACCATAAGGCTGACCGGTTATGGGCTCTGACAGCATGGGAACACAAACCCCGATTTTACCGGGGCATCCTTTTCGACCATTCGACCTAGTGCATATTCGGAATCCATAGTGACCATTCCAAGCTAGGACAGGTTGCTCACCCGATCATAGGTTGTTTGAAACCGCTGCGTGCGTAGTGAAACCCTAGTTCCTGACAAAATAGGACAGGGAAACACTACCCCAACATAGGGGTGTTTTGGCTCTCACTTGCTTGTTATGTGCTTTAGAGTGCGTCTCTGTAGGAATGCATGTATCAGTTTGCAAGTTTGGGCATCAGGCCTGCGGGCACCAGTTCAGTATTTTGAGAATCAGTTTACCTGAGGGTAACAGTTTACAGGCAAAATTTTGGGGGCAGAATTCAGTATAGGGCACAGTCATCCTGTTATGCTCATATCCATTTTGGTGAAATCAGGCTGAGATGCTGTATGTTTTCCCTTTTGCTAGGTAGTCCTGGAACCATAGCTTCAGAAGGCTCCACTATCTCCTGGGTACATTGGATTTGTGCTGATAGACTTTGTCAAGTCAGAGACTCAGTTCAAGGGTAATCAGGGCCAGAGAAGGCTAGTCAGGCACAGACCACCAAGACAAGATTACGGATCGGTGATCTTTGGCGTCGGGTTGAGATTTTCGAGCCTCTGCGCAACACATATATCTGCGGTTGCTCGGTTAGATCGAGGACAATATGTCGAGTCTGCGAGAGATGGTGCGCCAACTCCGACAAGATATGAAAACCATGCAAAGAAGACGGCTGCATCCAGCGAAGCGCCAAGCAACGGGCTGTGGTCATAGCCCAACAGGCAGAGACAATTGCCAGGCTAGAGCAACAAACCGGAGCATCTACTTCGCATCAAGCTCCTTCACCACCAGGGGTTCAAACACCTGGGGAAACACCCAATGTCCAGGAAGGTACGGACATTCCGGTAGGGCCGGCTCCGCTCCCAATTTTACCCCAGCAATCCAAAACACCTACCAATCTGCCGGACTCTCCCTTCGAGTTCGAAGCGGACCCTACAGTGCTGAAGCTGAGTAAGCTGGAAAAGATGTTTAAGAAATCCCAAGGAGTCAAGTCCATTCCCGACATTGAGGATGGGTATACGGACGCAGCTGTGACGCTGCCAGATCGGTTCAAGATGCCACAAATTGACCGATTTGATGGGTCCGGGGACCCCATGGTGCATCTGAGGCTGTTTTCAGATATCTTAAGGCCGATGGGCCTCACCGCATCTGGTTGTCTCTGTTTGGCGAACCACTGTGTGTGGCGCTATCCGCACACCTAAACTGGAAGACGATGTTAAGAAGAATTGGGATGAGATGGCCGAGGCTTTTGTCGATCAATACTCCTACAATACACAAATTGAGATTACAACCCGTGATCTCGAGACGACTAGGCAGGAGCCGAAGGAAAGTTTCTCCGATTTTGTAACTCGGTGGAGGGCCAAGGCCTCAATGATGACCATTAGGCCAACAGACAAGGATCAAATACGGATGGTTGTGCGCAACCTCCAACCCAAGCTCATGCAAAAAAATGATCGTTCACCCATTCCCTACTTTTTCAGATCTACATGAGATGGGAGTACAAATCGAGGACGTTATAACGCAAGGCCTTATTGACCAGGAAAAGGAGCAGCCTAGGAGGGCATTTACCCACAGTCCGAATGCGACCACCAGTGGTGACACAGCTGCTATAACTTCAGACATGGGCATGGTCACCACCCCCACACAAAAAATGACCACCCCATTCACCGGTGCATCCGAAACTAGTTCAAAAACGGCCAAATACCCACCTCAGGGCCAAAGGGTGTTTACCCCACTGTACGTGTCTCTGTCAACGGCCCTAAGGGCCTTGATCAAAAAGGGATATCTGAAGCCACTGGAGCCACAACCATTACCAAAGAAACCCCCTCCCTCACATAACCCAGCTGATTACTGTGCCTTCCATCAGCGAGCTGGCCATGACACTGACATGTGCTTTCGTCTTCGCCATGAGATACAAAATCTGATCGACAATAAGGTCATCGCCATGCCAGTCGTGCAAAGTCTATCGGCATTTGATCAGTGAACTTGTGGGGGATAATGTGACCATGTGATCAGGAGATGAACCACCTGCGGGCGGCGTTCAGTTTACTTCAGATGTGGTGGACGGCATGCACTGTTTTGAGCAATGTACAAATGCTGTTGATTTTGCTTTCTGACTTGGGTATTGGGCCAGTCTTGTCTTTTTGGATTGAGTCAGTCCTTTCATACTGAGTCGACGGTCTGCATCTTGTTGTATCGAGTCAGTCCTGTTTTGTTAGAGTCGGGTGATTCCGGGGGTGTTACCTCGAGCATCACCATTTTGTTTTGTGTTTGTCTTTCAGTTTCTTTTGAGTCTGCTACGCTTGGAGCCGCTTACACCGTAAGATCTGAATGAAACAACAAGGATTTTACGCTCTCGCGTTTCGCCGTGTGCGAAATTCAATGAGATAGCGATTTGGATCGAACTCGCTTTTCTGTGCCTTGAAGTCATTGTAATGACCTAAGTTTTTCAAAAATTTTTGAACACTGTGGTAAAAACAAAGAGGAAGGAATTCCTCGGGTTTTGCAAAAATTGATCAACTTGAGAGAAAGAAAGGCGTGCTAAGCCCTTAATGAATGAAATCATGCTTGTCGGCATGAGTATTGAGAAGGATCTTGGTTCGATCCAGACTGGTTCCACACTATCTTCTGCGCGAGCGATTTGTCGCTTTCTTAAAAACTTTCAAAAAATGTTTTGCGCGGTCCTGCGAAGACATGTGTGGAATCGCTCTTGAGATTGCGCAGCCTAGGATCGCTCTCGGCCTCGAGACTCGACCCCCCCTTTGCTTTCAAACCTTGAACTGGCATTCAAAATGTTCAACGGTCGACCACAATGTAAGGCCTGTGTGGCCAGACTTGAAGCAGCCTTCGAACAAGAGGCACCAAAGTCAGATCAAGAAGGTCAGACCTCATCAGAAGAAGCTTGCAAAGTTAGAACAAAAGCACCCCTCGAACTAGGGGCAAAAAAAATATCCGATGTGCTCGAAGAGCCAAAGGTGGATCCTTCTGCAAATCAATACAACAACCATTCTCCTAGATACAGAGGACTTCAGGATCTCAAAACCATTTGGCATGGGCAAGCTACACTTTTACCCTTTGAGAGGCTCGCTGGGTCGAAAACCCGGAAGGGCGACCCAGGCAAAATTTAGAGCAAAGAAAAAAAGAAAAGAAGAAAGAAAAATGCAAACAAAAAGAGAAAAGAAAAGAAAGAAAATAAAAATGAAAATGTAAAAGAAAAGAAAAGAAAAAGAATGAAAAAGAAAAACATAGCTCGCAAGGTCGAAAACCCGCATTGGGCACCTTGGCAAAAGTTAGAGCCTAAACAGTGAAGGTTAAAATACCCGAGTGTACCTTAACCCGAACTACGTAAGGCTTGATTCCCATCTTTGGGATACGTAGGCAACTTAATTATGAAGTCCAGCCCTAAAACACTTCAAATTCAGTTGTGTCCATGAAATGGTTTTGATCATCTTTGCCTTCTCTGTATCCGAGAGTTCGGTTGTAATCATCGCTCTGAGGACTGGTCACAATGCGCCGCGGTGCCATTCACACAAGGGGCAACTTTCCGTTGCCATTCAATGCGCTGCGGTGCCATTCAAACAAGGGGCAACTTTCCGTTGCCATTCAATGCGCCGCGGTGCCATTCAAACAAGGGGCAACTTTCTGTTGCCATGCAACTCTCTTCAAGCAAGGGGCAATTTTCCTTCGGATCTGAGGTTGTGCATCTCGAGAGTGGGTTCTATGCTCGTTGAGCAGTGGCCGTTTGCAAAAACAGCTTTTTGAGAATTTTTACTGAGGTTGACTATTTTCTCGAAAATCATTCTATCTTTTCCAAAACTGGACCCGTTTTATGGACCCAAAAAAGGAAAATTTTCAGTGCTCATAGCCTAACTTGCATGATTTTAAATCAAAAATCGAACAAGCATGTTGATCTAACTCTCGTTTTGGTCAAAACTGTTTTAGTGGAAAGCAAAAACAAAAAATGGTCGAAATAATGAACTAGGGGCACAGTTGAGTCAGGTGCTCTGTCTTTTCCCCATTGTCAACATACTCGCCAGAAAGGGCACCATACTCGCCAAGGAGGGCAATCTACCTGCCAGAAGAGGGCACAACTGAAGCTAACAACGAAGGGCTGAAAGCTCTCTCATCCTCCAAGCAACGAGGTATCAAGCCAAGTGCGAAGCACAAACCGGAATGGATCAAGATCTTCCACTTCCTCATCTGGACAGATCTAACCACGTCCAAACTCCCCAGCAGGGCATCATCAACCGATGTTAGCTGCAGATTTGCTACACACCCAGTTGTAGCACAACCCCTCTGTGGAAGAAACTCACTGTTGTGAACAAGAAAAGAATCTAGCAGAATGCTAGGGGCAAGAACCCCAGCAACTTCCTGTTTATCCATCAACCACCCAGGGGAGGGATAAAAAATGAGAGATTGAAGAATAGAGAGATGTGCGTTGAGAGAGAAAAAGTGAGAAAAGGGTTTTTTTGTGAAAAATAGAGCTTGAGGGCCGAGTGATGTGAGGATCACAAATGAGAAATGGTGGGAAACACTACCCGGTGAAACAGGCTCCCTGTGCATGTCTGAGTGTCGTGTCTTTTTTTTTTGTTTTATCTCGATTCTTGTTTTGAGTCGTCTCGAGTGTTACTCGATGTGTTTAGGTTGTTTACCTATTGTTTTCCGTTGTTGAGTCTTTTTCACTGTGTTCAGTCGTAGGCTCAATACCCGGTTAAGAACTCATTTCTTAATTTCAAAAAGAAAAAAAAATCATCTTGTGCTCAGAGTGCTGTGCCATTCTCCACATTTGTGCAAAAAAGGAATTTGTTCTTTAAAAAACTGCAGGGTTCAACCTAGGTCATGTCAGAACAGTAAAATCAGGATCTATCTGAAGCTATTTAGGTTCCACACTGCAAAGCAAAAGAAAAGAGGGAAAATCGAAGCATCTGAGTGTGTTTCACCTCCAGCAAATTCTGTGGGATGTACCCCTTCAAGCCTTGTCAATGCTCCGAAGTATGGGTGTGCCTCTACCTCAAGCTCAAAATGTTTCTGCGGAAGTATCAACTCATGTCTCCGATGCGTAGCTCATTGTCAGTTTGCATGCACGAGTTGTGTCCTTTTGGAATCTATTGTGACTCCTCCGAGAGGTAAATCGGAGGTTGCGTTTGAATTGGTCTCGTTAAGGCGTGTATTTCCTTATTCAACATTTTATTTCAAACACACTATTGAGATTGCATCGAATATGCATTGATTATTGTGCACAGAATGTGTATACACACTCGTCCCACTTGCATTATGCTGCATGTTCCAATTGCATTGTTATGCACCCACTTCATTTGCATGATGATGCACGTCCCAGTCACATTGTTATGCACTCATCTCACTTGCGTTATCACGCATGTTTCGCCCACATTGTTGTGCGCCTTTTTTTTTTACTTGCGTTGCTGTTCTTTCCTCTCTCGCGTGTACTACGCTAAGAGGTTTCTTTTGCTTTCCTCTTTCCTTTCTCGGGTGTACTACGCTGAGAGGTTTCTTTTCGCTTTTTCCCTTTCATCTCTCGCGTGTACTACGCTGAGAGGCTTTTCTCTTTCCTCTCTCGCGTGTACTACGCTGAGAGGTTTCTTTTCGCTTTTTCCCTTTCCTCTCTCGCGTGTACTACGCTGAGAGGTTTCTTTTTTGCTTTCTTCTTTCCTCTCTCGCGTGTACTACGCTGAGAGGTTTCTTTTGCTTTCTTCTTTCCTCTCTCGCGTGTACTACGCTGAGAGGTTTCTTTTTTGCTTTCTTCTTTCCTCTCCCGCGTGTACTACGCTGAGAGGTTTCTTTTGCTTTCCTCTTTCCTCTCTCGCGTGTACTACGCTGAGAGGTTTCTTTTCGCTTTTTCCCTTTCCTCTCCCGCGTGTACTACGCTGAGAGGTTTCTTTTTGCTTTCCTCTTTCCTCTCTCGCGTGTACTACGCTGAGAGGTTTTCTTTTTGCTTTCCTCTTTCCTCTCTCGCGTGTACTACGCTGAGAGGTTTCTTTTTGCTTTCCTCTTTCCTCTTTCGCGTGTACTACGCTGAGAGGTTTCTTTTTGCTTTCCTCTTTCCTCTCTCACGTGTACTACGCTGATGAGGTTTCTCTTTGCCTTTCCTTATTCTCTTGTGTGTACTACGCTGAGAAATTTTATCCTTCTTCTCTTGCGTGTACTACGCTGAGAAATTTTATCTTTCTTCTCTCGCGTGTACTACGCTGAGAAGTATTCCTCTTTCCTCTTCTGTGTACGATACGCTGAGAGATGTTGTGCTTGAGACTCCGGGTATTCTCGGTAGTCGCTTTTAGCCTTCTCCGCGCAAGACGCCGTGAGAATTGCATAATTTTCTTACATCCTTTCTGCATGAGATGTAGTTTGGTTCACGTCTACTTGCTTGCATAGCATTCGCTTAAAATGTTGCATTTATTTTGCATAATTGCTTCATCACAGCTCTCTTTGCATGATCATAAGTTATGCACTTGCATTGTGCATCACTTTGCATCTTGCCCCTGAACTACGCTGGTTTGATTCCTTGCAAAGGGATACGTAGGCAGCCTGCGGGCACAACCATTTATCTATCTATATTTTGTTTGTTTGTCCAAGTCTTCGGCCTTGTCAAAAATGGGTCGTCTCTGGGCTTCGACATTCACTCACGTCATTTCATGACTTCTGAGTTCTGTCAAAGAGGGGCAACTGTAGACACCCCATTTTTGACCGCCCTCGAGACTTGGGCGTTACTGATGGTTTACTTGTTGGAGAAAGGTGTGTAGGGCGAAGGTTCAATTTCTTCGGCAAGGAAAGGGCCAAATCCCAACTTCACACCCCATTGTGGACTAAAGCTATTTTGAAAGGTTTTTAGACCTTAAAACCCTCTCTTTCAAAACATTTTTGAAATAAAATTCCCACGATGTTCCGACGCTCGCATTTCGGTAAATGTTGCGCTTTTCAGTAAACCGAGCAAGGACAAAAGGGGAGATGAATGAAAGAGAGATGAAATCTTTGAAAAATCTTTCAAAACACCTTACTTAGGGGTTTGAAGTTGAAGAAAAGAGGAGAAGAGGGGAGAAAACTAGTTTGGGAGTGGTTCAAGATGAATCCTGAAGGAGAAAAGTCCGCGCGGCTTCCCCGAAACGGGCGTAACTCTTTGTACAAGAGGAATTAAAATATGGGGCCACCACCATTGGAAACCTTACTTCCGGGGCTTCATTTTGCACTCAAGAATCTCCTAAGTCCAAATCCGGGGGGAGGAGATATGGTTGGTTGAAGTCCGGTTGGACCGAATCTGCGCGGCTTTACGGAAACTGGCATAACTTTTTCTACAGAAGGAATTTTAATGCAAGGTTTGCGCCATTGGAAAGATAACTTCCGGGGCTTCAATCTGGACTTTCACCGGCACTTTTTGACCTTACCGGCTACCTACCGGCCATCCATTTATCCGACCGGCACAAAAGATTGCCGGCCGGCCAAAAGTGCCCAGAACTCAGATTTTTGACAGATATTTACCAATACACTGTGGAAGATATTTTCAATTGGGATATTTCGACCAAAAGCTCTTGTTTTGACATATATAGGGCCATATATCTCATATGCTTAAGGTTAGAACAAAAAGTGAAGTTTTGAGAGCTTCTCACTCCAAAAAACCTCTCTCTCTCTAGAAATTTCAAAGCAAAATTTCAGCCCTCTTCCTCTTCCTTGGTGTAGGTTGGATTTTTTTGGAGCAAAAAACCTGATATAGACATACATATTTGATATATACACCTATATCCCTCCATCTCTCACTATATCTCTTCCATTCAACCATTAAACACCCTTGTTCTTGGGCCTTTTCTTCATCACCACCAAGCACCACCACCACCACTCCATTTCCAGCAGCAAGGGGAGCTTTTCAGAGGCTTAGAAGCAACATTCCTCAAGCCAAGAGGTAGAAAAGAAGTGGTCTTCAAGGGTAAGTTATCATTTCCCTCTTTTGTAGCATTTTCTTGCCTTATCTCTTAGGCCTATTTTTTTGCTGTTTTGAGCTCCGACCTTAACTGAAACTAGGTCTATTTTGAGCTATTATTCATGTTTGTTCAAGGGCTCAACCCTGTTTGAGCCCTCCATCTTGCACTTGTTTCAATATCCTCTTATATGCCATTATTTTGCATTGAATATTTGGCCCATGTGTGATCTGTTTCCGAGCATAATGTAAACTGTAAGAGGGCCTATTTTGATCCCCTCTTCAACATTGAAGAAGGGCTCAACCCTATTTGGGTCCTCTATCTTGTACTTGCTTCATAATCTCTCCTATTTACCGTAAACTTGCATGATTTGTTTGGCCTATGTGTAAATTGTTTTGGAGCATGTCATGAACTGTGAGTAGGATTATATTGTGTCCCTCTAAAACATTGTAGAATGGATCAACCTTGTTGGGGGTCTCCATGTTATACTTGTCATTATACCCCTCTTTGACCCCCATTTTTTGCATGCTTTTTTTAAGCTTATCTAGCTTCTGTTTTCGGCCATCATCAGAGCTTGAAAGAGTCATATTTTGATCTTCTTGATATATTTCATTAAGGGTCTTTGCAGGTTTGATGAATGTTTGGGGTACCTCATGTTATAGCCTTGCGTATCCTAGTTCTTGCATGACATTTTTAGCATGTTTTTATACTGAATTGGGGGATGTCATCTACTGTAAATGTTCATATTTTTGGTCCCTCTTCAGTGTTGTAGAATGATATTTTTCCATTTGGGCATTGTATGTATCACTTGCTTCAATACCCCTCTTACGGAGCCATTTTTGCATACTTGCCTAATCTTATGTGTGCTTGCTGTTTAGCCCTTTTTATGACTGAAAAATGCTTTTCTTGGGGCTGCCTTGCTACTGTATTTTCATTCCATGTCCATATTGTGCATGCATTGCATAGCTATAGGACATTTCGGGCACCTAATATCGCATTTCGGGACCATTCCGTGCATTTGGTGTCATTTCCCCACCTTTCGGGGCTGTTTTGCATCATTTGTGAGTGCTGAAATTCATTTGTATGTTTTCATATCATTTCCATGCCATTTCATGCCTTAGGGCCATTGCCTCGATTTGCGTGCCCGTGTGCACGCATTTCGAGGCACTTCATTTTCATCCGATGGCCTCCTATGTGAGTGTGGTAGAGGCCCACTTGTGTTGGTGTAAGTCCATGTTGCATTGTGTATGCCATGTTTCAATGCGTTGTGCATGTTATGTTGTTAGCGTTGTGTATGCCATGTAGTTGCATCGCATGTTTGTATGTTAGCTTGCATGCTTAGGTTGCATGTGCATTGTTGTGCATTGCCTTGCCTCTTGATCAACCATGATTGAGGTTGGGTCCCTTGTATGTTTGGTGTGCATTACATTTGATATTAAAATGCACACTTGACTCTTTGGCCATCATGCATGGAAATGCGCGATTGGTGGCCCGAGAATCGAGGCACATCCTCCTTTGAGTCACAAACATGATAAGGAATGTGTTTAGTGCATACATTGCTTGAATTGAGCTGCCATGCAAGTTTTGCCCTCTGCTTTGCGTGAGTTCTGCAGATTCATTGAAGGCCGGCAAAGATTTAGTGCCGACCGGCAGTCTATTGATAGCCGATGAGTTCATTTTGTGCCGGTGGCCACATATAGCAGCCGGTGGATATTCTGTTTAGCCGGTGGTGATCCCTAGCATCCAAGGAAGTAGTTCTGAGACTTTGGCAGTTTCCAGAGGAGCAAAGCAGGGAAAACAGAGGCAGCCTAAGCATGGCAGTGCAATTCCGAGCGGAACCCGAGCGTGTGTGCATTGAACCCCCGCCCCAAGGCGGTTTACTCTTTTTCCTTAGATTAATTATTTTGTTAATTTAATTAATTTGTAACATTTAATTAGCTTGCGTAGTTAATTATTTGTATTATTCTTTTGGTCCCTCCGAGCGAGGGTGTAATTGTAATAAGTGTGGGTGAGTGTGTGTATGTCTTCCAACCTCCATTTCTTTCTTCCCTTTTACTTACCTGATTTTAATGGTTAGTATTAGGGCACGTTTATTTTAGCATACCTTATGCTATGCATGCGTCCATCCATGCATTTGTTGATATGCATCGGGCTCGGTACATCATACAAACTGCATTGTATTTTCAATTCCAAATTGAATACGTGCGTCGAATAAAGTGCATTTCACATGCCATCTTTAGGGTTAGCCGAGCCTACTCTAAATTGCATCTTCGCCTGTGTTGCATTAGCCATCTAACATGAACTAGGGACATGCATGCCTGCTAACTAGTTCCTTGTTTTTGGCACGGAGTACGATGTAAGTACTTATGCTTTAGCATATCGCATGCGTGTGAATGTTAACATGACAGTAGGCTTACCATGTGGCTAAATGCTTATATGAGATAAACTGTTTGAATGCATGTGGGTGGAGGTTGGGTTGCTTGAGTTGGAATAACTCGTTGAAATCCGTGTTTTAGCCTACTTGCGAGTAGCAACTTCAAATTAGTTTCCAAACGAACGGATATGCAATGTTTATTTCCAAATTAGGCAATCTAGTCTATACTTGTTTGTTGTGCGCATAACATAGTAATTCTAGGTTAATAACTGGAATAGGAGCATGTAATGTTTTCAAAAACGGATATCACGGTTAGTAGAGGCCGGTCTTCGGACCGGGCGAAAGGGGGTGCTCATAGCTGACCTTCCCCGATCGTACCCAAGCTCCCGAGCCAAGACTACTTTGGTGATGACGGACACGTGGCCTTCGGCACCGAGTCAGGGTTTCTTAAATTTTCCATTTTTAAAATATTTAGGTAGCGACTCTGTAATCTGGCAAAGCAGTCTATGTTTGGCACTACTTTTCAAAAATCTGTTTTTCTTCAAAACGATTTGCTGGATTTGGACTCTTTGGTTCAGATTTAGAACCGACACAAATTGAGTCCGAACTGTAGCGCGTGAGTTCCCTCACGGACGTGTTACAGCATGTTAGGCTATTCCATGGAAATACACTACAAGTGTATGGAGCATGCAATGGCCAACCAAACCAAACCAAAATAGACTCATGACATGGTAAAACATCACCAAAAACATCCTGAAATGGGAAGAAAACAAGCTAGAACAACATGCTATTTCATGAAGCACATAAAGCTAGTTTGTGTGATTTACACTACAAGTGTATTAACCATGCATGGAGTGACAAAAGCAAGCAAAAATAGTGTTATGCCTTAGAAAAACAAACACAAATACATGCTAAGATATGGCCAACATAAGCTTAACAAAGATGCTCAAACATGAGGCATATCAAGCAAGTAAACACAATACAAGGAGAGGGGATGACCCTCCCCTATTTAGGACACCAAAACCACCTTCCTACCACTAAAAATCCTCTGGATTTCAGTGGTAGAAAGGTCATGCAAAGGGTTCAACAAGAGCCTAAAGGGATGGCTCAAAACAAGGCCTAATAAGGCCTAAAAAGGAGTAAATCACCCCAAGCGAAAAAGTGACCTTAAAAAACTATTTTAAGAATGCAAAAATAGAACTTTTTCTAGTTAAGAGTTAAGCTTAAAAACAGACGCAAAAGGGTCCAAAAGCTTAAGAAAAAATGGAGGTTTTAAAGGTCAAAGACTCACCCTTAAAGACCTTCTCTACCACTGCAACTCCAGCCACTTGTTTGAGCTCAAAGCAACCCAAGAACACCAAAATCAGCTCCTAAGCACCTCAGTAGCAAAAGGATGGTGTTTGAGTGTGTGTTTGTGTGAAAAAGCAAGACAAAACTACACTTTTGAACACAAAACAAGAGCAAAATGAAGAAGTATAGATATAGGCTATATGTATAACTCAAGGCTCCATTTTCTGAACCTAGAGGAGGGAGGAGGAGCCTCCCTCTTATAGAAGACAAAAGCCAAAGCTTCTTGGAGAAGCTAAGGGCCAAGGAAACCCCTCCATACACGTGTATGGAGGATTGCTCAAATGCCCTCAAATGTGCAACGGAGGAAAATATCTCAAAAAGGTGTTAGCAGCCGACCACTTGAAGTGGTCGGTCTGCTACTTAAAGTGGTCGGCCAACCACTTCAAGTGGTCTTCCAAGAAGAAAACTGGTCGGCCATAGGTGGGAGAGGTCTAGAGTCTGAAAGAAAGCTAGTGGTGTGGTGGTCGACTAGAAAATGTGGCCCAAAGACCAAGCAAACTAGTTATCCGACCAGAAAACTGGCTGGCAGAAGGAAAAGTGGTCTCCAAGGAGAAAAAGTGGTCTCCCACCCTTGTACCGCCTTCCAAACAAGGAAAACAAGATTTGTACCAAAAACAAACCAAAACGGATGCAAGACGAGAGATCGGGGGGCAAAGCACGCAGCCGAAAGCCCCGAAAACTAGCTGACGAGCACCAAAAGTGGTATGCAACCACAAAAGTGATCTCCTGGACCACAGTGTTCCTCTAAGAAGAGGCAACAAGGTGTGGTTCAAAAACCACGCCAAACGGAGAACGTTAAGCGGTCCCGAGACAAGGCGCGTGACCAAAGGCTCCAAAAATCGGAAACTAGTCTCCAAACGGGAAAAGTGGTCTACGACCACAAAGAGATAGTCTACAAGACCTCTCTCTTCCTCTAGGAAGAGAAACAAGATTCGGTCCACAAACCGAGCCGAAGCACAAAAGAGTTCAGAGGCCCGGAGGCAAGGCTCTCAGCCAAATCTCCAAAACCTCTAAACGAGCACAACATGCACCATCACTAAGCGCTCAATCGATGACGTCTGAATCTTAAGGTTGGTCAAAAATGGGGTGTCTACAGTTGCCCCTCTTTGACAGAACTCGAAAGTCACAAGTGACGGGAGTGAATGTCAAAGCCCAGAGACGACCTATTTTTGACAAGGCCGAAAACTTAGACAAACATGCAAGATAATAAAGAGATGCACCCGCAGGCTGGGGCAAGATGCAAATGACATGCTCAAAGCTAAACATAACTTATGATCATGCAAAGAAAGCTGTAACGAAGCAAATATACACAATAAATGCAACAGTTTTAAGCAAGCGAAAACGAACCAAACTACATTACATGCAGAAAGGATGTAAGAGAATTATACAATTCTTGCGACGTCTCACACGAAGTACATACAATACCGTCGGGTTCGTCTGGTCGCGCCAGCTTCAAATGAACCGTACATATAATATCGTGCCTGCATAAGAAAGAAACTCAACAGGTACAATATCGTTAGAAACACACATAGCAATGCAAGTGAAAAGTGCGTAACAACGCAAGTGGAGGGGTGCATGACAATGCAACCTAAGTGTGATGCATAACAATGCGGAAGGGGTGCATAACTATGCAACCTAAGTGTGACGCATAACAATGCGGAAGGGATGCAAAACAATGCAACCTAAGTGTGACGCATAACAATGCGGAAGGGATGCAAAACAATGCAACCTATGTGTGACGCATAATAAGGCGGAAGGGATGCAAAACAACGCAACCTAAGTGTGACGCATAACAATGCGGAAGGGATGTAAAACAATGCAACCTAAGTGTGACGCATCACAATGCGGAAGGGATGCAAAACAATGCAACCTAAGTGTGACGCATAACAATGCGGATAAAACAAGCATAACAATGTAGGTAAAATGCGGGACAACGCAAGCGAAGTGTATAGCAATTCAACAAAAGTGCGCGTAATAAAGCGCCTAGTAACGTGCATAACAATGCAGCAAGTGGCGGGCATAACAATGCAGGATAGGAAAGTGTGACAAAATAGCACGTTTGAATGAAAAATAAGTACAAGCCTTAAAGAGAGTAATTCAATTATAACCCCCGATTTACCTCTCGGAGGGGTCACATGTACTTAAAAAAAGGATACACCTTGCTCTTGACGAGTAACGATGAACATTGCATCGAAGACTTGAATTGAAGTTCCCGCAGGGACATTCTTGAGCCGAAAAGTGTACTTTTCTTGTACTTTTCCGAGGGCCGAGGACTCCAATCATCACCAAAATGCATAGGGAGAACAATGGAGCACTGAGGATCATCCAGGAGGGAGGCTGACCAGTTATATAAGTGGCTGACCAGTTGTTGCCCATCAAAGTGGTCGGCCGAACAGAAAAACTGGCTGGCCGACTAGTTTACAAAATTTCGGGGCAATTTGGTCTTTTAGCTTCAGTTCTTTAAGTACACAACTCCAAATCAGTTTGTATCACACCTCCAAGGCCGAAATACATTCTCCTTTGCTCCTAGACCCTTTTCTCTCTCAGATCTGCACTTTATACGCGTTTTCCAACGCCCCACGCGAAGTTATTTTGCGAAAACTTTCGATTCTCTTCATTTTGAATCGATTAGAATTTGTTTTCGGAGCTTCTTTCTCCATTTTCACCACTTGAGGTATGTTCGTCTCAAAGTTTAGCACCTTTTCTCGGGCGTTGACTTTTGTTGACTTTTTCTCTTCCCGAGAGTTGACTTTTGTTGACTTTTTGCAATTTTGGCTCATTTCGCTCGTTTTTGCATTTTTTTGTAGATTTCTTCAGATGGTTGACGATATCCCGTATGGCGGAGGTCCTCCATATACAGAGGACAAGCCCGACATCATACCGTTGCCTCCGAAGATATGGTCGTTCGTCCTAGAGGAGTAAGACCCGGAGGAGCACATCCTTCCTCCTAGCACCTTCTACCACTTCACGGACTTCGCGTGGCGGGCACCTGCAGACCTGCTGCTACGAGAGCCAGAGTCCCATCTATTTCATCACGCGCATGAGGTACGTACTTCACTTTTGCATTTCTTGCACATTCCATGTTTTCGCTATGTATTATATTTGATCGTTTTGAACATATTGACATACACAGCACTCCGCTAGTTCGGCACACAGTATATTTGGGCACACAACACATAACACTGCTCAATTTGAACACGCAGTTCATAACACAGCATTCGGTTTAGTTGGTACACGGCTCATAACACTTCTCAATCTGAACACGCAGTTCACAACACAACATTCTGTTAGTTGGCACACAGCTCATAACACTTGTCAATCTGAACACGCAGTTCATAACACAGCATTTGATTACTTGACTCAGCACACCGTTCAATCTGAACACGCAGTTCATAACGCGATATACTTTATAGCACACTGCTCAATCTGAACACGCAGTCCATAACACAGTACACTTTTTATAACATAGCACACCGCTCAATCTGAACACGCAGTCCATAACACGGTATTCGATTTTTTTTTAGCACACTACTCAATCTGAAGACACAGTCCATAACGCAGTACACCTTTTCATAACATAGCACACCGCTCAATCTGAACACGCAGTCCATAACACGGTATTCGGTTTTTTTTTTTAGCGCACTGCTCAATCTGAACACACAGTCCATAACGCAGTACACCTTTTCATAACATAGCACACCGCTCAATCTGAACACGCAGTCCATAACACGGTATTCATTTTTTAGCACACTGCTCAATCTGAACACGCAGTCGATAACGCAGTACACTTTTTCATAACATAACACACCGCTCAATCTGAACACGCAGTCCATAACACGTTATTTGTTTTTTTAGCACACTGCTCAATCTGAACACGTAGTCCATAACGTAGTACACTTTTTCATAACATAACACACCGCTCAATCTGAACATGCAGTCCATAACACGGTATTCATTTTTTTAGCACACTGCTCAATCTGAACACGCAATCCATAACGCAATACACTTTTTCATAACATAACACACCGCTCAATCTGAACACGTAGTCCATAACACGGTATTCGTTTTTTAGCACACTGCTCAATCTGAACACGCAGTTCATAACACAATACACCTTTAGTTTTGCACGCAGCCCACACATTTGAATTTGAACACGCAGCTCACAGATTTGAATTTGAACACGCAGCTCACACATTTGAATTTGAACACGCAGCTCACATATTTGAATTTGAACACGCAGCTCACATATTTGAATTTGAACACGTAGCTCATACATTTGAATTTGAACACGTAGCTCACACATTTGAATTTGAACACGTAGCTCATACTTTTCGCTTTGAACACGCAGCTCATATATTTCATTCTAAAACTGATTACATCTGTTCATTCTGAATGCAGGTATCTTCCCGTTTCACACGGGGTTATGGGTCCATCCTCGCGAGGGAGTGGTACATAGAGCTCCCAGACGCTGTCCGACATATAGTGGATGAGGCGGGGTTTGGTTTATTCTGTGCAGGATTGTCACGTCATCCAGCGAGTAGGACCCTCTTGGGTGCACTTGTGGAGAGATGGTGGGACACCACCAACTCCTTCCATTTCTCGGCCACCGGGGACATGACGATGACCCCATATGACTTCTTCATACTGATGGGCCTTGAGGTGGAAGGCCGGCCGATCCCATACGACACAGATATGGGCGAGTGGGAGGCCGCTTGGATTTATTTGCTCAGAGCCCGTCCGCCGATCGACAGATCATCAGGCAGGGTTAGGTACACTTGGTTCTCCGAGCAGTACAGAGGGACTTCGCCCCAGACCATTGAGACCGTACAGCAGTACGGCCAAGGATTTTTGATGTTTCTCCTCGGGACCACACTGTTCTCCAACAGGGGGAACACAGTTGGGCTTTATCTGCTTAGTGCTCTGGTGGACCTATCACAGGTCCGGCTCTTTGATTGGGGTGGCGTTGCCCTCACTACCCTTTACTGCTACATGAGCGCGACCTCCCGTAAGCGGGGGACCATAGTTGGAGGCTACTGGTGAGCCTGGGAGGTACATTCTGCCCTCTTGATTTACAGTTCTACTTTTTATTATCTGTACACTGCACACTGCACACATCACATTCTGTACTCTACATTCTACACTCAGCATTCTACATCTCTTGTATTTTCTATATATTGTACACTGCATAATCAGATTCTCAGACTCAAGATTCTCAGACTTAGCATTATGTTTATTGTATTTTCAGATATTGTACATCGTGACATCAGATTCGTGACTCAAAGATTCTGCACTTAGCATTCTGTATTTTGACAGTCGTTGTCTTGCCTTTCACAGCTATGGGTTTATGCGTACTTCCCAACGCTGGCCGCTGAGCTAGAGGTCGAGGCCCCCCTTGAGATCCCTTACTCGCGCAGATTTGGGGGACGGTATCGGCCCAGGCCCCGGGAGACTTTGCCCTCTCTCTAGCAGTTCTTCGATACTGTACGGGCGACAGAGGTAATCCAGAACTCTCAGTTCTTCATGCTTTCAGCTTTGATTTATCTTGCATATTTATGACATCTAATCAATTTATGCACTTGCTATCCGCAGGTGACCTGGCAGCGTTGGATAGCCATGCCAAGAAATCCTCGATTTCTGTTCGCTGGGGTATGGGGCACTTCGCGATACAGGGTTCTGCTTGAGGGACCGGTCAGCAGAGCCTGGTTCCTCGGAGAGCGCTTCATGTGCCAGACAATGGGCAACTCTGATCAGGACGTTCCCTCATTGCCTTTACCAGAGATGCGGTCCACAGCGGATCTTACGCCCCGAAAGATGGAGGACCTCATGCTGGGTATTGATGCAATCCTTTTTTTAGAGGAGGGGGATTACGGGACATATCACCGTACATACCTGATGCCTCCACTGTCAGGTGTCCGTATCCCCAGGAGGAAAGCCGCTGACATGCCTTCCTCGAGTCGCGCCCGAGCTGGAGGCATTCCTTCGACCAACGGGGCAGGCTCATCAAGCGGCGGAACCGGATGGATGCCCTCAACTTGCCAGTATGTTGGATGGCCAGATCTTCCGACCGAGTTGACGGGCTGGCAGTATGGGACTTCTTACCCGATTCCACTGGAGCCTTCGATGCCCGACCATTGATACGTCAGTAACCCGGACTCACCACCGGTATGTTTTACAGTTTTCATTTATCACTCAGATGTTTAGACATTCATTCATTCACTGATGACTTGAACTTGTGTGTGCAACCTCCCAAGTAGTATACTGAGGGGTTACTCGAAGTGGTGGCTTCACTCGAGGGCATGGTTCTACTGGGGGAGATGATGCTTTGTGCCTCCAGCGTTCAGGTACTTTTTAATTTCCTCGCATTTATCATGCTTCTGACGACATATGGAAATTGAACATTTCACTGTATTGATTCATTATATGTGTAGAGCACATCTGACACATCGCATTCACACACTATATCTGCATGCACCCACTCTATGTGATTCTTGCATCTGCATCTAATATACATATTAGCTGACGCATTCAAACTGTCCTTTTTAGGTCCCGCCTCTGTGGACTGGGCCATCCAGGCCTTCTCGAGCAGCTAGTGAAGGAGTCTCAGCACGTGGCCGAGGAGGACGCGGGGCACCTGTCATTCAGGATGATGAGGAGTCTAGCGAGGAGGAGGAGTCAGCACATCCTCAGTTTGAGATATCTGCAGGTAGGGCCGATGACTCAGGTTCTGGTTCGGAGGACGGAGGCGACACCGAGGAGGCTTCCGAGGGTGGTGACTCTGATTCAGACGGAGATGCTGGCGCTGGTGGCGTAGAGGCTAGTCAGCCGAAGAGAGCGAGGAGGGCTTTCCGGTCTTGAGCTTGATAGCATTGATGTAGATGTTCCTGCTTTATTTTTCTTTTTACATGTAGTTGTAGCACATTGTACAACTTAGGCAGTTTTATTTTTCTTCCAAAACTTGTACCCTTTTGTAAAATGTTGTAAAAAGAAGCTATGATGGGATGAAAACGACTTTTCGTTCAAAGAGTGTTGTGTTTGTATTCTGAGCATCACATCGCACCCTTTTGCACAAAAATGAAATTTGAATGAAGATCGAACAACGTGTATTGCCAAGTCAGGTAGTGAACCGACGCAATAAACTAAACAACTCAACTTAAAAACAATTCGTTAAACGAATTAACAACTCGATAAACAAATAAGCAACAACTCGATAAACAAATGAGCAACAACTCGATAAACAAAATGAGTAACAACTCAATAAACAAATGAGCAACAACTCGATAAGCAAAGTATTTTAGACGAACAAAGCGATGAAACACATCCAAAACAGAGGTAAACTCGAACCTTCAACACTCCCAGCACATGGGGAAGTTAGAGACTCACTCATGGAAGCAAGAAATAGTTACAAACCACCTTCTTGCTCATGGTCGACCACCATAGGAACCTGCCGACCAGTTTTTCTGTCTGCAGCCCAAAAAAGTAGCTGGCCGACCAAAAAAAGTGGTCGGCCGACCACTTGACCTGGGAACCTCCAGTTTTCTGACACTTGTCCTACAAACAGTGTCTTATCCTTTATAAAGGCTCCAACTTCATGGTCCCTCATTCCAACTCAGTTTTGCACCAAAATGGAGGCGTTTCTCATCTAAAATCTCACAAATTGGATTGCTTCCTTGGATGGCTCAGAAAAGGTGAATTTCCGGGGCTTTGGCATAAATGCACTATTTACGCTGAGTTGCACCCCACTGCGCTTTCCGTTTCTTCATGCCACGGCAAGGTTTTGGAACCCGGTAACACACGTCTTTAGCTTTGGCGGACAAGAGGTATGTCCTACTTTCGAAGACTTCCAAGTTCTGATGGAGTCCGAACGCGAGGAAGAGATTTTGCCACAATTTCGCTTTGGCCATGTCCAAGCCTTAGGATAGATGTGTGGGCTCACTTTGCATGACGCTCGGTCATTGACTCGCGATGGTGTGCTAGATATCCCCAGCTTGATTCGTCGATTTTCTGATGCCGATGACTGCGGCGATCTTGACTGGCAGGGTTATCGGCAACATGCACTTTGCTTGTGCATGTTGTCTCATTTCTTGCTTGCCCCAGGCTCTGGTGGGTTTAGCACTCGTTTGATTGAAGTCGCCCAAGGCTTAAGAGAGGGCAAGAGCTATATCACCATGACATTAGCTGAAACATTGATAGGCTTGGACGCTTTTCATCGTCGAGAGACGGCTAGCTTCGCGGGGAGTCCACTACTATTGCAGGTAATGTTTCGCATCCCATCTCACATACATTTCTCACATCACTCGGCCCTCAGGCTCGGTTTTTCTCTCAAAGCCCTTTTCTCACTTTTTCTCTCAACGTACACCTCTCTATTCTTTAATCTCTCATTTTAAATCCCTCTCCAGGTGTGGTTGATGGACAAGTTGAAGGTTGTGGACTCCTGTCCATCATATTCAGTTTGCAGCTATTTCTTCTGACGACGTCTAGTCGATGCCCCTGACGAGGGATGGTGGTGCAACTGGATGCGTAGTTTGTCCGCAGACCGCATTGCTTGGCGTTGCCCTTGGCTCAATCTACCGGGGATGAGCTACAACATGTCCCAGCAGATCGGGATTCAGTTGGTTGGCTTGACACACTGCGTGTTCTATTTTCCTTTCCTGCCCGGCCGCTCGACACGATCGATTCTTGCTCAGAGGGACAGAGTACCTCAAGATTTCGGTCGAGGAGCGCACTGTCTGCAGATGCCACAAAGATGGAGGACTAGAGAGCTTCTGGCCCCCGCTCCAACTTTTAGTTGTACTCTCTCTGATGAGTGTATAGCTTGGCTTTTTGAAGAGGCGCAAATTGGGCCTACTTTGATGTCAGAGGCTTCGACCAGCTCTGGGAGGGGACGCAGGAACACCTGACTTATCCATGTCCCGAATTTATTGCTTTATCAGTACTTTCAAGTTTTCTTTATGAATGTAATAAAAGGCAACTTCAATTTGTATTCAAGAGTAGGAGAACTCTGTGTTGAAATCAATGAAATTGAAGATTGTGGGTACTGAAAATTTTCTGTTTGGTCCAAAATGGTCTAAATTGTAAAAAGATTAATTTGAACAAAATCAACTTTTATCAAAACTTTTCAAAACCATTTTCGATATGGATCAAAACTAGACACGCTTGAGATCTGTCACTGAGATGCACAATCCCGAATCCCAGCAACTGGAAAGTTGCCCCTAGTCTGAATAGCACTGCACTGGAGACCACAACCGAGCTCTTGAACGCAGAATAGACAAAGATGACCAAACATGATCACATGGACAAAGTTGATCGGGGAAGTGTTTATAGCTGGACTTCAGAATGAAGTTGCCTACGTATCCCAAAGATGGGAATCAAGCCTTACGTAGTTCGGCTTAGGTTCACTCGTGTATTAACACTCTCATTTTGCGCTCTAACTTTTGCCAAGGCCGCCCTTTGCGGGTTTTCAACCTTGCGAGCTCAGTTTTTATAATTTCAAATTTTTCATACTCTAACTTTTGCCTAGCTCGCCCTTTCGGGTTTTCGGCCTAGCGAGCCTCTCAGGGAAAATATTTCTTCAACTTGTCCATGTTGATCGGTTGGGAGAACTCTAGGCCATCTAGGTCCATCAGAACTACAACTCTGCCTAACCAGATAGACTTGATGATGTAAGGACCAGTCCAATTGGGTCTGAACTTGCCCCTAGGGTCGTGAATGGGAGCTCGGTTGTCTTTGAGCATTAGATCCCCTTTCTTCAAATTCCTGGACTTAACCTTTTTGTTGAAAGCCCTGGCAATTCTTCGTTGATAACCTTGAACATGGTACAGTGCTTTCAGCCTTCTCTCGTCAAACAGCATGAGTTCTTCGAACCTGCTCTGCTGCCAATCTACCTCAGCTATCTGACACTCAGCCAATACCTGTAATGAAGGAACCTCAACTTCGATAGGCAAAACAGCCTCTATCCCGTAGACCAAGGAATACGGAGTTGCCCCAGTAGAAGTTTGAATTGAAGTCCGGTAGCCCCACAGAGCAAATGGCAACTTATTTGGCCAGTCCCAGTAGGTTTCCACCATCTTCCGCAAAATGTGCTTGATGTTCTTGTTGGTGGCCTCAACTACTCTGTTGGTTTGCCGCCGATATGTAGATGACTTGTGAAAAGCCACATTATACTTGTCTAACAAGTCGATCACTTCCTTTTTGAAGTGGGAACCATTATCTGAAATGATCTCATTTGGGACCCCGTAGCGACAGATGAAGTTGTTTCTGATGAACTTAGTGACATGTGATGCCTTCAACACCGCATAAGATTGGGCCTCAACCCATTTTGTAAAGAAGTCTATCGCTACCAAAATGTACTCATGCCCATTGGACCCCTTCGGAGTGACAGCTCCAATCACATCAATCCCCCAGACTGAAAACGGTCATGGGGAAGTCATGTTGTACAGCTTTGATGGCGGAATGTTCATGCGGTTGGCGTGGATCTGACATTTGTGGCATCGCAGGACAAAGCTAATACAATCCTTCTTCATGGTGGACCAATAATAACCCTGTCTAAGGATCTTCTGGGCTAGCATCACCCCGTTCATGTGCGCTTTGCACTCTCCTTCATGGATGGCCTCCATCAGCCGCTTGGATTCTTCAGCATCAACACACAGCTTATGCATCCTGAGGTGTCCTCTCTTTTACAGTTTACCTCCACAAATGATGAATTGAACAGTCATTCTTTGAATTGCCCTCTTATCTTTAGCATTTGGCCCTGGTGGATACGCCTCTTTTTCCAAGAAGTTCCAAACATCGTAATACCAGGGATTCTCATCTTGTACCTCATCTATGGCGAGAATCACCGTAGGCGGCCGCAATTTACATTGTTCGATGATGATCGAACGGATCCGGACTCCGAAAAGGATGCCTATCATGGAAGATAGAGTTGCTAATGAATTTGCGAACCTGTTGTTCTCTCTTAACAGATGGGCAAAATTCAGCTTCTTAAACCGAGGAATTAACACGTCCAAGGTTTGGTGATAGATTCTCATCTTTTCTTCTTTAACTTTCCAATCTCCTTTAGCTTGAGATACAACAAGGTTCGAGTCCCCGATGACGTCCAACCGTTTTGCCCCTAGTTCTAGGGCGGCCTCTAAACCGGCAATACATGCTTCATGCTCTGCCTCATTGTTCGATACTTTGAATCGGAGTTTGAATGCTAGAGGAATACGAGAATTGTCGGGTGCTATCAGCAACACCCCCATCCCATACCCGTATTGGTTTAACGCTCCGTCAAAGTACATCGTCCAAGTTTCATCTTTGATATGCATAATGGCCTCATCTGGGAATAGGTACTCAACTGTTTCATCCCCTTCAACTGGGTGATCGGCTAGGAACTCCGCTACCGCTCTCCTTTTTATTGACTTGCGCGTCACATACTTCAGATCAAATTCAGAAAATAGAAGCAACCAACGAGCTAGCCTACCCGTAAGTGCTGGTTTCTCGAAGAGATATTTGATGGGATCTGATCTCGAAACCAGTATTACGGAGTGAGCTAACAGGTAGTGCCACAACTTCCTGGTAGTCCATACCAAGGCCAAACAAGCCTTCTCCAGCGGAGTGTAGCGAGTCTTGTACTCCAGCATTTTCTTGCTCAGGTAGTAGATAGCCTTCTCCACCTTGTCCTCAGACTCTTGTGTGAGCATGCAACCCATTGTAGTTTCAGTCACTGAAAGGTACAGAATCAACAGTTTTCCCAGCTCAGGCGGTGACAACACAGGGGGTTCTGTAAATATTGCTTAATCTGTTCGAAAGCAGCTTGGCATCGACCGTCCCATTGGAACTTCATTCCTTTCTTCAGGAGACCAAAGAGTGGTTCACAAGTCAAGGTTAATTTTGAAATAAACCGTCTTATGAATTGCACTTTACCCAGAAAGCCTCGCACCTCCTTTTCAGTCCTTGGTGGTGGCATTTCAAAGATGGCCTTGATTTTGGAAGGATCGACCTCGATACCTCTCTGTGTGATCAAGAACCCTAGCATTTGCCCTACTGTGACACCGAATGTACACTTTTGAGGATTCAGCTGCAGCCTATACTCTCTGATCCGTTGAAAGAATTTCTGCAAGGCGGTGTAGAGGCCCTCTCTTTCTTTGGACTTGACAATCATGTCGTCCACGTACACCTCAACCTCCTTGTGGATCATGTCGTGCAATATTGTGGTCGCTTGTGGATCATGTCGTGCAATATTGTGGTCGCGACCCATTGATACGTTGCTCCAGCATTCTTCAGCCCAAACGGCATCACCCTATAACAATAGGTTCCCCACGGGGTGGTAAAAGTAGTCTTCTCCCAGTCTTCGGGTGCCATCAATATCTGATTATAGCCTGAAAACCCATCCATAAATGAGAGCAACGCATGCCCAGCAGTAAAATCCACTAACTCATTGATATGTGGCAGAGAAAAGTTATCCTTCGGACTGGCTTTGTTCAAATCCCTGAAATCCACACATACCTGAATTCTGCCATCTTTCTTCGGCACCAGAACGATGTTGGCCAACCAAGTTTGGTATTCGGATACCGGCAGAAACCCTGCGTCAATTTGCTTGGTGACCTCTTCTTTGATCTTGAGGGCCCAGTCTCGGCGAATCCTTCTGAGTTTTTGCTTAACAGGTTGGTGTAGACGTCCCCGAACGCATCCCGGGGGAAGGGAGTGCGAGTTCCCCCCCCCGGTTCTGGTTCGATATTGGGTCACTACAGTTCGAAGGACTCAAATGTCACAGTTCTCAATCTTGAACCGAAGAGTCCAAATCCGGCAAATCGTTTTGAAAACAGATTTTTTGAAAGAAGTGCCAAACATGGACTGCTTCGCCAGATACAGAGTCGCCACCTAAATATTTTAAAATAGGAAATTTAGGAAACCCTGACTCGGTGCCAAAAGGCCACGTGTCCGTCATCACCAAAGTTGCCTCGGCTCGGGAACTTGGGTACGATTAGAAGGTCACTGTGAGCATTCTCGCCCGGTCAAAGACCGGCCTCTACTAACCATGATATCTGTTTTTGAAAACATTGTGAGTTCTTATTCCGGTTATTAGCCTAGGTTACTACGTGATGCGCACAGCATACAAGTATAGACTGAGCCACCTGAATTGGAACAAAACACTTCATGTCTGTTTGTTTGAAAATGGTTTGATGGTGCTACCCGCAGGTAGGCTAAGACGCGGATTTGCCACCCTCGGGTGGGCTTAAGAAAATGTGATTTTGCCACTATCTAGCGGGCTTAAAACAAGCATTTGATGAATTGTCCCAATTTCAAATAACTCAACCTCCACCCACAGGCATTCAGGGCAGTTATATTACATAAGCATTTAGCCTCATGGTAAGCATGCTATCATGGCAACACTCACACGCATGCAAGGATGCTAAAGCCTAAAACTCACCGAGTACTCCAAGCCAAAATAGAAGCTATGTTAGAAATCATGCATGGTCCTAAGTATACAGTAATGCCTAATGCAACACATGCAAAAATGCAACTATAGCAGGCTCGGCTATTCTAAACATGGCATGTGGAATGCTACAATTAACACGTATTCAATTTAGAATTGAAATACAAATGCAGTTTGTATGATGCCGAGTCTTGGTATGCGTGCAAAAGCAGATGAATGATGCAAACATGTCATTACATCAGTATGCTAATTGAAAGATGCCCTATATCTAACCATCGTAAGCGGGTGAATAAAAGGGAAGAAAGACGTGGGGTTGGAAGACATACATCACACTCACCCACACTTATTACAATTTTGCCCTCGCACAGAGGGTCCGAATAAATAATAATACAGTCCCAAATAAAAGAATAATACAGTCCGAATAAATATACAGATTCCTAATTAATTATCAAATTAAATAAGAAAGCTGTAAAATGGCATGTAAGCCAGGGGCTGCCTTGACTCCGCTTCGGATAATGAAATGATGCATGTTGGGCTGCCTTGCGAGGAAATCCACTGAGATGCCCCAATTAGCCTCTGTTTGCAATGTTTCTCGAAATGCGTACCAGACTTCGAAAAGTTGCTGATTCTTCAATTTGCTGCAACAGAGAGCAGGAGAGGGGCATAGCAATGTATTTCACAAATATATGCATGCCTCGATCCTCGTGCCACCAATCACGGATATCGATGCATGATGGCCGAGGAGTCGGGTTGCACAACTCAATATGGGGTGAATGCAGATGAATGCTACAACAAAACCTAACTCCATCATGGGTAATCCGGAGGGTCGGTGACTTGGGAATTGAGACCCGTTCTGAGTACCTGAAACGTTTCGCTTCGCGTGCTTGCTAACTCCTATCCCGAACACGATGCAATATGTATGATATGCATGAAATGCAACTAAAATACAATCCTAGCATGCGCAATGTTATGAAAATGAGATGTCTCGGAATGCGTGCACGCGGGCACGCAAATCGAGGAAATGATCCTAAGGCATAAAATGGCATACGCAATGCAAATGGACTTACACTAACATAAGTGGACCTCGGCCACACTCACAGAAGAGGCCGTGAGATAAAAAACAAAGTGCCTCAAAATGCGTGCACACTGGCACGCAAACCGAGGCGATGGCATGAAGGCATGAAACGGCCTGAAATATGATATATAATGAGCCTAAAATGAGATGTCTCAGAATGCGTGCTCACGGGCACGCAAACCGAGAAAATGGCATACGGAATGTAATTAGACTAAAATGAGATATGCGATGCAATATGGGCTTACACCAACATGAGAGGGCCTCAGCCACACTCATACAGGAGGCCGGGAGATGAAAAATGAGATGCCTCGAAATGCGTGCACACGGGCACGCAAACCGAGGCAATGGCATACACGATGCAATGAGACTAAAATGGCATACAGAATGCAAAATGGACTTACACTAACATGAGTGAGCCTCAGCCACACTCACATAAGAGGCCGTCGGATGAAAATGAAGTGCCTCGAAATGCGTGCCCGCGGGCACGCGAACCGAGGCAATGGCCCTAAGGCATGAAATGGCATGCAAATGCAATGATGGGCTTATACCAACATGAGAGGGCCTCAGCCACACTCACATAGGACACCGGAGGATGAAAAATGAGATGCCTCGAAATGCGTACCCGTGGGCACGCAAATCGAGGCAATGGCCCTAAGGCATGAAATGGTATACGAAATGAGACGTGGCATATGGCATATGGAAAATACAAATTTCAGCAGCCAAAATGATGCAAAAACAGCCCCCGAATTATAGCAAAATTACACCCGATGCCCGAAATGCTATGCTGAGTACCCGAAATGACTTGCAGCTATGCCAAACATGCACAATATGGACATGAAGTGTAAAGAAAGATGCTAGGAAGTCCCTAAAATAGCATTTTTCCAGTACAAAGCATGGCCAAACAACTATCACAAGTATGGAAAAAATAGCATACAAAAATGGGGGAAAAGAGGGGAACAATGAAGCAGATGGTATACGCAATGTTCAAACTGAAAAATACAGTTCTAAAACATTGAAGAGGGACCAAAAATATGAACATTTACAGCTTATGACAACCCCCAAAACAGTATGTGGATATGCTCAACATAGCATGCAAAATATGAGCCAAAAGAGGGCTATAAAGAGAGGTATACCAAGCATTCACCAAACATCCTAAGACCCTTAACAAAACATGAATAGTGGGTCATTTTAAGACTATTTTCAGTTCTGATCATAGCCAAAAACAGAAGCTAGATAGGCCTAAAAAGCATGCAAAATGGTGGACCGAATAGGGATATAAAGACAAGCACAACATGGAGGCCCCCAACAAAGTTTATCCCTTCTACAATGTTTCAGAGGGACACAAAATAAGCTTACTCTCAGTTCATGATATGCTCCAAAACAGACTACATGTAGACCAAACAAGTCATGCAAATTTACGGTAAATATGAGAGATTATGAAGAAAGTGCATGATAGAGAGGCCAAACAGGGTTGAGCCCTTCTTAAATGTTGAATAGGGGCTCAAAATAGGCCCCATTACAGTTTACATTATGCTTGAAAACAGATCACTCATAGGCTAGAAAAAAGCATTCAAAAACAAGGGTAAAACATGGATTCAAAGCAAGTGGCTTATGGAGCATGAAAACAAGGTTTAGCCCTTCTTAAATGTTGAAGAGGGGCTCAAAATAAGCACAATATCAGTTCATGAGATGCTCCGAATCAGATCACACATAGGCCAAATATTCAATGCAAAATAATGGCATATAAGAGGATATTGAAACAAGTGCAAGATGGAGGGCTCAAACAGGGTTGAGCCCTTGAACAAACATGAAGAATAGATCAAAATAGGCCTAGTTTCAGTTAAGGTCGAAGCCCAAAACAGTAAGTAAGTAGGCTTAAGAAATGAGGCAAGAAAGTGCTACAAAAGAGGGAATTTGAGACTTACCCTTGAAGACCTCTTTTTTTCTACTTCTTGGCTTGAGGAAAGTTGCTTCTAAGCCTCTGAGAAAGCTCTCCTTGCTGCTGGAAATGGAGTGGTGATAGTGGTGCTTGAAGATGATGAAGAAATGGCACCAAACTTAAGGAAAATGAGAGAGATAGAGATGGAGATGTGTATGTATGCTTGAGGAAAATTTTCTAACCCTAAGGACAGAGCTGGGAGGCACCTTATATGGACAAAAAAGAGGGGTGTAAAGGTGGGGGGAAATGCACCTAAGTGTTTCCCTCCAAACTATCCCCCGGATACAGATCTTTTCTGGGGAAAACAGCTATATAGCTGTGCAGCACAAGTCCCAAGGAGCATGGCCGGCCAGGTATCTTTACTGGAGGTGGCCGGCCGGCCACCCCCCATGGCCGGCCGGCCAGGGGCAAAAATGGAAGTTTGGAATTGCTGGCCGAGCTCTATATATTGGTGTCCTCCCATGTCTCCTCTTCAAGGCCCTGTGGTTGAAAATTGGCAACTGTGAACCAAGAGAAACAACAATCCACTTCTAGGAGAGGCTCAAAAATGAAAAGAAGAATTACTGGCCGAGCTCTATTTTTTAGGGTCCTCCCATGTGTGTACAACACAAATATGTGGTTTTGGCTCGAAGAAAATGGCCCTAGGGTGTTCAACATTAGCCCGGAAGTGAGAAAAACGGGCCCCGGGGGGCGCCGGAGGAGCATAACTGGTTGCTGGGACAATTGCTGTCCTCCCACCCTCCAGTGACCTTCCTTATGATAAAACAGAGGTACCTGCCAAAAATGAACAAAAACCGATGCAAAACGAATGCTCGGGGACCAAAACACGCAGTTTGGGTCCCGAAAATCGGCCGTTAAGCACCGAAAGTGGTGTTTGGCCACGAAGTGGGTATCTAAGACCCCAGTGTCCCTCGTTATGATAAAACAGAGTTACCTGCCAAAAATGAACAAAAACCGATGCAAAACGAATGCTCGGGGACCAAAACACGCAGTTCGGGGTCCCAAAAACTGGCCGTTAAGCACCGAAAGTGGTGTTTGGCCACGAAGTGGGTATCTAAGACCCCAATGTCCCTCGAAAGGGAGTAAATGAGATGCATGCCAAAAATCGGAGGAACCGGAGATAGTTAGACGGTCCCGAACGGAGGCACACGGCCTGACGGCTCCGAAAACCGGGAACCGGGCTCCGAAATGGGCAAAATGGCCTACGGCCACGAAAAGTAGCCCACGGCCACTGAGAGATGGTCTACGGGACCTCTCCCTCCCCTCAGGAACAAAAACAGAGAAAACCGAGCCTGGTTCGCAAACCGAGACAAGGCACAGAAGAGAGTTCGGGAGTCCGGAGGTAGGGCGCACGGCCGCGACTCTGAGACTTCTGAATGAGCACAGTATGCAACATCACCGAGCGCTCAATCAGTGACGTCTGAGTCTTAAGGTCGGTCAAAAATGGGGTGTCTACAGTTGGGCCTCTGGGTCAAGAGGGATTCGGTGCTGTACAATCTCAGGATCGATTTCAGGCATGTCTTCGTAGGACCACGCGAAAACATCTTTGAAATCTTTTAATAAAGCGACTAAGCGCTCGCACTTCTCTGAAGACAACGTGGACCCGATCTGGACCAGTCGCGGGTCCTTCTCAGTACCAACATTAATTTGGGTGATTTCATCAACCAAGGGTTTAACAAACCTCTCCTGCTCTTGATCAAGCAAATATTGCAAAATCAGAGGAATTTCTTCCTCGTCGTTTTCATCAAAATTTTAAAAATCCTAATTCATGCAATGAATTAAGGGCACAGAAAAGTAATCGAAGGCCACAGCCACACAATTCTCATTAAGTATTTCCAAGTCGCCTAGTTTCTCTGTTACAACAAACTCAAAGGAAAAAGAAAAAGATGACCTAGACAGGGCTATGGCATCTGGGTTATCACTCCTAGGAATACCGGACTCAGACTCAGACGAGCTGGAACCTGATTCCGACTCAGTGGAATCAGATTCCGGCTCACTACCTGACCCGGTGCTACTCGATAAGAAGCCTTCCTCGTATTGCCAGACGAGGGAGGGTGCAATGGATGCATCCAAAATGTTTGAAGGTGGGTTCGCAGCCATTTCATTCCCAATCATGGACACTGAGCGGTCATCCCCCAAGCACTCATGTACGATCAGAGGATCTGAAAGTAGACAAGCCAGTGCTACCCCCATTTCAATCTCTGCGCCCTCAGAAACCTCCTCTTTGTACTGTTTAGCCTCAGCTATCGGGTCTGTTTGCTCCTTGGCAACATCATCCTCAGACAATTGCAAATCAAAGAAGATCTCGAACCCCGGCAAGCGTCTTTTCTCTGCATTCAACCATGGCTCTGGGAAGCTGCAAAACGGGAAGTCCTCCCCCTCCCAGACAAAGCGTCCGTTCAAGGTACCCTGAATAGGTTGGTGCATCAACTCAAAATGCTTCCCCGCCTGCTTAGCTCTGGCCCTTCCAACCATTTCTTTGCCTTTCCTCACCCAGTCCTCCTTGGCAGGCAGGTAACCTAAACCAAAGGTATGTGGGTTATGCGGCATTTCGGCTGATGCTACAACGCTTTTCCGGCCACTTTTCCCTAATCCCATCCTAGGGATGTGCTGGAGTTTGTTCATGAGGTACACCAATTGTGCACTGACATATAACCCCTTGTCGATAGCTAAGATACTCTGTACAACCTGAGCCTCGGCTAAGGTAAATCCTGACAGGAACACATCTTCCGCACCATGTTCAATTTCCAGGACTAGTGTAGAAACCTCTAGTGGTGGATGGATTGAAGAATTCCCAAAAACTATGGCCACCCCCTTTCCGTGGGGGTACTTCAACACCTAGTGGACGGTGGAAGAGACTGCCTTTACTTGGTGCAACCACGGCCGCCCTAGGAGTAGATTGAAGGTCGCGGGAACGTCCAAGACATGAAAGTTGATATCATGTTGTCCTGGACCGACCTTAGTCCGAATTTGGACAGTCCCTATCACTTCTTTGCTAGTATTGTCATATGCCCGAATTCCTTGGGCAATAGGTACAAAGTCCACAGGCTTCAACCCGATTGCATATGCCGTCCTTGACGGACATACGTTGATGGCGGATCCTGTATCGACAAGAACTACTGGTACCCACTTGTCTCTACAGTCCACAGAGATGTAGAGTGGTTTGTTATGGTTTGTGCCCTCATGCGGCAACTCCTTGTCAGTGAAGGTCAACGTCGGAGAAGCTTCTCCTGGAAAGACCAATCCTACCAGCTGCTCAAGCGTGGTGTCGATTGAAAGTTTAGCCCTGTCCATTGCAGAAAGGACAACTTGTCTGTGTACTCTTGAAACCATAAGTAGTCCCCAGATAGAGATGTCTACCTATATCTTTTTAAGCTGTTTCAACACAGCCTCCTCTTCGAGTAGTTTCTCCTTTTGCCTTTCCGCTTCCTTGTTCTTTCCGGACGCCTCTGGTTGATCTAAGTGTGGGGGCTTGAAATACCGCCCACTTCTAGTCATGTGGTCAACCTCTCCAATATACCAAGTATCATCCGGTCGGTTGTTCCCCCACTTCTCGTCTGTGTGGGCAAGACATAGGTCGTCATCTTTCCACCACATCTCGTCGGCCATCGACAAGCAACTATCTGGTTCTGTTGTAACTGTTCCTGTGCGCACAGCACATTCCGTTCTCGTGCTCACAGCACATTCAGTCTCCACAGGGGCTTTGGCCTTCCTAACCCTTTTCAGATCTTCGATCTTCTCTTGTACAAACTTTTTCAGTGCGGCCTACTGCTCAGCATCCTCTGTACTCAAACTGTTCAGATCCTGAGCAAAATTCTTAACACCGGTGCTCTTTGGCAGTTCATTCTGACCTCCGGCCATTCCGACCACTGTTGATGATACTCCAACCCCTGAATTCCCCTGGTCTGGCTGAAGTTGTTCAATAGCATCCGGCTCGTCACTGAGCCACCCAGTAGCTTCTGTTGACCCTTTTAGATCGAACCAGTTGACAGTCATGTCTCCTGTATCCTATTCTTCAAAGAATTACAGATTTGTAATGTCCTCCTCTAGTTCTGCCAGGTCGTCTAGCCCTTGATTAGGTCCACCCTCTCGAACAACACAGATCTCTGCCCCGGCCGGTAGTTCCACCATTGACTTAATCTGCCCTGTTGGTGTAATGTAATCGCTCGGGTCGTACACATATCTCGCAAACCCCTCAAGACCTAAATAATCATTTCCATCTGTTCCCGCAATCATCCCGGTTCTATCTTCAATAGTCACCACCACCGACTCAGGTTAGGTTTGGAAGATGTTTAGCATGCACAAATCCATGCTTTCTGGAATGAACACCTCCGGCTGGGAGGTGGAGCTTGGTTATGTGGTGAGAGTGGGTTGGTTATGGCGTTTGGTTTTTCTGGAGGCATGATTACCTTGTTGTCAATGAGATCTTGGATCTCATGACGCAATCGAAAGCACTGGTCGGTGTCGTGACCATGCTGTTGGTGATAGGCACAGTACTTAGCTGGGTTATGTGAAGGAGGAAGTTTTTCTGGCAAGGGCTGCAGCTCAAGGGGCTTCAAGTGCCCTTTCTTGATCAAAACCCCCAAAGCTTTGGATAGGGGCATGTATAGTGGGGTGAAGGTTCTTTGGCCTCTGGGCGCATATCTAGCTGGTTGTGAGCTACTACCAGACGCACCAGTGAATGGGGTAGCTGTGAGTGTTTTGGGAAAGGTAGTGGTGACCATTCCGACATTTGAAGTTCTCGCCACCGCAAAGATCGCTTGTGCTCGTGATTCGCATCATGTTGAATGCCCTCTTGGGCTGCTCTCTCTCATTATCAATGAGGCCTTGTTTCATGGCGTCCTCTAGTTGCACTCTAATCTCATGTAGATCTGCAAAGGTGGGTAGGGCGAGGACGATCATCTTCTGCATGAGCTTGGGCTGGAGGTTGCGTACAACCATCCGTATTTGGTCTTTCTCCACAGGCCTGATGGTCATCATCGAGGCTTTAGCCCTCCAACGGGTTACGAAGTCGGAGAAGCTCTCCTTTGGTTCTTGCCTGGTTGTCTCGAGATCACGAGTTGTGACCTCGATCTGCGTGTTATAGGAGTATTGAGCTATGAAGGCTTCAGCCATCTCCTCCCAATTCCTCTTAATAGAGTCCTCCAATTTTGCGTACCAAATAGCCGCTACACCCGACAGGGTCCAGCCAAACAGAGAAAGCTTCTGTAATCTGGAGAGGCCCATTGGCCTTAAAATGTCTGAAAACAGCCGCAGGTGTACCATAGGATCCCCAGACCCATCAAAGCGGTCAATATGTGGCATTTTAAATCGGTCCGGCAAAGTCACAGCCGAGTCGGTGTATTCATCCTCAATATCTGGAATAGATTTCACGCCTTGAGACTTTTTGAAAAACTTTTCAAGCTTGCTCACTTTTAGTGTCGTGGGGTCCACTTCGAACTCAAAGGGAGAATCTGGTAGGTTGGTGGGTGTGGGTGCCTTGGACAGCTAGGATAGGATTGGGGGCGAAACCGGTCCTGTGGGGATGTCCGTATCTTCCTGGACATTAGCTATCTTCCCGAGTATTGGAACCCTGGGTGGGGAAGGAGTTTGGTGTAAAGCAGATGCTCCAGTTTGCTACTGTAGCCTGGTAATTACCTCTGCCTGTTGGGCCATAACCTCGGCCTGGCATGTGGCAAATTCTGTTTGACGGGCAACGTCCTGCTGCATGGCTTTCATACTTTCTTGGAGCTGACGCATCATCTCCTCGATATCTGCCATACTATGCTGGTTTATCTGAACAACCGGTATATCTGCCTCTGCAGTAGAATTGAGACCTCAGCCTGACTGTTCAAGGACCACTGATCTAGCGACCTCTGTACTGATACACTGCGCCTTTTTTACCTTCGCCTATTAACCGGGGGTAAAGAAAGAAACACTGCTTGTCCGTCTATCAGATCTCTGGATCAATTGAGTCTTCGACCTCTAACCCAGAGTGCTCGGGGAATATCTGCCTGGTCGGATGCAATTGTGCTAAACTATCTTGCAAAAAGATAAATAAAGCATAATAAGGAAATAAACAACCAAAACGCGCAGTGTGCTATGTTATGAGCTGAATAAATTAAAGACAACACACAGTTGTCCTGACAACACACAGTCGGCATTCGTAAGTTGAACACACTATCTTTAACTCTGATCACTGTGCCCGAAATAGCTACCCCAAAACTGAATCTGATACCCTCAAGTAAAACTGATTCTCCAAATATTAATGCCCGCAAGCCTGATACCTAGACTTACAAACTGATATACGCAACCTTGTAGAGACATACTCTGATAGCAAATAGCAAGCAAGTGAGAGCCAAAACACCCCTATGTTGGGGTAGGGTTTCCCTGTCCTATTTTGTTAGGAGCTAGGGTTTCATTACACACACAGCAGTTTCAAACAACCTACAATCGGGTAAGCAACCTGTCCTAGTTTGGAATAGTCACTATGGATTCCGATATGCACTAGGTCGAATGGTCAAAAAGGGTGCCTCAGTAAAAACTGAGGTTTGTGTTCCCGTCGTGGCAGAGCTTGCAACCGGTTAGCCTTATGGCACGCTTCTCAAAGCAAGCCTTCGGCAAACCGTTCAGGAATAACATACGACAAACACGGTGTCCTAGGCGCACCAATGCAAATGCAATGCAAAGAGACACATAAGTGTAATCAAAATAAGATATTATGAGTTCGAGTCAAGTTCTCTAACTTCCCCAACAGAGTCACCAAAAACTGTGGACGCGTCCCGAACACCTCCGGCTCCGTGCGCGAAGAAATGGCGCAGGATTCCGTTCTGTTCATTGGGCTTACCACAGTTCGGACTCAAATTTCACGGTTCTGAATCTAACCTCACAATGTGCGATGTGAGACCGATAAATCACCAAAGAGTCCAAATCCGACAAATCGTTTTGAAAAACTGATTTTTAATAAAGAAGTGTCAAACATGGACTGCTTTGCCAGAGACAGAGTCGCCACCTAAATATTTTATTTTGGGGGAATTTAGGAAACCCCGACTTGTGCCTAAGGCCACGTGTCCGTCATCACCAAAGTTGTCTCGGCTCGGGAACTTGGGTACGATTGGGGAAGGTCATGCAATGAGCACCCCCGCTCGCCCGATCAAAGATCGGCCTGTACTAAGCATGATATCTTGTTTTTGAAAACACATGTGCTCTTATTCCGATTAATTAGCTAGTCTTACTATGTGATGCGTACAACAAACAAGTATAGACTAGATCGCCTAATTTGGAACAAAGCATCGCATATCCGTTTATTTGGAAAATGGTTTGAAGTTTGCTACTCATAAGTAGGATAAAATGCGGATTTCAATGAATTGTTCCAATTCAAGTAATCCAACCTTCACCCACAGGCATTCAGCCAGTTATATCACATAAGCAGTTAGCCTCATGGCAAGCATGCTTTCATGGCAACATTAACACACATGCAGTATGCTAAAGCGTAAACACTCACAGTGTACTCCAAGCCAAAACAAAAAACTAGTTAGAAATCATGCATGATCCTAGTTCATGTTAAAGTGGCTAATGCAACCCATGCGAAAATGCAACTAAAATAGGCTCGGCTATTCTAGAATGGCATATGAAATGCAACTTTGATACATGTATTCAAATAGGAATTGAAATACAATGCAGTTAGTATGATGCGCCGAGCCCGGTGCATGCAAGACAGATGAATGGATGCACGCATGCGAAACATAAGGTATGCTAAACGAAATATGCCCTAAAACTAACCATCGTAAGCAGTTAAGTAAAACGGAGAAAGAAATGGGGGTTGGAAGAGATGTATCACACACACGCACGCTTATTACAGCAATACGCCCTCTCGAAAAAGGGACCAAAATAAGCTAACTAGCTAATCTAAGCTAATTAAACTAATTATTACACAACAAATTAATTAACTCATCCTAGTTAACTAATTATTACAAAATAACTTGAAATAGCTAAATGCATTAACTATTAAGGTACAAACCAAAGCATAAACTAGCTAAACACATTAGCTAAATAAAGCAGTAAATCAGGAGCCTCAGAGGGAGAGGAATGCATGCAAGCCCGGTCGCCTCGTTTGGAAATCCAATGCGATGCCCCGACTTGCCTCTGTTTTCAATTATCCTCAAAACCTTGCACTATGCTCCAGAAAGATGAAACTCCACCTTGGGAGACCTATGGGAGGGTGGCTGACCACTTTTGGTCTCTCCAGCCACCTGCCGACCACTTTTGGTTGTTGAAAAACCAGAAAAGTGGTCAGCCAGCTAGTTTTTCTCGTCGTCCACCGCTTGTTGTCAGCCGAATCGTAATTTGCTGCAACAGAGAGCAAGAAAGGGCATGGCAATGTATTTGCAAGATATATGTGCACAACCACCCTCCCTATCATGTCGTGAACTCAAGGGGGTGTGGTTCTCGATCCTCGGGCCACCAATCACGCATTTCAATGCCTGATGGCCGAGAGGCGAAGTTGCACAATTCAATATGGAAATGAATGCACAAGTAAACACATAAAGCCTAAAACTCTATCATGTATGATCAAGAGCGTTGGCGACCGGGAATTAAGGCACGTTTCATCACTTTAAGTATGAAACGCCCCTCGTTTCCCATATTTGGACTAACACCTATTCCCAAACACATGCAACAAGAAACATGGCAAACATGTAATGCAACTACATGGCATACACAATACAAGGGACAAGCATGCAACAACAAGCAATGCAACATGATCAAACTACCAATGCAAATGGCATGCAAACAATGCTAACACATGCATGCACAATGCAATGCTACAAGGGCAACTTGGCAATGTTAGGAATATGCATACTCAATGCGAAGAAACAACTTGGCATACACAATGCTATGAACTACATGGCATACACAATGCATAATGTAAGATGGCATACTCAATGCAATGAAACAATATGGCATACTCAATGCAATATACATGGCATAATCAATGAACTTAAACCAAAAGGGGTGGACCTCAGTCATGCCCAAATTAGTGGCCATTGGTGATAAAATAAAGGCACAAAATACAAAGCATGCATGCACAATGCATTGGCCAACCAAGTAGGCCTAAGAGCACAACTCTCGAGAGGGCTCAAGGAGTGATAAATGCAAAAGTGTAACAACACTAAATGCACTAAATTGAGGTAAGAAATGATGCCAAATCATTCAAACAAAGCAAGTGAAGCATGCAAGAGTCCTTAAAGCATGAAACTAGCAAAGATGACTACAAAGGAGGCATGCAGTACATGGCATAAAAGCATGAACCAAGCATGGATAGAGCTTAATTAAGTCAAAACAAGGACCTAAACATGTTGAGATGAGGGCTCAAATACCTAGGCATGCAAGCATACAAGCTAGGCTACAAGTAAGGCAATAATGCACAACCCTTAGAGGCACTCAAAGGGTGAATGAAGTGAGAACACGACAAGTCTATATGCTCTGAAATGTCATGTTAGATGATGCCAAATCATGTATACAACACAAATGAAGCATGCTATAGTGCTCAAAGCTTGAAGCAAGCAAGAGCAATTGTACTACAACTATACAAAACACGAAGCATGTGACCAAGGCAACCCAAAGAAGTCCTAGAACATGTCAAAATGAGTCTAAAACATGCATGGAAGGAAGTCAAAACATGCTAACATGAGGGGCATAAGGCATGATGCATACAAGGCAAATAAGGTAGATTACACTACACCTATTAAGACCAAGCATGGGATGACTTAAGCAACAAAAATCAAAGTTATATCATGGCATAATAACCCCAAAAACACATTGAAATGATGGCTCGCAAGCTAAGGCATAAAGGCATACACAATGGTTCATGTTAAGGCATAAAGGGACAAACCCTCCAACGCATTGAATGAGTGACAAATGTGAATGCATGGCCATAAAACATGGACTAAAATCACATAATAAATTATGCCAAATCATTGAAATAGTCCAAGTAATGCATGTTAGAGGACTCAACACACAAAGCTAACAAGCTAGGTTGAACCATAGCTATACAAAGCAAGTCATACATGACCAAGACAACACAAATCAGACCTTAAACATGGTAAAACATGAACAAAGTCTTCTCAGAGCTAAGCCAAAAGCAAGCTAAAATGACATGTTACAACATGATGCATGTTAGGCTATTTCATGGAACTACACTACAAGTGTATGGAGCATGCAATGGCCAACCAAACCAAACCAAACCAAAATAGACTCATGACATGGTAAAACATCACCAAAAATATGCTGAAACGGAAAGAAAACAAGCTAGAACGACATGTTATTTCATGAAGCACATAAAGCTAGTTTGTGTGATTTACACTACAAGTGTATTAACCATGCATGGAGTGACCAAAGCAAGCAAAAATAGTGTTATGCCTCAGAAAAAAAACACAAATACATGCTAAGATATGGCCAACATAAGCTTAACAAAGATGCTCAAACATGAGGCATATGAAGCAAGTAAACACAATACAAGGAGAGGGGATGACCCTCTCCTATTTAGGACACTAAAACCACCTCTCCACCATTGAAAATCCTCTAGATTTCAGTGGTAGAAAGGTCATGCAAAGGGTTCAACAAGGGCCTAAAGGGATGGCTCAAAACAAGGCCTAACAAGGCCTAAAAAGGGGTAAATCACCCCAAACAAAAAAGTGACCTTAAACAACTATTTTAAGCATACAAAAATAGAACTTTTTCTAGTTAAGAGTTAAGCTTAAAAATAGATGCAAAAGGGTCCAAAAGCTTAAGCAAAAATGGGGGTTTTAAAGGTCAAAGACTCACCCTTAAAGACATTCTCTACCACAGCAACTCCAGCCACTTGTTTGAGCTCAAAGCAACCCAAGAACACCAAAATCAGCTCCTAAGCACCTTAGTAGCAGAAGGATGGTGTTTGAGTGTGTGTTTGTGTGAAAAAGCAAGACAAAACTACACTTTTGAACACAAAACAAGAGCAAAATGAAGAAGTATAGATATAGGCTATATGTATAACTCAAGGCTCCATTTTCTGAACCTAGAGGAAGGAGGAGGAGCCTCCCTCTTATAGAAGACAAAAGCCAAAGCTTCTTGGAGAAGCTAAGGGCCAAGGAAATCCCTCCATGAGGATGGCTCAAATGCTCTCCAGCTGTGCCAGCTGGAGAAAAATATCTCCAAAAAGGTGCAAAAAAGCAGCCGACCACTTGAAGTGGCCGGCCTGCTACTTAAAGTGGTCGGCCGACCACTTCAAGTGGTCTTCCAAGAAGAACACTAGCCGGTCATAGGTGGGAGAGGTCTAGAGCCTGAAAGAAAGCTAGTGGTGTGGTGGTTGACCAGAAAATATGGCCCAAAGACCAAGCAAGCCAGTTATCCGACCAGAAAATTGGCTGGCAGAAGGAAAAGTGGTCTCCAAGGAGAAAAAGTGGTCTCCCACCCTTGTACCACCTTCCAAACAAGGAAAATAAGGTTTGTACCAAAAACAAGCCAAAACGGATGCAATAGGAGAGATCGGGGGGCAAAGTACGCGGCCGAAAGCCCCGAAAACTAGCTGACAAGCACCAAAAGTGGTATGCAACCACAAAAGTGGTCTCCCAGACCACAGTGTTCCTCTAAGCAGAGGCAACAAGGTGTGGTTCAAAAACCACGCCAAACAGAGAACGTTAAGTGGTCTCGAGACAAGGCGCGCGGCCAAAGGCTCCAAAAATCGAAAACTAGTCTCCAAACGGAAAAGTGATCTATGACCACGAAAAGTGGTCTACGACCACAAAGAGATGGTCTACAAGACCTCTCTCTCCCTCCGGGAAGAGAAACAAGATTCGGTCTACAAACCGAGCCAAAGCACAAAAGAGTTCAGAGGCCCGGAGGCAAGGCTCTCAGCCAAAACTCCGAAACCTCTAAACGAGCACAATATGCACCATCACCGAGCGCTCAATCGATGACGTTTGAGTCTTAAGGTCAGTCAAAAATGGGGTGTCTACAAGTGCGATAGGTTGAATTGATATAGGGCTTTCGATGGAGGGTTTTTTTATTATGTTATTCTATGGTTTTGGTTGTTTGATTTGAGTGATTTAGATTGTGGAGTGAGGTTATGGGAAATAGCAATTACAACGAGATGAGTTTTACATTCTTCATTTTTGATTTTTGATTTTAATATTTTTTTCATCTTTGTCCTTGATCCCTAATGAGAACCAATTTTATATCACCACCTCGTCCTTAACAGGGTTCGATTTTTTCAGGTTTGGTTTTTCCCGTACCACACATCCCCGCCCTATTCTCCTCGTCTATTATTACTGCTTCAGTTTAGGAGTACTACTCATTAGAAATAAAAATAAAAAATTAAGAAGAGAAGAAAGTGAAGGAAAGGGATAAATCAATTAAAATAAATAATTTTTAAATTATTGGGTGGATCCCACACTAGGAGACATAAATTAAAAATTAAACAAAAATTGTGTAGATTAAGTTTCATTTGTTTTGACGTAGTCTATGTTACACACACACACACACACACACACACACACACAAAAATCATGTAAATTAATTTTGTACAAAAATATATATAATTTTTAACGTTTGATTGACAATTAAAACAACAAATAAAAGTATTTTTTATTTCTTATAATTTTTTACCAAATCATTTCATTCAAACGAAGTGCTTCAGAATTTGTACTGACAAGTCGTTTTGGGGACTATGATAAAATATCTTACTTATTTTTTGTTTAATCAAATAATAAAAAAATAAGTAAATAAAGAAAGCATTTTATTGGGTCCTTAGGCAATCTCCAACTCTGTATCAAATGATTTATCAAATTTGAATTTGATAAAGAAGTAGTCATTTTTTAGCTCCAATAGTTTCACCAAATTGATATCAAATCGAGAATATAAATAATCTTTCACCAAATATAGGATTTTTGGCAACCTTCACTATTTCACTGTTTAGTGCCGTTGGTTTGGACAACCAGCCGAACGTTCGGTTGGTTGACCCCTAGTCATCCAGTTAGTAGATAACTTCCCACAACAATGCATGCCCTCGAAGAACCAAGCAGATGTCCTCCTAGACATCCTCTGTGTATATAGGCTTGCAAAATTGTGTGACTTGTATGCCAACAATACCAAATTTCTGACCAACAATTGAGGGAAGTGTAGTAGAGCGTTGGAGGATGCATGAAGATACAAAAATGCTATTTAAGATTAGTCGTTGCTTTTGCAAGGTGTCTGCCCTGTAAGGTTACCGTTGGTATTGTAGAGGGTTTATCAAAGTTGGTTTTGCAGAGGGTTTATCAAAGTTACTGTTAATGTGGTATCTATAAAATATGAGCTGATTTATATTTTACTTTTACAATATCATTAAAGTTTTTATTTTCTTTGTTATAATTTCCTTCAATATTCTTGTGGTCTCTAATTTTTCAGTTGTTCCTTTTATGTGCTAGTTATTGTTAATTTAAACCTTCAGGTTTTCTTTAATTTGTCACTTTTTTCTTGTACAATCTGTTTCACTATCAACTTCAATTTTCGATCATATTGATTTTTTTTGAACTAGTTTAGTTCTACAAATTTTACCTTCAAACTATGGAAGATTTTGAAACGTTTAACGAATCACAAATTTTTTTCTAGAGCAATGATACAAGTATTATTTCCAAAACATTTTGTATTCCTCGTAGTAAAGCGTTCACCATTATAGAAGATGAAACTTTATGTAGATCTTGGTTGGCCGTCTCTCAAGATCCCATTGCAGGTAATAGTCCGACCATGGCAATATTATGGGAACGGGTACTCGTTTATTTTAATTCACAATTGAATGGTCAATCAAATCAAAACCGCATTTATTTATCTCACCGTTGGTCTGTGATGCAAAAGGCAATTAATAAGTTGTGGTTTTTCTTGAACAAATTCAATTGAGGCAACAAAGTGGAACAAATGAGGCAGACAAGGTAATTTTTATTGGTTGTTATACTATATATATTTTTTGATTTTTATCTACTTGTTATACTTACTATGTATTTCGTTTTTAAGTTGTTGAAGTTAAGCGCATGTATCATGCAATTCAAAAAAAAAAACACTTCACATTTGATACAAGTTAGAAAATTTTGAGCCAAAGTTATAAGTGAGATGAAATTAGAACACAAGGCAATAAACCCACACCACTAGTAAATCCATATTCGACTCCAACAACTGAAGGTGAGGCGTCGGAACCCAACAACAATATATATTTGGACCAACAACGCAGTAGTACATCAACACGACCAATTGGTACTAAGGCCTCGTTTGGGAACAGGCTAATTTAGTAACTTTTTGGCTAATTGGCTAAAAAGGTAGGTAAAAAAAACTTGTATGTTTGGGATGACTTTTTGGCTAATTACGAAAAGCTGTGCAAAAAGTAGAAAGAAGAGAATCTTTGACTTTTTGGTATGGGTTGTTGGCTTTTTGGTTAAAAAGGTAACTTTTTGACTAATTAGCTAATTTAGCCACTCCCCAAACGGGGCCTAAGGCTGCGAAAGAAAAGTTGAAGAAATAAGCAAGCCACGATGTTAGGTTTGATGAAATAGCAGCCAACCAGCCTAAAATTGTTGAAGTGTTGTCAACTATGTCCTCTAGAAGTGTTGATCGAGATGAACAAAAGGCGATAGAACGTGAACAAAAGGCTGCAAAATGTCGAAGAAGGGCCGAGGATAGGGAGGAACAACTGAAAATATTATCTATGATGAATGAAAGAGAACAGCGAAATGAGGAGTATAAAATAATGTTAATGGATATGATCAATTTAAATCCTATGCAAAGGTCCTACTATAAAGAGCTTCAACGACAAATCTTATTTCAATCAATAAATAGATTTGCTTGACTATTTTATGAAGACCGCTTTTTTTAGCCTAGTTATTTTCATATCAATTTTCATATTTGTTTGTTTAATTTATTATTGTTTTAGTAATTGATTTTAGTCATGATCTTCTTATAGTAATGATGTGAAATTTATTTTACTATTGATTTGCTCATAGTAAGGATATTTCTTGACTTTTTGTTTTATTTTAGAAATAAATAATGATGAAAAATAGTTACTACTGATAACAACTTGTCTCATAAAATATAGGAAGTTATTTAAAATATTTAGCTATGTAAATTTTGAGACACGTGATAATATATGAAAATTTTCACATGTTTTTGCAGTTGAGGCCTAATGCCATTGTAGGATATTGTAGGATATTGAGGCCTAAAGCCATATTTCATATTGTAGATTTTTTATTTTCATATTTTTTTCGCAATTGAGTCCTAAAGCCCTGTTTCATATTGTAGGATATTGTGGTTCCTATTGCTATTGCTATCTATTGCAACTGTTTTGAAAAATAAACATTTATTATTATTTTATTTTCCAAGTGACAGTGTTTTTGTGAGGAAACAATGTGTATCACTTGCAAAATGTCATCCATTACAACAGTGTTAGAGGTTTTTTTTAAGGGTTGTCAAGACACATTTGAAGTTCACCATTCACAAATAATACATCCATTCAAAAATTAAAAATCACATAGTACTAGTACATCCAAAAAAAAAAACCACACTCGTAGTACATCCACACACACACAAAAAAAAAAAAATGACCACATATTGAAACTACATCCAGTTTCTCTATCAATAACTTCAAAGGTCAGTGTCAGGTGGTGGTAGAGGGAAGTAGTGATGGTAGATGTCAGTCACTCGGTGCTCAATTTGCTCAATGCGATTGGTTGCTTGTTCATGACGTCTTTCAGTGTCCACATGAAACTCACTAAGTTGTTGAATTAATGCGTTCTGAGTGGTGCCAAATGCATCAAACTGATTCGCCATGTGTTTTTCCCATTGAACGCGCTGATTGTGTCATTCTTGTTCCATAGACAAAAAAATCAATCTAGTATCGAGGTTGTTGAGGTGGTGGCATGGCATTCTCATCATGTTGGGGATCATCTGTTGGTGCATTTAGACTTTGCAATAACAAATCACCACCGCCAGCTTGGGTGAGTGTGTACTCTGAATCATAGCTGATATTTTTGTTTCTATTTCACCTACAAGTCTGATCTTGAAAGCTTTGAAAATTTTTGTAAGCAGAGCTCCAAAAACTAATGACCGGCCACTGATATTAAGATTTGCAACTACTATTTCTTTCATGAGTATATAGCATAAATCTAATTTGTGGCCAACTTCAAAATAGTAGAGCAAATAAGCATTAAAAAATAGAACTACATCAAAATGTCCTCTTTTTGGAGTGACATTTTCTATTATGTATCGGTGCAGAATACGAAGGTGGGGTTTCAAATGTTTTGCTTGCAAATTACTTCCGGTAAATTTACTATCACAAATAATCAAATATACTTCAGTTATGTTGCCAACAATATCAATCATTTCATACTCATTGTGAAAGTAGACTTGCATCTCCCTTTGCTCAACTCCAATAATTCATACCAAAGTGGGGATATCAAATTCTATGTGTTTACATTTCACATAAGACTTAATAGTATAGTTTCCATCATCTTTAGATATACGTTCCAAGTGAACATAAAAAAGAGAAACAGGATGAGGATATACTTTCTGTGGTAAATTGATCAAATTTATCCACCTCATAGTTTTAAGTTTGATAACCAACAGAGTATCATATTGAGGAGAAAGATTTAGCCTTCTACCAGTGACACTAGGTCAGCTGTAGAAGTTTGGAAAGGCTTGTTTATGACTGTAAGTTAGAAAATCTTGAGTTGGATACTATTGTTGAGGTGGTTGTTGACGTGGAACAGGGTTGGAGGATAGTCCAAGTTCGCTTTTTGTTCTTTTGGTTCTACACATGACTATCTGAAAATGTCAAGGAACAGAATAGTTACAAAATGGTGTGAAAATGTAAGCAATAGAAAAAGGAATAGAGAGGTTGAACCCTCAACTCTGGAGCCTGTCTGTAGTTGAAGTGGAGAGTGAAGCCACCGGTTGACTGGCCGGTCATCCTGCCAGATGTCCCTTCAGTCGACCAGTTGTGTGCAGCTTCTTGTTCTGCTTTTTGCTTTCGGTTTGCAATTGTGGTGCTACTTCTTGTTTTTGTCCACACCACAAACATACAGACATAGTGATGTTGCTTTATAGATAAGTGAGGCAGTATATGATAATCAATGAGGTAGATATACATATTGAATGAGGTGGTTGATCATGAATGAGGTAGGTGTGGCCTTGAATGGTTTTGAGCCTTCTCATGCCAATTTAATGTTTTGAGTCTTGTAGAGCATGACAATGCATACATTGATGTTCCCATCAACTTCAAAATGCATGGTTGATGTACATTCAAAAAAAAAAAAAAAAAAGCATAAACTACTGTCAAATTGTAATTTGGAGATGCTAACTATTTGACAGTAGTTTTTTTTTTTTTTTTTTCTGGCTATGAACCAATAGATCACAGTGGAAAAAAAGTGTTATTTTCAAGATCAAAGTGATAACAAATAATAGTTTTGTAGAGAGTAAACAAATTACACACTATTATCATCATATAAATGAAAAAGGTCAATGTCATTTTAGATCAATAAATTGTATATTGACAATAAAGTGGATTTTAAGTATTATTGAAGGACCAATAATACTTTAGATACAAAGTATAATTTCTTTAAATAAAATTTCAGTAATTGACTTGTTCCCATAATTAAATTGGAAATGCAAAGTCAACTGTTATGCATTACAAATAAAAGTTAGATAACAGTAAAATGTCAATTGCGAAAAATATAGTAAGAAATCCAATAATCATCTGGAATAAGATAAGACCATATCCAAAAACATTATATATTCATTTCATACATTTAGTTGCAAAACTGATATATGTGTGCAGGTGTAAGACAATCTTTACTACCAAAACAACAACAAACACTGACAAATCAATCACCCTAAACACCTCCTAATAAAAAAAGCCAACAAATAGTTCATCCTCTTGTCCACATGGTCAAGTTACTTTTCACCATGAAGTTGTCATATACGTTCAATTAAATCATTGCGAAGGGCATGATATGTATTCTTATCTCTAATACCTAAATGACGGGATATAAACAATTCAAAGGCATTGTTACTGGTAGTAGATAGTACTATTGCTGAGGTGCTTGATGATATTTCATAATCCAAATCAAGATAGGAGTCTCTCTCATCTTCGACAATCATATTGTGCAATATAATGCTAGTCTTCATTATGTTACCAAGGATTTTGGGATCTTAAAAATGTACTAGACCACCTACAATTGCAAATAGGGATTAGAGCACTCCGAATGCCTGCTCTACATCCTTCCTTGCTGACTTTTGCATCATAGAAAAATGTTGCTTCGTTGCTCCTTGGGGAGAAGAGATTGTCTGCACCAATGTTGCCCATGGAGGGCATATACCATTAGCAAGATAACAACCCATATTGTAAGTGTGTCCATTAACTGTGCAATTAGTAGGCAGAGCTTTCCCTTAGGCAAGATCAGAAAATAAGGGCGAACGATCCAAGACATTCAAGTCATTGTGTGATCTAGGCATTCCAAAAAATGCATGCCAAATCCACAAGTCATAAAAAGCTACTACTTCAAGAATTATGTTTGGCTTTTTCTGATGGCCTACATATTGACCTTGCCATGCCATCGGATAATTTTTTCACTCCTAATGCATGCAATCTAAACTTCCTAACATACCCGGAAACCCACGAACATCCCCAACAGCAAGTAATCTAGCAATATCAGTTGGTGATGGAGATCTAAGATATTTAGGTCCAAAGATTTCGACAATTGAATTGCAAAAGTGTTTCAAACTTTCAATTGTTGTGCTTTCCTTAATTCGCATATAATCATCAACTGCATTTGTTGCCACTCCATATGCGAGCATTCTCACTGCTAAAGTCATCTTTTGAAGTGCAGACAATCGAGAATATGATCTGTATCTTTTTTTTGAACAAAATATGTGTCATATGCTTCAATGGCATGCAAAATTTGCAGATACAAATCACAACACATTCTAAAACGTCTCCGAAATGTTGAAGATGAATAAACTAGATTTACAGCAAAACAATTCGCAACCAATCAATCATGACCCTTTCTTCTTTTGTGACGTGTGTACTTATGTCCTACAACAGAGCAACATTTTTTTCTTTGGTTGATCACTTCTTGTTAGCATCTATATCATATTAGCGTTATTTATCTCATAAAGACCCACAAGTGAAACAATTATTACATTATCACTTTCGTCATTAGAGGATGAAGAAGAAGAGGAGAATGAAAAATTAGTGAACAAATAAGAAGTTGAAGAAGTCATTATGCTTTGTTTTTCAGTGATAGGTTGGTTCTAGATACAACGTTGTTTGCTGGGTGTATTCGATTGGTTTAATCTATTTATATATATATATATATATATTAAGGGAAATAATTAATGGAGGGAAAACAAATAGCAAAGAAATTGAGATAAACAGAAATAGAGGGAAAAATAATTTTCAGAACTGGTGGATTGCCCTTGTCGGTCAACTAGCCGGCCTTCCCCTGGTTGACCAGTTTGTTGATGATAACCAAAATTGCTCCATTGGAGTGTTGGATATCAGATGGAGTTTTTACTCAAATTTGGTGAACTAAATGATTCACCATTGAAGATGCTCTTATAAAAATAGTTTCCAAAGTGTGTATGTGAAAAACATAAAGAGAAAAATAATGCTCCTTCCATTCCAAAATAATAGTCTCCTTTGGAAAATTTAACTTTTTTTGGTAGTACAATTATTATACTTTAAAAATATTAGTTTTTCAAAATTACGCTTTGATAGTACATTTTTTGAGAATATCAATTACCATAATTGTACTTTTTGTATTGTTAATGGATTTAAAAGAAAGGCAAACTAGGAAATTCATATTATTTTAATCATTGATTTTTGAAAAAGGACTACTATTTTGGGACAATGAAAAATGGAATAAGAGACTAATATTTTGGAATCGAGGAAGTATATATATTATTTCATTAGTTAATATTAGCAATTTGAGAAAGAATGATTAGTTGGAATATTCTTTTACCTATATCAAAAGCTTTGCTTGTTTCTTCTATTTTATAATGAAAGAAGAAAAAGTAAACAGGGATTCACCAAATTGACCTGATATTCACCTACCCCACCCCAAAACTAATGGGGATTCACCAAACCAATACTATAACCAATCTATAGGAAAAAGAATTGAAGAAAAACCACACCTATAAGTGCGGGGTGGGGTGGGTTCCTATCGGGTTGGAGCATCGTTTGTCATTGGGGAATGCATTTCTACTATTGGAAATCGAAATAGGAGGGGTTTTAGTGGTGTGGGACGTAAAGTGGAGCTGGAAAAATAAAAGAAAGAGAAGGAAAGAAATAAGGGAGAAGTTGATGGTTAAAGAGGAAAAGAAGTAGGTTGATGTGGGTTAGAAAATAAGGTCGAGGTGGAGGTGGTGGGTAGTAAGGGAATTGAAGTAGAAATGAGGTGGAGGTAGAGATGGTGAGTGAAAGGAAAGACATGTGCTGGTGGCCGCGGCGAAAAAACAGGTGTTGGTGGGGGAAGTCCAGATTGGTGAACAGTTTAGAAATGTGGTTGGTAGAGAAAGTTGTTGTTTTTTTTTTTTTGCAAATGATATTATTATTATTATTTCAAAATGTAGGGTCATTATTGAAGGATAGAAATGTAAATTACTTTTTCCAATTAACTGTGACCTCAAAATTTATGGGCATCATAACAACATCTAAACTTGAAAATTAATTTAATAAAGGGTTTATTCATCATAACTCGTCAATTATAAAAATAGAAATTACTATTATCAAATTAAAATCTAAGATAAATTTGAAGCTTTGTCTTAAAATATTCATGATAAGAAAAGTAGCTTAAAACTAAACACCTAGGGAAATATTGATGGGACTTGAGCACGTTGCAGGATAGCCAAGATTAGCAGTCACCTTTATATGTCTTGGCATTTTCTTCAGCTTCCTTGGTAATTAACATAATACGCCATGAGTTGCGAAACCCAATAGGATTTTTTGGTAGAGCATGAAATGTTGGGGAGGCATTTATGGCCAAGACCAATAACCTTCGACGGATTTAGTTTTCAAATTTTAGAAAGAAATGAGTTATCACTACTACAAAAAAAGTTAAAGATCACACTTTGACAAATGAAAATATCTCACTTTTATTGGAAGTGTGATAAAAAAAAATTAGATTGATATTTTAATCACACTTGTTTGGTTAAGCGTAATAATATTTATTTTTTAGTCACTTTTCAATTAAGTGCGATTATATATATATATATATTTTTTTTTAATCACACATTCTAATTAACATGTGATTATAGATCACATAAGAAAAATTAAAAATATCTCACATTTATTAGATGTGTGATTAAAAAAATTTAAATGATTTTTTAATCACACTTAATTTAATGAGTGAGATAATATTTTTTTTAATCACACATTTTAAATAAATGTGATTATATATATTTATTTTCATCACAGTTTTAGGTGTGATTATATATAATTTTTTAATTTAATTTTTATATAAAATAATTATTCCCATACTCGCGCCTCTTCTACACGATTGAGATGGTAACGACTCTTTGAAACACCCACCAAGATTGAATTTGCTAAATACGTACAGGCATTATTATAATAATGTAAAAATCACACGAAAGAAATTTAAAATAGTTCACTTTTATTAGAAGTGTAACTAAAAAAATTAAAATAATATTTTAATGCAATCAATTTAATTGAATGTGATAGCATTTATTTTTAATCACACTTTTATTAGAAGTGTGGCTATATCTTTTTTCTAGTGGTAGTTGCTAAGGCCTGGTTTGGGGTGTTGCAAAAAGTTACAAAAAAGTAAAAAGGTTATCACTATTCACAAATTAAAAATATTAAAAAATTAATATACATAATATTTTAATCAAACAAAATTTACACAATTTTCGGGGCTGAATTGACCCTTTAGTACCGTGAGAGAAAAAAAAAAAGAATTACATATATAAAATCACTAAGTTGGACGGAAATGTTGGGCCCGTGGGGGCCCACCACAGGTCCTGTTCTGATAATCCGAACCGTTCAATATGTAGAACTCGTTCAGAACTATATGGCTGTAAAACATCACGTTGATCGGAAATCGGTAACTACATGATCAAATCAGTTTTGTATAAAAAATGGATTGTGTCATAGTTAACAGTTGACAAGAAAAACTAACACGATCAGATAGCTATTGATATCTAATCAACGTGATTTTTTACAAGCATATAGTACTCGACGAGTTCTACATATTGAATGGTTCCGATTAACAAAACGGGACCCGTGGTGGGTCCCCATGGGCCGAACAACACTGTCCAATTTATGTCTGAAAATGAGAGAATCAATCTCCTACCCCTACCCTCTGTCGCGCTGCCCCTTACGCTTCCAACCGTACGGCCTATTCCATCACTAACTTCTCCTATACACTTATTTATACAATTTTTTAATACACATTTTTCCATAAAAAGTCAAAAAGTTAACACAAACATTCATATTTTTTTTCTCAACTTTTTAGTTCAAAAAGATAAAAAGTGCACTTATTTAGGACACCCCAAACAACCCCTAAATAAGTGTTACAGTGTGTTTCGTTTCAGTTTTTTGAATTTAGTTATCTGAAAATTGAGTTTTTTGTTTTTCGTGTTTTTTTTATTTTTAGTGAATATTTTTTAAATTTTAAGCAATTTTTTACTTTTTTAGATGTACCTTACTTAGATGTATCTAAATAATAAATTATTTTTGAAAATATTTAAAAAATTAATAAATACATAAACATACGAAAAATGTACTGAATTTTTTAATTTTTTTTGTATTTTTGGTATTTAGTGAATTTTTTAAAGATTTTTTTTCACAAATATTATACTTTCTAAGTGTATTTATGTTAAGTGTGTTTAAAAATCAGAAAAATTGTTTAAAATATTAAAAATTTCAATGAAAACAAAAAACAACAAAAAATGAAACAGTAAAATTTTTTGAAAAGTGAATTCTGAAAACAAACAGAGTGATTTTTTTTTTTCCTTTTTTTCTTATCTATATAACAAAAGAAAACAATTTTTGAAAATGTCTTAAGAGTTACATTTGAATAGAACGACTAGGATTAATTTTGTATTAGATCCAACGGTCAAATTTACTCCTCCAACTTGCAATATCCCACCCAAACATTTCTCCTCACTCTTCCTTCCTTTCAATAGTTTGAAACCATCCCAACTCCTCTCTCTCTCTCTCTCTCTCTGGAGATGAACCATCCCATGGCCAAGGAATTCAATGTCCCTCCGGTGGTGTTCCCCTCCGACGGAACACCTGCAGTGTTTGCAACAGCGGCGGCTTTCGACGGTACCGTTCTAGTTGCCATAGTCCACAAACCCTAGCATCCCATTCATGTCCTTCGACATCGTTCTTGGCTCCGCAATTCGGTGGTAATATTTCAGGAATCGAAACCGGGTTGGATGACAAACCACCTCTACTCAAAAAGTTTGGAATCAATACGAGACAAATTTGGAGCAAAACTGTATCGATTGTGAACCCGTTTAGAGTGAACACGAATCTACAAGAATATGCTAATTTGTCAGGTATGTTTCTCTTCGTGATCGCTTTTGGGTTGTTTCAATTGCTTGCTTGGAAGCTACATTTTGGGATTTTGGCCCCGTTTGGTAGAGCTGTGGGAAAGTGATTATAGCTTATAATTTAACAGCTTGTAGCTTATAACTGTGAACATAAGTTGATTTTTGACTTATAAATTAAGCTTCTCCTCCCCCACTCAGAGAATAAGTTGATTTTTGACTTACAAAAAGCTATAAGCTGTTTTGTTAAGCTGAACCAAACACATCAAAATAGCTTAAATTAAGCTAAAAGCTGAAATAAGTTGGAAATAAGCCCTACCAAACAGGGCCTTTATTGGGTTGGGCCATTGTTTCAGCTTTGTTTCTTTACGTTGTGTTCAATAAAGTATTGGGATTATGTGTGTTTTGATGTTTGTGCTTTTAGTTACAATAACTATTATGTGTGCATAAATGTTTATTTTTCTGTGGATTTTGATATCTTTTAGGCTGTGATTGAATCATGGATTTGGATAGTAATTTGGATTTCCCTTTCTCTTTTTATATCCCTATCCAAATCTATGATGCAAACACTTCAATAAGAATTAAACATAAATGTATACAACACCTTACATCTTTAATTAATTTAAATTATATGACAATATATACATCATATGTGAGATTGCCTTGCCCTATGCCAAGTTTCATTGGAGAAAAACATTTTTTTTTTTTTTTTTGAGTTATTAGAGAAAAACATGAAGTGGATCTTAAATGACACTAGCAATAGATCTTTGTAGTTATGATTTCTTTTTCTTTTTGAATTTTCCCCCTTGACATATATTGGTAGTAAAATGGTAGCTTATTTGTGCGTCATGGTTGGCTATTCATTGACCTGACAATCTGTAAATCTATATAGTTTGTCATTGTAGTCTATTTGTTGTTGCAGTCTGTGTGCTTAAATTTTTTCCAATACAAATTTAGATTCATAATAATAATAATAATAATAATAATAATAATAATAATAAAAAGTTTCATGGTTGCTTGAAGACCTACCTATGTATTGATTTTGATTGATCAACTGATTTTAGCTTGAGTTATTGATTGTCACTGGTATGCTAGGGGACATATCTGAGCATTTAAGAGGCCTTTGTGGAAATACCTGTGATTAGTATTGATGTGTCATTATTGGGGGCTAATTAGAAATATTGTTTTCAGTAACACACATAAATTGCTGTACTATTTTGTTTATTATTATGATGAAAATTCCATATTAATTTGACTATCAATATCATGCTTCCATGGATTTTTCCCTGATTAGTGGTTAATTATACCCATATGACATGGATGAGTTTTGTAAATTGGTGCTAACATTTACCCACAAATAAGGCATGTATCTTTCCTTGGTGTGATGTCTTCCTTTATATCTTTAGTCATGTTATGTTTCACTAGGATTGTGTTATGCGTGGATTTTTGAATGGTGAAGTCTGAGCACATTCTCTTTCATGTCTTTTACTTTTTTTCCCTGGCCAATATTTATTTTCATTTTTCCTTTCCTTTCCTTGGTGCATGTTTTCAGTTGATTGTTGTTTTGGGCCTTAAGCAAAAGAACCCAAAGTTCGCAAGGCAATGATTAGACATTCTTCCGATTATCTACCTTCCATGCATTTAGATCTTTCTTGTTGGGTGCATGAAATTTTTTCTCTTTGTAAGTAATATTTTCAATTAAGGTTTTGTTATTCTTGCTAAATCTTTGACTTTTTAGTGTTATGGGTTCACTAAGAGACATCGACCATCACATTTTAATTGTGTCTACAAGCTATGTTACTATTGTATCCTTGAAATTTTGAACAACAGAGGTTCTGTACCAGCCATTTTCTTCTTGTTCTTCGTTTCCTTTTTAAATACTAAATTAAGTTAGTCGTGCTTACCAGTTCTATTTACTAATTGGCATTGTCAAATAGCACGGTTCATATATTGTCATACTGCATGCCCATAAGAATCTTTATATAGAAAGAAGAGCATTGTGAATAACGCTGATTTTCTTTTTCTTTTCCAATAGAAATAATGCTAATTTGATTTCTTTTGAATAGATGACCTAATGTGTTCGCATGTTAACTTCCCTCCTATGCTAGATCCCCTAGATTTCTAGCTTTTGGTGTAGCTTTCCTCAAACTTGTGGAGTCCAACTAATCAACTTGCTTGTCTGAGGCAAACTAGGTTGCCAAATCTGCTGTATTTCGCATGTTAGTATTTTCACAAGCAAGCCAAATTAGTGGCATGTACTTCCCAGCACAGTCAGGATGATCATTTTTAAGTGGCATCTCATATTATGCATTTGGCTAATTAGAGGCACATGGAGTCAATAACATGTCCAATGACTTTTAAGGTTTAACCCTCAATTGGTGAATGGGTTGGGTCAGTTATTGGGTGACCATTAAATGGCGCAATAATTAGTTACTTTGGAACATGAGCAACTAGTACTCTTTGTTGTATAAAGTTTTGGTAGTAATTAAGGGAATAATTTCTAGTGTTCATTATGTCTGTTTTGATATTTGTGCTTTTAGTTACAATAACTATTATGTGTGCACAAATGTTTATTTTTCTGTGGATTTTGATATCTTTTAGGCTGTGATTGAATCATGGATTTGGGTGTACTAATTTGGATTTCCCTTTCTCTTTTTAAATCTCTATCCAAATCTATGATCCAAACACTTCAATAAGAATTAATCATAAATGTATACAAAACCTTAAATCCTTAATTAATTTAAATTATATGACAATATATACATCATATGTGAGATTGTCTTGCCCTATGCCAAGTTTCATTGGAGTTGTTTAATCCTCAATTAATTGAAATTTGGAACCCCATTTTCTATCTTTCTGATTTCTATACATGTTTTTGATTTGTGTATTTGTTCCTGATTGTTTTGAGAAGGAGAGAGAGATAGAGAGACAGAGAGAGAGAGAGAGGTTAAAGATTAAAAGGAAAAAAGTTGAAGCTTGCCTGGAACTAGTATGTTTTGGTTTTTTTCAAACCTTGAAGTGTTTTTCTGTTTTTATTTTCTTTATTTTTTCTGAGGAGAAATTTTTCCATAGTTTTGTGTTTATAAATGGACACTGATTTTATTTTTAATTTTTAATTTTTAATCTTGAGTTGGTTATTGATTTGAATTACATGCATGTGCCTGTGTCGATGATGAGCTCAAGACCTGGGACACTGAGTTGGTTATTATTTAGGGTTATTGAGAAAATGTGAGAAAGAATAAAAACAAATTCAGGTTTTGAGATCACTGAACTTCTGAATGTGGTGTTTATGCATGAAGGTGTAGTTTTGCTTTGATCTTTTTTTTTTTCGTCAGTTCTCTTGGAAGCTAAATGAGGTTAAATAGATTTAAGAGATCTCGAAATTTTAAAAAGCTTACTATAGATTCTACATTCTTTTGGTAGATTACATATGGTATAGTACTTAAGTTGATGCATAAGAAGACAAAGGTCCAGCTGCATTCACATGAGGTTCCATGTGGATCTAGAAGCAGGCACCAGTCGGTTATAGGTTTTTCTATTGTTGATGATTCAAATAGCTACTGGGTACTCTCTATATCTCTTTCTCATTTTCAAGGCAAGGTCACGATTGTCACGACCTCCACTCAGGGAATCGGCTCTAGCATCGCCGAGCGTCTCGGCTTCGCAAACAGGTTCATTTTTATTTTTGTCCCAATCTTTTTAGTCTTCTTTTTTAGGATATTAAAACCTCAATTTACCTCTCAAATTTTTCTAGGTTTGTGTCCTTCAATCTTAAAACATCAAATTCTTGATATCTTTTTCATACTTTGATTTTGAGTTGAGTTCATTTTGTGTGCTAGGTTTTGATTGTTCTGTAGAAAAATGTAGATAAGGCAGTGGAGCAACTTAAATCAAGAGGAATTGAAGTGTTTGGAGTGGTTTGTCATGTGTCTGTAGCTCAACAAAGGAAGAATCTGATAGAAAGACTGTTCAGGTGAGCAAACCCATCTTATTTGTTATCTTCTGAGAGTAGCTAAACAAAGGGAGAAATGGAAACCTAGGCTTTGATTTTTCTTGAGTATTTGTATTTCTATCTTTAAGTTAATTGATTTTGAAATTCATGACTTAATTGGTTTAAATTTGTAGTATCATATTGTTCAAGCTTTAATTAATCTCATTAGCAAAAGTCTTTTTATTTTTTTATGATTCTCTTATTGATTGTTGAGAGTTTCATCGTTCTAGGTTAGTTTAACTAGATGTCTTTATGTATTCAAATTCAAATTATTAGTTACTAAATTTGATATTTTAAATTGAAGTGGGTCATAATTTATAGATGAAAATGGGTTAGAGAGATGAAAATTGATGAACCATTATGAGATACAGAGAAGTTAGTTTCTAATTGCTAAACCATTTGGCGAAAATTGATGAAAATTGTTGAGCCATTTGGCGAGATGACTTGTTTTTTAGAGAAAGAAATAGAAAGGCAGAGCTTTAATTTCTATGTTGTTTTATTTGTATATAAATATTCACTCAATTTGTTATCCGACCATACAACATAACATGTCATGAATAGGACACAAAACAATATACATACTATCGACCATGCTTCCATAGGAATTTAATTTAATATTCACTCAATTTGTTATCCTTTCTATTGTTATACTTTTCTTAATGTGGACATTGATACATGTTTAGGAATGTAGGATTAGGTGTAATATGAGTTTCGCCATGGACTACGAGATTTGTCATGTCATCAAAAAAAAAAAAAAAAAAAAATTCGTTTACTTGTCATGCCCATCAGTTTCTGCATGGACTACTAAATTTGTTTTTGCATGTGGGAGATTTTTTTCCTCTGCATGTGGATAAGTGGATATAGACCCATGGGCACAACAAGATGGATGATTTGATATTCATGGATTTTCTTTGTTATGTTTCATTTTTTTATTGGTTTAAATGCATTTGTAATTTCTAAAGAAGAGGCAAATTTTGCCTCTTAATTAATTTGAATTTTTATTTTTCAGGTTAGAAATTACTTGGAGAGATGCAAAATATGGTCAAAGAACTCGAAGACTTTGTGCTTTAAGTTTTTTCATTTTTTTAATATATATAATCACAGTTAATTTTTTTTATTAATTCCTTTGTATATACTTTTGAACATTCAACTTTCATTTTTGAAATATGTGACGTTATTTCATTCAATATATGGTTGTGATTCAAATGATAGTATATATATATTGTGTATTATATTCTTCAAATGCGTACAAAAATAATATTGATTATTCTTCAAATATGTCGAATCCTTTTTTTTTATCACACGTATTAACTGTGATGAGAAATGCATATAACGTGTGATCTTATCTCATTATTAATCACATGCTAAAGTGTGATCTAAATGTTTATTATCAAACGTAAAAAGTGTGATCTAAATATTTATTATCACACGTATAACGTGTGATGGAATCATCTTCTAATGACACTTTAAATGTGATTAAAAATGACCCTTTTTAATTACTCCCAAAGATTACACTTTGACAAAATTTAAAACGTATGATTCATATATCACACATAAAAAATGTGTAGTGCATGAATACTTTGTTTTAGCTATATTGATTTAGACTTGGGTATTTGAAGGATGTTGAAACTTGATTGTTCTTGTTAGAATGTTTTGTTTGAATTACTTTCTTCGTTTGGAGACGAGTTTTGAGATAATTGCTATTTGCTTTATTTTGGTATGTTTCATGATATTGATAATATGTTGTTTTGATTTTTTTAAGGTTAATTTTATAACTTTATCACTGATCTTTGTGATTTTATTGTTCTAAAATTAGTGGGATTAGATAATGTATTCAATAGGAATAATGTGTTGGAGTTGGTTGTGTTTGGCATGGTTGTCTCTTGTACATGTTTGTGGTTGGTCTTGAATAGGGATTCAGCAGCTTGCATGCTTTGATGATTGACTCTGCTCAAGTGTTTGGAGGAACTAGGGTTGTTTTGTTGTTCTTGAAAACAGAGAGGTAATTGTAGGGGCTGATTTTTAGTGGTTGGGTGTATAATTGCAGTGGCTGATGTTGGAATTGTTGATGTTTGTTGTTATATTGAGGCTTGATTGTTCTATGCTATTACTTTGTTGTATCTTTTTCGTATGTTTTGTATGATTGTCATCTTGTGAACCTGCTACTGGTGTGTTGAAAGTGTTTGCACATGATTTTTGTGATTTTGCTATGATGCAATTTTTTGCACTTCTTTTTTCTTTTATTGATGTAATGCTTTGATTTCATTAATAAAAGGTTTTGTTTGCTGATAAAATAAAAAATAAAAAAAATATTATCTTTCGTAATTTTAAAAATTACATGCTACCCCCTTCACATTTTTAATTGCATAATGAATTACTCATTTTATTAATAAATTATTAAATCAATTAACAATTTTCAATGATATCAAAATTTATTTCTGATAATTTTATTGTTATATCGGAAGGTAATTAAGAATTTTTTTTTTTTTTTGGGTTAATTTTGTAAAAAAAAATTCTAACAATGAGGTATTTGTAATTTTCAGAATCACAAGGGATAATTCGTATTTTAAATAAATCTCAAGAGGTGTATTTATAATTTATCCAAAAAATACTAGTGGGATGTCATTTTCAAAGTTAAGATTTTTTATTTTGAAAAATATTTTGTTTGTTCCAAACAATGAAAAATATTTTTTTGAAGGGTAAATTACAAAAACACTCCTTAAGATTTGCTTAAAATACGAATTACCCCTATGGTTTAGAAAATTACAAATACCTCCCTATCATAAATTTTTTATTTAACATAATTAATTGAAAAATTGAAATTTCTAACTGTTCAGCTATACAATAATAAGATTATCTGAATTATTAATTGAAATCAAATTTTAACATTATTAAAAACCGTTAATTAACTTGATGATTTATTAATAAAATGACCTATTTGTTATGAAATTAAAAATCTTAGAGGGCATAATGTAATTTTTAGAATCACAGGGGGTAATTTATAATTCAAGTAAACCTCAGAGAATGTATTTGTAATTTACCGTTTTTTGAAAATATTTTTCGGTGTTAACAAAACACCAAAAATTTAAACGTAAAAAAGAAATTTTGCAAAAACATTTTATATGAAAACTATTTTATGATGTCAAATGTTTTATATCGAAATAAACAGAGCTGCATAAATTACAAATACACTCTCTGAGATTTGATTAAAATATGACTCACGTTCAGTGGTTTTGAAAATTACATTCCACCCTTTGATGTTTTTAATTTTATAACAAATTATTCATTTTATTAATAAATCATCAAGTTAGTTAATAGTTTTTGATAATATTATAAATATATTTCAATTAATAATTTAAATAATTTTATTATTATATAAGAGAAAAATTATAAATTTTATTTTTAATTAATTTTATTAAATAAAAAATTTTAACAAAAAAATATTTATAATTTTTTAAATCACAAAGAATAACCTATATTTTAAGTAAACATCCCGCGCTTATATCAAAACCATTTAATTGATCGTGTCTTATGGCCTTATTTGATAGGACTTATTTCTAATTTATTTCAGCTTTTAGCTTAATTTAAGTTATTTTGATATGTTTGATTCAGCTTAACAATATATCTCATAGTTTTTTGTAAATCAAAAATCAACTTTCAACTTATTCTTTGAACGGAGAAAGAGAAGCTTAATTTATAAATTAAAAATCAACTTATGTTCACAATTATAAATTATAAGCTGCTAGATTATAAGTTATAACCACTTTTTCACAACTCTATCAAACGGAGCCTATGCCTCATACCATTCAACCACCCACAAGATGTAAATACGTGGTCAAAATGAGGTAGAAAAGTAAATTGGATGCACCATAAATAGAGGGCTTTGAGACAGCAACTAGGGTTAGGCTCAAAGAATGAATGAGGCTCCTAGCAGAGAGATTGGGAAGTTTCTGAGGGTGGTTGACCCTCTCTGCAAAAACAAGATGATCGATCAAAGATCATCAGGGCCGATGATTTCACTCCAAAATCAACAGCCCCCTAGCCCCCCCTCTCTCTCTCTCTCTCTGCGTGTGTGTGTGCGCAAGTGGAAGGTTGGATCATATCCACCTTTTTCTTGATAAAAAAACAAAAACCAAACCAAAAATAAATAAATAAAATAAATAAAAATTTCATTGGGGTTTGAGACTGTGATGGCACTACCCTCTTGGAGCATTGAAATGAATAATTTCTCCTGGGAAAAATTAGAGGTAGTGACGATGGATTTCTTGAGCGGGGCATTGAGAACCCGACCCGTTTCTTGGCTGGGCAACTCGGAGGGTTTGTGTGAGATTTCTTCTCTCTGTTACAGGCAACTGTTGTTGCAGCCATGGCGTAGTCGCGTTCTCTCCTCATACCGGTCTGAGCCTCACTTTTTTTTTTAATTTTTCATTATAATATTCAGATTTATTGGGGTTCGTTTAGGAGGTAGATTGGTTTTTTTTGGACGATTTGGTTATTTTAATTTGGGCTTAACAAAGTTTGTGTGGATTGATTTTTTTTTTTTTTTTTTTTTTTTTTTAAGAAAAAGTGAAATAATTATAATTTAGATGTAATATTTTATTTTATTAAATTTATATTTTTTTTGATTAATTTAATTAAAAAGTTGAAAAAAAAAAAATCACTTGCCAAAATAGGATATATATTGTTGATTTTGTGATATAAAGTTTGTTTTAACCTTAATTTTTTCTTTTTTTTTTAGGGCTCCATTTATATATATATATATATATATTTGGGAGACTTATTTATAAGTCTTTTTTCAGACACTTATGATAGATTAAGTCCTGTGTAATTTCTTATAGAGTGTCAAGTCCTATTTAAATAGCAATGTGCTCCACAAGATCCTACATCAACGTAACGTGACGTGATACTTACACAAACGTAATGTAACGTGACATCTATATAAACGTAACGTAATGTGACACTTACATAAATGTAACGTGACACCTACATAAACGTAACGTAACGTGTCACGTTACGTTTCGCAAATTTAATAAGTTTTTATTTTTTAAATTGAATGTAAAAATGTTACTGGTTTATATTGGTATTACGTTACGTTTCATATAAATATAGGAAATTGAATGTTACCATAAATCATAGGTGTCACGTTACGTTTATGTAGGTATCACGTTACGTTATATTTATGTAGATATGATCTATGGTAACATACAATTTCTTACCATAGATCATAGGTGTCACGTTACGTTTATGTAGGTGTTACGTTACGTATAGGTGTCAAGTTACATTTATATAAGTGTCACGTTACGTTACGTTTATATAGACATGATCTATGGTAACATTCAATTTCCTATATATGGTTTTAATATTATTTATGATATTAACCACAGGACTTATGGGAACATAAATTTTTTAGGAGGACCATATGTATTATAAATAATTTTTCCTATATATTTTTATAATTAAAACTAACAGGAAATGAGTATTTTAATCTAATTATTATCAATTTCATTGTATATTTTGCATATATATATATAATGTATATGTATTGTATCTGCATAAATGTACCGTAACTATATTAAATCCATTTTTGGTACCTCTTAAGTATTTTTTTAAAAACTTAATAATTTTTTTTATTCTCACTATTGGAGTAAGCTATATTAAATCAATTTTTTAGTCTAAAATATTGAATAAATTTAATTTAAAAAAATACAAATACAAAAAGAGGGAAAAAAAAGTTTAATTTATTTTATTGGCAAATGTTGGCGAGTTTTTTGCACTAGTTGTGAAATTAATGGTTTAATTTATATCAAACTTTCATTGAATTAATATTCTAAATTTTGATTATCATAAGGACAATTGCATAAAAAATATTAACAATTATAATCATTTAGATTAATTCATGAAAAAAATGTAAAATTAATGTCAAAATCGAATCTATTAAAATTATAAAAATCAAAATAACGTAAATGTCAAAGTACATAAACTAACAATCTAATTTACCCTCAACCAAAGTGGAGAAAGTAGTTTTAGGATTAGGAAATGAAGAAATGTGCTGCCAATCAATAGCATTGGCAATGGCAATAGGAGAATAACCAATTGGTTGGTGGTCAAGTGGCGATTGGAGCTTGACTTGGTAGGAAGGACTACGGTTCGATTCCCCGCACCGCCAATTGGGAGGGGATTTGAGTCTAACCATCCAAAACTACTCCCCGAATCCGGATTAGTCGGCCCTAAGGGTCGGATACCGGGTGGTGAACCTAAAAAAAAAAATGGCAATAGGAGAATTAAGGGAGAATTAATGAGAAGTGTTGAGACAAACTAAGTTCCTATTTTCTTTTATATGTATTTCCAGTTTGGATAATGGGAAAATGGGGAAATGAAACAGTAGTGAGCCAAAAAAGTAGTGAAAACTATATGATAAAGCGTTTGACCCAAGGTTTTGAGAGAGAGATGGTAAAGGAGTAGGTGGTATACCCACCACATTGTAGAACAATCTGGTCAATCTACAATCCTTAAGAGCATGAATCGTTGTTTTAGGCTCAAGATTACAAAGTGTCATTAGTAACATACGTTATCTTACTAAAAATAAAAAAACAACATCCATTATAAATTAGATTTGGATTCTTTTAAATTGGTTACTTAATTTGAGAGAGCATTTAGATTTAATAAATTCATTTTGAAACTAAGTAGAATTATCATGTAAAAAAATTAAGATAATTGAATATCAGTAGTTATATGTTTAAATCACATTTGTTTTAAAAAATTAAACAACATACATAATTTGAAAAATAATAATTTATTTTTTATTATATAAATTTGAGTCAAGCATATAAATTTGAAAAAAAAAGATTGACTAAGATTGGCTTGTGAGGTAGTGAGATTGACGTTGTTAAGAGAAACGGTGAAGAAAAGAGGAAGAGAGATAGGGAAGGAGAGGTGAGAAATAGTAAGGAAAAGAGAGAAACAAAGGGAAGAAAGAGGGGCGTAGAGACTCTTTGATTGTTAGGGTTTGAAATCAAAGTATCATAGACAGATAGGTATATATAGGTACTGTGTGAGTGATTTTCCAATCACATTGCTGTCCTTAGGAATTCAGTTGTAGAACACAGGCAGAATAGATGGCACCTTGCTGTCCTGCACAGAAAGAAAAGGCTCCGGCGGTGGTTCTTCCACCCGGGGGCACTCCGACGATCAAGTCAGTATATCTCTCAAAGATAATCAAGTATTCAACTCACAAGCTTGAGTGTTAAAAACGTACCTTAGACCCATAGGGGTGCCTCTTATTTATAGCCAATACAATCCTAGTCCCTATAGGAGCCTAACTCCAATGGACTCAGGATTAATGCTAATCTGGGACTCTTGTCCCATATACAAGTTGAGTTTCATCTTCATTCTAGGACTCTTGTCCCTTATCCACTCATCTCGGATTTCGGTATCTTCGGAGATAACCTCGGCAACCCCGAGATAACCTCGGCGTAACTGTCATGACACGTGGCACCTCGGCTGACATGTCGGCGTCACCTTGCCACGTGTTAGTACTCTGAAAATATATCCCCACAACTGCCCCCTAGGTTCTATTATCTCGGCATTCTGAGGTGATGGAACCTATACTGCTTAGTTCTTTTCAGTATGTTGGCACAAAAAATTCTGTAGCCGAGATCATTCTCTTTAAGCCGACATGTCTTCTTTCAAGAGTAAGAATTCGAATGAACTCTCCTACACGCATGAGCTGTCATGCATCATTTTTCAACTGCTTTATTCACGCGTTTCATTCCTATTGGCTCGTGCCTGCGACGCGTTTGTAAACCACGTTTTTTCTTGTATGCGTCGTCTGACGCATGCGTTAACCCAGGCGCATTAAATGCTCTTGTTTTTTCCGCCGTTCCACATTTTTGACAAAACTGTTGCCTCTCTCCTTCGTTTCTTCACTTTTGCACTTAATTATTCTGCTTTCTCTTTCTCTCAAAGCTTTTTCTCTTTTGAGTCTGCCATTGTTTCGAGCTTCGTCTCTGCAGCAGTCTTCTTCTTCCGTTCTCGCGAAGCTCCTGCTACTGTTGTCTGTCCTCGGCAAATCATATTCCGGCGTCCCTTTTCCTAGTAAGCAACTGGTCTTTCTACTCTAGTTTTTGATTTCTTTCTGAAACTCCCTGCTTCGTTTTATTTTGCTCCAGCATTCAATCTGTGAATTACTCACCTGAATGTATCCTATTTTATGATTTCGTATATGTCACGAACACTTTGCACTGTTTCACTACTGTTCTTGGCTCCCAACCCTTTGTAATCTTCATTTTTCTAATAACCCATTGTTTGCTCTTGAATCTGAAATTCGCCTTTGTTTTTCTGTTTTTTGTATTTTTTCCAGATCCGTGCCCTTGATCTTCGTCTTCATAGTTTTAGGTTTGGGATTTGTTTATAGAACCCTCGATTTTTAGAAAAAACTGAAACAATTCTTTGCCAGTAAAGACCTAGGTTTAAACCGAGGTACCAGTAACCTTTTAAGAACACACTGTTTCTGTTAGCCAAGTATCTTTACTCCAAAACCATGGGTATGTGGAGACATAGAGTAAATTCCCCAACCAAACTCGAATTCTTTAGGCAAGAGTTCTCTATCCCTGCCGATGTTCACCTTAGGCTAGCGGGGGATGACGATTTCATCATGCCTACTGATAATACAATGCCTTTCCCTGTTATAGCGTTTGTTGAGTGCGGACTTCGGCTCCCACTTAATCCCCTTTTTCGTGAAGTTCTCCATTACTACACCTTGAACCCTATGCAACTCACCATCAACTCTTACAGAACACTTAATGGTATAATAGCCTTAGCTCAGCAGGAGAATGTTAGGATCACCCTCGCTGACATTCAATATTGTTATACTATGTGCGCCCTTAACCTGAAAGAGAAGGGTTTTGTACATTACCTTAAGCCGAGGTCTACCGAATTTAAGATCGTAGCCGACCTCCCAGACTCCAATAAAGGGGCTGGAGATGATTATCTTATTGCTTCTAGAAACTGGGAATTTGGTCCAGACGAAGAAGTCCATCTCTTCCCTCTCCCCCGAACAGTAAAAGAGGGCAAGGGTAAGAGCCCAACGCCAATTTACTTAGCTGTTGTCTTTTTGTTTTTCTTCAAGTCTTCAAGAGATTTAATCTGTTTCTAATGTTGTGTTTCTGTTTTACAAACGTTCGCAAGCCTCCCAAGGATTTTCGCCAGTCTTATTTCCTTGGCAAGGATTTAAAGAAGCTTCTGGACCTTCCTATCCAAAAGCGAAAAGCTCCACTCTTACTGAATTTCATCCCCTCCTACAAATCTACCTTGCCCGAAGTTCCAAGGAAGAAGAAAAAGAGCTACTCTCCAACTACCGCCACAACTCAAGTTGCTTCTTCATCCCGGATAGATCAGGGATCCACATCTGACCCAACCAATCAACCTTCCACCTCGGCACCATTCTTGGTGCCAATTCCTGAGAGAAAACGCCGACGTAGACTTGTTAAAACAGCCGAAATGGTTCGCCCAAGACCTGTCGTCCAAGACCTCCTTGCCGACCTTCCAGATGATGTTGATGCCATTCCAGCTCAAACGATGCCCCCACCAAAACCAAAAAGAATAAAGAAGGCTCAGCCAAAGACCAAAGTCACCGAAATTTGAGGTGAGGATGCAAGGTTTATTTCAATTAGCCGAGAATATGAAGAATGCTTCTACCTCGGCAAAAGGTCTCATTGAAACTCAACCAGCAGAGTCCCAGAAATCAAAGAGGGCAAAGTCCTCTTCTGGGACTACTTCAAAATCCAAAGTGCCCAATGTCCCCTGGACACCTGCAATCACTCTGGAGAACAAGCCAGTCTTGGCTAGTGACAGCGCTGATGACATAAACATCGGCGTGGCACTAACCACAGCCCTCCTTCTTCCAGATGATCTCGAGAAAAACGCCGAGATGAGTGAGTATGAAAATTACGCCTTCATGCTCCAACGTTGCATTCAAGTAAGTGTTTTTATCTGTTGACTTGTTGTTATCTTTATCTTTTCATACTTGTAGAATTCTGTAATAACTTTTTGCTTCTGTGCTCTTTGTTAGGCTGTCCAGCATACACACTCCTTCTCCATGCAGTCTTTCGAGACCAGGGAGAAGTTGAGTGACTTGAAGAAGGAGTTTGCAGCCCTTCAAAAGTTAAATAAAGGCCTGCAGTTAAAAATGAAAAATTTAGAAGATCAAGCCGAGGCTGCTACTAAAGCCCAAACCCTTGCTGAAGAAAAGGCTGAGTCTTTAGAGGCCATTAAGAATGTTGCCGAGGCTCAAAAGAAAGAGGCTGAGGAGAAAGCAGCTCAGGCCGAGAAGGAGCTTGCGGAAGCCTTGGCTACGAAGTCGACTGAAATTAAAGAAGCCGACGAAAAGGCTTATGCCCAAGGTGTGGCCGATGTCACTGAAGACTATAAGTTACAAGTTAAGCAGGCATGCAACCGGGGCTTTTCCCTTGGTTGGATGTCCTTAGCCAAAAAACTTGATCTTCTTGTTGATTCGCCCTGGTGTAAGGCCGAAGTTATTCCTTTGCCATTTCCTCCTCCTCCAAGTCAAACTGAGGAAGAAGCTGAATCTGAATCCCAGGCTGAAAGGGAGGATGAAGATAATAATGATGAAGAAGCCTTAGTAAGGAAGCCCAAAGATGCTGGTGAAGTCAGATCTCCTCCTGGGGATGATCAAGTTTTGGACTTGACCCAGGATGATGCTGAAGAAGTGCCCAAGGAAGCTGACATTGGTAGTCTTTCTTCTGACCTTCTTCTGGTTGAGAGAAGTGTTGAAAAAACTCTTGCTGAGATTGATGCCGAGATCGCGGCAGACAAGAATGCCGAGGTTGTGATAGAAAAAGATGCCAAGGTTGTTCTTCCAGAGACTGCCGAGGTCCAAATTCAAACCGCTCCCGAGGCTGAAGAATCATAGTTTTTTTTTTCTTTTTGTTTTTTTGAACAATACAAGTTTTCTTCTGTGGCCTAATGTGCCTTTGTTTTGTTACTTATGAACAATTTACTTCTGCTCGGCTATAGTGCCTTTTATATATAACTGCAACTGCTTTTCCTTGAATACTTCAGTCTTTAATTTCTTCTTATTGCTTCTGTGTGGCTTTGTACTTAGAATATTTTGCATGATCTACATAATTTTTCCTCTGTATGATCTTCTCGGGGTTACATACCTCGGGTATAATAACTGTAAGTTTACATTTCGGCAAGATACTGACCTGCAATCTTTTCATAAATTTCAATAAGTATAAAATATATACTTTTCAATGTAAGCTTCGCAAACTTTTCTTAAGTTGCAATAAGTGTGTAAACAGTAATTTCCTACTTGTAAATTGCTACAAATTTCAACAAGGACTAACATACACAGTAAACTTGTCTCAAGTTATAACAACTGTTTAAACAGTGATCTACTTGTAATTTGCTACAAATTTCAACAAGCGTTTAAACAATATACTTAGCTTTTACCTTAACCTGTAAATTGCTGTAAATTTTAACAGATGATCATATGTCTGCTTAACTTCAATTTTGTAAATTGCTACAAATTTCAACAAGTGTTAAGCATCTTTCCTGTTTTAGCCAACCACTAGTTTGCCATTAGTCTGTAAGCAATAACATTGGCTTCACTTCGACTTGTAAATTGCTACAAATTTCAACAAGTGAAGAGAAACAAATATCTCGGCTTAACTTCAACTTGTAAATTGCTACAAATTTCAACAAGTGAAGCTAAGGAACCATCTCGGCTTACTTTCAACTTGTAAATTGCTGCAAATTTCAACAAGTGGTAAGCTTTGTATCGGTCTGACCAACTTGTAAATTGCTACAAATTTCAATAAGTGGTGGACTTTGTATTCGGTCTGACCAACTTGTAAATTGCTACAAATTTCAACAAGTGGTAGACTTTGTATTCGGTCTGACCAACTTGTAAATTGCTACAAATTTCAACAAGTGGTAGACTTTGTATTCGGTCTGACCAACTTGTAAATTGCTACAAATGTCAACAAGTGGTAGACTTTGTATTCGGTCTGACCAACTTGTAAATTGCTACAAATTTCAACAAGTGGTAGACTTTGTATTCGGTCTGACCAACTTGTAAATTGCTACAAATTTCAACAAGTGGTAGACTTTGTATTCGGTCTGACCAACTTGTAAATTGCTACAAATTTCAACAAGTGGTAGACTTTGTATCTTCTTTGCCCCCAATGTGAACCTGAGTTCCACTTGGGTTCTCATTCTTCATGTCTTCCAGAAACAATGTTAAGTATCTTAATCAATCATATGTACTTGAAGAATTTCGAAAAGATTTTATTGATGACATCGGCCAAAAATAATGAACATCTTAATGATAGAAAAATTTCAAATTACAAGTGTTCCAGGGTCTTGGCAGTGCTTTTCCCTCATTATCTTCAAGCCGATAAGCTCCATTGCCTAACACTGAAGTAATTATGTATGGTCCTTTCCAGTTTGGGCCAAGCTTGCCCTCTCTGGGATCTTTTTTGTTGCCGACGACTTTCCTTAAGACTAAGTCGCCGACTTGGAAATCTCTTGGGTTGACTTTCTTGTTGTAAGCTCTGGCAAGCTGTTGTTGGTAGACTCCAAGTTGAATTGCAACCTTCTCTCTTCGCTCTTCTAGAAGATCCAGATCTCGGGCTAAGAGTATGTCATTAGTCCCATTCTCAACTCCCTGGGTTCGGATCCCTGGGATGCCAACCTCCAGTGGAATTACTGCTTCTGTGCCATAGGCCATGGCAAAGGTGGATTCCCTCGTTGATCTCCTCGGCGTAGTCCGATATGCCCAAAGTACGTTGGGCAATTCGTCTACCCACTTCCCTTTTGCTGCCTGTAGCCTTTTCTTTATTCCATCCGGAATTACTTTGTTGGATGCTTCTGCTTGCCCATTACTTTGGGGGAAACTTGGTGTTGAAAAGTAATTCTTGATCTTGAATTTTGCACAGAAGTTCTTGATAAGCTTGCTGTCGAACTGTGTTCCGTTGTCGGCAACGATGGCTCTGGGAATGCCAAATCTGGTAATAATGTTTTTCCATATGAAATTCTTGACGTCCACATCTCGGATTTTGGCAAGAGGTTCTGCCTCTATCTATTTTGTGAAGTAATCTATTGCTACCAACAAGTATTTTCTCTGCCCAGTTGCTTGGGGGAGTTGTCCAACCAGATCCATGCCCCATTGGGCAAACGGCCAAGGGCTGGATACTGGGTTTAGGTCAGCAGCTGGCTGATGAATCAAGGGTGCAAACCTTTGGCATTGTTCGCACTTCTTCACGTATGCTTCTGCATCTTTTTGCATGTAGGGCCACCAATACCCCTGGGTAATGGCCCTATGGGCTAATGATCTGCCCCCTACGTGGCTTCCACAAATCCCTTCATGAATTTTATATAAAAAATCTTCAACTTGTAAGGGGTGTACGCACCTTAGAAGGGGTCCAGTGAAGGACCTTCTGTAGAGATGTCCGTCTGCAGTCAGGCTAAATCTTGCTGATTTCAACCTGACTTTGTGTGCCTCCTTGCGATCTTCTGGCAGCTTTCCTTCTTTCAGGAATGCAACAATTGCATCCATCCAGCTTGGCCCCATGTCCACACACATTGCTTCCTGCTTTATGCTCTGTGGTTCTATGCTCGGGCCCGACATATAGTCGATCATGATTGTTCTTGTTTTTCCAGTTTGTATTGAACTTGCCAGGTTGGCCAACGCGTCGGCCAACCAGGTTGAAGAAGGGTTTGCATTTGTCGGAGCTTCGACTTATAAACCTGTTTAGGGCTGCGGCCCTTCCGGTGAGCATTTGAACCTGTTTAGCCGAGGTTGGGCTCTGTAGATCTAGTATGGCTTTGATTTGATCTGGGCTGGCCTCTATTCCCCTTCTTGTTACTAGGTAACCGAGGAACTTTCCTAATCCAACTCCAAACGCGCATTTAGATGCGTTGAGTCGGAGCCGATATGTTTTAAGTATTTCAAATACCTTTTTCAGGTCGGCAAGATGACTGTTAGGCTCTTTGGTCTTTACGACCATGTCATCGATGTAGACTTCGACTGTTTGGCCTATCAAGTGTTTGAACATTTTGGTTACCAGCCTTCCTGCGTTTTTTAGCCCAAAAGGCATCACCCTGTAACAGTACAGGCCTTTTGGGGTGATGAACGCCGTCTTTTCTTCGTCTGGGGGGTACATAGCTATCTGGTGGTACCCTCTATAAGCATCCAGGAAGCTCATCCTTCCGTGTCCTGATGTGGCATCCACCAGTTGGTCAATTTTTGGCAGAGGGAAGCTGTCTTTGGGGCAGGCTTTATTGAGGCTTATAAAATCTACGCAAACCCTCTATTTACCATTTTTCTTCTTTACCACCACTGTATTTGAAAGCCACGTTGGATAATTGACTTCTCTGATGGCCTTGGCTTCCAGGAGTCTGTCTACTTCTTCCTCCACTACTTCGACGTGCATCAACGTCGGTCTTCTAGCTCGCTGTATGACAGGTTTTGCCGATCTGTCGACATTCAATCGGTGACATGTGACCTCGGGGTCGATGCCAAGCATTTCATAAGGTGTCCAGGCGAACACCTCTATGTTTGTTCTTAAAAAGGCTTCCAGTTCTTTCTCTTCTTCTTCGGATAAGCCTGATCCGAGAAGAAAAAAGCGCTCTTCGTCGCCCTCCCGGACGAGGATTTTCTTTAGTGATTCCTCACTCTTTTCGGTCGGCTCCTTGCCGACATCATCCAAGACTTCCATGTCCTCACCTTCGATCTCTGCCTTTGTTGGTTCTTGAACGTTGCAGGTGGTCTTCATTGCTGCCATGGAGTAGTTTTTTGCCTGCAGTTGATCTCCTCTGACCTCTTCAATCCCATGTTCTGTTAGGAAGCATAGTAGTTGGTGCAATGTTGAGGGAACTGCCCTCATTGCATGCAACCATGGTCTTCCCAATATGATGTTGTAGGGAGAAGGCGTATCAATCACGATGAATTCGGTCTTGATCTTCTTAGTGCCTGCTTGTACTTCCAAGTTTGTAGCGCCTAGTGGCCACGTTGGCGTTCCATTGAAGCTGACCATCGGGCCATTTGATTGCTCCATGTCGTCTAGGTGAAGGCCTAGCTCCTTGTAACATCTAACGTACATGATGTCATAAGAGCTGCCTTGATCTATCAGGATGCGTTTTACTTGGCACTCCCCAACCTGGAGGAATACTACCAATGCATCATTATGTGGGTGCTGGACCATCTCTAGGTCGGCCTCGGTGAAGGTTATCATCGGATCTTGGCACTCTTCAGGCCGAAGTCGCTTCTGTCCGACCTGATTTACGTACTGCAAGTACTTTACTCTTTGGGTTTCCCCCCGGATGTCGTTTTCATTTACCTTGGAGTGAATTACGTTTACTATCCGAGGTCCTTCTGCCCGAGGTTGTGGAGGTGGCGGGGCTGTTGGAGCCTGAGGCAGTCTTGTCTGTTCTTCTCTGGTTCTAGCTTCATCGACAAGGTCTCTCAGATGGCCTTGCCTCACCAGATCTTCCAAATGTGCCTTTAGGGCTCTGCAGCCCTGCGTTGTATGTCCGTTTTCATTGTGATACGAACAATGTCTGTCCATGTTTCTTCCCATAAACTCCCCTGGTTCCCTTGTTGGTGTTTTGAAGTAGGGCTGGCTCCGAATTTTTCCTAGGACTTTCTGGATTGGAATTCGGAACACGGTCGTTACTGCTTGTTTTGCCCTCAACTCTATCTCCGTTTTGCTGAATCCGTTGTTACTTCGGCCTCGTTTTGGCGAGCCGTTCTCTTTTTCCTGTTTCACTTCCTTGTGGGCCGACGTATCTTCCTCGGCTCTGGCATACTTTTCAATTCTCGCCATGAGTTCTTCCATGCTTTTTGGCAATGTTTTTGCCAGAGATTTCCGTAGTGAACAATCCTCTTTCAGGTCGTTCTTGAAAGACACGACCGCTACCTCCTGGTTGCACTCAGGTATTCGGTTGAACACCTCGTAGTATCTTTTCGCGTAGGCCCTACGGCCTTCATCCTTGCTGATCTTCAAAGCCATTAGGGCGTCCACCCTTAATGGCTGTAACTTGTTCGTTACAAACCTGGCCACAAACATCTCGGCTAGGCCTTCCCACGTCTTTACGCTTCCTTTCGGTAATTTATGGAACCAATCTGATGCAATCTCCCCAAAGGACGAGGGGAACACTTTGCAGAGTAAAGGCTCGTTTCCACTGTATAATGCCATTGAGTTTAAAAATAGTCCGACGTGGAAGTTAGGGTCTGACTTACCATCGTATATTTGAAACCTTGGCATGCTGAATCTCTTTGGTGCTTCAAATCTGTCCAGTTCTACTGAGAATGGTGTCCTCGGCTTGACTTGTGAGGTTACCTCAGCTTCAGCGTTCTGTTCCTTCCTCTTGAGGTAGTTTCTCAGGTCTTCTTTGCTCCTCCCTGGAGCTCGGCTGTCTTTGGACTTCAGTCTCTTTGGCACACTACTCTCAGCCTCGTGATGGGCCCGTTTTGATCTTTCTCCATGGGTTGTGTCAAAGCAGAGTGCCTGCCCTGGAATGTGCCGATGTCCTCTGTGTTCCTGATCCTTCGTATGATACGTCCTCTACGACTTCTCTCGTCTGGGCTCCTCTCGCTCGACCCCCCCAGAGGGCGGATGAGAGTGCCTTTTGCTCCTGGAGTGTTGTGGTGTTTCGGGAATTATTTTCCTTCCTCCCTTCTGTGTATTAGCTGCTGGGATTGGCGTGTCCTGCAGTGGGTATGGTGGCTGCATGACATTGTTTTGCATCATGAAGTTGACGACCGACTGCAGGTTGGCCAACTTGTCTGCTAATTCTTTTACTTCCTCGTCCCTTCGTAGGCACCTATCCCTCCATATCTGGAGGTTATCTTCATTGTAGTATCTGCCCTGGTCTGTTTTCTTTGAAGTGTCGCCCTCCTGGACGACGTTTTTTCCCTCGTGCCCCTGGCCACGGGCTTCTTTGTTGTGGTTGTCTCCTTCGATGTCAAGGTTAATAGGCCCGTCATTCCCAGCGGGGGCGTCGTCCCCAACCTTTTCGTTTGGTGCGTTACTGGCCATCTATTCGTCTTTCTTTCCCACAGATGGCGCCAAATTGTATGAGTGATTTTCCGATCACATTGTTGTCCTTAGGAATTCAGTTGTAGAACACAGGCAGAATAGATGGCACCTTGCTGTCCTGCACAGAAAGAAAAGGCTCCGGCGGTGGTTCTTCCACCCGGGGGCACTCCGACGATCAAGTCAGTATATCTCTCAAAGATAATCAAGTATTCAACTCACAAGCTTGAGTGTTAAAAACGTACCTTAGACCCATGGGGGTGCCTCTTATTTATAGCCAATACAATCCTAGTCCCAATAGGAGCCCAACTCCAATGGACTCAGGATTAATGCTAATCTGGGACTCTTGTCCCATATACAAGTTGAGTTTCATCTTCATTCTAGGACTCTTGTCCCTTATCCACTCATCTCGGATTCCGGTATCTTCGGAGATAACCTCGGCAACCCCCAGATAACCTCGGCGTAACTGTCATGACACGTGGCACCTCGGCTGACACGTCGGCGTCACCCTGCCACGTGTTAGTACTCTGAAAATATATCCCCACAGGTACTTTGGTCATTTTGTATAAGCTTCTCCTTATAGACATAATGTTTTAACACGTGAATTTTAGATAAAAAAAAAAAAAAGAAAAATTTAATTTGAATTTATTACTCAAGTGCCCTTGTATATATATATATATATATTTCAAAAATGTAATCATGACAAATAGACTAAGAACCACCCACAAAAATGAAAAAAAGTGCCTAAATAATTGTTCGTAGTCACTTTAGTTTCGAGGTATCTTCTAATGGGGATGTCATGGAGCTCATTTCTTTTTCCTTTCTTCTTAATTATTATTATTATTATTATTATTATTATTATTTTATTTTTATTTTTTTAAAATTCTAATTCATAACTACTTATGCATTGCACCTTCTATTTTCAATCATATCAATAACACCATGTCACTTGATTAGGTTGAGACTAATATATCAATAACACCATCTCATTTAAATGTCCTATCTCAATGAATTGATCAAAATGTACTCAAATCATGTTTTAAAATTGTCGAGAAATTTTATATACCTGTAATTTTTTTATACCGTGGATATAATTAAGATGGTGCATAGGTCAATTTTAAAATTTTAGATTTAGAATTAAATTGATCAAGTGTATAATTGGATTAACTTGACCCAAGAAAAATTGAATTGATTTGATATCGACACGTAAGTTTAATTTTATTATATTAAATTTGACTTATTAATTAAAAAATTATTGCTATAATAAAAAATGATAAAAACCTATTATATACATGTATGAGTGGGTACATAAAAAGTAATCAAAATCAAATAAATTTAGACATGTTAGTAAATTATACAAGTTATAAAATTTTGTCAAAAAAAATATCAAATCTTAAGTTGTTAAAACTACCCAAGAATCAAATTGAACCAATGTGAAATTTGAGTTAACCCCAAATCAAGAAAGCTAAATTAATCTAATACGTGAATTATTTGATTCATTTGTACACCTCTAGGTATAATTAAGGCGCTTCAATCATGGATATGCAAGCTTTTGAAGAGTATTGATATCTGATATGAAAGTATTTCACGTACAAAATCTAACAAAAATTTTAGAATAAATTACACTGATCTTCCTAGAGTTTAGAAAAAAAAATATATAGTCTCATAAGTTTGGCAATATTATATTGGACTATCTGAAGGTTTTAATTCATATAATATTTAACCCTCTTTTCATTGAAAATTCGTAGTCGTATAAATAAAAAAATAATGTTGCTATATTTTTTTACATTAGAATATTAATTTTGCCTTGTATATATTGCATCTGTATTAGTTTTGATCTCTTTAACTTAACTAAAAAGAAACTCAGGATAATTATATCAAAATTATAGAATTTGCTGTAATTTTTTTAAACTTCAAAAGAGATATCAGTGTAATTTATTTAAAATTTTAGTAAAAGAATATTAATTGGTAGGAGTAACTTTGAATTCAAGGCAACCCTTTAAATGATGATATGATAGATTTGATTTGAGTTAGAGTGACTTTGAATTTCCCTCTAGGAGGAGGATATCCTCTCATCTAAACTGGATTGAAGGTACCGTTTGAGAAGGGTTAGAAGAAAGAAAAAAGTCTACCCATCAATTGTTTTACGGTCCATAATAACCACCAATTTAATTCACTTGAAATAATAATTACACATCACTAATTATGCAATTTTTGTATTTTTTTTATAATAATTTCCCTTTAGGAGCACTTGTACACCTATTAAAAAATAATAAAAACTTAAGACACAAAATCAAGTATAATTTTTTTAAATATTTTTTTTCATATAATATAAGTTAACAAATATTTTTAACGTTTTTATTGGAGATGCTCTTAGTGGAGTTGTGTGTTAGTGTTGGTGTTAATGGTGTAAAGTGTTTGCCTATAGAATTTCTGAAACTCATGAACAAACAAGGTAAATGTGAAATGACACATGCTCGGAATAATTTGAGATTCGGTCGAGACATGAAAAATCGCGTCACGATCAATACTCATTGCTTTGCTATGGTGTACGATAAATTTCGGCCAAATTCCACTGTTTAGGCCTTCAACTGCACGATTTTGCCATTTTAGAAAATATTTATTTCTTTAATTACTTAGTCTAAATAAATCTGTTTGAGACTAGGTTATTTTCCAGTATATTTAGTTTTTATTATATTTTTGAAGATTTGAGCTTGGTATTTTCTTTTATTTAGACTTGATTAGCAAGAATTGTCTTTTTAATTTATTTCCTATTGTAATTAAACCTCTCTTTTCACTATAAATAGGAGCTGTAATCCTTAGGACAAATCAAATTATTTTTGAAAAATTAATATATTTTACGAGAGAGTATTTCTTTATCAAATTTGTGGTTCATATTTGTACTTGATTTTCGTTTCATTAATCAGCACTGCATCAGTTAAGTTCGAACTTGGTAAGCAAACATGAAATTTATCTCTCAAGGAAAAAATTATCACATGAGTTTAGAAAAGTGCATGATTGTAGTTGTGGTTGTGGTTATGATAAAAAATGTATACAAAAAATATTTCAAAAGTAATGTGGTATTAATAAAGCAATATTTATGGCTATTTTGTTTTAAAATAAAAAATTATCTTTAAAATATATCTTTTTACATAAATTTTTTTTATGTAACTTCATAATATTTTTTATTTTTTAAATTATATAAGCATTTAATGCCTCGTTATCGGAATGAGACATAACTAGTATAATGCTTCAAAATACATAATAACAACTCGCCCAAGTGGGCTCACCCTTAGCTATTCTCCACTAGAATTTTGAATGAATTATCTACCCCACCCAAAAATAGAAATTCAACCAATTTTTCCAAATTACAAAAACACATAACAAGTGACAAGTCAAAACTCGCACCACCCAAATCTGAACGCACACGAAACTGTAAACTCCCACAATTGGGGGTGTTTAGTAACGTTTGTAATTATAGTTTTTAATTTTCTTTTAAATTAAAAAATTTCTACAATCATAAAAAAGTTATCACTAGTCAGGTGATTATTCAGTAATCTTGAATTAAGGATACATAATATTTCATAATTTTATGATTAGTGGAGAAGGTGGATAAGTGAGATGTTGTGTTGAATGATTGAAAAATATAAAAAAAACATATTAAATGATGATTGGTTAGAAAGTACAAACAAGTAATATTCCGAAAATATTGAATAATTTCCCTCACTAATCACCTCACTTCAATAACCATATTCGCCCATAATATGCGATAATCATCATTGGCCACCATCTCCCGTGTAACCATCCATTTCATTTATTTTTTAAATAAAATTTTAAAAAACCATATATATATCAAATATGTTTTTATTTTTATTTTAACCAATAAACAAGTATAAACATATTTAATATTTTCTGTAAATAATAAATAATAAACTGTAAACAAACGACACTTAAACTTTCATGTTATGTTTAAAATTTATTTTCAGAAAATTACAAAAAGAAATTCCAAGGGTTGACCATTGTAATAAAATAAATTTTGAGTTTTTTATTTTGTCAATTTAAACCTAATATTTTGATTTGTTTTCAATCTAAACCATCCGCCTATTTCCGTTAAGTAAAATTGGCGGAAAAAATATATTTTAGTTATTAAACTCAACATAAATGTTCATAAAATATTTAAAATACCATTTTTCATTGAGTTTAATAACTAAAATATATATATATATATATTTTTGCTAGTTTTAGTTGATGAACATAAACAGATGGTTTATATTGAAAACAAATTAAAAAATTAAAGTTTAAATTGACAAAATAAAAAATTTAGAGTTTATTTCATTATAAGGTCAACTCGTGCTTTTTTATTATGTATAATTTTCCCTTTTTTTTTCCTTTATTTTATTGATCAAAAAAAAGAGAAATAAATTGAACTTCTTTCATTTTACTTTATTCGTGTCCTTTTTTTACAAATCATGATTACAAATATTAAAATTAGAAACATGCTTTAATTGGTTGTGGCAAAAAATCATACCACTTCGCATGCGTATATGAAAATAAAATAGAGAGAATTGAAATCTATTTAAATGCCGTGCCTATCTTTCAATTTCTTTTTCCTTTTTTTCTTTTTTCTTTATTTTATTTTATTTTATTTTATTTTATTTTTGTTGAAAAAATAGCAAAAAGGTTTATTGCATTGCACATCCGATTATAATCAATCAATTAAGTACATTGGAATACAATAAGGGTGCGTTTGGTAACGTTTACGTTTTCAGTTTATATTTACAAAAATTTTATAAACTGATTTTTGTTTATTTTTAGAAAAACATAAACTATAAACGCGTTTGGTAATTGACAAAATGTTTAAAAAAAAATTAAAAATATAAAAAAGAGTGAGAAATGACAAGTGGCGGCGGAAGATGGTGGTAGAAAGTGGTGACGGTGGATGGTGGGTAGCTGGTGGTGGTGGGTGGTGGCGAGTGGGTGGTGGTGGCGGTGGTGAGTGGGTGGGTGACGGTGGCGGTGGCGGTGGCGGTGGCGGTGACGGGTGGTGTGTGGTAGCGAGTGGGTGGTGGTGGTGGTGGTGGTGGCCGCGGGTGGCGGGTGGTGGTGGCAAATGGGTGGCGGGTGGTCGGTGGTGGTGGTGGTGGCGGGTGGTGGGTGGGTGGTGGTGATAGGTGGGTGGCGGATGGCGGGTGGTGGTGGGTGGTAGCGGGTAGGTGGTGATGGTGGGTGGGTGGGTAACGGTGACGGGTGGTGGGTAGTAGCGAGTGGGTGGTAGTGGTGGTGGTAGCGGTGGTGGGTGGTGGTGGCAGGTGGGTGGCGGGTAGGTAACGGGTGGTGGTGGTGGTGGTGAGTGGGTGGGTGGGTGACGGTGGCGGGTGGTAAGTGGTAGCGACTGGGTGGTGGTGGCAAGTGGGTAACGGGTGGGTAGTAGGTGATGGTGGTGGTGGTGGTGGTAGTGGTGCGTGGTGGGTGGTGGTGGCGGGTGGGTGGCAGGTAGCAGGTGGCTGGTGGTGGTGGGTGGCAGGTGGTGGCAAGTGGGTGGTGAGTGGTTGTGGCAAGTAGGTGGCGGGTGGTGGTGGGGGCGGTAGATGGTAGTGGCGGGTGGTGGCGGGTGGATGGCAGGTGGGTGGTGGGTGTTGGTGGTGGCGGCGAGTGAGTGAGAGGTGGGTGGTGGGTGGTAGTGGCAGGTAGGTGGTGAGTGGATGGCAGGTGGGTGGTGGGTGGTGGTGGTGGTGGTGGCGGCGAGTGAGTGAGAGGTGGGTGGTGGGTGGTAGTGGTAGGTGGGTGGTGAGTGGTAGTGGCAGGTGGCGGAAGACGGTGGTGGAAAATGGTAGTGGGTGGTGGCTAGTATTGGGTGGTAAAAAACAAAAAAAAACTGAAAACTCAAAATGGAAACACATTTTTTGTGTTTTCATTTTTTGGCCAAATTTATAAACTGAGACCACTGATTTATAAATCAAAAAGTTTACCAAACAAGTTTTTATTTGAGTTTTTAAAATTTTTATAAATATAAATAGAAAACTGAAAACGTAAGTGTTACCAAACGGCACTTAAAAATTCCAAAAGTTAGGGAAAACCCTACACAACAGGGTTGAAACTTGCACATAAGAATGAAAAATGAACCTTTGCATAGAGGGAAGCATAATAACTAATACCACGAACAAACAAAATGTATAAAAATAAATGAAAATCAAACACACCAAATGAAATCCTACCATAACCTTCTACAAACCCCCTCTTGGAACTGCCATTAGCTTGGAATGCTGCAATCCCTAATAGAGAAGAACAATTGACCCTAATGGACCATGGATGGTTGCATAGCGTGGATCAACATGTTAAAACTTAAAAGGGCATTAGATAATTGTGTGTAGCAGATCTGAGTCTAGATTTGGAAGATCTAAGTCCAGACCAGGAAGCTTTGGCAGTAATGAGTTGAGGAAGACTAATAAGAGACAGTTGAGGTGGTAAAGAAGCACAAAGTGATTCGCTGTAAATGTTGGAAAATAATCAACTTGTTTGGTTATGGTTTCCAGAAAATAGTATTAAGAAAATTTCATTTTTTTATTTTCCATGTTTTAATGTTTTCAATGAGTTTTTTTAATATTTATAAGCAATTTTTTTTGTTTAATTTTTAGATACGCCTAACATAAATACACTTAAAAAGTATAATATTTATAAAAGAAATCTTTAAAAAAATTCACTAAATACCAAAAGATACAAAAAAAAGAAAAAAAAAAAAAGAAAAGAAAATTTAGTACATTTTTCATATTTTTTTGTATTTATTGATTTTTTAAAATATTTTTTCACAAATATTTTACTATTTAAATACATCTAATAAGTAAGGTGCATATAAAAAAGTACAAAAATTGCTTAAAATTTTAAAAATATTCACTAAAAACAAAAAAAATTACGAAAAACAAAAAACTCAATTTTTAGAAAATTAAATTCAGAAAACTGAAACCAAACACACTGAATAGTTTTTTAGCAACTTTAATGTTAAATTAAAGTGGGACTCAATCGCCGGTTGAGGTGATCTAAGTGGTTTTGTATTCTGTTACGTGAGAAAGTTACAACACAAAAAGTATGACCCGAAAGCAATGAGTTTTGAATAAAAAATTCTCTCATAATAAAGTGGACATTAATACAAGTTGGACTTGGATTTGAACATAGTTTTTGTTTGGACTGAGCCCAATCTTGTACTTGTGTTTGGTTTGGACTTAGACCTAGTTTTGAGCTTGGGCTATGTTGAATTTAGCTTTTGCATGTGTTTGAGATTGGGCTTAGATCGGGTTATGACCCAACACTCATATCCGTTTTGCGATCCATCTATTTCAATTATTCAAACATCACTACATACAGATTTATTTGTAGGAAAATGGTTGAGAGCTCGACAAATTGGCTCAAATTTTGGCTCGAAAGAGAAGAGAAGGGAAGAGGAGGAGAGAGGGAGAAAGAGAGAGGAGAGGGCTTGTCGCCTCCGCCGTCCTCGTCGCAGCTCGCCGATCGTCTGCCTCTGCCCAGCCCCGCCTGCCCAGCCCATCCGCGTCTGCCCGATCGTGCCGTCGCAACCCCGCCGCAGTTTTCCTCCCTCCTCCCCCGTCCTCCTCCCGATTTTTATGGCCCCTCCCCTCCAGTTCTCCTCCCTTCTCTTCTTCTCCCTTCTTCTTCTTCTTCGTTCTGCAAAACCAGGAAAAAAGAAAAGAAAAGAAAAAATCAACACCAAAACGACGTCGTTTTGGTGTCAAGCCAAATGTCGAGCCATGAAATTCGGGCTACGTAGCATGATCATTATTTGTATATATTAAGCATATGTGAGTTTTTGAACCTTTGTAACTCTATCTCTAATGACTAGAGTTGATGACTTTAATGATAATAGCCTTCATGGCTTAGGTTTCCCCTATAAGTATTAAAAAAGGCATTTCTCCTCAAACTTTGTTAGGAGGTTTTAGAGATGGAAAAATGGAGATGTCTTTTTTTTTTTTGGTGGAAAGATGAAGATGATTTTTAGACAAAAAATTGCTAGAACTTTTTATCTTCTTTTTGCTGGTCTTCTTCTTTAAGAGAATGTTGTTATTATTCTGTTCGCCGAAACTACTCAGAAGGTGTCGCTGCAGTAATTGGTCTCAACTGTCGTATTTTAGGAGACATACACTAACATTTCTTTAGCACCTATTGGTACAGGCTTCGGTTTGCTTTTCTTTGTCTTTCATTTTTTATTTTGGGCAAATTACCAACACCTCCCCCGAGGTTTGACTAAAATACAGATTCCTCCCTAGGGTTTGGGAAATTACAAATTGCCTTTTGAAGTTTATATTTGCATAACAAATGAGGGGAGCAATTTGTTATGCAAATATAAATCTCAGAGGGCAATTTATTATGCAATTACAAACCTCAAGAGGTAGGATGTAATTTCTCAAACCTTAGAGGAGAATCCGTATTTTAGTCAAACCTTGAGGGGTGTTGATAATTTGCCTTTTTATTTTTAGTTTTTCCAGATTCAATTTATGTCTTGTATGTTAATTGTTAGTTGTCCATGTTACTAATCTATTCTACCATTCTACCCATTGGTTTAGTGCGAAATTCTTCCATCATGTAATCTGTTCATATTGTCCTAATTTATTTTGCATTTCATTCTTTAATAAAGGAAAAGTAGATTGTTTGGTCATTTCTATTTTTATTTTATTTTATATAATTTATTTTTCTATTATTATTATGAAAAATACCAAAAAAAAAAAAAAAAAAACAACAACAACAACATTTGATCTTTAAAAATCAAACGCAACATAAACGAAAACAAATAAATAACTAAAAAACAAAAGGTGAGCCGCCAACTAGTGAAAAAGGCAGAAGAGCAGTGGAGCTAGCTGGTGGCGAAGAGCTTTGTTGGGGAATGGGGGTTTTGCATACATAGAAGGAGAGCATTGCACAAAGAGAGACATAACACCTAGCTTTTACTCTAATGATTCGATCTATTTATTAAAAAAAGTAGATTGATTTGATAATTATAACCACCTAATTTTAATATGATTAAATCATATTATTACATTTTTACACAAAGAGGCCTATAAGATAAATAAATTGGATCATTAGACTAACAATTGTGGTTGGTCCAATAATCTAAATTGTACTCAGGATGAACTCAACCCTAATATTATCTATGATGACACAAATGTCAAATTTTTATTGAATTGTTATTATTGAATGAGAAATTGTACTGTATACACTTCAAAAATGGTGCATATCCTTGCATCATCATTTATAGATCTAAAGAAGTAAATACAACTCCTTGATTATAATAAAATGGGGTCATATAACTAACATGACTTTGTAGCACAATGAAAACGCACTTTAAGTTGGGATTGAGATTATTTTCATTGTATGATTATATTAAAAGATTTTCATTACATCATTTAAGAATTGTGAAATAATCATAGAACTTTATTATTATTTTAAATATAAAAAGAATCATTACTGTAATCAAAACTATTACAATAAATAGTAAGTAACATCATTTTGGGACATACCAAACACAATAATGACATATAATAAACTTTGATTTAATAATTTAGCTAATAACCAAATAACACAGAAGTTATAACTAATACTATTTTAAATAATAATATATACCATGTATATTATAGCATGAGGTTTGTTGAATGTGATGGGTAAGTCGTGGTGTATCCAGTGGGATACAATATTTGATGTGTATGTATACTATCATGATCTGAGGTTGATTACAAACCCTAATTGGTAATCATGATTTGAAGGGCTTTTAAAAAAATAAAAATTAAATTAAATTAAACCATATCTTAAAAGAGTGTGAGTAGCAGTTTCAAAATAAATTAAAATACATTGAAAATACAAACAACACACTATAGGACGCCTTTTATTATTCCATATTTTTGAAGTAATATTTCATTCTATTGACCATTCTGTTTATGGATTAATATTTTACATTTTTTTTTCCTTTTAAAATTGTAATATAAAAGTGGGGATGAGCCTATAATTTGAACTAATATTAATTAAGAATATTACTTAAATTTTCTTTAAGAATATTAAATAATTTCTCTCTCGATTGATGAAACACATTAATTGCCTGCTCAAGAACCATTACATTTAGAATACTGCTATATGTATCAATTGCTATACCAATTAGTGTACTAATAGATAATGTGGCATAATTCTAGAGGTTTTGGATATTTGTAATTCATTTAATGGGTGGGTCAATAATAATGTCATAAGGCATATTGGTATACTAGTTAGTATACTAATTGGTACATGTAACATCACTGTTACATTTATTTTGATTTTTAAATCATTTATAAGTCACATAAGAATAAGTGACATTTATAATATTGTCTTTGGGCCAGATTTAGTTAGGGCGGCAAACAAATCGAACTACTCATAAACAGTTCGAACTTGGCTCATTTGAGCTCAGTTTATTTATAATAAACGAGTTCAAACTTAATTTTTAAACTTGTTTATTAATCAAGCTGAGCTTAAGTAGCCTTAAGCTTGGCTTGAGTAGCCTTAAGCTTAGCTTGATAAGGCTTGTGAACATAAAGAAAATAAATTTGTATTTATTAGTAATAATATATCAGGTAAATTTTCATTAATTTATTTTATTTTATATTTGTGTTTGGTGTTTGTGTAAATTTATATATTTGATTGATGAAATTGATTATTAATATTCTTGTATATTTTGCTTATATATATATATATATCTTTTTATCTTATTAAATAAATTGATAAGTTTAATTTTTTTTCAAGCTTAAGCTTGAGCTCAAACTCAGTTCATTTATATATTCTAGCTGGCTTGAGCTGAACTTAAGTTTCTCAAATATTTGACAAGCTGAGCTCGAACTTGATTATTTAAAAGCTTGAACACTCAAAAATTCAACTCAATTTGACTCGTTTGCAACACTAAATTTAGTAGACCAGTTCAAGCTAGTGGAATGAGGCTTGATTTTTTAAGTTGAGTTTAGTAGACTAATTCAAGCTAGTGTATTAGTTCAACTTAGTAAAAGACCTTAAGAATCTTAATTTTTTTAAAATTAATTTTGTCTTTGAAAAGTGGACGTCAATTCTTCAGGTGAATTTCTTTTATAGGGGAAAGTAATTATCTATAGTAGTTTCTTACTTATTTTCTACAATGGCTACTTATTTGTCATTATTTAGTATTATATGTCGGATTTTGTTTATAATTTATAATTGATTCTCTTTAAAATCTTCGTTAAGTTCTTTTTATAAATAAATTAATGTATTATTTTGTTCTATTATTATTTGTAGCGAAATGTTATTATTTAAATTATTTAATATTACTTCTTTAGTTTATCCAATACTCGCATAAATTTATTGGCAATGCTAAGAAATCAGAGTTCTACTACTAATTTAAAGACACAGCGAAAAAAAAACACATTTTAAAAATAAAATAGAAATTTAAGATTTTCTAGAATAAAATCTTTATGGAGAAATACCAAAAAAAAAAAAAAAAAATCTGAGTTTGAACCTGATAATAAAATAAACCCTAAGTTTTTAATTTTGTCATTTAAACCCTAAATTTTTTATTTGTTTTTAATTTAAACCATTTTTCTATTTCCGTTAAGTAAAATTGATAAAAAAAATAAGTATTTTAGTTATTCAACTCAATGAATATTTTAGACATGTTATGAATACCTACATCTAGTTTAATGATTAAACCACTATTTTTTGTCAACTTTACTTAATAAAAATAGGCAAATAGTTTAATTGAAAAAAAATCAAAAGATTAAGATTTAAATTAATAAAATTAAAAATTCAGAATTTATTTTGTTGGAAGGCTAAAACCTGGAGTTTTTTAGGTAATTGCGCCAATCTTTATTAGATAATGTCTTTTACTAATTTATAATACTTATACTAATATTCTATTTTTGTAATCGTTTAAGAGATAAATAAGTTTGAATTTATTACTTTAGAAATTTAATAGATAATTGATAGTTCAAAAAGTAAGCAAACTTTGATTTATATATTTTTATGAATTAAATAGATAATTTGATTATAGTTTAAAAGGAGAAAGGGAAATAAACTCTAAAAAGAAAAATAGAAGTGAGGTATAATTTAAAACAAAAATATTTATTTTAAAATAATAAATATAATTAGATAATATAATTATAATTATGAAAGGAAATTTTTTTTTAAAATCCCTGATATTAAAATTTTATAAGATAAAAGATATATAAAATTTTGGTAATAATTAGGATCTCTCAATATTTTTATACAAAAAATTCAACACAGTGAAATTTTTCTCAGACACAAAAAAATTTCAATGATCACAGAGAGATTTTAAAATTTATCTGATATCACAGAAAAATAAAATAAATAAATAAAACTTGAATTTGAATTTGAGAGAGAGCATCCAATCCAAACAAAGAGGACTATAAATTGCAAAAGTGGACCCTACCACACAGCATTGATTTTTAAAAGCTAGATGTGTCCGGAGCAAGACTAACGCCTTGTTTGGAAATAAATTTTTTTAATAATTTTTTTGTTTAAAATATGAAATAAAAAAATTAATATATTTAAGATAATTTTTTAACTTTTTATAAAAATATGTATAAAAAGTAGGAAAAAAATTAAATATTTAACTTTTTAATTTTTTTTGATAAGTTTTTAGGGTATGTTTGGTTTGTATTTGGGAGATGAATTTTAGAAAAAAATTTCTAAAAAATTGTTTGGTTTGAGTTTTTCTCAAAAAATTTCTAAAATCACTTTATCTCTCTTACACATCAATCAATCACTTTTTCTCTCTCCTCTCTCCTTCTCAATCACTTTTTCTCTCACACACATCTACTCAAATTCTCCCAAAATATCAAATCATCCCAAAATTCCAAAAAAATAACTCTCCCAAAATATACAACTAAACAAACTAAAAAAATTTCTAAACTCTCTCTCTAAATTTTTTTTCAAAAACAACTCTCCTAAAAACAAACCAAACAAACCCTTAATTTTTAAAGTAAAACGGTTATTTGTCAAAGTACGGAGAGATATGGAAAAAGCAAGGGAAGAGGAGAGGGAAGGTGAGAGAATAAAAAAACAGGGTCATCAATTGTTGTTTTGAAAATTCTAACCGTTCCAAATTCTCCAATTCCTTACCAAATACCTCAAGAATAAAAACCCACCTCCCAAACCCTTCATCCTTCAATACCCAGATCTCATTTTCCTCTGATTTCTATCAAATTGCCTCTGCATCCGATCCATCTCTCATGCCTTTCCAATGGTATTTTTGGCCTTTTTTTGCAACAAGAACACATCAAATTCTTCACTTGTTTGTATAAAAATCTGCACTTATCAGTCTTGTTGTAGCCTTTAATTCTTCTCTTTTTCTCTCTCTCACAATTTTATTCTGATTGTTTTAATTACCCCTTCCCTTCTTTAAAGTCTCCCAGTTCAATTTCAAATTTTCTAACCTATGTCATTAAATTCAGCTCCTTTCACAACCCAACTATTTTCCCACACTTTCCACGAAAAACAAATAATTTTCTCCACAAGTGGACTCTTCCTGTTTCTCTGAGCCTCCCAACTTCAAATTCCCATCTTGATCTACCTAACTTGTTGGCAATTGAGACATGGGAATTCAAAAAAACACAGTCAAATTCAATGTTGGAGGCAAGATCTTCGAAACCACAGCAACAACACTTGCCAATGCCGGCCGAAATTCCCTCTTCGGCGCAATGTTTGACGAGAATTGGAACCTCCAAACCCACAATTTCGATGAATACTTCATCGATCGAAACCCGAATTGCGTTGCAGTCCTCCTAGACCTACTCGAGCAGAGCTCAGATCCTCCAACATCCCCTGAAAAGCTCATCCACGAGAAGCCCTATTTTACGGCCTCCTCGACCATATCCGGATGCGAAATGGGGCCAATTCGATGGAAACAGCTCTGGTTTTCGCGATGCAGGATGGGCCAAGCACTGGCGGCAACCGCCATCCGGCCGCCTGTGGCGGGTCATGTGGCAAGACATGGTAGTATGGTACATGTCTATGATTGGATGCTAGAAGAGCACCCCCAATCAATCTTGACTACCGAGAGTTAATGATGTTGGTTGGATCGATTCGGAGATCGTCGTGGTCACCACGCTGGGTTAGGCGCGATGGCAAGAGCGGATGGGTTTGTTTAGTGCAGAAACGAGGAGCTCAGCATAGATTTCAAGTCACTCATGATGATCAAGTGAAAAGCTACAATTTGGTGCTTTGAGTATTAGCTCAGTTACAAGATTTTTAGTAGTTGTAAAGGTAGGAGCAATGAGTATGGGATTGGTGTTTGGGACCAAATCACGGAAAAGCAGTTGATTTTACTATGAGCCAATTGGGTGGTCACTTGGTGAGGCTGATAGGCTGCAATTTTTACATGGCACTAACTGTTTGTTAGTTGCAACTCTGTTTCCTAGGAAGGACAATTATTACATTAGTCTGTTGGATTTTAGGGATAAAAGTATGGTTTGGTCTTGGTCTGACGTTGGAGCTCCGGTAATCGACGAGAGACGGGTCCGGGATGCCATAGCAATGGAGGAGACCGGATCGATATGCGTGGTGAACGAGTACGAGGATTTGGGGTTCATGGACTTGAGGAGTAGGGATGGGAGTGTGAGGTGGTGCTCGAGGAGCCAGTTGATGAAGAGGAAGATGCCTAAGGAACCGTGTTACCCTAAACTCGCATTGCATGATGGGCAGCTTTTTTCGTCGATGAATGATAGTATTTCAGTGTTTTGTGGTCCGGATTAGGTGTTAACATCAAGGCTTCGCCAGAGTTATGGTGGTTCAATTTGTGATTTTTCGGTTGGTGGTTGTAGACATCCCATTTTTTACCGACCTTAAGACTCAGACATCACCGATTGAGCGCTCGGTGATATTGCATATTTTGCTCGTTCTGAGGTTGCGGAGTCCCGGCTGCGAGCCTTGCCTCCGGACTTTCGGACTCTTTTATGCTTTACCTCGGTTTGCGAACCAAGCCCTGTTTTCTCTGTTTTCTCTTCCCGAAGGGAGGGAGAGGTCTCGTAGATCATCTCTCAGTGGCCGTAGGCTACGTTTTGTGGTCATAGGCCATTTTTCCCGTTTGGAGTGCGGTTCCCGATTTCCGATTTTTTGGAGCTGTCGGCCGTGTGCCTCGGTTCGGGACCGCTTAACCACCTCCGTTTGCTCCGATTTTTAGTACACACCTTATTTCCTCCCTTTTGAGGGACACTGTGGTCCGAGAGACCAACTTCGTGATCGGACACCACTTCCGGTGCCTAACAGCCCACTTTCAAGGCCCCGAACTGCGTGTTTTGGCTGCCGAACCTTCATTATGCATTTTTGAGCTCCGACCCGAACTTTAGATAGTCATATTTTGAGGTCCTTTTCATGTTTGATTAAGGACCTTTTGCTGTTTGAGATCTCCTACTACCACTTGCTTCTTCACCCCTCTTTTCGGCCTTTTATTGCATGATAGTTTAGGCCTACTTGTATTTATTTTCGTGGCTTGTCATAAACTAAAAAGTGTCTTATTTTGAGACCCTCTTCAACTTTGTTGAAGGGCTCTCTTCGGTTTGAGATCTCCTACTATCACTTTCCCCTTTATCTCCCTTTAGGCCAATTTTGGGGGAAAATTTGAATTTCATTTCCCCCCCCCCCCCTTTTCCCCCACTCTTTTGCCTATATAAAAACCACCCCCCCACAGATCTGGTTTAGAGGGTTAGACATATTGGTTTGAGCCTCCTACACTATATATCTCTCTCTCTATTCTAACCACCAAAACCCTTTAAATCCTACACCATTTAACACTACAAGTCATAGCACCATACTTCCAACCTCCATTCCAGCCACTTGGAGCTGTCTTCCAGAGGTTAAAAGCTCCCAAACTTGGTCCAAAGGTTGCTAAAGATTTGTTCTACAAGGGTGAGTCCCATTGTCCCTCTTTTGTGCATTATTTTGATTTATATTCTAGCCATTCTTGCTTGCATATTTGAGCTCCAACCCTAACTTAAAATAGCATTTTTTTGAGCTCTTCTTCATGTTTGTTTAAGGGTATTTCCCTGTTTGAGGCTTCCCTTTGGCACTTGCTTCATTACCCCTCTTGTATCCCCCTTTCTTGCATAGCATTTTTGGCCTATATGTAAATTGTTTTGGGCTCCGACCCTAACTATAATGTAGCTTATTTTGAGCCCTTATTCAACATTGTTGAAGGGCTCATCACTGTTTGGGGCCTCCATATGTCACTTGCCTTTGTATCCATCTCATGGCCCTATTTTTGCATGATCTGTTAGCCTCTTATGCTTCTGTTTCTGCGCTGTGGTCCGAACTGGAAGAGGCCTTATTTTGACCCCCTCTTCATGTTTTATTAAGGGTCTTTTGCTGTTTGAGGCATCCTTTTTATACTTTGTGTTTATACCCTCTTTTGGCCTTATTTTGCATAGTATTTTGGGCATGCTTGTGCACTGTTTTGGGTCTGGACATCAACTGTAAAATGCCATATTTTGGGCCCCTATTCAACATTGTTGAAGGGCCCTCTTGTGTTTGAAGTCAGCAGCTGCCACTTGCTTAATTACCCCACTTTTTTCCCTTTTTTGCATGCTAATATAGGCCTATTTGTGCTCACTGTTTGGCCTTGCTTAAAACTGTAAATATTCTTATTTTGGGATTTCCTTGATTCGGTCTTTAGGTCTCATGTTCAAATAATGCATGCTTTGTATAGTTGTAAGCCATTTCATGTGCCTAGTTTCGCATTTCAGGGCCTTTCCATGCATCGGGTGCCATGTTTTCATGTTTCGGGGTTGTTTTGCATCGTATTTTGCTACTGAAATTTGTATGCTTGTATGCCTTGTTCCATGCCTTGCCTTGCCTTGTTAGAGTGGCATTCGTGCCTTAGGGTCGGTCTTCGGTTTGCGTGCACGCGCGCACGCATCTCGAGTTGTCTCGTTTTCATCTAATGGCCTCCTATGTGAGTGTGGCTGAGGTCCACTTGTGTTCGTGTAAGTCCATTATGCATTGTGTATGCCATTTCATCCTTTGCATTGCGTATGCTAGGTTGTATGTTAGAGCATTGTGTATGCCATGTTACCTCGTGCATCGTGTATGCCATTTTATAGCATTGTGCATGTTAGGTCGTATCTTAGTTGCATTCATGCATGTCATGCATATTGCTTTGTGTTTGGGATAGGAGTTAGCCCGAGCACGGGAAACGAGGTACGTTTCGTACTCCGAGTGACAGAACGTATCTCAATTCCCCAGTCACCGACACTCTGGATTATCCGTGATGGAGTTAGGTTTTAGTTGAGTTTTCATGTGCATTCATTCTATATTGAGTTGTGCAATTCGACTCCTCGGCCATCATGCATCGAGATGCGGGATTGGTGGCACGAGGATCGAGGCATGCATACATTTGTGAAAATACATTGCCATGCTCATTTCCTGCTCTCTGTTGCAGCAAATCAAGAATCAGCAGTCTTCCGAGGCTTGGCGCGCTTTCCAAAAACCATTGCAAAACAGAGGCCAATTGGGGCATCACAGTGGATTTCCGCGCAAAGGCAACCCGGATATGCATCATTCATCATCCGAAGAAGAGTCAAGGCAGTCCCTAGCTTGCATGCCAGTTTATTATTTTTCTTAGTTAATTTTGTTAATTAATTAGGGATTTGTTCATATTTGGACTGTATTATTTGGACTGTACTATTCGGGACTGTATATTATTCTTTCAGACCCTCTGCGCGAGGGCATAATTGTAATAAGTGTGCGTGAGTGTGATGTATGTCTTCCAACCCCACGTCTTTCTTTCCTTTTATTTACCTGCTTATGATGGTTAGATTAGGACATGTTTCAATTAGCATACAGTATGATAGCATGTCTGCATTCATTCATCTGTTTTGCATGCACCGAGCTCGGCGCATCATACTAACTGCATCTGTATTTCAATTCCAAGTTGAATACATGTTAGCTGTAGCATTCCATATGCCATGTTTAGAATAGCCGAGCCTGCTATAGTTGCATCTTGCATGTGTTGCATTAGGCATTTCTGTATAATTAGGATCATGCATGGATTTCTAATTAGCTTTTGTTTTGGCTGGGAGTACTTGGTAAGTTTTATGCTTTAGTATCCTTACATGTGTGTGAGTGACTGCCATGATAGCATGCTTACCATGAGGCTATTTGCTTATGTGATATAACTGCCTGAATGCCTGTGGGTGAAGGTTGGGTTATTTGGATTGGAACAAATCATCGATTGTGAGTTTTAAGCCCACTAGATAGTGGCAAAACCATTGTTTTCTAAGCCTACTCGAGGGTGGCAAAATCCGCATTTTAAGCCTACTTGTGAGTAGCAAACCATTTTCAAAACAAACATGAGATGTGTTGTTCCAATTCAGGCAGCCCGGTCTATACTTGTATGTTGTGCGCATCACATAGTAATCCTAGGCTAATAACCGGAATAAGGACACATAATGTTTTCAAAACTCGATATCATGGTTAGTAGAGGCCGATCTTTGATCGGGCGAGCGGGGGTGCTCACAAAGTGACCTTCCCCAATCGTACCCAAGTTCCCGAGCCGAGGCAACTTTGGTGATGACGGACACGTGGCCTTAGGCAACGAGTCAAGGTTTCCTAAATTTCCCAAAATAAAATATTTAGGTGGCGACTCTGTATCTAGCAAAGCAGTCCATGTTTGGCACTTCTTTCAAAAATCTGTTTTCTCAAAACGATTTGCCGGATTTGGACTCTTTGGTTCAAGATTAAGAACCGTGACAACAAATCGAGTCCGAGCTGTAGCGAGGTCCCCCCGCGGGCCTGTCTACAGTTTCTGGCGACTCTGTTGGGGATTTAGAGAACTTGACTCGAACTCATGATATCTTGTTTTGACCACATTTGTGTGTTTCTTTGCATTGCATTTGCATTGGTGCGCCTAGGACACCGTGTTTGCCATCTGCTATTCCTGAACGGTTTGCCAGAGGCTTGTCTTGTCAAGGCATGACCATAAGGCTGACCGGTTGTGGGCTCTGCCAGTATGGGAACACAAACCCCAATTTTACCGGGGCAGCCTTTTGACCATTCGACCTAGTGCATATTCGGAATCCATAGTGACCATTCCAAACTAGGACACGTTGCTTACCCGATCATAGGTTTTTTGAAACCGCTGCGTGCGTAGTGAAACCCTAGCTCCTGACAAAATATGACACGGAAACCCTACCCCAACATAGGGGTGTTTTGGCTCTTACTTGTCTGCTATGTGCTTTTAGAGTGCGTCTCTACAGGAATGCATGTATCGGTTTACAAGTCTGGGCATCAGGCCTGCGGGCATTACTATCAGTATTTGGGAGTCAGCTTTACCTGTGGGTATCAGACATCAGATCTGGGGCAGAATTTTGGGGCAGAAATCAGTAATGAGTGCAGTCATTCAGCTATGCTCGTATCTGTTTTGGTGAAGTTGAGCTGAGGTGTTGTCTGTTTTCTCTTTTGCTAGGTAGTCCTGGAACCATAGCTTCAGAAGGCTCCGATATTCCCCGAGGTTCATCGAACTTGTGCTGATAGACTTTGTCAGGTCAGAGATTCAGTTCAAGGGCAATCAGTGTTCCTTTGCCAGAGGCAGGGTAAAAAGGGCCAGTCAAACACAGATCACCAGTTCAGCAGTTACCAGATCAGTGGCCCTTATCCACCCCACCAGTGAACAGTCAGGCTGAGGTCTCAGTTTCTACTGCAGGGATAGATACCAGTCAGTCAGATGGATCAGCAGAACATGTCAGGGATGGAGGCAATGATGCGCCAGATGCAAGAAAGTATAAAACTCATGCAGCAAGACGCCGTCCGCTAGGCGGAATTTTCCAAGCAGCAGGCTGCAATCATGGCTCAGCAAGCCGAGCTCATCACTAGGTTACCAGCAATGAGCGAACATCTGCTTCGCATCAAGCTCCACCACCACCAGGGGTTCAGACACCCGGGGAAACACCCAATGTCTAGGAAGGTACGGACATTCCGGTAGGGCCGGCTCCGCCCCCAATTTTACCCCAACTATCCAAAACACCTACTAATCTATCGGACTCTCCCTTCGAGTTCGAGGTCGACCCCACAGCGTTGAAGTTGAGCAAGCTTGAAAAGTTGTTCAAGAAATCCCAGGGGGTAAAGTCCATCCCGGACATCGAGGACGGATACACCGACTCAGTTGTGACACTCCCGGATAGGTTCAAGATGCCTCACATCGACCGTTTTGACGGGTTAGGAGATCCCATGGTCCACCTAAGTTTGTTTTCAGATATTCTGCGCCCGATGGGCTTGACAAGATTACAGAAGCTTTCCCTTTTTGGCAGGACTCTGTCAGGTATTGCGGCCATCTGGTACGCCAAATTGGAGGATTCAGTGAAACGAAGCTGGGATGAGATGGCCGAGGCCTTCGTCGCACAATATTCATACAATACCCAAATCGAGATTACGATCCGTGATCTTGAGACGACGAGGCAGGAGCCTAAGGAGAGCTTCTCAGAATTCGTGGCCCGCTGGAGGGCCAAAGCCTCAATGATGACCATTAGGCCAACGGATAAGGATCAAATACGGATGGTTGTGCGCAACCTCCAGCCCAAACTAATGCAAAAAATGATCGTTCTCCCATTTCCTACCTTTTCAGATTTGCATGAGATGGGAGTACAGATCGAGGATGCTATGAAGCAGGGCCTCATTGACCAGGAGAAGGAGCAGCCCAGGAGAGCGTTTACCCGTGGTTCGAATGCGACCACCAGCTGTGACGCAACTGCAAGATCTTCTGAAGTGGGCATGGTCGCCACCACCACACCAAGAGCAGCCACCCCATTCGTTGGTGCATCCACTTCAAACCCCCGAACTTCAGACTATCTACCCCGAGGCAAGAGGGTTTTCACCCCACTCTATATGTCTTTGTCTAAAGCCCTGGGGGTCCTACTCAGGAAAGGGCATCTGAAACCGTTAGAGCAACGGCCTCTACCCGATCCTCTCCCTCCAAAGCATGACCCGACTAAGTACTGTGCTTTCCATCAACAAACCGGTCATGACACCGACAGTTGCATCCGTCTCCGCCACGATATACAAAATTTGATTGACAACGGGGTCATCCCCGCACCAGGTCCTGCAAAGTCTATCGGCACTTGATCAGTGAATTTGTGGGGAATAATGTGATGTGATCGAGGGATGAACCACATGCGGGCGGCGTTCAGTTTATTTCAGATATGGTGTATGGCACGCACTGTTTTGAGCATTTGTGAATGCTGGTTTTTGTACATTCTGACTTGGGTATTGGGTCAGTTTTGTTGTTTTGTTTTGAGTCTGTCTTTTTGTTTTGAGTCAGTCCCTTTTGTTTTGGGTCTGTCTTGTTGTATCGAGTCAGTCTTGTTGTATAGGAGTCGGGTGATTCCGGGGGGTGTTACCTCGGGTATCACCATTTTGTTTTTGCATTTGTCTTTTCGTTTTGTTTTGAGTCTGTTTCTGCCAGGGAGCTAGTAATGCCAACAGATTTGAATAAACAGCAGTGATTTTCATATTCTTGTGCTCGCTTCTGCCGTGTGCCAGTTGTACCAGAAATTCCAAATGAGATGGCAGTATTTGACTAGAAGCTGTGTCTTTTCTGTGCCTTGAATTCATTGCATCGACCTAAGTTTTTCAAAACTTTTTGAACACTGCGGTAAAAACAAAGAGGGAGGAATTCCTTGGGATTTGCAAAACTTTGATCAAACTGAGAGAAAAAGAGGCGTGCTAAGCCCTTAATGAATGAAATCATACTTGTTAGCGTGAGTACTGAGAAGGACCCTGGCTTGATCCAGACTGGTTTCACACTATCTTCAGCGCGAGTGACTTGTCGCTTTCTTAAAAATTTTCAAAAACAAAATGTTTTGAGCGGTCCTGCGAAGACCTGTATAGAATCGCTCTAGAAATTGCGCAGCCTAGGATCGCTCTCAGCCTCAAGACTCAACCCCTTTGCTTCCAAACCTTGAACTTGAATTCAGAATGTTCAACGGTCAACTACAATGTGAGGCCTGTGTGGCCAGATCAGAAGCAGCCCATAAACTAGGGGCGACAAGATCAGATGTCGTCAAAAGAAGCTTACAAAGCTAGATCAGAAGCACCCCTCGAACTAGGGGCAAAAGATGTCAGATGTGCTCAAAGAGCCGAAGATGGATCCTTCTGCAAATCGATACAACAGCCACTCTCTTGGATACGGATGGCTTCGAGATCCTAAAACCATTTGGCATGGACTTGTTACACTTTTACCCTTTGAGAGGCTCGCTGGGCCGAAAACCCGGAAAGGGCGACCCACGCAAAAGTTAGAGCAAGAAAAGATATATACAAAAAGCAAGAAGAAAAGAGAAAAGAAGAAAAGCAAAAAAAAAAGAAAAAAAAGAAGAAAAGAGAAAAAAAAAAGAAGAGAAAAAAAAAGAGAGAGAGAGAAGAAAAGAAATGAAAAAGAAAGAAAAACAAAGCTCGCAAGGTCGAAAACCCGCGACGGGCGCCTTGGCAAAAGTTAGAGCCTAAAAAGGAGAGGTTAATACCCGAGTGTACCTTAACCCTGAACTACGTAAGGCTTGATTCCCATCTTTGGGATACGTAGGCAACTTCATCCTGAAGTCCAGTCGTAAAACACTCCAAATTCGACTGTGTCCATGCGATGGTTCTGGTCATCTTTGTCTTCTCTGTATCTGAGAGTCTGGTTATGTTCGTCGCTCTGAGGACTGACTACAACGCGCTGCGGCATCATCCAAACAAGGGGCAACTTTCTGTTGCCATTCAGTATGCTGCGGCGTCATTCAAACAAGGGGCAACTTTCCGTTGCCATGCAGCTCTCTTCAAGCAAGGGGCAATTTTCCTTCAGATCTGAGGTTGTGCATCTCAGGAGTAGGTTCCGTGTTCGTTGAGCATTGGCCGTTTGCAAAATTAGTTTTTGAGAATTTTTATTGAGGTTGACTAATTTTCTCGAAAATTGTTCCATCTTTTCCAAAACTGGACCATTTCTTGGACCCAAAGAAAGAAAATTTTCAGTGCTCACAGCCTGACTTGCATGATTTTAAATCAAAAATCGAATAAGCATGTTAATCTAACTCTCATTTTGGTCAAAATTGTTTTAGTAAAAAGCCAAAAACAAAAAATGGTCAAAACGATGAACTAGGGGCACAGTTGAGTCAGGCTTCCTGTCTTTTCCCATTGTCAAAATAATTGCTAGAAAGGGCACTCTACTTGCCGAAAAGGGCACCGTATTCGCCAGAAAAGGGCACAATAAAGGGCTGAAAGCTCTCTCACCCTCCAAGCAACGAGGTATCAAGCCAAGTGCGAAGCACGAACTGGAATGGGGCTAGATATTCCACTCCCTCATCTGGACAGGTCTGATCATGTCCAAATTCCCCAGCAAAGCATCATCAATCGATGTTAGCTGCAGATTTGCTACATACCCAGTTGTCGCGCAACCCTTCTATGGGAGGAACTCACTGTTGTGAACAAGAAGAAGAATCTAGCGGAATGCTAGGGGCAAGACCCCGCAACTTTTCGTTTATCCATCAACCACCGAGGGGAGGGATAAAAAATGAGAGATTGAAGAATAGAGAGATGTGCGATGAGAGAAAAAGTGAAAAAATGGCTTTTTCAGAAAATAAGAGATTGAGTGCCAGAGTGATGTGAGAATCACAAATGAGAAAGGGTGGGAAACACTACCTGGTGAAACAGGCTCCCTGTGCACGTCTGAGTGTCGTGTCTCTTTGTTTTATCTCGATTCTTGTTTTGAGTCGTTTCGAGTGTTACTCGATGTGTCTAGGTTGTGTGCCTTTTATTTCCTTGTTGAGTCGTTTTGCTGTGTTCAGTCGTAGGCTCAATACCTGGTCGAAAACTCATCTCTCAATTTCAAAAAATAAAATCGTTTTGTGCTCCGAGTGCCGTGCCGTTCTCCACATTTGTGCAAAACAGAATTTGTTCTTTCATAAAACCGCAGGGTTCAACCCAGGTTATGTGAGAACAGTGGAACCAGGACCTATCTGAAGCTATAATGGTTCCGGACTGCAAAGCAAAAGAAAAGAGGGAAAATTGAAGCATCTGAGTGTGTTTCACCTTCATCAAATTTCGTGATTGTACTCCAGATGTACCTCCTCAGGCCTTGTCACTACTCTGAAGTATGAGTGTATCTCGGCCCCAAGCTTAAGCCTACTTCAAGTCAGAATGGCAATTAAAGCAGCAGCAGATGTTATTTCTCTCTGGTATGAACAGGGTGTGCCCGTTTTTGAGCTAAGTGTGTTGCAAACCCCTCCGAAAGGTACATCGGAGGTCGCGCTTGAATTTGGTCTCGTCAAGGCTTGTATTCCCTTATTCGGTATTTTGTTTCAAATATGCGTTGTCACGCACATTCCAATTGCATTGTTATGCACCCACTTCACTGGCATTGTTATGCTCATTCATTGCATTGATTATGCGAATCTATCTTGCATTATTATGGACCTTTTCACTTGCAATTATCATTCTTTCTCCTCGCGCGTGCGACAGGTTAGACCTTCTCTGGGTAAAAGCATTTGGAATATGTTCCCATGCTCACACCATTCCAAGACACGGGGATACGTCCTTATGTCTCCTCTTCTTTTCGAAACACCGGGATACATCCATACATTTCTCTCTTCCTTTCGAAACACCGGGATACGTCCCTCTCTCATTCCGAAACACCGAGATACGTCCCTGTGTTTCTCCCTCTTCGGTTAAAAGCATTCGGAATACGTTCCAATGCTCACACCATTCTGAAATGCCGGGATACGTCCCTATGTTTCTCCCTCTTCGGTTAAAAGCGTTCGGAATACGTTCCAATGCTCACACCATTCTGAAACACCGGGATACGTCCTTAGGTTTCTCCCTCTTCGGTTAAAAGCGTTCGGAATACGTTCCAATGCTCACACTATTCCGAAACACCGGGATACGTCCCTATGTTTCTTTCTCTTCGGTTAAAAGCGTTCGGAATACGTTCCAATGCTCACACCATTCCGAAACGCCGGGATACGTCCCTAGGTTTCTCCCTCTTTGGTTAAAAGCGTTCGGAATACGTTCCAATGCTCACACCATTCTGAAACGCCGGGATACGTCCCTATGTTTCTCCCTCTTCGGTTAAAAGCGTTTGGAATACGTTCCAATGCTCACACCATTCTGAAACACCGGGATACGTCCCTAGGTTTCTCCCTCTTCGGTTAAAAGCGTTCGGAATACGTTCCAATGCTCACACCATTCCGAAACACTGGGATACATCCCTATGTTTCTTCCTCTTCGGTTAAAAGCGTTTGGAATACGTTCCAATGCTCACACCATTCTGAAACACCGGGATACGTCCCTAGGTTTCTCCCTCTTTGGTTAAAAGCGTTCGGAATACGTTCCAATGCTCACACCATTCCGAAACACCGAGATACGTCCCTAAGTTTCTCCTTATTCGGTTAAAAGCGTTCGGAATACGTTCCAATGCTTATACCATTCCGAAACACTGGGATAAGTCCCTATGTTCCTCTCTTTGTCCCTTCCTCACACGATTTCAGCGTGTTTGGAATTTATCTTAGGTTGCGTGAAACACGCTCCTGATTAATTTTCTTTGTTCTTCCTCCACTCACGAATCCAGCGTGGCTGGCGTATGTCGTCATTTTGCATCTATTGTATTATCTATTGCATCACATCTATTACATCCATTGCGTCGTATCTGTTTTATTGTCCGGTCTAAGGAGACCTTAAATCCTGCATCATCATTCGCGCTATTTTGCGCATCATACTTGCATTTTACTCACATTTCATCGCATTATCTCGTGCACTCTCTGGTCTAGGAGACCTTAAATCCTCTAAAGGTACAATTCCTTTGGTGTTTGTCGTGCCCGAACGACTTCCGGTGGTCTGGTATAGCCACCTGCCTGTGTTTGCGGTGAGTTCCTAGGAGACCAACTAAGACGGTAGAAACTAGAGTTCGAATGGCTTATGCCTAGAACGCAAAGGTTCGGGATTTTCGAGACTAAAGTCTGGTTTAAATACCCAGGAGTATATCCTTGGCTTGAAATCTGCATGGCAGCCCCATAGATTGAGATAGCATCTGTATGCGCCTCAATTCTGGATACTGATCCAACCTAGTCTGTCATCCTGTTGGAGAATAGGGAAAGCTGCGACCATAGTCAGGGAGAAAAGTAGCACCTGTGGTTCAACCAAGAAGAAGCGAGAGATCCCTAGCACCATGAGGCATGTTATTGTATGTACGGTTCATTTGAGGCTGGTGCGACCAGACGAACTGCGCAGGTATTGTGTCTTCTCCATGTGAGACGTGGCGAGAATTGAATAATTCTCCGCATTCTTAACTGCATGAAATGTAGTTGTTTTGCATTCTTGCTTAAAACTGTTGCATCTATTGTAAATATGTGCTTCATTACAGCTTGCTGCATTTGCATGATCATTGAGTCACCTTCGGCGTCTTGCATTGCCAGTTGCATTTTGCCCCCCCTGCCTGCGGGCACATCTCTGTTTATCTCACCTGTTTGTCTAAGTCTTCGGCCTTGTCAAAAATAGGTCGTCTCTAGGCTTTGACATTCACTCCCGTCACTTATGACTTTCGAGTTCTGTCAAAGAGGGGCAACTGTAGACATCCCATTTTTGACCGACCTTAAGACTCAGACATCACCAATTGAGCGCTCGGTGATATTGCATATTTTGCTCGTTCTGAGGTTGCGGAGTCCCGGCTGTGAGCCTTTCCTTCGGACTTTCGGACTCTTTTGTGTTTTGCCTCGGTTTGCGAACTAGGCCCTGTTTTCTCTGTTTTCTCTTGCTGAAGGGAGGGAGAGGTCTCGTAGACCATCTCTCAGTGGCCGTAGGCTACGTTTTGTGGTCGTAGGCCATTTTTCCCGTTTGGAGCCCGGTTCTCGGTTTTTCGGAGCTGTCGGCCGTGTGCCTCGGTTCGGGACCGCTTAACCACCTCCGTTTGCTCCGATTTTTGGCACACACCTTAGTTCCTCCCTTTTGAGGGACACTGTGGTCTAAGAGACCAACTTCGTGATCGGACACCACTTCCGGTGCCTAACAGCCCACTTTCAAGGCCCCGAACTGCGTGTTTTGGCTTCCGAACCTTCATTATGCATTTTTGGGCTCTGACCCAAACTTGAGATAGTCATATTTTGAGGTTATTTTCATGTTTGATAAAGGACCTTTTGCTGTTTGAGATCTCCTACTGCCACTTGCTTCTTCACCCCTCTTTTCGGCCTTTTCTTGCATGATAGTTTAGGCCTACTTGTATTTATTTTTGTGGCTTGTCATAAACTACAAAGTATCTTATTTTCAGCCCCTCTTCAACTTTGTTGAAGCGATCTCTTCGGTTTGAGATCTCCTACTATCACTTTCCCCTTTATCTCCCTTTAGGCCAATTTTGGGGGAAATTTTGAATTTCATTTCCCCCCCTCCCTTTTTCCCCCCCTTTTCCCCCGCTCTTTTGCCTATATAAACACCCCCCCAGATCTGGTTTAGAGGGTTAGACATATTGGTTTGAGCCTCCTACACTATCTCTCTCTTTCTCTCTCTCTATATTCTAACCACCAAAACCCTTTAAATCCTACACCATTTAACACTACAAGTCATAGCACCATACTTCCAACCTCCATTCCAGCCACTTGGAGCTGTCTTCCAGAGGTTAAAAGCTCCCAAACTTGGTCCAAAGGTTGCTAAAGATTGGTTCTACAAGGGTGAGTCCCATTGTCCCTCTTTTGTGCATTATTTTGATCTATATTCTAGCCATTCTTTCTTGCATATTTGAGCTCCAACCCTAACTGAAAATAGCATTTTTTTGAGCTCTTATTCATGTTTGTTTAAGGGTATTTCCCTGTTTGAGGCTTCCCTTTGGCACTTGCTTCATTACCCCTCTTGTATCCCCCTTTCTTGCATAGCATTTTTGGCCTATATGTAAACTGTTTTGGGCTTCGACCCTAACTGTAATGTAGCTTATTTTGATCCGTTCTTCAACATTGTTGAAGGGATCATCACTGTTTGAGGCCTCCATATGTCACTTGCCTTTGTATCCATCTCATGACCCTATTTTTGCATGATTTGTTAGCCTCTTATGCTTCTGTTTCTGGGCTCTGGTCCGAACTGGAAGAGGCATTATTTTGACCCCCTCTTCATGTTTCATTAAGGGTATTTTGCTGTTTGAGGCATCCTTTTTATACTTTGTGTTTATACCTTCTTTTGGCCTTATTTTGCATAGTATTTTGGGCATTCTTGTGCACTGTTTTGGGTCTGACCATCAACTTTAAAATGCCATATTTTGGGCCCCTCTTCAACATTGTTGAAGGTCCCTCTTGTGTTTGAAGTCAGCAGCTGCCACTTGCTTAATTACCCCCCTTTTTTCCCTTTTTTGCATGCTAATTTAGGCCTATTTGTGCTCACTGTTTGGCCTTGCTTAAAACTGTAAATATGCTTATTTTTGGATTTCCTTGATTCTGTCTTTAGGTCTCATATTCAAATAATGCATGATTTGTATAGTTGTAAGCCATTTCATGTGCCTAGTTTCGCATTTCGGGGCCTTTCCGTGCATCGGGTGCCATGTTTTCATGTTTCGGGGTTGTTTTGCATCGTATTTTGCTATTGAAATTTGTATGCTCGTATGCCTTGTTCCATGCCTTGCCTTGTCTTGTTAGAGTGGCATTCGTGCCTTAGGGTCGATCTTCGGTTTGCGTGCACGCGCGCACGCATCTCGAGTTGTCTCGTTTTCATCTAATGGCCTCCTATGTGAGTGTGGCTGAGGTCCACTTGTGTTCGTGTAAGTCCATTATGCATTGTGTATGCCATTTCATCCTTTGCATTGCGTATGCTATGTTGTATGTTAGAGCATTGTGTATGCCATGTTACCTCGTGCATCGTGTATGCCATTTTATAGCATTGTGCATGTTAGGTCGTATCTTAGTTGCATTCATGCATGTCATGCATATTGCGTTGTGTTTGGGATAGGAGTTAGCAGAACACGAAGCGAATGCGTTCAGACTCTGAGTGACGGAACGTATCTCAATTCCCCAGTCACCGACACTCCGGATTATCCGTGATGGAGTTAGGTTTTAGTTGAGTTTTCATGTGCATTTATTCTATATTGAGTTGTGCAATTCGACTCCTCAGCCATCATGCATCGAGATGCGGGATTGGTGGCACGAGGATCGAGGCATGCATACATTTGTGAAAATACATTGCCATGCCCATTTCCTGCTCTCTGTTGCAGCAAATCAAGAATCAGCAGTCTTCCGAGGCTTGGCACGCTTTCCAAAAACCATTGCAAAACAGAGGCTAATTGGGGCATCACAGTGGATTTCCGCGCAAAGGCAACCCGGATATGCATCATTCATCATCCGAAGAAGAGTCAAGGCAGTCCCTAGCTTGCATGCCAGTTTATTATTTTTCTTAGTTAATTTTGTTAATTAATTAGGGATTTGTTCATATTTGGACTGTATTATTTGGACTGTACTATTCGGGACTGTATATTATTCCTTCAGACCCTCTGCACGAGGGCATAATTGTAATAATTGTACGTGAGTGTGATGTATGTCTTCCAACCCCACGTCTTTCTTCCCTTTTATTTACCTGCTTATGATGGTTAGATTAGGGCATGTTTCAATTAGCATACAGTATGATAGCATGTCTGCATTCATTCATCTGTTTTGCATGCACCGGGCTTGGCGCATCATACTAACTGCATTTGTATTTCAATTCCAAGTTAAATACATGTTAGCTGTAGCATTCCATATGCCATGTTTAGAATAGCCGAGCCTGCTATAGTTGCATCTTGCATGTGTTGCATTAGGCATTTCTGTATAATTAGGATCATGCATGGATTTCTAATTAGCTTATGTTTTGGCTGGGAGTACTCGGTAAGTTTTATGCTTTAGCATCCTTGCATGTGTGTGAGTGACTGCCATGATAGCATGCTTACCATGAGGCTATTTGCTTATGTGATATAACTGCCTGAATGCCTGTGGGTGAAGGTTGGGTTATTTGGATTGGAACAAATCATCGATTGTGAGTTTTAAGCCCACTAGATAGTGGCAAAACCATTGTTTTCTAAGCCCACCCGAGGGTGGCAAAATTCGCATTTTAAGCCTACTTGCGAGTACCAAACCATTTTCAAAACAAACATGAGATGTGTTGTTCCAATTCAGGAAGCCCGGTCTATACTTGTATGTTGTGCGCATCACATAGTAATCCTAGGCTAATAACCGGAATAAGGACACATAATGTTTTCAAAACTCGATATCATGGTTAGTAGAGGCCGATCTTTGCTCGGGCGAGCGGGGGTGCTCACGAAGTGACCTTCTCCAATCGTACCCAAGTTCCCGAGCCGAGGCAACTTTGGTGATGACGGACACGTGGCCTTAAGCAACGAGTCAGGGTTTTCTAAATTTCCCAAAATATAATATTTAGGTGGCGACTCTGTATCTGGCAAAGTAGTCCATGTTTGGCACTTCTTTCAAAAATCTGTTTTCTCAAAACGATTTGCCGGATTTGGACTCTTTGGTTCAAGATTAAGAACCGTGACAACAAATCGAGTCCGAGTCAGGCGAGGTCCCCATGAACTTTGGCCCTCTGATGGTGATAGGCTTTTTGCTCTTCATAGTGAGGAGAATGTGTTTGACATATGGGAGACGCCGCCAGCGCCGATCACTTAAATGTGTGTTTTTTTATTTGATCTTAATTGGTTTTCTAGCCTTTTTTTTATTTAATTTTGTAGAAGATGGATTTGGAGATGATGCTTATAGGTTAGAAGTTTAGAGTATGTGCTGTGTGTAAATGACAAAGTAATGCAACTGATTGCTCAACTATCATAATTTGAAATCTTTGTTTCCCTCCACAAATGCATTTACAGGTTAAGGATCTACTTGCACAGTTGCATTTATTGTCATGTATTTTTCTTCCTTATTTTGCTTTTTTTTTTTTGTTTTGTTTTGTGTAGTACAAGGCACTCTCATTCTCTTTTGGACCTTATTTTCTTTTGACCCCTAGCTTTTACAAAGTTGATTCCTCTTCTTATTTGTCACGACCCAAACCCGCCCCTATAGGTTTAGCATCGTAACCGGCCAGTAATCCTTAGATTACCGAAGGCCTCTAAATAGATTAACATATAATAAGGGGCTGCGGAAGCAATAACATAAATATAAATGTCCAATGAGCTGTGTTGACTTACATGAAACATAATATTTTAAAACTTTATTTACATAGCTGTAAGTCAACCATTAACATATTATACCACACACATTTCAGTATCTTAAGTACAGCCAACATAATTAGATTAAGTCTCATACATAAATAGAACTAATCAAAACTTGAACCCAAGACACTTCGGAAACCTCCTCGTGAGGCACAAAGGTTGGCTGACAACAGAACAAAACTCCAGGCAAAAGCCTTCGGGCTCGAACTCCAGAATGCTCACCTATATACATATATATACAAACAGTGAGCTAAAGCCCAGTGAATAACATTAAGGTAAAGGGGTTAGTGAACGAATTCCGAACATTTCATACGTATGAAACAGATCATAGCATAATCATAGTCATATCAGAACATAATAATGGCATATCCCATAGAACATATCGAACATATCACATAACGTCTTCCGACTAGAGTAACCGGTCCCGGACACTGATTAAACACATATCACCACAATGAAGTGGCTAACGAGATCTCGTAAATGTCATGGACCCGCATTTTCATGCCATCCCCCATGACTTGGGACTATCTATGGATGCCATAATAGATTTCAAACTTGGAATGTTCGTTCACAGAAGCATATATCATTTCAGAAAACATAACATATCATATCTCATTTGGAACATAATTTCATATAAACGTATCTTTACGATAACGTTACTCACAGTGGTTCCGTAGGTGATCAATCAATCCTCGGACGTTGACCTACAATCACAAATGCACATAACACAACGTATCTTATCATTACACATCCAAGTGGCCAACACGGCTTAGCTTACATTACGCTGGTTCATGTTCATTCTTATCACATGGCTTAGAACACACACACACCCTTGCATTCTCTTAACTTAACACATTCATTCATTAGTGTGTTTCTAACCCATAACCTCATTACTATAGCTTAATTAAGGCTTAGGAATGCCTAAGATGCAATGAGGATGTCAAAACATGCCTTGGAACACTTAGGCAAAATTTCAGAATTTTAGGCCCTCGCTCGAGCGTAGGTTTCCTCGTTCAAGCGGACATGCAGAAATGAAACTCCGCTCGAGCGTAGCCTTCCTCGCTCGAGCGGACATGCAAAACAATGTGAACTGTCGCTCGAGCGCACATACCTTCGCTCGAGTGATCTGCAAATGGCATGAAACTTCTGGGAGCTTGCAATTCACGCTCGAGCGTACTTTTGGTCGCTCGAGCGGAGTGTACGCTCGCAGAGTGGTCGCTCGAGCGGGAAATCCTTCGCTCGAGCGTAGATGCGATTTCTAGAATTTCCAGATTGCATCTCCAAGTTCAAAATCGACATGCAACCCTTCAAAACTCATTTTTCTGGGCCCCAAGTTAAGGAAACACATGAAGACTTATAAAACAACATGCTTTAAGAATTAAAACAAGAAATCACGGCCCAAAGACTTGTCATTTATGCAAAACTCCAACCCAAAATATGATGGATGTTCAAGGACACAACATGCATGGATTTCTTTGAGTTCAAACCCTCCAAAACATATTTAAACTTGATAATTGATGGAAGACAAGATGATTGACCATCATATAGGTGAAATTAACACATGCATGGAAGAAAATCCTTTGAAATTAAACCCAAATCATGGAAATTTATTCATGCATGCATGGAGTGTAACTCAATTCAACACTTCCAACTTAAATCTTGACTTTAAACCTCAAATCTTCATGAACCATGTAAGATGACATTGAAATACATAAATGAATGGATGAATATTCTACCTTAGATCTTGTTCTTGCTAAAAACTTGCTTAATCTTGAAGAGTACATGCTTTCACATCATCAATCTCGAACACTATAAACAAATTTTAAGCAGAAAAAAGACTTTAGAAAGCCACAAAAACTAAATAATGATCAGCTTTGCGTTTGCAAACTAGCATGTACATGAGACAGGGGTATCTTTTGTAATTTATTTTGGACATGTTCCAAAACTTCTCTCTCAAAATGATGGAAAGAACAAAGAACTGAATGAAGGAAAACAACAAATGAGCAATTAAAAGTTTGTTGTAGAAACCAACTCTCAGTTTCAACATTCAAGATTTGATTTGGTTTGCTAATAATTAAAGTGAACGAGTCTTTTTAATTTATATGAATTAGAAAACAAAATATTTTGCTAAGGAATGAAATTGACTTAGGGGAAGGATCAAGATTGAATTTTAGCCAAATCAATTTGTGGGAAAGGAAATATAAGCTTTATATTCACTTCATTTTTCAAAATCAATGAAGATATTACAATGTGACATTATCAACGTGGTGCTCCCAATAAATGAGGAATCCTAAAACACGCTAAGGTGGGTCATTCTTTGTCTCCCAACTACCTAATCAAGGAGATGTAGATCTTTCATGGATATTTATAGAAATTTTATAATTTTATTTATTTATTTTAATTTATAGTTGTTTAGAATTTTAGTATATTTAGTTTCTTACTCTAGGGACTCTAATTACAAAATAATTTTATGATTTAGTTTCCCACTGTGAATTAGTATTTCTAGCCTATAAATATTAGGTCTTTGCATTGTAATTATTAACTTTGAATTATTGATATTGAGTATTAGGTTGTGGCGCTTTTGTTTGGAAAAGTCTGGGAACCCACACATATCGATCTAGAATTTTTTGATGAAGATTAAATTTGTGTAGTGTAGTGTCTATATGTAAAATAAATTTGAACCACAAGATAATAATTATAGATAATTTTTGAATAGTTAAGTTTGGGTTTGTAATATGGTTTTGTTAGGGATGTAGCCTTGTTCTTCTTTTTCCTCTGCTTCTCTCTCTGCTCTTTTCTTAAGGTGTTCTACATGACAAGGTAGGCCAACATTGTCCCATTCGTTAGGTTTTCCGTAATGTCATTGGTTAGGAGCACCATGTGGACAATATCACATGATTCTTTAGGTTTATTGAATAATTACACCTATTATTTTGGCACTATATTTAAGATTTGTTTAAAATGCAACAGTTTGCTCTCTTTAGTGTGATTCAATGAATTCTTCATCCGGATGTTGATAATTATCTTTTGTTTGTTTTGATCATGTTCAATATTTTAGTTCCAATGTATTTTTGTAACTATTATCAGTTTTGCTTAACCTACTTATTTAGCAGTCCAACATCATTCATTTGATTTTAATATCTTGCAAAATATTTAACTAGAAATCTTAGCCTCTATTTTTCCCTCGAAATCGACATCAACTGGAATAAAATTGTCCATTTACCCATCATGCCATTTTTATTTTAAAATTGTCCAACTCATTTGTAATTTTTCCAGAAAAAAAAAAGGACACCGCCAATTGATTTTTCTTGAATAAAAGCTTACTAAACTGTCCATTTTTACCCATCATGCCATTTTTGTCCAAAACCTTGTCCACCAAATACCCTATCTCCCTTGTCATTCTTTAACTGAAATTGAAAATACATCTACAGTTGTCTTAATCAATAAGCTTACAAGTTGCCAATTAATTTCAATACATCATAGGCCTCTGCAGTAAGCTGCAGCATGTCACCCCACATTCAATCCCATTGTGAACTATCTCAATAAAATTGCAGATCCACCTTTCCCAATGTAACACAAAAGGTCACTGTAGTACAACCAATTTGAAACAACCGATACCATAACATAACTACTTTTTTTCTTCAAATTTAAAAACAATCTGATACATGCTAACTAATTGAATAGGAAAGCAACTTGAGTAATTTGTTTGAGCAAAAATAGTTCAAATTTCTCCCACTTGCATATAGGTCTTATTCCACGTAAGGATGGCTATTTCCCCCCACCCCCACATCTCTCGCCTACCTTGCCCCAATGAAGAAGTAGGGCAGGGGACAAGTTTTGCTTCCCCACCTTGTTCTAACCCACCCTTGCCTTGTTTATATTTACTAAATAAATATATTTATATGTATATAATATATATATATATATGGGCAAATTACAAAAAATATATATATATATTTAAACCCCATTGATGTTACTTCTGTGTCACAATTTAGCCTCTCCATCCATCTCCGTTTGGTTGAACTAACGAAAATTTGGACAAAATTTTCAGATTCAAACCCACATGTTCGAGCCCTTGTATCTCTCTCGTCATAACTCCATTTCGCTTCTCTTTGCGTCGTTAGATTCACCTCATGGCCTAGTTTTGATTCCACTTGTTCCACCTCTTTTTACATGTCGTCGGAGCTCCGAAAGTTGGCCAAAAATAAGATTTTTTTCTCATTTTTTTAAATATTCAAACCCGCATGTTCAAGCCCTTGTATCTCTCTCGTCATAACTCCATTTCGTCTCATTTTTGCGTTGTTGCATTCATCTCATGGCCTAGTTTTCATTCCACTTGTTCCACCTCTTTTTGCATGTCGTTGGAGCTCCAAAAGTTGGCCACAAATATGATTTTTCTAATTTTTTTTTTTAGATTCAAACTCACATGTTCAAGCCGTTATATCTCTCTCGTCAAAGCTTTGTTTTGCCTCATTGTCGCTTCGTTAGATTCACCTTATGGCCTAATTTTTATTCCACCCCTCATACGCTTTGTTCCATCTCTTTTTACGTGTCATTGAACCTTCGAAAGTTAGCCAAAAATAAGATTTTTCGTTCTTTTTTCCGAATTCAAACTTACATGTTCATGCCCTTATGTCTTCCTCGTCGTAACTCCGTTTCACCTCATTTTTAAGTCATTGGATTCACCTCATGACCTAGTTTTCGTTTCACCCCTCATACGCCTTATTCTACCTCTTTTTACGTGTCGTCTTAGCTTCAAAAATTGGCCAAAATAAGATTTTTCTCTCTCTTTTTTTTATTGCCAAATTTTGGAGCTCCGATGGCATACAAAAAGAGATAGAACAAGGCGTATGAAGGATGGAATGAAAACTAGGCCATGAGATGAATCGAACGATGCAAAAATGAGACGAAACGGAGCTACAACGAGGGAGATACAAGAATTTGAACATGTGAGTTTGAATGGGAAAAAAATGGAGAGAAAATCTTATTTTTAGCCAACTTTTTGAGTTCCGATGACACGCAAAAAGAGGTGGGAAAAGGTGTGTGAGGGGTCCAACGACGCAAAAATGAGGTGAAATAGAGTTTTGATAAGGGAGATACAAAGGCTTGAACATGTGGGTTTGAATTTAAAATTTTGTTTAGATTTCCGTTAGTTCAATCAGACGGAGATGGACGGAGGAGGGGCTAAACTGTGACACAGAAATAACATCAGGGTTTTAATTGTTACAATTAAAATCCTCGGATTTAAATTGAAAAATACGTAAAATCCTGAGATTTTTTTTTTTTTTTTGTAATTTTCCCTATATATATATAACTTAATTTTTTATAATATGATAAAATCAAAACTTAAAATATTTTACCTAGTATTCAATTTTACTCATTTATTTTTCATCTTACATGTTAAGTTTTATTATTTAAAAATCACTATCCTTAACATATTATATTATCTATCATTTTTATTAATATTTAAAATTTTAAATTATAAAACTAAGAGTTAATACCTAAAAGTCCTATTTACAAATGTTATGGTAGTTCAAGTCATATTTAAGATTTTTTGAACCAATAAGTCATATTTAATAAAATTGAGAATATTATTAGTTTTTCTAAAATTTTAAAACTAAGAACATTATCAATTTTGCATAATAATGTTCCAGATAATTGTTTTACTAATTGATGAAAAAAACAGAGTATGATATTAAACGTTTTTGCTCTTCTACTTATTGGTTTGATTCAACTATCTAATAAAACTGACAATATTAATATTTTTTTTTTCAGTTTTAAAACAGAGAACATTATCAGTTTTTATTTTTATTTTTAAAGTTTTTTTATTTTTAAGTTTTGCACATCAATGTTCCATCATCGTGCTCCTTTATCGACACAAAATTTCAAATTTTGCACAAAAATAAAATCTGTTTTTTCAATTTTTTTTTTATAAAAAAAACATCAGTTTTTTTTCTTTTTTTTTTTTTTTGCACACAATATTTTTAAAATTTTTTTTTTATTTTTTTCTATTTGAAAGTTGATGTTTTAAAGTTTTGAAAATCAAAATAAATGATAAATCGTTATATTTCTTTATAGATAATCATAAATGATGAACAATCGTTGTTTAAAAGGCAATTCCGACTATTAAAAATTTAATGGGATTTAAAAGTTTAAAAAATCTTAGTTAGAACTTAATAAAGTATAAGATCATAAATTAGAACTTGCGTAAATATTCTTAAAATTAACTTTCCTCGGCCCTGCCTCCGCCATCAGCCAGATTTCCATTTCAACATGTTGAGCTGATCCATGTTTGTTAGGCTTCTTTTTTTGAGAATTTCTTTATATTAATTATGCACTGTTTTTAATATTCAAACACACAAATGAGTCAATAAATAAATAAATAAATAATAATTCTACACAAAAACACCTTTTAACCTGTTGTACGCATCGTATGCAACTTCATCTTTTACAAATTTTAAAAAACAAACTGAAAACGAGTTAGATCAAAATGAAAGACACCCAGTTGCAAACTAGAACACCACTAGGGTATGTTTGAGAACCCACTTAAATTAGTCAAAATAAGTTACTAAAAAAAGTAAAAAAAAAAAAAACATAAAGGTTCCTTCCCATTCTCTTTTGGTAAAAAATCAAAAATCATTCCTAAACATTTCAATTTTTTTTCACCTCATATTATAGTGAGAAAACTAAAAGTATCACTTCCCAAACAAAGCCTAAGCAAACGACTAGCGGATTGGCTTCTGTGGCGTCTTTCATATATCAAACACATTCTGCTCATAGTGAAGAGCAAAAAGCCTATCACCACCAACCGAAAAATCACAGATTGAACCTCTATGAATCCGGATCACCCGTAGCCCTTCCTCGTCGCCCTTTCCTGTCGCCCCCAAAGCGACGTCGTTTTGGGGACGAATTTTCAAAAAAAAAAAACGCAGAAGAGGGAGGAAGGAGAAGGAGAGGAAGAGGGAGGGAGGAGGGAGAGGGAGGAAGGAGGCAGCTCGTCCCTCGCCGCTCGCCATCGCCTGCCGTCCCTCGTCGCAGCACCTGCGACCATCGTCGCCGCCGCCGCCTCCTCCTCCTCCTTCTCCTTCCCTTGTATTTATGGCCCCCTCCAGTCCGGCCGGCCCCTCCCTTCCTCCTCCCTCCTCCCTCCTTCCTCCCTCCCTCCCTCCTCAAGGCGTCTGCGTTTTTTCAAAAACGCCCCTTTGGGGGCGTTTGAAAGGCGACGCGAGGGAAGGCGACCGACGATCCGTTCCCGAACCTCTATTGCTTCTGCCAAGCTTGATGTTAGCAGAGGCAGAGCTAACATAGGCCAGGGGGGTCACGTGCCCCCCGGGTTTTGGAATATATATATATATTTTTAAGCAAACATAAAGAAAATATTGTAAATAAAAAAATTTATAAAAATATTATTTTAAATGTCAATGATATTTTTAAAATAATAAGAATAATAATTGTCATTTTGATTGAAAATAAAGTGATTACAATATTATTATCTATGAAAATTCCAATATAATAGTAATGTCTATCACTATTGACATGCAAACATAATTAATCTTAATGAAAATATAGAATTTATTGAATTGTTAGTTATATTTGACATGTAGCGTTCATTTTTCATGTGTTTCTTTACTATTGGTTGGTGATATCACATATTAATAATGACCTCGTATAATTATCATATTGAATTTTTACACATATTTTTGTGTAAAAAATTACTTTATCATTATATGATTTATTTTAAAACTTTATATCTATGACTTTTTTTAATATTGTCCATGATACACTAATTACAAATAATATTTAGCTTATTTGGTTCTAGTTTTCAAAAAACAGTTTTCAAAAAATTCTACATTTTTATTTTTCGTATTTTAATGTTTTCAATAAATATTTTTAATATTTTAAGCAAATTTTTTTTTTATTTTTAAACACACCTAACATAAATATACCTAAAAAGTATAATATTTGTGAAAAAAATCTTTAAAAAATACACTAATTACCAAAAAATATAAAAATAATATGAAAATTCAGTACATTTTTCGTATTTTTGTGTATTTATTAATTTTTTAAAATATTTGTTTACAAATATTTTACTATTTGGATACATATCTAAGTAATGTGCATCTAAAAAAGTAAAAAAATTATTTAAAATTTAAAAAATATTCACTAAAACCCAAAAAATACGAAAAATAAAATACTTAGTTTTCAGAAAACTGAATTCAGAAAACTAAAAGCAAACACACTGATTATTATTATTATTATTATTATTTATCTTTCTTGAAGTTAATGGTAAAAATTTATGTGAAATATTTTTATAAAAAATTTTAATAATGTAATTAATAAATGCCTCCTCTAATTTAATTTCTTGGCTCCGCCACTAAATGTCAGTACCCAATCTGGACCACAATACACCCAAATACTATGATTCATAGACAACAAGAGCTGCCTATTATGAAATGCCAATTTTGGGTAACATGGCTGCTTCATCTTGAACTTCACTATGGAGTTGTTTAAGCACCACCTCACACTCATGTCAATACTCCTCAAATCCAAGAACCCAAATCCCCACATTCATTCACTAGGCATATAGAATTAGTCTCCTCCATAGCTATGGCATCTCTAAACTGCCACTGGGTTGTCGGATAATCGTCTTCATCGTCTTCATTGTTCAGCCAATGAGACCAGAGCTGGATCATGATTTTAACTCTAAAATCCAACAAATTAATGAAAGAGGAGCTCTGATTCCTAGGTGACAGAGTGGCAACCATCAAACCAGGGCCGGCCCTGGGCCAAGGTTGGTGAGGCCTGTGCCTAGGGCCCCAAAAATTGGGCCCAAAAAAAGGCCCCAAATTTATTAGTCTTGCACTATATTAAAAATTTAAAATAGTCCAATTCTGTTTAATTAATTTAGGCTATTTTAAAGGGGCCTCAAAAAATCTATTTAGCCCAATTGATAAAAGACCCAATTAAAAAATATTTATAAGTGTTAGTTGTTAGTCCAATTAAAAAGATAAAATATAAAATATAATATGCATATGTATTAGTTGTTAGCCTAATTTTGTGTGGCCTATTTTTTTTTTTCTCTTTATGGCCTAATTATGTGTTTTTTAGTATTTTTTTAAAAATATATTTTACACAATATTTATTTATTTATTTTGTAGATAGATACCTCTAATTTAGATACATTTAAAAACTATAATATTTGTATTTTTTTTTTTAAAAAAATTTACCAAATACAAAAAATATATAAAAAAATACGAATTGCAAACTCAGACAATTATTTTTAAAAACTCTAAACCAAACATAGTGATTTTTTTTTTTTTATAAATATCTAAAAAAGTCCCGAAAAATTAATTCGCCTTAGCCCCTGAAAACTCAGGCCGGCCCTGCATCAAACAATTGGTACCATGTAACCATTGCAACCTGTTTGTTTCACCAAGCGACCACCCATATTGGTCATAGTAGAACTCAATCTGCTTGCCAGTTAATTGATCCCAAACACCAATCCCATACTCATTGCTGTTCTTACCTTTACAACTAGAAAAAAACTTGTAGTCTTGAGTTAAAACTTAAAGCACCAGCAGTGTAGCTCTTCACTTGATGATCCTCATTAGTGACCTGAAACCTGTGCCTGAGCTCCCCTGTTGCTGCACTGAACAGACCCATCCCACCACCGCCAGCGCTGACAACGATGGTCTCTGAATCAACCCAACCCACGTCGTAAACTCTTTGGTAATCGAGATTGATTGATGGGTGTTCTTCGAGCATCCAATCATAGACGTGTACCATAATATCATGCACTACACAGCAGCAACCGTCAGGGCTGCCGCGGATGGCGGTGACATCGCCCGTACGGAGTGTGAAAATCGGAGTCTGTTGCCATCAAATTGGCCGCATTTGGCAGAGCGGACGTTGTCAAGGAGGCCGTAGAACAGGGCTTCTCTGTGAAGGAGTTTTTCAGGGATGTTGACGGGCATATAGAGCTCCCCTGTTCTGAGGAGGTCGAGGAGTACTGCGAAACAATCTGGGTTCCGATCGATGAAGTAATTACCATCGTCATCAGCAGAATTATAGGTTTGTGGAGGTTCCAATTCTTGTCGAACATTTTCCCGAAGAAGAAATTATGGCCGGCGTTGGCGAGGGTGGAGGTGGTGGTTTGGAATATTTTGCCACCAACGTTGAATTTTACTTGTATGTTATTGTGAATTGCCATTGTTGAAACAAGAAAAAAATTTGGGCAGACCCAGATGGGAATTTGAAAACAGGCTGGCATTAAATTTATATTTTAATTTGTCCTTTCGAATTCTTGTATCAAGCTTCAAAACTTTAGCTTCCCCATATGGGATTCTAAATTTTACTGCCTTTTTGAATTCCTGTTTCAAACACTTCATATGTGTTTCCTTACACAGTTTCCACCAAAAGCATTCACAATTATTGGGGGATCATTACCCCCATACTATACATTGACAAGCTAGGGCACAAATTGAACTTCTTCTTGATTTCAGTGAAATAAAATAAAAATAAAAGGGGAAATTAGAAAATACAATTCTGGGCTTGTTTGGTTTGTATTTGAGAAATATGTTTTAAGATAAAAAGTAAGAAAATTTGTTTGGTTTGATTTTTTTTGAAAATATGTTTTGAAAAATTATTTTGAGAGAGAGTTTTAGAAAAAGTGATTGATTTGATGTGTATGAGAGAGAGATTTGTTTAGAAAACTTGTAAACCAAACAAGTTTTGGAAAAAAATTTTTGGAAAAATTTGTTTGGTTTGATTACTTTTAAAAACTTATTTGTAGAGAATTTTTCCCAAATTTTTTTGAGAAACACAAACCAAACAAGTGTGTGTTTGGTTTTAATTTTTTAAATTTAGTTTTTTGAAAGTTGAGTTTTTTATTTTTCAATTTTATTTTTTTTTATTTTTAGTGAATATTTTTAAAATTTTAAGTAATTTTTTTTTTAACTTTTTTAGATGCACCTTACTTAGATGTATCTAAATAGTAAAATATTTGTGAAAAAATATTTTAAAAAATTAATAAATACATAGAAATACGAAAAATGTACTAAGTTTTGTATTTTTTTGTATTTTTCGTATTTAGTGAATTTTTTAAAGATTTTTTTCACAAATATTATACTTTTTAAGTGTATTTATGTTAAGTGTGTCTAAAAATTTGCTTAAAATATTAAAAAAATTCATTGAAAAAAAAAATACGAAAAATAAAAAAATAGAATTTTCTAAAAAGTGTTTTCTCAAAACCAAAACCAAAACCAAACAAGCTGATTAGCGATGCGGAGGAAAAACACAGTGTTTTTCGGAAATGGCCTAGAAATCAAGTTGCTCAAAATCAAGTTTTAAGCATATCAGGGGGAAGGTCTCAAAGAGAGGAGTCCAAACCCAGAAAAATGAGCCCAAACTGGGGTGAAGCTTACGTGCCCTCTGAAATTAGCGAGTGAGGACCACTCTTGGACACGCACCACACGTTCGTCTAGAGATTGAAGATGAGCAACTTCACCAAAGCCAAAGTGTTTAAATATTATTTGAGGAATAATAAATGCAAGGTGTGCCTTTGGCGGAGTGGATGAGGCATTGTAGTTTGTATTTGGTCAGGGTTCAAAACCCCTTAGTTGTGCCTTAAAAATTAATATTTTTGAGTGGAATATTACGTGGTGTCAAAATTTATATTTTTGAGTAGAGGATGATGTAGTGGTGGCGTAAGCGCTGACGCAGGTAGACGGTGGCTAACAGGTGAACAGAATATTCCTTTGGTATAAATGGAATATTTCCCGAGTCTCTAGAAATTGTTGAGAGTCCCAAATTTTTAGAAAATTATGGTGTTACCCAACTTTCAAGAAGTTTTCAGTGAGGGCCCTAGAAGTCCAGCGAAGGATGGTCCTAACTAAACGAATCATTCCAGACGCAACCGCGAGGTCAAAATTGTGAGATTCTGAAGGGTTTTTTTGGAGATTGCCGTTTTTTTAAGATTGCCAAAACATGGGAGTTTGTCATCTTTAATAGCCAGAGGAAAGTTATCGGATGTTGTGGAACGCTGCAAATTCATTGAAAATGTTAGAATAGGTAGATTCTGATTGAATTAGACAACTAGATGCAGATCGAGAGAAAGATCATTGGAGATCAGGCTTGATCAAGTGGCGGATCAAGAGAGATCATGATTGATCATAGGCGATTAGAGGATTGTAGATGATTATCTCAAGAGTTGATTGGAAGATCTGGTTCAATTAGAGAGGAAGTCCACTTCATTGACGGACATATGATTTGGCAACTAGTACATGCTCAAGGGAATGTTGTGACAGTTAGAGCTACTGTCAAACAGAATACGAGTAATACTGGTAGTATGTAGACGTGTAGAACAATAGTTGCAGAAGAGCATACTAAATGCAAGAGTAGTGTAATAGTACACTGGAGTGTCGTATAGAGCCGTGAGAAGAGTGTGCATCAACGAGTTGTTGAAAGTTCACTGGTAAAAACTCCGAGCAAAGAAGACATAGGAAGTTAACCAGGCCAAGCGCGTTGCTTGGAACACAAAGGGTGTATAACGCCCTGAAAATTCACACTAAAATACACAGTAATAACATGGTCACATAACCTAAAAGCCATCTTCCTCATTGAACTAAAAGTTAAGGAATTACAGTTTAATAATTACATTCCCACAATATCCGAGATTCGTGCTTTAGTTCAATGAACTAGATGACCTAACAAGACATAAGCTCCTTAGAAGTACAACAACAAAAGATACATTCAGTAGTCTAGTTACAAAAAAAATAAAAATCCCAATTCAAAACAACCAACACCCTCTCGACTTCTACCATCCCTAAAAGAGCTAGTGCTTGGGCCAATCCATCAGCGAGGCTATCCTTCATCAATTCCTGAAAAATAAATTAGGGTTGAGCTATGTGCCCAGTAGGTACACATTTAACCAAGTATTTAATCCTTTGAAAAAAGATTATGGCATCCATGTGGCATAACATTATAATGAAACCTATCTTCACAGGTAGTCTTTAACAAATCATAAGAACCATGATAATCTAACAAGGACAATAACAAATCATGTCTTCATGTATGACAAATAAACATCCACAACCATGGAAAAGCATGCCACACACTCATCTACAAGAATCCAATAGAGAACACTCACTGCTTTTATTTTTGAAAACCATCCCCCACATTTACTGGCTATTATACAGTAGGAAGTGGGCACCCAAGGAAAATCATCCGTTTTTTCACTTTCGCCAGCTATTATACGGGCGGACTGTGTGGACACCCCAAAACATTTTCCCCATATTTGTCTAGTGATAAGCCTAGACAAGGCATTTGGGCACCTTTTTAAACTCCCCGCACGGGTACCAACACCACACCACATTTACCCAAGACCAACTCACACTTGGACTCATGCACCATTAACAAATATATTACATTTTGATCCTACTAACAAACTTCAACATTGCCATAGATGAACACACATAAATTTCAAGGAATAATAATTTCCATCTTTTCATTGTTCACAACATGTCAAGAGCTAAGAGAAATTCCATCCCATTTAGGGATTTCTACTAAATTTGGGAATTTAGGGTTTTACCTAATTTGGGGGGTTTTTCTCCTTTACCACCTATCTAGGTTTTAACAACATTTACACTCATGTTTAAAAGAAGGGATTGAGAAATTTCTAACTAAATGTTAGGCAAAATGGTTTAAAGTGTGAAATAAAGGTTTAATCCAACAAAATCCTCAAATTAGTTCTCAAACCACACAATACCATGAAATCCCATCAACAATGAAGAAATTCAAGGGTAAAAGTATCCTTACCTCAAAATCAAGCACAAATCCAAGCTCCAACAAGAATCTTTCGCAAACCCACAATCCAATTGGTAGATAATGATAATCTTCAAGTGTTCTTCACTCCTAACAAGAGATTTAGGTTGGATCTCAAGGATATGAGAGGTATTTTATGGTGGAAATTTAGGGTTTCATAGAGAGAGAAAGAGGAGATGGAGGATAGAAAAAAAGAGATGAGAAAATGATCTAGAATCATTATATTTAAAAAGCTGATATCGCGACCCTCGCTCGAGCGTAACTTCCTACGCTCGAGCGACCATACATAATTGAGAGGCCTTACTACAACAAGTTGGGTCTTCGATGACGATTGTTTTTTGTCTCCAAAGAGCTAATTTTGTCACAATGGATATTTGTGAGGAAATATTTTCATCATCGGGTTCGTCATGGAATGTTTGTCACTAAAAAGCATCGTGACAAAAAATAATTTCGTCACCAGTGAAATTACTTCAATGACGAAACTTTTGGTCACCAATAAAACAACATTTTGTCACCAGAAATCTTCATTTTCGTCACCAAATAGTAATTCAGTACCACATTTATAACTTTAGTTGACGAATAAATTTGTCACTCATGTTGATCATTGATGAGGAAATAATTTTGTCACAGTAAGATGTAAAGTTGATGAAATTTTTCGTCTCCAAAAGTTAGACATGGGTGACGAAATATATTTCGTGGCAAAAATATGTATACGTGATGAATAAATTTGTCACTCATGTTGATCATTGATGAGCACGCCTGCAATACAGCAAGATTTTGAGAGCAACGATTCCACACTCGAGCGACAGTCTCCTTGCTCAAGCGACCTTGAAAACAAAATGTCACAGGGTGTTTAATTTTGCTTCAGTGTTGGCTGTGCAAGGTGATGAATGGCAATGAGCATCTGTGACGACCCCACCACGTATAATGATTAGCACATAATTAATTAAGGAGATTGAATATTAATTGCCAATTATTCTAATTTAATCTGGGATTTTTGAAATTTATGGAGACTAATTCATATATGATTCTATTGAGGATTTATTTTGGAATTAAGAGCCTAAATGGCTCAAGATAGTACAAATGGTGAATTGAATTATTTTAATTTCGAATATCGGACCATATCGGAGTTTAATTAAATATTCGATTTAGATTTATAAAATTGAGATTTGATTAATTGGGTCCAAATTGGAGTTAATTAAGTTATACGAATTAGGAATTAAGATTATTATGAATTAAATTTATTTATGAGGTGTTCAATTGAACAAGTAATTTATTGACACAGATTTTGAGTTTGATCAGAAATTAAAAGCCTTATTGATGTGAGAAACCAAAATTGAGGTTGGAAATAAGTTTAATTTGATGTTTGGAGCCTTTTGGAAGTTTGATTAAAATCTTATTCAGATTGATAAATTTAAATATAATTAATTGGGTTATAATGGAAATCAAATTAGACGAATTAAATTATGTGGGATTTGGGATTAGGTATGATTAACTTAATTATGTGTTAATCAAGATTTATTAAGATTAAGTATTGCTCAATTAAATTAAGCAAAAACATAAATTGAATTATGGAAGAATTTAGAATTGGGGGTGTATGTGGGTGTGTGTATTGAGCAAATTTGTGTATGTGTGTGCATGTGAGTGATGTGTTGGAATTCAAGGATGAGTGCACGTGTCCAATGTAAAGAATGGAGTGTGTGTGCATGAGGAGAGAGAGTAGGCAACTCCTTTTTCTATTAGTTGCTGGAAGCATTCTTGTGCTGGAGAGAGATTGAGAGCAAAAAGGAGTGTAGCTTCACATTTGTCTTGGGCAAACTCGTGAGAGAGAGAGAGAGAGAGAGAGAGAGAGAGAGAGAGAGAGAGAGAGAGAGTGCAAAGCTTGGAACTCATGTGCTGGAAATGGTGAAGAAAGGCTAAGGAAAGCTTAGAAAAAGTGAAGAATAAAAGGAGCTCAAGGAATTTCAACAATTAAAGCTTTTGGTAAGAAAGTTTAAGCTCAAATTCTTGTAGATTAATCATCTTGCAACTAAAATTAAGTAGTAATTGGGTTTAATTTCATAACATTAGAAGGAAATTAAGGAAAATTGGGTTAAGTTTGATAATTAAGAAATTGATAATGAAAGTTATTATTTGGGTTAGAGTTTCTTGTCATCCTTCATAAATTTGAAGTCTAACCTTACATGCATTGTGGATTTTCAAGATTTTAAAATTTTAATTCATATTTTAAAGATGATGAGTTTTGGATTGAGATTTGATATAACTTAAGAAGTCAAATTATGGTTTGAGCTTGATAATGTAAACTTGGTTAGATTTTGATAAATGTTTCGTTCGTGCAAATGATTTTCTAAGGAGTTTACAACTTTAATTTCATATTTTGAAAAGAAAATGGAAAAGAGTTTGAAGTCAATTTTATGTGATTAAAAAGAAATTGACAAGAAAATAAGGAATTGGAAGCTAATTATTTTGGGTTTGATTTTGAATACCTTGTATGAATTTGAGTCTTACTTTTACATGCATGTAATTTGGAAAAAGAAAAGAATAAATATGGAAATAATTGTAAGAACTCTTCAATTGAGCTTGGGTTTGGAAACCTTGATATATATGAGATGTATATTTACATGCACAATGAAGTTTTTAAGAATTGAGCCATGCAATTTCATATTTTGAAGAGAAGAAGGAAGAATTTTATAAAAAAATCAAGTTTATGGAAATTTGGGATTAATTCTAAAGTTAGACAAGGTTTTGATTTTTATTATGAAAGATAGGAATTGGTTTAACTTTGAATTTTAATCCATGCATGTAATCTAATTTAAAAGTTTTATTCAAAATTTAAATATGTTATGGAACATCTATGATTATGAATTAAGTTTTGGGGTTTGATAAGAAAAACATTCTATACCACGCACATGCAAAGAAATTAAGAGAGAGACTTCCATGGAAGTTTGAATTTTAGAACTTACACTTGCATGGGTTATACATTTACATAACAAAGTGAGGGTTTGATTTCTTCATGACAATTTGAGGTTGTTTTAAACTCATGCATTTTTGTTTGAAGCTAGAACTTGTGAATTCAAGTGTTTTTGAAGAATTTTTGGGAATGTATGGAATGAAGTTGTATTGATACAAATGTGAGCTGCAAATTTGTACAAAATTTTGGACAGTTTTTCACCTAGCGCCACACTTGCGGCTTGGAGCCCTGTATGTGTGGAAAACAGGGTAGTGTGAGCAAGCATTCTGCTTAAATTGCAGGTGCAGGAGGCACGCGCGGAGATGGTCCCGCATGTGCGGCAAGAATCCCAGCACGTGCGACTGCAAGGGGCAGTCCCAGTTTTGTTTTTTGCTCCGCTTTATCACCTTCCGGGCCCCCGTTTGCATGATTTAAACGTGTTTCTCATATGCATTACATTTCATGAATACCAAGAAAGTGTAGAACAAATGATAGAACCGAACGAGTAAACAGTGAATGAACACCGATTAAGTAAACAACGAATCGATTGAACGAGTGGACTGTGTATTGAGTTGTTGTTCTTGAACTTGTTTGTTTAGGTCGGATGCCGCACCGTTAGTGCATTGTAGCACATGTTTCGAGGAGCCCGTTATAAGTAACAATGTTGTAAAGCTATGTTCAATTATAATTATTTTATGAATGATTAACTGTACTGCTTTCTAAAATGATATTGTTTACTGAATGAATGTTTGTCCTATTTTATGAACTGTACTCCTGGCATCCATAGCGATCGATTCGCTATCGCTATCGCTATTATTCTTTATTCTTTATTCTTTTCTACTACTCTACTACTCTTTAGAGATCTCTGTCAATTCCAATCTTTGGAACTACTGTTACTGTATTGATGGCCATCAACTGACTGTTCAGTCAATTAAGACCTACTGCACTGTTCTGCGATTGGATGTACCACGTATGACTACTATGATTTCTAAATGATTGATATGACATGAAATATGAGACATTGATTGAATAACCGATCTACAAATACAATTGACTGTTTTAATTACTGAAAGGACATTCATTCTTAACCCCTTTACACATTTGTTATTCACTGGGCTTTAGTTCACAGTTTATTATATATATGTAGGTGGTCAGGCACCGGAGCAAAGTTAGCAGCGTCGACCTAAACCCGTTTTGTCAAGGCTTGTTGTTGGGTGCTCTCTTATGAAGTCAAGTGAATGTTGTATAAATCGTTTTGGCTTTAGGATTTAATTCCCTAACATCTGTTTTGTTTTTGTATATAAACATCTTATGGAGTTAAGTGTTTGTGCATATATCAGTACATGAAACTTGTGTTACTCATTTAAGTCCTCACAGCTCTTTGGACATTCTATTTTAATATTTACAGGCTTTCGCTGGCCCTTTTATTGTATAATTGTTATTACTGGGCCTTTGGTAATCACAGACATCTTGGTTTGATTGATGCTAAACCCTTAGGCGGGTTTGGGTCGTGGTGACATCGGCGAGGTGCAGGGCATCCAATTAGGGAGTGCCGGATATCTTGGTTACGCAAGTTCAAACATAGCATGTGAAAACATCTCAGACAAGGAAGCGTGGAAGAGATCTGTAAGAGATATGAGCAAAGGCTCTCTCTAAAAGAGAATCAATGTGTGGTGTGAGTTGAGTTAAGGATGTAAGATTCCATCCTCCTCTTGTATCTCTGTATTTTCCCTGGTGTATTATCTCTACCGGTAGGAGATACATGTGTCTTAGTGAGGAAATGCAAACTATGCTGGATTTTAGACGTGACATGATTGTCAGTAGTTTTTGTCGTGGCTTACCTCAAATGGGTTAAGGGAGCGATTTGTTCGATATCACCCCATGTAAGGGGTGATCTTCTTTCTCTTCTACTCATGTAAAACCAAGTTGGATTTTGGATGAAGAAGTTAAGAATGATGGCACCAAATTTAGCGAAGTACAACGCATGCGAGCAGTTGTTAGAGGCGCTTGATTTGGTACAACAAATCTAGAGTGATTTGCGGGATAGTGTCAGCCAGCCTTTTTCTTCTTTGGTGTATAAATAGAGAAGTTGAGGAATGAACTCAGTGTGAACGTTGAAACAGTTGAGAGAGTTCAGTGTGAGTGAGCTGAGTCTCCCTCTGTGTAAGAGAGGGAGATGTGTGACTATCATGAGAGAGTGAAACAGAGAGAGGCATCCTCTGTGTGAGAGGGATGCCTTGTGGGAGTAGAGTGAAGATGTGGATTCCCTCCTCCTCCATTGTAATCTCCAATATAATAAATCTCCGGTTATTTCCCGTGGACATAGGCATTAAGTCAAATCACGTTAAATATTGTGTCTCCTTTTGGGTGTGTGTGTTGTTTTTCTACTTCATATGATTTCTGGAACTTGGGTGGGATCCTAGATCCCCAACATAGACGTTGTCGAGGAGGCCGTAGAACAGGGTTTCTCTGTGAAAGAGATTTTCAGGGATGTTCGAGAAGTACTCCAAAACAATCTGGGTTCCGATCAATGAAATAATCACCATCATCATCAGCAACATAATTATAGATTTGGAGGTTCCAATTGTTGTCGAACAAGGCTGTGAAGAAGGAATTACAGCCACCGTTAGCGAGGGTGGTGGTTGTGGTCTTGAATGTTTTGCCACCGACGTTGAATTTTACTCTTTTTGTGAATTGTCATTGTTGAAACAAGAAAAAATTGGGTAGACCTAGATGGGAATGTGAATTGCCATTGTTGAAACAAGAAAAAAATTGGGTAGACCCATATGGGATTTGAAAATAGGCTAGGCATTGAGTTGATATATTTTGATTTGTCCTTTCGAATTCTTGTATCAAGCTTGAACACTTCATTTGATTAGGTTAGTTGGTTTCTCTCTGATCTGTTATTGGACTAGAGGGTAGTGTTGCGCTATTTTGGGCTAAAATTTGGGCTCATTTTGATAATCCAAACCGTTCAATGTGTAGAGCCTATCGAGTACATCATCCATTCAAAAAATTAAGATGATTGAATATTGATAGCTACTTGATCATATCACATTTCTATCACAATTTATTTTGAAAATTATGCCATTGACGAAAATGTGATCTAATAAAATGTCTATCGATATCCAATCAACGTAATTTTTTGCAAAGATGATATACTCGACGAGTTCTACAGATTGAATGGTTTGGATTATCAAGATAGACCTGAATCAGAACCCACAACAACCAAATAGTGTCCTCCTGTTCGATAGAGGAGCTAATTCCTTCTAAATTTTACTGTCTTTTTGAATTCCTGTTTCAAACACTTCATCTATGTTTCCTTATACGATACAAAACAATGTGACAACAATAGCATCTCAACTCCGAATCCTCCACTGAAGAGGGAGAGAGAGAGAGAGAGAGAGAGAGAGAGAGAGAGAGAGAGAGACAGAGAGCAATGGGTGCCTTTATCAATCTGGACGATTCTCCGATGTTCCAAAAGCAGTAATAGTTGTTGCTGGAAACTTTAGCGCTTGTGGATATTGGATTGCATTGGAGATCAAGGTTTAGGTGTTGTAAAGACAATTGTGGAAGATTGGAAGATCGGGTGGAAGGAAGGCATATCATTCTTGCTGGGTTGTACATCAAAGTCTCTCCTTACTGAACACGAGTCCTCAGATCCACTTCGCAGCAACGACTCTGTTGCATTCGATCAGAGGTGATCTTTCCATCATTCTTGCTGGGTTGTACATCTTCAGAGAGAGACAGAGCCACCCGAACTCAAGCCTCCCAGATTCATCTTCTTCTTCCTCAACGATCTGTGAGGCTGTGATCTGAGGGTTGCTTCCATTCACAGACTGACATTGCAGACCAAGAAGGCCTCTGGTTCGTTCTTGGGTTACTGTCACGACCCAAACCCGGCCCTATGGGTTTAGCATCAGAATCGTCCGATGTCCGAGATTAGGAGGCACGCTTAACAAGAATACAAGAAACAGAGTTCAGGGCCTGGCGGAAGCCAATACAGTAAATAAATAATGTCTAATGAGCTGTGACAGTCTGTATGCCAAAAAGATTTTTCATGCATATAAACATTCGGTACAGAACAGTTATGCACATCGTTTACATTCCTTCAGTACGGGGACTTAATCCCCACTCAACAGTACAGTAAACATTCAGGCTATACAATCCATTCAGTTATTACAAAGCAGTACGACCGTGCAAAAAGGGGAAATACTAAAACACCCCTAAGCCTTAGCATGATAGGCTCGGAACCACCCCTAAGCCTTAGCATGATAGGCTCGGAACCTCGCAGTGAGGCACATTGGTTGGCTTGACAAAACTGGAGTTTACTTCGACGCCTTTAGCTTTGATCCGGTGCCTGTCCACCTACATATATATATGAGCAGTGAGCTAAAGCCCAGTGAATAACATAAAGCGTAAAGAGGTTTAGAATGAATGTCTTTACAGTAATGAAAACAGTTCAATTCAATCAAGATATCGTTGCTCGATGCGATGAAGAATCATATGTGGTACATCCATTAGCATATCAGTAACAGTAGGTCTTAAAAGACCGAACAGTAATGATGGCCATCAGTCAGTAAACAGTAGTGGTTCCACAAGAGAACCGACAGAGATCTCTGTAATAGTAATAGTAAACAGTAGGTGCTAAGGATGCCACAGTACAGTTCAGAAATAAAGGACATACATTCATTCAATAACAATATCAGTTCAGTAAACAGTTTGGTTCAGTATTCAGAAGATAATCATTTTGAACATATCTTTACATAATTGTTACTCACAGAGTTCTGGGCTACAGTAGGCTAGAGCGTCTCCTCAAAATGCCAACCCTATACAGTTAACAGCTTGAACACACTCTAAGTTACACAATTGGGAAAGATAATAACTTAATCCCTAAATTTGCCTCAGTGTGTTTTACATCTATATCCTCTTTAAGATGCCTTAAATATGCCCTAGGAATGCCCAGGATGGAAATAGGATGCAAAGATGCACTTAGAAAACATTTTCAGAAATTTCAGTGAAAGCAGTCCCGCCTTGAGTTTCCCCGCTCGAGCGGACAAGCAAACAAAGGTACCCGCTCGAGCGTCAACTTCCCAGGCGCTCGGCGATGCACTCTGATGAAAAATACTGGGAGCTTGATTTTCCCGCTCGAGCGTTACTTCTCCCGCTCGAGCGGAAGGCAAAAATCTGGAAAAATCCAGGTTTGTGTTCTAAGTTCAAAACTCAAATTTGATGCTCCCAATTCGATCCTCTTGGGCCCATTTCCTAGAAAACTCTTTTAAACACATAGAATAACATGTTTTAAAACTCAATTTAAGAAATCAAAGCCCAAGGGTGTTTAATTCAAACCCAATTTCCAACCATTCTTCAAGAACAACATTCAAACATGTCATGCATGAGTTTTAAACCAAATTAAAGCTCCAAAGCTTGTTCAAATGAGCTCATTCCTTCAAGAGCATGGTGAAATCATGGACTTAAGCTTAAACATGAGCATGCATGTACAATTTGTCATGAACTCAACTCAAAATTCACCAATTCAAACATGCATGCATGACTTCTAGTATAATTCACCATGTATGAGCTACAACATGACTTAATTCTAAAATGAAGCATAAATCATGCAAGAATTAGCTTAAACTCACAATTAGAGAGTTGAATTCTCTTACCTAAGTCTTCAATTACAAGTGTAGAAGTTCAATTTGCCAACTTATGCTTCAATTTCCTCAAGATCATCAAATTATAGCCCAAATCCCTCTCAATTCTTCCCCTTCTCTCTCTAATGTCGGTTGAACACTCAAAATGGCTGAAGGGAATGTTTTGATTAGGTGTTTAAGGCTCAAGTAATAAGAATAAACTAAGGTCCACTCAATGGCAATTCCGTAAATAAGGCGACTCTATTGATTTGGCTTAATTTAATCTAGTTTAATCATTCCTAATCACATTTTAGATAAATATACCATTAAATCACATAAAATCTAAGGATCACAGAACACCAATCAATTTTAGATTTGGCCACCGACAAGGCCTTCAATTAGCAGTTTAAACATAAAACACGAACAGATAAATAATCAATCAAACAGATAGAATATGCAATACAATAGATATACTCAATCAATTCAGGTTCAATTTCATCGATCGATTCGAAGATTTTGTTCATCCGATTATCGTCATTATCGACTCGATTAACGATGTCGTGGTTATCGGTAGCGATGATGAGGGTTATTCTGATTCTTGAGTGCTAAGCCTAGGTGTTGCTGAAAATGGCCAAGTTGACTTACAAGGTGGAGAGTTTCTTGTACAACTAGAGGTCTTGCCCTCCACCTGTTTGACAAAATGCTTGAGTGAACTCTGCTACTGAGAAGCCATAAGATGATTAAGGAGAAAGAGAGAGAGAGAGATAGAGGGACAACGAGAGAGACAGAGAGGGCAGCAAGCTATCAATGAAGAAGGGCAAACTAGCTAAGAGCAAATTAGCGAAGAGTAAATCAAAATGTAAATCTGCTAAGTGCAAATCAACCAAGGTCTCCTTGCAGGAGTTTGATAATCAAGTGGATGCTCAACTATCTACCGATGAGATGCCTGCTGTAATCCCCCGCAGGTCTACAAGCATCCGAGGAGCCCCTAAATTTCTCATATCTGGAAATTTTGTGGGACAATGGCAAGGGCCCTCGAATGAAAACAAAAGGGGTTTAAGGGATGTGGAATCGGAGGATAGCTTAATCGAGTGTGATTGTGTCGACCTATGTTTGTGTGGAAATCTTGGTACACCACGGTTGCAATTGAATGTGGAAATGCAAGCCTCAGCTGAGCAATCATCAAAGCAGCATCAAACACCTAATGCATGGAACACACCAACTAGAGTGCTAACTGATCTTGAGCAATGGCCAAAATTGGCCATTGTTTCCCCACTGCCGGCAAATGAAATGATAATGACAAATAAACTTGGCTCACCCAGTGTTGATCAAAGGAGAGAAGTAATTGGCACCAAGCAACAAAAGAGTGTTGAAAATGTGCGAGCTTGTAGAAATGGGGATTTGTTTGAACTACATATAGAAGACACACAATCTGGCAAGGGTGAATGTCTTGATGGTGATACAACTGCTATATCAGGTAAGCCTCTACAAGCTTGGAGCTCTTTACTTAAAGAAGAGATTAACAAGGTGTCAAAAATGAAGTATAAAATAGGTGCCCATAAGATTGAGAACCTAGTAGATGGCATGTACAATGTCCCTATAGAGATCTCAAAAAAAGGCTTTTCTCATTGGGAAAATTCCTTGGTTGGATACTTCATTGATAAAAGATTCTCTTTCCATTATGTAAAAACTTGGGCGGAGAAACTTTGGGGAAATTTGCTTGAAGATGTTGTCTCCATTGATAATGGGTTTTTTTAAAGTAAAAAGTGAAGAGGCTATAGACAAAATTTTGGAAGATGGCCCCTATTACGTTGGGGCTAGATTAATTGTTGTTAAAAAATGGCAACCTGGACTAAAACTAACAAAGTGTGAATTTTCAAGTGTGCCGTTGTGGGTGAAGTTGTATAATGTTCCTTTGGAGCTTTGGACTGAAGAAGGCTTGGGTTACATTGTTAGCATCATGGGAACTCCTCTTTATTTGGATGAGCCTACGTTCAAGAGAAGCAGAGTTACGTTTGTTAGAATATGTATTGAAGTGCCAGCAAATAAAGAGATTCCTAAGTCTTTCAAAATAAATCTTGGTTTTGGTGACCCATATGAGATTCAAGTTGAGGTTCCATGGAAACCGCAAAGGTGTGATGTTTGTATGACTTTTGGTCATACCACTAATTTGTGCCCTCAGAAGCCAAAGACTTTGAACCCTCCATCTTCCAAACAAGAGTAGAGAGTCAAGGAGACTAACATACAATTTCCAATTAAGTGGGAAGTGGTGAAGAAAAAAAGAGAGAGATGATGAGCAAGGTTCAACAACAGTAATAAACAAAGAGGGAGAGACGCAACGTTTCACCCATCAACATCTAATGCTTTTGATGTCCTTCAATCATGTGATATGGGAGAGTTGGGGAATGGAGAATTAAATCAAGAGTTGTTGTGTCAAACGAAGAGCCTAAAAATTAGAGGGAGTCCATCTCCAAGTGATCCCATTAATGGAGAGACTACAAAGGAGGATAACAGAAGAAAACTCAAAGCAAAACTTCATTACTTGAAGAGTGCTAGAGGGAAATTTTGAATCCTTTGTTGTGTATGTTATGTTTGTCATCTATAGGCTTAGTTTGTTTCTTTTGAGGGAGTAGTTTGTTTTTGTTTATGTTTATTCTCCCTACAAAAGATGTGTATTGAACTCCATTGTATATCTTTCTTTTTTGGTTATAATATGACTTGCTTATCCAAAAAAAAAAAAAAAAAAAAAAATGTTTCTTTATACAGTTTCTCACCAAAAGCGTTCACAATTATTGGGGGGATCATCACCCCACCATATAGTATACCAATGAGAAGTTATGGCACAAATTAATGTACTAACTAACATGTGTCATAATTTTAAAAGTTTTGAGTATTTGTAATTTGTATAATAAGTGAGGTCAATACTAATAGCATAATACTAGTTTGTAACGCCCTCAAAATATAACATAAAACCCATAAATATAGACATGCTTTCATATACAAAAGATCAACATCCTTCTATTCATCAGAGTGTTTCATTACAAAAGTATTACATGTTAACAACAAAAGCAAATGCCCTACAGGCTTACAGCTTTCCAAGTTAACACTTGGTTACACACAAAAAGAGTACTAACTCTATACAAAAGAAACCCTTAGCTCGATGTACATGTAATACAAACAAAAGAAACAAAAGAGTCTTCAACTCTCATCCTCATCATCCAAGCTATGTCCTTGGAGGTGGCATGCTACCAGTACCTGAAAATGATGTCCCGTATAGGGTGAGCCAACGCCCAGTAGAGATATGCTAAACACAGTATGAACAATGACTAAGACATTAGCAATTGATAAATGTTCAATTCCCATAAATCAATTCATAACCCATTTCTTATCAACTTCACAATTTACATCAACGGCTCAGAACCTGGCCAACCACTTATATGAGACAATGACTCATATTAAACATTTTCCCTTTACAACAGATAAACATAATAGTTGTATCAACATCTCAACAGATAAGCATGCAAGCTGTATCCACTTTTCAACAGATAAGCGTATTAGTTATATCAACACTTCCAATGATAAACATATGAGTTGTATCAACACTTCCTTAGATAAGCATATCAGCTATATCAACACATTAACTGACAAGCATATAAGCTGTATCAGCGGAGTCCATCCCCTATCTCCTCCCCATCAATAACCGGTTTAGAGGTCCATCCCCTATCTTCCCCTAAACCGTGGAGTACATCCCCTATCTCCTCCCACACAACACAACACATTTATATATACACAAAGGTCATATACATACTCAATCAACACATAACGCTAATGCATTCTTTCATCCGTCATACCCTATGACTTATCTTACTTGATTAGTTTCAATTTGCCTAATCATCATGCATTATCTACAACAATCAAAACTACCCTCCACCGGTAGCCCAAGCAAATATTTCTAAACAGAAAATAAAAGCTCCAACAGATAAAATAACAATGTTTTCCCAAAAATGAGGGATTAATAAATCCAACTCCACCATTTCACAATACAATGAATCAATTTCATTAATCCCAATTCGATTTCATAAAATCCATAACTTTCCAAATTAATTATACCAATTAATTTATATACAAATTAGGGTTTTCTTCCCCAACCCTCAATATTAACCCGTAGGTTCAAATATCAACAACCAACTGTAACACGTCCGCGGGGGACCTCGTTACAGTTCGGACTCAATTTTGCGTCGGTTCTAAATCTGAACCAAAGAGTCCAAATCCGGCAAATCGTTTTGAAGAAAAAACAGATTTTGAAAAAGTAGTGCCAAACATGGACTGCTTTGCCAGATTACAGAGTCGCCACCTAAATATTTTAAAATGGGAAATTTAGGAAACCCTGACTCGGTCTTAGCCACGTGTCCGCTATAACCAAAGTGGTCTTGGCTCGGGAACTTGGGTACGATCGGAAGGTCACTATGAGCACCTTCGCCCTTGCTCAAGACCGGCCTCTACTAACCGTGATATCCAATTTTGAAAACATTACATGCTCTTATTCCAATTATTAGCCTAGAATTACTATGTTATGCGCACAGCAAACAAGTATAGACTAGATTGCCTAATTTGGAAATAAACATTGCATATCCGTTTTGTCTCGAAAAACGTGTTGTTTTCTTTTGCTACTCACAAGCAGGCTAAATACGGATTTCAATGAGTTGTTCCAACTCACGCAATCCAACCTCCACCCACAGGCATTCAAACAGTTTATCATGTAAGCACTTAGCCGCATGGCAAGCATACTTTCATGTTAACATTCACATGCATGCGACATGCTAAAGCATAAAACTTACATCGTACTCCGTGCCAAAACAAGAAACCAGTTAGCAAAACATGCATGACCTAGTTTATGTTAAGTGACTAATGCATCGCATACGGAATGTAATCTAGACAGGCTCGGCTATCCTAAGCATGGCACATGAAATGCAACAACTATCACGTATTCAATTTGGAATTGAAAGTACGATGCAGTTTGCATGATGTGCCGAGCCCGATGCATGTAAACAAATGCATGAATGCACGCATGCATTGCATAAGGTATGCTAATTTAGATGTGCCCTAATCTACCATCATAAGCAGGTAAATAAAAGGGTAGAAAGAAATGGGGGTTGGAAGACATACATCCACTCACACACACTTATTACAATTTTGCCCTCGCTCGGAGGGACCGAAAGAATATACAAAACCGAATAACTAATTAACTACGCAAGCCAATTAATTATTACAAACCAACTAAATTAATTAATCAAAATAATTAATCTAATTACACAGTAAACCGCCTCGGGATGAGGGCCAAATGCAGCACACGCTCGGGACTGGCTCGCACGGATTGCCTCTGTTTCTTCTGCTCTCCTCCTCAGAAAATTGCCAAAATCCCAGAAATGCCTCTCAGGGCACTGGGGAGTACCACCGGCTAGGGTAGAGCACCACCGGCTGAAGAAGGAGGCCACTGGCACTAGATGAAATTATCGGCTGGAAATTGACTGCCGGTCGGCACTAAATAGTGCCGGCCGGCACTTGACACCTGCAGAACCTGCAATCCACAAAGACAAGAGGACAAAGATGCATGGCAATGTGATTCAAGGTATTTATGCACTATACACACCCCTTATCATGTTATTGACTCAAAGGGGCATGTGCCTCGATTCCCGGACCACCAATCGCGCATTTCCATGCGTGATGGCCCTAAGAACCAAGAATGCAACTTTGATTTCAAATGTATGCAAACCAAACAAACCAAAGTCCCAATCCCTATCACCAACTCAAGGGACAAGGAATGCATGTTGATACAATGCAACCTAGTCATGTTATCTAGCATGCAACATGGACTATGCAATATACCTATGCAAGCATACAAGACAAGCATGCAAACCAATGAAGGGATGGTCTTATACATGACTTAGGCAACTCAAGTAGGCCTAAAATCAGTGGCCAAAATGCCTAGACATGAGGACTAAATAAACACACACACATGCAAGTGTTATGATCCAAACTTAAGCATGAACATGGCAACTCTCAAGCACACTTAAAGAGACCAAACATAGACAATGAGCATGCATTGTAAAGCTCTGAAATACATGCAAAGCGTGGTGCCAAACCAAGTCGAAGATAGACCAAACAAAGCATGCAAATGGTCTAAGGCTTAAAGCTAGTCAAAGAGGCTTTGAACCAAACTTATGCAAGGCGATTATGGCATGCACTAATCAACTAAAAACAAGTTTTTAGTATGTCAAAACAAAGCCAAAAGGCTACTTAGATGGCATCTAAGAGGCTTGAAATCAAATGCACGCGAAATGGCCAAAACATGGGGGCATTCAAGACATGCTTTCAAAGCATTAAAGAGGCGACTAAGGTAAGCATACAAGCACACCAAAGGGACTGAAATAGCATGCTAGGTGGTTCCAAACCATCAAAAATGAAGCAAGCATGGCATGCTACACATCCATGCTCTTGAGGCCAACAAGCCAAATGTAAAGAGGCTACAATATACATGCTAAGATTGACCAAAACAACTTAGGACAGACCTAAAACATGGCAAAATAAGCATACGAGCTTCATGGATCTAGGCCTAAAACATGCTAGAAAGAAGGCATACAAACCTAGAGCAAGTTAAGGCAATATTAAGGCATTACAAAGCAACTATGCAAAGGATGCAAGGAGTGCTAAAACCAACTTAAAACAGAGTTTAATCATGGCATAATATGCATGAAAAACAGACAAAACATGCTCAACACACAACCAAACACGGTGCTCCTTTGGAGGCCAAAATTTGCCCTTTTCAAGGACATCAAGGAGAGGGGGTGGCCCTCTCCTTTTGGAGACTTTATGGCACCATCTCCACCACTGAAATCCCTCAAGATTTCAGTGGTGGAGAGGCCCAAGCACCAAAGTCTCGGAGCTCTCACAAAATGGCACAAAATGAGGCCTTTTCAAGGCCTAAGGGTGGCCAAACCTACCCAAACCACCAAGCACTCTTAATAAACAATAAAGAGGCTTAAAAAACAGAACTTTTATGTGTTATGGACTAAGCACAAAAACTATTTTAAACTAGGCAAAAATGGAATGCAAAAATGGGGTAAATAAAGTAAGTTTCTTACCCTTGATGATCCTCTTTACAAATGTTGAAGTTGTTGGTTCCTTGAGCTTCAAACCAGTCAAGAACACCAAGAACAAGCCCTTAGCACCTCAGTAACCAAGAGAAGGTGAAACACTAGGTGTTGATGTGCAATAGTATGACACAAAACACCTAGACTAACAAGAGAGGGATAGAGATAGAATAGATATAGGATTTCTAACCTAAACCAGAGCTTCTCCCCTGTCTAAAAATGGCTAAGTCTCTCAAGAACTTCAACCCTTGAGCCAAGAGAAGAGGCTTCTCTTGTATAGGCACAAAACTTACAAGTTAAGCAAGCCTAAAGGCTCATCCCTCCATACACGTGTATGGAGGGGAAACAAGCACCAGAAAGCTGTCTGAAAATATCTCCAAAACAACAAAAGTGGTGGCGAGGCAAAATGGTCATTTTGCCAAAAAGAGTGCCGACCGGCACAAAATAGTGCCGACCGGCACAATATAGTGCCGGTGACAACACCAACCAGCCGGTGGCCTCTAGCCAGTGCCGGTGGTGTGTGGGGATGCCTCACAAAGCATTCCCTGCCCTTCCAAGGCAAAACACAAGTGTTTGGTGCAAAACCAAACACCAAGCAGTCAAGTTTGGAGGTCCTGAGGCAAGGCGCGTAGCCGAGAACTCCGGGAACTCCAAACGAACACAAACAAGGATGACCACCGAGTGTTCCAACGGTGACGTCCAAGTCTTGAGGACGGTCAAAAATGGGGTGTCTACAGTTGCCCCTCTTTGACAGAACTAGGAAGTCATAACAATGACGGGAGTGAATGTCAAAGCCTAGAGACGACTCATTTTTGACAAGGCCGAAGACTTAGACAAACATGCAAGACAAGTAAGATATGCGCCCGAAGGCAGGGGCAAAATGCAAGACGATGCCAGAAGCCGAGCATAACTTATGATCATGTAAAGAAAGCTGTACTGAAGCACGCATGCAACAGTTATAAGCTAGCATATGCCAATCTACACTACAATGCAGAAAGGATGTAAGAGAATTATGCAATTCTCAGTACGTCTCACTCGGAGGATACAATACCTGTGCGGCTCGTCCGGTTGCGCCGGCCTCAAATGAGCCGTACATACAATATCGTGCCTGCAAAGAAAGCAAACTTAACAGGTACAATGTTGTTAGCCATATGCATGGCAATGCAATGATGAATGCAAAATGATGTGCATTATATACGAAATGATGTATGAATAATGCAAATGATAATGCAATGCAATTGAAACAATGCAAACTACATGCAGAGCAATTGAATCACGATTCAAACCGGAGCGGTTCGAAACCACACAAATGTCAAGTAGATTGATGGAAGTAGCAAGTCCGTCTACCATAGAACGATGTCTGAACTATGAGTGATGCAGACGGACACAATAACAAGTATTGGGTGGAATGACATAGGTGGGGTGACGACCCGCTGGGGAGGGAATAATGATCCTAATGCTGGATGCAATAATTACACTACAATGCAATATGCGATTATGGCGCGCGGGCCAAACCGTATTTCGCTTAGAAAAGGCATGCACACGTATAAGCCATGTCTAACACAGAAAAGGTGCCGCAACCTCAAACCAAGTTCATCAAGGAATAGGCGCGATGCACATGAACCATGCTTTGACGTGAAAAGTAAGGGCACATACCAGGCCAAGCTCAACAAGGAAAGGCGCAAGCCATAGATGGAAGATGATGCAGTGGATGCATGCAACTACAATGCAATAGAAATGGATATTTACAGAAAATGCATGACATATGCACTATACTACGATGATGATGCATGACATATGCATGTTCTTTTGTTGTTTTTGGTTTTTGAAATGCATGACATATACAATATTTACAATGATGCATGACAATGCAGTATGATGCAATGGCTGTGATTGCGATTTTCCCTATTCTCCCAACAGGGCGATATACTAGGTTGGTTCGGTATCCAGAATTGAGGCGTAAACATGCCGCCTCAACCTATGGGGCTTCCATACAGATTTCAAGCCGAGGGTACACCCCCTGGGTATTTAAACCAGACTTTAGTCTCGGAAATCTCGAACCTTTGCGTTCTAGGCATAAGCCGTTCAAACTCTAGTTTTCACCGTCCCCATTGGTCTTCTAGGAACTCACCGCAAGCACGGACAGGTGGCTTTACCAGACCACCGAAAGTCGTTCGGGCACGACAAACACCGAAGGAGTTGCACCTTCAGAGGATTTAAGGTCTCCTAGACCGGGATGCAATACATGACAATGCATGTTGTTTCCAAAATATGCGCCAAGGCGCGATTTTTGAATGCATGACAATGCATGAACTTGAAATGTGCGGCAACACGCGGCTTTACGAATGCATGATAATGCTTGAATTTGAAATGCGCGGCAACGCGCGGCTTTACGAATGCATGATAATGCTTGAATTTGAAATGCGCGGCAACGCGCGGCTTTACGAATGCATGACAATGCTTGTGCCAAAGGTTTTTGCACCTTCGAAGGATTTAAGGTCTCCTAGACCGCGCGTGTTTAAGGTCCCGCCAGACCCGGGGGGCAATGATGAGGTGCGCGAAACAACGCGATGGAATGCATGCAAAATGCAATGAGGTGCACACCTTAATGCACCGAAGGTCTTGCACCTCCCGAGGATTTAAGCTCTCCTAGACCGCGCGTGTTTAAGGTCTCGCCAGACCCGGGGGGCAACTACACAACACTTAAGTGAATGCGATGCAAATGAGACACGCATGCGGATGCAAATGGGGCAAATGAGACGTGCGTGTCTCAAAAGATGGAAAATGGAGTGCAATGAGGTACGCGTGCCTCAAAGGATGGAAAATGAAGTGCAATGAGGTATGCGTGCCTCAAAGGATGGAAAATGAAGTGCAATGGGGGTGCGTCAAACGGCGCGATGCGCAAAATAGTGCGATGCGTTAGACAACGGGAGTGCACAAAACAGTGCGATACGAATGCATGCCAAATGCGATGAGGTGCACACCTTAATGCACCGAAGGTCTTGCACCTCCCAAGGATTTAAGGTCTCCTAGACCGTACGTGTTTAAGGTCTCGCCAGACCCGGGGAAAACAACGAGGCGCGCAGGTCAGCGCAAAGAAGCACAAAATGAGATACAAGACGAGGCATGCATATCTCATAGAATGCAAAACAAAATGCAGGATGAAGCACGCGAGGTAGTACACCTCACGTGGATCAAAATGAAATGCAAAATGAAGCACGTGAGGTAGTACACCTCACGTGGATCAAAATGAAATGCAAATGGAGCACGTGAGGTAGTACACCTCACGTGGATCAAAATGAAATGCAAAATGGGGCACGTGAGGTAGTACACCTCACGTGGATCAAAATGAAATACAAAATGAAGCACGTGTACCTCATTGGATGAAAAAAGGAATGCAAAACGAGGCACACGTACCTCGATATGCAAAATGAGGCACGCATACCTCATTTGATGGAAAATGGAATGCAAAACGAGGCACACATACCTCGAGATGCAATGAAATGCAAAATGAGAGTATGACACGCATGCCACACGACGATGCAAAACGGTGCAAGGCGCAAGGGACGTGCAAGATGGCGCGATACGATGCGCCGGACAATGTGATGGATGCGCGCGACGCACACGGGGCAACTTTTGAATCTTGTAAAAGACCAAAGGATACAAAAGGATACGATCTTTGCTTGAATCTGAGTGCCACGCACAGTAGACACGGTCCGAAGTCAAAACGGAGGCCAGTTGAGCATCGGGGGTGCATTTTCTTGCACTTTCTTGAGCTATGAAGACCAAAAACTACTCATTTGACAAAACAAGGCCTTGGAAACACCATCGGCTGGGTGGGGAGGTCACCGGCTGGCCACCGGCTGCTGGAGAACTCCACCGGCACAATAATGTGCCGACCGGATATTCCACAGAATATTGATGTATCTAATACTTTTGCAGGCTTCTTTCGAGTACACCCGGCAGTCATTGGAGCTGAATGCCTCCATGGCGGGGATGTTGCAGCGGACCTTTGAGTTCCTAGCCTTCTACGGTCTTCCGGTATGTTTTCTCTGACATAGTTCCAAACTACATACAAACTGCTCCGCATAATCTGATGCACGACACAACATCTGATAAACTGTTCACGGCATTCGGCACACTGTATTCATACACTGCACTGATAAACTGCTCACGGCATTCAAACACTGTATTCATACACTGCATTCTGTACTGATAAACTGCTTCATGTATACTGATGCATTTGCCTTTTGTACTTTTCAGCCTCCCTTCCCGATTCCTCCTATGGGTGGCGGCGCTCCATCTAGACCTCCCATTTCTACTCGGGATGGCAGGATATTCCCCCGCACCAGAGGGGGGCGTGGCCATGTGGGGAGCAGCTCGCAGGCTCCAGTTGCAGGGGATGGCGAGTCGGAGGCCGGGGGTAGCTCGGGCTCGGGCTCCGACAAATTGACACGACGATGCTCCTTGCTTCGCCAGAAGAGGGCGAGGATGGATCCCTCGGCGCGAGGCCATTGATGATGATTACAGACTTCTGCTGTTTTTCTTTCATTTTCTTTTCTTGTACTTTTCTCTTTTTGGTGGATAGAGTACTATGTACTGCCGTAGACAGATTTTGCTTTCCTTAAAAGTTATGTACTTGAAAAGATTATGCAATGGAACAAACTTTTTATCTGAAAAAGAATGTTATATCTATGCATATCTGCATCTTTGCACCGCATGGCGTCATATTACACCTCAAATGTAAATGATATTGATCTGTTGTTTGAAAACTGAGCACTCGCACTGTAATAATCAGATAACCAACCAATTAACAGTAAAACAGCTCATACAAATCCCTACTCAATCCGAATACACAGCCCATACTCTGCTGGGGACTAATCTGCTGGGGATTGATCTGCATATAGCCCATAACACAGCATTTGGTTCATTCTGCACACAGCAAACCCTGAACAAATAGCCCTAATCTGACAAGACGGATCACAAAGCTGACACAGTTGCAGTTGAAACACACTCGGATGTCCCAAATTTTCCCTTTCCTTCTCTTGCTTTGCACGGTTGTAGAGAATGGCACAGCATTTTGAGCACAAGCGATTACCTTTTGGAAGATGATGGGTTTTCAACCAGGGTGTTGAGCCTACCACAGGACACGACGAGACAGACTCAAACAAAGAAACAAAAGGCACACGACCTAACACAACGAGACACACTTGGAAAAGACTCACAGCCAAAATTGAGAGCGACAAATCAAAAGGACACGACGCACAGACATGTTTACAAAAAGACCTCAAATCTCGGGGAGCCAATTCCTTCGGGTATTATTTCCCACCCTTTCTGATTTGTGATACTCACATCACTCGACCCTCAGGCTCGGTTTTTTCTCTCAAAACTCTTTTCTCACTTTTCTCTCAACTTACTCCTCTCTATTCTTTATTCTCTCATTTTTCATCCCTCCCCGGGGTGATTGACGGATGAATAGGAAGTCGCGGGTTCACGCCCGATACAGCTAGCTCACGGCTATTTCTCCCAGTGGATGAAGTGCCTTTCTGGCAAGTATATTAACGGGGGAAGACAGAGGACCTGACTCAATCGTGCCCCTAGTTCGTCATTTTGACCATTTTTTTGTTGTTGTTTGTTTTTTTTTTTTAAAAATAGTTTTGATCAAAGATGAGAGTTGGATGAGCACACTTATTCAATTTTTGATTTGAAATCATGCAAGTCAGGCTGTGAGCACTGAAAATTCTCCTTTTTGGGTCCAAACATGGTCCAATTTTGAAAATGAAACAGTTTTCGAGAAAATAAGTCAACCTCAGTGAAAATTTTCAAAAACTATTTTTTGCAAACAGTCAACGCTCAACGAGCGCGGAACTTACCCTCGAGATATGCAACCTCGGATCGGAGGCAATGGAAAATTGCCCCTGGCTTAAAGGGGGATAAGGCAACGGAAAGTTGCCCCTGGTTTGGACGGTAACTCAAGGCAACTTATGACAATGGATGGCAACGGAAAGTTGCCCCTTGTTTGGATGATGCTGCGGCATGTTTGTGAGCCAGTCCTTGTTGATGACGATCGGACCCTCGGACGCGGAGGAGGCGAAGACGGTTTGAATCAATATATGGACACAGTCACCTGGAAGGTGTTAGTGGTTTGGCTTCAAGATGAAGTTGGTCACGTAGTTCCGGGTTGCTGCAATCGAGACATTGGATTCAGAGGAGGCACAATTGATCAAAACCATGACATGGACTGAGACGCTATGGAAGCGTTGGGGGCTGGACTTCAGGATGAAGTTGCCTACGTATCCCAAACATGGGAATCAAGCCTTACGTAGTTCCGGGTTACTGCAATCGAGACATTGGATTCAGAGGAGGCACAATTGATCAAAACCATGACATGGACTGAGACGCTATGGAAGCGTTGGGGGCTGGACTTCAGGATGAAGTTGCCTACGTATCCCAAACATGGGAATCAAGCCTTACGTAGTTCCGGTTAAGGTACACTCGGGTATTTTAACCTTCACCTTTTAGGCTCTAACTTTTGCCAAGGCGCCTGTTGCAGGTTTTCTACCTTGCGAGCTATGTTTTTCTTTTTTCATTCTTTTTCTTTTCTTTTGCATTTCTTTTGCTATATATTTTTTTCTTTTCTTTTCTTTTTGTTTCTTTTGTATTTTTCTTTTTTCTTTTCTTTGCTCTAACTTTTGCCTGGGCCGCCCTTCCGGGTTTTCGGTCCAGCGAGCCTCTCAAAGGGGTAAAAGTGTAGCAAGCCCATGCCAAATGGTTTTGAGATTGAAGCCCCCTCCACATCCAGGAGAACGAGTGTTGTGTTGATTTGCAGGGAAGTCCATCACGGTTGCTTCTCGAGCTTTGCTTGGTGGGATCTGATTTTCCTGATCGGACTTTGATGCCCCTTGCTCGAGGGCTGCTTCGAATTGGGCCACACAGGCCTTACACGGCAATTAACTGTTTTGAACAGATTCCAGGTTTGAAATAGATAGGTTGAATCTCGAGGCTGAGAGCGATCCTGGGCTGGACAATCTCAAGAGCGGTTCCACACCGGTCTTCGCAAGACTGCGCAAAATGTTTTGTTTTTGAAAGTTTTTAAGAAGGCGAATCGCTCGTCAAGACAAGCAGTGGAACCGATGCGATCAAACCAGGATCCTTCTCAGTACTCACGCCGACAAGCATGATTTCATTCATTAAAAGCTCAGCAGGCCTCTCTTTCTCTCAAAATGATCAAAATTTTACAAAAACCCGAGGAATTCCTTCCTCTTTGTTTTTATCACCGCAGTGTTCGAAAAGGGTTTTATGAAAAGCTTAGGTCATTGTGACGATGTTTAGGGCACAAGAGAGTAGGCGAAATGCACTGTCATTCCATTCACATCTTCTGACACGGCTAACTCAAATAGCAACAAATGCGGAACGTGATAGCCACGGCTGTTTCATTCAGATTTGTTGGCATAACTGGCTCCTCGGTGGAAACAAACTCAAAAAGCAAAAACAACTATTTGGAAGACAAAACGGTGTTTGAGGCAACAACCCCGAAATCACCTGGTATACTATACAAAAGGGACTGACTTGTTACAGCAAGACAGACTCTATAAGCAAAAGACTGACTCAGTATAGAGAGACAGACTCAAAAACGAAACAAAAGACTAACTCGATACCCAAGTCAGGATTTACAAAACTAGCATTGGCAGGTGCTCAAAAATGCGTGCCAAACGCCACATCCAAAAAAATGTACCAGACACTGCCCGCAGGCGGTTTATCTTCTGATTACATACTTGCAGTATCTGTATCCTCAAAATCCAACAACTGAGTGGTGACGGACTTTGCTGAGGTGGGGGGGAGGATAACTTCGTTATCAATCAAATCTTGCACCTCGTGCCGAAGGCTGAAACAATTGTCAGTGGCATGGCCGGTCTGCTGATGGTACACACAGTACAGGGAAGCATCATGCGTGGTGGGGAGATTCTTTGGGAGAGGCCGAGGCTCCAGGGGTTTAAGGTGTCCCCTCTCGGCAAGGATTTGAAGTGCCTTGGACAATGGCATGTAGAGAGCATGGAAGACCCTGCGCCCCCGGGGCAGGTACTTTGGAGTCTGAGCACTCTTGCTAGGTGCACTAGCGAATGGATCGGCGGGTGTGGCCTTGGGTTTCTGATCCTTTTCGGATGCAAGGCCGGGAGCGGGAAGAACTGTCCTGGCATGACAGGGCCTATCCCGATTCTCTAATTGACTGGAGCTGCCCTCAGGCAGAGTAGGGAAAGCATCCTCCACAGCTTTTGTCGTGACTGCGGATATCTGTTGCTTGTTCATTCCTCCGGGTTTCAAAGCCTCTACTGCCCACAACAGTTGTTCGATAGGGTCGGCATCTGCCTTCATCTTGCCTTTGTCTCTGGCCTCGGCCTGATCTAGAGTTTGGTTTGATGCGTCGTTGCCATAGCTGGAGGCCATCTCCGGTTGGCTGAAGTTCGATTACAATTCGTCCCAGTAGTGGGGGCTCCTGGGGTATAAAGCCTCCGGCATATGGTGCAGCTGGCGGCGAAACAGACATCCCATAGGCGAGATCCGCCACGGACCTTTGAAGATCACCTATCATTCCCATTATTTCAAATGTAGTAGGCTCGCAAGCCTGATATAGTTGAGGAGTCCAGATTGGATGTGCGGCAGGCGACCTGGGTGGATGCGGCATGTCAACAGCAGTATCATCCTGTGGGGTAATTCCTTGACTCAGCGCGGCCGTCATGACCACAATCTCTTCTGAATTCTGCGTCATACTGAGACACCAGTTATCCTGGATCAACCCTTTGAATCTCTGAACTGAAACGGAAAACAAGCAGTTTTTTTCAGCCCCAAACAGATCAAACACGGGTGTAATCGAACAACTGCACTCTACTACTGAACACTGTTCCCCGAAGTCATCATCCCCAAATCAAATCGATACGCAGATATAATCGACTCACAACAACATCGACATCGTGCCCTCGGGCTCGATACCAAATCTTGCGAACTGATATATGCGTTCCCTGTGGAGATACACTCTAAAAGCACATAGCAGATAAATGAGAGCCAATACACCCCTATGTTGGGGTAGGGTTTCCTTGTCCTATTTTGTCAGGAGCTAGGGTTTCACTATGCATGCAGCGGTTTCAAACAACCTATATCGGGTAAGCAACCTGTCCTAATTTGGAATGGTCACTATGGATTTCGATATGCACTAGGTCGAATGGTCAAAAAGGGTGCCCCGGTAAAGCCGGGGTTTGTGCTCCCATGCTGTCAGAGCCCACAACCGGTCAGCCTTATGGACATGCCTTGACAAGACAAGCCTCCGGCAAACCGTTCAGGAATGGCAGATGGCAAACACTGTGTTCCTAGGCGCACCAATGCACATGCAATGCAAAGAAACACATAAACGTAGTCAAAACAGGATATCACGAGTTCGAGTCAAGCTCTCTAAAGTCCCAAAGTCGCGAAATCAGAACACGTCATGGGGACCTCGTTCTATTCGGACTCAATTTTGCGTTGGTTCTAAATCTGAACCAAAGAGTCCAAATCCGGCAAATCGTTTTGAAGAAAAAACAGATTTTGAAAAAGTAGTGCCAAACATGGACTGCTTTGCCAGATTACAGAGTCGCCACCTAAATATTTTAAAATGGGAAATTTAGGAAACCCTGACTCGGTGCCGAAGGCCACGTGTCCGTCATAACCAAAGTGGTCTTGGCTCGGGAGCTTGGGTACGATCGGGGAAGGTCAGCTATGAGCACCCCCTTTCGCCCGGTCCGAAGACCGGCCTCTACTAACCGTGATATCCGATTTTGAAAACATTACATGCTCTTATTCCAATTATTAGCCTAGAATTACTATGTTATGCGCACAGCAAACAAGTATAGACTAGATTGCCTAATTTGGAAATAAACATTGCATATCCGTTTTGTCTCGAAAAACGTGTTGTTTTCTTTTGCTACTCACAAGCAGGCTAAAATACGGATTTCAATGAGTTGTTCCAACTCACGCAATCCAACCTCCACCCACAGGCATTCAAACAGTTTATCATGTAAGCACTTAGCCGCATGGCAAGCATACTGTCATGTTAACATTCACACGCATGCGACATGCTAAAGCATAAAACTTACATCGTACTCCGTGCCAAAACAAGAAACCAGTTAGCAAAACATGCATGACCTAGTTTATGTTAAGTGACTAATGCATCGCATACGGAATGTAATCTAGACAGGCTCGGCTATCCTAAGCATGGCACATGAAATGCAACAACTATCACGTATTCAATTTGGAATTGAAAGTACGATGCAGTTTGCATGATGTGCCGAGCCCGATGCATGTAAACAAATGCATGAATGCACGCATGCATTGCATAAGGTATGCTAATTTAGATGTGCCCTAATCTACCATCATAAGCAGGTAAATAAAAGGGTAGAAAGAAATGGGGGTTGGAAGACATACATCCACTCATACACACTTATTACAATTTTTCCCTCGCTCGGAGGGACCGAAAGAATATACAAAACCGAATAACTAATTAACTACGCAAGCTAATTAATTATTACAAACCAACTAAATTAATTAATCAAAATAATTAATCTAATTACACAGTAAACCGCCTCGGGATGAGGGCCAAATGCAGCACACGCTCGGGACTGGCTCGGAATCGCACTGCCATGCACGGATTGCCTCTGTTTCTTCTGCTCTCCTCCTCAGAAAATTGTCAAAATCCCAGAAGTGCCTCTCAGGGCACTGGGGAGTACCACCGGCTGGGGTAGAGCACCACCGGCTGAAGAAGGAGGCCACCGGCACTAGATGAAATTATCGGCTGGAAATTGACTGCTGGTCGGCACTAAATAGTGCCGGCCGGCACTTGACACCTGCAGAACCTGCAACCCACAGCAGCAGAGGACAACATCATGCATGGCAATGTGATTCAAGGTATTTATGCACTATACACACCCCTTATCATGTTATTGACTCAAAGGGGCATGTGCCTCGATTCCCGGACCACTAATCGCGCATTTCCATGCGTGATGGCCCTAAGAACCAAGAATGCAACTTTGATTTCAAATGTATGCAAACCAAACAAACCAAAGTCCCAATCCCTATCACCAACTCAAGGGACAAGGAATGCATGTTGATACAATGCAACCTAGTCATGTTATCTAGCATGCAACATGGACTATGCAATATACCTATGCAAGCATACAAGACAAGCATGCAAACCAATGAAGGGATGGTCTTATACATGACTTAGGCAACTCAAGTAGGCCTAAAATCAGTGGCCAAAATGCCTAGACATGAGGACTAAATAAACACACACACATGCAAGTGTTATGATCCAAACTTAAGCATGAACATGGCAACTCTCAAGCACACTTAAAGAGACCAAACATAGACAATGAGCATGCATTGTAAAGCTCTGAAATACATGCAAAGCATGGTGCCAAACCAAGTCGAAGATAGACCAAACAAAGCATGCAAATGGTCTAAGGCTTAAAGCTAGTCAAAGAGGCTTTGAACCAAACTTATGCAAGGCGATTATGGCATGCACTAATCAACTAAAAACAGGTTTTTAGTATGTCAAAACAAAGCCAAAACGCTACTTAGATGGCATCTACGAGGCTTGAAATCAAAGGCATGCGAAATGGCCAAAACATGGGGGCATTCAAGACATGCTTTCAAAGCATTAAAGAGGCGACTAAGGTAAGCATACAAGCACACCAAAGGGACTGAAATAGCATGCTAGGTGGTTCCAAACCATCAAAAATGAAGCAAGCAAGGCATGCTACACATTCATGCTCTTGAGGCCAACAAGCCAAATGTAAAGAGGCTACAATATACATGCTAAGATTGACCAAAACAACTTAGGATAGACCTAAAACATGGCAAAATAAGCATACGAGCTTCATGGATCTAGGCCTAAAACATGCTAGAAAGAAGGCATACAAACCTAGAGCAAGTTAAGGCAATATTAAGGCATTACAAAGCAACTATGCAAAGGATGCAAGGAGTGCTAAAACCAACTTAAAACAGAGTTTAATCATGGCATAATAGGCATGAAAAACAGCCAATACATGCTCAACACACAACCAAACACGGTGCTCCTTTGGAGGCCAAAATTTGCCCTTTTTAAGGACATCAAGGAGAGGGGGTGGCCCTCTCCTTTTGGAGACTTTATGGCACCATCTCCACCACTGAAATCCCTCAAGATTTCAGTGGTGGAGAGGCCCAAGCACCAAAGTCTCGGAGCTCTCACAAAATGGCACAAAATGAGGCCTTTTCAAGGCCTAAGGGTGGCCAAACCTACCCAAACCACCAAGCACTCTTAATAAACAATAAAGAGGCTTAAAAAACAGAACTTTTATGTGTTATGGACTAAGCACAAAAACTGTTTTAAACTAGGCAAAAATGGAATGCAAAAATGGGGTAAATAAAGTAAGTTTCTTACCCTTGATGATCCTCTTCACAAATGTTGAAGTTGTTGGTTCCTTGAGCTTCAAACCAGTCAAGAACACCAAGAACAAGCCCTTAGCACCTCAGTAACCAAGAGAAGGTGAAACACTAGGTGTTGATGTGCAATAGTATGACACAAAACACCTAGACTAACAAGAGAGGGATAGAGATAGAATAGATATAGGATTTCTAACCTAAACCAGAGCTTCTCCCCTGTCTAAAAATGGCTAAGTCTCTCAAGAACTTCAACCCTTGAGCCAAGAGAAGAGGCTTCTTTTGTATAGGCACAAAACTTACAAGTTAAGCAAGCCTAAAGGCTCATCCCTCCATACACGTGTATGGAGGGAAACAAGCACCAGAAAGCTGTCTGAAAATATCTCCAAAAACAGCTGTAAAGTGGTCGGCAGGGCAAAATGGTCATTTTGCCAAAAAGAGTGCCGACCGGCACAAAAGAGTGCCGACCGGCACAATATAGTGCCGGTGACAACACCAACCAGCCGGTGGCCTCTAGCCAGTGCCGGTGGTGTGTGGGGATGCCTCACAAAGCATTCCCTGCCCTTCCAAGGCAAAACACAAGTGTTTGGTGCAAAACTAAACACCAAGCGGTCGAGTTTGGAGGTCCTGAGGCAAGGCGCGTAGCCGAGAACTCCGGGAACTCCAAACGAACACAAACAAGGATGACCACCGAGTGTTCCAACGGTGACGTCCAAGTCTTGAGGACGGTCAAAAATGGGGTGTCTACAGTTGCCCCTCTTTGACAGAACTCGGAAGTCATAACAATGACGGGAGTGAATGTCAAAGCCTAGAGACGACTCATTTTTGACAAGGCCGAAGACTTAGACAAACATGCAAGACAAGTAAGATATGCGCCCGAAGGCAGGGGCAAAATGCAAGACGATGCCAGAAGCCGAGCATAACTTATGATCATGCAAAGAAAGCTGTACTGAAGCACGCATGCAACAGTTATAAGCTAGCATATGCCAATCTACACTACAATGCAGAAAGCATGTAAGAGAATTATGCAATTCTCAGTACGTCTCACTCTCAGAACTTTACACTGAACCAGGTCCCCGCTCGAGCGTCCAACTCCCTGCTCGAGCGTCACACACAAACTCCCGCTCGAGCGGCCAATTACATGCTCGAGCGTCCAACACTACACAGGAAATACTAGATGGGTGTAATCCTCGCTCGAGCACCCAAGTCCCCGCTCGAGCGGACCTTGTAACGCCCTCAAAATAATACATCAAACCCATCACTTTAGACATGCGTTGATATAAAATAAACCAACCATTTCTATCCATCAGAGTAGTTCTTACAACAGTATTACATGTTAAAAACAAAAGGAAATGCCCTAAGGGCTTACAGCTTTCCAAGTCAATACTTGGTTACACAAAGAAAGAGTACTAACTCAATACAAAAGAAGCCCTTGGCTTGACATACATGTAATACAAACAAAGGAAACACAAGAGTCTTCAACTCTCATCATGATCCAAGCTATGTCCTTGGAGGTGGCATGGTACCTGTACCTGAAAATGATGTCCCGTATAGGGTGAGCCAACGCCCAGTAGAGATATGCTAAACACAGTATGAGCAATAACTAAGACATTAGCAATTGATAAATGTTTAGTTCCCATGAATCAAATCTTACACCATTTCCATTACATGACCACAATTTCCATGTTTCATTTCATTTCCCATTTCATAACCATTATCCAATTCATAACCGTGGCTCAGAACCTGGCCACCTGCTTTTAACGAATTAATAGTTCATATTAAACGTTTCTCATTTCACAATAGATAAGCATACAAGCTTTATCAACATTTCATTAACTGATAAACATATAAGTTATATCAATACTTCCATAGATAAGCATAAGAGCTATATCAACACTTCAACAGATAAGCATATGAGCTATATCAACACTTCAATAGATAAGCATATGAGCTGTATCGTCACTACAATGGGTGAGCATATGAGCTGCATCCATGGGTCCATCCCCCATCTTCTCTTAACCATTAACCGGTTTAGAGGTACATCCCCCATCTTTCCCTAAACCGTGAAGTACATCCCCCATCTCCTCCCATACACAAGCAATGCATATGAACACAGAATCATATACGCAATCAATCAATACATAAAGTTAATGTATTCTATCAACCGTCTACACATAATGCATATAAACACATTGGACATATACACAATCTATCAATACATAAAGTTAATGTATTCTATCAACCGTCATACTCTATGACACATCCAATTGATTAGTTTTAGTTTGCTTAATCCTCATGCATTGTCTACAACAATCAAAACTACCCTCCACCGGTAGCCCAAGCAATTATTTCTAAACAGATAATAAAGCTCTACAGATAAAACATCGACGTTTTTCCAAAAGTGGGCGATTAATAAATCCGACTCCACCATCTCACACTATAATGAGTCAATTTCATTATTTCCAACTCGATTCCATGAATCCACGACTTTTCCAAATTAATTATACCAATTAATTTATACAACAAATTAGGGTTTTCTACCCCATTTTCCAATATTAACCCATAGGTTCAAATATCACCAACCAACACCCAAATCATCATTTTGAGACCCAAAATACAAGTTTAAGGACCAAAATAACAAACCCTCTATTATACCATTTTGAAACCCCAAGTCCCAAAATCAACCAACTTCAACACTTTATCAAAATGACCAAAAATCTATGTCAAAGACCATAAGAGTGAGTAGGAATCCCTACCTCAAAAGTTGATACTCAACGAAGAAGATGATGAAAACGAAAATGCTCCAAATCACAAATTTCTCGGATCAAAAGATAGCCCTCGACGATCAACAACTTTTTTGTAAAGGCCAAAGGTGAGGAAACAACTCTTACTAGATTAATCCCTAGAGGGAGGATCTCAACAATGGCGTTTTTGGAAAAGTAAGAGAGAGAAGAGAATGTGAAAAAGTGATTTGAAAGGCCAAAACACGGAGCTTTAACCCAGTCGCCCCGCTCGAGCGTCCAAACCTCCGCTCGAGCGGTACTCACAGACTCCCGCTCAAGCGGCCAATTCCCCGCTCGAGCGTAAATGCACACTCTCAGCACTTTTGCAGACAGGTCCCCTGCTCGAGCGCCCAACTCCCCGCTCGAGCGGACAAGAAACAAAAAGTCCCCGCTCGATCGTCAAAAGTCCCGCTCGAGCGGACAAGCCAAAATCTGGGCAACTAGAATTGGTTCCTAAGTTCAACCAACCTGCTCCAAATCTTCCCAACATAACCCAAGACTCAAATATAAAGAGTAAAGGATGCAAACGACATATACTCAACAACCAGCTCCACGGAACCTAAGTCCGGATACAACAAATAAAGAAAAGGAAAACCGAGATCGCTATAGACCTGAAATGAAAGGGTCCCCGCTCGAGCGTCAAAAGTCCCGCTTGAGCGTACAAGCCAAAACTGGACAACTAGACTTGATTCTTAAGCTCAACCAACCTGTTCCAAACCTTCCCAACACAACCCAATACTCAAATATAAAGAGTAAAGGATGTAAACAAGGTATACACAACAACCAACTCCACGGAGCCTAAGTCCGGATACAACAAATAAAGAAAAGGAAAACCGGGATCACTATAAGTTAGTATACTAATGTGTACATTAATTAGCCCCGACTTTTAATATTGGTTTTTGTTATCAAGTGTCTTAGGCACTTGTTAAGAATTTATTAAATACACTTAAGTACCTCCACTATCATAGAAAAGATAAAATATAATAAATATATTTTGTTAAAGACTAAACTGCCTTTTTATTTAATTCCTTCTATTTTAACATTATATACTTTTATAATGAAGGTTTTTTTTTTTTTTAAATAAAAATAAATGCCTTTTATTTTAAATAACATTTTGTGGATTTTTTATTTTTAAAATTTTAAATGTCATCTATTTTTAATCATAATTAAATTATATGGTGTAATAAAAATAAAGGATATATAATTTTTGAGATTTTTTATAAAAAAAATTCATGTCGTTTATTTTTATAATATATATATGCCTTTTATTTTTATTTTTATTTTCAATTTTTAGATTCATTTTTTTTACACCGTATAATTTAATTATGAATAAAAATAGATGGCATTTATTTTTTTTTTAAACATCCATGAAATGTTATTTAAAAATAAAGGCATTTATTTTTTTTTATGATTAAAAAAAAAGTTTAGAAAGAAAACTTCATTATAAAAGTGTGTAATGTTAAAATAGAAGGAAGTAAATAAAAGAGTAGTTTAGTCTGTAACAAAATATATTTATTGTTGTTTATCTTTTCTATGATAGTGGAGATAGTTAAGTGTATTTAATGAATCCTTACCAAAACCCTTTAATATAATTACACTAATATCTTTTTTAGTATAGTTACAAGATCAAAACTAATGTCAATGTGAGTAGATACTGAAATAAATAAAGATAAATATACATTTTAGTAGAAAATATATGATAACATCATTTTTTGTAATCCATATAACTAATGAATTACTACTAAAAAATGGGCCTAAGTGTTATGTATATTAAAAATATGAAAAAAAATCAGTATAATTATGTTAAAATTGTGAAACTAACTAACTATATATATATATATATATTTTCCATCTTAGGGTGGTGAATGTAATTTACCCAACATAAAAAGTAAAGTGGATATTTGTTTAAGCCAAAAACATTCTAACCATTTGGTTGAAATTTATTTAGATTTCGTTTGCCAATCAGTTAAAAAAATTATATACGTATTTTAATTTTTTTCTTTTTAGTGATCTTTTTAAATTTGTATTAAATTTGAATTTTTTTTATTTTAACTTTTCTAGTTGGTCTAGTGTCGAATAATTAAAAAAAAAGTAAGAAAAAGATTATGCCATGTTTGGTTTGATTTTCAAATTTTTATTTCAATTATTTTTTTTGCTAAAAAAAAATTAATGTGTTGAAAAAAAAAATTTAACTTTTTTATATAATTTTATCATTTTAGAGGCCAAAAATAATTTAAAAATTTTGAAATCATATTTTTAATATTTTTTTATCAAATTAGTTTTTACATTTTCAAACAAATTTCTTAATTTTTTTTTTTTGGAAACACAAACAAAACATGGACGTAAATTTCTTTTAAAAAGTTTACTAAAAAAAAAAAAAACAACAACAACAACAACAACAAAATCGAATTTGCCTTGGATTTTTTTTTTTTTTTTGCTTTTATCTTTATTGAATTTTTAAAAGTTATTACTTTTCTAATTCATCTAGTTGAGTAGAATTTAAAAGTGTAAATCGTTTTTTGAATTTTTTCATAAAAAGTTCAATAAATAAAAAAAAAAAAAAAACCCAATGAAAAAACACTCCCTATTTAACAATGGAATTTTTTTTAAAAAAATTTTATTATTTTTTTTAACATGGTCTACATACTATTTGACAAAGTTGTCTTTGAATGAAATTAAATTTTTTTTTTTTTTAAACTTAGTATAAAAGATTCTAAAGAATAAATTTTTTTTTTTTAAATTCACAGAGTGCTACATACTAGCAAGGAATAGGTTAGTACAAAAGGAATAAAAGGCCTAACTATATAGAGGTGTTCTTTGGGGTTAGATCCCAATACTCAGTGTGGTTAGAATGAAATTGGTGAAAAGTGAAAAAAACAAACAAACAAACAAACTTCTATAAGTTAGTTTAGCTTTAAAATAGGAGAAAGTATAAGAAAACTAATTTTCTTGTATAACTTGTATTAGCGTTGTAACTAATTTTTAGTTCTTGAAAAAAACATAAGAAAAATTGAATGTGTGAGTTAGTTATCTATATCTAAACATTTAAATTTTTCTATTTTTTTCTTACAAAATTTCTATCTTAATCAAATGCTTGCAAGAAAAATATATTTTATTTTCTATTTCGTTTTTTTTACTTTCATTTTCTACCAAATTTTCTTTTTAATTAAACAGAGCCTAAAGAGTTAGGACCCTAGAGGTTACTCTTAAGTGATGCTATATAGTAGGGTTATTCAATCATATAGTGGTAAGTCACAAACTCGCACATAGATAAGGATTTGAATCTACATTTCTGATACTGGGTACGATTCACCTAAGCACGAAAGATTCGTCTTACCAATTATATGTGCTATTACCCAAGTAGTTGACTCTTTGGAGAGTGGAAACTAAAATTTCAAGATTTTTATCTCAAGATCTTACCAAGTTGTCACACCTATTAGGTCAAAAACAATAAGAGAATGTATTTTGTCATCAAGTTACTTTAATAATTGGAGAGCAAGAGACTTATCAAAAGGAAATAGACTTATACTCCCAAAGGTTAAAACGTACAACAATACAACCATAATATATTGTTCTATTTGAGAATTGATTTTTTTAATAATTTTATATATAAAACTACGTAAAAAAAATTAAAAAAAAAGTTTTTATATTAATTTTTTTTTATACTAAAATTCTAAATTTCCAAACATAGTATTAGTGGATTCAAATCTTCGGACAACTATTTTGTACATTATGCTAAAAGTTAGATATTTATCCAAATGTTTTTTTTTTGGTCTCAGATACACATGTACTAAATAGGTATTATTTTTTTAGTGTTAGTGTTTGTATGTTATCGTAAGTGACCTCTACCGGCCAACGTTACAACATTAACAGTATGTGGTGAGACTCTGAGGCTTTTCCCAAACTAAGCCGATTTTGCATGGTATTTCCCAAACTAGGCCTACTTTTGACGAATTTCCCAAACTAAGCTAAAGCGCTATTACAAATCGCGCTTTTACTGTTAGGAGGCAAAAATTTGATGAATAGTGAAATCGTTATTCGAAATCGCGATTTTAATTAGGAAAACGCTTTTCCGAATAGCGCTTTTAACCTGAATTTTTTTCCTATATAAAACGCTATTACAAACAGCGATTTTATTTTTTGTATAAAACGCTATTCCAAATAGCGCTTTATTCGTGGATTGTTTTTGTAAAGAAAACGCTATTCGGAATAGCGAGTTTATTGTTCATTTGATTTGTGAAGAAAACGCTATTCTAAATAGCGTTTACACTGTTAAATTGAAATTGAGAACGCTTTCAGTGTTCATTTCTTTCTTGGTAAGCAGATTATTGTTTAATATTTTGTTTTTTTTCCTGTTGTCATTGTTTTGGTGATATTGTGATTCATAAAATTTTATTGGCTTTACCAAAGCCATTGTATAGCGATCCCGATTTTCCTTCTCTTTATTTGCTGTATCCGGACTTATGTTCCGTGGAGCTGGTTGTAGAGTATATGTTGTTTGCATCCTTTACTCTTTATATTTGAGTCTTGGGTTGTGTTGGGAAGATTTGGAGCAGGTTGGTTGAACTTAGGAACCAAGTCTAGTTTCCCAGATTTTGGCTTGTCCGCTCGAGCGGGACTTTTGACGCTCGAGCGGGGACCTTTTGTTTCTTGTCCGCTCGAGTGGGGAGTTGGGCGCTCGAGCGGGGGACCTGTCTGCAAAAGTGCTGAGAGTGTGCATCTGACGCTCGAGCGGGGGTTTGGGCGCTCGAACGGGGCGACTAGGTTAAAGCTCCGTGTTTTGGCCTTTCAAATCACTTTTTCACATTCTCTTCTCTCTCTTACTTTTCCAAAAACACCATTGTTGAGCTCCTCTCTCTAGATCCTTGCCTTCTCTCTAGGGATTGATCTAGTAAGAGTTGTTTCCTTACATTTGGCCTTTACAAAAAAGTTATTGATCGTCGAGGGCTATCTTTTGATCCGAGAAATTTGTGATTTGGAGCATTTTCGTTTTCATCACCTTCTTCGTTGGGTATCAACTTTTGAGGTAGGGATTCCTACTCACTCTTATGGTCTTTGACATAGATTTTTGGTCATTTTGATAAAGTGTTGAAGTTGGTTGATTTTGGGACTTAGGGTTTCAAAATGGTATAAAAGAGGGTTTGTTATTTTGGTCCTTAAACTTGTATTTTGGGTCTCAAAATGATGATTTGGGTGTTGGTTGGTAATATTTGAACCTATGGGTTAATATTGGAAAATGGGGTAGAAAACCCTAATTTGTTGTATAAATTAATTGGTATAATTAATTTGGAAAGGTTGTGGATTCATGGAATTGAGTTGGAAATAATGAAATTGACTCATTATAATGTGAGATGGTGGAGTCGGATTTATTAATCGCCCACTTTTGAAAAACGCCGATGTTTTATCTGTAGAGCTTTATTATCTGTTTAGAAATAATTGCTGGGGCTACTGGTGGAGGGTAGTTTTGATTGTTGTAGACAATGCATGAGGATTAGGTAACTAAACCTAATCAATTGGTTAAGTCATAGTGTATGACGGATAAAAGAATACATTAACGTTATGTATTGATTGAATATGTATATGACTTTGGTGTATATATATATATGTTGTGTTATGTGGGAGGAGATATGTGATGTACTCCACGGTTTAGAGGAAGATAGGGGATGGACCTCTAAACCGGATGTTGTTTGGGGAGAAGATAGGGGATGGACTCCACTAATACAGCTCATATGCTTCTCAGTTAATGAAATGTTGATATAGCTCCTATGCTTATCTATGGAAGTATTGATACAGCTAATATGCTTATCTGTTGAAGTGTGGATACAGCTTGTAGGCTTATCTGTTGAGATGTTGATATAACTTATATGTTTATCAGTTAATGAAATGTTGATAAAGCTTGTATGCTTATCTATTGTGAAAGGAGAAACGTTTAATATGAACTATTAATTCGTTTAGAGTATGTGGCCAGTTTCTGAGCCACGGTCATGAATTGGTTAATGGTTATGAAATAGTTAACGGTTATGAAATGGGGAATGAAATGGAACATGAAAATGGTGGTCATGTAATGGAAATGGTATAAGACTTGATTCATGGGAACTAAACATTTATCAATTGCTAATGTCTTAGTTATTGCCCATACTGTGTTTAGCATATTTCTACTGGGCGTTTGCTCACCCTATACGGGATATCATTTTCAAGTGCAGGTAGCATGCCACCTCCAAGGACATAGCTTGGATAATAAAGAGAGTTGAAGACTCTTGTGTTTCTTTTGTTTGTATTACATGTATGTTTAGCCAAGGGCTTCTTTTGTGTTGAGTTAGTACTCTTCTTTTGTGTAACCAAGTGTTGACTTGGAAAGCTGTAAGCCCTTAGGGCATTCCCTTATGTTGTTAACATGTAATACTGTTGTAAGAACTACTCTGATGGACAGAAAATGGTTGGTTTGTTTGATATCAACGCATGTCTAAAGTGATGGGTTTCATGTATTATTTTGAGAGCGTTACAACTTGGTATAAGAGCGTATCGGGTTTGAATACTTTGGGTACGTGGGAAGTGATTAGTATCACAATGGGTTTGTCTCGCTTGGTTAGAGACTTAGATGTAGTGTCACATGCTTATTTGATAACATGTTTATGTGATTGTTTGGGTATGGGATTTAATTTCTAGGATGTTGATTGGATCCTTGAGTTTCTGTGAGCCTTGTTGGAAAGGCACTTGATCAATGCTGTTTCTAACCAGAACTCTAGTAACGCCTCGGGACTATCATTATCCGGAAAGGAAATTCGTAAGTGCTTATGTGTTTATATGCTTACATGGAATGAATTAAAGTTGTCCATGCATTAAGACGCGAGTATTTAGTTTCGGCACACTTATGAATGTGCTAACGTCTTCGTTACCTTTAATAGGATGTCAGGACGAGGAAGAGGTGGTAGGCGTGGCAGGCCTAGGAAGCGGGAAATGCCTATTCCGGAGGAGATTCCGGCAGTGCAGGAAGAAGTTGGTTAGGCCAATGTGGTCGAGCCAGCAGGTCAGCAGGCTATGGGTGCCTTGGCCAGAGAAATAGCAGGAGCTTTGGGTATTCTCAGAGCTCAGAATCAAGTTGCTGAGGCAGGGCCTTCTTTCTTGAAGAGGGAATTTTTCCGGTCTCACCCAGAGGAGTTTGTTTGGGATCCAAAGGAGCCACTAAAGGCAGATGAGTGATTGGAACAAATGAGTAAAACGTTCGAGATGCTTGGCATCGAGGACGGAGCACTGAAAGTGACCTTGGCATCCTTCCAGCTGAAGGGAGATGCGGGTCAATGGTGGAAGTACGAGAAGGTTCGTGTTGGTGGGGCATGGAAGGCTTTTGTAGATGCTTTCCAGGAGAGGTTCTTATCTTCAGCTGCTAGGGAGAAGCTGAGGAATTAGTTTTGTCTGCTTAAGCAGCAGGGTTTGTCAGTGGCCGAATTTGAGGCTACTTTTACTAGTTTGTCCAGGTTTGCACCTGAACTCGTGGCGTCCGAGGAACGCCGTTGCTATGAGTTTGAGTAGAAGTTGAGGCGTGGCCTCAAGTTGAGGGTTGGTGGATCTCTCATTCGAGAGTATAGACGTCTGGTGGATGCGGCTGCTCATATGGAGATTATGATGCAGGAGGAGGATGACGAGAAGCAGCAAGGTTCCAAGAGGAGCCAAGAGGGACAGGGTGATGGCAGGAGACAGAGGGGTTTTAACCCTCAGCAGTCTCAGGGTGGTTTAACTAGATCGACTTTTTCGGTACCGAGTGCAAGCTCCGGGAGAGGTAGTCAGGGAGGCTTGACTTGTTTTGCATGTGGCTAGCTGGGTCACAAGTCTTCGGTTTGCCCACAGAAAGGAGGGCGTCAATGAGCTGCTTCTTCTTCAGCTAGACCTTAGGGCCAGAGTCAGGGCAAGGGCCAGCCTTTGTCTTGCTATCAGTGTGGACAACCTGGGCACCTCAAAAGGTTTTGCCCACAGTTGAGTGTCACTTCGGGAGCGTCTGGTTCTAGACAGATGCTGAGTTATCAGCCAACTCAGTCTGTGCAGGCCTCGAGGGCCAATCCGGGAGCTTCGTCTTCCCAGTCTGTGCATCAGTCGTATGCTCCTAGAGGTAAGCAGGTGGATTAGGGCCCCTCAGTATGCGTGTATCTTATTCACAGACCTTATGCACTCCGTCAGTTGTGAGAGGTACCTTTCTGTTTTGCAACTCGGTTGCTAATGTATTGGTTGATACGGGTGCGTCTTATTCTTTTGTATCTACTGCATTTGCATCTGTGTTGGAGTTGGAGTTAGCACTGTTAGCATCTCCTATTTGTGTTGTGTCACCTGTTGGGGGTGAGTTGATTTTGAAACACGGATGTAGAGGTTGTGATATAGAGGTTGACGATCATAGGCTTCCGTTTCCTTTTGTAGTTATGCCCATGAAAGGTTTTGATGTTATTTTGGGTATGGACTGGTTATCGTCATACCGGGCAGTTATTGATTGCTACCGCTAGAGGGTCACTTGTTGTACTGTGAGCGGGGAATGTTTCCATTTCTTGGGGGACCGGGTTGGTAGTTTTTACCATCGTATGATCCCATGAGCGGAGTGAGCTTAGTGGTCTACTTGCTAGCTTTGAGAGTGGTGAGTGTGATGAGACCCAGATTGTATTGCCGAGGGTGGTTTGTGAGTATTCGGATGTTTTTCCCGAGGACCTCGTAAATTTACCACCTCATCGAGAGACTAAGTTCTCTATTGATCTAGTGCCCGGCATGGCGCCGATTTCTATGGCACCTTACCGTTTTGCTCCAGCAGAGTTGGTTGAGTTGAAAGTTCAACTCCAAGAATTGCTAGATAAGGGCTTCATTCGCCCTAGTGTTTTGCCGTGGGGAGCACCGGCCCTCTTTGCTAAAAAGAAAGATGGTGCCTTGAGATTGTGTATCGATTACCGGAAGTTGAATCGGGCTACGGTTAAGAATAAGTACCCTATGCCCCGTATAGATAATCTATTTGACCAGTTGAAGGGTTCCCGTTGTTTCTCTAAGATAGACTTGAGATCGGGTTACCACCAGTTGAGGGTCAGGGAAGAAGATATTCCGAAGACGGCATTCCGTACGCGGTATGGCCATTATGAGTTTCTGGTGATGCTATTTGGGCTTACCAATGCACCGGCAGTCTTTATGGACTTGATGAACCGGATCTTCCGGGAATTCTTGGATCGTTTTGTGGTTGTTTTCGTGGACGACATCCTTATCTATTCACCTTCAGAGGAGGAGCACAAGGCACACTTGAGAGTGGTGCTTGAGTTGCTTAGAGCCCATAGGCTGTACGCCAAGTGTGGGAAGTGTGAGTTCTGGCTAGGAGAAGTCAAGTTCTTAGGCCATGTGGTATCCGGGAAAGGGGTGTCTGTTGATACATCCAAGATGGAGGCAATGCAAGATTGGGCACAGCCTAAGAGTGTTTTTGAGATCCGCAGTTTTCTGGGATTAGCTGGGTATTACCGTCAGTTTGTGAAAGATTTCTCTAGGTTAGCTTCACCGTTGACTCGATTGACTCGGAAGGGAGTCAAATTTATATGGAGTGAGACTTGTGAAAAGTCGTTCCAAGAGCTGAAAGTTAGATTGACCATCGCTCCGGTCTTGATTATTCCGGAGAGAGGGTTGGGTTATGCAGTTTATTGTGATGCCTCACGAGAGGGTTTGGGTTGTGTGTTGATGCAAGAGGGGAAAGTGGTAGCTTATGGCTCACGTCAGTTGAAAATTCATGAGAAGAATTACCCTACACATGACCTAGAGTTAGCAGCAGTGATCTTTGCCTTGAAAATCTGGAGGCACTACCTTATGGTGAGAGATTCGAGGTATTCTCGGATCATAAGAGTCTGAAGTATCTGTTCACACAGAAAGACTTGAATTTGAGGCAGAGGAGGTGGATGGAATTCATTGAGGATTATGATTTTGAGTTGCACTATCATTCGGGAAAGGCAAATGTTGTAGTCGATGCCCTTAACAGAAAATCCATAGGTGATGTAGCTTGTATAGCCATTCGGGAATGGGAGATGTTGGGTACACTTGGCGAGTTTGATTTGCGTCTGGGTGAATCTGTTGAGACTACGGCCTTGTTTTCTGTTATTGCACAGCCTACACTTGTGACTCGAGTGTTAGAGGCACAGGGAGGTGACCTTGAGGTAGAATCCCTCCGAGAGAGGATCTCCAGTGGGAAAGTTGAGAAGGGTTTAACGGTGTATCCCGACCTGAATGTGAGATACCAAGACCGTTTGTTTGTGCCGGAGTCTTGCCGAGAGGAGGTACTCCGAGAGTTCCATCATTCGCGCCTTGCGGTGTATCTGGGAGGTACTAAGATGTATTGGGATTTGGGTCGCCAGTTTTGGTGGCGGGGTATGAAGAGAGATGTGGCAGTTTTCGTATTGAAGTGCCTTACTTGCCAGCAAGTGAAAGCCGAGCATCAGAGGCCAGCGGGTTTGCTGCTACCCTTGCCTATTGCCGAGTGGAAGTGGGAGCATGTCACTATGGACTTTGTTATAGGTCTTCCGAGGACTCAGCGGGGTAGTGATGCTATTTGGGTGGTTGTAGACCGGTTGACTAAGTCAGCGCACTTCATTCCTATGCGCGTGAAAGACTCGGTAGATCATCTTGCCGACTTGTATATTCGGGACATAGTGAGATTGCACGGGGTCCCAGTGATGATCGTCTCAGATAGAGATCCTCGTTTTACTGCTAGGTTGTGGCAGAGTTTGCAGAGTGCCTTGGGCACTAAGTTGACTTTTAGTACGGCCTATCATCCTCAGACTGACGGGCAGTCCGAGCGTACTATCCAGATCCTTGAGGATATGCTTCGGGGTTGTGTCATTGACTTTATTGGGACGTGGGAGAGGCACTTACCCTTGGTGGAGTTTGCCTACAACAACAGTTTTCAGTCTAGCATCAGTGTGGCACCGTTTGAGGCCTTGTATGGCCGACCTTGTAGATCTCCAGTTTGTTGGGCCGAGGTGGGTGATACACCTTTGTTGGGTCCGGAGTTGGTAAGAGAGACGATGGAGAAAGTTGAGCTTATCCGTAGGAGGCTTGTTACAGCCCAGAGTCGTCAGAAATCTTATGCTGACCGTAGGAGGAGACCTTTGGTGTTTGAGGTAGGTGATCATGTTTTCTTGAAAATATCACCTAGGCGAGGTCTGATGAGGTTTGGGAAGAGTGGGAAGTTATACCCTCGGTTTATTGGCCCCTTTGAGATCCTTGAGAGGATTGGGGAGGTTGCTTATCGTTTGGCTTTATCACCGCAGTTGTCCGAGTGCATGACGTGTTTCATGTGAGTATGCTTCGGAAGTATGAGCTAGATCCGTCCCATGTGTTAGATTGGACCGACTTAGAGGTAGATGAGGAGGCCTCGTATGAGGAGAGACCAGTTAGGGTCTTGGATAGACGTGATCAAGTTTTGCGAGGCAAGACCATTCCCTTGGTGAAGGTTTTGTGGAAACATCACGGAGTGGAGGAAGCCACTTGGGAACGTGAGTTGGAAGTCCGTGAAAAGTATCCGGACATGTTTGTTGATGTGTGACCATGTAATTTTGGTAAATGGAAATGGGTTTTAACATTATATATGTTAAGTATATTGTGGAAATGCAAGCATGATATTAATGTTGCATGTATTATGAAACTGTGGAAAATGAATTGAAATTGATGAATTTCAAAGGGAAGCATGTTAATAATGCAGGTTGTTATGCATAATGTGGAATGCCTCTTGAAAAGAGATGGGATTGACCAGTAATGGGTCAGAATGTTTAATATTATGTTGTAATATTGTGGGAAATGGAGAAAAACCTATTTGCAAAGAACTTGTACTTAATTTCGGGGACGAAATTCTTTAAAGGGGGGAGGTTATAGCGATCCCGGTTTTCCTTCTCTTTATTTGTTGTATCTGGACTTAGGTTCCGTGGAGCTGGTTGTAGAGTATATGTCGTTTGCATCCTTTACTCTTTATATTTGAGTCTTGGGCTATGTTGGGAAGATTTGGAGCAGGTTGGTTGAACTTAGGAACTAAGTCTAGTTGCCCAGATTTTGGCTTGTCCGCTTGAGCGGGACTTTTGACGCTCGAGCGAGGACCTTTTGTTTCTTTGTTGAGCATTTTCGTTTTAATCACCTTCTTTGTTGAGTATCAACTTTTGAGGTAGGGATTCCTACTCACTCTTATGGTCTTTGACATAGATTTTTGGTCATTTTGATAAAGTGTTGAAGTTGGTTGATTTTGGGACTTAGGGTTTCAAAATGGTATAAAAGAGGGTTTGTTATTTTGGTCCTTAAACTTGTATTTTGGGTCTCAAAATGATGATTTGGGTGTTGGTTGGTAATATTTGAACCTATGGGTTAATATTGGAAAATGGGGTAGAAAACCCTAATTTGTTGTATAAATTAATTGGTATAATTAATTTGGAAAGGTTGTGGATTCATGGAATTGAGTTGGAAATAATGAAATTGACTCATTATAATGTGAGATGGTGGAGTCGGATTTATTAATCGCCCACTTTTGAAAAACGCCGATGTTTTATCTGTAGAGCTTTATTATCTGTTTAGAAATAATTGCTGGGGCTACCGGTGGAGGTTAGTTTTGATTGTTGTAGACAATGCATGAGGATTAGGTAACTAAACCTAATCAATTGGTTAAGTCATAGTGTATGACGGATAAAAGAATACATTAACGTTATGTATTGATTGAATATGTATATGACTTTGGTGTATATATATATATGTTGTGTTATGTGGGAGGAGATATGGGATGTACTCCACGGTTTAGAGGAAGATAGGGGATGTACCTCTAAACCGGATGTTGTTTGGGGAGAAGATAGGGGATGGACTCCACTGATACAGCTCATATGCTTCTCAGTTAATGAAATGTTGATATAGCTCCTATGCTTATCTATGGAAGTATTGATACAGCTAATATGCTTATCTGTTGAAGTGTGGATACAGCTTGTAGGCTTATCTGTTGAGATGTTGATATAACTTATATGTTTATCAGTTAATGAAATGTTGATAAAGCTTGTATACTTATCTATTGTGAAATGAGAAACATTTAATATGAACTATTAATTCGTTTAGGGTATGTGGCCAGGTTCTGAGCCACGGTCATGAATTGGTTAACGGTTATGAAATGGGGAATGAAATTGAACATGAAAATGGTGGTCATGTAATGGAAATGGTATAAGACTTGATTCATGGGAACTAAACATTTATCAATTGCTAATGTCTTAGTTATTGCCCATACTGTGTTTAGCATATTTCTACTGGGCGTTTGCTCACCCTACACGGGACATCATTTTCAGGTACAGGTAGCATGCCACCTCCAAGGACATAGCTTGGATAATGAAGAGAGTTGAAGACTCTTGTGTTTCTTTTGTTTGTATTACATGTATGTTTAGCCAAGGGCTTCTTATGTGTTGAGTTAGTACTCTTCTTTTGTGTAACCAAGTGTTGACTTGGAAAGCTGTAAGCCCTTAGGGCATTCCCTTCTATTGTTAACATGTAATACTGTTGTAAGAACTACTCTGACGGATAGAAAATGGTTAGTTTGTTTGATATCAACACATGTCTAAAGTGATGAGTTTCATGTATTATTTTGAGGGCGTTACACATTGTCATGTTAAAATTTGTTTTTTTTTTCTTTTGTTTTTGTTTTGGTTTAGATGGTGTAATTCAGAAATTTTACATAATATGAGAAAAACCTCTATTCGTATATTTATTTTACGTAATATTTTTCATATATATAATTTTAAAATCATATTCATTTAGATATTATTAAGCCAATCATGTTCATTTACAAAAGTCATGGTTTCACTGTTCACTATTGTAAGCATGGATTGAAACCACACTTTCACTGTTCATTTAAATTAGATTTAATTTTTTTTTGTAAATATTTTTTTTCTGTTGTCATTGTTTCGGTGATAATGTAATTCATAAATTTTCTTTGGTTTTACTGAAGCCGTTCTCATGTTAAATTTTTTATTTTTTCTTTTGTCTTTGTTTTGGTTTAGAAAATGTAATTCAAAATTTTTTTTGGTCTTTACTAAAGTTGTTTTCATGTATTTTATTTTATTTTATTTTATTGTTTTGTGTTTGTTTTGGGTTAGAAGATGATAATGTAATTAATAATTTTTTTTTTGCTTTACTAAAGTCATTTTTCATGTAAATTTTTTTTTCTTTTGTCTTTGTTTTGAGTAAGAAGGTGATATTCAGAAAATTATTTTGGCTTCACGAAAGCCGTTTTCATTTAAATATACATATATATTTATCATTTTGTCTTTGTTTTGGGTTAGAATGCGAGAATGTAATTCAGAAAACCAGTTTAGTAAAACCGTTTTGTACCTGTTTTCATTAAAAAAATTTATTTTTTTGTTTCGTCTTTGTTATGGGTTAGAAGGTGATATGCATGCTCTACAGTCCGAAGCACACCCACACACTATGCAGTTCGAAGAGCAACGACGAAGGGTGAGACGTGAAGACCACCGCGGAGTAGGCCAAGAAGACGAAGGCCACAGCGAGAGCTCCTAAAATAAATTTCGTCAACATTTTTGTAATAAATCTTAATACATAATATACGAAGTCACTAATTTACTAAATACTCAAACAAGCATGAAAACAACATAACTGAAGTTGCAAATGTAATAGTTTTCAGTTGCATAGGTAGTACAGACGTAATTCTCCCACAAAAAAACATTCTGGACACCATGAACTGAACACATATTACATACATCCTGGACATCCTGAATTGAACACACAATACATAAACATAACAGTTAGACAAACAAACACGTAATTCATGACCTAATATTGCATATTAATAGTTGCAACATTTGACAGACACAATACATAAACATAAACATAACATAACAGTTATACTTACTCTAACACAGACATTACATATTAATGCATGACCTAATATTGCCGAAGTGTAGACATTAACACCTAATTTGTGCTTAAATCGGCAGGTGGCTCAGAGTCTGAACAATCCGAAAGCTCAACGTCAGAAACAAGCTCAGGATCCTCCATGATACCCTTGATAGCCGCAACATTTGGTTCTGTTCTATTCTTCTGGGCATCCTTCTTAACTATGGATAGCTGCATATCGCGGGCTAACCTACGGCGCATTTGAGAAATCTCACGTTGTAGTCTTTCACATAGTCGATCAACATTATCAGGATCTTCCTTTTGGATCTCAACAGAACGCGCTTTTGGCACCTTCAGTTGATTTTTCCGACATAATCTTTCCATTTGCACTCACTCTATAAATAGTGCGAGCTACTTCAGAAGTCTAGCGTTAGCTAAACCATATCCTGTTTGATTATCTGATGGCTCCTCCACCAAACCACATGGATCTCGATAGTACTTGGGCATGACAAAATGTCGCTTCCCAAACCTATCATGATAAGCACAAGAGGCATCTAACAAAGCAAATGGTGTTTCATCTTCAGCATCGCCACTTCCCCTTCCCCCTCCTCGTCGTGAACTGTCACCCCTTTGCAAGTTCGTACCACCTCTGCGATTCCCACTCCCTCCTATGAACCATGCAGCCATGCTAATTTTTTAAAACAAATGAATGATAATTTCGTAGGGCGAAATGAGTTATAAGGTTGTGTCTTCACCTTTAGTCGTTTATATAGTTGGTTATAAACGGCTTTAAGAAGATGCCTCTGCATGACAATCCCACATATACGAACAAGGTATGAGTTGTCACTAGAATGAAAAAACAGAGTAAAGCAAATACTGTGTACCAAGTTAGGTGACTTGACAATCTATCTGCATATACCGATAAAGTAAGGGCATACTCACTGTAAGGTAAATCAGTGAATTCACTGTTGCCATGTGACTTTCTGAATTGAGAATCCCACATATATCAATAAGAGATGAGTTGTCACTGTAATAAAAAAATCGAGCAAAAAATCGAGAAAACCAAAGCATGTGCACCAAGTCACATGACTTCACAATCCATCTGCATATACGGACAAAATAAGGGCATGCTGACTGTAAGGTAAATCAGTGAATTCATTGTTACCATGTGAGTTTCTGAATTGAGAATCCCACATATATATCAATAAGAGATGAGTTGTCACTGTAATAAAAAAAATCGAGCAAAAAATCGAGAAAACCAAAGCCTGTGCACCAAGTCACATGACTTGACAATCCATCTGCATATACGGACAAAATAAGGGCATGCTCACTGTAAAGCAAATCAGTGAATTCACTGTTGTCATGTGACTTTCTGAATTGAGAATCCCACATATATCAATAAGAGATGAGTTGTCACTATGTATCAAATAATCGAGCAAAATATGGACAAAACCAAAGCATGTGCACCAGGTCACATGACTTCGCAATGACAAGTCTCTCCACGATTTGACTACTCAATGTTTGAAAAAATTAAGCTTATGTAGGCAATGTTGTGTTTCACTTAGCTATGCATCATTCGTTGTTACGACATACTATTTCTATCAACGGGAAAAGTATGACTATTTGAATTTCTGTTGTCATTTGGAATTATTTTAAAATCAACTTTTGAATATTCGATTTGTAATATTTTGGGAAACATTTACAATCTCAACTTTTGAAATCAACTTAAAAATAATGGTGGATCTTGTGAGTGAAACGTGGGTTACGTAAGAGTACTTGGCCACCAATGTTTGTGAATATCATGGTGCATTCAAATATGTCTGGAAAACTGGTGCACTCAAATCTGTCTGGAAAACTGGTGTTACACAGTAATTTCGGAAGTGTTGTTCTCTTTGGGTATAAATCCGAAAATTAACAAATCAGCGTCATTAGAACTATAGCGACCCCGGTCTTTTCCCATTTGGTTGTTGTATCCGGACTTAAGTTTCGTGGATCCTATCATTGTATAATTGTTGTTGTCGTCCTTTATATTCTCTTTTTGAGTTATAGGATGTGTTCGGCAGGTTTGTTACAGGTTGGTTGGGTTTGGAAACCAAGTGTTGCTGTCCAGAATTTTGGACCTTCGCTCGAGCGAGGAGTTGGTAGCTCGAGCGAGCAATTACGTCTAGTATAGACCTGAGAGCTGTATTTGTTGGCTCGAGCGAGCTTTCCTTCGCTCGAGCGAGTTTCGAGTTCTTCGCTCGAGCGAGAATTCTGTCGCTCGAGCGTGCTTCTGGGTTGCAGACCCGAAGCATCGTATTGTTGGCTCGAGCGAGCTTTCCTTCGCTCGAGCGAGTATTCTTTGTGTCTGGTCGCTCGAGCGACCACTTCTTCACTCGAGCGAGCCTGTTTTATTTAAATAGGCAACAGTGGTTTTTAAAACACTTTTTCAACATCTTTTTGATTTCAGAACCCTAGGGCCGTTTTCTCTCTCCTTCCACTCACCTTCTCTCTTAGGTTTCATCTACTTTTAGGGTGTTTCTACTCTAGATCCTTTATTAAAAAGATAGAGTGAGTCGAGGGCTTCCTTTTAATCTAAACAATCTTGGGTTTGGAGCACTTTGGATTTTCGTCATCTTCTTCATTCGAGTTCTTCACTTCGAGGTAGGGATTTCCTACTCCATATTATAAGTTTTGTTCTAAGCTTTGGTAGTTTGATATGTTGGGGGTTATTTGGTAATTTTGGGAAAAACCCTAGTTGTGTAATAAATTAATTTGTGTAATTAATTTAAGGAAAATTGGGGAATTTAGTTGACTTCATGGAATTAGGGAATTATAAGCTTAAATGGTGTAGTTGGATAGTTTAATCACTCGCCTATTGAAATGTTGAGAGTATAATTGTTGATACATTTATTTCCTGTTTAGAAATAACTGTTTTGGACTATCGGTGGAGGATAGTCATGATTGTTGTAGACATTGCATGTGGATTAGGGAAAACTGAAACTAATCACATTAACTAAGTCATTAATTTTGACTGTTGAATTAATACAGAAAATACATGTATTGATTGAGTATTGTATATGATAAGTGTTTAATACATTGTACATGCATATTGTTTGGGAGAAGATATGGGATGTACTCCACGGTTTGGGAGGAGATAGGGGATGGACTCCTAAACCAGATATTGTTTGGAAGGAGATAGGGGATGGACTCCATTAGCACCGCTAATATGTGTGCTTATTGATTTATGGAAGTGTTTTTACACGTTATTGATATATCACTAAAATGTGTATCAATTGGGAAGTATGGAGGTGAATTTTGGTTGAGATTGATACAACACCAACATGTGTATCCATTATGATATAAGAAATGTTTAACTTGATTTGTTATCCCAATTGAATTGGATATATTGTTAATAAGAGATGTAATCTCAGTTGAGTTATTTGGCCAGGTTCTGAGCCATATTTGTATAAACGGAAAGTTGAATAAATAATGGAAAGTGAAACGTGTCATAGATATTAGTGTCATGAGACTGTATAATGATGTAATTGGTTATCTTGGTTAACCATCTATCGAATGCTATTGCTTTATTCAATGCTTATATTTGGTTTAGTATATTTCTACTGGGCTGTGGCTCACCCTATATGGGAACATCATTTTTAGGTTCAGGTGATGTGCTACCTCCAAGGACTTAGCTTGGATGGATTTGGAGTTGAAGACTCTGTTTAGATTAGTTGTTTATTTTGTTTTATTTTGATGTTACATGTAAACTCAAGCCTAGGGCTTAATGTGTAAATGAGTTAGTACTCATACTTTTGTATCCAAGTGGTGGCTTGGAAAGATGTAAGCCCGTAGGGCATTTACTTTCATTATTACATGTAATGTCTTTTATTAAGGTTACTCTGATGAATGAAATAATGTTTTGTTTTCTTATAACGTTGCATGTTAATAATATATATTATGGGTTTAATTTTGAGGGCGTTACAACTTGGTATCAGAGCGTACCGGGTTCAAATACCTTGGGTACGTGGCAAGTGATTAGTATCACATTGGGTTCGTCTCGCTTGATAGAGACTTAGATGTACTGTTATATGCTTATATGATAACATGTTTATGTGATTATGTGGGTATGGAATGTAGTTTCTAGGATGTTGATTGGACCCTTGAGTTTCTGAAAGTCTTGTTGGAAAGACACTTGATCAATGTTGTTTCCAACCGGAACTTTAGTGACGCCTCGGGACTGTCATTATCCAGGAATGAAATTCGTAGGTGCTTATGTGATTATGTGCTTACGTGGAGTGACTTATTGTTGTCCAATGCATTAGGACGCAAGTGTTATAGTTTTGGCACACTTATTAATGTGCTAACGTCTTTGTTACCTTTATTAGGATATCAGGACGAGGACGAGGACGAGGACGAGGACATGGTAGGCGTGGTGGGCAGGAGATGCCTATACTAGATGAGATTCCGACAGTACAGGAGGAAGTTGGCCAGGCCAATGTGGCCGAGCCGGTAGGACAGCAGGCCATGGGCGCTTTGGCCCGAGAGATAGCAGGGGCATTCAGGGAGTCAGTAGGCATTCTCAGAGTTGTGAATCAGGCTCAGGTTCATGTTGCATATGCAGGGCCTTCTTTTCTGAAGAGGGAGTTCTTCCTGTCTAACCCGGACGAATTTTTGGGTGATCCTAAAGAGCCACTTAAGGCAGATGAATGGCTCGAACAGACAACAAAGACGTTTGAGATGCTAGGCATCGAAGACGAGGTACTGAAGGTGACCTTGGCTTCTTTCCAGTTAAAGGGGGATACGGGTCAGTGGTGGAAGTTCACTAAGAGTCGTATAGGAGGGACTTGGAAGGCCTTTGTCGACGTTTTCCAGGAGAAGTTCCTGTCCTCAGCTATTAAGGAGAGGTTGAGAGACCAGTTCTGCCAGCTTAAGCAGAACAGTTCTTCTGTGGCCGAGTTTGAGGCCGTATTTACTAGCTTGTCCAAGTTTGCACCTGAGTTGGTGTGTCACGCCCCACTTTTTATTACTCGAAGTCATTACCAAATTCATTAACTTAATTCACTTTCAGAGATAACATGCGGAAATAAACTCATACATTCAATCCGTAGGAGTGATTAACAATACTCTCATTCGTATGCAAAGTAAATATTACATGGACATACTCAAGAAATTGCCCTTGGGCTTACAACATTGAATAATCAAATGAAGGGTGTAACCCTTTTACAGATATGGCATTCCGCCAACAACAAAGAGGCCCGTGGCGACAATTAAAAGATCCAAATGTTGTAGGACATACTGCTAAATACCTGAAAAAGATTTCAACAACGTGGGATGAACATATAGTCCAGTAGGGATCTCAACATGATCCTCAACAATAACAACAATACAGATAGCTATGATCATGCACACTCATTCTCGTACTAGAATAGTAATGTGACAGTTTATACAAAAATATATATGTATGAACCCTTCTTTTGAAAAGAACCGTTTCATTCAACGCTACAAGCGATTCATCTTTCCATATTCCTCTCATTAATCCCCATTCCCATTCTTTCATAATATCAACAACTACTTAGGAAAATCATCACTAAGCCCGATACTCTCATCCGTTTCCCATACATCCGACAGACGTATCCTTTTTAAACATGTTTATTTTTAAAACATTCGATCTCCTTCACATTTTCCAAAAGGCAAAAATGACATTTTGATTCATTCCCAATATTATCATAACCATACATGCATAACTTTGTAAAAACATAAATTACAACCCACCAACATGTATACTATCAATCAATGGAGTAACTCTGTCCTTGGAACTGTAACCAATCAAATCCATGATATTTTCAGTTACAACAAAACTACAATAATTCCACCTTGCTCTACTAGCTATGCGCCAAGAAGCCAAGGATATCTTTGCAATAACTACTATCAACTTCGCTCTACTAGCTATATGCATAGTAAGCCACTTTGCACTTTTCACGACAACATACCATTTTACCAGCGCTATTTGAAGGGTGTGGCACCTCAGATTATAAGCGCATCTGATTCTCCAGCGCTAGCCGGAAGGTAATGATTACCTCGATTATAAGCGGCATATAACGCCAACAACCACCATGCACACAAGGCATATCCAACATGTATAATGCATATACATAAACTACCAAGGTAACAGCAATGTGTTAAAATAGATGAACACATACGTGTAAAGCGTACACAACAATTCAATACAACCGTATCATCCTCCACCGATGACCAAGGACAAACCTCTAGATGCAAGTATATTATACATCTATAAACTTACTCAATTATCATGAAATTATCTGCTTAACATTAATACCATCATAGTAGTATAAGATACAACAGTCCAACATTCATACTTATTTCAAAGTACCATTTCCATTCCACAAAACCAATCCCGCTTCCTTTTATTTTTCACAAAATCAAGTTCAAGGACAATAAGCCCTAACTCATTTTAATCAACTACATTCCTTTCAAAGCCATTCCACTTTAATTATACAAATTAAATCATAATCACTATACTAGGGTTTTCCTCCCTCTTCCTCATTATTGAACATAAGCCTCAATCATCTACAATAGCCAACAATGGTTTCCTTTAAAACCCAAAATACCCAAGTATTTACCCTAAGATCAAACCCCTCTATTAAGTTATTAAATCAATAAATATTAGGGTTTCCTCTCCTTTCAACAACAACTCGCCAATTAACCACCCAATTAGCCCAAAGCACATCTAATAATCAAAGATCTAAAACCAACAACCAACCCATAGTTCAACCTCATGAATTTATATAAAATTCCAATATGATGTAGTTTTCATGCAATACAAAAATACCCACATGTCTATCTATAGTAGGAGTATTGAAAAGAGAACAAGGAAAATCCCTACCTCAAAGAAGAACTCAAATAGAGATGATGACCCGAAACCAAAGTGCTCCAAATCCACAATTTCTCCGATTAAAACGAAGCCCTCGACGATCCACGCAACTATTGTAAAGGCCAAAGGTGAGCAAATCACTCCTACTAGATCAATACCAAGAGAGAAGGTAGAGTTCTAGAGTGAGAGGCTCAAGAATGGTGTTTTTGGAAAGTAGGAGAGAGAAAGAAAAGTGAAAAGTGATTTTAAAATGTCAAAACCCGGAACTTAAACCCAGTCCTCCGCTCGAGCGCTCTGTTATCCGCTCGAGCGGACAAAGCCAGTACCCGCTCGGCGCTAAAACCTCCGCTCGGCGCACCACCAAAGTCCCAGCGGCGCTCGAATACCGCTCGGCTGGATGATGCAACCTTCGAAAATCTGCAGCAGCGAAACTCTGGGAGGGTGATTTCTCGCCGAGCGCTCGATCCCGCCGGCGCCCTAATCTCCGCCGCGCAAAGGCCAAAACACAGGCGACTTATCTTTGGTTCTAAGTTCAACCAACCTGCCTCCAACTGGCCCAACACATCCTATAACTCAAATACAAGATAGGAAAGGATGTAAACAATATAATACTCAACTACCAACACCCACGGACACACGTCCGGATCACTGTACAACAAGGGGTAAACCCGGGATCGCTATATGGTGGCGTCTGAGGAACGCCGTTGTATTGAGTTCGAGAAGAAGTTGAGGCGCAGCCTCAAGTTGAGAGTTGTAGGGACTATGATTCGAGATTATGGGCGTCTGGTTGATGCTGCAGCCCATACTGAGATCATGATGCAGGAGGAGGAGGAAGGGCAGAAAGGCTCCAAGAGGAGTCAGGATGGACAAAGTGATGGTAGGAGATAGAAGGGTTTTAACCCTCAGCAGTCTCAGAGTAGCTTTACTAGATCGACTTTTCCGGTCTTAAAGTGCTAGTTACGGGAAAAGGCAACCAGGAGACATTACTGTTTCAAAGTCTGGTCAATTTGGGCCACAAGTCTCGGCTTGCCCTTGAAGGGAGGAGGACAAAGCGGCGTCATTTTCGCTCGATCTCGAGCGAGTCGGGATAGAGGCGGTAGCTCTCTTGTTTTCGGTGTGGTCGAGCGGGGCACATGAAGAGGTTTTACTGCGGTTGAGTGCTTTATCTGGTGCATCTGGTTTGAGCGGACTTCGAGTCATCGGCCAGCTCGGTCGATTCGGGCCTCGAGGCCAACGAGGCTTCATCGTCCCGATCAGGTAGCGATCTTATGCTCCTAGGGGTGAGCGAGTTGATCGAAGATAAATGCGGCGCGTGTATCTTTATTACATGAGGATCTTGTACAGCTCCATCGGTTGAGAGGTACCTTCTTGTTTTGCAATTCGGTTGCTAGTGTGTTGATTGATACGGGTGCATCTCATTCATTTGTGTCTGCTGCATTTGCATCTGTTTTGGAGTTGGAGTTAGCACAGTTAGCATCTCCTATTTGTGTAGTGTCACCCCTTGGGGGTGAATTGATCTTGAAACAAGGTGTTAGGGGTTGTGATATAGAGGTCGCCGATCATAGGCTTCCGTTTCCTTTTGTAGTTATGCCTATGAAGGGCTTTGATGTTATTTTGGGTATGGACTGGTTATCGTCATGCTGGGCAGTTATTGATTGCTACCGCCAGAGGGTCACTTGTTGTACCGTGAGCGGGGAATGTTTCCATTTCTTGGGGGACCGGGTTGGTAGTGTTTTGCCACCGGGGTATGATCCGCGAGGGCGAAGTGAGCTTAGTGGTCTCCTTGCTAGTCTTTTGAGTAGTGAGTGTGATGAGACCCAGATTGTATTGCCGAGGGTGGTTTGTGAGTACTCGGACGTATTTCCCGAGGACCTTGTTAGTTTGCCACCTCACAGAGAGATTGAGTTCTCTATTGACTTAGTGCCCGATACGGCGCCGATTTCTATGGCACCTTATCATTGTGCCCCAGCCGAGTTAGTTGAGTTAAAGATCCAACTCCAGGAGTTGCTAGATAAGGGCTATATACGTCCTAGTGTTTCGCCGTGGGGAGCACCGGCCCTCTTTGCTAAGAAGAAAGGTGGTGCTTTGAGACTGTGTATCGATTACCGGAAATTGAATCGGGCTACGGTCAAGAAGAAGTACCCAATGCCTCGTATAGATGATTTGTTCGATCAGTTGAAGGGTTCCCGTTGTTTCTCTAAGATAGATTTGAGATCGGGTTACCACCAGTTGAAAGTCAGGGAGAAGGATATTCCGAAGACGGCATTCCGTACGTGGTATGGCCACTATGAGTTTCTGGTGATGCCATTTGGGCTCACCAATGCACCTGCAGTCTTTATAGACTTGATGAACTAGATATTCCGGGAATTCTTGGATCGTTTTGTAGTAGTCTTTGTAGACGATATTCTTATCTATTCACCTTCAGAGGAGGAGCACGAGGAGCACTTGAGAGTGGTGCTTGAGTTACTTAGAGCCCATAAGCTTTATGCTAAGTTTGGGAAATGTGAGTTCTGGCTAGAAGAAGTGAAGTTTTTAGGCCATGTAGTTTCCAGGGAAGGGGTGTCTGTTGATACATCCAAGAGACAGTGCAAGATTGGGCACAGCCTAAGAGTGTGTTTGAGATCCACAGTTTTCTGGGATTAGCTGGATACTACCGACGGTTTGTGAAGGATTTCTCCAGGTTAGCTTCGCCGTTGACTAGGTTAACTCGGAAAGGAGTCAAATTTGTATGGAGTGAGACTTGTGAAAAGTCGTTCCAAGAGCTGAAAGTTAGATTGACCACCGTTCCAGTTTTGATTATTCCGGAGAGAGGGTTGGGTTATGCAGTCTATTGTGATGCCTCACGAGAGGGTTTGGGTTGTGTGTTGATGCAAGAGGGGAAAGTGGTAGCCTATGGCTCACGTCAGTTGAAAATACACGAGAAGAATTACCCTACCCATGACCTAGAGTTAGCAGCTGTTATCTTTGCTTTGAAGATTTGGAGGCATTACCTTTATGGTGAGAGATTCGAGGTATTCTCGGATCATAAGAGTCTGAAATACCTGTTTACACAGAAAGACTTGAACTTGAGGCAGAGGAGGTGGATGGAGTTCATTGAGGATTTTGACTTCGAGTTGCATTATCATCCGGGGAAGGCCAATGTGGTGGCCGATGCCCTTAGCAGGAAATCTGTTGGTGACGTAGCTAGTATATCCATCCAGGAGTGGAAGATGTTGGGTGCACTTGGCGAGTTTGACTTGTCTTTGGGCGAATCCATTGAGGCTGCGGCCTTGTTTTTCGTTGTCGCGCAGCCTACGCTTGTGACTCGAGTGTTAGAAGCACAGAGAAGTGACCATGAGGTGGAATCTCTCTGAGAGAAGATCTCCAATGGTAAAATTGAGAAGGGTTTGACGGTGTATCCCGACCAGAGTGTGAGATATCGAGACCATCTGTTTGTGCCGGAGTCTTGCCAAGAGGAGGTACTCCGAGAGTTTCATCATTCACGTCTTGCGGTGCATCCGGGAGACACTAAGATGTATCGGGATTTGGGTCGCCAGTTTTGGTGGCGGGGTATGAAGAGAGATGTGGCAGCTTTCGTATCTAAGTGCCTTACTTGTCAGCAAGTGAAGGCCGAGCATCAGAGGCTAGCGGGTTTGTTACAACCCTTGCCTATTGCCAAGTGGAAGTGGGAGCATGTCACTATGGACTTCGTTGTTGGTCTTCCGAGGACTCAGCAGGGTAGTGATGCCATTTGGGTGGTTGTAGACCGGTTGACTAAGTCGGCGCACTTCATTCCCATGCGCGTGAGAGATTCGGTAGATCATCTTGCCGACTTGTACATTCGGGACATAGTGAGGTTGCACGGGGTCCCAGTGACGATCGTCTCAGATAGAGATCCTCATTTTACTACCAGGTTGTGGTAGAGTTTGCAGAGTGCCTTAGGCACTAAGTTGACCTTTAGCATGGCTTATCATCCTCAGACTGACGGGCAGTCCGAGCGTACTATTCAGATCCTTGAGGATATGCTTTGGGGTTGTGTTCTTGATTTCAGTGGGTCGTGGGAAAGGCACTTACCTTTGGTGGAGTTTGCCTACAACAATAGTTTCCAGTCTAGTATCGGTATGGCACCGTTTGAGGCCTTGTATGGCCGACCGTGTAGGTCTCTAGTTTGTTGGGCCGAGGTGGGTGATGCTCCTTTGTTGGGTCCGGAGTTGGTGAGGGAAACGACAGAGAAAGTTGAGCTTATCCGTAAGAGGCTTGTTACAGCCCAGAGTCGTCAGAAATCCTATGCCGACCGTAGGAGGAGACCTTTGGTATTTGAGGTGGGTGATCATGTCTTTCTGAAAATATCACCTAGACGGGGATTGATGAGGTTTGGGAAGAGCGGGAAGTTGTCCCCTCGGTTCATTGGTCCTTTTGAGATCCTTGAGAGGATTGGCGAGGCTGCCTATCGTTTAGCTTTGCCGCCACACTTATCCGAAGTTCATGACGTGTTTCATGTGAGTATGCTTCGAAAGTATGAGCCAGATCCATCACATGTGTTAGATTGGACCGATTTAGAGGTTGACGAGGATGCCTCGTATGAGGAGAGACCGGTTTGGGTCTTGGATAGGCGGGATCAAGTTTTGCGAGGCAAGACCATCCCTTTGGTAAAGGTTTTGTGGAAACATCACGGAGTGGAAGAAGCCACTTGGGAGCGTGAGTTGGAAGTCCGTGAGAAATATCCGGACTTGTTTGTCAATGTATAATCATGTATTGAGATTTTGTAATTTTAATGAACTTTAAGAACATTATATATATGTCTTAAGTTGAAAAACATTGTGAATGTTTTGGTTTAATGGAAGTATTTTGAAACTTGCCTCGTAATGGAAGTTTATAGCAACATTGCATATGTTGTATGCGTTGTAGAATTGGAGTTATATCATGAAATTGAATATAATATGGAAATGGGAATCATATGTATTGAAAACTGTTGAAATTGAAAGAAATGCATGTTGATAATGCAAGTTAAAATATATATTGTTTTACTTATTGTGAGATGCCACTTGATAAGAGATGCAATGACCGGTATTGGGTCAAGTTGTTTATTATTAAACTGTCATATTATTGGAATTTGAGAAAAACCTGTTTTTGAAAAAAAAAAAAACTTATGCTTAATTTCGGGGACGAAATTCTTTAAGGGGGGGTAGGTTATAGCGACCCCGGTCTTTTCCCATTTGGTTGTTGTATCCGGACTTAAGTTTCGTGGATCCTATCATTGTATAATTGTTGTTGTCGTCCTTTATCTTCTCTTTTTGAGTTATAGGATGTGTTGGGCAGGTTTGTTACAGGTTGGTTGGGTTTGGAAACCAAGTGTTGCTGTCCAGAATTTTGGACCTTCGCTCGAGCGAGGAGTTGGTAACTCGAGCAAGCAATTGTGTCTAGTATAGACCTGAGAGCTGTATTTGTTGGCTCGAGCGAGCTTTCCTTCGCTCGAGCGAGTTTCGAGTTCTTCGCTCGAGCGAGAATTCTGTTGCTCGAGCGTGCTTCTGGGTTGCAGACCTGAAGCATCGTATTGTTAGCTCGAGCGAGCTTTCCTTCGCTCGAGCGGCCACTTTTTCGCTCGAGTGAGCCTGTTTTATTTAAATAGGCAGCAGCGGTTTTTAAAACACTTTTTCAGCATCTTTTTGATTTCAGAACCCTAGGGTCGTTTTCTCTCTCCTTCCACTCACCTTCTCTCTTAGGTTTCATCTACTTTTTGGGTGTTTCTACCCTAGATCCTTTATTAAAAAGATAGAGTGAGTCGAGGGCTTCCTTTTAATCTAAACAATCTTGGGTTTGGAGCACTTTGGATTTTTGTCATCTTCTCCATTCGAGTTCTTCACTTCGAGGTAGGGATTTCCTACTCCATATTATAAGTTTTGTTCTAAGCTTTGATAGTTTGATATGTTGGGGGTTATTTGGTAATTTTGGGAAAAACCCTAGTTGTGTAATAAATTAATTTGTGTAATTAATTTAAGGAAAATTGGGGAATTTAGTTGACTTCATGGAATTGGGGAATTATAAGCTTAAATGGTGTAGTTGGATAGTTTAATCACTCGCCTATTGAAATGTTGAGATTATAATTGTTGATACATTTATTTCCTGCTTAGAAATAACTGTTTTGGACTATCGATGGAGGATAGTCATGATTGTTGTAGACATTGCATGTGGATTAGGGAAAACTGAAACTAATCACATTAACTAAGTCATTAATTTTGACTGTTGAATTAATAAAGAAAATACATGTATTGATTGAGTATTGTATATGACAAGTGTTTAATGCATTGTACATGCATATTGTTTGGGAGAAGATAGGGGATGTATTCCACGGTTTGGGAGGAGATAGGGGATGGACTCCTAAACCGGATATTGTTTGGAAGGAGATAGGGGATGGACTCCATTAGCACCGCTAATATGTGTGCTTATTGATTTATGGAAGTGTTTTTACACGTTATTGATATATCACTAAAATGTGTATCAATTGGGAAGTATGGAGGTGAATTTTGGTTGAGATTGATACAACACCAACATGTGTATCCATTATGATATAAGAAATGTTTAACTTGATTTGTTATCCCAATTGAATTGGATATATTGTTAATAAGAGATGTAATCTCAGTTGAGTTATTTGGCCAGATTCTGAGCCATATTTGTATAAACGGAAAGTTGAATAAATAATGGAAAGTGAAACGTGTCATAGATATTAGTGTCATGAGACTGTATAATGATGTAATTGGTTATCTTGGTTAACCATCTATCGAATGCTATTGCTTTATTCAATGCTTATATTTGGTTTAGTATATTTCTACTGGGCTGTGGCTCACCCTATATGGGAACATCATTTTCAGGTTCAGGTGATGTGCTACCTCCAAGGACTTAGCTTGGATGGATTTGGAGTTGAAGACTCTGTTTAGATTAGTTGTTTATTTTGTTTTATTTTGATGTTACATGTAAACTCAAGCCTAGGGCTTAATGTGTAAATGAGTTAGTACTCATACTTTTGTGTCCAAGTGGTGGCTTGGAAAGATGTAAGCCCGTAGGGCATTTACTTTCATTATTACATGTAATGTCTTTTATTAAGGTTACTCTGATGAATGAAATAATGTTTTGTTTTCTTATAACGTTGCATGTTAATAATATATATTATGGGTTTAATTTTGAGGGTGTTACACAGTAATTTCGGAAGTGTTGTTCTCTTTGGGTATAAATCCGAAAATTAACAAATCAGCGTCATTAGAACTGATTAAAATTCTAGTTTCTATACTAAGAGAATCGTCAATTTCTTGAAAAATGTACAGAAAACAATCTGTTTGGGTATAATTAATTCTAAATAGTGATTCATCCCAACCAAATCAAGTAAAACCAATTGGGTTTTAAACTTAGTCCCCTAACTGGGCCAACCACTTGGGTTTGAGCTTGTTTGTCCAGCCCCCGAAGTTTAGTTTTCTGTCAACCCCCCATTCCTTACCAGAGTCATCATTTGTACTGGACTTACAAGAATTGGAAGGTGACTCTTTCTTCTTTCTTGATGGGGATTGAAATTCTTTACGTAGAGGATCCCTATTTCAGCAGCCCCAGTTAAGGGAAGCTTTTCACCGAGCTACCTGTTCTGTTTTATGTGTTATTGAAGGCGGTAGTTCGTTTGTCTGAACTTTATTAGTCCCCCAACTGGACCAACCACTTGGTTTTGAGATTGTTTGTCCAGCCCCGAAGTTTAGTTTTATGTCAACCCCCCATTCCTTACCAGAGTCATCATTTTTACTAGACTTCCAGGAATTAGAATGTGACTCTTTCTTCTTTCCTGATGGATATTGAAATTCTTTACGTAGAGGATCCGTATTTGACGAGGCCTAGTTACAGGAAGCTTTTCACCGACCTATCTTTTCTGTTTTATGTGTTATTGAAGGCGGTAGTTCGTTTCACCGAGTTTAGTTTTCTGTCAACCCCTCATTCATTACCAGAGTCATCATTTTTACTGGACTTTCAGGAATTGGAAGGTGACACTTTCTTCTTTCCTGATGGAGATTGAAATTCTTTATAAATTGATCTCTATTTCAGCAGCCCCAGTTAAGGGAAGCTTTTCACCGAGCTACCTGTTCTGTTTTATGTGTTATTGAAGGCGGTAGTTCGTTTGTCTGAACTTTATTAGTCCCCCAACTAGACCAACCACTTGGTTTTGAGCTTGTTTGTCCAGCCCCCGAAGTTTAGTTTTATGTCAACCCCCCATTCCTTACCAGAGTAATCATTTTTACTGGACTTCCAGGAATTACAATGCGACTCTTTCTTCTTTCCTGATGGATATTGAAATTCTTTATGTAGAGGATCTATATTTGACGAGGCCCAGTTACGGGAAGCTTTTCACCGACCTACCTCTTCTGTTTTATGTGTTATTGAAGGCGGTAGTTCATTTCACCGAGTTTAGTTTTCTGTCAACCTCTCATTCATTACTAGAGTCATCATTTTTACTGGACTTTCAGGAATTGGAAGGTGACTCTTTCTTCTTTCCTGATGGAGATTGAAATTCTTTGTAAATTGATCCCTATTTCAGCAGCCCCAGTTAAGGGAAGCTTTTCACCGAGCTACCTTTTCTGTTTTATGTGTTTTAACTCATTGCAATTCAATAAAGAAAGTCATGAACTAATAACTGTAAATTACTATAAATGTAGTTATTTCATAAACTTCAGGTTCATAAAACAAATACTTGAAATACATCCGTACGTTAGATGAACAACAACATTGTCTTACACTCCAGTAACGAGCATACGACACAACGTACATACAAACATATATGAAAGATAACGGTGTTGTAACAACGCCCGCGGGGGACCTCGCTACAGTTCGGACTCGATTTTGTTGCGGTTCTAAATCTTGAACCAAAGAGTCCAAATCTGGCAAATCGTTTTGAGAAAAACAGATTTTTTTGAAAGAAGTGCCAAACATGGACTGCTTTGCCAGATAACAGAGTCGCCACCTAAATATTTTTTAAAATGGGAAATTTAGGAAACCCTGACTCGGTGCCAAAAGGCCACGTGTCCGTCATCACCAAAGTTGGCTCGGGAACTTGGGTACGATTAGGGAAGGTCACATCGTGAGCACCCCCTCTCGCCCGGTCCAAGACCGGCCTCTACTAACCATGATATCTGATTTTGAAAACATTGTGAGTTCTTATTCTGATTATTAGCCTAGGTTACTATGTGATGCTCGCAGCAAACAAGTATAGACTGAATCGCCTGAATTGGAACAAAACATTTCATGTTTGTTTGTTTGAAAATGGTTTGATGGTGCTACCCGCAAGTAGGCTAAGACGCGAATTTGCCACCCTCAGGTGGGCTTAGAAGAACAATGGTTTTACCACTTTCTAGTGGGCTTAAAACAAACATTTGATGAATTGTCCCAATTCAAATAACTCAACCTTCACCCATAGGCATTCAAGGCAGTTATATCACATAAGCATTTAGCCTCATGGTAAGCATGCTATCATGGCAACACTCACACGCATGCAAGGATGCTAAAGCATAAAACTTACAAAGTACTCCAAGCCAAAACAGAAGCTGATTAGAAATCATGCATGATCCTAAATGCGCTGAAATGCCTAATGCAACACATGCAAAAATGCAAACTATAGCAGGCTCGGCTATTCTAAATATGACATGTGAAATGCTACAGCTATCAAGTATTCAACTTGGAATTGAAATACAGATGCAGTTAGTATGATGCGCCGAGCCCGGTGCGTGCAAAACAGATGAATGATGCAAACATGCTGTCATGCTGTATGCTAATTGAAATATGCCTTATATCTAACCATCGTAAGCAGGTAAATAAAAGGGAGAAAGAAATGGGGGTTGGAAGACATACATCACACTCACCCACACTTATTACATTTATGCCCTCGCGCAGAGGGTCCGAATAAATAATACAGTCCGAATAAATATACAAATTTCTAATTAATTAACAATTAACTAAGAAAGCAGTAAATTGGCATGCAAGCCAGGGGCTGCCTTGCTTCTGATAGATGATGTATGTTGGGCTGCCTGGCGCGGAAATCCACCGGGATGCCCTAATTAGCCTCTGTTTACACTTTTCCTCGAATTGCGTACCAGATTCCGGAAAGCTGATAATTCTTCATTTTTGCTGCAACGGAGAGCAGGAAAAGGGCATAGCAGTGTATTTCACAAATGTATGCATGCCTCGATCCTCGCGCCACCAATCAAGCATATCGATGCATGATGGCCGAGAAGCCGATTTGCACAACTCAATATTGGGATGAATATAGATGGATGCCACATCAAAACCTAACTCCATCATGGATAATCCGGAGTGTCGGTGACTTGGGAATTGAGACCGTTCAGATTACTCGAGTCTGAAACGTGCCTCGTTTCCCGTACAATATGCATGAAATGCAACTAACATATGATATAGCATGCACAATGCTATGAAAATGAGATGTCTCGAAATGCGTGCCCACGGGCACGCAAACCGAGAAAATGGCATACAAGCATGAGATGATATGAAATACGACGTGTAATGAGACTAAAATAAAATGCATCGAAATGCGTGCCCACAGGCGCGCAAACCGAGGCGATGATGAAAGATGAAAACCGGATAAAACCGAAGTGCCTCGAAGTGCGTTCCCACAGGCGCGCAAACCGAAGCGATGATGAAAGATGAAAATCGGATAAAACCGAAGTGCCTCGGGCGCGCGTGCACAGCGCGCAAACCGGCGATGATGAAAGATGAAAATCGGATAAAACTGAAGTGCCTCGAAGTGCGTGCCCACAGGCGCGCAAACCGAGGCGATGATGAAAGATGAAAATCGGATAAAACCGAGTGCCTCGAAGTGCGTGCCCACAGGCGAGCAAACCGAGGCGATGATAAAAGATGAAAATCGGGTAAAACTGAAGTGCCTCGAAGTGCGTGTCCACAGGCGCGCAAACCGAGGCGATGATGAAAAAAAAAATCGGATAAAACCGAAGTGCCTCGAAGTGCGTGCCCACAGGCGCGCAAACCGAAGCGATGATGAAAGATGAAAATCGGATAAAACCGAAGTGCCTCGAAGTGCGTGCCCACAGGCGCGCAAACCGAGGCGATGATGAGAGATGAAAGTCGGATAAAACCGAAGTGCCTCGAAGTGCGTGCCCACAGGCGCGCAAACCGAAGCGATGATGAAAGATGAAAATCGGATAAAACCGAAGTGCCTCGAAGTGCGTGCCCACAGGCGCGCAAACCGAGGCGATGATGAGAGATGAAAGTCGGATAAAACTGAAGTGCCTCGAAGTGCGTGCCCACAGGCGCGCAAACCGAAGCGATGATGAAAGATGAAAATCGGATAAAACCGAAGTGCCTCGAAGTGCGTGCCCACAGGCGCGTAGACCGAGGCGATGATGAGAGATGAAAGTCGGATAAAACCGAAGTGCCTCGAAGTGCGTGCCCACAGGCGCGCAAACCGAAGCGATGATGAAAGATGAAAATCAGATAAAACCGAAGTGCCTCGAAGTGCGTGCCCACAGGCGCGTAGACCGAGGCGATGATGAAATGCAATGAAATGGCATATGGAATGCCGCAATGGACTTACACCAACATGGGAGAGCCTCAGCTCACTCACATAGGAGGCCGTCGGATAAAAACAAAGCTGCCTCGAAACGCGTGCCCGCGGACACGCAAATCGAGGCAGTGATGTAGAAGCATGAAAATGCAAATTGGGCTTACACCGACATGAGAGGGCCTCAACCACACTCACATAAATTGCCGTCAGATAAGCAGGCGCCTCGAAGAAGCCTGGCACGCACGAACCGAGGCAATGCAAAAATGATGCAAATGGCATAGGGAATGATATGTAAGCATGGAAATGGAATTTCAGCACCTAAATAAAAGGGAAAACAGCCCCGAAACAATTCGAAATAACACTCGAAGCATGCATTCATCCCGAAAATGTGAAATTAAGCCCCGAAATGGCCTATAGCCATGCTATACATGCAAGATATGATCATGGCAGCAAGAACAGTAGCAAGGCAGTCCCAAATATGGCATTTTTCAGTAACAAACATGACCAAAATGCAAGCATAGATAGATCAACAATAGCATGCAAAGTTAGTGGCCAAAAGAGGAGTATTGAGACAAGTGATATATACAAACCCCAAATGGACAAACTTTCTTCTACAACATTGAAGATGAGATAAAAATAAGCACTATTGCAGAAGATGACATCCTCAAAATCAGAATAAAATCATGCTAACAATTCCATGCAAAGTAGGCTTCCAAATAGGCTATATCATGAGACATGCAATACACACACCAAATGACAACACTTTCTTCATGAAATATGTAAAGGGGGCCAAAATAAGACTAAAACCAGTAGGGGTCAAAGTCCCAAAAACAAACACAAATAGGCCAAAAGTTGCATGCAAAAATGGCACACTTGATGAAATTTGAAGGAAGTGGTGGATACAATGGCCAAATGAAGTTGAGCCCTTCTACAATGTTGTAGAGGGGCTCAAAATGAGCACAAAACCAGTAGGGGTCGGACCCCTAAAAACAAAAGGAAATAGGCCTAAACTAGCATGCAAGATAATGGCATAAAAGCTAGGTATTGAAACAAGTATATCATAGGAGCCTCAAATGAAGTTGAGCCCTTCTACAAAGTTGTAGAGGGGCTCAAAATAAGCACAAAAGCAGTAGGTGTCGGAGCCCCAATTCTCAACCAATTGGAGTATAGAAATGAATCCAGAAAAAGCCCTAAAAGTTGGTTTTGAAGACTTACCCTTGAAGACTTGTCTTTCTTTGATTCTTGGCTTTGATTTGTAGCTTCTCAACCTCTGAAATTCACTTCCTAGCTGCTGGAATGGTAGTAAGGATGGTGAGGCTAGGTGTTGATGAAGAGAAGACCTAGGGACTTAGAAGCTTTTTGAGGTTTTGAGCTATGAAAATGGAGGTTTTTGGAGAAGTGTTCTTGAAGACAAATTTTCCAACCTTGAAGAAGGAGAGGGAGGGCCCTTCAAATAGGCAAGAAATGGGGTGTAAAAGGGAGGAAAGCACCCAATCTTTCCCTCGAAATATCCCCGGATGCCGGGATATGTTGGAAAATATCCAGGACAAATTGGACAAAGGTGGAAGCCGTGGCCAGTAATTTATGGGAGGTGGCCGACGGCCACCCCACTGTCGGCCGACCACCACCCTAAGCCGACCGCCACCCCAAAAACCAACTTCAAAATTTCGCCGACCACCATACAAGAGTGTCCTCAAAGTGTGTAGAATAAGGCCCTGTGGTCGAATCTGCAACACCGAACCGTGTCACAACATAGAGCTTGAAGGAGAGGCCCAAAAATGAAACCAACAATTGTTGGCCGACCACTATGCCAAAGTGTCCTCCCAGATGTGTATAACAAGGATCCAAGGTCGGAATTTGGCAACACTGAAGCAGGAGCCACAACATAGAGCTTGAAGGAGAGGCCCAAAAATGAAACCCTGAATTTCTGGCCGACCACCAACCCTTAGGGTCCTCCTAGATGCCCTCATCACAGATATGTAGCTTTGGTTGGAAGAAAATATCCCTAGGGTGTTCAACATTGGCCCGGAAGTGAGCAAAACGGGCTCCGGAGGAGCGAAACTGGTTATCTGGGATAATTGCTGGCCTCCCACCCCCCAGTGATCTTCCTAATGTTGAAACAGAGGTACCTGCCAAGTTTGAACAAAAACTAATGAGAAATGAACGTTCGGGGCCAAAACCGAGCAAATCGGGATCCCGAAAATGGGCTGCAGGTGCCGGAAGTGGTGTTCAGCATCGAAGTGGGTATCTGCGACCCCAGTGTCCTCTGGAATGACAAAACAGAGGTACCTGCCAAAAACCGGAGAAAATGGATGCGAAATGAATGTTCGGGACCAAAACCGTTCAATTTGGGGTCCTAGAAACCGGCTATGAGCACCGAAAGTGGCATACGGCCGCGAAGTGGGCATCGGGGGCCTCAGTGTTCCTCGAATTATTAAAACAGAGGTCTCCGCCAAAAACCGGAGAAAGCTGATGCAAAATGAAAGCTCGGGACCAAAACCGCGCGGTTTGGGGTCCCGAAAATGGGTCGCCGGGCACCGGAAGTGGTGTTCGTCATGGCGTGGCCATCAGGGGCCCCAGTGTCCCTCGGAACACTAAAACAGAGGCACATGCCAAAAACCGGAGAACTCGGAGATGGTTGGGCGGTCCCGAGCCGAGGCACACGGCCTGACGGCTCCGAAAACCGGGAACCGGGCTCCGAAATGGGCAAAATGGCCTACGGCCACGAAACGTAGCTCACGGCCACCGGGAGATAGTCTACGGGACCACTCCCTTCCCTCAGGAAAGAAAACAGAGAAAACCGAGCCTGATTCGCAAACCGAGACAAGGTAGAGAAGATGGTTCAGAAGTTCGGAGGCAGGGCACGCGGCCGTGACTCTGGGACTTCTGAACAAGCACAGTATGCAATATCGCCGAGCGCTCAACCGGTGACGTCTGAGTCTTAAGGTCGGTCAAAAATGGGGTGTCTACAAGTGTTTGATTTCTTATTCCTCATCTGACATGTAGTAGTCAAAGAGATATTTTTCATTGTTTAAGACATTATTTCACTCAGTCACTGTCAAATCTCTGTTGCTTGCTTCTGCCATTTCGGTGGCTAGCTGAAGCATGAAATGTCGACATCTCCGCATCAACATTCTATTGTTCTCCTTCTTAATTCTGCTAACTGCTTTTTCATAGTCACTCACATTTCGTCTAGCCATGGTCAATGAACGACGATGAGATACCGGTGCCCCAAAGTTACGTAGATCATTATACAATCCTTCTTGCTCCGTTATCCTGAACGCCCATTCTGCTCAGATACCAGCATAATAATCCTTCGAACTCGAGTACTTTTCGCTCTTGTAGTCATAGGTAAATGGAGGTAGCAGCCACACTTTCAGATTTCTTTGCCGGCGTGAACTTCCTGCACCTCTTGAAGACATTGTTGATAAAATAAAAAAATTAATAATAATAGTAATTGTAGATATATTACTATTGTTATGACTTCAAGAAACATCATACTGGGGTATTTATAGACATCATAGTGGGGGTTAACTAGAGATGATCTGGTGACGATAATGCGTGCTAGGGCACTATGGAATAAGTTATACACGTGATATTATTTTATGTTATTCATTTCATGTAATTTTGAGTACCCATGACTTTGTGTACCTGTGATGTAGTCACGGACGTGGTTGTCAGATAAAACTGCTCGGATTGTAGGCTAGAGAATCACAATGCAATCCTTTCATATTCGAGCAGTGAGTTGTCAAATAAAACAAAATGCAGTGAGTTGTCACATTGCCACATGAAACTATTTTGTCATGCTTACTTTTGTAATACAGTAAGTAGTCACTTGGAATTGACGATTTCAGTACATATAGGTGTTTTCAAAAAATTATAAATGAAATCAAAAAATGAAACAACGGCTTTAATTTTCTTTATTTTAAAGTAATATTGTTCATAAACAACTATGAAACAGAGTGCAAGTAAATACACAACCGTCCAACTCACTTCGACCTACAAAACTATCGTTGTTTTTTTCACCAAAATAATAAAATGGTCACCTCATATGTAAACACGATTGGAACTTTGCAGCCTATATTTTATCTTATTTACACTTAATGAACTTCACAGTCATCCCATTTTCATTGTTGTTACACAACCGTCCATCATGTTTTTTTTCACCAACGTAATACCATTTTCTGCTTCTTTTCACAGTCGTTTTAATGTGACTTAGATGAATTCTGAAATGTGAGGAAAAAACAAAGCATGTAAGTTGCGCTGCAGAAAGTCACATGCATCACGTAATGTGAGGAAGCATGGCAAAGTCAGAAAGTCACATGCATTACGGCATCACTGCATAAAGTCACATGCATCACTGCATCACTGCACAAAGTCACATGCATCACCGTATCACTGCACAAAGTCAGATACATCACTGCACAAAGTCAGATGCATCATTGCACAAAGTCACATACCCACCTACTGTGCCCATTGGAATTATTCAATTCATACAAATTTTGAGGGGGTGTCAGAACAAAAGAACAATAAATTAATAACCATTGCAATACACCTAAAGAGTAAAAAAATTTGGTAAAAAATAACAAATTAATAAATACATAAAAGTAAAAAATATTGTAGAAAGAGTGGTTTGAACAATGGGTAGAAAAATATATTGTAGAAAAATATTGTAATGTGAGGAAAAAATACACTTATTTTGATCATCCCAAACAACCTCTTAATTTTCAACTTCCATTTGAAAGAAGGTAAAGTTACATTTTTACAGTAGCCAGGCTGACACCATCTGCGGCACAATAGCCGATGTTACAGGCCCACCTCAAAGTTCATGACTTGACAAAAGTGGAGTCCTGCCAGCCGAATGCTATAGCGACCCCGGTCTTTTCCCATTTGATTGTTATATCCGGACTTATGTTCCGTAGATTCCGTTGTTAAATGTTTGTTGTTGTCGTCCTTTCATTCCCTATTCTTGAGTTATAGGATGTGTTGGGCAGGTTTGTTACAGGTTGGTTGGGTTTGAAAACCAAGTGTTGCTGTCCAGGTTTTTGTGTCTTCGCTCGAGCGAGGAGTTGGTCGCTCGAGCGAGCGATTGTGTCTAGTATAGACCTGAAAGCAGGGTTTCTTGGCTCGAGCGAGTTTCGAGTCCTTCGCTCCAGCGAGCATTTTGTCGCTCGAGCGTGCTTCTGGGTTGCAGACCTGAAGCATCGTATTGTTGGCTCGAGCGAGCTTTCCTTCGCTTGAGCGAGTATTTCTTTGTCTGGTCGCTCGAGCGACCAAGTCTTCGCTCGAGCGAGCCTGTCCAGTTTAAATACGCAGCAGCGGTTTTCAAAAATTTTTTTTACATCTTTTTTATCCTAAAACCCTAGTTCCGAGTTCTCTCTTTCTCCACTCACCTTCTCTGTTAGGTTTCATCTCCTTTTAGGGTGTTTCTACCCTAGGTTCTTTATTAAAAAGATAGAGTGAGTCGAGAGCTTCGTTTTAATCTGAGAGTTTGTGGATTTGGAGCACTTTGGACTTTGGGTCGTCATCTCTGTATTCTCCATTTGTGTTATTTTCTTCGAGGTAGGGATTTCCTACTCCATCTTATAAGTTTTGTTCTAAGTTTTAGTATTTTGATATGTTGGGGATATTTTGGTAATTTTGGGAAAAACCCTAATTGTTTTAATAAATTAATTTGTATAATTAATTTAAAGAAAATTGGGGAATTTAGTTAAATTCATGAAACTGAGGAATTTATAGATTAAATGGTGTAATTGGATAATTTAAATCACTCGCCTATTGAATTGTTGATACATTTATTTTCCAGTCTAGAAATAACTATTTTGGACTATCGGTGGAGGATAGTCGTGATTGTTGTAGACATTGCATGTGGATTAGGGATAACTGAAACTAATCACATTGATTGAGTCATTGTTTTTGACTGTTGAATTAATACAGAAATTACGTGTATTGATTGTGTATTGTATATGTTATGTGTTTACATACATTGTATTACGTGGGAGGAGATAGGGGATGTACTCCACGGTTTAGGGGAAGATAGGGGATGGACCTCTAAACCGGATTTTGTTTGGAAGGAGATAGGGGATGTACTCCACGGTTTAGGGGAAGGTAGGGGATGGACCTCTAAACCGGATTTTGTTTGGGAGGAGATAGGGGATGGACTCCATTAGCATCACTATTATGTGTGCTTATTATATTGAAGTGTTTTTACATGTTATTGATACAGCACTAAAATGTGTATCAAACGGGAAGTATGAAGTGTTTTGATATGAGACTGAGTCTCATTTGTGTTGTTGATATTGGAAGTAATGTGAATATGATATATAGTTCATTGTTGTAAGTTTGGCCAGGTTCTGAGCCATATTGATAATAATGGGAAGTGAAACATGTCATAGACATTAGTGTCATGAGACTGTATAAAGTTATAATGGATTATCTTGGTTAACCATCTATTGAATGCTATGGCTTTATTCAATGCTTATATTTAGTTTAGTATTTTTCTACTGGGCTGTGGCTCACCTTATATGGGAACATCATTTTCAGGTTTAGGTGATAAGCTACCTCCAAGGACTTAGCTTGGGAGGATTTGGCTTTTGGATTTTGAAGACTATCTTTAGTTAGTTGTTTTTATTTGATAGTACATGTAAACATTCAAGCCTAGGGCTTTACTTGTATTTGAGTTAGAACTCATATTTTTGTGTCCAAGTGTTGGCTTGGAAAGATGTAAGCCCGTAGGGCATTTAATTTGATGTTGCATGTAATGCTTTTATTTAGTAATACTCTGATGAATGAAATAATAAATTGTTTTCTTTAAATATTGCATGTATATGATATATATATATATATAATGGGTTTATTTTGAGGGCGTTACAAATGCACTGTATAAGGTCAGTGGCATGCATGTGATCCGACAGGAAATGCTCATGAATTGGTTGAGACAAAATATTATAATCAATTAAAATATTTTAGTACTTAAAATTGTAAGTATATTTCAATGCAATATTGTAGTCAAAATTCAGGCTGTGTTTAGTTATGTTTGTCAATTACATTTTTACCCAATTTTAGGGGCGTAGTGTTTGTTTTGCATTTTTAAATTATAATTTCACATTTATTTTTGAAAAAAAATTTCAGGCAGAGAAATTTGACTAATTCAGACGTTTAGTCGATTGATCAGCTTGCTTGTTTTTTATTTTTCAGAAAATTCTACTTTCTTAATTTTCGTGTTTGTTTTTTTATTGAATTTTTTTAATATGTTAAGCAATTTTTTTACTTTTTAGACACACCTAACATAAATACACTTAAAAAGTAAAAAAATTCTAAACAAAATCTTTTAAAAATTCACTAAATACCAAAAATATAAAAAAAATACAAGCATTCAGTACATTTTTTGTATTTTCATGTATTTATTAATTTCTTGAAATATTTTTTCACAAATTTGTTACTTTTTGTTTTCAAATAACAATAAATTATGCAATTCATAAAAGTCGAAGTGACAACTCCTATCAAGTTGATGCATAGTTGTTCAGGTCATCAAAGTTGACGTGACAACTCTGATGCATAGTTGTCATAGTTGTTTACAATAATTTCATACATACAGCTACCATGTGTATATATGGTATAAATATCGCATCATACTACAACAAAAGTTTTACAGCTATTTCCAGCGATATCATCATGAGATATACGGTGGTTGATCTATACTCAGCAATGGGTCGCTATTGGGTTGTAGATGGAGATGAATTTCAATACCCATTAAATCCAAAATTTGCGTTATTCACGTGGCACCGTCAATACCATGAGAGCTGAGTGGGAATTTCGCATAACTTGAGCAAACGTTCTCGTTGAGTTATGTCGTGAAGTTATTATTAAATTTCCTCGCCGGTTAGCCATGCGTATGCCAACTGACACTCCACAGTTGTTGCATAACATTCTGATTCTCCACCATGGCCATGAAATGGCTGTTGTGTGTAGCCAGTTGCATAACATTCATTTGATTCATACATAGGAGACTGAAATGCTGTCGTGTCAATCCCATGTGTCAGCAAGGTAGTGAACGGATGAGGATCCATCTGTGTTATATTCGAAAGATTGTGTACAACCTCTTTCTCAATGTACACTTCCAAACAATTTGGTGGTTGGAAACTTCCACCGATACTTAATACGGTGTTAAACTCCTCATCGTCATTTGTCGGTAATATTTTGTATTTGCTGGTTGCTTGCCACTGGCAATAAGGATATCTACATTTGAAGATCAATCGGACTGTTTTCCCGTAACTTGCCACCTTGGAGATAAACATCTCCTCCAAATTGACAAGTGTGGTGCCAAGTTGCACCTCATATATCCCTTTCGGCTCAGCATCATATGACACACCTTCATCAGGATCTCGAATTATGTTCCCCCCCCCAGTAGAAGATAATTGGAACGGTTGCCATATACTTGCTTCAATGAAACAATAAACATTAAAATATCAACAATATACATATATCGAATTCTACTTCTAAAATAAACATTAAAAGAAGAACAATAAATTTTCCAGAAGTCACATTTATATCATAACTGACATTTTCCTATCAAAATCAACCCTCTCATTTTTTGTCAATTTATATTTTCCAGGGTTGAAGGAACTGTAGAGGTGAAACATTAATTCAATTTATATTTTGTCAGCTGTATATTTGTGTCTTAATTTGATTATTACTGTTTATTTTCCCATTTTTCTCACTTATTTTTATTCGTATAAAACAACAGCTGAGATTTCACCTCTACGTGGAGTTTTTATTTACTTCCTATGTGAAGACTCTTATCTTTTCTACGTGAATGTTCTTTGTTGTCATTGCTCTCTTGTCTTAATTTAAAAAAAACATCGCAACAAGTATACTTCTTGTCTTAATTCTTTTGAATTAGTGGCAAAAAATAAATTTTGAATCACATAGTAGCAATAACTTCATATGATCCCTCCCCCAATATGATCAATTTTTAAAACGCATTCACTGAAAATAAATAAATAAATAAATAAATAAATAAATAAATAATAATGACTCTACACAACCGTTAATTTAGGCAATGATTTAATCGTACGCATGTAAGCGGGACCAATTTTAAAAACACATATTTTGTTTTCTTTTCATAAATCTTGATCTATTTTTTAGTATTTTCATAAGGTAGATAGATATATCACACATTTAAAAAACACTTCATTCTATCAAGTATTTTTCTTATGCAGTGAGACTGGACAAAATTGGACAAATCATACAAACATCTTAAATCATAGTGTAAGTTTTGTAGATAATTAAATATTTCTAAGGTTGAGTTGAAAGAACGCGATTGATTTGGACAATATAAAATAGAGGTTGCAAACATTGTTATTAATTTTTTAAAACTGGTGATCCAATTCTTCAGATTTATGGACAATATAAGTTAATTTGATTTGCTCAAACTTGTGCCACTAGGGACTTTAATGACAAAGTTATTTCTATGTGAACTAGTAACACTCGTCTACTTTGTAGAGGTCATAGAGGCTTTCTTATCAAATTAAAACAAAAAGCTCATTTAGGATCATTCTGAAAAGTAAGAAAAAAAAAAAATTTATTTACTCCTTTTTTTTCTTAAACATACAAAAACAAAAAAAATAATTAGAGAGATAATTTATAATGGCCAAAAATTAGAGAGAATTAAATTGAAGTTGGTGGTTAAATGTATGGACTAAATTTTGGATAGTTATCCATGTGAATCGATGGGCCCATTCATGCCAATTAATTGGTATTACGAAACGCAGCCTTACCCATTAAAGTGCCATTTTTTTTTTTCCTTCTAACCTACGAAATTGCTACGGACTATTCATTAAAATAGTTTAAGACTCTTTTCATGCATATATTATAACTAGTCTAATAATAACTTCTAATTATATAAATAAAAATAAAAATAAAAATTATTAAAACATAATGTTTAGATTTTCCTTTTCAATGGTAGTGGACAGTCAGAAAGCGGAAGTGGCGATAAGTCACTTCGTTCAATACCCATTTCAAAAACTTTTTCAAATTTTCATAAGTTTTCTGAGGAGATTTTAATTTGTACTATAATGCTGTTATATGTATTACAAATTCAGCTCATTAAATTTTTTAATCATATTCTGGGTCCCTGACCCCAAATATAGTGAAATATGGATTAAATTTTGGATAGTTATCCATGTGAATCTATGGGCCCATCCATACCAATTAATTGGTATTACGAAACGCAGGCTTACCCAGTAAAGTGCCATTTTTTTTTTCCTTCTTACCTACGAAATTGCTATGGACAATTCATTAAAATAGTTTAAGACTCTTTTCATGCATATATTATAACTAGTCTAATAATAACTTCTAATTATATAAATAAAAATAAAAATTATTAAAACATAATGTTTAGATTTTCCTTTTCAATGGTGGTGGACAGTCAGAAAGCGGAAGTGGCGATAAGTCACTTCGTTCAATACCTAATTCAAAAACTTTTTCAAATTTTCTTAAGTTTTCTGAGAAAATTTTAATTTGTACTATAACGCTTATATATGTATTACAAATTCAGCTCATTAAATTTTTTAACAATATTTTGGGTCCCTGACCCCAAATATAGTGAAATATGGACTAAATTTTGGATAGTTATCCATGTGAATCTATGGGGCCATCCGTACCAATTATTTGGTATTACGAAACGCAGGCTTACCCATTAAAGTGCCATTTTTTTTTTCCTTCTTACCTACGAAATTGCTATGGACTATTAATTAAAATAGTTTAAGACTCTTTTCATGCATATATTATAACTAGTCTAATAATAACTTCTAATTATATAAATAAAAATAAAATTTATTAAAACATAATGTTTAGATTTTCCTTTTCAATGGTGGCGGACAGTCAGAAAGCGGAAGTGGCGATAAGTCACTTCGTTCAATACCCATTTCAAAAACTTTTTCAAATTTTCTTAAGTTTTCTGAGGAGATTTTAATTTGTACTATAATGCTGTTATATGTATTACAAATTCAGCTCATTAAATTTTTTAATCATATTCTGGGTCCCTGACCCCAAATATAGTGAAATATGGATTAAATTTTGGATAGTTATCCATGTGAATCTATGGGCCCATCCATACCAATTAATTGGTATTACGAAACGCAGGCTTACCCATTAAAGTGCCATTTTTTTTTTCCTTCTTACCTACGAAATTGCTATGGACTATTCATTAAAATAGTTTAAGACTCTTTTCATGCATATATTATAACTAGTCTAATAATAACTTCTAATTATATAAATAAAAATAAAAATTATTAAAACATAATGTTTAGATTTTCCTTTTCAATGGTGGTGGACAGTCAGAAAGCGGAAATGGCGATAAGTCACTTCGTTCAATACCCATTTCAAAAACTTTTTCAAATTTTCTTAAGTTTTCTGAGGAAATTTTAATTTGAACTATAACGCTATTATATGTATTACAAATTCAGCTCATTAAATTTTTTAATCATATTCTGGGTCCCTGACCCCAAATATAGTGAAATATGGACTAAATTTTGGATAGTTATCCATGTGAATCTATGGGGCCATCCGTACCAATTATTTGGTATTACGAAACACAGGCTTACCCATCAAAGTACCTTTTTTTTTTCCTTCTTACCTACGAAATTGCTATGGACTATTAATTAAAATAGTTTAAGACTCTTTTCATGCATATATTATAACTAGTCTAATAATGACTTCTAATTATATAAATAAAAATAAAAATTATTAAAACATAATGTTTAGATTTTCCTTTTCAATGGTGGTGGACAGTCAGAAAGCGGAAGTGGCGATAAGTCACTTCGTTCAATACCCATTTCAAAAAATTTTTATAATTTTCTTAAGTTTTCTGAGGAAATTTTAATTTGTACGATAATGCTATTATATGTATTACAAATTCAGCTCATTAAATTTTTTAATCATATTCTGGGTCCCTGACCCCAAATATAGTGAAATATGGACTAAATTTTGGATAGTTATCCATGTGAATCTATGGGGCCATCCGTACCAATTATTTGGTATTACGAAACGCAGGCTTACCCATTAAAGTGCCATTTTTTTTTTCCTTCTTACCTACGAAATTGCTATGGACTATTAATTAAAATAGTTTAAGACTCTTTTCATGCATATATTATAACTAGTCTAATAATAACTTCTAATTATATAAATAAAAATAAAATTTATTAAAACATAATGTTTAGATTTTCCTTTTCAATGGTGGCGGACAGTCAGAAAGCGGAAGTGGCGATAAGTCACTTCGTTCAATACCCATTTCAAAAACTTTTTCAAATTTTCTTAAGTTTTCTGAGGAGATTTTAATTTGTACTATAATGCTGTTATATGTATTACAAATTCAAATTTCATTAAATTTTTTAATCATATTCTGGGTCCCTGACCCCAAATATAGTGAAATATGGATTAAATTTTGGATAGTTATCCATGTGAATCTATGGGCCCATCCATACCAATTAATTGGTATTACGAAACGCAGGCTTACCCATTAAAGTGCCATTTTTTTTTCCTTCTTACCTACGAAATTGCTATGGACTATTCATTAAAATAGTTTAAGACTCTTTTCATGCATATATTATAACTAGTCTAATAATAACTTCTAATTATATAAATAAAAATAAAAATTATTAAAACATAATGTTTAGATTTTCCTTTTCAATGGTGGTGGACAGTCAGAAAGCGGAAGTGGCGATAAGTCACTTCGTTCAATACCCATTTCAAAAACTTTTTCAAATTTTCTTAAGTTTTCTGAGGAAATTTTAATTTGTACTATAACGCTTATATATGTATTACAAATTCAGCTCATTAAATTTTTTAACAATATTTTGGGTCCCTGACCCCAAATATAGTGAAATATGTACTAAATTTTGGATAGTTGTCCATGTGAATCTATGGGGCCATCCGTACCAATTATTTGGTATTACGAAACACAGGCTTACCCATCAAAGTGCCATTTTTTTTTTCCTTCTTACCTACGAAATTGCTATGGACTATTCATTAAAATAGTTTAAGACTCTTTTCATGCATATATTATAACTAGTCTAATAATGACTTCTAATTATATAAATAAAAATAAAAATTATTAAAACATAATGTTTAGATTTTCCTTTTCAATGGTGGTGGACAGTCAGAAAGCGGAAGTGGCGATAAGTCACTTCGTTCAATACCCATTTCAAAAACTTTTTCAAATTTTCTTAAGTTTTCTGAGGAAATTTTAATTTGTACTATAATGCTATTATATGTATTACAAATTCAGCTCATTAAATTTTTTAATCGTATTCTAGGTCCCTGACCCCAAATATAGTGAAATATGGACTAAATTTTGGATAGTTATCCATGTGAATCTATGGGGCCATCCGTACCAATTATTTGGTATTACGAAACGCAGGCTTACCCATCAAAGGGCCATTTTTTTTTCCTTCTTACCTACGAAATTGCTATGGACTATTAATTAAAATAGTTTAAGACTCTTTTCATGCATATATTGTAACTAGTCTAATAATGACTTCTAATTATATAAATAAAAATAAAAATTATTAAAACATAATGTTTAGATTTTCCTTTTCAATGGTGGTGGACAAATGTAGTTTTAAGTGGCGATATGTCACTTCGTTCAATACCCATTTTAAAAACTTTTTCAAATTTTCTTAAGTTTTTTGAGGAAATTTTAATTTGTACTATAATGCTATTATATGTATTACAAATTCAGCTCATTAAATTTTTTAATCGTATTCTAGGTCCCTGACCCCAAATATAGTGAAATATGGACTAAATTTTGGATAGTTATCCATGTGAATCTATGGGGCCATCCGTACCAATTATTTGGTATTACGAAACGCAGGCTTACCCATCAAAGGGCCATTTTTTTTTCCTTCTTACCTACGAAATTGCTATGAACTATTAATTAAAATAGTTTAAGACTCTTTTCATGCATATATTATAACTAGTCTAATAATGACTTCTAATTATATAAATAAAAATAAAAATTATTAAAACATAATGTTTAGATTTTCCTTTTCAATGGTGGTGGACAGTCAGAAAGCGGAAGTGGCGATAAGTCACTTCGTTCAATACCCATTTCAAAAACTTTTTCAAATTTTCTTAAGTTTTCTGAGAAAATTTTAATTTGTACTATAATGCTATTGTATGTATTTCAAATTCAGCTCATTAAATTTTTTAAAATATTCTGGGTCCCTGACCCCAAATATTGTGAAATATGGACTAAATTTTGGATAGTTATCCATGTGAATCTATGGGGTCATCCGTACCAATTATTTGGTATTACGAAACCCAGGGTTACCAATTAAAGTGCTATTTTGTTTTTTTCTTTCTTGCCTACGAAATTGCTATGGACTATTAATTAAAATAGTTTAAGACTCTTTTCATGCATATATTATAACTAGTCTAATAATGACTTCTAATTATATAAATAAAAATAAAAATTATTAAAACATAATGTTTAGATTTTCCTTTTCAGTGGTGGTGGACAATCACAAAGCGGAAGTGGCGATAAGTCACTTCGTTCAATTCCCATTTCAAAAACTTTTTCAAATTTTCTAAAGTTTTCTGAGGAAATTTTAATTTGTACTATAATGCTATTATATGTATTACAAATTCAGCTCATTAAAATTTTTAATCATATTCTGGGTCCTTGACCCCAAATATAGTGAAATGTGGACTAAATTTTGGATAGTTATCCATGTGAATCTATGGGGCCATCCGTACCAATTATTTGGTATTACGAAACGCAGGCTTACCCATCAAAGTGCCATTTTTTTTTCCTTCTTACCTACGAAATTGCTATGGACTATTAATTAAAATAGTTTAAGACTCTTTTCATGCATATATTATAACTAGTCTAATAATGACTTCTAATTATATAAATAAAAATAAAAATTATTAAAACATAATGTTTAGATTTTCCTTTTCAATGGTGGTGGACAAATGTAGCGGAAGTGGCGATAAGTCACTTCGTTCAATACCCATTTCAAAAACTTTTTCAAATTTTCTTAAGTTTTCTGAGGAGATTTTAATTTGTACTATAATGCTGTTATATGTATTACAAATTCAGCTCATTAAATTTTTTAATCATATTCTGGGTCCCTAACCCCAAATATAGTGAAATATGGACTAAATTTTGGATAGTTATCCATGTGAATCTGTGGGCCCATCCATACCAATTAATTGGTATTACGAAACGCAGGCTTACCCATTAAAGTGCCATTTTTTTTTTCCTTCTTACCTACGAAATTGCTATGGACTATTAATTAAAATAGTTTAAGACTCTTTTCATGCATATATTATAACTAGTCTAATAATGACTTCTAATTATATAAATAAAAATAAAATTTATTAAAACATAATGTTTAGATTTTCCTTTTCAATGGTGGCGGACAGTCAGAAAGTGGAAGTGGCGATAAGTCACTTCGTTCAATACCCATTTCAATAACTTTTTCAAATTTTCTTAAGTTTTCTGAGGAAATTTTAATTTGTACTATAACGCTATTATATGTATTACAAATTCAGCTGATTAAATTTTTTAATCATATTCTAGGTCCCTGACCCCAAATATAGTGAAATATGGACTAAATATGGACTAAATTTAGAAATATGGACTAAATTTTGGACAAAATCTGGGCAACTAGACTTGGTTCCTAAGCTCAACCAACCTGCTCCAAATCTTCCCAACACAACCCAAGACTCAAATATAAGGAGTAAAGACTGCAAACGACATATACTCAACAACCAGCTCCACGGAACCTAAGTCCGGATACTACAAATAAAGAAAAGGAAAACCGGGATCGCTATAGGCTAAGTTTGGGAAAAGCCTTGAGACTCTGGCTAGCTTTATAATCTATTATTTTCATCATCCCTTTTCGATTATTGTCTTCCAAGGGGAGAGGGGGTGTCAATTCAACCTCCCTCTATTTTTTTCCTCTCACCCCTGTTTTTGATCTTTCTTACACTTGTTGAGCAGGTTTTCTTTCTCTCACTTCCTCCTCTAGTTCGATCTAGACCTTTTGCACCTCATCTAGCAAGGCATTAGCAATAGTTTTATATTTTGATGACGTTGATCGACGATTGAAACAGATTTGTTGCGAGAGAGGTTGAGTTCTGATCTGTTCTTTTTTATTATTGTTTGTGAGTGGGTTTCCTTTTAGATTGTTGTAGTGGTACTGGCTGTGGGTGCTGTGTGTTTTTGCAATATTATTCGGTTGTTGTCTTGTTGGTTATGTGCTTCTTGTTTTTTGGTATTGCAAATATATTGAAAAAGACATGTTCTCCTCCACTTTACATCATTTTCATTGAATCCATCAACATTTAGATATAGATTTTTTTGCCACCATAGTATGGGACTCGGGTGGCTGCTGTGCATTTTGTACAATAGTCATTGTTGTAGTTGTGTTTACTTGAAGTATAATTAGATTGACTGAACACAAGATGAGTTTTATTGTCATAATGTTTAAGCAGCATTTATTCACTAATGTACAACATGTGGTACATAAGACGTAGCAATGGGAAAACTAAAAATCCTAATCATTTATTCTTCTGTTATTGTTTAATGCATAACATAGAACAAATTTAACGTTGATGTGGAAAGAATTCCAAATACCATAATATATGACCACTAGTTAGTGTGAATGTAACGCCCTCAAAATAAACCCATTATACAAATATCACTGACATGCAGTATTTAAAAGAAAACAATATATTAACCCATTCATCAGAGTATTACTAAATAAAAGCATTACATGTAACATCAAAGTAAATGCCCTACGGGCTTACATCTTTCCAAGCCAACACTTGGACACAAAAATATGAGTTCTAGCTCAATTACAAATTAAGCCCTTGGCTTGAATTACATGCAATCTCAAATAAAATAGATAAACTAAAGACAAGTCTTCGAGTCCAAATCCTCCCAAGCTAAGTCCTTGGAGGTAGCTTATCACCTGAACCTGAAAATGATGTTCCCTTATAGGGTGAGCCACAGCCCAGTAGAAATATACTAAACCACATATAAGCATTGAATAAAGTAATAGCATTCAATAGATGGTTAACCAAGATACTCTACTAAATCAATAAACAGTCCGATGACACTAATGTCTAAGACTCGTTTCATTTTCCATTATTATCAATATGGCTCAGAACCTGGCCAAACATACAACAGTGAACTATATATCATATTCACATTACTTCCAATATCAACAATACAAATGAGACCCAAACTCATATCAAAACACTTCATACTTCCTCTTGATACACATTTTAGTGCTATATCAACAACGTGTAAAAACACTTCAATATCAATAAGCACACATGATAGTGATGCTAATGGAGTCCATCCCCTATCTCCTCCCAAACAATAAAACACTTCAATATAATAAGCACACATAAAAGTGATGCTAATGGAGTCCATCCCCTATCTCCTCCCAAACAAAATCCGGTTTAGAGATCCATCCCCTATCTTCCCCTAAACCGTGGAGTACATCCCCTATCTCCTCCCACACAATATGCAAATGCAATGCTCAATCAATATACGTATTTTCTGTATTAATTCAATAGTCAACATAAATGACTTAACCAATGTGATTAGGTTCAGTTTTTCCTAATCCACATGCAATATCTACAACAATCATAGCTATCCTCCACCGATAGCCCAAAACAGTTATTTCTAAACAAGAAATAAATATATCATCAAATGTAAATTCAACGTTCTCATAGGCAAGTATTTAAACTACCCAATTACATCATTAAATCACTAATTTCCCCAATTTCATGAATTTACCCAATTTCACAGTCTTCCCTAAATTAATTATACAAATTAATTTATTTCAACCCCTAGGGTTTCTACCAAACTTACCCAACTACCCCCAACATATCAAATTACTAAAACTTAGAACAAAACGTATAACATGGAGTAGGAAATCCCTACCTCGAAGCAAAGAACTCGAATGGAGAAGATAGAGATGATGATCCAAAATCCAAAGTGCTCCAAACCAAGAATTGTTCAGATTAAAACGAAGCTCTCGACTCACTCTATCTTTTTAATAAAGGATCTAGGTTAGAAACTCACTCTAAGTAGATCAAACCTAAGAGAGAAGGTGTGTAGGGAGAGAGAGAAAACGGTTTTAGGGTTTTAGAATAAAGAGAGAGATGAAAAATGCTCCAAAAAGTCGGATCTCACCATTTTATAACAGTCGCCCCGCTCGAGCGGCATTCACAGACCCCCGCTCGAGCGGCCAAACCCCCGCTCAAGCGTCGGATGCACACTCTCAGCATTTTCGCATACAGGCTCCCCGCTCGAGCGTCCAACTCCCGCCGGCGGCACACAGAACTCGCCGGCGGCTAATCCCTCGCTCGAAGGCCCAACACAACACAGAAATCGAAGGTTGTATTCCCCGCTCGAGCGGACAAGCAAAATTTTGGGCAACTGGGCTTGGTTCCTAAGTTCAACCAACCTGCTCCAAACACGCTCAACACATCCTAAAACTCAATCAAATAGACCTAAAGGATGACAACAACAAGGGAATCTACGGAACATAAGTCCTAATACAATAATCAAATGGGAAAAGACCGGGGTCGCTATAGTGAATGCTATTACTATTGGATTGTTTGATATACATTATTGGGCTCATTTCCTAACAACTCAAGCTTTTGAGACTAGTGGTGATCTAACATGGTATAACAGCTTAAGTTGAGGAAGGTTTTGGAATCAAGTCTCTCATTTACAATTGTTCCTCATTTGCATTTTACTTCTCTCTATGTATGACTCCTTGCATCTGTACGTGGTGGTGTAGACACCCCATTTTTGACCGTCCTCAAGACCTGGACGTCACCGCTTGAACACTCGGTGATTGTCCATGTTCGTGTTCGTTTGGAGTTCCCGGAGTTCTCGGCTACGCGCCTTGCCTCAGGACCTCCGAACTTGACCGTTTTGTGTCTGGTTTTGCACCAAACACTTGTGCTTTGCCTTGGAGGGGCAGGGAATGCCTTGTGAGGCATCCCCACACACCACCGGCAGTGGCTAGAGGCCACCGGCTGGTTGGTGTTGCCATCGGCACTATATTGTGCCGGTCGGCACTATTTTGTGCCGGTCGGCAGTCAATTTTGTCAAAATGACAATTTTGCCCAGCCGACTACTGTTCAGTTACTTTTTGAGATATTTTGAAGCAGTTGTATAGCATTTGTTTCCCCTCCATACACGTGTATGGAGGGATGAGCCTTTGTTTTGCTTAGCTTGTAAGCTTTGTTGCCTATAAGAGAGGGCTCTCTTCTCTTGGCTCAAGGGTTAGAAAATTTAGACATTTTTAGAGAGAAAAGACAGAGAAGAAGCTCTGGTTCTAGGTTAGAACTTGTGTATCTATCCTATCTCTCTTTTCCTCTCTTGTTTCTACACTAGGTGCTTTAATCCATATTATTGCTCACAAGCACCTAGTGTTTCACCTTCCTTCGGTTACTGAGGTTCTAAGGGCTGGTTCTTGAAGTTTTTGGTTGGATTTGAGCTTAAGAAAGCAACAACATCAACCTTTGTGAAGGTGGTCTTCAAGGGTAAGAAACTACTCCTTTTTACCCCATTTTTGCACTCCATTTTTGCATAGATTAGAACTGTTTTTGTGCTTAGCATTTAATACAAAAAAGTTCTGTTTTTTAGTCCTCTTTATTGTTGGTTAAGAGTGTTTTGTGCTTTGGGGAGGTTTGACCACCCTTAGGCCTTGAAAAGGGCTCATTTTGTGCTATTTTGTGAGAGCTCCGGGATTTTGGTGTTGGGGTCTCTTCACCACTGAAATCTTGAGGGATTTCAGTGGTGAAGATGATGCCTTGAAGTCCCAAGAAGGAGAGGGTCACCCCCTCTCCTTGTTGTCCTTGAGAAGGACCTATTTTGCCTCTTGAGGGAGCCCCATGTTTGGTTGTTTGTTGGTTATGCCATGGCTGTATTTTGTGCTCATATGGCCATATTATAACTTTATATCATGTTGGTTTTGGTACTCCAAGCATGCTTAGCATAGTTGCCTTGTAATGCCTTGATATTGCCTTAACATGCCTTAGGTTGTTAGCCCTAATTTAAGCATTCTTTAGGCTAAGATTCGTGAAGGTTTTGTGCTTATCTTGACATGTTTTAGATCTGTCCATAAGTGTTTGGGTTGATCTTGGCATGTATTATATAGCCTCTTTGCATTTTAGGCTTGCTAGCCTTGAGCATGAATGTGTAGCATGCCTTGTTTGCATCACTTCAATGGTTTGAGACCATTTGCCATGTAATTTCAGTCCCTTTGACATGCCCATATGCTTGTCTTAGTCGCCTCTTTATTGCTTTGAAAGCATGTGTTGTATGCCCTTTGTTTTGACCATTGTGCATGCCTTTGAATTTGAGTCATTTAGGTGCCATCTAAGTGGTCTTTTGGACTTAGTTTTATGTGTTAAAACTCTGTTTTTGGTTGCCTAATACATGCCATGTATGGTTGTGTTAAGTATTGTCCATTACCTCTTTGGTGAGCCTTGAGTACTTGGGCCTTTTTGCATGCTTTACTTGGTTTATTTAGTTGGTTTGGAACCTTCTATAACATGATTTTCAGAGCTTATGATGCATGCTTAGTGCCCATGATATCCCCTTTCAAGTGTGCTTGAGGTTTGCTTACTTAGTGCCTAAGTGTTAAGTCTTAACATATGCATGTGTGTGTGTGCGTTGGCTTTCATTTTGGGGCATTTTGGCTACTGATTTTGGGCCTATTTGGAATGGCCTAACTCATGTTTAAGTCCACCCCATTGTTTGGTTTACATGCTTGTCTTGTAGGTGTGTTTGCATATTAACATCCTTACATTACATTGTCCATGTTGCATGCTAGCTAACATGTTTAGGATTGCATTGCATCAATGCACATGTTTGGCCTCTTGAGATGAGCATGATAGAGGTTTGGCACCCTTTTGTGTTTGTTTGGTTTGCATGCATTTGAAATTGAAAGTGCACATTTGATCCTTTGGGCCATCATGCATGGGAATGCGTGATTGGTGGCCCGAGAATCGAGGCACATGCCCCTTTGAGTCACAAATATGATAAGGGGCATGATTGGTGCATACATTGTTGGAATTACATTGCCATGCAAGTTTTTGCCCTCTGCTGCTGTGAGTTGCAGGTTCTGCAGACATTCAGTGCCGGCCGGCAGTATATAGTGCCGACCGGCAGTCTATTGATGGCCGATGGATGAATTTTGTGCCGGTGACCTCATGCTAATGCCGGTGGAAGTCCTACTCAGCCGATGATGTCCCTCAGTGTCCTGGGAGGCACTCCTGAGACTTTGGCAGTCTTCTGAGATGCAAAGCAGGGAAAACAGAGGCAATCTAAGCATGGCAGTGCAATTCCGAGCAAGTCCCGAGCATGCGTTGCATCCGGCCCTCATCTCCAGGCGGTTTACTACTTTGATTAAATTAATTAATTTATTTGATTAATTTTGTTGGACTGTAATATTTTAATTAGTCTGCATAGTTAGTTATCTCAGATTATTCTTTTAGTCCCTCCGTGAGGGCATATTTGTAATAAGTGTGAGTGAGTGGTTTGTATGTCTTCCAACCCCCACTTCTTTCTTCCCTTTTATTTACCTGCTTATGATGGTAGATTAGGGCACGTCTAAATTAGCATACCTTATGCAATGCATGCGTGCATCCATGCATTTGTCTAAACATGCACCGGGCTCGGTACATCATACAAACTGCATTGTATCTTCAATTCCAAATTGAATACGTGCATCGAATAAAGTGCATTTCACATGCCATCTTTAGGGTTAGTCGAGCCTACTCTAGATTGCATCTTCGCCTGTGTTGCATTAGCCATTTAACATGGACTAGGTCATGCATGTTTGCTAACCAGTTTCTTGTTTTGGCACGGAGTACGATGTAAGTATTTATGCTTTAGCATATCGCATGCGTGTGGATGTTAACATAACAATATGCCTACCATGAGGCTAAGTGCTTATGTGATATAACTGCTTGAATGCCTGTGGGTGGAGGTTGGATTACTTGAGTTGGAAAAACTCATTGGAATCCGTATTTTAGCCTGCTTGCGAGTAGCAAATTCCAAAGCGTTTTCAAAACCAACGGATATGCAATGCTTATTTCCAAATTAAGCGATCTAGTCTATACTTGTTTGCTGTGCGCATAACATAGTAATTCTAGGCTAATAACCGGAATAAGAACGCATAAAGTTTTCAAAATCGGATATCACGGTTAGTAGAGACCGATCTTCGGACCGGGCGAAAGGGGGTGGTCATAGCTGACCTTCCCTGATCGTACCCAAGCTCCCGAGCCAAGACAACTTTTGTGATGACGGACACGTGGCCTTCTAAGACCGAGTCAGGGTTTCCTAAATTTCCCCATTTTAAAAAATATTTAGGTGGCGACTCTGTAATCTGGCAAAGCAGTCCATGTTTGGCACTACTTTTCAAAAAAATCTGTTTTTCTTCAAAATGATTTGCCGGATTTGGACTCTTTGGTTCAGATTTAGAACCGTGACACAAATTGAGTCCGAGCTGTAGCGAGGTCCCTCGCGGGCTTGTTACAGTTTCTGGCGACTCTGCTGGGGATTGTTTAGAGAGCTTGACTCGAACTCGTGATATCCAGTTTTGATTTCATTTATGTGTCTCTTTGCATTGCATGTGCATTGGTGCGCCTAGGACACCGTGTTGGCCATCTGCTATTCCTGAGCAGTTTGCTGGAGGCTTGTCTTGTCAAGACATGACCATATAGTTGACCGGTTATGGCTCGCCAAGATGGGAACACAAACCCCGGTTTTTAACCGGCACCCTGACCATTCGGCCTAGTGCATATTCGGATCCATAGTGACCATTCCAAATTAGGACAGGTTGCTTACCTGATATAGGTTGTTTGAAACCGCTGTGTGCGTAGTGAAACCCTAGCTCCTAACAAAATAGGACAGGGAAACCCTACCCCAACATAGGGGTGCATTGGCTCTCTTTTACCTGTTATGTGCTTTTAGAGTGTATCTCTGCAGGGAACGCATATATCAGTTTGCAAGTTTGGGTATCCGGCCTGAGAACACCAGTATTAGTATTGTTGAGAATCAGTTGTGTCTGCGGGTACCAGTTCAGTTTTGAATAGTGATTCTGGGGAACAGTGTTCGGTAGTAAAATCTGATTGTCGGCTACACCGTGTTTGATCCGTTTGGAAATTTGAAATCTTTGCTTGTTTTCCGTTTCAGTCAGAGATTCAGAGGGTTGATCCGGAACAGCTAGTGTCTTCTCCTTGCTGAGGCAGGACTGAACATGACGCAGAACTTAGAAGAGATCGTGGTCATGACGGCCGCGTTAAGTCAAGAAACCAGCCCACAGGGTGAGACTACTGTTTACATGTCGTATCCACCCAGGTCGCCTGCCGCACATCCAATTTGGACCCCTCAACTATATCAGGCTCGCTAGCCTACTACATTTGAACTAATGGGAATGATAGGTGATCTTCAAAGATCCGTGGCGGATCTCGCCTATGGGATATCTGTTTCGCCACCAGCTGCACCATATGCCGGAGGCTTTATACCCCAGGAGCCCCCACTACTGGGACGAATTGTAATTGAACTCAACCAACCGGAGATGGCCTCCAGCTATGGCAACGACGCATCAAACCAAGTTCTAGATCAGGCCGAGGCCAGAGACAAAGGCAAGATGAAGGCAGATGCCGACCCTATCGAACAACTGCTGTGGGCAGTAGAGGCTTTGAAAGCCGGGGGAATAAGCAAGCAACAGATATCCGCAGTTATGTCAAAAGCTGTGGGGGACGCTTTCCCCACTCCGCCTGAGGGCAATTCCAGTCAATCAGAGAATCGGGATAGGCCCCGTCATGCCAGGACAGTTCTTCCCCCTCCCAGCCTTGCATCCGGAAAGGATCAGAAATCCAAGGCCGCACCTGCCGATCCGTTCGCTAGTGCATCTAGCAAGAGTGCTCAGGCTCCAAAATACCTGCCCCGAGGGCGCAGGGTCTTCCATGCTCTCTACATGCCATTGTCCAAGGCACTTCAAATCCTTGCCGAGAGGGGACACCTTAAACCCCTGGAGCCTCGGCCTCTCCCGAAGAATCTCCCTGATACTCATGACCCTGCTCAGTACTGTGCGTACCACCAGCAGACTGGCCATGCCACTGATAACTGCTTCCGCCTCCGTCATGAGGTACAAGATTTGATTGACAACGAGGTTATCCTCCCGCCTACCTCAGCAAAATCCGTCACCACTCAGTTGTTGGATTTTGAGGATGCAGATACTGCAAGTATATAATCAGAAGGTGAACCGCCTGCGGGCAGTGTCTGGTACATTTTTGGATGTGGCGTTTGGCACGCATTTTTGAGCACCTGCCAACGCTAGTTTTGTAAATCCTGACTTGGGTGTCGAGTCAGTCTTTTGTTTTGTTTTGAGTCTATCTCTCTATATTGAGTCGGTCCTTTTGCTTACGGGTCTGTCTTGTTGTAGCGAGTCAGTCCCCTTTGTATAGAATACCAGGTGATTCCGGGGTTGTTGCCTCGAACGCCGTTTTGTAATTATCCTTTTGTTTTTCCTTTTGAGTCTGTCTCAGTTGAGGAGCCAGTCACAATCAGGGAATCTGAATGAAACAGCCGCGGCTATCACATTTCCGTACTTGTTATTGTTTCAGCTAGTTGTGCCAGAGGATGTGAATGGAACGACAGTACATACCACCTATTCTCTTGTGCCTTAAGCATCGTTGTAATGACCTAAGCTTTTCATAAAAACCCTTTTCGAACACTGTGGTGATAAAAACGAAGAGGAAGCAATTCCCCGGGTTTTGCAAAATTTTGATCATTTTGAGAGAAAGAGAGGCCTGCTAAGCTTTTAATGAATGAAATCATGCTCGTCAGCGTGAGTACTGAGAAGGACCCTGGCCCGATCCAGACTGGTTCCACACAATCTTCAACACGAGCGATTTGTCGCTTTCTTAAAAACTTTCAAAAACAAAATATTTTGCGCAGTCTTGCGAAGACCTGTGTGGAATCGCTCTTGAGATTGTGCAGCCCAGGATCGCTCTCAGCCCCGAGATTCGATTTATCTGTTGCAAACCGGAATCTGTTCAAAACATTCAGTGCCATGAAACGCCTGTGTGGCCCATTTCGAGGCAGCCCTCGAGCAAGAGGCATCAAAGTTAGATCAAGGAGATCAGATCCCACCAAGCAAAGCTCGGAAAGCAACCGTGATGGACTTTTCCTGCAGATCAATACAACAGTTGCTCTCCTGGATATGGAGAGGCTTCAATCTCAAAACCATTTGGCATGGACAAAGCTACACTTTTACCCTTTGAGAGGCTCGCTGGGCCGAAAACCCGAAAGGGCGACCCAGGCAAAAGTTAGAGCAAAGAAAAGAAAAAATACAAAAGAAGCAAAACAAGAAAAGAAAAGAACAAAAAAAATAGCAAAAGAAAAGAAAAAGAAAGGAAAAGAAAAACATAGCTCGCAAGGTCGAAAACCCGCATTGGGCGCCTTGGCAAAAGTTAGAGCCTAAACAGTGAAGGTTAAAATACCCGAGTGTACCTTAACCGGAACTACGTAAGGCTTGATTCCCATGTTTGGGATACGTAGGCAACTTCATCCTGAAGTCCAGCCCCCAACGCTTTCATAGCGTCTCAGTCCATGTCATGGTTTGGATCACTTTTGTCTCCTCCGAATCCAATGTCTCGATTGCAGCAACCCGGAACTACGTGATTAACTTCCTCTTGAAGTCCAAACCACCAACACCTTCCAGGTGACTGTGTCCATATATTTGTTCAAACCGTCTTCGTCTCCTCCGCGTTCGAGGGTCCGATCGTCATCAACAAGGACTGGCTTACGATATGCCGTGGCATCATCCAAACAAGGGGCAACTTTCCGTTGCCATCCATTGCCATAAGTTGCCCTAAGTTACCGTCCAAACCAGGGGCAACTTTCCATTGCCTTTATCCCCCTTCAAGCCAGGGGCAATTTTCCATCGCCTCCGATCCAAGGTTGCACATCTCGAGGGTAAGTTCTATGCTCGTCAAGCATCGACTGTTTGCAAAAATAGTTTTTGAAAATTTTTACCGAAGTTGACTATTTTCTCGAAAACTATTTCATTTTCAAAATTGGACCACGTTTGGACCCAAAAAAGGAGAATTTTCAGTGCTCACGGCCTGATTCACATGATTTTCAAATCAAAAATCGAATAAGTGTGTTAATCCAACTCTGATTTTTGATCAAAACTGTTTTAGAAAACAAAAAATGGCCAAAATGACGAACTAGGGGCACGATTGAGTCAGGTCTTCTGTCTTTCCCCCGCTAACATGCTTGTCAACAAGGCACCCTATTCACTAGAAGAAATAGTCGTGAGCTAACAGTGTTGGACGTGAATCTGCGATTTCCTATTCATCCATTAATCACCCTGGGGAGGGATTGAAAAATGAGAGATTAAAGAATAGAGAGGAGCAAGTTGAGCGAAAAGTGAGAACAGGGTTTTGAGAAAAAAAAAACCGAGCCTGAGGGCCGAGCGATGTGAGTATCACAAATCAGAAAGGGTGGGAATAGTACCCGAAGGAATTGGCTTCTCGAGATTTGAAGGTCTTTTTGTAAACATGTCTGTGTGTCGTGTCTTTTGATTTGTCGACCTTGATTTTGGCTTTGAGTCTTTTCCGAGCATGTCTCATTATGTTAGGTTGTGTGCCTTTTGTTTCTTTGTTTGAGTCTGTCTCGCTGTGTTCTGTGGTAGGCTCGGTACCCTAGTTGAAAACCTTTCCTTATTTCAAAAAACTCGTTTGTGCTCAGAATGCTGTGCCATTCTCTACATTCGTGCGAAGCAAGAGAAAGGGAAGAGAAAATTTGGGACATCCGAGTGTGTTTCAACTGCAATTGTATCAGTTTTGTGATCCGTCTTGTCAGATTGGGGCTATTCGTTCAGGGTTTGCTGTGTGCAGAATGAATCAAATGCTGTGTTATGGGCCATATGAAGATCAATCCCCAGTAGAGTATGGGCTGTATATCCAGTTTGAGCAGTGGTTTGTATGAGTTGTTTTGCTATTAATTGGTTGGTTATCCGATTATCATAGTACAATTGCTCAATTTGCAGACAACAAATCAATATCATTTACATTTGAGGTGTAACATGACACAATGCAGTGTAAAGTATGAAAGATGCAAATATGTATAGATATAACATTCTTTTCAGACAAAAAGTTTGTTTCATTTCATATCATCTCTTTCAAGTACATAGTTTTGGAAATTAAAATCTGCCTACGGCAGTACAAAGTACTCTATCTACCAACAAAAGAGAAAAGTACAAGAAAAAAAATAAAAGCGACAAAAGAAAAGTCTGGCATCAAGATCAATGGCCTCACGGGATCTGTCTCGCCTCTTCTGGGCGAAGTCCAGGAGCATCACTAGAAGTGTCCTTGTCGAGCGAGCCCGAGCCGCCTCCTCCTCGGATAACTCCGCCTCCTCGGACTCGTCGAATGCAGGCTGGAGCCATGTTGCTCGGCGTAAGTCGCCCTCCTCAGTGCGGGGGAATATCCTGCCATCCCGAGTAGAAATGGAAGGTCCAGATGGAGCGCCACCACCCACAGGAGGAATCGGGAAGGGAGGCTGAAAAGTACAAAAGGCAAATGCATCAGTATACATGAAGCAGTTTATCAATGCAGAAAGTACAGAGTATGAATGCCGTGAGCAGTTTATCAGTGCAGAATGCAGTGTATGAGTACAGTTTGTGAATGCCGTGAGCAGTTTATCAGTGCAGAATGCAGTGTATGAGTACAGAGTATGAATGCCGTGAGCAGTTTATCGATGCGATGAATGCAGGCGTATGAATCTGATTATCAAGTGCCGTGAAATTTGGGTATCGGTGTTGTGTTATGCATCGATTATGCGGCGATTTGTGCATGGTTTGAAGCCGTGACAGAAAGACCATCCCGGAAGGCCGAAAAAGGCTGGGAACCCGAAGGTCCGCTGCAGCATCCCCGTCATGGAGGCATTCATCTCCAGTAACTGCCGGGTATATCCAGAAGACGCCTACAAGGGAATCAGATGCATCAATATTCTGTGGAAATATCAAATAAACTGAAATGAAATAACTGTACAGAAATGCAGTAACACATACCGGAGGTAAGTCGGGGACACCCACAAACTCGTGGTCAGCCGGGAGGCGAAGGGATCGATAGGTCGCCCCATCCGACTCGGAAAAGTCGGCCGGCGTAGGCGGGCCAACCGGCCTCCCGCCCTTCTGAACTCCGCCTGCGGAATCGAGCCCTCTCGACGCTCCCCTCCACGGCTCGCTCTCTCCGATACTGGCGCCATGTGTCTCTCTCACCGACGGCCACCGCCAGGCCGCATGATGAAGGTCCGGACATACTCTGAGTAATCGCCTCGCTCAGAGGCCGTCGCCACCCAACCAAGGGTGTAGTCCTCCATCTGAACGGCGGTGGGACGCTCGGTGTCCCTCATATGCTCTGGAGGGTGCACCGACTATCTGCTCGAGTAAGCCTGTGGTCCGACGCAAGAAGCGCCGCCAGTACCAAGCCCGACAGACCAGGCCCTCCAGCAGAATCCGGTAACGCGAGATCTCGACGGCACCAGCAAACCGATCTCGCATCATCGCTGGCAAAGGAGCCAAGGTCGCCAGTGATCTCAAATTGAAATGCGCTTTGTTACCTCGGTATTGCAAATATACTGAAAGCGAAAAGCTTAAATGAAGCAAGTAAAACATACCTATGCGGGAGTGATGGTGTCAAGTAGCGGCGGAAGAATTTAACGTCTCCCGCGACATTGTGTGCACCTCCGTCATAGCGGCATGAGAAGGGGATGACTAGAGGAGTCTCTGTCTCCGGCACTGGCTCCAGCCTGGGAAAGTAGGCATAGACCCACAACTGCAAGACAGATGTCAGTATGACTATCGGATCAAGCAGAATACAGAATAAAGCAGAAATAACAGAGCCGTGTGTTGTGTAGTGTATTGTGCGGAGTGTATGCAGAGTAGTGTACGGTCGATTAAAGCGTAGTATGTGTGTGCGTGTGTATGCGATACTGATCCGTGTGAAACAGACTACGGTGTGTGCGGTGTGCAGTCTGAAAATGTAAGCGAAATGTAAAGCGGAAGAAATGTACCTCCCAAGCACGCCAAGAGCCCCATCGAGACTGAGCTCATATAGCCGTAGAGGGTGGCTAGAGCCGCACCACCCCAATCGAAGCGCAAGATATCTCTGACATCCACCAGTGCGCTGAGAAGGCAGAGAGGCACTGTGTTCGCCCAATCGGCGAAAATCGTCGTCCCAAACAGGAACATGAGGAAGCCGCGTGCATATCTATCCTGACCTCTGAGTCATCGGTCGCATCAACGAAGCGGACCCGACCTCAATCGCACCTCGAACCAGGAGTAGCGGACGAAACCTGGACGCGCAAGAGGTGGCGCCTCGCCAAGCAAATAGATCTGAGCGGCGGTCCACTCATCCATATCGATGTCAAAGGGGATTGGATCACCCCCCACCCCGATGCCTGTGAGCATCGAGAAGTCGTAGGGAGTCATCGTCATGTCCCCTGCCGCCGAGAAGTGAAATGAATCGGTGGTGTCCCACCACCTCTTTGCCAAGGCAGCTAGAAGAGGCCTGCAAGCAGTAAGTCGGGTCAGACCCCTGCAGAAAGCGCCGAAGTCGGCTTGGTCCACAATACGTCGAACCGCCTCGGGAAGCTCCGCGTACCAATCTCGAGCCGCGACGTTCCCATACCCGCGGATGGTATGGGAATCTCCCTGTTTTCAAACAAATAGCAGGCAAAGCAATATGAAATGTACAATTTTGAAGAAACAGTGGTTCAGTGCAAATATGGCATGTGTGCAAGTTTTTTAGATTTAAATAAGTGCTGAGTGTCGGTGTGCTTACAGTGAACTACAACGTGTGATGCATCAGTATGTTTGAGTGGTTCAAGATAGATATGGCATGCGTGCATATTTTCAGATTCAAGCAGATGCTGGGTGTTGGTGAGTTTGTAGTGAAATGCGGTGTGTGCCGTGTGTTTGGGTGATTGAGGCTAGTACAGTGTGTGTGCATGTGTCCGTTTTAAACAGATATCAATTGTAAGCATGATTGCAATCGACTACAATAAACAGTGTATCAGAATCAAGCAGTTAAAGAACAAAAACGACTTTGACAGTTAACAATTCTACATTGCAGAAAGTAAAAGCGAGGAGTGTTACCCCGGAAGCGCCAAAGGATAGGTGAGAGGTCGGCTCGCGTAGGAGGAGCTCCGGGTCCAGTGCTCGGTCAAAGCTGCGAAAATGGCGGAGTCTATCCGGTGGTAGCACATGAATCGCTGGGCGGTATGTCGCCGTCGAAGGACGCCATCAACGGGAGAAGCTCGACTCCGGGATCCATCTCATGATCCAGGGGAGTCCCGACGTGTGGAATGTCGTCAGCCATGATAATGGTAGTAAGAAAATGGGCGGAAAATCCGGAATGCGGAAAGCCAACCGAAAAAGTCAACCCCGAGCGGGCCGAAAATGGCCGGAAAGGCCGGAAGATGAAAAGGCACAGAAATGAAGAGGAAACCGAGGGGAACAAGTCCCAAAAAGGCGGAAATAGCAAAAGAGGCACCGAAACAAAGATTTGTTCAGTTGAAAATGTGCGAAACACGATGAACTTCGCGAATCGAACGACGAAAATGACGCGAAAACACAAAGAAATGGCGAAATGAGGAGACAAAAAGGCTCTAGAGAGAGAGAGAGTTGATTTTCGGCGGTAGAGAAGTGAGAAAATAGGGTTGGGAACCCTATTTTAAAAGACCCGAGGTGAAAAGTCGAAACTGTCCCCGATCAGCAACTTTTGGCCGGTCGGCACTATTATGTGCCGGTCGGCACAATATTGTGCCGGTGGAACTTTTATGCAGCCGGTGGCCACCTAGTCCAGCCGGTGATGTTCCCACAGCCTTGTTTAGGCCAGGTGGGTAGTTTCTAGTCTTCATAGCTCAAGAAAGTGCAAGAAAGTGAATCCCCGATGCTCAACCGGCCTCCGTTTTGACCTCGGACCGTGTCTTCTGTGCGTGGCACTCAGATTCAAGCGAAGATTGTATCCTTTTGTATCCTTTTGTCTTTTACAAGATTCAAAAGTTGCCTCGTGTGCGTTGCACGCATCCATCGCATTGTCCGGTGCGTCGCATCGCGCCATCTTGCACGTCCCTGGCGATTTGCACCGTTTTGCATTTTCGTATGGCATGCGTGTCATACTTGCATTTCATTTTCCATTCAATGAGGTATGCGCGCCTCATTTTGCATTTCATTGCATCTCGAGGTACGTGTACCTCGTTTTGCATTTCATTTTCCATTGAATGAGGTATGCGTGCCTCATTTTGCATTCCATTGCATCTCGAGGTACGCGTGCCTCGCTTTGCATTTCATTTTCCATTCAATAAGGTATGCGTGCCTCATTTTGCATTTCATCGCGCTATTTTGCGCACCTCATTGTTTTTCGCGCCGGGTCTGGCGAGACCTTAAACACGCACGGTCTAGGAGACCTTAAATCCTTGGAGGGTGCGAAACCTTCACCATATTTGCACGGTCTAGGAGACCTTAAATCCTTCGAAGGTGCAAAACCTTTGGTGTATGCATTGTCATATATCATCATCTCAAAAGCCGCGCATTGTCGCGCATTTTGAAACCATGCATCACCGGTCTAGGAGACCTTAAATCCTCGGAAGGTGCAAGACCTTTGTTGCATCGGCACACCCAATTCATGCATTGTCATGCATTCGCAAAGCCGCGCGTTGCCGCGCATTTCAAATTCATGCATTGTCATGCATCCAAAAGTCGCGCATTGGCACGCATTTCAAAAACATCATGCATCATGTGCATTTCAAAAAAAAGCATGCATTGTCATGCATTGCATTCCGGTCTAGGAGACCTTAAATCCTCTGAAGGTGCAATTCCTTTGGTGTTTGTCGTGCCCGAACGACTTCCGGTGGTCTGGTAAAGCCACCTGCCTGTTTTTGCGGTGAGTTCCTAGAAGACCAACTGGGACGGTGAAAACTAGAGTTTGAACGGCTTATGCCTAGAACACAAAGGTTCGGGATTTCCGAGACTAAAGTCTGGTTTAAATACCCAGGGGGGTACACCCTCGGCTTGAAATCTGTATGGCAGCCCCATAGGTTGAGGCGGCGTGTCTACGCCTCAATCCTGGATACTGAACCAACCTAGTATATCGCCCTGTTGGTAAGATAGGGAAAGCTGCATCATAGTGCATTGTCATGCATCATTTGTAAATACTGCATATGTCATGCATTTCAAAAAAAATCCAAAAACAAAAACACATGCATATGTCATGCATCATTGTAAATACTGCATATGTCATGCATCATTCTAAATATTGCATATGTCATGCATTTCAAAAAACAAAAAAAAAACATGCATATGTCATGCATTCTTGTATATAGTGCATATGTCATGCATTCCAAAACGTGCATATGTCATGCATTTAATTGTAATATAGTGCATATGTCATGCATTTTCTGTAAATATCCATTTCCGTTGCATTGTAGTTGCACGCATTCACTGCATCATCCTCTATCCATGGCTTGCGCCTTTCCTTGTTGAGCTTGGTCTGGTATGTGCTTATACTTTTCACGTCAAAACATAGTTCTGCATGTGTACGCGCCTATTCCACGTTGGTATGTTGGTTTGAGGGTAGCGGCACCTTTTCTGTGTTAGACATGGCTTGTACGTGTACATGCCCTTCCTAGGCAAAACTTGGTTTGGCCTGCGTGCCATATCCATCATATCCATTTCTATTGCATTGTAGTGTAATTGTTGCATCCGGCATTAGGATCATTGTTCTTTCCTCAGCGGGTCGTCACCCCACTTATGTCATTCCACCCATTACTTGTTCTTGTGTCCGTCTGCATCACTCATAGTTCTGCATGTGTACGCGCCTTGGTCATTCCACGCTGGTATGTTGGTGTGAGGGCAGCGGCACCTTTTCTATGGTAGACGGACTTGTTACTTCCATCAACCTATTTGACATTTGTGTGGTTTCGAATTGCCCACGATTGAATCATGATTCAATTGCTTTGCATGCAGTTTGCATTAGTTTCAATTACATTGCATTATCATTTGCATTGTTCATACATCATTTTGTATATATTGCATATCATCTTGCATTCATTTCTCATTGTCATGCATATTGCTAACAATATTGTACCTGTTAAGTTCGTTTTCTTTGCAGGCACGATATTGTATGTACGGCTCATTTGAGGCCGGTGAAACCGGACGAGCCGCACAGGTATTGTATCCTCCGAGTGAGACGTATTGAGAATTGCATAATTCTCTTACATCCTTTCTGCAGTGTAGTGTAGTCTTGTGTATGCTAGCTTATAACTGTCGCATGTGTGCTTCATTACAGCTTTCTTTGCATGATCATTAAGTTATGCTTGGCTTCGTGCATTTTCAGTTGCATTTTGCCCCTGCCTTCGGGTGCATATCTTGCTTGTCTTGCATGTTTGTCTAAGTCTTCGGCCTAGTCAAAAATGGGTCGTCTCTGGGCTTTGACATTCACGCCCGTCATTGTTATGACTTCCGAGTTCTGTCAAAGAGGGGCAACTGTAGACACCCCATTTTTGACCGTCCTCAAGACCTGGACGTCACCGCTTGAACACTCGGTGATTATCCATGTTCGTGTTCGTTTGGAGTTCCCGGAGTTCTCGACTATGCGCCTTGCCTCAGGACCTCCGAACTTGACCGTTTTGTGTCTGGTTTTTCACCAAACACTTGTGCTTTGCCTTGGAGGGGCAGGGAATGCCTTGTGAGGCATCCCCACACACCACCGGCAGTGGCTAGAGGCCACCGGCTGGTTGGTGTTGCCATCGGCACTATATTGTGCCGGTCGGCACTATTTTGTGCCGGTCGGCAGTCAATTTTGTCAAAATGACAATTTTGCCCAGCCGACTACTGTTCAGTTGCTTTTTGAGATATTTTGAAGCAGCTGTATAGCATTTGTTTCCCCTCCGTACACGTGTATGGAGGGATGAGCCTTTGTTTTGCTTAGCTTGTAAGCTTTGTTGCCTATAAGAGAGGGCTCTCTTCTCTTGGCTCAAGGGTTAGAAAATTTAGACATTTTTAGAGAGAAAAGAAAGAGAAGAAGCTCTGGTTCTAGGTTAGAACTTGTGTATCTATCCTATCTCTCTTTTCCTCTCTTGTTTCTACACTAGGTGCTTTAATCCATATTATTGCTCACAAGCACCTAGTGTTTCACCTTCCTTCGGTTACTGAGGTTCTAAGGGCTGGTTCTTGAAGTTTTTGGTTGGATTTGAGCTTAAGAAAGCAACAACATCAACCTTTGTGAAGGTGGTCTTCAAGGGTAAGAAACTACCCCTTTTTACCCCATTTTTGCACTCCATTTTTGCATAGATTAGAACTGTTTTTGTGCTTAGCATTTAATACAAAAAAGTTGTATTTTTTAGTCCTCTTTATTGTTGGTTAAGAGTGTTTTGTGCTTTGGGGAGGTTTGACCACCCTTAGGCCTTGAAAAGGGCACATTTTGTGCTATTTTGTGAGAGCTCCGGGATTTTGGTGTTGGGATCTCTTCACCACTGAAATCTTGAGGGATTTCAGTGGTGAAGATGATGCCTTGAAGTCCCAAGAAGGAGAGGGTCACCCCCTCTCCTTGTTGTCCTTGAGAAGGACCTATTTTGCCTCTTGAGGGAGCCCCATGTTTGGTTGTTTGTTGGTTATGCCATGGCTGTATTTTGTGCTCATATGGCCATATTATAACTTTATATCATGTTGGTTTTGGTACTCCATGCATGCTTAGCATAGTTACCTTGTAATGCCTTGATATTGCCTTAACATGCCTTAGGTTGTTAGCCCTAATTTGAGCATGCTTTAGGCTTAGATTCGTGAAGGTTTTGTGCTTATCTTGACATGTTTTAGATCTGTCCATAAGTGTTTGGGTTGATCTTGGCATGTATTATATAGCCTCTTTGCATTTAGGCTTGCTAGCCTTGAGCATGAATGTGTAGCATGCCTTGTTTGCATCACTTCAATGGTTTGAGACCATTTGCCATGTAATTTCAGTCCCTTTGACATGCCCATATGCTTGTCTTAGTCGCCTCTTTATTGCTTTGAAAGCATGTGTTGTATGCCCTTTGTTTTGACCATTGTGCATGCCTTTGAATTTGAGTCATTTAGGTGCCATCTAAGTGGTCTTTTGGACTTAGTTTTATGTGTTAAAACTCTATTTTTGGTTGCCTAATACATGCCATGTATGGTTGTGTTAAGTATTGTCCATTACCTCTTTGGTGAGCCTTGAGTACTTGGGCCTTTTTGCATGCTTTACTTGGTTTATTTAGTTGGTTTGGAACCTTCTATAACATGATTTTCAGAGCTTATGATGCATGCTTAGTGCCCATGATATCCCCTTTCAAGTGTGCTTGAGGTTTGCTTACTTAGTGCCTAAGTGTTAAGTCTTAACATATGCATGTGTGTGTGTGTGCGTTGGCTTTCATTTTGGGGCATTTTGGCTACTGATTTTGGGCCTATTTGGAATGGCCTAACTCATGTTTAAGTCCACCCCATTGTTTGGTTTACATGCTTGTCTTGTAGGTGTGTTTGCATATTAACATCCTTACATTACATTGTCCATGTTGCATGCTAGCTAACATGTTTAGGATTGCATTGCATCAATGCACATGTTTGGCCTCTTGAGATGAGCATGATAGAGGTTTGGCACCCTTTTGTGTTTGTTTGGTTTGCATGCATTTGAAATTGAAAGTGCACATTTGATCCTTTGGGCCATCATGCATGGGAATGCGTGATAGGTGGCCGAGAATCGAGGCACATGCCCCTTTGAGTCACAAATATGATAAGGGGCATGATTGGTGCATACATTGTTGGAATTACATTGCCATGCAAGTTTTTGCCCTCTGCTGCTGTGAGTTGCAGGTTCTGCAGACATTCAGTGCCGGCCGGCAGTATATAGTGCCGACCGGCAGTCTATTGATGGCCGATGGTTGAATTTTGTGCCGGTGACCTCATGCTAATGCCGGTGGAAGTCCTACTCAGCCGATGATGTCCCTCAGTGTCCTGGGAGGCACTCTTGAGACTTTGGCAGTCTTCTGAGATGCAAAGCAGGGAAAACAGAGGCAATCTAAGCATGGCAGTGCAATTCCGAGCAAGTCCCGAGCATGCGTTGCATCCGGCCCTCATCTCGAGGCGGTTTACTACTTTGATTAAATTAATTAATTTATTTGATTAATTTTGTTGGACTGTAATATTTTAATTAGTCTGCGTAGTTAGTTATCTGTATTATTCTTTTAGTACCTCTGTGTGAGGGCATATTTGTAATAAGTGTGAGTGAGTGGTTTGTATGTCTTCCAACCCCCACTTCTTTCTTCCCTTTTATTTACCTGCTTATGATGGTAGATTAGGGCACGTCTAAATTAGCATACCTTATGCAATGCATGCGTGCATCCATGCATTTGTCTAAACATGCACCGGGCTCGGTACATCATACAAACTGCATTGTATCTTCAATTCCAAATTGAATACGTGCATCGAATAAAGTGCATTTCACATGCCATCTTTAGGGTTAGCCGAGCCTACTCTAGATTGCATCTTTGCATGTGTTGCATTAGCCATTTAACATGGACTAGGTCATGCATGTTTGCTAACCAGTTTCTTGTTTTGGCACGGAGTACGATGTAAGTATTTATGCTTTAGCATATCGCATGCGTGTGGATGTTAACATAACAATATGCCTACCATGAGGCTAAGTGCTTATGTGATATAACTGCTTGAATGCCTGTGGGTGGAGGTTGGATTACTTGAGTTGGAAAAACTCATTGGAATCCGTATTTTAGCCTGCTTGCGAGTAGCAAATTCCAAAGCGTTTTCAAAACCAACGGATATGCAATGCTTATTTCCAAATTAAGCGATCTAGTCTATACTTGTTTGCTGTGCGCATAACATAGTAATTCTAGGCTAATAACCGGAATAAGAACGCATAAAGTTTTCAAAATCGGATATCACGGTTAGTAGAGACCGATCTTCGGACCGGGCGAAAGGGGGTGGTCATAGCTGACCTTCCCTGATCGTACCCAAGCTCCCGAGCCAAGACAACTTTTGTGATGACGGACACGTGGCCTTCGGCACCGAGTCAGGGTTTCCTAAATTTCCCCATTTTAAAAAATATTTAGGTGGCGACTCTGTAATCTGGCAAAGCAGTCCATGTTTGGCACTACTTTTCAAAAAAATCTGTTTTTCTTCAAAACGATTTGCCGGATTTGGACTCTTTGGTTCAGATTTAGAACCGTGACACAAATTGAGTCCGAGCTGTAGCGAGGTCCCTCGCGGGCTTGTTACAGTTTCTGGCGACTCTGCTGGGGATTGTTTAGAGAGCTTGACTCGAACTCGTGATATCCAGTTTTGATTTCATTTATGTGTCTCTTTGCATTGCATGTGCATTGGTGCGCCTAGGACACCGTGTTGGCCATCTGCTATTCCTGAGCGGTTTGCTGGAGGCTTGTCTTGTCAAGACATGACCATATAGTTGACCGGTTGCGGGCTCTGCCAGTATGGGAACACAAACCCCGGTTTTACCGGGGCACCCTTTTTGACCATTCGGCCTAGTGCATATTCGGATCCATAGTGACCATTCCAAATTAGGACAGGTTGCTTACCTGATATAGGTTGTTTGAAACCGCTGTGTGCGTAGTGAAACCCTAGCTCCTAACAAAATAGGACAGGGAAACCCTACCCCAACATAGGGGTGCATTGGCTCTCTTTTACCTGTTATGTGCTTTTAGAGTGTATCTCTGCGAGAACGATATATCGGTTGCAAGTTTGGGTATCCGCCCGAGAACACCAAGATAGTATTGTTGAGAATCAGTTGTGTCTGCGGGTATCAGTTCAGTTTTGAATAGTGATTACGGGAACAGTGTTGATAGTAAAAAATCTGATTGTCCGGCTACACCGTGTTTGATCCGTTTGAAATTTGAAATCTTTGTTTTCCGTTTCAGTTCAGAGATTCAGAGGGTTGATCCGGAACAGCTAGTGTCTTCTCCTTGCTGAGGCAGGACTGAACATGACGCAGAACTTAGAAGAGATCGTGGTCATGACGACCGCGTTAAGTCAAGAAACCACCCCACAGGGTGAGACTACTGTTGACATGTCGTATCCACCCAGGTCGCCTGCCGCACATCCAATTTGGACCCCTCAACTATATCAGGCTCGCTAGCCTACTACATTTGAACTAATGGGAATGATAGGTGATCTTCAAAGATCCGTGGCGGATCTCGCCTATGGGATGTCTGTTTACCACCAATGCACCATATCTCAAGGCTTTATACCCCAGGAGCCCCCACTACTGGGACGAATTGTAATTGAACTCAACCAACCGGAGATGGCCTCCAGCTATGGCAACGACGCATCAAACCAAGTTCTAGATCGGTAGGGCGAGACAAAAGGCAAGATGAAGGCGGATGCCGACCCTATCGAACAACCGTAGGCGTAGAGGCTTTGAAAGCCGGGGAATAAGCAAGCAACAGATATCGCGATTATGTCAAAAGTGGGGACGCTTTCCACTCCGCTGAGGGCAATTCGATCAATCGAGAATCGGGATAGGCCCGTCATGCCGGGGCAGTTCTTCCTCGGCCTTGCATCCGGAAAGGATCGAAATCAAGGCCGCTTTGCCGATCCGTTCGCTAGTGCATCTAGCAAGAGTGCTCGAGCTCCAAAATACCGCCCGAGGCGCAGGTCTTCCATGCTCTCTACATGCCATTGTCCAAGGCACTTCAAATCCTTGCCGAGAGGGGACACCTTAAACCCTGGAGCCTCGGCCTCTCCAGAAGAATCTCCACGATACTCATGACCACTGCCGATCTTGTCGTACCACCAGATCGCCATGCCATCGATAATCGCTCGCCTCCGTCATGAGGTACAAGATTTGATTGACAACGAGGTTATCCTCCCGCCTACCTCAGCAAAATCCGTCACCACTCAGTTGTTGGATTTTGAGGATGCAGATACTGCAAGTATATAATCAGAAGGTGAACCGCCTGCGGGCAGTGTCTGGTACATTTTTGAATGTGGCGTTTGGCACGCATTTTTGAGCACCTGCCAACGCTAGTTTTGTAAATCCTGACTTGGGTGTCGAGTCAGTCTTTTGTTTTGTTTTGAGTCTGTCTCTCTGTATTGAGTCGGTCCTTTTGCTTACGGGTCTGTCTTGTTGTAGCGAGTCAGTCCCCTTTGTATAGAATACCAGGTGATTCCGGGGTTGTTGCCTCGAACGCCGTTTTGTAATTATCCTTTTGTTTTTCCTTTTGAGTCTGTCTCAGTTGAGGAGCCCACAATCGTGAATCTGAAATAAACATGGCTATCACATTTCCGTACTTGTTATTGTTTCAGCTAGTTGTGCCAGAGGATGTGAATGGAACGACAGTACATACCACCTATTCTCTTGTGCCTTAAGCATCGTTGTAATGACCTAAGCTTTTCATAAAACCCTTTTCGAACAACTGGTGATAAAAGCGAAGAGGAAGCAATTCCGGGTTTTGCAAAATTTTGATCATTTTGAGAGAAAGAGGCTGCTAAGCTTTTAATGAATGAAATCATGCTCGTCGTGTAGTCTTGAGAAGGACCCTGGCCCGATCCAGACTGGTTCCACACAATCTTCAACACGAGCGATTTGTCGCTTTCTTAAAAACTTTCAAAAACAAAATATTTTGCGCAGTCTTGCGAAGACCTGTGTGGAATCGCTCTTGAGATTGTGCAGCCCAGGATCGCTCTCAGCCCCGAGATTCGATTTATCTGTTGCAAACCGGAATCTGTTCAAAACATTCAGTGCCATGAAACGCCTGTGTGGCCCATTTCGAGGCAGCCCTCGAGCAAGAGGCGTCAAAGTTAGATCAAGGAGATCAGATCCCACCAAGCAAAGCTCGGGAAGCAACCGTGATGGACTTTTCCTGCAGATCAATACAACAGTTGCTCTCCTGGATATGGAGAGGCTTCAATCTCAAAACCATTTGGCATGGACAAAGCTACACTTTTACCCTTTGAGAGGCTCGCTGGGCCGAAAACCCGGAAGGGCGACCCAGGCAAAAGTTAGAGCAAAGAAAAGAAAAAATACAAAAGAAGCAAAACAAGAAAAGAAAAGAACAAAAAAAATAGCAAAAGAAAAGAAAAAGAAAGGAAAAGAAAAACATAGCTCGCAAGGTCGAAAACCCGCATTGGGCGCCTTGGCAAAAGTTAGAGCCTAAACAGTGAAGGTTAAAATACCCGAGTGTACCTTAACCGGAACTACGTAAGGCTTGATTCCCATGTTTGGGATACGTATGCAACTTCATCCTGAAGTCCAGCCCCCAACGCTTTCATAGCGTCTCAGTCCATGTCATGGTTTGGATCACTTTTGTCTCCTCCGAATCCAATGTCTCGATTAAAGAACCCTAACTACGTGATTAACTTCCTCTTGAAGTCCAAACCACCAACACCTTCCGGTGTTGTGTCCATATATTTGTTCAAACCGTCTTCGCTCTCCGCTGCTCGAGGTCCGATCGTCATCAACAAGGATCGGCTTACGATATGCCGTGGCATCATCCAAACAAGGGCAACTTTCCGCCATCCATTGCCATAAGTTGCCCTAAGTTACCGTCCAAACCAGGGGCAACTTTCCATTGCCTTTATCCCCCTTCAAGCCAGGGGCAATTTTCCATCGCCTCCGATCCAAGGTTGCACATCTCGAGGGTAAGTTCTATGCTCGTCAAGCATCGACTGTTTGCAAAAATAGTTTTTGAAAATTTTTACCGAAGTTGACTATTTTCTCGAAAACTATTTCATTTTCAAAATTGGACCACGTTTGGACCCAAAAAAGGAGAATTTTCAGTGCTCACGGCCTGATTCACATGATTTTCAAATCAAAAATCGAATAAGTGTGTTAATCCAACTCTGATTTTTGATCAAAACTGTTTTAGAAAACAAAAAATGGCCAAAATGACGAACTAGGGGCACGATTGAGTCAGGTCTTCTGTCTTTCCCCCGTTAACATGCTTGTCAACAAGGCACCCTATTCACCAGAAGAAATAGCCGTGAGCTAACAGTGTTGGACGTGAATCTGCGATTTCCTATTCATCCATTAATCACCTTGGGGAGGGATTGAAAAATGAGAGATTAAAGAATAGAGAGGAGCAAGTTGAGCGAAAAGTGAGAACAGGGTTTTGAGAAAAAAAAAACCGAGCCTGAGGGCCGAGCGATGTGAGTATCACAAATCAGAAAGTGTGGGAATAGTACCCGAAGGAATTGGCTTCTCGAGATTTGAAGGTCTTTTTGTAAACATGTCTGTGTGTCGTGTCTTTTGATTTGTCGACCTTGATTTTGGCTTTGAGTCTTTTCCGAGCATGTCTCATTATGTCAGGTTGTGTGCCTTTTGTTTCTTTGTTTGAGTCTGTCTCGTTGTGTTCTGTGGTAGGCTCGATACCCTAGTTGAAAACCTTTCCTTATTTCAAAAAACTCGTTTGTGCTCAGAATGCTGTGCCATTCTCTACATTCGTGCGAAGCAAGAGAAAGGGAAGAGAAAATTTGGGACATCCGAGTGTGTTTCAACTGCAATCGTATCAGTTTTGTGATTCGTCTTGTCAGATTGGGGCTATTCGCTCGTGGTTTGTCAGGTGCGTAATGAATCAAATCTTTGTCAGTTATGGGCCATATGAAGATCAATCCCCAGTAGAGTATGGGCTGTATATCCAGTTTGAGCAGTGGTTTGTATGAGTTGTTTTGCTATTAATTGGTTGGTTATCCGATTATCATAGTACAATTGCTCAATTTGCAGACAACAAATCAATATCATTTACATTTGAGGTGTAACATGACGCAATGCAGTGCAAAGTATGAAAGATGCAAATATGTATAGATATAACATTCTTTTCAGACAAAAAGTTTGTTTCATTTCATATCATCTCTTTCAAGTACATAGTTTTGGAAATAAAAATCTGCCTACGGCAGTACAAAGTACTCTATCTACCAACAAAAGAGAAAAGTACAAGAAAAGAAATAAAAGAAACAGCAAAAGTCTGGGTCATCAGCATCATCAATGGCCTCGTGCCGGGGGATCTGTCATCGCCCTCTTCCTGGGCAGAAGTCCAGGAGCATCACCAGAAGTGTCACTGTCTGAGCCCGAGCCCGAGCTGCCCCCGGCCTCCTCCTCGGATAACTCCGCCCCCTCCTCAGACTAAATCGAGGCTGGAGCATGAGCTGCTCCCGGCGTAAGTACGCCCTCCTCTGGTGCGGGGGAATATCCTGCCATCCCGAGTAGAAATGGGAGGTCCAGATGGAGCGCCACCACCCATAGGAGGAATCGGGAAGGGAGGCTGAAAAGTACAAAAGGCAAATGCATCAGTATACATGAAGCAGTTTATCAATGCAGAAAGTACAGAGTATGAATGCCGTGAGCAGTTTATCAGTGTAGAATGCGGTGTATGAGTACAGTTTGTGAATGCCGTGAGCAGTTTATCAATGTAGAATGCAGTGTATGAGTACAGTTTGTAAATGCCGTGAGTAGTTTATCAGTACAGAATGCAGTGTATGAATACAGTGTATCAAGTGCCGTGAGGGCTGGGTATCCAGTGTTGTGTTATGCATCAGATTATGCGAAGCAGTTTGTGTATGGTTTGAAGCTATGACAGAGAGAACATACCGGAAGGCCGTAAAAGGCTAGGAACTCGAAGGTCCGCTGCAGCATCCCCGTCATGGAGGCATTCATCTCCAGTAACTGCCGGGTATATCCAGAAGACGCCTACAAGGGAATCAGATGCATCAATATTCTGTGGAAATATCAAATAAACTGAAATGAAATAACTGTACAGAAATGCAGTAACACATACCGGAGGTAAGTCGGGGACACCGACAAACTCGTGATCAGCCGGCGGAGGGGCGAAGGGGATCTGATAGGTCGCCCCATCCGACCCTCGGAAAGTCAGCGAAGTAGGCAGGGCGGGCCAACCGCCTCCTCGCCCTTCAACTCCGCCGCCATGAATCGAGCCTCCTCGACGCCCTCCAAATCGCCCGCCTCTCGATACCGGGCGCCATGTCTCTCTTCACCGACGGCCACCGCTCAGGGGCCGCATGATGAAGGTCCGGACATACTCTGAGTAATCGCCCTCGCCTCTGTAGCCGTCTGCCACCCAACCAAGGGTGTAGTCCTCCATCTGATCGGCGGTGAAACGCTCGGTGTCCCTCATATGCTCAAGAGGGTGCACCGGGACTATTCGCCAGTAAGCCAGTGGTCCGACGCAGAAGCGCCGCCAGTACCAAGCCCGACAGCCGCCTCCAAATAGAATCCGGTAACGCGAGGTCTCGACGGCACCAGCAAACCGATCTCGCATCATCGCTGGCAAAGGAGCCCAAGGCTGCCAGGTGATCTGAAATTGAAATGCAATTTGTTACCTACTGGTATTGCAAATATACAGTGGAAAAGCGAAGCTTAAATGAACTGCAAGTAAAACATACCTCTGTGGGAGTGATGGTGTCGAAGTAGCGGCGGAAGTCGAACGTCTCCGCGACATTGTGTGCACCTCCCGTCATAGCGGCGTGAGAAGGGGATGACTAGAGGAGTCTCCGTCTCCGGCACTGGCTCCAGCCTGGGAAAGTAGGCATAGACCCACAACTGCAAGACAGATGTCAGTATGACTATCGGATCAAGCAGAATACAGAATAAAGCAGAAATAACAGAGCCGTGTGTTGTGTAGTGTATTGTGCGGAGTGTACAGTGTGAGTAGTGTACAGTCAGTGTAAAGCAGAGTATGTGTGTGCCGTGTGTACAGTATACAGTCCGTGTGAAACAGACTACAGTGTGTGCAGTGTGCAGAGTACAGAAAATGTAAAGCAGAAATGTAAAGCGGAAAAGGAAATGTACCTCCCAAGCACGCCAGTAGCCCCCGAGCAACTGTCCGCTGCCGCGGGAGACTGAGCTCATATAGCCGTAGAGGGTGGCCAGAGCCGCACCACCCCAATCGAAACGCAAGATATCTCTGACATCCACCAGTGCGCTGAGAAGGCAGAGAGGCACTGTGTTCGCCCGATCGGCGAAAATCGTCGTCCCAAACAGGAACATGAGGAAGCCGCGTGCATATCTATCCTGACCTCTCGAGTCATCGGGTCAGATCAACGAGGGCAAGCCGACCTCGAATCGCACCTCGAACCAGGAGTAGCGGACGAAACCTGGACGCGCAAGAGGTGGCGCCTCGCCAAGCAAATAGATCTGAGCGGCGGTCCACTCACCCATATCGATGTCAAAGGGGATCGGATCACCCCCCACCCCGATGCCTGTGAGCATCGAGAAGTCGTAGGGAGTCATCGTCATGTCCCCTGCCGCCGAGAAGTGAAATGAATCGGTGGTGTCCCACCACCTCTTTGCCAGGGCAGCTAGAAGAGGCCTGCAAGCAGTAAGTCGGGTCAGACCCCTGCAGAAAGCGCCGAAGTCGGCTTGGTCCACAATACGTCGAACCGCCTCGGGAAGCTCCGCGTACCAATCTCGAGCCGCGACGTTCCCATACCCGCGGATGGTATGGGAATCTCCCTGTTTTCAAACAAATAGCAGGCAAAGCAATATGAAATGTACAATTTTGAAGAAACAGTGGTTCAGTGCAAATATGGCATGTGTGCAAGTTTTTTAGATTTAAATAAGTGCTGAGTGTCGGTGTGCTTACAGTGAACTACAACGTGTGATGCATCAGTATGTTTGAGTGGTTCAAGATAGATATGGCATGCGTGCATATTTTCAGATTCAAGCAGATGCTGGGTGTTGGTGAGTTTGTAGTGAAATGCGGTGTGTGCCGTGTGTTTGGGTGATTGAGGCTAGTACAGTGTGTGTGCATGTGTCCGTTTTAAACAGATATCAATTGTAAGCATGATTGCAATCGACTACAGTAAACAGTGTATCAGAATCAAGCAGTTAAAGAACAAAAACGACTTTGACAGTTAACAATTCTACATTGCAGAAAGTAAAACAGGGAGGAGTGTTACCTCGGAAGCGCCAAAGGATAGGTGAGAGGTCGGCTCGCGTAGGAGGAGCTCCGGGTCCAGTGCTCGGTCAAAGCTGCGAAAATGGCGGAGTCTATCCGGTGGTAGCACATGAATCGCTGGGCGGTATGTCGCCGGGTCGAAAGGACGCTCGCTCAACGGGAGAAGCTCGACTCCGGGATCCATCTCATGATCCAGGGGAGTCCCGACGTGTGGAATGTCGTCAGCCATGATAATGGTAGTAAGAAAATGGGCGGAAAATCCGGAATGCGGAAAGCCAACCGAAAAAGTCAACCCCGAGCGGGCCGAAAATGGCCGGAAAGGCCGGAAGATGAAAAGGCACAGAAATGAAGAGGAAACCGAGGGAAACAAGTCCCAAAAAGGCAGAAATAGCAAAAGAGGCACCGAAACAAAGATTTGTTCAGTTGAAAATGTGCGAAACACGATGAACTTCGCGAATCGAACGACGAAAATGACGCGAAACACAAAGAAATGGCGAAATAAGGAGACAAAAAGGCTCTAGAGAGAGAGAGAGTTGATTTTCGGCGGTAGAGAAGTGAGAAAATAGGGTTGGGAACCCTATTTTAAAAGACCCGAGGTGAAAAGTCGAAACTGTCCCCGATCAGCAACTTTTGGCCGGTCGGCACTATTATGTGCCGGTCGGCACAATATTGTGCCGGTGGAACTTTTATGTAGCCGGTGGCCTCCTAGTCCAGCCGGTGATGTTCCCACAGCCTTGTTTAGGCCAGGTGGGTAGTTTCTAGTCTTCATAGCTCAAGAAAGTGCAAGAAAGTGAATCCCCGATGCTCAACCGGCCTCCGTTTTGACCTCGGACCGTGTCTTCTGTGCGTGGCACTCAGATTCAAGCGAAGATTGTATCCTTTTGTATCCTTTTGTCTTTTACAAGATTCAAAAGTTGCCTCGTGTGCGTTGCACGCATCCATCGCATTGTCCGGTGCGTCGCATCGCGCCATCTTGCACGTCCCTGGCGATTTGCACCGTTTTGCATTTTCGTATGGCATGCGTGTCATACTTGCATTTCATTTTCCATTCAATGAGGTATGCGTGCCTCATTTTGCATTTCATTGCATCTCGAGGTACGTGTACCTCGTTTTGCATTTCATTTTCCATTGAATGAGGTATGCGTGCCTCATTTTGCATTCCATTGCATCTCGAGGTACGCGTGCTTCGCTTTGCATTTCATTTTCCATTCAATAAGGTATGCGTGCCTCATTTTGCATTTCATCGCGCTATTTTGCGCACCTCATTGTTTTTCGCGCCAGGTCTGGCGAGACCTTAAACACGCACGGTCTAGGAGACCTTAAATCCTTGGAGGGTGCGAAACCTTCACCATATTTGCACGGTCTAGGAGACCTTAAATCCTTCGAAGGTGCAAAACCTTTGGTGTATGCATTGTCATATATCATCATCTCAAAAGCCGCGCATTGTCGCGCATTTTGGAACCATGCATCGCCGGTCTAGGAGACCTTAAATCCTCGGAAGGTGCAAGACCTTCGTTGCTTCGGCACACCCAATTCATGCATTGTCATGCATTCGCAAAGCCGCGCGTTGCCGCGCATTTCAAAAACATCATGCATCATGTGCATTTCAAAAAAAAACATGCATTGTCATGCATTGCATTCTGGTCTAGGAGACCTTAAATCCTCTGAAGGTGCAATTCCTTTGGTGTTTGTCGTGCCCGAACGACTTCCGGTGGTCTGGTAAAGCCACCTGCCTGTTTTTGCGGTGAGTTCCTAGAAGACCAACTGGGACGGTGAAAACTAGAGTTTGAACAGCTTATGCCTAGAACACAAAGGTTCGGGATTTCCGAGACTAAAGTCTGGTTTAAATACCCAGGGGGGTACACCCTCGGCTTGAAATCTGTATGGCAGCCCCATAGGTTGAGGCGGCGTGTCTACGCCTCAATCCTGGATACTGAACCAACCTAGTATATCGCCCTGTTGGTAAGATAGGGAAAGCTGCATCATAGTGCATTGTCATGCATCATTTGTAAATACTGCATATGTCATGCATTTCAAAAAAAATCCAAAAACAAAAACACATGCATATGTCATGCATCATTGTAAATACTGCATATGTCATGCATCATTCTAAATATTGCATATGTCATGCATTTCAAAAAACAAAAAAAAATCATGCATATGTCATGCATCCTTGTATATAGTGCATATGTCATGCATTTCATTGTAATATAGTGCATATGTCATGCATTTTCTGTAAATATCCATTTCCGTTGCATTGTAGTTGCACGCATCCACTGCATCATCCTCTATCCATGGCTTGCGCCTTTCCTTGTTGAGCTTGGTCTGGTATGTGCTTATACTTTTCACGTCAAAACATAGTTCTGCATGTGTACGCGCCTATTCCACGTTCGTATGTTGGTTTGAGGGTAGCGGCACCTTTTCTGTGTTAGACATGGCTTGTACGTGTACATGCCCTTCCTAGGCAAAACTTGGTTTGGCCTGCGTGCCATATCCATCATATCCATTTCTATTGCATTGTAGTGTAATTGTTGCATCCGGCATTAGGATCATTGTTCTTTCACCCATTACTTGTTCTTGTGTCCGTCTGCATCACTCATAGTTCTGCATGTGTACGCGCCTTGGTCATTCCACGCTGGTATGTTGGTGTGAGGGCAGCGGCACCTTTTCTATGGTAGACGGACTTGTTACTTCCATCAACCTATTTGACATTTGTGTGGTTTCGAATCGCCCACGATTGAATCATGATTCAATTGCTTTGCATGCAGTTTGCATTAGTTTCAATTGCATTGCATTATCATTTGCATTGTTCATACATCATTTTGTATATATTGCATATCATCTTGCATTCATTTCGCATTGTCATGCATATTGCTAACAATATTGTACCTGTTAAGTTCGTTTTCTTTGCAGGCACGATATTGTATATACGGCTCATTTGAGGCCGGTGAAACCGGACGAGCCGCACAGGTATTGTATCCTCCGAGTGAGACGTATTGAGAATTGCATAATTCTCTTACATCCTTTCTGCAGTGTAGTGTAGTCTTGTGTATGCTAGCTTATAACTGTCGCATGTGTGCTTCATTACAGCTTTCTTTGCATGATCATTAAGTTATGCTTGGCTTCGTGCATTTTCAGTTGCATTTTGCCCCTGCCTTCGGGTGCATATCTTGCTTGTCTTGCATGTTTGTCTAAGTCTTCGGCCTGGTCAAAAATGGGTCGTCTCTGGGCTTTGACATTCACTCCCGTCATTGTTATGACTTCCGAGTTCTGTCAAAGAGGGGCAACTGTAGACACCCCATTTTTGACCGTCCTCAAGACCTGGACGTCACCGCTTGAACACTCGGTGATTATCCTTGTTCGTGTTCGTTTGGAGTTCCCGGAGTTCTCGACTATGCGCCTTGCCTCAGGACCTCCGAACTTGACCGTTTTGTGTCTAGTTTTGCACCAAACACTTGTGCTTTGCCTTGGAGGGGCATGGAATGCCTTGTGAGGCATCCCCACACACCACCGGCAGTGGCTAGAGGCCACCGGCTGGTTGGTGTTGCCATCGGCACTATATTGTGCCGGTCGGCACTATTTTGTGCCGGTCGACAGTCAATTTTGTCAAAATGACAATTTTGCCCAGCCGACTACTGTTCAGTTGCTTTTTGAGATATTTTGAAGTAGCTGTATAGCATTTGTTTCCCCTCCATACACGTGTATGGAGGGATGAGCCTTTGTTTTGCTTAGCTTGTAAGCTTTGTTGCCTATAAGAGAGGGCTCTCTTCTCTTGGCTCAAGGGTTAGAAAATTTAGACATTTTTAGAGAGAAAAGACAGAGAAGAAGCTCTGGTTCTAGGTTAGAACTTGTGTATCTATCCTATCTCTCTTTTCCTCTCTTGTTTCTACACTAGGTGCTTTAATCCATATTATTGCTCACAAGCACCTAGTGTTTCACCTTCCTTCAAGTTCTTGAGGTTCTAAGGGCTGGTTCTTGAAGTTTTTGGTTGGATTTGAGCTTAAGAAAGCAACAACATCAACCTTTGTGAAGGTGGTCTTCAAGGGTAAGAAACTACCCCTTTTTACCCCATTTTTGCACTCCATTTTTGCATAGATTAGAACTATTTTTGTGCTTAGCATTTAATACAAAAAAGTTCTGTTTTTTAGTCCTCTTTATTGTTGGTTAAGAGTGTTTTGTGCTTTGGGGAGGTTTGACCACCCTTAGGCCTTGAAAAGGGCTCATTTTGTGCTATTTTGTGAGAGCTCCGGGATTTTGGTGTTGGGATCTCTTCACCACTGAAATCTTGAGGGATTTTAGTGGTGAAGATGATGCCTTGAAGTCCCAAGAAGGAGAGGGTCACCCCCTCTCCTTGTTGTCCTTGAGAAGGACCTATTTTGCCTCTTGAGGGAGCCCCATGTTTGGTTGTTTGTTGGTTATGCCATGGCTGTATTTTGTGCTCATATGGCCATATTATAACTTTATATCATGTTGGTTTTGGTACTCCATGCATGCTTAGCATAGTTGCCTTGTAATGCCTTGATATTGCCTTAACATGCCTTAGGTTGTTAGCCCTAATTTGAGCATGCTTTAGGCTTAGATTCGTGAAGGTTTTGTGCTTATCTTGACATGTTTTAGATCTGTCCATAAGTGTTTGGGTTGATCTTGGCATGTATTATATAGCCTCTTTGCATTTTAGGCTTGCTAGCCTTGAGCATGAATGTGTAGCATGCCTTGTTTGCATCACTTCAATGGTTTGAGACCATTTGCCATGTAATTTCAGTCCCTTTGACATGCCCATATGCTTGTCTTAGTCGCCTCTTTATTGCTTTGAAAGCATGTGTTGTATGCCCTTTATTTTGACCATTGTTCATGCCCTTGAATTTGAGTCATTTAGGTGCCATCTAAGTGGTCTTTTGGACTTAGTTTTATGTGTTACAACTCTGTTTTTGGTTGCCTAATACATGCCATGTATGGTTGTGTTAAGTATTGTCCATTACCTCTTTGGTGAGCCTTGAGTACTTGGGCCTTTTTGCATGCTTTACTTGGTTTATTTAGTTGGTTTGGAACCTTCTATAACATGATTTTCAGAGCTTATGATGCATGCTTAGTGCCCATGATATCCCCTTTCAAGTGTGCTTGAGGTTTGCTTACTTAGTGCCTAAGTGTTAAGTCTTAACATATGCATGTGTGTGTGTGCGTTGGCTTTCATTTTGGGGCATTTTGGCTACTGATTTTGGGCCTATTTGGAATGGCCTAACTCATGTTTAAGTCCACCCCATTGTTTGGTTTACATGCTTGTCTTGTAGGTGTGTTTGCATATTAACATCCTTACATTACATTGTCCATGTTGCATGCTAGCTAACATGTTTAGGATTGCATTGCATCAATACACATGTTTGGCCTCTTGAGATGAGCATGATAGAGGTTTGGCACCCTTTTGTGTTTGTTTGGTTTGCATGCATTTGAAATTGAAAGTGCACATTTGATCCTTTGGGCCATCATGCATGGGAATGCGTGATTGGTGGCCCGAGAATCGAGGCACATGCCACTTTGAGTCACAAATATGATAAGGGGCATGATTGGTGCATACATTGTTGGAATTACATTGCCATGCAAGTTTTTGCCCTCTGCTGCTGTGAGTTGTAGGTTCTGCAGACATTCAGTGCCGGCCGGCAGTATATAGTGCCGACCGGCAGTCTATTGATGGCCGATGGATGAATTTTGTGCCGGTGACCTCATGCTGATGCCGGTGGAAGTCCTACTCAACCGATGTTGTCCCTCAGTGTCCTGGGAGGCACTCCTGAGACTTTGGCAGTCTTCTGAGATGCAAAGTAGGGAAAACAGAGGCAATCTAAGCATGGCAGTGCAATTCCGAGCAAGTCCCGAGCATGCGTTGCATCCGGCCCTTATCTCGAGGCGGTTTACTGCTTTGATTAGATTAATTAATTTATTTGATTAATTTTGTTGGACTGTAATATTTTAATTAGTTTGTGTAGTTAGTTATCTGTATTATTCTTTTAGTCCCTCTGTGTGAGGGCATATTTGTAATAAGTGTGAGTGAGTGGTTTGTATGTCTTCCAACCCCCACTTCTTTCTTCCCTTTTATTTACCTGCTTATGATGGTAGATTAGGGCACGTCTAAATTAGCATACCTTATGCAATGCATGCGTGCATCCATGCATTTGTCTAAACATGCACCGGGCTCGGTACATCATACAAACTGCATTGTATCTTCAATTCCAAATTGAATACGTGCATCGAATAAAGTGCATTTCACATGCCATCTTTAGGGTTAGCCGAGCCTACTCTAGATTGCATCTTTGCCTGTGTTGCATTAGCCATTTAACATGGACTAGGTCATGCATGTTTGCTAACCAGTTTCTTGTTTTGGCACGGAGTATGATGTAAGTATTTATGCTTTAGCATATCGCATGCGTGTGGATGTTAACATAACAATATGCCTACCATGAGGCTAAGTGCTTATGTGATATAACTGCTTGAATGCCTGTGGGTGGAGGTTGGATTACTTGAGTTGGAAAAACTCATTGGAATCCGTATTTTAGCCTGCTTGCGAGTAGCAAATTCCAAAGCGTTTTCAAAACCAACGGATATGCAATGCTTATTTCCAAATTAAGCGATCTAGTCTATACTTGTTTGCTGTGCGCATAACATAGTAATTCTAGGCTAATAACCGGAATAAGAACGCATAAAGTTTTCAAAATCGGATATCACGGTTAGTAGAGGCCGGTCTTCGGACCGGGCGAAAGGGGGTGCTCATAGTTGACCTTCCCCGATCGTACCCAAGCTCCCGAGCCAAGACAACTTTGGTGATGACGGACACGTGGCCTTCGGCACCGAGTCAGGGTTTCCTAAATTTCCCCATTTTAAAAAATATTTAGGTGGCGACTCTGTAATCTGGCAAAGCAGTCCATGTTTGGCACTACTTTTCAAAAAAATCTGTTTTTCTTCAAAACGATTTGCCGGATTTGGACTCTTTGGTTCAGATTTAGAACCGTGACACAAATTGAGTCCGAGCTGTAGCGAGGTCCCTCGCGGGCTTGTTACATGTGGTATGTGAGCAAGAGTGTTGGATAGTTTGATATAAATTGTTGGGCCAATTTCATATCAACTTAAGCTTTTAAAACTAGTGGTGATCTAACAATCACCTCTATTCAATACTTTACTTTGACCTATAAATCTATTGACCACACAATCTAATATGTGATCTGAATTATAAAATTGTGATTGCAGCAAACAAGCTACGCCGATATGCTGGATTTGGCAGTGCAACGTATTAAAGTCCTCCAAAATCAAGTTCAGGTGGGATATAATACATAAAGGGAGGGTAAATGTTATTAATTATGTGTCCATGATATTCTTTGAACTCTAGTATTGTGGCTAAGCGTGTAGACATGGATGCCTGTACACTCCATATGTATATTTCAAGGATTAATTTATTTTAAGCTGACTTGTAGAGTTACCTATACATTTTCAACTAGTTACCATCTCATTAGTCTTCACGAAGACATGAAAAGTTTTCGTTTAAAAAAAAAAACACTGCATTTTATTGTCTATAGAACTGTAAATAGTTATTACTTTTTCGTATTTAGATTCTCTCTTGTTCCTCTTCCAGAAGCTTCACAAAGAACTTGAGAATTGCACATGTGGATGCAAGTAAACAACAAAACAATAGTGAATGAGCTATCATGGAATGACTAAGCACGCAAGACTCAAGTTTGATGCGAAGGGTCAGTGAACCAAGCCAAAGAGATCCCTAAGGTAAGAAGAAAAAGAGTAGAATTCAAAGTTGTATATAAGGAAACACAATTCTTCCTTACTTGAGCAGAAGAGATTTCTTTTCTTTTCTTTTCTTTTTTTTTTTTTTTTTTTGCCTATTTATTTCTGTACCAAAAACTTATTTAAATGATACTTTTGATTTCTTTTCTTTGATCCTCTAAAAGTTTGAGTTGGTGTTTGATTTTTGTGTGCTCAAGTTCTTGGGCCCACTGGCTTCAAGTGAAGTGATTTCTTGTGAGAGCTACAGAGGCAACTCAAAACTGCTTCATTTTTTGTGTATAGAAGACCATCTGTCGTAGAAGGGAGCTTCTAAATACGAGTACTCAATTCTTTGGACCCCTACCTTTCTCAAATCCCCATCTTTCTTTAATCCGCATTCTGCTCCCCAACCTAATCAGAAAAAACACCATCGTCCCTGTTCCCCGCTGCTCTGCCACCGCCCTTCACCACTAATAGCCTCACCCCTGGCCTTCCTTACCATCGACAGCCCATTCCTTTGCCTCCACGACCACCCTCAGCACCACCATAGCAGACAGAGAAGGGGGTTTGAGATTAGTCATTGGAGATTAAGGACGGGATTACTTTGGATATTAGGTGAGGTGTTCAAAGAAATTTTACTATTGTTGGGCTTCAAGGAAAGCAATGGTCCAAACCTATGTGATTTCAAATTATATTCCCTATTTCTAAATCTAGTAGTTGTGAATTTATTTTGTGAACCTTATTTATTTTATAAAGTCATGCTTTTTAAAATAAAAAAAAAATACAATAAATTTTTGAGTTTGTGTTTTGAATTTCAAAAAGTGTTTTCAAAGCTTAAATTTCAACACAGTGAGTTTCATAAAAGAACTTAGAGATCCAAGACTAGAAGTTTGTGTTAAACTATGTGGGTATTTTTTTTTTTTTTTTTTTTGTGGGAGAGAATTTGAGCCACTGTGGTTGATGATTCAAATCTGAAATGTCTGAAAATAGGAAACCATTTTTGTTCTTTCTTCATTTAGTCGATTCTATTGGAGTTTTCCTTGTAAAACTGTTCCTTCCAGGAGGGTTCAAATTTAGGGTCTTTAATTCTTTTACATTAGTATTTATTTATTTAAAATTAAATTAATAGTGTAGAACAGACTTTATTCCCAAATTATGTTAGAACGTGGTTAGTAACTCGCACCCAAAAAATAAATATTGCTAACCACATTTTTTATATAATGCGAAAAGGTAGTTCAGATAGTGGTATGTGTTAAGTAAAAAACGTGATTAAAAATCGCATTTTTTAAAAAGTATGATTGCTAATCATGTTTTGCTGTAGTTTGAGAATATAGTTTGTCCATACACTATTTGTTTAATTTTGAATAAAAGAACTGTAAAAGGGTTGAAGGCCTTCAAATTCAGGTCTGTCTGGGTATCAATTTTATAGAATCTATTGCCACAGTTAAGTTGTGAAGTTTCTTGTTAAACGTAAAGCTTTACATATGGTTCAGTATGGTAGATTTGAGAAACCTAAGTTTGAAGGCAACTTATGAAGAATTATTGTTAGAATTTCATATCAGCATTGGTGTCATGGCTTGGATACTCGTGTTGATCTTTCTTTTTCTTTTTTTTGCTGTTAGACAGAGTATTTAGGAGTGACTGCTCCACAAAGGAGGTGTATGAGAAAGAAGCCAAGGACGTTGCTCTTTCAGTTGTTAGTGGTATTAACTGTGAGTATTATTTCTCTTTGCTTCTTCATTTTTCCTGATATTGGATTTCACTTGAATTCCATTGACAATTTTCTTTATGTCAAATAATGGGCATAAATTTCAGCTAGTGTTTTTGCATACGGACAAACAAGCAGTGGGAAGACATTCACGATGATGGGAATTACTAAGTATGCCGTAGCATATATTTATTATTATATAGAGAAGGTAATTAAGAAACTACTAATATTCATTGTTTCTCAATACTTGATGTTCCTGCATTCTATTATAGTACTATGTCCCTTGGGCTTTCTCCTAAGAAGCACCAATACTTCTAAGAAGATGGCGTGTCCATGTCGGACACTGACACTCATTTGATACTTCCCAATGCGTGTTGGACCTGACATGCTTTGGATATTTGAAGGACACACATAGCCACCTCTTAGACATATATGAAACACATTATAAGTTTGAAAGAAAAACAATATAGTTTTATGCCTATTAGCGAAACTTTAGGAATTAATGTTATGCTGCATTTTTTTTAATTATTATTTTTGATAAAATATTCATATATATAATAAATGACATATAAAAACATATAAAACTATATATTATGCATGTGTCACACATGTGTTGTCTTGCTTTTTTGAAAATTTTCAGTGCCGGCGTGTATTTGTGTCATGTTGCATGTCTGTGCTTCTGCTTCTTAGGCTTCACCTGTTTGTTGTTTACATGTTTGTTTTATTTGCAGCACAATGAAAGAGAATTTCTTTTGAAGTTCTCTGCTATGGAGATTTACAATGAATCTGTTAGGGACCTCCTCAGCATAGATAGTACTCCACTTAGACTTCTAGATGATCCCGAGGTCAATTACTTTCTTGGTCGACTAAATAATTAGTATTTGATATTTTTCCATTATGCTTAATTCTTAGCTATTTCACAAAGAGAGACAGTTATTGAGAAACTCATAGAGGAACCTCTCAGCAACTGGAATCATGTAATGGGACTCCTCTCCATCTGCGACAGTAAGATATTCTTTAGTCATCTGACTTTTACTAGATGATCGTGACTGCATATTCTAAATGTCTTGGTGCATTCATAAAGCTCATAGACAAATTAGGGGAAACTGCATTGAATGAAACAAGCTCCAGATCTCATCAAATAATTAGATTGGTAGGAATGTTGTTTTCTTGAATGATTGTTCTAAACATAGCTTATTGTTCTTTCCATTCAATTGACTAATGGGTTTTTGCAAACAATTGAAAGTTTTGCTTGGCAATTTTTAGGCAAGGGCAACTTAATCACCATTACAGCTGCTGTGGTATGGATCGTCAAGTGTTTGTTAGATTAATTTGGATGGTTATTAAGATGTTAATATATACCATGTTAAGCTATATCAATATTTTTTTGATACATTCTATGCAGAATTTTGTTGATCTTGAGGGAAGTGAGCGTACATCTCAATCATTATCAGCTGGCACCAGGCTAAAAGCGGGTTGCCACATAAATCGTAGTTTACTGACCCTGGGAACTATTATCCGCAAGCTAAGGTTAGCTTGTTTTTCAATTTTTTTAATCATTTTGATAATGAAACTAACTTGAAGTCATTGCTTGAAAAGCTACTGGTGCTATAGCCTATATGTATGAGAACTAAATTCTACACTTGATTATCCGATCCTTCAGATTTAGAAAGCTGTGACAGAGCTTTAGAGCTCCAACGGTGAAGTTTTAAGGTGTGGCAATGCTAAACTAGCACAGTTCAGCAAAAACACTCACTTTGACCATAATGCTAAAATAGCATAATGCTATTTCCTATCCAAAACTCAGCAAAAGAAATAGCACAATGGTATTTTATACTACACTTTAACCATTTGGCTTTTTTGATAAAATTTACATCTATGCTATTCCATTATAAATTTGTGGGCAATTTGGGCTTAGCCAAGTTCAATTTATTGGGCTCGGGCCAGGCTTGGGCAGACAAGATCGGGTTGGAGGTTGGGTTTGGGCTGGTTTGGGCAACTCTCAACACAACTTGGGTTTGGCCTAAACAACCTCTCAACCTGACTGAACCTGCCCAAGTTGCACCCCTAAACAAAAGCAATATTATCAAAATCTGTAGAAGGCCTGCAAATAATAAAAACCAATAAAGTATATGCAATCCAATTCTGAGTTATTTATTTGTTTCGTCCTTTTCAAATTTCCGCACCAAATGCAAAAAAGTTAGTGACACCTTGATGAGTTCAATGGGCTAATGATTAGATTTGGAGCATTTAAACAAGCAGAAACTAATTTGATGAATAATATCAATATGATGGGAAAAATGAAGACCAAGTAAGTTCACTGAGTGCATCACAATCTGTGAAGCAAGATTGTCAGTAGGATACCAATGCTCCATAGACTCCAATGTCTAGAGGCTGACACTCCAACATTTGGCAACCACTAAGTTAAATGCAATGATGTAATGAAATAATTTCCACATGAATATATTTTAATAGGAATTTCCTTCCACAATTAGTTACAAAATGTACTATGTGGTGGAACCTTGAGAATAAATACCCTCATGAGCAGAGTCAATTAAGAATGCCCATCATTTGGACCAACTCAAAATAATCAGGTTTTCAGAAGATAGGAGATGTTCCACTAAATTTAAGTTCCATCATTCATGATCGTTTACTATGGCTCAACGCATGGTAAATTATGAACTTTTGTTGTCAATACTAGCACCATCTCCGAGCCAACTATCCTGACGAAGTATACAAAACATATATTAAGAAGGTATGTGGTATCTTCTGTGAAAGGTTTAGCTTCTAAAAAGCCTCCTCCAAATATGAGAATGAAAATGTATGGGGAGTGCAAGAATGAGGATGAATTCCATGACAATATTTAGCTATTAAGAAATTTGGCCAGAGTCACATATTACATTGACGTTTTCTCCACAACTAGATGCTCAAAGCTAGCACATGGAAGGATTGTGAAAGTCCAAACCTCCCTCTGTAACAATAAAGGGTAAAGAGACGATAATTCAATCCAATGGTACATAGGAAAAATTATTATCTAGTTGTCAAGGATTGCATTCATCTATGTTGTGAAAACTATGAGTTGCCTTATTGCTTGGCTTGAACAACAAAGAGAACTGAAACAAAGCTAAACACTCCTTGCACTGAACCATGGACTTTTTGCTCTTTTTTTTTTCCCTGTTGATGATCTTAATAGGAGCAAGAGTCAAATGAATTGTTTTAAAGAAAAAAATCAAGGACTACTTGAATTGTCTTCATCAGATTAACTCAAACTTGATTCTGACTGTCATCATTTAGGCCATGATTTTCAAATTCGTTGACTGGTAATCACTTATATCAACCAGGTGCTAGTAATGGTTAGTTGTTTATTTTATTAAGACACTGCAGTTGTCAGGATCATACGTCTAATCACTTGGTCGTCCTGCTTTACTCCACATTCTCTCGACATTATCATCACTTTTGGCTAGTACACTCCTTTGGGTAATCATGATAATCTTATTACATCAAAGATTTGTTGTTGTGGTCTTTTTAAATCAACATAATGGTTAAATTCTCAGGAATTTTGTGCCTTTAATCCTTTTACCTGCCTTTGCTTTTTCTTATCTGCGTTTTTTTTTTGGGGTTTGATTGTATGATGTTTTATCCTAAACATTACCATTTGTTGATTGCAAGTTTTGTTATTATTTGTGTTTTCCTATCATTGGGTGCAGCAAGGGAAGAAATGGGCAAGTTCCTTTAAGAGATTCTAAGCTAACTCACATATTGCAATCCTCGTTGGGAGACAACGCTACAACTTCCATCACCTGTACCATGGGCCCGCAAGAAGTCATGTTGAGCAATCAAGAAATACGCTATTGTTTGCAAGTTGTGCCAAAGAAGTAACAACTAACGCTCAAGTTAATGTAGTCATATCAGATAAAGCATTAGTAAAGCATCTGTAGAGATAATTAGCTAGGTTGGAGAATAAACTGAGAAGTCAAGGGCCTACCTTTGTTGCGTCACATTATTCGGCATTGCTGAGAGAGAAAGGCCTTCAGATTGAAAAGGTAATGATTGGGCTTTCATTATCAAATTGCAATACATCTTCAATAATAATATTGAACAGTTCATAAATTTCCGTGTAATCGTTGCATTAGGATTACAAATTTCAAGACTCTTTAAAACCACAATGTGGTACTTCTGAATCTTAAATTAAATTATAGGGAAAATTTCACTTCACCCCCTTGTGGTTTGGCCTATGTGCACATAATCCATTGTCATTTGGAAATAAGCACATAACCTCCTCTAGTTTGTGGACTAAGAAACCCTTGCACATAAGTAACTTGACCATGCAAACCACAAACATTTTTGTCATTTTTTTGGGAGACAATTTACTTTGACCTTCTTTGTTTTAGTCCATGTGCAATTTATCCCGCTAACATTTAGAAATGAGTGCATAACCCCTTTATGTCCTGGCATGTGTTTCACACTTATTAACTTGGACATAATGCCTGATGGTGCACTTCAGTCCACAAACTACAAGGGGATTATGTGGTTATTTCCAAATGGTAGGGGATAATCCACACATAGGTTAAACCACATTGGAGGGTAGAGTGAAATTTTCCCTAAATTATGTCACATGATCACATCCACTAGAGTAAGTTAGTTTGGCAACCATAAGTGTAATCTTTGCTGTCAAACCCTTATTTCTATGTGCATCCTTCTCCATCATTTATAATTAATTCCATTTTTTCTTTTAGGTTGCATAACTTCCATTCCATTTCACTGTCTGTTTGTCATATTAAGCCTTTTGTATATTTCTCGTTCTGCACGGAACATGCAAAAAGAATATTGTTGGTCTATTTGCTCATTTCTAATCTTTATTCCTTGTCTTGCTTCTAATCCTTTGACAATGTCATTTCAATTTTGGTTGGATTTTTAGAAGGACTTTTGTGATCTAAAAGCAGAATGATTTTGTAACTCTTGGATTATTACAAGAGAGGATCAGTTGAAATGCCAACAAAATCCCACCTTAAGAACAATACCAATTTGAAAATATGAGATTTGTTGATAAACCGTTTAGTTTATTAACATTGCAAGGATGCGGTTTAGATACTTCATTTGACTTTTACTTCACTAAGGGATATCTTTAACAACTTAACCTAACAGAAAATGGTAACTAATTTGGTGTACCATCGTTGACCGGGTCAAGATTCCCTACAATGAATTCTGGACTTCTTGTAGTAATCCAATGGCCTATGTTTAAAGTTAAGCAAAACTATGTCGTTTTAGGATGTATGGTTTTAATGTCATTTTACTTCAGTTTTAACTCAAATTGTTAAATTATGTACTTTGCTAATGTGTCTTGATTTGATAAAAAAAACACAAGAAGATCATTGTAGAAGGAAGAAGTAGGCTTAAAAAGTCCAAAGAACCATGGCATTACATATGGAAATCCTTCTAATGTCTGTTTATTTGACTTTTTGATAGCTGTAGGCTTAAAAAGTTCAATTTCAAATGACATTTTTGGGGAAAGTTAAGAGTGCACCTTGAGCTACTAACATTTGAAGTATGATTCATGAACATGTTGCAAATTTTTCCATCCATTCAAGAAGCAGCAATTGTCTTATGGGTTCATGCGTTGAATGCCTTTATCTTTTTATTTATATACTTTTTCTACTGGAGCTTCTATCTACACACACCTAATCCCCTCTTTGCACATCCTTCTCACTACACACACCAAAAAAAATCATTCCTAATTCTTTTACTCACTACACACACATTTGATTCCACATCTACCCTCACACTCTCACACAAACACACACACGTACACACACCCTCAAACCCAGCTTTCCCGACGGCGCACACCCATTGAAGCTTCATCTCTCACATTGCTCTCCCAACAGTGCAAAGAGCTCCCTGCTTCACACGGTTGGGGTAAATTTTGTTCACCAATCTTTAATTTTTTTCATTTGCAAAATAGCTCCCAACGGCTAGCATACCCCATGTTCATTTGTAATATAGAGTTTTTCATTTGTAATGTAGAGTTTTTCACTTAGAATGTAGAGTTTTGCATTTGTAATCGTCGTTCGGAACTGGTTATCTGAAATATAACAATTTGTTCGGACGTAGAAATCCAAAAATAATCAATAATTTCATCAGTAGATTTCCGAAAATGTTACATTGTTTCGATACTCAACTTCCGAAAAATTTGAATTTGGACAACACTCAACTTCCGAAATGATGTTTTTGTTTCGGATTTCAACTTCCGAACATAATATGTATTTTCGGTTGTGAACTTCCGAACAGGTTTTTTTTTTTTTTTTTTTTTCCCTTCTGTTGTATATTAAAACACTTAATTAAAACACGTATTATAATTTACACACACTTATTATAATTTTGTTAAACACTTATTAGTAATTTCACTTGAATAAACACTTATTATAATTTCCCCACTATGGCCATGTATATTGTTGTTTGCATGGGCATTCTTTATTTACACACACTTATTATAATTTTACACACACTGTCATTACACACACTCATTACACACACTTATTATAATTTTACACACACTCTCTTTATTTACACACACTTGTTTGCATGGCCATTCTTTATTTACACACACTCATTACACACACTTATTATTTTTTGCAGATAATATGGATTCTGAATATCAAGAACGTGTCCCACCTACTGCTTCAAATAGACGACGTCGTGAATTGGATGTAGACCATGAACAGGGACGAGGGCATGTGCGAGGACGAGGTCAAGGTCGTGGTTGTGGTCATGGTCGAGGTCGTGATCCAGTTTCGGTAAAATATGATATCCCCAGTGCCAGTCGAAGTCGGAGCCAAAGCCAAAGACGAGTTGAAGGTTATGATATGCCTGACATTGCTGTGGAGGATGCCTCTTTACCTGATTCTCCTCCTGTCCAGGAAGAGGACCTTACTCATGCTTTTCAAGGTGGACCGACTGATCCATCAATACTGTGAAGTTTCAATAGTCATGTCACTGCAGCTGTTTGGCACGGGGAGGTAAACATTCCTGAGTAGAAGTCAAATTCATTTGTATATGAAATTTTTTTTTTCCTGTGTGTGTTGTATGGTACTTTCTAATGAGATATTATTTGTGTTATAGGAACGAGGGCCCCTAAAGTGTCATAATCACTCTTCCAAGATCTTTGCATGGCCATGGTGGTCAGTAGACAACAACACCAGATTCAAAGCCATTATTGAGCAGCCTGGGCTGTCACAGTTAGCTCATTGCACTTATCGGTTCGTCAACGAGATTCTAATATCCAGTTTTGTTGAGAGATGGCAACCTGAGACGAACACATTTCACATGACAGTTGGTGAGATGACCTTGACCCTGGATGATGTTGGCACTATTCTTGGCCTTCCCATTGTAGGCAAATCAGTCAGCGTACCAGATGTGACAGATCATCATGGAGTTACACTACTGGTTTATGGCTTGGGGATTACTGAACATGCAGCACATGAAGAGGTTTCTTCTACTGGTGGCAATTCAATCAGGCTTGAGTGGTTGCGAAGTCAGTTTACTGGTGTCACAGATTCAGACCCCGAGGAGGCTATACAGTGCGCAACTAGAGCTTATTTGTTGTTTTTGTTGGGATGTACACTCTTCAGTGACAAGAGTGGCGGCAGGGTTCCCGTTGTTTACCTTGGCTTATTGATGGATTTGGGATCCATTCATACTTACGCCTAGGATGCTGCTACATTAGCATTTTTATACAGACAGTTGGGGTATGCTAGCTAGTCTGGGGTTAAGTAGATGGGTGGTTATATGACTCTTTTGGAGGCGTGGATTTATGAGCACTTCTGAGCATTCCGACCTCACCAGAACATGGGCTACAATGAAGACATGCCACACGTGTACCATTGGGCATCTAGGAGAGAGGCGGGTTCCTCCATTGATCATTTGAAATCTTTTCGAGCCGAGCTTGACAGTTTGGTAGCTACTGATGTAATTTTACTTATCTTGAGATAATTTTAACACTTTTCATTTATCTTACCCTTTATATAATTTAATTCAAAAACACTTTACGTTTACAGGTTATTTGGGATCCATACCACAACTGCAGAGACCGGCATCCATGTAACCCGGTTACGTTCTACCATGGATGCTTAAAGTGCTTAGATGTTGTCGAACCCTATCATCCAGATAGAGTTCTGAGGCAGTTTGGCAGGGTTCAAACCATCCCAGATGCACCGCTAGCTCCCAGTCGTGGTGCGCGAGGCAACATATCTGCACGATATATAGTCATGTATAGATACTTGGATAGGATCTAGGAGGCTTGGGATAACCACGTGTTACTTGAGCAACGGAGGAGCACACCAGTTCGTCAGCCGTGGGAATGTGTACTGGGTTACATGGATTGGTATAAGAATATCACGCACCTATATGTTGAGCACACTGATGAACCGCGTGTCCATGACCATCAGGATTTCAGCCAACATGCCGATGTAATATATTATCCTCCCTCATGCATTTGTAAATTACTTTTTATTTTTTGATATGTTTCCTAAAATGTGATATTCTTTTCAAATGCAGCGTATTGCACATGCACTGCAGATTTCACATCCTATTATTGACGCTGGTTATGAGGAGGGGATTCGACATCCTTATCGACTTTACCAAGCTATCGAGAGTATGACGCATGTCCTTCAAGGTTAGCACATTGACGAAGCTGGACCTAGTTCTGCTGAACCTAGTTCTGCTGGAGGTCGCTTTCCATCTTCGACATTGACATACAGTCGTAGGCCTAGGCATAGGCATACAGCTGATTCGTGACATGTTATTTTGTTAGTTGATGAATTTTTTTTCGTGTTTTTTGTAAGATGATATTGTTGTAATGGTAACAGTGGTTAATATTTTCTTATTAGAATGGAATGTCTACAATGGTATTGTAATGACATTTTATTATTAGAATGGAATGGTAGCAATGGTCGTTGATTTTGTAAATGATATTTTCTTATTACAATAGAATGGTAACAATGGTCGATAATATTCAATCCACATTACAAAACATAACACATCAACATCAAAAACACATCCATTAATTTCTTCCATAATTCTAACATTGTCAAATGCATACATGTGTCATGCGACATCAACAACATCAAAAGTCTCTCGAGTAGCTACATTATCATGAATAATGTCCTTGAAATGTTGAATGCGACGCACATATGCATCATCCCAGTCGACAGCGCAAGGGTGACGGTATTTTCGCCAATTAGTGGCTATAGGAGGAACTGGATGGCCTGGCTGCAACAAAACCTGGACCAAATATCAATTGAGTTAGTGGTCATATCTCATAACTTCTTGTACATGCACGAACCCAATTTATAAGTTTCTGTTATACCTGGACGAAATGATTTTCGTTGACAAACCCAATGGCAATCTCACGTCTATCAAGTTGAGGTAGTGGCACTATTTTAAGAGGTAAAAAGGTGAGACATTGCTGTAATGACAAGTGGTATAACACAAGATTGTAGCACGATGCAACAAGATGCCCCATGTCTGGCATAGTCATCCAATGTGAGTATCCAGGACTGTCTTCAAAGTATGACAATATGCTTGTCAATTCTTCAAACCTTTCGTAGGACCCATAAAGTGTAATGCATTCCTCTTTGTGTGTGTGCAGCTCACCCAACAGATCACGCCTAACCTGAGCCCAATCATCTTCTGTATGATCAATTGAAGCAGCTATAGCGCTGAAACCACAATTCCCATTTGCAGCTACATCCTTGACAAACTTAATGTATGGTTTCAACCCAGAAGGGAAAGCATCAACATATGCACCAGGTTTCACTGTTCTAGTAATGTATACCTTTCCTTTCAGATTCACCTTCTCCTTTCCCTTAACAGGTCGCTTCTTCTTGGTTTGCAGAGTAGAAGCTAATGTAGTGATTTGAGTGTCCCTAGGTGAGAAGGAATCATGTCCAGATTGCACCAACTCAAATGCAACGGATCACGACGGGTAGAAACATTGATCTTCTTATGATCCCGAGGACGTGTTTTGGGCTTCACCTTCGGCTCAACAAGAAAAGTGCTTCCCGGATATACAATCTCTTTCAACTTCTTCAAAAGCTCCAACCGCATGGTTCTATCACTTTCATTAAACTTGTTCACAAACAACTCTACTTTTGCATGACAAGTCACCTCCGTTTTGTCTTCTTTGTTGCATACAGAGATATGAAGTTGCCTCCACTGTGAGGGTATGGTAGCAAGTGATATAGGACGATCTTGTCTTATGTAGTTAGCAATCTCATGGGCACAAGGTAAACCATGAGTGTGGCGAAGGACGCATCCACAAGCTTCAATATCAATACCAATGGAATTGGCTCTCTTACTCTCTACAAGCAAATACTCCAATGCAGATATAGACACATTACCCCATAGCTCCCTGAACTGAGAAGGTTTAAATTGATGTTGCACAACAGTTAGACTTTTCTCAAATGAAGCCTTGATATCAGTGTGTTGCAACTCAAGCAGACTGTGTATTTTCTCAAATGATGCCTGAAATGAGACTTGACATGAACCCAATTGTCTTTTAAGTTTTGCATGTGCACTCTCAGCCCTATTCAATTCAATGTAAGTCAAATTAAAATCAAGTACATGGCACTTATTAATAACATATTGAAGAAAAGTAATGTTACCGGTTCGTTGTAACATTGCCACAATGCATATACGTATCTGTCCATGCCGCCACAAATTTGTCCTTGTAAGGAACCAACCAAGTATCCATGACGTACTTGATTGCATCAGGATAACTATTGAATTCCTTAAGTAATGATTTAAGATGCTCATCGTATTGAATTTCAGAAGATGAATACACTAAAGAGTTCCACTCATGGTTGAACTTCTCACATTTCTGTTGTGTCTCAAACATTTTCTTGCATTTGGTCAATACATTCTTACTGATATGCCAACGGCATAATAAATGTCTGCCACTCGGGAATATCTTCTGTATGGCATTCATCAAGGCTAGCTCTCTGTCAATAACAATAATTATTGGCACAACAAAACCATCAATCACATCACGTAATGTAGCTAACACCCACGCATAGTTATCGACCCTCTCATACTGTAAGTATGCGAAAGCTACAGAGAATGTCATTTCAGTTGATGTCACTCCCACAATTTCAAGAAGAGGAAGACGATATCTGTTGGTTTTATATGTGCAATCCATAATTAATATACGTGGGAAAGACCGAAATAAGTCCAAACTGGTAGGATGTGCCCAAAACAAGTCTGTCACAGTCATCGTGGACTCTTCAGACTGATGGCGCTCAATGTAATTATACTTGACCAATTCACCCAATAAGTGTTGCATCTGTGATCTTCCAGCTCTCTGTACCACCCTGTTTCGATGGCGTACATTGTAAATGGTTTTAAGTGTGCTTACATTGAGGGCATCTCGCTGTTTCAAGGTTACTAGGATTTCTTTTGGCCGAATCATGCTCTTTGACATATCCATTAACAATGCTTTCTCATCCTTTGATAGCCTCCCCGCATTTGAATGTCCCTCAAGGTGCTCTGCAGATGGATGATTATGCAATCCGCATACTACGGTCAATGTCCATTCATCATGTGTGGTATTCCTGTGAGCCCTCATATCAAAAGGACAACCACACTTCTTCGTACCGGTTATTCTTGATGTATTGTTGCCATCATGTTTTAACTTCTTTGTTGCTCTATATTGGCCACTCCTCTCACAAGCAAGATACATCCTGGGTCTTTTTTTCCCTCCACCATAGTCTGATGTTTTGATTACAATGACCAAACCATTTCTCTTTCCAACTTCACGTACCCAGTTGAGCAATTCATCCTAACTTTTGAATGCCTACAAAGTTAAATAAATATTATCAAACATTTACATTTGGTGAGCAATTCGAAACATAATCATTATAATTTCGTAGAGTGAACCTGTTCAGTTGTGAATTGAGTGGTGTAATCCAACACAAAATCCGCGCAAATCTGACTTCCTTGAGTTGACAGATATTCCTGCATGTTTTGTATAACATTACAAATTTTTAATCGCATTATAAAGATTAATTTGCAATTCGAAACTGTAAATTTGGTATACAGTTTGCAAATTTGGAATATAAAATGGGAAAAAAAAAATTTACTTCATTCAGAAGTAGTTGTCCTAATTTATTTTCAAATTTCGGAAGTTGAATATTGTAAAAGTTAACTTCGTTCGGACAACAACTTCCGAATTTAAGTACTTTGTTCGGACAACAACTTCCGAAAATAAATAATTATTTCGGTAGTAGATTTACGAACCAAATAACACAATTCGACTCTGGTTATCCGAACGACGCTGGAAAAAAAAAATAAACTCACATTTCCTTCTCTATGTTTCTCATAAACACTTATTTGCTGATTTTCAGAAGGCAAATCCTCCATAACAATGATGAATGAGGAAGAAGCTACGAGTGAGGAAGGTTGAAGCTACGAATGAGGAAGGTTGAGAAGCTACGAACCTGGACCTTAATGGAAGAACCTGAACTTTAAGCTTAATGAATGAATGCTTTCACTTCTAGCTCAATGGAAGAAGCTGAACTTGGAGCTTAATGAATGAGTGCATTCACTTATACCTCAATGGAAGAAGCTACTGAACTTGGAGGAGCTTCAACGTGAAGTCTGGATGTGTGCATTGTGACTTTTGAATTTGGTAGATGTCTAAAATAGTAATTTCACTTAGGGATAAAATTGTAATAAAATTAAATATCATTAAGTGTGTGTATAGAGGGGATTAGGTGTGTGTAGATAAAAGCTCCCTTTTTCTACTTGTGTAGCTGGAGAAGGAGATGATAGATTTGACTGTTCAACGAGACTTAGCTTAATCTGAGGTTCAGGATTTGCTACAACTGGTTGGGGATGAGGAACATTCAATGACACAGGTAACTATAGTTAAATTGTTATACCGAAGCGTCCATTCCATCTAGGTGTTCCTTGTTTAGTTGAGTTTATTTATTTTTTCCTTCTGTACTTCTCCAGGTAGGTTTTAATAACTACCCACACTTGCAAGTTCGGAAGTCACCGGAATGTGAAAATCCAGTACCAAATACATCCCCTTTGGCAAGTCCTCACTCCTTGGACATTGGTTTTAGATCAGTCAATAGATATCTTTATTCTTATGGACATAGTGGGAGAAGCTCTGATGATCACTACATACAAATTCTTCCTGAATTTGAAGAGAACTTTGTGCCAAATGATACTTCTCCACAGCTGTTGGCCGGTGCTTCTATGTTTATCCGAAGCAATTCTGGAAAGAGTTGGGACATGATTGAAGAAAAAACTAAATCAGTTGTTTGGTTTCAGTTTTCTAAATTTAGTTTTTTTAAAACAAAGTTTTTTGTTTTTCGTGTTTTTTTTTTTATTTTTAGTGAATATTTTTAAAAATTTTAAGCATTTTTTTACTTCTTTAGATGCACTTTATTTAGATGTATCAAAAAGGTAAAATATTTGTGAAAAAAATATTTTTAAAAATTAATAAATACACAAAATACGAAAAATATACTGAATTTTTGTTTTTTTTTTTTTTTGTTTTTTTTGTATTTAGTATTTTTTTTAAAGATTTTTTTCACAAAAAGTATACTTTTTAAGTGTATTTGTGTTAGGAGTGTCTAAAAATTTAAAAATTTTCTTAAAATATTAAAAAAAATTTAGTAAAAACAAAAAAATATGAAAAACAAGAAAGTAAAATTTTTCGAAAAGTGTTTTCAAAAACTGAAAACAAACATGATGAATGGAACTTCAGAGGATTTATGCAGGGAAGTTCGATGCATAGAGGCAGAAGAATCGAATAGATCATCATCTCCTGAACAAAACACTAAAATCTCTGAATCGATGGTGGCTAGGAACGGAGACGCAGCAGATCACAGATCAGGAGTTCGTGTCACCGCCACTAAAGGAAGATAGTATGTTAAGTTACATCCCCCATTTCGTTGCTCATTCTCATGAAAAAACCATCTCCATGGCCATTAAGAGAGTACATGTTTGGCTCTCAAAGCTTGAAGTTAAGTAGAAGCTGTAAAGCAAGCCTGATGACTAGCCCATATTCACCATGGTTTGAGAAGGTGGAAAATAATGATAATGAGCACACACACACCAAATGGGTTCTAGAAAGAATTCAGTGGAAGACCTGAGGATATCCGAAGAAGGCTTTATGAATTGAACTATGGTGCCAAACATTGAAAGGCTATCAAGAAAAGGTTCTCAATCTTCTATCAAGAGTGTTGCTGCTATTGATCTTGAAGCACACAGAGGCAGAACTTCGACTGATGATAATATTACTAGTGTTAATACATGCATTGTATGAATGAAGGAAAAGGCTAAGCTTCAGCAAGAGAAGCTAGTTGCTGATAATCCAGTGAGTTTTATTACTATTTCTGACTTTTAGTTTAAATATTTATGTGATAAACTATGGCTCAACAGAGTTTATGCTGATGCCAAAGCAGGAATTTGTTAACAAGTTCTAGAGAAACTTTTATGTGTTCTTTTCATTTATCAGTTATATATGACATCATTATTAATTAAGCACAGTGAGAACAGTCGACACCTGTTATGCTTTGGAGATTCATAATAAATGCACTTTATGATTTACGACAATCATTTATTTAGCTAAGCCCGAGTGGCTGAGATTCATAGCTTTGTTCTTCTTGTTGTATCAATAACTTGAGTAGCATAAACACGAACAAGAGACAAAATGAAAATGCCAACATGGCAAAGTGTAGGGCATGGACACAACGGTACATGGAAAGGTAATTATGAATATTTTCATATAAAAAATACTCTTTTTATTAGTTTGTGCATACAAGCAGGGCCGGCCCTAGGCTAAGGCTGGTAAGGCCTGTGCCTAGGGCCCCAAAAATTAGGCCCAAAAAAGGGCCCCCAAATTTAGTCTTGCATTATATTAAAAATTTAAAATGGCCCAATTCTGTTTAATTAATTTAGGCCATTTTAAAGGGGGCCTCAAAAATCTATTTGGCCCAATTGATAAAATGCCCAATTAAAAAATATTTATAAGTTTTAGTTGTTAGTCCAATTAAAAAAATAAAATATAAAATATATGTATATGTATTAGTCGTTAGCCTAATTTTGTGTGGCCTATTTTTTTTTCTCTCTTTATGGCCAATTATGTGTTTTTTAGTATTTTTTTTTTTGAAAAATATTTTACACAATTTTTATTTATTTATTTTGTAGATATATCTAATTTAGATATGCTTAAAAACTACAATATTTATATTTTTTTTTAAATGTTACCAAATACAAAAATATAAAAAAAATACAAATTGCAAACTTAGACAATTATTTTTGAAAACTCTAAACCAAACAAAGTGATTTTTATTTTTATTTTTAATAAATATCTAAAAAGGCCCCGAAAAATTAGTTCGCCTTAGGCCCTCGGAAACTCAGGGCCGGCCCTGCATACAAGTCTCATCAAAAAGTTCATAGCCCACAGTCTGGCCTAAGCTGGTCCTTGGCCTAGTCTTGAAATATGAGCTGGGCTTGGACAAAAGGGTAAGGCCCATGGATTGGCCCATAAGTCCAGCCCGATGGACTACCAAAAACCTAGACCATGTGTCACGACCCCATTCTGCCCCTAGTAGAATGATGCCATGATGGCCAGTAATTCGAGATTACCAAAGGCCACTCACAAGAATTCACACACAAATCAGAGTAAACATATGGGGCTTACAAGTGCGGAAGCAACAAATAAAAGCTAAGCAGTCCATAAGAGCAGTGCTTAAAGTTAAATGAAATGACATACATCTTAGTGCAGCTTTAATACAAAATAATGGAGTACAAAAATTACATCCTGACCAAAAGGCTTCTCGGCCACTAAATACAAAATACAATGAAATAACCAAGAAGCATGATTTTCAAGATGTTACAAACACAAGTCCAAAGCACATCGGCAAAATGCATCGGCAAACACATCTAGGCGTCATTGCCGCCCTGCTTATCACCTACATATATATAGAGAGGGTGAGCTTGGATACTCAGTGAATGGCATAAATAATAAAGGGTTTACATGAATGATATCCGAGATCTTTTAACAAAATAATACATAGAACAAATCAAGTTCATCTATCCCATCTTTCAAGCTTCAAGAGATGTTTACTAACATCAATATAATACAAGCGATGACATCTCGGACAAACAAGCCCACGCGGTAAAACCGTCAGTGGCAAGGCAAGACAAGACAAGAGAGATCTCTAAACAAGGGTGTTGTTGCATTATAGTCCCCGAACACTAAGGACTTGTGCTACAAATGCTTATAGTCCCCTAGCACGTACGGACTTCCAAACTTTGTGCTACAAATGCTTATAGTCCCCTAGCACGTACGGACTTCCAAACTTGTCATCAAACAAGATATAGTACTTATTGCAAATAGGAATAATCATTCATGCTTGTAAATAATTTCCGAACAAGGCAAAACAAGGTTTTATCAAAGCTTTATAACATATCTTTATTAAAATACCACTCACATAGTTCTTCGAACGTCGGCGTCAAGGCGAGTCCAAGTCCTACAAACACATGGCAAGTCTATTGAATGCACTTTTAAACAAGCTTCACATGCACACGAATGATCTCGGCATTCTTTCAAACTAAGTCAAATCAAAACGAACGCTGTTTCTCATCTCGGGGAAACATGCTGGGCACCAACCAGGTCTTGGCCGAGGTCCCACACCTTCTCGCCGAGGTGTGGTCCCGAGGGCCACTTTCAAGGATGAATGAGGTCGGGAAAAATCTGGGTTTTCCCTCTGCTCAAGAACATGAAGAACATGAACATGAAGGTCAAGAAGAAGATGAATGCAAAGATCATAACTTATGATTATAAGACTTGAGATTTCATGCTATGAGTTTAAAAACATGGACCTGGGTACCCATACTAGAAGGTCTTACAAAAACAAACACAAATGCATGCAACCTCTTGCAAACTTTCGGATCAAACAAAGCTTTTCTCAAGAACACCCATGAACATCATTTTCTCTTACAAAACCAACTTCAAATCAATGCATGACATGCAAAACAGACTCAATCATGCAATGCAGCTGGATGATCGATAAGAATGGTCGGAGTAGAGCAAGAATCTAACCTCAAAGCTTCAATCCAACGGTTCGATCTTCAAGGGTTAAGCTTGAAACTCTACATCTCTCTCTAAAACTCTTCCTTCTCCTCCAAGAGCTTCTCTCTCTAAAACAAGGATTTGAGACCAAAATGATTTGGTTCTAAGTCTGCCGGTTGTCTTAACCTTCTGCTCGGACACGTGGCGCTACCGGGTTGGTTTAACTCAAAAAGTGACTGATGGATAAGACAAGTCTCTGACAAAGTGTGTTCAACAAGCTAGGTGGCAAGGGACTCCGGCGAGTATTGACATCGGCTAACAACAAGACTTCGGCATCAAGGGACAATGACCTCGGCTAGAAAGATCGACACTTGGCCCAGCTGTGCCACACCTCGGCCTAGATGTGCCACACCTCGGTCTAGGGTCGTACCAGTCTAGGGCAAGATCACTTGGGTTCAAGGGCAACATCTCGGCCCAGATAGTACACATCTCGGCCTTGGTGATGAACACCTCGGCCTAGACAATGATATCTCGGCCAATATGTCAGGGTGTGGGTGAAGGTTAACCAAAGAAATCCCAAGATGGTTCTGAGTGTAAGAGCATCAAAAGGGTGACCTAGGCTCAAGATGACCTCGGCTGAACTCACACACACACCAAGAGGGAATATAGAATTCAAGCAACATTTCGGCAAAACAAATCAAGGCATGCAATGTAACATATTGGGACAAGGTCATGTAATATTTATGCAAGCATGACTAGAGTGGAGTGGGGGTTGTTACACCATGGGCCCGACCCAAAGGCCCATGCACAAGGTAGCTAGTTGTTGTCATGCGTGGCATACCCTCGTAAAAATTTTGACAATTGCCATTTAGGACCCAACTTTGTAACAATCACACTCATTTACACTTCCAAACACACCCACGACGCTCTCTATGGATGTGTTTGAAAGTGTAAATGGGTGTGTTCCTATCTTTTCCCCCTTTAGGACCTGCATATATATGGGTGTGTATATATATACTAGCGGCGGATGCAAATGCAATGTGTTTGCAATTTTATATTTAAATTCTTGGATAGTTAAATATATACTAGCGGCGACGCTCTCTATGGATGTGTTTGAAGAATCTTTCAAATTGGCCCTCAGAATTCAAGAGGCTCCAAAAGGAAATTATTGAACTTTGGGATGTTTGCAATGTGTTATTGGTCCACAGAACTTACTTCTTCCTGGTATTTAAAGGCGACCCAACAGACTCTATTTATGTGGAAGTGGAGCTCAGGAGGCTATCGTTCTTCAAGGATACATTTTCTCGAGGTAGCAAGAGGGTCATACTCTCTTGCTTGCTTCGAGGTAAAATTTATATTCATCTAGTAGGTTGCGGACCCCCCCCAAAAAAAAAATGATCTGCTACTAATGTGGGATTTATTTTCCTGCAACTCTCCTTTTGTCATTGTTTGGCTAAACAAAAGAAAAAAGGAAATAGAAGGTTAATTATTCAATAGACCTAAACCACCATGTGACATTATTTATATAGTGCTCCAAACCAATCATGTAGCAAAAAAAATTATGGGCAAGACATGCTGACTTACTTTTGTTAAGTAGTTAGGAGACAAAGGATGACCTGCTTAAATGTGTGCTGGCAATGTCATATAGTACTTTGAGAGTATCTAATAAGTTTCCAAAGAAAAGAGTCCCAATTTGGTATTTGTTGCAGTCATCAAATTGCTTCTTCACCATGTGGGCATTGACGAATGTCCCCCATTTTTCCTGTGAACATACATTGTTTCATTTTAGTATTGTGATGTGATTTTCTACAAGGGACAGGAGATTGATGCATGGAGGTGTGAGTGGGTTTGTGTCCGGTGTAAGTGAAAGTTGTGGCATGGGATACAGCTCTCCTTGCTGCCATTTACAACTCCATTAAAGTATAATTATTTTGAGTTGTCTTTACTTCTCTTCTATTTGTCTTTATACTGTTATGTTCAACTAGTTAATGCAACATGGAGACCTCCTATTTAGTTTGATAGGGCAAACATGTAGGGCCCATATTGGAATTAAATAATTTCAAATATTTTTTTCATATGCCTTTGGCTTGTGGTTGGTTTGGCAAAGGGATTGGGACATGATGGGTGTGTGTGGTTTGTGTTTTGAGATAAATTTTCAAAAAAAAAATAAAAAATTTGGGGAGAGAGTTTAGAAATTTGTTTGGTTTGTTTGGTTGTATATTTTGAAAATAGTTTTGGAGTTTGGAAGTTTGAGATGATTTGATATTTTGTTGTAGTTGAATAGATGTGTGTGAGAGAAAAAGTGATTGAGAATGAGAGAGGACAGAGAAAAAAATTTGATTGATTGATGTGTACGAGAGAAAAAGCGATTTTGAATTTTTTTTTTCCAAAAAATTTGAACCAAACAAAATTTTGAAATTTTTTCTCAAAAATTGTATCTTGAGAGACAAACCAAACAAACCCGATATTTTTAAGAATTTGTTTGAAAATTGATTTTTTTAATGAAATAATTATTATTTTTATTATCACACTTGAGTCATGTTATATAGATATATTATTTTTTAAATAATTTTACATCACCGACTCAAAATGAAGTGGGTCCCACATTATCGGGTCTACTTTGACAAAAAAATGCACCATTTCAAGGGCAAAATCATCAATTTGATAAAAATATAAACTAGTTTGACAAAAATAAATGTTAAAAAGTTATTTTTGAAATTATTTTTACCCACCAAAGATAAAATTATATAAAAATGATAAATCTTTTACATTTACATTTTTATTTTTTTTTACCAAATTAATTTTTAGTATGTATTTGGATGATGATCATGTAATGGGTGGTTGTTTTGTTGATGCTTTTGGATGGTTATCATGCAATAGGTGACAGTTTTGTTGATGTTTTTCGATGGTTATCATGTAATGAATGGTTATTAGACTTTTAATATGTAATCGATTTGTTTAATATATAAAATGTTTTTAGTTTTGAATTTTTTGATTTAATAGATTGACATCAAAATTGTCACCATATTTGACTTTTGAAAAAATCAAAACTAATTTAATGAAAATAAATATAAAAAAAAAATTTATTTGTAAAAATTATTTCTACCCTCCCAACAGATAAAATTATATAAATATGGTGTGTTTTTAATTTTTTTTCACCAATTTAAATTTTCGTTTCTTAGGGAAAAAAAAATTGAAAATAGATTGTGAAAACCAAACCAAATAGAATTTTATAACCAAGAAAGTGTCATTATTATTCATTAAAAAAATGCGATTACATTTCAAACAACATACAAGTTAACCAATACAAAATAAGTTATATGGCGACTTTACTCTTGAAATGGACCATTGGCAAAAGAAATATCTTTGATTGTTCTTGTTTTGAATAAGATTAAAAATTCAGGGTCAAATATATCACAATTGAAAAATCAAGGACCAAAGTAACACAAGTCCCAAATTACAGGGCTGTTAATGTAATTTGGCCTAAAAATTATATAATTTTATTTGGGTTATTTACATGAAGACCTCCAAAACTATTGAAAAATATCACTTTTACCCCCTAAACTACAAAAGGGTAGATATAGGCCCCTAAACTATTGAGAAGTATCACTTTACCCTCTAAATTATAAAAGCGTACAAATGTCCATAAATTATAAAACGTACAAATTGGACTGTTAAAGAAAGGGGTCAAAATGAAACATGTCAATAGTGTAAGTCGTTTATTTCCATGTTTTTATAGTTTAGGGGGTCTATTTATATGTTTTTATAGTTTAAGGGATTAAAATAATACTTCTTAATAGTTTAGAGAGTCACTAGGTAAATAACTCAATTTTATAGTAAGCAAGATAATTTAACTTGCCAATTTGTTAATTTCTGGGTCCCCTACCAGCTGTCAAATATAGGCATGGGTTGCCCTGATTAGGATGCATCGGTGTTTAATTTCCAATTGAGTAATGCTTCAAATTTTAAAAATGTTACTAAATATTTTATATGGGTGTAGAATCTACACCATGTGGGTCCCACATAAATCTTATATCTATATGAGACATTTAATAAAAAATTTAATAAAATGTTTAACGTCTCTAACATTTTTTTCCCCAACCAACCCAACTGTGGGGAAGCCTGAACAGGGTCAACCCCACTTCAATATCCTTGAGGTTTGTTTGGTAATTTTCTATATATATATTTTAATAAAACTAGGGGATAAAATCACTCGATGGGTGTGCTATTAAATTTATAAAATATAAATTTTAATTTTAAATTAAAAATATATGAAGTGTTTGTTGATCAAGTGGTAAGAGTGTTGTTTTCCAAACCCAAGATAACTAGCAGGTTATCTTGTGCACTTCAATTAAAAAAAAATTTCTTCCCCTTTTTTGATATAAAAAAATCCACTGGACAAAAAAAGAGAGTAGGCTTCAGGAGACTAAAATGAATTGTTTACATATATAATAATTAGTGGGTGGCACACGCGATGTGTGTGCAATTCAGATAACTAATAATAAAAACAAATAATAAAGAATTTAATATCATAATATGTGTGTTACTTAAGTGATAAGTATATTCTTAATAAAACCTAAAGTCTTGGATTTAGGGTTCAAAACTTACTTATGCTGTGTATAATATATTTTTTTATTTTTTATTTTTTATTTTAGCATATATAAAGTTGCCACATGGCATGAAGAGAAAAAGGTTTTACTAAACCAATTTAGTCCTATAATAATAATAACTAGTGCATATGCGATGCGTAATCAATTAAAATAAATAAAAATAAAACTAAACTTTTACTATATATATGGGGTATGTCATGCAAGTGGTAAGAGTCTTATTTATTAATTCAAATAAACAAAAATAAAACTAAACTTTTATTATATATATGGGGCATGTCATGCAAGTGGTAAGCGTCTTATTTATTAATTCAAAGGTTTAAGGTTTGAGTCTTATGCTTGTTAACAATCTAATTTTTATTTTATTTTATTTTATTTTTCAAATAGGAAAATGAGGACATGTGGCATAAGGAGAAGTCACCAAAGTTTGGACACCAAGTGAATTGTTCACTTTTAATAATAGTATAGATAGGTAGATAGATATTTAATATATTTGAAAATATTTTTTTCGATTTTTTTTTTTTTTTTTTTTGTAGAAAAACGTCAAAAACTAGTATGAATGGGAATTAATTTTAACAAAAATGCTTCGTAGCTCAAATTTGTGTGACACGAATGGTTTGAATGTATCAAAACGACATCATTTTATCCCCAAAACGACGTCATTTTGAGACATCCGAGCTATTCGGCCTATGAAAATTTGAGCTACTAATCATTATTGTTTAATTTTAAATATGTCCAATCTATAAAAATATTGAAAAACTCATTTTTTTTTTTTTTAATAAACAAAACAAGCTTTGATGTAACATACAAAAGAATGGGAACACAAAATAGACCTCTAACCTTTGTTGTTGTTGTTGGATTTTTTTTTTAAAATTTTTTTTAATAACAATATTATTACATTAACCATATTTTTTAATCACATTTTATTCGCCATGATAAGAACTCGCAAATATTTGACCTAAGAGTTTATCTCGTAGAGTGGTGTCATTTATAAAACTCAAGTTTCTTATACTAATCTATATATATCTATCTATTTATATATTATATAAGGAAAATGATCTTTTTAGTAAGGAGTCTTGTGAGAGTTTTAATATCTCATACTAATTTTTTTGATTTTCTTAATTTTAAATAATTAAGAAAATTTCTATTAGTTAGCTTTTATTTGATAATCTCACATCTGTAGCGATCCCGGTTTCGATCATTCTTTCATGTTTTGCCACTTGGGCGACCGGGCTAGGGTCGCCCTTGGCGGGTCAAGGCGCCTGGCGAGGTCGAGGGGCAGCCCCCCCAAAGCAAAAATGTAAAATGCATTCGAAGTTGCTTGTCCGCTCGAACGGCCGTTTATGCGCTCGAGTAGAGAATGTTTGGTTTCAGAAGTTTGACTTGTCTGCAAAAGTACTGGGTTAGTGTATTTGACGCTCGAGTAAGGCTTTCTACGCTCGACCGGACCATGTTATATTAGTCCATGAATCTGATATTTCAGATCATTTTTTCAGTCCTCTCTCTTACTAAAACTCTCTAAAATTTCAGATCGGGAGGTTCTCTCTCTGGAAGTCATCTTATCTCTGTGATTTCTCCAAATCCATTGGGATTTAGACCTAAGTTCTTCACCAAAGTTGGTTATCATCTCGAGGGCTTCGTTGTGTGCGGTGAAGATTGAGTTTCAACACCGTTGATTTTGGGGGTTTCATCTCATTTCTTCTTCAAAACTTGAGGTAAGGATTTCCTTAGAGTTATATATATGTTTTTACAAGATCTATATGCTTTTCGAAATCATCTTTCAATAGCTTTGAAAATTGATTGTTGATTCAAAAAGTTGAGCGATTTTGAAAGTGTGTTTGTCTCTTGTTCTTTTAAAATGATCTTATGGGTTTTGATCTTCGTTGATTGAAGAAAAAATGATTTTGGAAAGTTTTCTTTCAAAAGATTTGAGTTGTATAGTTTTGGTGAGAAAACCTAGAATTTGGAAAACAAATTTAAGAGATTGAAAATCCATGAATGATATTGTTATATTTATTTTGTGTGTCAAAATAAATGGATCTTTGGAAAATTTCTTATTTATATTTATATAAATGATAAATTTCAAGGAATATGAGAATTATTGTTCATTTTGGAAATTATTGTTCAAAACGTTGAAATAGTCTTGAAATGACTAATTGTTGAGGATACTTGAGAAGATGGAATTGTGTTATTCCTTGGATGATGAATTGGAATAAAGTATTTATATTCATCTTGTGTTATTGGCATATCAATTCATTTGATTACATTAAACTTTGAAAGTTGATTTGAAAACTTGCATTGAGAAAAGAATGTTGAGAAACAAGTTTTCATGGAATGGTTTTGGGGTAAATACATTGGTAAATCTTGATAGGTGATGTAGATGATATTGAATAAGTTGGCCTGAGAGTCCGAGGTGAAAGAACGAAAACCCATACGGATAGGTGTCGAGCCGTCCGGTTAATATCGGTAAAAATGACAAATTGGTAGCACTTGTATAGTCTACTTGCAGACACCGACCTAAGGATTACCAGAGTCATATTTACCGCTCTTGAAATGAATTGTTAAGTTTTGAAGAATTGAAATTGCATGACATCATTGAGCATGATGGTTTTCAAAGATGAAGATGTGATTATGTTTCAAAAGGGTATAGCATGGCATGTGCATTTCATCTCTTGAGACTTGTATAAAATGTCATGCCCTCAAAATAAACCCATAATATATATATATAACATTAACATGCATTAATAAAATAAAACGAATCATTAAATCATCCATCAGAGTACTTTTATTGAAAGATATCACATGTAACATCAGAAATAAATGCCCTAAGGGCTTACATCTTTCCAAGCTAACACTTGGACACAAAAGAATGAGCACTAACTCCATTACAAATTAAGCCCTTGGCTTGAATGTTTACATGTAATCTCAAATAAAAACAAATAACCAAAGACAAGTCTTCAAAGTCCTAATCCTTCCAAGCTAAGTCCTTGGAGGTAGCACATCTCCTGGACCTGAAAATGATATTCCCTTATAGGGTGAGCCACAGCCCAGTAGAAATATACTAAACCAAATATAAGCATTGAATAAAGCAATAGCATTCAATAGATGGTTAACACAAATATCAGTTTCACTTTCCATTATTTATTCAACTTTCCATTTTTACCAACATGGCTCAGAACCTGGCCAGACTATAACAGTGAACTACATATCACATTAACATTTCTTCCATTTATCAACAAAACAAATGAGACTAACGCTCATATCAAAGCACTTCCATACTTCCCGATTGATACACATTTTAGTGCTGTATCAGCAACATGTAAATACACTTCAAATCAATAAGCACACATATAGTGATGCTAATGGAGTCCATCCTATAACGACTCGGATTTTAAATTCACATTGGATTGGTGTATAGTGGTGCCCGTCACCTTAAAACTTGTATGGTTGTCGGACTCTCGATTTTGATGGGTGGGTAAGTGAACTTTAAATATTATAATTGAGGACCCTTGGGTGATGTTTAGAACCTTGATTAAAGCCTTAACAAGATATATAGATAAGATTAGATAAAAAGCCCCAAAATTGAGTTTGAGTTTTTGACCAGCCGTCACTCTTTTGCCCTTTTCTCCTTCCATACTTTGAATTTGAATGTGAGGTTGGAACCATTGGAAAGCTTGTTTTCGGGGCTTCAATTTGGACACAAGAATGACCTAGAATGGAGTCCCGATGAGAGAGTTATACCCGTTTGAAGTTTTCATATCTGTGCTGGAAGCAGGACCGCACGAGCGGGAAAGGCAGCGCACGTGCGGCCTGTGCGAATTTAGAATGTTAAAAACGTGATTTTGAGATCATTTCTTGCATTTTCTTTTCCCCTCTTCTTCTCCCCTCTTCCATGTCCGAAACCCTAGCCCCCAAGACCTTGATTTCCTCCACTTTTGTCAACAATCCACCATGGTTTTTGCATCAAGGATGGAGAACAGGAGAGGGTCAACATTTTCAACCGAATGAAATTCGAATTTATGGAGGATTCTTCTCAAAGCTTGCTTTTCTTGCTTGAATCTTGAGGTAGGGGTCTTAGTTCTTCTTCAATGCTTACATTGATAGATAGATTTGTGGTATTTTAGAGTATATAATTGCAAAATCTATATTTTGGGCATATAGTGTAAATCATGAAATTTTGGGGTTAGGGCTTGAAATGTTGGGGTTCTATTATGGGGTTTAGATTATTGTTTATGGATTATGGACTTAGGGTGTATAATAAATGGAATGATTGGAACAAAAAGTAATGGGTTAAGAAATTTGGATTTTTCTTGAAATTTCTAGGTTTTTCTTGAAACCTTAGGTTGATTTTTTATGATAATCAATGATTTGGCCCAAATTGGAAGTTGAATCATGAAATCGGTAGGTTGAATTATATGTGTACAAGTTTAATTGGAATTTGGTTATGTTTGAAAATTATGTTTAAAATTTGCGAATGAACTTTGTAGGAGCATTGTAAATCATGTTATAATGAGAAGGGAAATTGGGGGAAATGATTTATTAATGATGTAGGTGATATAAACTTAGTTATGGAATGTGGAAATGGGATTTAAGAAGTTCTCTTGAATTGTATTTAATGATGTTGAGTTGAATCATGTTGATTTTGGTCTTTGTGATTTAAAATGTAGAGTTTCCAAAATGGGTTTAATCTCAAATCATTTTATTAAATTCCTAGTGTGTTTGCTTAGTTATTTTGAAACTCAAGTGGATGATTTAATGGGGTTTCTTATGGGGATGGATAATGTTGGGTTTTTGGTGAAAACACTAAAGATTTAGAGATTTTCGGGGAACATGGAAATGTTCATAAAACTCTTTTCTTTCTTTGAATAGAAGATGGATGGGTGTAAATTTCCATAATGTGTTTTGCAAGAATGGTAATCTTTTATATATATATTGAGTTATTAGAGAAATGGCTTGAAAACTTCATGTGTAGTCCTTGATGGGATCATGTTGCTATGACTTATGAAATGAAGAAATTGATGAAATTGATGATATATGGTTGACTTGAGAAGGAATATTATGAACCATGAAAATTGTTGCATTTGCACAACATTTCATTTATTATTGTGCATGGTGGTTTTAAAAGGTTGAAAAATGATTTTTGAAAGAAAGTGGTTTTCATGGAGATGACTTGTATGAGAATGATGGAAATGTGACTGGGGTAAATACGTGGTAAGTCTGGAAAGGGGGTGTAGTTGATTTTGATAAGTTGGCCACGAGTGTCCAGGGTGAAAGACCCGAAAGCCGCGCGAATAGGTGTCGAGCCTTCCGGTTAGCACCGGTAAAAATGACAGTTTGGTAGTGCTTGTTGAGCCTACTTGCAGACACCAAATTTAGGGATTACCAAAGGTCGATGCATCCTTTTAAATTAATGATGGAAGTTTGAAATTTGATGAGATCACATGGTGACATTGAGAACATGTTGATTTTGAAACAATACATTAAAATGAATGTTTTTCCTCATTGATTACTCTTGGCATAGCATTGCATTTACATTTACTTTTGTGTTGAGGAAAAAGCATAATTATTTTCATACTTGGTGAGAATTCTCTATAGAACATGGAAGTTAATTGCAAAAATGGTTTTTGAAAGAAAATGGCTTTTCTGAAAATGTTTTGGAAGTTCACTTCCTGCCGTATGGTAGCCGGCGAAAGGTGGAAATTGTTATGAATTGGGTGCCCGCTATCCCGCCGTAGTAAGTCGGCAAAAGGTGGATTGTGTTGAGCTATGTGTTGAGAGGTACGTTGAGTTGATGATGTTATTTGTTGCTTGCGATGAATTTGTGAAATTTCATATTGATGTGTAATTTGGTTTAAAGAGGAAATGTGCATGAGCATTAATTGTAAATAATGGAAATCAAGGATAGATATTGGGAATCAGAGACTATGATGGTAAACTTAATGAAGTAGTTGTGTTAATAAAAGTAAAGTGTGAGCTTGTTCTATAATTAAATAATGGGATTGGATTGGAAGGGGTTATTAATATTGTGTTATCTTGGAATGAAACCTTGTCGGTGTAATTAACGGGGTGAATTGAGTATAGGAGAATTGTTGGCAAATCAAAAAGGGACCTGAACTTGAAGTTATGGGGTTTTAAGTTAAAAATGAAGAGTAAAAAGAGTAGAATGAAAGGAAAAGAGGAACATTAAAAATGGAAGTTAAATGAGAAATATTTTGGGAAATGGGTTATTAACCTTTAAATGATGTTGTTTCTTAAATGTGGTTGTTTCACGAGAATCTATGGCTTTCTAAAGTTAAGGGATAATTTTTAATGGCTGAAAGTTTTTCTTACAAGTGTTTAAACTGTTTTTGAGAAAAAGATACCTTACTTATGATATTTTGAGATTATGAAATGTCACCCTACTATATGGTATCACCCAGCATGCATGATCATTTTTATCTGTGTGTTAGTTATTGATTTAGAACTGTGAGATTCCTACTGGGCATTAGTGCTCACCCCGTTGTTGTTGTATCTTTTTACAGGAAGAATGTTTGGATTATTTGATTGAGGATTCATGGAGTTCTTGAGTTCATTTGTATAACATCATAGTAGATGTAAAGGTAGTGGATTTTGTATTTGTATTTATTTATTTGTAGCTTCGCGACAGAAGCTTGGCATGTATTATTGTTGTTGTATTCATTGAGAGAGAGAACATGTATTATCGTATTTCTGTTACTCAAGTGTAATAGATATTTGCATATGTAGAAAAAAAAAATATTGACCTAAATTTACAGGCTTTGGTAATGTTTTCGTGTAATTAAAATTCGGGGCGTGACACATCCCTTATCTCCTCCCAAACAAAATCTGGTTTAGAGGTCCATCCCCTATCTTCCCCTAAACCGTGGAGTACATCCCCTATCTCCTCCCACACAATACAATGTATATACAATGTAATAAACACTTGCCATATACAACACACAATCCATACATGTAATTTCTGTATTAATTCAACAGTCTAAATCAATGACTTAACCAATGTGATTAGTTTCAGTTTTCCCTAATCCACATGCAATGTCTACAACAATCACGACTATCCTCCACCGATAGCCCAAAACAGTTATTTCTAAACATGAAATAAATCTATCAACTAATATAATTCCAATATTTTCATAGATGAGTGATTAAACTAACCAACTACACCATTTAATCAATAAATTCCTCAATTCCATGAATTGAACTAAATTCCCCCAATTTTCCCTAAATTAATTATATAAATTAATTTATTACAACAACTAGGGTTTTTCCCAAAATTACCAAACAACCCCCAACATATCAAAATACCAAAACTTAGGACAAAGCCTATAATATGGAGTAGGAAATCCCTACCTCAAATTTAGAAGGGGAAGAATGAAGAAAAACCCAAAAGTCGACGGAAGAGAAACCAAGCTTTGCTCTGATCAAAATGAAGCCCTCGACAAGCTCTACACTTTATCTCAAAGGAGCAAGGTGAGTAGAGGTCTTCAAACAAGTAGATCCAAGGATCTTTGAGTAAAAAGTGCCTTTTGAGAGAGAGAGAGAAGGTGTTTCACGGTTTTAAGAGAAGAAAGGGAAGAAAAAGTGAGAGAAAAGGTCAAGTGAGGGCCTTTATATAGTACTAGGTTAAAAATAGATATAAGCCCCAAAGTCAACTCAAAATATTTAGTCAAAATATCCCCAAAAAGTAAGTCCAAACCGTGAGAAAAATCTGGGAAAAAGTCGCAGGTGTCGACCCTTCACAACACAGGTGTTGACACCTAAGAAGAAATCTAGAACACTAAGTGTGACTGCACTGCAGGTGTCGACCCTTCCCTAGGCTGATGTCGACACCATAATGCAGTGGGCAATTTCAGAACAAGGGTCGACCCTTCCACAGATTGGTGTCGACCCTTGCGGCCAACCAAAAAGAGAAGGTGTCGACACCACCAAGTCTGGTGTCGACACCAAAATGCAGTGAACAAATTCAGAACAAGGGTCGACCCTTCCCGGCTTTGGTGTCGACCCTTATGGAAAACAAAAGAGAAGGTGTCGACACCACTAAGACCGGTGTCGACCCCAGAACATGATTTTCAAGTTTCCAAACAACTTTTCAACGCGAACGAGCGTGAACGAGCAATCCCAACAAGTTTAAATCAATTTGTACACCTCCAAAACTGAGGTACAACAATACCAAAGATTCCCAAAATAAAATAAAGGGTTCAAATACATTTACCAAAAGCTTTAAAGGGCTCAAGTGCTACATAAAATGTATATACTTTGTTAAGGATTTCCTACTGGGCTTTATGCTCACCCTACGGGGTTTTTGTGCACGAAAAAGATGTGGTGATGCCGCCTAACTAAAGGCGATGAAATGTGTGTTGAGAGTACGAGACTCTCATTTTGTTATGACTCTGTGTGTAAGCCAATGGCTATATGTGTGTGGGTTTGAATAACCATTTTGTGTAACCAGGCTCAAGTCTTGAAAACTTGTAAACCCTTGGGAGTATTTATTTGTCTATTTTCTTGTTGTTGAATTAATGTATTGTTGCATGAAGAACTATTATATCATGTAATGTAAGTTTGGAGATTTATATTCGGTTTTCCTTGAAAGAGCCGTGATTGTTGTATTATCATTTGGGCTAGAAATTTGGGGCGTTACAACATCAAGAAAAGAATGAAAAAAATGAGTTGTTTTACTCATATAAAGAGAACTTATACTTCCATCTCATTTAATGAGGAGCGTTGTGAGAGTTTCAATATCTCATACTAATTTTATTGATTTTCTTAATTTTAAACAATTAAGAAAATCTACATTGGCTAGCTTTTATTTGATAATCCCACATCGGGAAAAGGAAAAAAAAAAGAGTTATTTTACTCATATAAAGTGAATATTATACTTCCATCCCATTTAATATTGTAGTGTTGTGCATGTTTCAATTCAATATAGTTTAAATTTTAAAAGTTTTAATTAATTAATTATGATCCAGCCGATTAGGCTAAATCATTTTTTATTTGATTGATTTGTTGGTTTAACAACGATTTTAGTGGTTTTATCAAAATATATAGATTAAATTTGTTTGATTTGAGATAAACTAAAGATTGATCTAATTAAACATTGAAAGATTGAGATTCCTTGATTAGTAGTAAACTTTCCGTCCAAATAATTGTTAACTTTTATTTTATAATCTCACATCAGAAAAAGAAAAAAAAAAGTGAATTGTTTCACTTATATAAGGTGAATCTTAATAGTGTAGTATTGTGTATACTTCAATTCAAGACAGTTTAAATTTTAAAATAAAAATAACATTTAAAAGTTTTAATTAATTAATTTTTGTATAAGTTAGTTGGTCATTTGACCTAACCGATTAGGTTGAACCATTTTGGGTTTGACCTATTCGCCGATTTAATTACGATTTCTCATATTGATTTTATTAATTTTAAACAATTAAAAAAATTTCCATTGACTAACTTTCATTCAACCATATAAAAATAAAACTCTAATTAGCTTACGATTTATTTTATAATCCCACATTGAGAAAAGAAGAAATATAGCGATCCCGGTTTCCTCTGTTGTTGTTGAACTGTAATCCGGACTTGGTTCCGTAGATCTGTTGTTGTCTTATCCTCATTTCTATCCCTTACTCTTTGTTTTAGAGTTTTGGGTTGTGTTGGGCAAGTTGGGAATAAGTTGGTTGTGTTTTAAAACTTAGAATTTTTGCCCAGGTTTTGGTCTCTCCGCTCGAGCGGCGATATGACGCTCGAGCGGGCTTTTGTTGTTGCATTTCCGCTCGAGCGGCAGTTTGGACGCTCGAGCGTAAATTCCCTTCTCTCAGTATTTTGGTCGTCTGTAGAAAATTCTGGGAGGGTGCATCCGGCACTCAAGCGGCTCTTTGGACGCTCGAGCGTGAACTTGTGTCTGACGCTCGAGCGGACCTGTTTTTATATCAGTCCGTGAAATCACCTTTTGAATCACTTTTTCACTTTTCTTTCCTCTCTCTTACTTTCCCAAAACCGATTTTTGAGAGCTCCTCACTCTAAAACCTAACTTCTCTCTAGGGTTTGATCTAGTAGGAGTGTTTTCCTCACCTTGGGTCTTTGTAAAAAGTGTGTTGATCATCGAGGGCTTCATTTTGATCCAAGAAATTTAGGATTTGGAGCACTTCCGAGTTTTGCTCTTCTTCTCCTTAGGTTCTACATTTGAAGTAGGAATTTCCTTGTTCTTTTTCAATGCTTCGTCTATAGATAGACATGTGGTAGTTTTGTATTGCATGAAAATCATATCCATGTTGGATTTGTTTGAAATCATGAGAAGGAACCTAGGGTTGGTTGTTTGAAAATGGTTATTTTATCATTGATGGTTGCTTTGGTTAATTGGTGTGTTAATTAGCATGTTGTTGTTGAAAGGAGAGGAAACCCTAACTTTTATTTGATTTAACAAATTAATAGAGGGGTTTTGATCTTTGGGCAAATACTTATGTATTTTGGATCTTAAATGAGGTCATTGTTGTCTGTTGTAGACGATTGAGCCTTTTTGTTCAATATTGAGAAAGAGGGAGGAAAACCCTAATGTAATGATTACTTAATTTGCATAATTAATTTGGAATGGCTTTGAAAAGAATGTAGTGGATTAAAATGAGTTATGGCTTTATTGTCTTTGAATTTGGTTTTGTGAAAACAAAAGGAATGGAATCGGTTTTGTGGAAACAAAACGGATGGAGTTGGTTTTGTGAAATGGGAAAAGTATTTCTGAAATAAGTATAAGAATTGGGTTGTTGTATTTTGAGTGTTGAACACACATATGTGAAGGTTGTATCTTTAACTACCATGTTAATGTCATTGTTGGGTTTGTGATCTCATGATTATTGAGTCTTTTAATAGATGTACTATATACTTGCATCTAGAGGTTTTGTCCTTGGTCATCGGTGGAGGATGACATGGTTGTGTTGGATTGTCGTGTATGCATTACACCACTATGGATTGAGCATTGTATGTGAGGAGGTGCTGAGATACATTATATATGTATACTTGCTCGAGGAAAATTAATTATGTGTTCATATACTTTAACACATTGCTTGTATCTTGATGGTTTATGTATATGTGTTATACATGTTGGTTATGCCCTGTTGTCTTGTGGTTATTGGTGTTATACCCCGCGCTTATAATCAGAGGTACCGTGACCTTCCAGCTAGCGCCTGGAGAACTGACTGCGCTGAGAATCGAAGGCACCATACCCTTCCAGCTAGCGCCTGGTAAACTGGTAGATTGTTGTGAGAAGTGTATCTTTGGCTTACTACGCACATAGCTAGTAGAGCAAAGTTTTGTTATTATTGTTTCAGTGTATCTGGGAACATTGTGGATTGTGTTGGTTACAGTTTTGGAGGGCCAAGTTGCCTCATTGGTTTATCTTATGCATGTAGTTGAGTTGTTATCTCCCATTTATAAAGGTATGCATGTATAGTTATGATAGAATTGGGATTGAACCGAAATGCCCTTTTGTCTTTTGGAAGTGTGAAGAAAATTGAACATTTTAGAAATATGTTTTGAAAAGGCACATTTGTTGTATGTGTGGAAAATGGAAGAGAGCAGTGGGCTTAGTGAAATTATTTCCTAAGTAATTGTTAATGCTATGAAAGATTGGGAACGCGGGTTAATGAAAGGAAAAGAAAGATGAATCGCTTATAGCGTTGAATGAAATGGTTGTTTTCGAGAAAGTTCATACTTATATATATTTTGTGTAAACTGTCACTGTAACAACCCCCACTCCACTCTAGTCATGCTTGCATATATATTACGTGATCTTGTCTCAATATGCTACATTGCATGCCTTGATTTGTTTTGCCGAAATGTTGCTTGAATTCTATATTCCCTCTTGGTGTGTGTGTGAGTTCAGCCGAGGTCATCTTGAGCCTAGGTCACCCTTTTGATGCTCTTACACTCAGAACCATCTTGGGATTTCTTTGGTTAACCTCCACCCGCACCCTGACATATTGGCCGAGATATCATTGTCTAGGCCGAGGTGTTCATCACCAAGGCCGAGATGTGTACTATCTGGGCCGAGATGTTGCCCTTGAACCCAAGTGATCTTGCCCTAGACTGGTACGACCCTAGACCGAGGTGTGGCACATCTAGGCCGAGGTGTGGCACAGCTGGGCCAAGTGTCGATCTTTCTAGCCGAGGTCATTGTCCCTTGATGCCGAAGTTTTGTTGTTAGCCGATGTCAATACTCGCCGGAGTCCCTTGCCGCCTAGCTTGTTGAACACACTTTGTCAGAGACTTGTCCTGTCCATCAGTCACTTTTTGAGTTAAACCAACCCGGTAGCGCCACGTGTCCGAACAGATGGTTAAGATAGCCGGCAGACTTAGAACCAAATCATTTTGGTCTCAAATCCTTGTTTTAGAGAGAGAGGCTCTAGAAGGAGAAGGAAGAGTTTAGAGGGAGAAGTAGAGTTTCAAGCTTAACCCTTGAAGATCGAACCGTTGGATTGAAGCTTTGAGGTTAGATTCTTGCTCTACTCCGACCGTTCTTATCAATCATCCAGCTGCATTGCATGATTGAGTTTGTTTTGCATGTCATGCATTGATTTGAAGTTGGTTTTGTGAGAGAAAATGATGTTCTTGGGTGTTCTTGAGAAAAGCTTTGTTTGATCCGAAAGTTTGCAACAAGTTACATGTAATTGTGTTTGTTTTTGTAAGATCTTCTAGTATGGGTACCCAGGTCCATGTTTTTAAAACTCATAGCATGAAATCTCGGGTCTTATAATCATAAGTTGTGATCCTTGCATTCATCCTCTTCATAATCTTTATGTTCATGTTCTTCATGTTCTTGAGCAGAGGGAAAAACCCAGATTTTTCCCGACCTCATTCATCCTTGAAAGTGGCCCTCGGGACCACACCTCGGCGAGAAGGTGTGGGACCTCGGCCAAGACCTGGTCGGTGCCCAGCATGTTTCCCCGAGATGAGGAACAGCGTTTGTTTTGATTTGACTTAGTTTGAAAGAATGCCGAGATCATTTGTGTGCATGTGAAGCTTGTTTAAAAGTGCATTCAATAGACTTGCCATGTGTTTGTAGAACTTGGACTCGCCTTGACGCCGACGTTCGAAGAACTATGTGAGTGGTATTTTAATAAAGATATGTTATAAAGCTTTGATAAAACCTTGTTTTGCCTTGTTCGGAAATTATTTACAAGCATGAATGATTATTCCTATTTGCAAAAAGTACTATATCTTGTTTGATGACATTCTTGGAAGTCCGTACGTGCTAGGGGACTATAAGCATTTGTAGCACAAAGTTTGGAAGTCCGTACGTGCTAGGGGACTATAAGCATTTGTAGCACAAGTCCTTAGTGTTCGGGGACTATAATGCAACGACACCCTTGCTTAGAGATCTCTCTTGTCTTGTCTTGCCTTGCCACTGACGGTTTTACCGCGTGGGCTTGTTTGTCCGAGATGTCATCACTTGTATTATATTGATGTTAGTAAACATCTCTTGAAGCTTGAAGGATTTTGATGGATGAGCTTGATTTATTCCATGTATTATTTTGTTAAAAGATCTCGGATATCATTCATGTAAACCCTTTATTATTTATGCCATTCACTGAGTATCCAAGCTCACCCTCTATATATATATGTAGGTGATGAGCAGGGCGGCGATGACGCCTAGATGTGTTTTGCCGATGTGTTTTGCTGATGCATTTTGCCGATGTGCTTTGGACTTGTGTTTGCAACATCTTGAAAATCATGCTTCTTGGTTATCTCATTGCATTTTGTATTTGACGGCTGAGAAGCCTTTTGGTCAGGATGTAATTTTTGTACTCTATTATTTTGTATTAACGCGATCTTAAGGTGTATGTCATTTCATTTTACTTAAGCACTGCTCTTATGGACTACTTAGCTTTTATTTATTGCTTCCGCATTTGTAAGCCCCATATGGTTACTCTGATTTGTGTGTTCATTCTTGTAAGTGGCCTTTGGTAATCTCGAATTACTGGCCATCATGGCACCATTCTACTAGGGGCGGAATGGGGTCGTGACAGTCACATTATTATTCTAGTATGAGATTGAGCATTCATGATCATAGCTATCTGTAAGTTGTTATTGTTGAGGGCCATGTTGAGATCCCTACTGGACTATATGTTCATCCCACGTTGTTGAATCTTTTTCAGGTGTTTAGCAGAATGTGCTACAAGATTTGGATCGTCTTATTTGTTGGCCACGGGGCCTCTTTGTTGTAGGCGGGATGCCATATATGTAAAAGGGTTGCACCCTTCATTTGATTTAATGTTGTAAGCCTGAGGGCAATTTATTTAGAATGCTCACGTTGTATTTAGTTAGCATTCGAAAGAGAGAGCTGTTGTTCATTCCTTCTAGTTGAACATTTGAGTTTATTTCCGCATGTTATCTCTGGAATTGAATTAAGTTAATGAACTTGGTAATGACTTCGAGTAATAAAAAGTGGGGCGTGACAAGAAAAAGCAAAGTTTGTTCCACTATCTATCTATATATTATATAAGAAAATTGGGATTTTAGGAAGAAGCCTTCTAGGAGCTCCAAACTCTTATTCTAAAATTATTGAATTTTCTTAATTTTAAACAATTAAGAAAATTCCCGTTGGCTAGCTTTCATTTACCTTTTATTTTACAATCCCACATTGAAAAAAAAAAGTAAATTGTTTCACTTACATAAAATGAATCTTATGCTCCCATTTATATAAACAAAAGGAGATTTTTAGTAAGAAGCCCTATGATCAATATCTCGTACTCATATTTTTTTTGATTTTATTAATTTTAAACAATTAAGAAAATCTCTATTGACTAGCTTCCATTTAACTTTTATTTTACAATCCCACATAGTTTTGATTTTAAAAACAATTTTGCATGAGATTTTGAAACTCTCATAATATTTAACTTTAAAATAATTACAATCACATATCGAGAAAAGAAACAAAAAAGTGAGTTGTTTCACTTATATAAAGTGTTACAATCCCACATTGAAAAAAAGAAAAAAAAAAAAGTGAGTTGTTTCACTTATATAAAAAGAATCTTATAAATGGAGTTTTAAGAGGGAAGCATTATAGAAGCTCCAAACCCTCATATCAAAAATTATTGAATTTTCTTAATTTTAAACAACTAAGAAAATTTTCATTAGCTAACTTCCATTTACCTTTTATTTTACAATCCCAAATTGAAAAAAAAAAAAAAAAAAAAAAAAAAAAGTAAATTGTTTCATTTATATAAAGTGAATCTTATGCTCTAATTTATATAAATTATATAAATTTCTTTATTTTAAACAATTAAGAAAATCCCCATTGGTTAGTTTCCATTTAACTTTTTTACAATCTCATATCGGGAAAAAAAGGAAAAAGTGAATCTTATGCTTTCATTTATATAAGCAAAAGAAGATTTTTAGTTGGAATCCCTATAATCAATATCATTTTTTTTCTTAATTTTAAACAATTAAAAAAATCTCCATTGGTTAGCTTCCATTTAACTTTTATTTTATAATCCCACATAGATGTTTTGATTTTAAAAATAATTTTTTATAAGATTTTGAAACTCTCATAATATTTAACTTTAAAATTATTATAATCCCACATCGAGAAAAGAAATACAAAGTGAGTTGTTTCACTTATATAAAGTGAATCTTATACTATAGCGATCCCAGTTTTCCTTTTTTGTATAGTTGTACTCCGGACTTTGGTTCCGTGGAGTTGGTAGTTGTATATCTTGTTGTCATCCTTTAATTCCCTATGTTTGAATTTTAGGATGTGTTGGGCGTGTTTCGAACAGGTAGGTTGAGTTTTGGTCTCAAGTGTTGTTGCCCAGAGTTTTGGTGTTACGCTCGAGCGGGTAATTCTGCGCTCGAGCGGAGTTTTGCTTTTGGTTGTTCGCTCGAGCGGGTCTTCTTGCGCTCGAGCGGAGTTTACACACTCCCAGTATTTCGTGCCTCTGCAAAACTTCTGCAGGTGTGTTTTTCACGCTCGAGCGGGTTGCGCTCGAGCGGGTAGTGCTTTGTACGTGAAAATTCTGGAAGGGGGAAATCTACGCTCGAGCGGATTGGTTTTCGCGCTCGAGCGGATGTGCTTTATCTTTGTGTCTTGGCGCTCGAGCAGGACTTCTTGCGCTCGAGCGGACCATGTTTTTTGTTCTTGACGCTCGAGCGTTGTGTTTTCCGCTCGAGCGGACCTATCGTATATCAGATAGTAGTTGGGCATTTTTTATTCACTTTTCACTTTTCTTCTCTCTCTCTTACTTTCCCAAAATCGATTTTGAGAGCTTCACTCTCTAGAAACTCCCTTCTCTCTAGGGTTTGATCTAGTTAGGGTGCTTTCCTTTCCTTCGACCTTTGTAAAAGTTGTGTTGATCGTTGAGGGCTTCGTTTTGATCCGTAGAGTTTGGTGTTTGGAGCACCTTGGTTTTGGTCTCTTCTCCATTCGAGCTCTAACTTTGAGGTAGGGATATCCTACTCCATCTTATGAGCTTTGTCTTTAAATTTTGGTATTTCGATATGTTTGGGGTTGTTGGGTAATTTCGAGAAAGTTTGGGGTCATTGTGTAATTTTCAAAAGAGGGGTTTTCAAAGCTTAAAATCTTTATGTATGTAATACATTGGAAAATGGACCTGGTGTGGGATTATTGAGGAAAAGTGGAACCTTAGGGTTGGTATTGTAATTATGGGAAAAAGCCCTAATTGTTGATAAATTAATTAGTATAATTAATTTTGAGAAATGAGAAATTGAATAAGAAATATTCAAATTGGAAAGGTTTGGGATTAAAGGGTGTAGTTGGATTAATATATCGCTCACCTAGGCAGATGTCGATAATTTATCCATGTGGTGCATTTATTTTCTGTTTAGAAATAACTGCTTTGGGCTATCGGTGGAGGATAGTCTTGATTGTTGTAGACAATGCATGATGATTAGGCAAACTAAAACTAATTAAGGGAATGTGTCATCGAGTATGACGGTTGAAAAATACATTAACCTTAAGTATTGATTGTTTATGTATATGATCTGTGTTTATGTACATTGTGTTGTGTGGGAGGAGACAGGGGATGTACTCCACGGTTTAGGGGAAGATAGGGGATGGACCTCTAAACCGGAATTTGTGTGATATTGATACAGCACTACAATGTGTATCATGGTGAAGTATGGAAATGTGTGTTTGATATGATATAGCACTAAAATGTATATCACTATCAATTGTGAAGTATAGAAGTGTTTCTATGTTATATCGATACAGCACCAAAATGTGTATCGCTTGTAAAGTAAGGAAGTGGTTTATGTGTAAATGATACAACACCAAAATGTGTATCCGTCGAGAATTTCGAAAGTGTTTTAGTAATGAGTTATAATCTCATTAAATTATTTGGCCAGATTTTGAGCCTTGTTTTCAAACTCAAAATTGAATAAGAAATGGAAAGTGAAATGTAACATGGTTATGATTGTCATGAAACGGTAATATGGCATGAGTTGGAATATAAATATGGACCATCTGTTGAATGCTATTATTTTAGTCATTGTTTATAGTTGGTTTAGTATATTTCTACTGGGCTGTGGCTCACCCTTTATGGGACATCATTTTCAGGTACAGATAGTATGCCACCTCCAAGGACGTAGCTTGGGAGGCTTGGGACTGTTGGACTGTTTTGTGTTTTGGTTGTATTACATGTATATCAAGCCAAGGGCTTTCTTTGTATAGAGTTAGCACTCCTTTTTGTAACCAAGTGTTGACTTGGAAAGTTGTAAGTCCTTAGGGCATTTACTTTTGATGTCAACATGTAATACATTTTGTAAAGATTACTCTGATGGAATACAATTATGCTTTATTTTCTTATGTATGAGCATGCTATTGTTGGTTGATTTATGGGTTTATTATGAGGGTGTTACATATACTTTCATTTAATATTATAATATTGTGCATGTTTTAGTTCAAGATGACTTAAATGTGAAAATAAAATTTAAAGATTTTAATTAATTAATTTTGTTATAAATTGATTGATCTTTTGACTTAGCCGATTAGGCTGAATCGTTTTTGGTTTGACTGATTCATTGGTTTGACCACGGATTTAACTGTTTTATCAAAATATATTACTTAGATTTGTTTAATTTCAAATAAACTAAGACTAACCTTATTAAAAATTGAACGACTGAGATTGCTTGATTAGAAATAAATTTCCCGTCTAAACAACTGTTAACTTTTATTTTACAATCTCATATTAGTAAAAGGGGGGAAAAAGAGTTGTTTCATTATATAAACCTTTTGCTCCCATTTAATATTATAGTGTTGTATATGTTTCAGTTCAAGACAGTTTAAATTTTAAAATTAAAATAAAATTTAAAAATTTTAATTAATTAATTTTTATATAAGTTGGTTAGTCTTTTGACTTAGCCGATAGGGTGAATCGTTTTTGGTTTGAATGATTCTCTGGTTTAACTGCGATTTTAGCGGTTTTATCAAAATATATTGGTTAAATTTGTTTGATTCGAAATAAATTAAAGATTGACCTAATTAAATATTAAACGGCTAAGATTGCTTGATTCAAAATAAATTTCCCGCCAAAATAATTGTTAACTTTTAAATAATTAAGAAAATCTCCATTGACTAACTTTCATTTAACTTTTATTTTATATTTTTACATTGAGAAAAGAAGAAAAAAATGAATTGTTTCACATACATAAAGTGAATCTTATGCTCCCATTTATATAAGCAAAAGGATATTTTTAATGAGAAACCTTATGATCAATATCTCATACTAATTTTTTTTTATTTTCTTAATTTTAAACAATTAAGAAAATTCCGATTGACCAGCTTCAATTTAACTTTTATTTTACAAATATAAAAAAATTAAATATAATTATTATATTTTTATTAAATAATATATTATTTTATTCCATACATAGCACGGGTGATATACTAGTTGGATATTAATGAGATTCATACAAAATCCATTAAAAACTTTGTTTCACTTTAATAGATAATTGAGTTGATAGATACCAAAAAAAAATATATATCAATTAATTTATGATTTCTCTTTTATTTATATGTTAAAATTGAATGATTGTGACATTTCCTCTGTTTATGTTAAAACTAAATATATATATATATATATTTATTGTATTAATTTAGTATTAAATATTGGTTTATTTCTCATTTTTAAATTAAAATATGACAAGATATATTTTTTTTTGAAAGGAAAATATGACAAGACATGATAGATGTTATCATCCTTTGCATTATTATCACCAAAGGGTGGGGGGCCACGGCCACCCTTAGTCCATGAGTAGTCCATGAGGAGTTTCGTCCTGGTCCTTACTCCTAAACTACCTTTCAAAGACATGATAGATGACTTTGTCCCCCTTTGGAATTTTATGCATTTATTTTCTTCAATATCATTTTCAATTATTTTGTTGCATTCATAAAGTATTCAACGAATACGGCTTGAATTATATCCATTTGACTCCGAACCGGTCTTTACGCCACCGGTTCACCATCAGCAGTGTCAATAGGAACTAATTAATAGCATCCAAATAATAGTAAAAATGAGACTTAATTTTCTATGATAAATATTTGTTAATTTAGTAAGTACATGAATATTTCAATAAAAAAAAGTTATAGAGTGTGATACGACTTACATGTGTGTTAGTTGAGAGTGAGATTCACTTGTGTTAAATAAAAGACATTATTGGAAAATTTTATGACACATATTTTTAAAAAATGTGTACCATACTACCATATATCTTAATTATAATTTTTGGGGTCTTTGATTAGGACTTGTTTGGGATGCAAATTTGAGACTTTTTTCTTTTTTTTTTTTAACACAATTTGTGTCTAATTAGTTAATAAAGATAAAATATGTTATTTTAGCTAATAAGATAAAATATCATATCCAAACTATAATCAATTTATTTTTTCTCTAACAACCATTAAATCAATTACAAAAAAAAAAAAAAAAAAGTCAAATATCATCACAAATAAAAAAAAATTAGCCAGAATAAAATAATCAAATAGCCAAAAAGTCAGATTAAAAAAGTTCATCCCAAACATTTTTATTTTCTATCATTACTCAAATTTATGATCTGAACACAACCATAATGATCCTCTTCCACCATTTTTGATTGAGCACATGCGAAGGGATATGAGCTTAATCAATATTGTAATAATTATTTTTTAATTAAGTTATTTAAATGGTAGAAAAAATATTTTAAATATGTCTCAATCGGACCTTCCCTCATGTAGAAAACATCTTAATACCTTCCTATCGCCCCCCCCCCCCCCCCTAAACAATGAAACCCTATAGCATAGGAGTAGTTTATTCTCTTTAGAAGTAGTTTTAATTTAATGGTTCTGTAATTGTTTTTTGGTTCTTGTAATCAGCAAATTTTTTTCTGGTTCTTTTGTATTTTTGTCTTTGTTATTGTTCAAATCTTTGTAACAAGTAATAATTTTAGCAATATAATATCATTTTTTAATTTGTTTCTCTGTTGATAACCTCCAAAAAAGTTCTTGAATTTGTCAAAACATAGGACACCAACCACAATTGCTTGATCTGTTTGTTATTTGTGAAATTTTGGTTTTCTTTTGAATCAATTATGTTGATTTGATCGAAACCAGATTTTTGCTAACAAAGGGGCATAATGAATGGTGATTGGTGAGGGAGTATGAGCACATAATACTCCGGGACTATTGTATAATTTTCCTGTGGGGGTTTTACAAAATCAAAAATAAATAAATAAATAAAAATAAGTGTGTTTATATATTTATTTGGACAAAACTATCATTTGGCAAGTGACGAAAATAGCCAAAATATTAAAAAGTCATTACAAGTTGTCACATCATTCTTCTTATTTTTTTGCACGTCTTAAAAAGTTAAAAAGTTAATTAAAATAGTCAATTCTCAAACCAATCCTTAGTGAAAAGCTCCTAATGTAAAAGGCATAAATTCATAAATTCTTTTCAAATAAGTTTTGATGTATGGTAAATTACACTTTTTATCCTTGAATTTTCATTCAAATTTTTACTTTTTATTCTTCCTCTTTTAATTGCAACAATTAAGTTTTCAAATTTCAACATGTATTTTAATATGGGCCTTCTTTTATTCCATCATTTAAAATTTGAGTGAAAATTAAAATAAGAGGACTCAAATAAAATTTTAATAAAAGTTAAAAGATGAATGATAGAATTTTTTGTATTTTTTTTTTTCCATTTTAATGTTCCTAAGATGTGCTTATGCAGCTCTTGCATGATCACTTTATGTTCAATTTTTAACAATAGGTGACAGAATTTGAAGTTCGAGGAATTAATTATACTGAAAGACTAAAGTAAAATTTACGTAAAAAATTGAGGATAAAAACTATAGGCTATGGTTTCTCTCTAGTTCTCTATTGGATTGGAGAGGTATGGTTGGGCCTTGTGGGCTCACTTTTGGGCCCCATTTCGATGATCTGAATTGTTCACATTTTAGGATTTGTCGAACATATCATCCCTATAAAAAATCAATTCGATTGGATAATGACAACCATGTGTTGAAATTAGTTTTGTATGGAAAAAACGAACGGTGAAGAAATAAATGATTCATACAAAATTAATCCGAATACGTGATTTCCGCTATCCGATCGACTTGATTTTTTATAGGGATAATATACTCGATGAATTCTAAAATGTCAACGGTTCGGATTATTGAAATGCGATCTAAAAGTGAACCCACTAAATCGGACTGAACGGTCCAATTCTATTACGGACCGGAGACAGTCGAATCCCAAAAGTATAATCAATCCTTCAATGTATCACACCACTTATTTTAGATTTCTTAAAACCTGAATGACAAGCGAACTGAGGGAGCATCTAAATGCATTCCAAAATAATTGTTTGATACCTTATTTTTTAACACCATTTTAAATGATGAAAAGTGACAAAACCCTAGTTACAACCAATTCTTTGGAAGTGCTGCTATTAGCACCCCATCAATTATTTTTTTTTAAAACAATATAAGTTTACCAATCCACAAATAAAAGCCACCTGATCAAATGAAACTGCAGCGACAGTTTCCTCTGAGGTGGCTAAAATATGTTTCTATAGGAGAACTTAATTCTTCCTCAATGATCTTCATTGCCATCGTCTTGGGAAAAGAAGGGATTTGATTTAAGATTTCAATTTCGGGGGCCAAGATATGTATTATTTTTTTATTTATCAATTGTATAAATTGTCATATTTTAATTTAAAAATGAGAAATAAACCAATATTTAATACTAAAAAAAAAGGTTTTAACATGAACAGAAGAAATGTTACATCCATTCAAATTTAACATATAAATAAAAGAGAAACCATAAATTATTATTATTATTATATTTTTTTTTTTGGGTACCTATCAACTCAATTATCTATTAAAGTGAAACAAAGTCTTTAATGAATTTTGCATGAATCTCATTAATATTCAATTAGTATAAGAAACTTGAGTCTTGTAAAAGACACCACTCTACGAGAGAAACTTTTAGATCGAATCTTTGTGAGTTCTTATTATGGTGAATAAAATGTGATTAAAAAATATGGTTAATGTAATAATATTGTTAAATTTAACTTTAAAAAAAGGAGGGGGGGGGGGTTGGGTTTAGAAGTCTATTTGGTGTTTCCATTCTTTTGTACATCACATAAAAGCTTGTTTTATTTATTAAAAAAAATGATTTTTTCAATATTGTTATAGATTGGATGATAACCAACAACGGACATATGTAATAAGTGTATGTAATAAGTGAAAAGTTTTGGGTGGCAATAGAACCATTCAAGCCGCATTTCTCACTTTGGACAGGGGCGAAGGCCCCTAATGGTCTATTAATAGATCCATCCCTGGATTTGATCATGCAGCTCAGACAATGCATGCAATGTGCAATCATAACTAAAATAAAAAATGGAAAGAAAAAAAGAAAGGGAAGGTATGATCTACATGTATGTGATTTGACAAGGACAAATTAGATTGAAGAATTATAAAAAATAAAAAAATAATAAAAAAAGAAGAAAAAAAAGACTCCAGATTGCAGTTAAAAGGGTATGTGACACAAACTTTTGTATCCATGAGGCTTCCATAAAACTTATTGGCATAGTTGTTAGCTATACTATATGAACTAACCTTCCCATACACGCGAACACTGCCAGGTTACTCCCACAGTACAATCACTAATATGTTTAACACTCCACAGGACAGTTGAGTGTCCCACACCCAACCTAACAAACTTTTCACATCTTTACAATAAAAATAGCACTATAGAGATTTTTCCTCATTATTAATCTATCGGATAAATCACTATCAAATTTAATAGGGAAAAAAGTACTATTAAGATTTAGTCAAATATAACAGAAGGAAGGAAAAGAAAGAAAAGCAAATTAAAATTTGTTCATCACCATGATCTTAAACTTGTAGTTATAAAATAAATAATTGAAAACATACATACATATAAAGATGGACTTGGTACTTGATAATGCAATATGGTCAATGCTGGATGGGTCGTACTCGTCCACGCCTTTAACAGGTCTGTTGGTCGACGATTCCTTAATGCGTGCCTGCAAAAAGGTCTGGAGGGGAGGTACCAAGATAGGATTGGTCTCTCCCCGTGGACACTCCGACGATCAAGTTAGGTTGGAGTTAATAGAGAAGTAGAAATAGATAGTGGTTGGTTAGAGAGAGAATAGAAGAAGAAGAGGAAAAACACCATATATATATTTTTAAACGTATCTCAAAAGCTTCCTTATATCCCTTACCCATCATTTCCTTGTCCATTCTAAGGTGTCTTGTTGGCCGAAAGTCTATAGCCTAGTTACTATCATTCATGGTGATTCTGCATACTCCGGCATGAAGGGTCTTGTTGCATTTAATGCTATGATGACCTCATTTAATGGTTGATGTGTGGGTGCAACAACTTTGCAGGATCTTTGTTTGCTTATGTGGCTAGTTCCCTGCTTGATAGATGTCTGAATGCTATTGGTCCTGGTCCAACATTAGTTTCTCAAAGCTGCTGGGCTTTAATTGTGCGACTGCTTGGAAGGCGTAGGACAAGGGCGGATTGAGTCTATGTGGGCCATGGACTGGGCCCATGGCCATGGGTTGGGCCCTCTCTGGCCGTGCCCATCAATTGTCCCCATTCTTGAGTGCAGCTTCAGTCCAACGAAGGGAATATGGAAGGTGGAAGTAGTCCTCCAAAGCAGGAAAGGGTATAGAGGGCGGGCAAGTAAGTGCCGACCGATAAGATGGCTGACCAACAAAGTGACCAACCAACAAAGGTGACCAACCAATAAGGTGATTGACCAACGAGGTGGCCGACCGCGGAGGGGATCGACTGATAAGGTGATCGACCAACGAGGTGGCCGACCACGAAGGGGATCAACCGTGAAGCTGGCTGATCGTGAGGGTGGTCGACTGAGAAGGTGGCCAACCAACATGGGTGGTTGATCAGCGAAACGGCCAACTGTGAGAGCGGGGGACCGTGGTTGTGGCCGATCGACAAGGTGGCTGACTGACAAGGGTGTTCGACTGTCAGGACGACCGGCCGTGAGGGAGGCTGAGTGTGATGGATGACCAACCATCGAGGGTGGCATTAATGGGGCATTGATGGGCACGGGGCTCGAGGGGAAGAAATGCACGTGATACTGTGAAATGGAAAAAAATGGAAAAGGAAATGCACGTGACAATTATCATATTTTTATTAAATAATATATTATTTTATTCTATGCATAGCACTGGTGATATACTAGTTAGATATTAATGAGATTCATACGAAATCCATTAAAAACTTTGTTTCACTTTAATAGATAATTGAGTTGATAGGTACGGGAAAAAAAATCAATTAATTTATGATTTCTCTTTTATTTATATGTTAAAATTGAATGAATGTGACATTTCTTCTATTCATGTTAAAACTAAATATATATATATATAAATTGTATTAATTTAGTATTAAATATTAATTTATTTGTCATTTTTAAATTAAAATATGACAAGATATGTGAACTAGTAGTTCCGTCCATATCTTGTTATCATCCTTTGCATTGTTATCACCAAAGGTGCATGAGTAGTTCTGTCCCGGTCCGCACTCCTAAACTACCTTTCAAAGACATGATAGATGACTTTGTGCCCCTTTGGAATTTTATGCATTTATTTTCTTCAATATCATTTTCAATTATTTTGTTGCATTCATAAAGTTTTCAACGAATACGGCTTGAATTATATCCATTTGACTCTGAACCGGTCTTTACGCCACCGGTTCACCATCAGCAGTATTAATAGGAACTAATTAATAGCATCCAACTAATAGTAAAAATGAGACTTAATTTTCTATGATAAATATTTGTTAATTTAGTAAATATATGAATATTTCAATAAAAAAAGGTTATAGAGTGTGTTACGACTTACATGTGCGTTAGTTGAGAGTGAGATTCACTTGTGTTAAATATAAGACATAATTGAAAATTTTATTACACATATTTTTAAAAAGCGTGTACCATACTGTCATATATTTTAATTATAATTTTTGTAGCCTTTGATTATGACTTGTTTGGTATGCAAATTTGAGACTCTTTTTTTTTTTAACACAATTTGTGACTAATTAGTCAATAAAGATAAAATATGCTATTTTAGCTAATAAAATAAAATATCATATCTAAACTATAATCAATTTATTTTTTCTCTAACAACCATTAAATCAATTACAAAAAAAAGTCAATTATCATCCCAAACACAAATTTTTTAGCCAGAATAAAATAATCAAATAACCAAAAAGTCAGATTAAAAAAGTTCATGCCAAACATTTTTATTTCCTATCATTACTCAAATTTATGATCTAAATGGAACCATAATGATCCTCTTCCGCCATTTCTGATTGAGCACATGCAAAGGGATATGAGCTTAATCAATATTGTAACAATTATTTTTTAATTAAGTTATTTAAATGGTAGAAAAAATATTTTAAATATGTCTCAATCGGACCTTCCCTCATGTAGAAAACATCTTAATACCTTCCTATTGCCCCCCCCCCCAAAACAATGGAACCCTGGTTCCGCCCCTGCAGCATAAGAGTAGTTTATTCTCTTTAGGAGAAGTTTTAATTTAATGGTTCTGTAATCATTTTTTGGTTCTTGTAATCAGTATTTTTTTTTTTCTGATTCTTTTGTATTTTTGTTTTTGTTATTGTTCAAATCTTTGTACCAAGTAATAATTTCAGCAATACAAAATCAGTTTTTAGTTTGTTTCTCTCTGTTGATAACCTCCAAAAAGGTTCTTGAATCTGTCAAAACATAGGACACCAACCACAATTGCTTGATCTGTTTGTTATTTGTGAAATTTTGGTTTTCCTGTTGAGTCCATTTTGTCGACTTGATCGAAACCAGATTTTTGCTAACAAAGAGGCATAATGAATGGTGATTGGTGAGGGAGTATGAGCACATGATACTCCGGGACTATTGTATAATTTTCTTGTGGGGGTTTTACAAAAATCAAAAATAAATAAATAAATAAATAAAAATGAGTGTGCTTATATATTTATTTGGACAAAATCATCATTTGGCAAGTGACGAAAATAGCCAAAATATTAAAAAGTCACTATAAGGTGTCACATCAATTTTTTTACTTTTTTGCACGTCTTAAAAAGTTAAAAAGTTAATTAAAATAGTCAATTCTCAAACCAATCCTTAGTGAAAAGCTCCTAATGTAAAAGGCATAAATTCATAAATTCTTTTCAAATAAGTTTTGATGTATGGTAAATTACACTTTTTATCCTTGAATTTTCATTCAATTTTTTACTTTTTATTCTTCCTCTTCTAATTGCAACAATTAAGTTTTCAAATTTCAACATGTATTTTAATATGGGCCTTCTTTTATTCCATCGTTTAAAATTTGAGAGAAAATTAAAACAAGAAGACTCAAATAAAATTTTAATAAAAGTTAAAAGATGAATGATGGAATTTTTCATACTTTTTTTTTTCCATTTTAATGTTCCTAAGATGCGATCATGCGGCTCTTGCATGATCACTTTATGTTCAATTTTTAACAAAAGTTAAAAGATGAATGATGGAACTTGTCATACTTTTTTCTTTTTCCTAAGATGCGCTCATGCGGCTCTTGCATGATCACTTTATGTTCAATTTTAACAATAGGTGATAGAATTTAAATTCGAGGAATTAATTATACTAAAAGACTAAAGTAAAATTTACGTAAAAAATTGAGGATAAAAACTATAGGCTATGGTTTCTCTCTAGTTCTCTATTGGATTGGAGAGGTATTGTTGGGTCTTGTGGGCTCACTTTTGGACTCCGTTTTGATGATCCGAACCGTTCACATTTTAGGATTCGTCGAACACATCATCCTTATAAAAAATCAATTTGATCGGAAAATGACAATCATGTGTTGAGATCAGTTTTGTATGGAAAAATGAACGGTGAAGAAATAAACAGTTCATACAAAATTGATCTAAACACGTGATTTCCGCTATCCGATCGACTTGATTTTTTGCAGAGATAATATACTCGATAAACCCTAAAATGTGAACGGTTTAGATTATTAGAATGCGACCTAAAAGTGGACCCACTACATCAGACTAAACTGTCCAATCCTATTACGAACCAGAGACAATCGAATCCCAAAAGTATAATCAATCCTTCAATGTATCACACCACTTATTTTAGTTTTATTAAGACCTGAATGACAAGCGAACTAAGGGAGCATCTAAATGCATCCCAAAATAATTGTTTGATACCTTATTTTTAACATCATTTTAAATGATGAAAAGTGACAAAACCCTAGTTACAACCAATTCTTCGGGAGTGCTGCTATTAGCACCCCATCAATTATTTTTCAAAAAAAATATAAGTTTACCAATCCACAAATAAAAGCCACCTGATCAAATGAAGCTGCAGCGACAGGTTCCTCTGAGGTGGCTAAAATATGTTTCTATATGGGAATCTAATTCTTCCTCAATGATCTTCATTGCCATCGTCCTGGGAAAAGAAGGGATTTGATCAGGGACGAAACTAAGAGATTTCAATTTCGGGGGCCAAGATATGTATTATTTTTTTATTTATCAATTGTATAAATTGTCATATTTTAATTTAAAAAATGAGAAGTAAACCAATATTTAATACTAAACTAATACCAAAAAAAAAATTAGTTTTAACATGAACATAAGAAATATTACATCCATTCAACTTTAACATATAAATAAAAGAGAAATCATAATTTTTTTATTTTATTTTTTTTGTTGGGTACCTATCAACTTAATTATCTATTAAAGTGAAACAAAGTCTTTAATGGATTTTGTATGAATCTCATTAATATCCAATTAGTATAAGAAACTTGAGTCTTATAAAAGACACCACTCTACGAGAGAAACTCGTAGATCGAATATTTGCGAGTTCTTATTATGGCAAATAAAATGTGATTAAAAAATATGATTAATGTAATAATATTGTTAAATTTAACTTTAAAAAAAAATAAACAAAGGTTAGAGGTCTATTTGGTGTTCCCATTCTTTGTACATCACATAAAGAAAGGGTTTTTATTGAGAAGGAAAGTGGAGTTAAGAATGCATTGAGCTTAGTATATATATATATATATGTATTGCATTCATGATCATTTACACTAGTGGAACATATTTAGTTTTTGAAATATTTCCTAATGGGCTTTATGCTCACCTTATGTGGCTGAAAATATTTTTCAAGTATGCTTATGCGGATGTGAACTGAGACGTTGAAGTTGTGTTTGGAACCGTGTAGGGTGTGGTTCATTTATTTGTCGGCCAAGGGCCATTTATGTATTTGTTGGTCTTGTGTCATTCTTGTAAGGGTTACACCCTTTGTATATGATATAAGCCTTTGGGCATCTTAATTCGATTTATAACATTTTTATATGTTTTTGTTACAGAACATCCATTTGACTTAGATGTTGTATCTAAGAATGTATAAAATTGGAATAACACATGTACTGTGTGCTTATATTATATACATCTGCATAAGTGTTGTTAGTGATCGTCTATCATTGGGTGGTTTACTCACGTGGGCCGGACCTCGTAAATCCGGGGCATGACAATTTAGGCTTTAAGAAAACTAAAATGAGTGGTGTGATACATTGAAGGAATGATTATACTTTTGGGATTCAACTATCTCCGGTTCGTAATAGAATTGGACCGTTTAGTCGAATCTAGTGGGTCCACTTTTAGATCACATTTCAATAATCCGAACCCTTCACATTTTAGGATTCGTTGAATATATCATCCCTGCAAAAAATCAAGTCGACCGGATGATTGCCATTATCTAATCGACTTGATTTTTTATACGGATGATGTGTTCGACGAATCCTAAAATTTGAACGGTGATGGTGAGGATAACATTGCCACTACCCAATGTTGAGGATAACAATAATACGTATACTGTACATAATTTGTACAGATAATGCCTAACCCAAGAAAAATATGTGTTTGTCCTTATGACCCAAACAAAAGGCGCTTGAATCTATCCCCTTAAAAGTCTATAAAATGGACCTATGGCATGATCACTCATGATAAATTTGATATAATATATATTTTATGATAATATATATTAGATGAGATGTTTAAAAAATAATTTATAGTCAAATTTTTTATATAGATATTGAGAGGGTAATTTGTGTAGCCAAGTTGGGCCGAGCTAGGTTGGAGTGGCGGTCAAAGATGTTTGACCGAACTAATAAATGCCCATATTTCTAGACCTAGCTACAGGACCTAGTTATGAGACCTAGCTACAAGACCTAGCTATGGGACCTGGCTATTTTCTAGTGGCGATCAAAGATGTTTGATTGAACTAGTAAATGCCCATATCTTGACCTAGCTACTTCCTAGTGGCGGTCAACGCTATAGGCGAGCTACCAAGCAAGGTAGTCAAACAGAGAGGAGAACCAAGCAGTGAGGAGAGCCATGCAATGTCAGCTTTCACGCTGCGTGTTGCACGGCTAAGCCATTGTCGAACAGAGCAAATATAGTCTGGTTGCACGGTAGAAAGCCGAGCAAAGACTTGTGCCATCTCACTTGGCTTGCAGTGAGGAGGGTGTTAAAGGATAAGCATTATCTTTTGGAAATGTGATTCCGAGGAAGACTCTAAATTGAAGGGTTAGAGTCCTATTAGGATTGTGCCATACAGAATCTACAAAAGCTCTAACCAAACCTTAATCTCAAGTATTGCAATTCTGACTTTCGAATACACAGAGCTTTTTGTCTATTGTCTACTTGCTGACTTAGGCATCAAAGGGGTTTCTGGCATACACCAGCCGGCTAGCCCATGTTTGTGTTTTCAGGTGATAAGACGACGACATTTGGAGAAGTGCAAACTTTATCAACAGGATTATACGAGATAGATTATTTCTTGCTTGTATAGATACACACACACACATATATATAAGAAATAACTAACAAGAAAAAAAAAATTGATAGGATCGAGATCATAATAGATTCAAGATCCTAGTGTAATTCTATATGATTTTATAACTATAATTGTAATAATTTTAAGATTCTATAATATTTAAAATCTTAGTGGGTGTTTGGGAAGTGAATTTTTTTGTAGGTTTTTTTAGTTGTAGGATATTATTGAAGAAATTTTTTTTTTGTGTTTGGGAAGATAGTTGGGTTTTTTGTGGTTGGATATGATGTTTGTGAGAGAAAAAGTGAAATGATTATGGGGTTTGATGTGATATTTTGTTTGGATTTGTTTTTTTTTTTTTTTTTTGGTTTTGTAACCAATTTGTCTTTTAGTGAAAAAAAAAAAAAAAAAAAAAAAAAAAAAATCATTTGATCTAACTAATTCTACTAGCAAAATTGGAAATCCATTAACCATACTGTAGATATCGGTGAAGACTAGCTAGTCAAAGTCATTTAGTATCATAATTGAAATTTTGATAAGACATTAGTGAAGACTAGCTAGTCAAAGTCACTTGTCGGCCTGCATTGTATCAATCGTAGAATTTTAAAATCCTACTAGTAAAATTGGAATTTTGATAGCCATACTGTATATACCGGTGAAGACTAGCTAGTCAAAATCATTTAGTATCATAATTGAAATTTTGATAATCATGATGTAGGCATCAATGAAGACTAGTCAGTCAAAGTCACTTGTCTGTTTGCGTTGCATCAATCGTAGAATTCTAAAATCCTACTAGTAAAATTGGAATTCTAATAACTATATTGTATATACCGGTGAAAACTAGCTAGTCAAAGTCATTTAGTATCATAATTGAAATTTTGAAAATCATGATGTAGACATCAGTGAAGACTAGTAAGTCAAAGTCATTTGTCGGTTTGCATTCTATCAATCGTAAAATTTTAAAATCCTACTAGTAAAATTGGAATTCTAATAACCATACTGTATATATCGGTGAAAACTAGCTAGTCAAAGTCATTTAGTATCATAATTGGAATTTTGATAATTGTCACGCCCCATATTTTATTACTCGGATAACCTTACCAATATTCATTAATTAAGTCCATTTACAAATAACATTTCATTATTGGATAAAGTGATGAATAATTAAATATACATATTCCCTCTCATTATACAACAATGGCATTTACATACAAATAAAAGAAATGCCCTGAGGCTTACAATAAAAAAGAGGACACTACTCTTTACAAAAAGATAGCACTCAGCCAAACAACAAATGAAATAGTACAATCCATTTCTACATTACACTTATGAAATGGTAAAACCCATTGTTTGATCTTCAAATCCGAAAAGCATTCCCTGTACACATGTACAGGCAGGGGGTGAACAAAACTCACCGAGCAATCCTATATTAAAACATTAAAAGATATGCGAGTACAAAGATACTTATAAATTTTCGTGAAATTATATCATGTCAAAATCATAAGGTTTTATCACATAATCTCTTAAATCCATTTTATTTAATTAACCACAACCAATTAACTTAAATAAATAAACATGCTTCAATAGTAACATGACATTCTTTTTAATCCATTCAATTATCTCATTATCAATTGAATCATTAAACAATTCATCAAATCCATTTTAATTACATGACAAATGTATCCATGTTTCATAACAATTTCCATTTCTTAATTCATAATCCTGGCTTAGAACCTGGCCATACCCTTTACATCCTTTCAAAAATATATTTCAGTTTCATGACATTAAAGTCCATGTTCCAGTTCATTTTCCATTTCCTTTTAACTTTGAGTTTGAAACAAGACTCAACACTTAGCCAAATAATTTAATGAGATTGTAACTCATCTTTTAAACACTTTCGTAATTCATAATGGATACACATTCTGATGCTATATCAAAAACACATAAACCACTTCCTTACTTTACCGAAGATACACATTATAGCGACCCCGGTCTTTCTCCAGTTGGTTGTTGTATCCGGACTTAGGTTCCGTGGATTCTATTATTATATATTTGTTGTTGTCGTCCTTTAATTTCTTATTTTTGAGTTATAGGATGTGTTGGGCAGGTTGGTTGGGTTCGGAAACCTAGTGTTGCTGTCCAGTTTTCTGGTTGGTCGCTCGAGCGACGGTTGAATTTTGTGTCTGGTGGTTCGAGTTGGTTTCTTCGCCGGCGGCGATTGCGTCTAGCATAGACACGAGAGCGATGTTTCTTTCGGCGAGCTTTCGCTTCGAGCGAGCTCGGGTTGTAGACCTGAAGCATCGAGTTTTTGGCTCGAGCGAGCTTTTCTTCGCTCGAGCGAGGATTTCTTGTGTCTGGTCGCTCGAGCGACCAAGTCTTCGCTCGAGCGAGCCTGTCAGGTTTAAATAGGTAGCAGCGGGTTTTTAATCAGTTTTTCATCCTCTTTTTGGTTCCAAACCCTAGGTCCGACTTTTCTCTCTCCCTACTCACCTTTTCTCTTAGGTTTGATCTACTTAGAGTGTATTTCTACCCTAGATCCTTTGTTAAAAAGATAGAGTGGGTCGAGGGCTTCATTTTAATCTGAAGAATAGTAGATTTGGAGCACTTTGATTTCAGGTCATCTTCTCCAGTTGAGTTCTCCATTTGAGGTAGGGATTCTCCGTGTTTCTTTTCAATACTCCATCTATAGATAGACATGTGATAATTTTTGTATTGCATGAAACTTATATCATGTTGAATTTGTGAAAATCATGAGGGTGAACCTTGGGTTGGTTGTTTGAATTTGGGTTTATTGTCATTAGTTGTGGTTTAGGCTAATTGGGGTGTTAATTAGCATGTTGTTGTTGAAAGGAGACGAAACCCTAATTTTAATTGATTTAATAAATTAATAGAGGGGTTTTGATCATTGGGCACATACTTATGTATTTTGGGTCTTAAACGTAATTATTGTTGTTGATAATTGAACCTTTTAGGTCAATATTGAGAAAGAGGGAGGAAAACCCTGATTTGATGATTATGACTTAATTCGCATAATTAAATTGGAATGGCTTTGAAAATAATGTAGTGGATAAAAATGAGTTATGGTCTTATTGTCCATGGAATAGAATTTGTGAAAACAAAAGGTATGAGAATTGGATTGTTGTAATGTGAGTATTGAACACACGTACGGGGAGGTTGTATCTTAAACTACTATGTTAATGTTGTTGTTGGATTTGTGATCTCATGATGATTGAGTCTTTTAATAGATGTACTAAATACCTGCATCTAGAAGTTTTGTCCTTGGTCATCAGTAGAGGATGACACGGTTGCGTTAAATTGTCGTGTATACATTATACCATTGTTGATTGAACATCGTATGTGATGAAATGTTGAGATACATTATATATGTATACTTGTTAGGGAGGAGAGAGAGGTTGTACTCCAGTGTGCGTGACAAGATAGGGGATGGACTCCACACACCTATGTGTTCCTATGTCTTAACATATTGTTTATAATTTAATGGTTTATGTGTATGTTTTACACATGTTGATTATACCTTGTTGTATTGTGGTTGTTGGTGTTATACCCTGCGCTGATAATCAGAGGTGCCGTTACCTTCCCGCTAGCGCCTGGAGAACTGTATGCGCTGAGAATCTAAGGTACCACACCCTTCCGCTAGCGCCTGGTAAACTGGTAGATTGTTGTGAGAAGTGTATCTTTGGCTTACTACGTGTATAGCTAGTAGAGCAGAGTTTTGTTGTTATTGTTTCAGTGTATCTGGGAACAATGTGGATTGTATTGATTACAGTTTAGGAGGGCCGAGTTGCCTCATTGGTTTATCTTATGCATGTAGTTGAGTTGTTATTTCCCTTTATAAAGGTATGCATGTATAGTTATGATAGATTTGGGATTGAATCGAAATGCCCTTTTATCTTTTGGAAGTGTAAAGAAAATCAAACATTTTAGAAATATGTTTTGAAAAGGCACATCTATTGTATGTGTGGGAAATGGGATAGAGTAATGGGCTTAGTGAATCTATTTTTCCTAAGTAGTTGTTAATGTTATAAAAGATTGTGAATGGGGGCTAATGAAAGGAAAAAGGAAAGATGAATCGCTTATAGCGTTGAATGAAATAGTTGTTTACGAGAAAAGTATGTATATATATTTTGTATAAACTGTCACATTATTATCCTAATATGAGAATGAGTGTGCATGATCATAGCTATCTGTAATGTTGTTATTGTTGAGGATCATGTTAAGATCCCTACTGGACTATATGTTCATCCCACGTTGTTGAATCTTTTCGGGAATTTAGCAGGATGTGCTACAAGATTTGGATCTTCTTAATTGTTGGCCACGGGGCCTCTTTGTTGTTGGCGGAATGCCATATGTGTAAAAGGGTTACACCCTTCATTTGATTTATTGTTGTAAGCCTAAGGGCAATTTATTTAGAATGCTCATGTTGTATTTAATTTTCATTCGAATGAGAAAATTGTTATTCATTACTTTTATTGAACATTTGAGTTTATTTCCGCATGTTATCTCTGAAATTGAATTAAGTTAAGGAACTTGGTAATGACTTCGAGTAATAAAAAGTGGGGCGTGACAACTTGGTATCAGAGCTACCGGGTTTGAATACCTTGAGCTCGTGGGAAGTGGTTTTTACCACAGTGGGTTTACTACGTGTAGTGAGGACGTGGCATATAGATATCATGAAAGTTAGGACTTATGTGTTGCATTTATGTGAGCATGGGATTCAGCCGCTTGGATAGTATTCATAGCCGGTGAACTTGCTTTGAGGTCCTTTTGGAAACACGCCTGATCAACGTGGTTTCTGATAGGAATTCCTTGAGAGTTCCGGGATGAGTGGCTATCTTTGTGGACTTGATTCGATTATGTGTTTACATGCTTAGATGTTTATATGCAATAGAGATGTATGTGTGGAGACTAAGTGCGTCTTGTGACTTAGTGTGGTAAGTGTGTGCCTCGGAGAAGGCTATTGTGTTATGCACTAAGTGTAATTTACTTTTGTGCTTTATAGGATGTCTACACGAGGGAGTAGAGGACGGTTGAATAGTAGGAGTGTCGGTAGGGGCACAGCAATTCCTTTAGCACCCATTGTTGCAGCATTGGCTATCGGCGAGGATGTCGCACGTGAGATTGCGAGAGCAGTGCAAGATGCCCTAGTTCGCACTGAGGGCAGCAACGGGCATACTCTCAAACTTACTAAGGAGTTTTTCCGCTCCGGCCCACCAGAGTTTGTGGGGGAGGCTAAACCGTTGGAGGCAGAGAGTTGGTTGGAACAGATTACCAAGACTCTTGATATGCTCAGAGTCGAAGATGAGGAGTTGAGGGTTTCTTTGGCGACTTTTCAGTTGAAGGGTGATGCGAGTTATTGGTGGAAGAATGTTAAGAATACTGTAGGTAGCACGTGGGTTGCTTTTATCGAGGTCTTTTGGGCCAAGTATTTCCCTCCTTCTGCTCGGGAAAGGTTGAGGGATCAGTTTTTGGAGTTGCGTCAGGATGATACTCCTGTGGCACAGTTTGAGATGCGGTTTGATAGTTTGTCGAGGTTTGCTCCAGAGTTGGTGGCAACAGAGGGGCGTCGTTGTTATGAGTTTGAAAAGCGGTTATGTTTCGATATTCGGGAGAAGGTAGCTGGATCCTTTTTGAAGGATTATTATAATTTAGTCGAGGCAGCGGCCCATGTGGAGGCCATGGTTGCAAGTGATGATAGGGTTAAGGAGGAGACCATCTCGGTAAGTTCTACGGTTCTTAAACACTCTAGGCTCAGTAAGGGGTGGAGGCGGAAACATGCTCAGTCAGGGGCTGGTTCCTTTTCTTCGCCAGAAGTTTCGGACCCTTCTATTGGGGGTTCCAGGGAGGTGCAAATTTCAGATCAGTCTTAGAGTAGTGGGTCTGGTGGTTGTTTTGTTTGTGGTCAGCTGGGCCATGGTAAACGTTTTTGTCCTTTGCGTGTAAATTCTTCGGGTGTTTCAAAACCTAGACAGACTCAGTCGTACTCGTCCAGTCGGGGACGTTATCGGTACCAGAAACGGGCAAGCCAGGCTTCGGGAGCCTCGCGAGGGGCGACTTATTAGTTAGCCCTCTGAGGTTACCGAGAGAGGACTTATGTAATGTTGGCCGGTGGTGTATCATGTTTATTGATTTTGTTGTTGACCGGTGTACTATTGGATGCTGAGGCACCATGTTTATGTATCGCATATGTATGCATATTAGTGTTTGTTTAATCCTCATGTAATGGGTAATATGTATGGAATTTTGAACCCTCTATTTTATGTATTGAGAAGTTGTTAGTATTGTTGCTTGCTTGGTACTGTGTATTGAGTTAGTTTTGTGACAGCCTGTGGGCCTTGTTCACTTTTAGAGATTATTTATTGAGAACAGGAATCCGTGGGTGGATGTAATTGATGCGATGGTTTTGAGGGTTGCGTGGTATTGGCAAGGTTATTGAGATTTGTATCTCGGATTAGCGGAAATGGTACCTGTATGTTGATTGGTGTTTTGGGCTTTGCTAGTTAGTGAGTCCGTGGTGACCCCATCAGTTGTATAGGGGTAGTGTTTGTATTGTGATTGGTTATCAATTATTGGGTATGGTTTGTGAGTGGAAGCTGGTAGCATTCTTTAGAGAAAGGACAGTTTGTGTTCTAGAGTAACGAGATTAGCGTTGGTCAAATTATCCTTCGTGATTTGGTTGTGTGTAGAGAACTCCGTATCTGGGGTTAGTGGTCTGAGTGGCACATCAGTGTGTGGGTTACTGAGTGTGGAGTGTATTGAGTTGATTGGTCAGCTCGTTGATATCGGGTTTTGGGTTGACATTGGTCACCTTGAGGTTAGTCTCGTTTGTTGTAGACTTTCTTTGTTGATTAGGGAAAACTGAAACTAATCATCCGGGTTGTGTCATTAAATATGACAGTTATAAGAATACAACAAATATATGTATTGAATGAGCATTGTGAATGAATTGAAAATTTTTATATACATTATGTGTATATATATATTGTTTGGGAGGAGATAGGGGATGGACTCCAATGATACAGCACTAAAATGTGTATCTATTGAAAGATTGATATAGCTCATATGCTTACCTATTGTGAAGTGAAAATGTTTTATATGAGTTACTATCTCATTTAATTGTTTGGCCAGGTTCTGAGCCAGGTGTATGTTATTTAATTGGTTAAGTAAAAGGAGGCGGAATGAAATTGCAAAACCATGAATTTCTTATGCCTTATGTGTTGATAGTACTGTTGTTATTTCTATTAACTATCATTATGGAAATGTTATGTTCTGCATTGGGTGTGGCATCACTGTGTGCGTGGTGGTTGTTGATAGTTCTATTTTGGAAAGAAATGGAAAACAAAACTTTTCCTAGTGTTTGGGCCATCTAAAGGCGTTGTTGAGAAATGAATTTAATTCAAAGATTTTGAGGAATTTCAAATGAATTTTTTTTGGGCAAATAAACTGTGGATGATTATGTGTTTTGGATAACACCGTATTTGTGAAAAATATTTACAAACTTTGAGTTTCGCATAGAAAATGAAAGAAATTTTTTTTTTCGGAGTGTCAACACTGAAAATTTGACTACACTTGGGAAATGTCTCTTGAACAAAGCAAAAATGTTCTTATTATTTTCTCAGAAGATTTGCTTTGGTTGCATTTTGGGAGTTATGTTGTTGAGTAGTGACTTAGCTTGAAGCGCTAGTCAGTTGTTGGTAATTGTTTCGGGAACGGTTTGGTTTGTTGAGATTTTCGTACCTAAGTGTTGTCGTTTCGAATATGTTCCCTTGGTTAGTCTCTTCCTTGGTAAGAGTGGATTAAAGGTTTGTTGTGAGATTAATTTCTTCCTTTGGGATTCGGGTGTTGGTATTGTGTGATCTGTTGGCCTTGTGTTTTGGCGTACCCTTAATTTCGGGGACGAAATTCTTTAAGGGGGGGAGGTTATAGCGACCCCGGTCTTTCTCCAGTTGGTTGTTGTATCCGGACTTAGGTTCCGTGGATTCTATTATTATATATTTGTTGTTGTCGTCCTTTAATTTCTTATTTTTGAGTTATAGGATGTGTTGGGCAGGTTTGTTATAGGTTGGTTGGGTTCGGAAGCCTAGTGTTGCTGTCCAATTTTCTGGTTGGTCGCTAGAGCGAGGGTTTGGTCGCTCGAGCGACGGTTGAATTTTGTGTCTGGTGGTTCGAGCTAGGGTTTCTTCGCTCGAGCGAACGATTGCGTCTAGCATAGACCTGAGAGCAGTGTTTCTTCGCTCGAGCGAGCTTTCCTTCGCTCGAGCGAGCTTCTGGGTTGCAGACCTGAAGCATCGAGTTTTTGGCTCGAGCGAGCTTTTCTTCGCTCGAGCGAGGATTTCTTGTGTCTGGTCGCTCGAGCGACCAAGTCTTCACTCGAGCGAGCCTGTCAGGTTTAAATAGGTAGCAGCGGGTTTTTAATCAGTTTTTCATCCTCTTTTTGGTTCCAAACCCTAGGTCCGACTTTTCTCTCTCCCTACTCACCTTTTCTCTTAGGTTTGATCTACTTAGAGTGTATTTCTACCCTAGATCCTTTGTTAAAAAGATAGAGTGGGTCGAGGGCTTCATTTTAATCTGAAGAATAGTAGATTTGGAGCACTTTGATTTCAGGTCATCTTCTCCAGTTGAGTTCTCCATTTGAGGTAGGGATTCTCCGTGTTTCTTTTCAATACTCCATCTATAGATAGACATGTGATAATTTTTGTATTGCATGAAACTTATATCATGTTGAATTTGTGAAAATCATGAGGGTGAACCTTGGGTTGGTTGTTTGAATTTGGGTTTATTGTCATTAGTTGTGGTTTAGGCTAATTGGGGTGTTAATTAGCATGTTGTTGTTGAAAGGAGACGAAACCCTAATTTTAATTGATTTAATAAATTAATAGAGGGGTTTTGATCATTGGGCACATACTTATGTATTTTGGGTCTTAAACGTAATTATTGTTGTTGATAATTGAACCTTTTAGGTCAATATTGAGAAAGAATGAGGAAAACCCTGATTTGATGATTATGACTTAATTCGCATAATTAAATTGGAATGGCTTTGAAAATAATGTAGTGGATAAAAATGAGTTATGGTCTTATTGTCCATGGAATAGAATTTGTGAAAACAAAAGGTATGAGAATTGGATTGTTGTAATGTGAGTATTGAACACACGTACGGGGAGGTTGTATCTTAAACTACTATGTTAATGTTGTTGTTGGATTTGTGATCTCATGATGATTGAGTCTTTTAATAGATGTACTAAATACCTGCATCTAGAAGTTTTGTCCTTGGTCAACAGTAGAGGATGACACGGTTGCATTAAATTGTCGTGTATACATTATACCATTGTTGATTGAACATCGTATGTGATGAAATGTTGAGATACATTATATATGTATACTTGTTAGGGATGAGAGAGGGGTTGTACTCCAGTGTGCGTGAGAAGATAGGGGATGGACTCCACACACCTATGTGTTCCTATGTCTTAACATATTGTTTATAATTTGATGGTTTATGTGTATGTTTTACACATGTTGATTATACCTTGTTGTATTGTGGTTGTTGGTGTTATACCCTGCGCTGATAATCAGAGGTACCGTTACCTTCCAGCTAGCGCTTGGAGAACTGTATGCGCTGAGAATCTAAGGTACCACACCCTTCCAGCTAGCGCCTAGTAAACTGGTAGATTGTTGTGAGAAGTGTATCTTTGGCTTACTACGCGTATAGCTAGTAGAGCAGAGTTTTGTTGTTATTGTTTCAGTGTATCTGGGAACAATGTGGATTGTATTGATTACAGTTTAGGAGGGCCGAGTTGCCTCATTGGTTTATCTTATGCATGTAGTTGAGTTGTTATTTCCCTTTATAAAGGTATGCATGTATAGTTATGATAGATTTGGGATTGAATCGAAATGCCTTTTTATCTTTTGGAAGTGTAAAGAAAATCAAACATTTTAGAAATATTTTTTGAAAAGGCACATCTGTTGTATGTGTGGGAAATGGGATAGCGTAATGGGCTTAGTGAATCTATTTTTCCTAAGTAGTTGTTAATGTTATAAAAGATTGTGAATGGGGGCTAATGAAAAGAAAAAGGAAAGATGAATCGCTTATAGCGTTGAATGAAATAGTTGTTTACCAGAAAAGTATATATATATATATATTTTGTATAAACTGTCACATTATTATCCTAGTATGAGAATGAGTGTGCATGATCATAGCTATCTGTAATGTTGTTATTGTTGAGGATCATGTTAAGATCCCTACTGGACTATATGTTCATCTCACGTTGTTGAATCTTTTCAGGTATTTAGCAGGATGTGCTACAAGATTTGGATCTTCTTAATTGTTGGCCACGAGGCCTCTTTGTTGTTGGCGGAATGCCATATGTGTAAAAGGGTTACACCCTTCATTTGATTTATTGTTGTAAGCCTAAGGGCAATTTATTTAGAATGCTCATGTTGTATTTAATTTTCATTTGAATGAGAGAATTGTTATTCATTACTATTATTGAACATTTGAGTTTATTTTCGCATGTTATCTCTGAAATTGAATTAAGTTAACGAACTTGGTAATGACTTCGAGTAATAAAAAGTGGGGCGTGACACACATTTTGGTGCTGTATCAACATAACATAGAAACACTTCTATACTTCACAATTGATAACGATATACATTTTAGTGCTATATCAAATCAATTTAAACACTTCCATAATCCACACTTGATACACATTTTAGTGCTGTATCAACGGAGTCCATCCCCTATCTCCTCCCAAACAATATCTGATTTAGAGGTCCATCCCTTATCTTCCCCTAAACCGCGGAGTACATCCCCTATCTCCTCCCGCACAACACATGTATATAAACATAGATCATATACAATCAATCAATACATAAAATTAATGTATTATTCCAACCCCTATATTCAATAGCATACTCAATTAATTAGTTTTAGTTTGCCTAATCGTCATGCATTGTCTACATCAATCAAGACTATCCTCCACCGATAGCCCAAAGCAGTTATTTCTAAACAGAAAATAAATGCACCAAATGGATATAAAATCAACATTTCAACTAGGTGAGCGCTAACTTGTCCAACTACACCCTTTAGTCCCGTACATTCCCCATTCCAACATTTTCAATTTCATTTCTCATTTCTCAAATTAATTTCACAAATTAATTTATCAATGTAATTAAAGCATTATTCCCAAAAATTACATAACAACCCTAAGGTTCCATTTTCATCAATGTTTCAACATTAATCCCATTTCTCCATGCCAAACATGCATATAGGTTTTATATATTTAAAACCCCAACTTTTGTAAAATTACACAAAGGCCCAAACTTTCTCAAAATTACACAACAACTTCCAACATATCAAAATGCTAAAATTTAAAGACAAAGCTCATAAAGAGGAGTAGGATATCCCTACTTATTAAATATTACCATTTTTATCAAAATTCTCATTTATCTACAACATGGTAAATTTTCACCGATAGCCAAAATAGTTATCTTTAACATATTAATTAAAAGATAACAACATAGGCATATAATCCAACATATAACTATAACTTGGAATCTTCCATCATTCCCAACATTTAGAAACAAATCATATTCCTCATTTTATCAAAGATGAACAACTACACTAGTTTTCATATCACAATCACGTCCGGTAATCTCTCAAGGTCTATTTCTAACCATGTCGGTTTTATTCCAACAAATACATTAAGTAAAATAATACCGTTAATACCCGAGAAAACATCATTTTCTTTCCAAACTCATTCTCCAAGAATTATTTAACTATGACATCCTATTTTGATTGAAAGCCCCGAAAGTTAAACGTAATTCCTTTGTTTTTTTAAAAAATGCTCTTTTGGCCACAAACCGGTAAAAATTTCAAAATCAATCGAATCGAAGTCCATTTTTGTTCAAATTAAAAACATAACTCTTTTTTATAACCTTACAAACATATTCCAAGTTTACACTTTCGCAATTTGGGTATCAACTTTTTATTTTCTTCAAAATTTCTCTTTTAAGCAAATAAAACACAAAATTTCCAAAAATTCTAATTAAATCATATACAACTCTAAACTCCATATAATCAAGCAAAAGTGCATAAAAAAGTGTAGGAAAAATCTCTACTTAACACTTTACACAATATTCCTCAATATCAATTTATTTTTCTCAAAAAAATAAATTCCAAAACTCAAGGATGATATAAATATTTCAACCTTAATTTCTCAAAATAAATTATCTAACCATAGTATGATGTAGATATAATCCATACAACTATTGAATTCTATTTTCATATTTCTTTTACAAAATTAACAACACAAAATGATTTTTTTTCCAAAATCAATTTCAAAATACCAACATTCTTAACATTTCAACATAATTTTTCTTCTAAAAATTACCAAACAAAAATCTGAAGATATACCTATATGCAATACCTCTTATAATGATATATTTTCTCAAAATAATCCGAATATAGCTTTAATGTAAAACTATGAAGAAAGTCCCTACCTCAAATATGAAGAAAAACAAATCTGAAAATGCAAACGTCACCCGATCATGAATCCGAGAACACCATTGCGAAGATTACGACGAGCTCTACAACTTTCATTTACAACACTTTTGTAAAATCTCACTCTAAACACTCCCACTTTAAGCTTAAAGCTTATGTCAACAATGGAGGAAAATAAAAGAGAGAGAGAAAGACAGAGAGGGAGAGAGATGTTGTGAGACAGAGGGAGAGAAAGAGAGGATCCAAAGTGAGAGAGAGAGAGAGAGAGAGAGAGAGAGAGAGAGAGAGAGAGCCAAGCAACTCTCTAGAAAGCAAAACATGACAAAGGGATGGACAACCCTATGTGGGGGTTTGTCTTTACAATGATGGGTTTTTAAAAAAAAAACATAATTTAATTTTTGTAATAATAACTCAGAATTTTATAATATAAATTATAAAACGATATAATTTTTCTCACCACAAAAATATAATATTTTTGCACACCACAAAATATAATATTTTGCTCATTTCACAATACATACATGTTTCATTCTTTATAAAATATGTAATTTTTTTCACCGTATGATACACACCATAAATTTAACTTTTAAATATTTATTATAACCCTATATAATAAATAATAGCAACTCCCAAGGTGGTTACTACCAATCATATAATTAAAAAGGACCAAACACCCAAAACTCACTTTCAAATTCTGCTATACACTAGATTGAACACTGATCAGTCCGCAAATTTTCATAAAATAAATACTCATCAATAAATCCTGAAATGTTTACTCGACGTGCTAGACTCGTATGTGAACAACATACAAAAATTTCATAATTTTCTGAGACTGGTAACTATTTTTAAAAAATACAAAACTGAACTGTTTTCGCACAGAATTTACACAGCACTCAAATTCGAAAATTTGCTCAATTAAATTATGCACTGACTATTTAACAAATAAAATTCTGGGTGATTACAACCTATCCTCCTTAGAGAAATTTCGTCCTCGAAATTAAACTCAAGTAATGTAATACATTCTACAGTCACCCACAAACTTACTCTGGTACTTATTAATGCATCAACAAAATTTCTTTGACTACTACATGAGCCTCAACAAGTCACATAGGTAAGTAACCAAACCATTACAATCGCACAATAATTGGTTATAAAAACCCTTACTAGTATAAACCATTAATTGATTCTTCTATTCACATTGATAACCCAATGACAATTAAAAAGGATCTAATTCTTTAAGCATAACAAGAGTTTTGGCAAAAACGACTCCTCAAAATACCAAGACACCATACCTTATTGGTGATAACCCAACTCCAATGAACTATCTCCATCGCCTAATGCACAATGTACCCCAAGGCCAAAACAACTATTACTACTCCAAAATCTTAACAAAACCAAACAATACCTCTTCAAAAGCACTAACCACCAACTCAAAAAGTGACCGCCAACCGTCACAAGATGAACAACACTTAACCAACACTAGGGTGATGCCATAACCCATAACCCAAACTAAATAAAATCAATTCGGACAACGACAAAGACTACAAATCAACATTAAGGTTCCACTCCGATGTGGAGTTTACAAAATGGTCTCAACAATATATCTTAAGTCTAAGCAAGACTTAACACAACTAGGTAAACACCCAAACTGTATATGGCCCTCAAGCTAAAAGCTAATTCAACTCAATTTCTAAGGCATTTACTCCGAGCTACAACACAAACTCCACACTAGTATTACGGTGACTCACAAGATCCACCCTGAATGCAACCATGATTTAGAACACAACTCATTCCCTTTAGGATAATTCTATTACCAACAAGTGTTGGGCACTCCCTCCCTTGACACCCAGGGACAAAACAATTAAATAAATAAAGGCAACAACAATTATGCATATTGTCCGTTCCAAATCTCATCTTTAAACCTTATATAGTTTGCACTTTATAGATTTTACAACCAAATCTCAAAACAGTCAATCTCTTTTGGGAATTACACCCCTTACCACTATTTATAATCTTTACCATGTCAAGGCCACGCCTCTTCCCAAATACGCACAAGTGTATACAACCCAAGCTTCAGGAACAACTCCACACATACCCAAGTAAATAGAACAATTTCACAATCATGCAAGCCATACATATACCATTTATAACATTTAGCATCAATACTTCCCATTAAGGTACATTCTCATGTTTCAACACGAAACTCAACATATGCACATCAAGTAGCATGAAATCACATAACCACATAACAAATAACGGGTTGTTCCTACGAAGATGGTTAGTCGTTCTAGAAATCCTTTTAGACTTCTTATTAGAAATCACATTGATCAGGTGCATTTCCAATGAGATTTCTAAGAAAATTTATGAAACCGACACAACATCCTCGAGACCCAACCCCATGCCCACATAAACTTATAACATCTTAGCACATAAGCATGTTATCACATAGAATGCAAACGTCGCTGACAATCCCGAGGTAAACCCAACTATGGTCAAAACCACTTCCCACGAGCCAAGGTATTCAAACCCGGTTCGCTCTGATACCAAGTTGTCACGCCCCATATTTTATTACTCAGATAACCTAACCAATATTCATTAATTAAGTCCATTTACAAATAACATTTCATCATTGGATGAAATGATGAATAATTAAATATACATATTCCCTCTCATTATACAACAATGACATTTACATACAAATAAAAGAAATGCCCTGAGGCTTACAATAAAAGAGAGGACACTACTCTTTACAAAAAGATAGCACTCAGCCAAACAACAAATGAAGTAGTACAATCCATTTCTACATTACACTTATGAAATGGTAAAACCCATTGTTTGATCTTCAAATCCGAAAAGTATTCCCTGTACACATATACAGGCAGGGGGTGAGCAAAACTCACCAAGCAATCCCATATTAAAACATTAAAGCCATGTTTGTTTGGGCGGACTGGATTAGCATTCCCATGACTAATAGTCCTAGGACTACGAATCCGTTGGATTATGTATCCTATCTCAACTAATAGTCAAGTTTAAAATAATTAGTCCGTACTTCAATTGTTTAATCAAACATCGGATTAATAATTTTATTGGACTATTATTCCAATCCCAAGCTCATGTCCACCCAAACAAACATGGCCTAAAAGATATGCGAGTACAAAGATACTTATAAATTTTCGTGAAATTATATCATGTCAAAATCATAAGGTTTTATCACATAATCTCTTAAATCCATTTTATTTAATTAACCACAGCCAGTTAACTTAAATAAATAAACATGCTTCAATAGTAACATGACATTCTTTTTAATCCATTCAATTATCTCATTATCAATTGAATCATTAAACAATTCATCAAATCCATTTTGATTACATGACAAATGTATCCATGTTTCATAACAATTTCCATTTCTTAATTCATAATCCTAGCTCAGAACCTGGCCATACCCTTTACATCCTTTCAAAAACATATTTCAGTTTCATGACATTAAAGTCCATGTTCCAGTTCATTTTCCATTTCCTTTCAACTTTGAGTTTGAAACAAGACTCAACACTTAGCCAAATAATTTAATGAGATTGTAACTCATCTTTTAAACACTTTCATAATTCATAATGGATACACATTATGATGCTGTATCAAAAACACATAAACCACTTTCTTACTTTACCGAAGATACACATTTTGGTGCTGTATCAACATAACATAGAAACACTTCTATACTTCACAATTGATAACGATATACATTTTAGTGCTATATCAAATCAATTTAAACACTTCCATAATCCACACTTGATACACATTTTAGTCTTTGTATCACGAGTCCATCCCCTATCTCCTCCCAAACAATATCCGGTTTAGAGGTCCATCTCCTATCTTCCCCTAAACCGCGGAGTACATCCCCTATCTCCTCCCACACAACACATGTATATAAACATAGATCATATACAATCAATCAATACATAAAGTTAAGGTATTATTCCAACCGTTATATTCAATAGCATACTCAATTAATTAGTTTTAGTTTGCCTAATCGTCATGCATTGTCTACATCAATTAAGACTATCCTCCACCGATAGCCCAAAGCAGTTATTTCTAAACAGAAAATAAATACACCAAATGGATATAAAATCAACATTTCAACTAGGTGAGCGATAACTTGTCCAACTACACCCTTTAGTCTCGTACATTCCCAATTCCAACATTTTCAATTTCATTTCTCATTTCTCAAATTAATTTCACAAATTAATTTATCAATGTAATTAAAACATTATTCCCAAAAATTACATAACAACCCTAAGGTTCCATTTTCATCAATGTTTCAACATTAATCCCATTTCTCCATGCCAAACATGCATATAGGTTTTATATATTTAAAACCCCAACTTTTGTAAAATTACACAAAGGCCCAAACTTTCTCAAAATTACACAACAACTTCCAACATATCAAAATGCTAAAATTTAAAGATAAAGCTCATAAAGAGGAGTAGGATATCCCTACTTATTAAATATTACCATTTTTATCAAAATTCTCATTTATCTGCAACATGGTAAATTTTCACCGATAGCCAAAATAGTTATCTCTAACATATTAATTAAAAGATAACAACATAGGCATATAATCCAACATATAACTACAACTTGGAATCTCCCATCATTCCCAACATTTAGAAACAAATCATATTCCTCATTTTATCAAAGATGAACAACTACACTAGTTTTCATATCACAATCACGTCCGGTAACCTCTCAAGGTCCATTTCTAACCGTGTCGATTTTATTCCAACAAATACATTAAGTAAAATAATACCGTTAATGCCCGAGAAAACATCATTTTCTTTTCAAACTCATTCTCCAAGCATTATTCAACTATGACATCCTATTTTGATTGAACCGAAAGTTAAACGTAATTTCTTTGTTTTTTTTAAAAATGTTCTTTTGGCCACAAACCGGTAAAAATTTCAAAACCAATCGAATCGAAGTCCGTTTTTGTTCAAATTAAAAACATAACTCTTTCATAACCTGACAAACATATTCCAAGTTTACACTTTCGCAATTTGGGCATCAACTTTTTATTTTCTTCAAAATTTCTCTTTTAAGCAAATAAAACACAAAATTTCCAAAAATTCTAATTAAATCATATACAACTCGAAACTCCATATAATCAAGCAAAAGTGCATAAAGAAGTGTAGGAAAAATCTCTACTTAACACTTTACACAATATTCCTCAATATCAATTTATTTTTCTCAAAAAAATAAATTCCAAAACTCAAGGATGAGATAAATATTTCAACCTTAATTTCTCAAAATAAATTATCTAACCATAATATGATGTAGATATAATCCATACAACTATTAAATTCTATTTTCAGATTTCTTTTACAAAATTAACAACACAAAATGATTTTTTTTCCAAAATCAATTTCAAAATACCAACATTCTTAACATTTCAACATAATTTTTCTTCCAAAAATTACCAAACAAAAATCTGAAGATATGCCTATATGCAATACCTCTTATAATGATATATTTTCTCAAAATAATCCGAATATAGCTTTAATGTAAAACTATGAAGAAAGTCCCTACCTCAAATATGAAGAAAAACAAATCTGAAAATGCAAGCGTCACCCGATCATGAATCCGAGAACACCATTGCGAAGATTACGACGAGCTCTACAACTTTCATTTACAACACTTTTGTAAAATCTCACTCTAAACACTCCCACTTTAAGCTTAAAGCTTATGTCAACAATGGAGGAAAACAAAAGAGAGAGAGAGAGAGAGAGAGAGAGAGAGAGAGAGAGAGAGAGAGAGAGAGAGCCAAGCAACTCTCTGGAAAGCAAAACATGACAAAGGGATGGACAACCCCATGTGGGGGTTTGTCTTTACAATGATGGGTTTTTCAAAAAAAAACATAATTTAATTTTTGTAATAATAACTCAGAATTTTATAATATAAATTATAAAATGATATAATTTTTCTCACCACAAAAATATAATATTTTTGTACACCACAAAATATAATATTTTGCTCATTTCACAATACATACATGTTTCATTCTTTATAAAATATATAATTTTTTTCACCGTATGATACACACCATAAATTTAACTTTTAAATATTTATTATAACCCTATATAATAAATAATAGCAACTCCCCAGGTGGTTACTACCAATCATATAATTAAAAAGGACCAAACACCCAAAACTCACTTTCAAATTCTGCTATACACTAGATTGAACACCGATCAGTCCGCAAATTTTCATAAATAAATACTCATCAATAAATCCTGAAATTTTTACTCGACGTGCTAGACTCGTATGTGAACAACATACAAAAATTTCATAATTTTCTGAGACCGGTAACTATTTTTAAAAAATACAAAACCGAACTGTTTTCGCACAGAATTTACACAGCACTCAAATTTGAAAATTTGCTCAATTAAATTATACACTGACTATTTAACAAGTAAAATTCTAGGTGATTACAATAATCATGATGTAGACATCAGTGAAGACTAGTTAGTCAAAGTCACTCGTTGGTTTTGCATTGCATCAATATTTTGGTGGAAAATCATGTGTGTACTATTTTAGGGTGTATACCATATGTATTTTATCATAAAAATATATAATTTTATTATAAAATTTCGAAATATCAATTACAAAATGTATAATCTCGTCATAAATTAACATAATAAAATGTTCAAAATTTTGTGGTTTATATTGCAATAGTTTATGGCTTGGTTACAATATTTTTTGTTACGCTAATTTGTAACGAGAATATATATTTTCTAATTAATGTTACAAAATTTTAAAATAAAATTATACATTTTATAGTAGGGTGCATATGTTATACACCTCTAAAGGAGTGCACACCATAGCATTTTCCATATTGGGTATAAGGCATTCTGCTTTCTCCATTATTCACATTATGGGCTGTCAAATGCTCTATGAAAATAAAAAATAGATAATTATATCCAAATAATTTTATCATATTTGTTTTAAGAAATTAAATGTCAACGACAATTATTTTTGAAAATAAATATCATAAAGTCATGTGGTCAATTATCAAATTAATTTAATTTTTTAAATTAATACGTACAAAATAAATAATGCAAATCACCAAAATTTGACCCGTTAAAATCTCACATATCCAAACATCTTTCAACGTAAAAAGTGGACTAGAGAGGATTTTTCCGCTCGAGCTTGTCTTTTACCAGTCATCGCTCACTTAATGCATGCTATATACAGTATACATATTATTGTTACATATTTTTGTTATGTATGTTATATATTTTTATGGTCATGTTACGTAATTTTTTAACAAAGCTACTACAATTTGTAGTTCGGAAATAATATTATGAATTTTGTGATAATGTTACGTATTTTTGTGATAATGTTACATATTTGTTTGCTAAAAAATATATAGCATTACCAGTAATATTACCATAAAATACATAACTTCATTTTTGAATCACAAATTATTGTAACTCTACTAAAAAATTACATTATATTTACTACAAAAATTACGTAACAAACACCACAAAAATGCATAACAAGATGCATATGGGTGTGTACTATAGAATTTCCCTTGGGGTTATTCTACATCACAAATGTCATAACAAAATAATTTTAAGTCATAATTAAAAATAATGATAGGTCATAACCAAACACTACTTGAGGTATAGGAAAACACATCTTCGATTGTAACCAAAATAGTAACCATAATAAGTCATAACTAATATCACAATGAGTTATAACCAAAGATTATAATCAAAATCACATGAGGCATAACAAAAAAAACTCTTTAGTAATAACGAAAAAAAGGAAAAAATGAGACTAACACCACAATAAGTTATAACTACGTTATAACCAACACCACAACAGATCAAAATAAAAAATCACAAAAGTTATAACTAGACATGAGTTACATACCCAAAAATGAGTGTGTATTATAGAATTTTCTAGGTCTTGGTGTATGTCTTTTTAAGGATGAGGTTGTCATAAAAAAGCCTCAAATTTTTTCCTTCATTTTTTTTTCTTTAATAACTTTTTGGGCGAATTACACTAACAATCTTTATAGTTTGGGACTTGTATTATTTTGATCCTTAACTTTTCAATTGTGATACATTTAATCCTGAATTTTAAATCTCATTCCAAATCAGGACAATTAAAGATAAAGTAGTCATACAACTTATTTTGTATTACTTAACTTATATGTTGTTTGAAATATAATCACTTTGCTTGGTTTGGATTTTCTAAAAACACTTTTAAGAAAATTTTACTTTTTTGTTTTTCGTATTTTTTGTTTTTACTGAATTTTTAAAAAAAATTTAGACACACCTAATATAAATACACTTAAAAAGTATAATTTTTGTGAAATTTTTCTTTAAAAAATTCACTAAATACCAAAAAAACAAAAAACAAAATGAAAATTCTATATAGTTTTCGTATTTTTGTGTATTTATTAATTTTTTGAAATATTTTTTCACAAATATTTTACATTTTAGATACATCTAAGTAAGGTGCATCTGAAAGAGTAAAAAAAATGCTTAAAATTTTAAAAATATTCACTAAAAATAAATATAAAAAAAAAAACACAATAAACAAAAAACTCAATTTTCAAAAAACTGAATTCCAAAAACTGTAACCAAACACACTGAATGGCATTTTTTTAATAAATAATGTTGCAACTTTTTGGTTATAAAGTTCTGTTTAGTTTGGTTTTCAAAATCTATTTTCAAAAATTTTTTCTAAGAAACTAAAAATTAAATTGTTGAAAAAATTTAAAAACACATCATTTTTATATAATTTTATCTTTTGGGAGAGTATAAATAATTTTTTAAAATAAAATTTTTTGATATTTATTTTCATTAAATTTGTTTTATTTTTTCAAAAATCAAATATAGCGACAACTTTGATGTCATTATTAAACCAATCCATTAAATAAAAAAATTAAAAATTAAAAATATTTCATGTATTAAACATATCGATTATACATTAAAAATCTAATAACATTTCATTACATGATAACCATCCAAAAATATCAACAAAAATAACCACGTATTACATGATCATCATCTAAACACATACTAAAAATTAATTTGGTAAAAAAATAAAAAATAAAAATGTAAAAGATTTATTATTTTTATATAATTTTATTTTTGATGAGTAGAAATAATTTTTAAAAATTAAAAAATAAATTTTGACATTTATTTTTGTTAAACTGATTTATGTTGTGATGTATTGTCTTTTTAAGTATATACACCGTAGATGTGTGAAACTTTATTTCGTATAGCATTTTAAGCGGTTGATTATGATCAACATTTATGAAATCAAGTCTTCCTTGATGAGTGAAAAACACGTTATGGGGGTCCAACTCTGTAGGCATCAATGAAGGACTGACTAGTCAAAGTCACTTGTTTGTAGGCTTTGCAGTGCACCTACATTTGCCTATAAAGCATTTGGCCTCTCCCCTGTTAATAGTCAGCAAGCATTACAACCTTTGTTTTTGAATCTAGGAGCAAAGATGGTCTCTAACAATCAACTCTTTCACCTCTTTTTGTTTCTTTGTTTTTTCCAGATTACTTGTTTGCATGCCCAACTCTGCACTCAACAACAGACCTCTGCATTGCTCCAATTTAAGCAACAATTTTCCTTCTATAAATATGCTGACTACGGTAGCTGTGATTCTGTTGGAATCCTTTCTTACCCGAAGATGGAGTCGTGGAAGGAGGGTTCTGATTGTTGCTCATGGGATGGGGTCAAGTGTGACAACAACACAAGTCAAGTAATTGGCCTCGACCTCAGTTGCAGCTGGCTCAACGGCACCATCCACCCCAATAGCACCATCTTCAACTACTTTCCTCACCTCCAAAGGCTCAACCTCGCCTTCAATGACTTCGGTATGTCTCGAATCTCATCTGAATTTAGTCGATTCACCAGATTGACACACCTCAACCTCTCTTGCTCTAGTTTTTCTGGCAAAGTCCCTATAGAAGTCTCCTTTCTGAGCAAATTGGTCTCACTTGATCTCTCATACAATTTTGGTTTGAGGTTGGAAGAACCTGGATTTGAATTACTTGTTCAAAACTTAACCAAGGTAAGAGAACTTAATCTTAGAGATGTAAACATATCTTCAGTGGTTTCGAATTCCTTGCTCAATCTGACTTCTTTAAGACATCTCGATCTTAGTGAGTGTAGATTGCTTGGAAAATTTCCTGACGGAATATTCCATTTACCACATCTGAATGAGCTGAGTATATTTGGTAATCTTGCTCTCACTGGTTATTTTCCTGAGTTTATAAACTCAAGCAGTCCTCTCCAGTACTTGGACCTTTCATACACTAATTTCTCCGGAGAACTACCCGACTCCATTGGGAATTTGAAGTCCTTGAAAGCGTTGAAAGCCTATGATTGTAAATTTTATGGATCCATCCCTACGTCGCTCGGAAACCTTACGGAAATGACTGATTTATTCACTGGCATGCTCCCATCTTCACTTTCAAATCTTGGAAATCTCGTCCACTTGGGAGTTTGGGGTAATAATTTTGAAGGTAAAATCGCAGATTTTTTACCTAATGTAAAAAGTCTTCTTTATTTACATGTTGAGTCAAATAGCTTCAGCGGTCCATTTCCATCATTGGGTGCAAACCTAACAAAACTTGTTTATTTAGATTTGTCGAATAATCAGCTAAGAGGACCTCTTCCATCACAAATAATTGGACTTCCAAATCTAACGTGGTTAGGTTTAGGTGATAACTTAATCAACGGCACAATTCCATCTTGGGTCTTCAGCTTACCAGCATTGGGGTACTTCAACCTCAGTAATAACAAATTGACTGGCCATGTAAAAGAGTTCAAATCCACTCATTTAACTGTTGTTGATTTGAGCAATAACAGCCTACATGGTAGGTTTCCAAGTTCAACCTTCAAACTCGTGAACCTTTCTAGTCTCATTCTTTCATCAAATAACTTCAGTGGTGAGCTAGACATGCTCTGTCATGCAATTTCCCTTCAAATTCTTGTCCTATCTAGTAATAGCTTTAATGGTTCTATTCCACGATGTTTAGGAAATTTCAGCATATATTTCTATGTACTCGATCTGCGGAAGAATAATTTTTCTGGCACCATACCTGATACATTTGCGAAGGAAAATTACTTCGAAACTATCAACCTTGATAGCAATGGATTTGAGGGGCCAGTACCAAAATCTTTAGAGAATTGCCAAATGCTACAAGTGCTAGACCTTGGACATAACAAGTTCTCCGATAAATTTCCATATTGGTTGGGAAATTTAACTTCTCTACAAGTTCTAGTTTTGAGATCTAACAAATTCCATGGACCTATACTGAATTCCAAGTTCAAATTTCCCTTCCCCAACTTGCGAGTTATGGATTTATCAAACAATTATTTTACTGGTCCATTGCCAAGAAAATATTTCAAGAACCTCAATGCTATGATGAATGTCGACGAAGCTAGTTTTGAATTGCAATACTTAGGGACGCCTAGTCCTTCAGCTTCAATATATTACTATAATGATTGTTTGACTATGGTAATCAAAGGATCAATCCTAGAAATGGCAAAAGTCCTAACCATTTTCACTGCAATTGATTTATCGAAAAACAATTTCGAAGGTGAAATTCCACAGATCATTGGAAAGCTAAATTCAATCCGAGGGCTCAACTTGTCTCACAATAGCCTTACAGGTCATATACCAGCATCTCTTGCTAATTTGACAATGCTCGAATGGTTAGACCTCTCTTCCAACAAACTCACTGGGGAGATCCCTCAACAACTGAGGAATTTTAAATCCCTTGCAGTCTTAAACCTTTCGCAGAATCAACTAATAGGACCGATACCACAAGGCAACCAATTTGATACATTTTCAAATGATTCCTACATTGACAACTTGGCATTATGTGGACCTCCATTGTTAAATGCATGCAATCCAAGGACACCACAACCACCACCCTTGATGTTTCAGCAAGAAGACAATACTTCAAGTGGATTCAATTGGGAAGTCATATTACCGGGTTATATATGTGGGCTAGTGTGGGGACTTGTTATGGGATATTTTATGTTCTCTAGAGGAAACCTCAGTGGCTTGTAAGGATCATTGAAGGTGAACAAAACAAAAGCGGAAAGAGATTTAAAAAGTATTCTCACTGTAACAGAGCAAGGTGAAATTAGCCAATGCAAGTGGTGCCCTTTGGTAAGTATTTACAATCAATTTCTGCATTCTTTTGCTTGATCATGAAAAACTATAGCTTGGTTATGGTTGCTATCTAGTCTTTTTTCAGTTTTATAGCACTTTATTTGTATCATACAAAATAAAGGTATTTTATTTCCTTTGATGTTTATACAAAGCACTTGATTTAAATCATCTTGCGAAAAATAAATAAATAAATAAATAAAATCATGGAAGTAATAAATGAGTAGTGAAAATAAATGTTTGCTATTGACTCTAATGGCTGCAATTGAAAGAGGTATAAGACTTGGGCACTTTTTTAGTAGTCTTCTTTTTTTTTCTTTTTCTTTTTTTCCTTGAAATTTACTTTTATAGCCTAAAATATAGTCACTTTTTCTACTTCATTCTTAAATTATTAATTGCATATATTTAGTCTTTATTGTTTATGATTTCAGTTCATATGGTCTGATTATTGGAGACAATCTGTCCAAATCATTAATGAGAAAAATCTAATCTAATGGTTAAAAAAATAATTTTATAATTTAGACAACTTAAATTGTATAACTAAATATCTATTTTCTTACTAACACAATATTAGACAACTTGCCCTCTACAACCAAACACCCATATTTCTCTGTACTTCAAATAATGAATAAAAGAATGAGTGCTTGGCTAGGGAAATTTACACTGACCTCTCCTAATTTCCGTGGGTGTTATACTTTAGCTTATTTGCATCAGTATTCGATAGTTATATGGATGAAAAAATTATATTTACCTTGTTTGGTTTAATTTATTTTTTAGAAATTTGAGTTTTTTTTTTTTTTCCGTTTTAGTGATTTTTTTAATATTTTATGAAATTTTTTTATTTCTTATATACACCTAATCTATAAACAATTAAAAAGAGTAATATTTGAGAAAATAAAAACTTTAAAAATTCACCAAATAATAAAAAATATATAAAAATTCAATAGATTTTCTTTTTTTTGTTGTATTTAACGAATTTTTTTTAAATTGTCATATTTTGTTATACCCTAAACTATAGTCACATTTTTTACTTCATTCCTAAATTAATAGATGCATCTATTTGGTCCCTATTGTTTCTTATTTCAGTTCATATAGTCTAATTGAAGACAATCTCTGCAAATCAATAATAGTGAAAATTTAATCTAATGTGTAAAAATAGTAATTTAAGAATTTAGAATATTTAAATCGTACAACTAAACCCCTATTTTCTTATTCACACTATATTAAACAATATTAGATAGCTCACACGCTACAACCAAACACCTATATTCCCCTCTACCCCTCTTCTCAAATAGTGAATAAAACAAATATGTGTTTGGTTATGCAGTCTAGAGTAATTGTATAGACCTCTTTTAAAATTTGAAGAAAACAAGCCCTCTTTCATGTTTTTACTTTCTATTATTAATATGGGAAGGAGTTCTATCTAATTACTGTTGAAATACAAGTGTGATAATTGGTTTGTCAGATACATTATAAATCTCATTTCGACGATTTGAATCGTATAATTTGTTTGATTTTTTTGTCTGGATCATGCACGATAAAGTTTAGATTGATGCCATATTTTTATCCATATAATTTTTTTCATGTTGGTTTTTAAAAAAATGAATGGATAATTTCAAAATTATATCTATTATTCATTTTCTTTAAACAAATGTAATGAAAACATATAATTATGATTATCGAATAAATATATTTTTTTAAAAATTATATATCAAAATAAGACATGTGGTGGCTCTCTAAACCCCAACAAACACCCCTCTAGTAAAACAGTGGATGGAAGAAAATCCTTCCCCATTAAAATTGAGACACACCAGAAGTGTTTTCATTGTTTTTATTTCTTTTTCATCGTTTTCATACGTTAATTGAAGCTATCTAATAAGCATATATGGTTTTCAAAATATATTTGGGTGACATGCATATCAAATCCAGCATGTTCACAGAATTCAGTAACTGTAGCTATCTTTGATTTGTGCATTGTAGCTGCGATGCATTTCAATCGGATATTGGCGGTGCAGCTTTTGGAGGCATGGCGAATTGTGGTCAAGCTAATGTATTACGTAGTGCTGGGAAGTTGAAGATGCGGTATCAAAGGCTAGAATGTATACGTGTATATATATATATTAGTGGGTGTGTATCTATCAATGAGTGTGCTGTCAAACCTGTAAAATATAAATTTTAATTTCGATTTAAAAATAAATGTTATGTGCTGCTCAAGTAGTAAAGATGTTTCTCATATTGAAGATTTTGGGTTCGAGTCTTTTGCTTGATCCGTAATTACTGGCGATTGATATAATGAAAAACAAAAGTCAACGAAAAGTATTCTTCATGATCAACAAAAAACAAGCTTATTTGGGCATGAAATGTTTCCCTTTTAAAAGATAGCAAATATTTTTCAGACTAAAGTCTTATTAATATCACTACACTACCACCGCCAGTCTCACCTCCACCACCACACTGCCATCACCACGGCCGCCACCACCAATAAATATAGAAAAATATGTCTATAGATCTAATATACCTTAGTGCTATATATGTTTATATATACCTGATTTGTTGAATAGTTGTTTGTGTATTTGAATAATCAGAAAGCAATAGATAAAATTGATAAACTTGTAATTTATGCATTATTTTATAAAGCTCTCAATACACCCCTATATGATAAAATCACTCATTTTTAGTGCTTAATGGTAGTTGCTTGGAGCCTTAAAACTCCAGAGATTCTTTGATTTTTTATATTTTGTTTTCTAACTCTGTAATTGAACCGAGGTGATAATGTTTCATGATTCTTTCTACCACTGTTTTGATGTAGATAAATTTACCTCTCACTCTCTCTCTCTCTGGTGGCCAAGGAAGAATGGAACAGTCAATTTTATCTTAGATAAAATTGATTTACATATTGATAGAGATGAAACAGAAAGCTTGTTAGAGATGTTTTAGGATTTTTTTTTTTTTGGGTCAATGGAGGTCTCTGACTTGCAATTAGCTAGATCTAAATTTGAAAGTGAAAGATTTCTTTGGTGATGATATGATGTTTGAACAAATAGAAAATTTGAACACATAAGAATTTTAATAGATAAAAAAAATTAACAAATAGTCAACGAAAAGTCAAACAGATAAAAAAAGTCAAAGGGTAAAATTTGAAACAAAATGTTCTCCACCAAACGATTACACAAACTATGGACCTCTCATCAACAAAAAATCTCTATCAGATCTAATGCTTTATACCCTCCTTATATTGGATTTATCACCAATTAACCCCCTTTTTTTTTATATTTTTTTGACAATCCACCTAAATGGATAATGTTTATTAGTAGGAAAATTATATGGTATATCATATGCAATTCTAATAATGACATTTGTGTTATTTGATTATGACCTATTGTTGGGTTAATTATGACTTATTATTGTAATTTTTTTTTTTTTAGATATGACTCGTTGTAATTTGAACGGCAACTTCAGCAGTGTATTATATATTTTAGGATTTATTACATTTTTCACTCTTGTAATTTGATTTAAATTTTATTTTAATCTGTACAGTTTTAATTTAAATAATTTAGTTCTTCCATTTTAAGTTTAGTTTTAATTTGGTCATTTTGTCTAAATTGAAGATTAAAATTAACAATTTTGAAACATTTGTCAATTTTTTAAGGTTTCAATTTGGTTCTTCCGTTTAAATTGAATGTTAAAAGTAATAATTTTGGAACATCTATCAGATTTCTAAGTTGTACATGTGGACAAAATTATCAAAAATTTAGACGGAATAACCAAATTAAAACTAGACTTAAAGTGTAGAGATCAAATTGTTCAAATTGAAACTAGGGCATACTTCACTTTACCCACTTGTGATATTTGGACTATATGCGGCTTGCCCCCTAACATTTGGAAATGACAACATAATCCTCTTGTGATTTGTGGACTAAAGTGCACCGTTGGGACCGTTAACGATTTAATAAAAAAACTAAAATAGCCTTTTATTTTCGACATTTGTTTGGAAGATAAAGTGTACTCTAACCCCTTGTGCTTATTTTGTGTGCAATTTATCCCCTTGAAATATGTTTATTTTATGTGCAATTTACTCTCTTGAAATTTGAAAATGAGCAAGCAATTTGCCCCCCTTTGAAATTTGAAAATGAATATATAACCCCCTTATGTTATATGTTTCACACTTGTTATTAAGTTGGATGAAATGTTTAACAGTGTTTAACGATGCACTTCAGTCCACAAACAACGTGAGAGTTATGTGGTCATTTCCAAACGTTAGAGGTAAACCGCACACAACCCAAACTACAGGGGGTAAAGTGAAGCTTGCAAACTATAGGAACTAAAGTGAAATTTGAATCAAACTACTAGGGTGAAAAGTTTAATTAACCCTATATTTTATTATTGTTGAAATTTAGTATGGTAAACATAAAAATTAGGATAAAATTAATTTTATTCCCTTGTGGTTAATAGGGGCAGACAAACATAGGGCCGGGCCGGTTTCGGGCCAGAACGGCACAACATAAAAGAGATTTTGTATTTGTTCAAGTCTGACCCAGTTCTAACATCGGACCTTTATGATCTGTCCGAACCCGGTCCAAAAAATAATTTTAAATCCTGAACTCACCCATCGGGCTATATGTTAAAAAAAAAGTTAAATCATTTCATAAGCAAATTCAATCACACATTATATTTCTTAAATAAATATATTGACATCATTATAAATTGAAGGATTTTTTAAATAAATTCAATCACACATCACCATAAATGTGAGTTTCAATAAAATCAACAAAAATAAAGTCTAGATCCTAACAAAAAAATATATATTTTAATGTATTATAAAATTAATTAATTAATCCCAAGCCTAACCCATTGATATTTGGGGCTGAAAATGTCGGTACAGCTTGGCCTCATGGATTAAAACAACCTTCTTAAGCCCTAGAAAAATATGGCTGAGCCGAGCGAGTTGGGCAAACCAATGAGCCAATGTCCACCCCTAATGGTTAAAGGCTTGAACAGTTTACCCTTTTATTATTCAAATATAAGTAGAGACTTTCCCTATAAACTAGAGCGAAATTGCAATATTAACTTCATTAAAGTTAACAAGAAAAAGTCGAAATTGCAAATTAATTGGCCTTCCATCTCCTTGAGGCAGGGTTGGTTTAGGGGAGAGAAGGCAGCAACGGGGGTGGTTTAGGAGGGGAGATGTGGTGGCAATGGTGGAGAGAGACTAGAGAAGGGATGTACTTGCTATTAAGTTTTAAATCTTCATTTTTGGATTTTTCATTTGTGCTTGATTTTATCTTGCATTTCATTGATAGATCAATCCTAGGTCAAGCATGGAAGCTTCTCAACTCTTGTTTTTCATAGAGTTTAAACGGTTGTTCTCCTTGGTTTTCTACTCCAAGCTTTCTATTACGAATGGACAGTGAGGTTCAGTTTTCTACTTTGTCGTATCTAAATTTAATTGAGAAAAAAGAAAAAAAAAATGCATGAGAGAAAAAAAAAATTAATTACCTTACACATAATTGCACTATAGAAATTATAGAATAATATACAACTATAACTATTTTTAAATATGATAGATTTCACTTTATTCTCTTATCTTTTTGTCTACGTACAAATTACTCATCTCATTTGAAAATAACCACATAACCCTTTATGATTTGTGAACTAAAATGAACTGTTAAATATATTTAATAGTAAATGTGAAACATATGCCAAATATAAAGAAATTATATACTCATTTTCAAAATTTAAGGAGCATATGGAATAAAGGATAAGGGGATAAAGTGTATTTTGCTTCCGAAGCAAATAACAAAAATATTCATAGTTCAGATACTTAGATTACTTATATATAAGAATATTTTTGTCTTTTTTATTAAATTTTTAATTGACCTAATAGTGTATTTCTGTTTATAAATTACAAAAGGACTATATGATTATTTTCAAATAAGAAAAGTGTAATCCGCATATGGATCAAAATAAAATTTGGCCTTTCAAATAAAATGCATTAGAGAGATTCCCAACAGGTGATATTCATTGGAGGAGGGAAACTATAATTGGGTTCGGTGGTGTGGTTACATTTTTCCTGAAGTTTAATTACCGTGTAGATAATTACATGGTGCATATTTTTCCCATTGAACTCGAGGAAATTTTTTTTTTATTGAAGACCATTCTAAATGAATAATAAATAAAATAGTAAATTGGTAATAAATCCAATCTAAGGAAAATATAAGACATTAGGTTTACTGTATATTTTTTATTGGTGACAGATCCACCCTTTGTAAAATAGTTTGATGAGAAGTCCTTTTACTCGTTTTGAATGACATTTGGTTTTCAATTTTACCCCTTAATTTATCTGCATTTCATGTCATTGTTCGACTTCCTGCTTCTACTTGTCTAGATGTGATCCAAGCGGGTTCAAGTGCTTGAAGAGCATATTTTCCGAAACAAATATGATTACTTCGATAAGATATGTCCTTCATTCTTCCTCTATGATGTTTACGGAATCTAGTTCTTTTGGGGTGTGTTTGTTTTGAGGGATTAGAGGGTGGGATTGGACTATTAGTCCCACTGGACTAATAGTCCATTGTTTGTTTCATTTTTTTTCCTCCGGACGACTATTAGTCCCACAAATATGGGACTATCCTATCCCATAGGGGAGGGTGGGATAGAAACCATGGGATTGGTATCCCATGGGATTATTTTGTGAAATGTCCATTTTACTCTCCATGCTATTTCTTAGCAAACAATTAGAAAATGATAAAATAATCTTTTGAACATTTATAAATTATTTTTTTAGTGTTGTTAATTTAAAATTATATATCAAATAAAAAATTTTAATTATAAATTATAAATTATAAATTTAATTTAATTAAAAATAATAAATTATAAATTATGGCCTTATAAATTAAATTTTTTGTGTTGTTAAAAAATTAAATTTACATATTAAATTAAATTATTTTTTTAGTGTTGTTAATTTAAAATTATATATTAAATAAAAAATATAAATTATAAATTAAATTTATTTAAAAATAATAAATTATAAATCATGGCCTTATGAATTAAATTTTTTTAGTGTCGTTGAAAATTTAATTTATATATTAAATAAAATTATCCTTCTCCATAATATCTCAAACAAACATTAGATAACTAAAAATAGTCCAATCTAGACATCTAATCCCATAACTAAACAAACATAGGATACAACTTTAGTCCAACCAAATAGTCCCGGGACAATGTATCCCAGGACTAATAGTTCGATGGATTATAATCCCCCCTTATCCAGTCCGTCCAAACAAACGCACCCTTGGGGTTATAGTTGATGGTTTTTTCTAAATTCCATCTCTTCTACATAACCGGATGTGAGAGTTTCTTCCCATTCAGCTCCTTAAGAATAAAAAAGGATTCAAAATATTTAATTTGAATTAACATATACAAATTTAATGAACAATAGATTCAAGGGGATTTTTTTTTAGGGTCCCTGGTATTAAGATTTTATAACATAAAAGACATCTAATATTTTCATAATGTCTAAGGTCCCTCAACATTGATCTAGAGAAATTTCGATCCCAGAGAAATTCTCTCCAAAGAAATTTTGTGAATTTCTCTGGACTTCTCCAAAGAAATTTTGAACTTCCTAAAGAATTTCTCTGGGTTCAAACTAGAGAAAATTGAAATTTCTCTAGTTCTGTTTACAGAGAATTTCTATGGCTTTGTTCACAAATTTCTCTATGTTTGTTCACAATTTTAAACCAGAAAAAATTATTTTAACCAAACCAGAGAAATTTTAGCACAATGATTTTAAACCAGAGAAATTGTTTTAACTAAATCAGAGAAATTTTAATCAAAGCCCTCTTTTTATAACAAGGTTATATTCCTTGAAAGATGTAAGCCCTTGGGGCTATTTTTAATTTGAGACATGAAATTAATTGTTTTGTAATAGTATCACTTGCTATAGATTCAGGCTTAAGAGTTATGAATTTGTGATGCAAGTGATTTATTTTGTACATCTTACTTGATGAAATGAAGAATACAAAAAGAAGATTTATTTCATTATGAATATCAGATAATATTGAATATTATGTTGGCTTCCGCATGTATGAATTGAATGAATATCTAATAGAGGAATTAAAGTGAATTTTTAATGTTAATCGGATCTATAGAAATTGGGCCGTTACAATGGGGTTTGCGGGTTTGTTTAATTGATTGTATTGGATTTGTTAATCGTAAATTCAGTGAGGTTATTGATTGTACATTTATAAGTTATGTTGATGTAATTTTCATAATAATTGTAATATTGAATCTCAACAACTGATCCTTCCAAAATATACATATATATATATATATTTAATAATATCTCGTTGCTTATTGTGAGTTTTTTTTTTTTTTCAATGTTGTGAGTAGTACGTGCCCCTATATTTTGAATTTCTAGATCCGCTAGATCTGCCACTGTGCCCAATGTTTTGAATATTTTCAACAATGTTAGTTCGCTTCTGTAGCAGTTTTTAATTGCATTTTATTTGGCCTGCCCTTGCATAGCAGTTTAAAGCTTTACATCAGTTGCAATTTTTATGGTTCAATTGATCCAAATTTCTTCTAAATTGGTTGTTGGTGAGTTAGCCTAACTACTACAAAAAAGCTAAACTGGTTGTTGGTGAGTAAGAGTATTTACTACAAAAAAAAAAAAAAAAGAACTAAACGATCTCAGCTTTTAACATACTAGTATTTATCAATCTCAATTTTTCACATTACAAAAAGCGTGATCTATGCAAATGTGATGATTTATCCTTATTTGCCATCACACTTTCTAACCATGATAGTAAACTAAAAACACAGATCAAAATTTTAAAGTATGCTCAACATTCTTATTAAGTTCTCAGTCTTTTCTATAAAATTGTGATCATATATAAAACATACATCTCAGTTTTTCAAAAATTGTAATTGTAAATGGCAAAGAGTCTCAATTTTTCTACATAATTGATCATTTCTAGAACATACATCTCAATTTTTCAAAAGTACAATTGTAAATGGCAAAAGATCTCAATTTTTCTACATAATTGATCGTTTCTAAAGACATACATCTCAATTTTTAAAGAACGATTTTAAATGGCAAAAGATCACCTTTTTTTACAAAGTGACTATAAATGGCAAAAGATCTCAGTTTTTGAATAAAACTGTGATCACTTCTAAAACAAAAGATCTCCATTCTATTTTAACCATGATTGGTATTTGATAAAAAAAAAATCTCGGACTTTTTAAATTTAAAAACATGATTATTTACATTTGAAAAAAATAAATAACAAATATTTTCCTAGTAAATCAAAGCATTAAACTTTAATTACACAAACTGATTTTAATTTTCAAATATCTACTGCTACATCCGTAGTAGCTCTATCAACAAAAAATGAGTCATTCCAACGACAAAACAAAGTTTGATTGAGCAAAGAAAAATAAAGGAACCTATGGACTACTATAAGCAACCTTCAATTTGGCGACGTTATGCAAGTAGCGCCACCGTTTTTCTCTCCCTCCATCTTTCTATATATTTCCCTCCAGATTCCCTCTTGAACCCTACAAATTAACACCCAAAATGCTTCAATAAAAAATAAAATTAAAGTGAAAATTAAAGCTAAACAAGAAAAATGATTTGAGAAAAGAACGGGCAAAAATCACAAAACAAAGATATAACACCAACCATCAAATATGATGATAGGAGCATATAGCACAACCAATTCCTTAAATTCAATACAACAAGAAAAATGAAGTAATCCATTGTTAAAAAACACCAATATCATGGAGAGGATTAAATGAACTTAATAATGTTTCCCAAAAAGTCAGTCATTCCACAAATAGCATCATATAACTATTCTTGAGATCAAGCTTGTTAAAAATAGAGAATAAGAATGGACTACAAAGCCAAAAAGAGTCATGACATAACTCTCAAAAATTCGGAAGGATCAAAGGGAAAAAATATCTGGAGAGCAAAGAGGAAGTCCATATGTAAGCTAAACTAGCAGCATTTTTCTTAGAATTCCATTTGGCAATCAATAAATATTTTAGTAGAAAATAATAGATAAATGGTGCTGTCACAAGCTCTAAACTAGAAAATACATCAAAATCCACAAACAAAAAGGTGAAAACTGAATCTAGTTTCGTTACTACTATATGCAAAAAATTAAGAAATATGATATAGTCCGAGAATTTTTTTTTTAAATAATTGGGTAAACTACATTGAATCTAGTTTTGTTACTACTATATGTAAAAAATTAAGAAATATGATATAGTCCAAGATTTTTTTTTTTTAAATAATTGGGTAAATTACACTGACCTATCTATTGAGACTTTTGACAAGATGGAGACATCCCCACAAGTTTAAATTACACTGACCTCTCTCTGCCACCTAATTACAAATCACAATCACCCCGCCATCATTGGTTTGAACCATTATACATCATCACCCAAGTCTCTAACCATCTCCAATAATTTTATAAATAATATTTTTCAAATAATTTAACTCATAATTTTGTGGTTAATTCTTTTACAGCTGAAAAATCATATGATGTTCATAAATTCAAATGTCAACAAAATCATATCATCAATATTCAATAGTCATTGTACGGGTAACAAATCGTATCTATCTGTGTAATCCATCAAAAAACATATAGGATTTCAATACACAGATCCTCTTTGGTAGAGGAGAAAATCAAGCAAAACAACAGAAAATCTGACAATAGTAAAAAAATTATGAAGAAAATAAGGGGGGGAAAACATATGAGATCGTAAAGAAAAAGTAAATAAAAAAACCAAATCAAAGAACAATATTAAGTTTAGATTCACAAAAAAACAGAGACGAAAAAGAAACATGGAATGTAGCGATTTGTTCAAGGCCATAATCAAAATGAAAGTTTATGTTTGAAAGGCACGGAGAATCACAATGTTTCTACTGTTGCCAACCTTCAATGCAAGTGGTTCATCATTGATTCATTGACGCCCTTGCTCTGCAAATTGGCTTTTCCCTCTTCTATATCACAAACCCTAATACATAATACACATATTTACATAAACATGTAGAAGAGAGAACGAAAACAAAGAAAGAATTGGGTACGAGAAACATTTGGGGCTTTTTACTCAAATATCAAAAGGTGTTGTCTATGCCATATTCTAAGACTTTTGATGTAAAGCACATAATTTTTGGACAACTTTAGAATTGTGTGAAATCTTAGAAGTGTTGAAAATTTGAGAAAAATAATGTAGTTAGACTAATCCGGCCTCGTTTGGGAACATACTATTTTAGTAACTTTTTGACTTTTTACGAAAAGATGTACAGAAAAGTAGAGAGGTGATGTGACAACTTTTAGTAACTTTTTGGCTTTTTGGCTAAAATAGCCACTCCCCAAACGAGGCCCGCCTAATTAAAAACATGGTTTGATTTAGTTGAGTTTTGCTATTTTTTTCAAAATTTTCAAACTAGTTTTTCTTTCTAGTTTCTTGAGTAAATATGTTCTTATGATTATTTTAAGGTTTAAGTTACTTTTGTGGATTTGTTGGGTTATTTAATGAATTTAGAGACTATAAGGGCTAAATGGTGATTTTGGCCACTTAAGGGTAAAATAATCCATTAAAAGTAATTTTGGTGAAATTCTTGAATTTATCATTTAAGAAATTAACATTTGGTTAATTGGGATATAATGGTAAATGGTGCCTTGAAGGCATTTTGATAATTTATGCCTTCAGGGCAATTTGGTAATTTTGTCCTTGAGAGCATTTTAGTAATTTGTGCCTAAAGGGCATTTAGGTCAATTATGCCTTGGGGGCATAATTGAGATTGGACCCTTACGGGGTATTGGCCAAGGAGAACATTTTTTAGAAAATGGCCAAGTGTCGAAAAATATTCCAACTGTAAAAGTAAATTTGTGACTGAGCGTTAAATAACCAAGTTTGGAGTTTTATTTGTACTCGGTTGATTTTCGGTCGAGTCCCAGTACTATTGATTTTACAGGCGTGGCCCGGGTTATAGGCTTATAGCCGGTATTGCCAATAAGCTTCAAGAGATAGTGGATCGAGCTATTTGAGGGTTAGAACCCCGGACATTGTGCAGTTGATAGCAATAGTAGCTTCTGTGGAGAGGGTGGTGTGGATTTTCTAACATGCAGCTCAGAGGGAGCATCGGGTGAGATCAATGTAGGACCTAGTATGTACTTATTTATAGGTTGGATATGGTATGTGTTGGTGAGGCTAAATTTTTTGCCCTGTTGGCAGGTTATTGAAGCCCTATTGGTGGTTATTGATTTTAGATTCTTTCCATTATTTAATTATCTCTAGTGAGTTAATTAAATAAGATGGACTTAATAAAATTAAGTTAATCCAGAAATTGGACATTCCATTACATAATTTATTTGTCACGACACTAACATGTTTACTTAGTAAGAAATGAGATTACTATTGGGTGAGTGTCAATACTCACCCCCCCTACATTGCGTAGGTACTAATGGACACCTGCCGGCATGAGCGTTGGGGCGTAGTTTGTCATGTTAAGTTCAAATCCTACGTTAATTGGGCTTGCGTGCCTTTACATCTTTTGTTGGATTATTATATTAATTAATTTCGGGTCTATAACTTAAACATCTATTTCTGTTATTGCATGATGTACTTCATTTTATTAGTTTGGGCGCCAAGTGAGAATGTGTTTAGTACATGAGAGAACACTAGAGTTTTTGAACTTAAAGGGCAAATTATTTCAAAAACTATCAAATGGCACGCTTCCTAATACAAGCTGAATTTTATCAAAACACTTGTTTTGTCACCTAAAGTTCAGTTAGGCTCTTATAAAGGAAAAATGGACATTTTTCCAGCCTCATACAATTTAAGGCCATTGGGCACATTTTACGAGACAAACCTAAATTTCATAATTTAATGAGAATTGGCTATGGAAAGGAATTTTGAGAATGAACTAAGTAATAAAGGGGGTTTTTAATTAAAACCTCATGCTTAGGTTTTTTTTTTTTTTTTTTTTATTGGCACGGAGGTGTCTAGATCAAAACCCGACTAATGTCCCAAGAGTGCACAAGTCCTCAGCAAGGAGTTTCCCACAAGTGCACCATGGTTAATTCAAGGGTTTTCCCCCGGTCCGATGGCCCTAAGGAATTGTTAGCACCTAAGAAGTTTCGATCCCTGAAGCTTGGAGAGAGTACACCCCCAAGACCCAAGGCTTTGTCACCAAGTTAATTTGTTTCTACCTAATCGATCTTTAAAAATCGGGGGCGTGACAATCTATGTTGTCCAATATACTACATAAAGCATCCATTTTGCCTTTACTACATGTTAGGCAATTTTGAAATTTGCAAAGTTCTTCACATAACATGTCACGCAAAAACAAAATCTTTTTTTAGGATTGTAACAAGTGAAAGGGGTTTCGAAAAGAATTTGAACCCTAGAGGTCTATTAAGGCTCGATTGGTCTAGAAAAAGGTTGGTTAAGGTGTTTGACTAGGCTAAAGTATATAAGTGCATCCAATTTCGAATAAAAGTGGGCAATTCAAAAGTTTCAAACAATCTCTCATGTTCATCATCTGGCTCAAACCCACTTAAAAGATAGAAGTATAGTCAATTTCAAGCATAGAGACAAGGCTACTATGTATCATTCCATCTTAACGTTGTGTCCGACAAAACAACTTAAAAGATAAAAGTGTAGTTAATTTTTTCATACTCAGTCCAAGTTCAAAGTACCATTTGTACAAGAGAGAATCCCCTTGGTCATGAGCTCTTCTTCACAAAAATAGAAATAGGATCCATGAAATAATTGAGAGTTCATTTTGTGCAATAGCCATTCCCATCAAATAGGTAGTGGCTTTGATTAAGGGAACCCACCAGAGCCATAGCAAAAGCGAATCTGCATAGGGTAACTATCATTGTTAGTGGATGTGAAGCTAGGTTATCTATCCATGACCAGATTGAAGCTTGGGTGAAACTAAGTGGAGGTATGAATCAGCTGATGCTTTAGAATCAACAAATAAAGTTGTGGTTAGGGGTAACGTTGTGGCAACATTGCAATTTAATGTCCTACCAAATCATATTTCTAGGAAATCATTAACAAACTCAATCAAGTGTAGTAAGATCACACCAAAGTAAATCATTTTATCAAGGGAGTGTTGCTAATAGCCTCACCAAATTTCTTAGAGCACCCACCAACAAATTTTGATTTTTTTTATTTTTCTTTAGACACCCCACTTAACACCGAAAGTGTCATCCACTAGCAAACCGTAATCCTACCCACCCCACACAACCCACTGCCACCAGCTCCAACAACCATCCCCCTGCCCCTCAGCAAGCTCCGACCGCCACTCCACAACCCTTTTCCACCTCCAGCACCACCATTAGCATCCCTTCCCTGTCCTCCCTCAGCCTCTTTCAACTCCCCGCCACCTTTGTAGCCCCCACCCTCCATGTGCCACCCTAGTCCTCTCCACCCTCTGACAGCCTCCCCTCTAATTGTGAGAGAGAGAGAGAGAGAGAGAGAGAGAGAGAGAGAGGGGGAGGGGGAAAGTGGTGGGGTAGGTGCCGTGGATGAGCTGGGAAAGGGTGGGTAAGGTTGGGGAAGAGCAAGGGATGGGCGGGAGATGGTTGCTAAAGCAAGGGGAAGGGCAGAGGAAAGGCCAGAGCAACTAATGGATGATGTGGGAATGAGGTAGAGGTAAAGTTTGAGTGGTTAGGGATAAAGATAAAATAGGTATTTTGTGCTAGGGCAAAATGGTAATAAAAATATGAATAAGTGGGGTCTAAAGAAATTGGCGGGCCATATAGCAACAATCTTATCAAGGTGGCTAGTTTGAGACACATGTATTATGCAATGTTGTTAGAATCATACAATAATTATATGTGTTGTTCGATTTATCTCATATTGTATGGCTTAAGATATAGTGTGTCGACATTGGCTTGTAACTAGAATCGTGTGATACTTTTTTATATTGTTCAATTTTGCATCTTGCCACAATTCCATGAGTATCGCACGATGAGTTCAGAGAGATAATTTGAATGATCTAACTTTAACCATCTTCCTAAATTAATTTTGCATGATCACCAAACTAAAATGATGTTAGAAAATCATAATCAACAAATTAATAATAGAAAACCAAGAGATGAAAAATTTTCTTCAAACACAGGGAAAAAAAGGATCTATAAAGAGGAAAGAAGAATTTATTTGTGAACACAAAGGGTGGGTAGTAAGACCATGGCTGTTGTGTTATGAGCCCAGAAGGGGTTTTCAGATTGCCTAGTAACTGTTAGATTTGGCTTCGTCCTGAGATTTGAACCAAAGGCACGGTGGTTAAAACTGCAATAATAAAACAATAAGGACAAGTTGTTTCTAGTTCATAGATCCAAAGAGTTATGTATTCCTCAGCTATTGGTGGCATAGTTAATATCCACTATATGGCTTGTCTGAGAGAAAGATCTATTTTATCAATTTTTTAATTTTTTTTATAAAACAAGAATTCCACAGTTCTGTATTGGGACACTGTTAATCAAAGCAATGGGTAATCTTCCCAGTCTAGCAACATAAATTGTACACAAAGGGAGCTTAGCTAACCGGAGGATCAAGCTAGCTTGTATCATACCATCTATGAGTTGAAGAAAGGTGAAGTATGTAAAAATGGTCTATTGGCTGCAAACAAATATCTTGATACAACATGATAGATAGTTTATATCCTAATTGATGCCACATGACCTTGTAAGGTCTAGCAAAACAAATCTAGGAAACATGGCAATAAAAAATATATCCCTTTTCAACCAATGCAGCATTTTAAAGAACAAGTACACCGTTCAAAGTGAAACCATTAAGAGATGAAAGCTCCAAATTGTCATGGAGTATGTCCAAACAAACTTTCAAAAAGACACCAACAAACAGACAGATAGAACTAATACCTGATGATCATCAAGAGAGTACCACATGCCACTGGACGTGCGAACAAAGCAGTAATAATGGCCAGAATGTGTGCTCCAACCAGCATGAACAAGAACACCATAAGGAGTATACTTTAAATCTCCATCCTGTCAAGTACAATCAAAGAATTAGCCATGGCACAAAACACATGGGGTATCAATCTCTCATCAAGTTGGTACTAATGCTACCTAAGAGATTTACCAAGCATATACAACAGATTTAGTTTCTAGATCAATAAATGTTGTAGGTCCATCAGAAATTTTTATCCAACTGGCTATTTATAAAAATCTGGTTACCAGATTTTTTTAATTATTAGCAATTTATCATTCATCCTCTGGTAACTCAAGTGTTACACGTGCAGATGAGTTGAGCATAATAAATCTATCATCTGAGATTGAACATGGCAGAAAGTCACCACACCCAATACATGTTCCAGATGCCACTATCACATTGCTTGCCCTGCCATAAAACCAACACAACATGTGGGTAACTGGAATAAAATGTTGGCAAGAAAATGTATCAAAAACCAGGTGAAAATGCCTGGTAAATGCATAACCAGGTGAAAGTTTTCAAGTCATTCCCCATTATGCTTCTAATTTGGTTCACGTTTCCACATTTGCCAATGTTCTATACAAAAAGTTACATCCTGTTATGTATGTGTAATATCCTCTCAAGCCCGTTTTCTATTGGTAGCTAGTATACTTGAAACCATTCCAATTTTTGTTAATTTCAAAAACATAAAATCCATTTGATTGTCAATGACAATATCAAATTTGAGGACATAACATGTTCAAATCAATGAACTTTCCAGATTAATAGAAAATGGAGGCATTGAAAATTCAAAATTTGGAAATTTGGAAATTTGGTTACAACTAAACAAAATTGGTTCCCCACTATACCTATACAAGCTATGAGTATTATAGCAGGCATCAATAAAAAGTTCACTTACATAGGGTGCAGTGACAGAAGGTTTTAAGTCCAATGTGGGACCAAACAGAACTTTCTTGTCAATCTTTCGCCCAGGTTGATATGTACCAAACCGCTTTAGGTGGATGGCAAGAACATAAGGGGCCTTGTGAATTGAGAGCTGTTTGAGAGCCTTTACTTTTTGCTTGCACCTTTGACATTGATTCTGTCTCTCTCCTCCATCTAAATATTCCTTGGCAGTAAAATGCATGAGTGCGTTGCATTGTGCAACGATTCTGCCTTGTTGATTTCAAGACTTAAATCTAAGAATGGATCGAACTTGTTGGAGCAGAAAGAGCATTGCATGCATTTCACCTGAAAATAAAAACAAGACTATTAATGAAGAAAACAGCTAGAGTCTTAAATGCTAATAGATTTCTCTATTATTGTGAGCAAATCCATCAAAAACTACTTCTAGATTATTGTCAGTATTTATATAACAATGAAATTCATGGTTATTTCCGAAGGCAATGTGTTCCAGAAACAGGCATACAAGAAAAATTGTTTACCTGGCTGCGGAGGCGACCACCGAAGATCTTGTGAACCAAGCTTTTCTCGTAAGCACTGGGTGATTCACTTGGTGTTCCTGCAGGTAAGCAACATTTGTGCATTGACTCCAGCAAATTTACCATGTACTCATGAGCATCCTCCTGTTTGGCATTTCGAAAGTTCCAAGATATGCCTAATATGTGGTCAAGGATTCCAAATTCTAAAAACTACGAAAAAGAAGAAGAAAATACCCATGTTGTGGTGGTTGGGTTTATTAGCCTTTTTTTTTGGAGAGGAGGGGGTTGTGAACAATAATTTAACTTACGACTCATAGAAGCTATGCAGGAAATGTGTCCTCACACTACCAGTTAGTGTCCAAATTCCTTGAATCCTAGATGCAAGGTAAAATTATAATGATACAAAATTTGATTTCTGAGCTACCTGAAACCTTAGTTTGTATACAAAAATTCATATTTTCCTTGTATTGTTATGAAAAAGAAACATGCATTGGCACAATTTCAATAAAAGAGAAAGGGAAAATCACTTCCACAATGTTCAAACTTTAACTCAACACCCACAGTGCATAAAAAATTTTCTCTTGTGAAAACCTCTTTGCCATCTATAGGGGGTAAAGCAGATAATGAATACATTCAAATGTATAAAGCTAAAAATTTAAAATAAACAAATAAATACCTTGCAACTTTAACAGAAATTCAAGAAAAGTGATTCATAATAAAACAACATAAGGATACACCGCAAGTTTGAGACGAGATCCTTTGGTGCTAAGCTTCCCCCAGTTAATTGTAGGGCACGGCTAACATGTTTCTGTATAGCGCACAAAGCACAAAATCCAGCAGTACGACCGTCATGAATCGATTGAAAAAATAAATTAAGGTATGAAGAATACTAATATTAACACAAACAAATGTTCTAGACATAGGAATCAACATTAAAAAAAATGAAGACCATATATACAACCAAAAAACACCTTTAAAATATAAAAAGAGAAAAATAACAGCAGACCTATTAGCAGTCCATTATCATGTTACCTAATCCATTTCTTCAAACATGTTGGAATTTTAAAGCACACTCAAAGTGGAGTGTGGGAAACTCTAAATGGAGTGCAAATTTTCACTTTATCCGCGCAGCAAATTTGGGGTAAATGCTTAGCCCTTTTCGAGAAAATAATAAAGAATTTATCCCCTTTGAGAAATACTAAGACAAGACAAAAAATACACACAAATAAACAAAAAGAAAGGATAGTATTAAGCACATTTGAGGTTATAGTACGATACCCTGGAGGCAAGGTTTAAAAATGCGGTGTTACGTAACGGTTTCGGCCGTAGGCACCACGCGTTACCCCCGATTTTGCGGTGTGATTGAAATTCACAGGTGTATCGGCCGTTACGGCCGACATAGCGGTCGTAACGGTGGCGTAACGTCCATAACGGCCCGTTACACCCGTTACAGGGCTTTTTTCACTGATTATTTTAAAAAAAAAAACAGAAGAAAAGGCTGAAGATGTGGTAGTAAGGTTCTGAAGATGTGGTACACACCTTTGTTGAGCTTTTCTCTTTTGTCTTTACAGCACATGAACCACTTCGAGGTGAGATTCCATCACAAATTTTCAGATCTGGAAATACGGATGAGTGAGAAATAGAGAGAGAGAAGAGAGAAGAGGGAAGAGGGAGGAGGGAGGAGGAGAGAAGAGAGAAGAGGGAAAAGGGAGGAGATGAACCTGTGTTGAATCTTCAAGCTGCCTCTGTTCTGTGTTGAGAGTCACTGGTCTCTGGCTGGCCCTTTGTGTTGAAGACGAAGTGCCTTCGATCTTTTTTTTTTTTTTGGTTTGTTCAGCTTCCTTCCTGGAGAAGGTACACATTTGTTGACCTTGGAAGATATATAATATAACATTTGTGTTTTTTTGTGTGGACCACCGTGGTCTCCAACTGACCATTTTTATTTTATTTTATTTTTTTTTGTTTTTAACAATGATTTTCGGGTTTTAAATTTTGTAAAACTTACAAAATTTATGTAACATATTTAGTAATTTTAATTTAAATATATATATATATGGAGCTATGTATTTATTTTTAATATTTTATATATAATAATTAGTTATTATTTTTTTATAATATCTAAAAATCATAACACCTATAATTATATTAATATATTGTATATATGTCAATTTTTATTGAATTTTTTTTTCTTGTAAGTTATTCAAAAAGATAACAAATACTGAAGTAATTGAAGCCCAAAAAACAACTATGTATGAATTTTTTTCTTTATAATTTATTTTTTAATTTTTATATGATTACATTAGTATGCAAACTCCAAATGTATAAATAGTGATTGTAATTTTTTTTATAATCATTTCATTTAATATTTAATTATAAATATTTTTTATTTTGTTATTATAATGTGTTGTGACAACAATTTTGATGGCACAAAAATATTTTATTTTTTAAAAAAATGTCTTTCTATAAAATAAAAAAATAAAAATAAAAACAATAGCTCAAACAATGCCATAAAAAAATGTCTTTATTCCTACTTACATTAGCATGTAAAATCCAAATGTATAAATAATGGTTGAATTTTTTTTATAATCATTTCATTTAACATTTAATTATAAATATTTTTTTATTTTGTTATTGTAATGTGTTGCGATAACAATTTTTTTTTTAATGACAAAATTTGTTGTGACAACAATTTTTATGGCAAAATTTTATTTTTTTAAAAATATCTTTATAATTTATTTTTTAATTTTTATATGATTACATTGGTATATAAAATCCAAATGTATAAATAGTGGTTGCATTTTTTTATAATTATTTTATTTAGTATTTAATTTTAAATATTTTTTTACAATCATTTCATTTAAAAATATTATTGCATTTTATAAATTTTTATAAATAATTTTAAATATTATTGCATTTTTTTTACAATAATTTCATTTAATAAATGTAAATATTGTTTATTTAGTTAGTTTAAGTTTTGCTGGAAAATAATTTTGTAAACATTTAAAATAAATTTAAAAAATATATCAATGATGCAGAATTCAAATTGAAAAATGCCACGACAAAAGGGTGCCAATGATAAACCCCCAAGTGATGATATTGGTTGGAAATTTAGAACTCAAGTTGAAGGCACTAGGCATCGTATTATTTGCAAATTTTGTGGACATCACATTAAAGGTGGGGTTACGCGTTTCAAACAACATTTAGCACATCAAGCGGGACAAGTGCATTCTTGTCCTAATTTTAGTAATAACATTATGTAAAATTTACTCTCTGTTATTTGTGATTTATGCTATGATGTTATGTACTTTGTCAAGTTCTTCAATTAAGGATGTATACTTTTTAAAAACTATTTGAATTAAAATGTACATATGCTTCCACAAGTATAATAATTAAAAATAATTTATACATCTAAGTCCAATAAAAAAAAATATTGTCACAAGTGTAATATGGATTTATGACATATAAAGTCATTAATTATTGAAATAAAATGTTAAAAAATTCATTTTCTAGTGATTTAAAATATGAAATATATTGGATCATACTTAAAAATTATGAAAAATTTATCAAAATTTATTTTAAAACTCAATAAATATGATTCTAAAAAAAAAATATGCGTATCGGTAAGTGTTTTGCAAATTGTGCGAAAAATAAAAAAATTCACAGCCCAGAATCAAGAATCGTACGCTATGCCTTTACACCCAAGAATCGCAACTGCGCCACCGCTATCTGGCGACCGCAATCGCTTTTCAGAACCTCGCCTGGAGGTAATCGTAATACTCTCTCCTTGTGTAGATACAAAGTCAATAATTAGTTACAAATTGTCAAGATTTTCTGATTATTGACTTCAGAAGCAGAGCTACATGCTCTTGAGTGGAGTCAAATGAACTTAGTGAAATTTTCAAAAGAATAGGTGCCAATTTAGTATTCTCTTAAATATTTCAGGATTTTTTTTTTTCCAGTCAATGGTTAACATCCAATAATAGTAGTGAATCAAATTCCAAAAATATGAAACTAAGCTTAAAATCATATTCAGAAGCATCTCTTTAAGTGAACTTTCAAGTCGCATATCCCACGTCATGAGATAAATAATTCTTAAAAGGAGTTTATATCTTTGTGATTGACATCTTTTTCACTTGTTATGAAGATATAAGTAAACAAAACTTAAACTAAAACTTCTTTAATAAACCAAACCTTAAGTCCCATCAAATGGGGTCGGCTACATGAATTCTTCTTCTCCACGTGGCTCTATCAAAGGCTATTTCATTAGTCAAATTAAGTAGATCCATATCTCTATTTACAACGTTAGCCAACGTTAATCTAGGCCTAACCGGTCACCTAACACTTCCATCTACCATCACTGCATCGCATTTCTTCACTACTACCTCTGTTGGTCTCACTAGAACTTCTTTAATAATAATTTAATTTTTTCAATTCATCAATTCTTTGAAATGAAGTAATTTTTGTAGAAATCAATTGTTTAGTTTTAATTTTTAGTGAATTAATTTTGTATGCTAGGGTTTTGTTTTCCATCATTTTCTATGATAGTGGATATACATATATAAGATTGTGGCAAAGTAAGCACTGATATATTTTATATAAACTAAAATTTAGCATAATCAATTAGTTGTTGATTGACTCCAGGAAAAAAAAAAAAATCTTAACTCCACCACTGATTTACTTGTTTTGGCAAAAATTGCACAAAGATTAAAGACAATTACTAAATGTGTACTCTTCTTCCAACTCAATAAGCTGTTTCAACGTTAAAAATTTTGGATTACCTACATATGCATCTTCAACAAGCAAGTATTGATTCTAAGGGTTGGGAGCATATTAATATCTATATGATTGGCATACGACTGCAGTTCATTTGTGAGTACTCTAAAATGCTTATGAATATCTCCGGCCAATTTAGGGGATGGGCATGGTCATTGGGGGAAGAGAATGAGAACGCAAAACAGGTAGGGTTGCCTGCCCAAGTTCTGCGTTTTATAAGATGGGTTGATTCAAGTTCAAGTTTAAGCATGTATGTCCAATTTTATGAAACTCGTGCATAAACTTAAATGCATCATGCGCACACATATTTACCTAAACAATCCACCAAATAAAATGTACTTGTGTCAAGGACATATACATATTAGAAGACAAGTGGTTGTGTCTTTGTCCATTTTGCATTCAGGGTATTTAAGGTTGAGCCAAGCTAAGGTAGGGTTTGTCCTAGATCATTTCAATCACCAATTGTTCATCCAACTTCAGAAATTTTTCTGGAAATATATAATGAACATGAAAATATAGCATCACAGAATCATGAGTGCAATTCATCTAGTAAATTGTGTGCAAGATGAGGGGAGAGAGGGTGATAGAAACTCACAAGAATTTTGATGCTTCCCACTTTGTAAATATGTGGCTAAAGGCTCTGATATGTGAAGCATTGTATAACCAAATTGAGAAAACAAGTATTTCCAAGATTTTCCAGTCCTGCACCCTGTAAGTTATGCATACCATCCTAATAGTTAAGCAAACCGATAACTTCAAACCAAGTCAACATTCAACAAAGTTCAAACTAATAAAAGTAAATGTAAATATACAACTATATAAATAATCAAACACCTACAAATTAATAATGTAATGGCTGATTATACAAATAAGCCAAATCAAACTAATAAAGATAGCAAAATCATAATAAACCCTTGAAAAAAAATTAAAATAAAACACAAACAAAAGCATCCATCAACAAATGCTAATCTATAAGCAAATCAAATAATTAGAGAAATAATTTTAAAGAAAACCAATCTAATTGAAAAAACTAGCAAACTACCCAATCCCAACAAAAAACAAAAAACCTGAAAAAGTATACAAAAAGCAATACAAACAGCGAAAAAATGTATAGAAATTAACAACAAACTAAACCAATCAAAATCTAGAACAAAGTGCAAAAGACTGTTAAACCATAAATAGAACAATACAAAGCAGAAATTACCAAAAACACAACACACACATATATACATATCAACTGAACAACTACTCACAATTCTCCGAAAAGTAATCCCAAAACTGAGCTCAGGATCCAACCCAACATCCAAAAATTCCGACCCATCTGGTTTCTTCCCAGTCAGACCCGATTGACCACTGCCCTGGCCCGAGCCTCCGTGGATCCGAGATAGTAGTTGGGTTCAGAGTCTCCAACCGAAACCCCCCGCTGCCATTGCTGAACCCAGAGAATGGCTTCTTCGCTGGGTGGAAATCGACTTTTCTGCTGAACAGAGATTCGATTGACGGCGGAGCCGGAGGGTCCGATGACTCATCTGGGTGTGAATTGGGTGTGATCAGAGTTTCAGCCATCATAAGAGGTATCAAGATCCTCTGAAGTATTGTCCCTGAAGTCATCCCTGAAGTATGTCTCAGTAATTGAGTACAATAGAGATCTTCAGATTGTGTACCCAAAAAACTCTTTTATTTATTTTTTTAAATAAATTAATACATCTTTAATAATAATTATTATTTATTATTATTTTTGAAATAAATGTGATTAATTTACATTGTTATCTATCTATCTATCTATCTATATGTCTAGTGTGATGCACAGACTATTTTTTTCTTTAAAATAACATTTCTATCTATATGTCTAGTGTGATGCACAGACTATTTTTTTCTTTAAAATAACATTTTATATTACAATATATGTGTTATAAAAGAATAATTTTAATTTTAATTTACAATTAAAGTGTGATTCTAATTATTTATTGCGATAATTTTAGTCTTATCATTTTGAATACTTATATATAATAATTTTAATTAAATTATTTATTTATTTTTATAATTTTAATTTTATCATGCCATAAAAATGTAATTATTATATAATAATTTTATATGCTATATATTAAATTATATGATAGTGAATTCAACCTTCATTTTGATATTAAAAATAATATTGTAGTTAAATGAGAAAGAGAATTGATAACAAAAAACTAAAATTAATTCTAATTATTTAATTTTCTTTTATATTCACTAGTAGTTGGACACGTGCATTGTACGTGGTACATAATTTTTTTATCAATTATTAATACTATAATTATACATGTCTTTTAAATTGATATGTGATGTGCATATAATGTATGAAGGCTTGTATTTTGCCATTTCTTCCCAAAATGCCCTACTTTTGTGTTTTAATTACAAGGGTCCTGTTATGGTGTGCAACCTTTTAAGGTTGCACACCATATGCAACCAACACAAAAAGTGTAATGTAAGGTATAAACATGAAACAGGACGGCAAACAGAAAAGGCGTAAGTGTAAGGTGTAAGTTGCACACTTAAGAAAAATCCTAATTACAAACTTACCATTAAGGCTTGGGAATTGTGCCTATTATAATTTTCTTTGTTTTTGAGGTTTTTTAAACACACTTTGGCTCATTTTGACTTTTAACCCACTTAATTCTTTTACAAAAAAGTTTAAAAAAAAATCAAAAAATAATTTTTAACTATCTTCACAAAACACTCATTTGTTTCATAAATTCACTAGTAGAATTTATTGATAGTTGTATCTTGCAGCTCATGTATACTATGTAGTGTTTTAAGAAGTTGGTAAAAAATTAACTTTTTGGTTTTTTTTTGACTTTTTGATGGCTTTTTTAGCTAAAAAAACTGACTTATTTGTGACTTTTTTTTGTGTAAAAAAAACTAAAAAGTTAAAAAATTAGCTTTTTACCAAGTTTCCAAATTGCCCCTATATGCGGACCTTATGCAATACAATGTACAGATATAATCATTATAATATTATTGATAGTACAAAATCAAATATTATTTTGAAATACTTAGCATTGTCAAAATGCTATTATTTAGATTGTCATCTAAGAAATGACATCTTATATTTTTAGATCTTTTGGATTTTTTTTATCTAACTATTACAACAACAAAACAATAAAACAAAAAACCATTCTTTTATCTCATCCTAATAAAAAAAAAAAAAAAGGTAAATTACAAATACACTCTTAAAATTTGTTTAAAATATGAATTATCCTTTGCAATTTTAAAAAATACATCTCGCCCTTTCAAGTTTCTAATCATATAACAAATGACACATTTTATTAATAAATCATCAAGTCAATACATAGTTTTCAAAAATATCATAAATATATTTCAATTAATAATTCAAATAATTTTATCATTGTATACGGAAATAGTTAGAAATTTTATTTTTTTGGCTAATTCTATTAAATAAAAATTTCTGATAAGGGGATATTTGTAAGTTTTTAAAAAAAATAGGGCAGTTTGTAATTTAAAGAAATCTCAAGAGATATATTTGTAATTTATTCTAAAAAATAAGAAAATAAAATCCATTCATTTTATTTATTTATTTTTCTATAATATAATTTGTCTTTTGTGATTCTACCTATAATTCTATCATAAATCATTTATTTTTGTGAGCGAAACACTTCATCTATTAAAAATCCAAATAATATATATATATATATTAAAATAGTGTTTACATGAATTCTCTCCTATGTTATGCGTCACTCATCTCTCTTACTATTTAAAAATGTCACAATAATATACTCTTATACTGGATTAATGCTAAAATCTAATAAGTAAAAGAATTATACTATTACCAATGAAATTAATACTTTACAAATTAATTTTCTTCTGTTAAATATTAAAGATAGTTTTTATTTTTTCGCCTACCTTATTAATATCTTAATATTAATTTATATTAAGTTTTTTTTATTTAATATGAAATTATATATATATTTTTAACATAACATGAAATTCTTTATTACAAAATATTTATATTTAGTTTAAATTTTGTATAGCTATATACAATACATATTAATAATTCAAAAAGAATATTAAAAAAAAAATCAATACTCTACAAAATTAATCCATGTATTTTTTTTTCTTAATTCAATTACAACATATTTATATTTAATTTTTTTTTAAAAAAAATTGTATAACTTTTATTTCTACATATTTTTACTTTCCAAATGAATATGAAATGAAATTAAATAATTAGAATCATTTTTAATTTTATGTTACTATTTTTTTTTCAATTTAACTATTATTTTTAATATCAAAATGAGTGTTTATTTTACTATCTTATAATTTAGGCCAAGTTTGGCATATTGTAAAAAAGTCAAAAAGTCAAAAAGTTACTCAAAAAATTAAAAAGTTAACACTATTTACCAAAAGTCAACAATTACAGTTGTACAACTCACAATCCTAATTTTTTCCTACAAATTAATTTTTACAATTTTTTATTACACATTTTTCCATAAAAAGTTAAAAAGTTAACCCAAACATCCATATTTTTTTCCTCAATTTTTTAGTCCAAAAAGACAAAAAGTGCACTTATAAGGACACCCCAAACAACCCCTTAATATATATATATATCATGTAAAATCATTATATTATAATTACACTTTTATAGCACGGTGGGATTAAAATTATCAAAATATACAAATAATTTAACTAAAATTGTTATATATAAGTATTCAAGTAACACTTTTATGGAATGACAGAGCTAAGATTATGAAAGTAAGGGGTGATTTGGGATGTTTTAAATAAATGCACTTTTTGACTTTTTATAAAATTAAAAAATATATATATAGAAAAATAGAGAAAATTGGTAGAAAAGTAGAGATAAGATGTCAATAGATGTTGATTGATGTGACCCAAATAAATGTATGTACAAAAAAAGTTTACTTTTTTTATGCATGCCAAACACCTACTGTGGGGACATAAATTTTGAATGACAACATGTGGCCGAGGTGTCACCGAAGTGCCAGCCGAGGTGCCACGTGTCCTGGTCATGACGCCGAGATGATCTCGGCTAGGCCGAGGTTATCTGCGAGAATACCGGAATCTAGGATAAGCGGATAAGGGACAAGAGTCCTAAAATGAGAGAGGATTTCAGTTTGGGTAAAGATAAGACTCTTAGAGAGTTTATCCCAATCCTACTAGAAGTCCAAGATTTGCAGTAATCCTGAGTCTATTGAAGCTAGGCTTCTATTGGAACTAGGTTTGTGTTGGCTATAAAAGAGAGGCACCCCAATGAGTCTAAGGTATGCTTTTGATATTTTAAATAGTGAGTTAAGCACTTTTGCTATTTTTGAGAGATAACTGACTTGATCGTCGGAGTGCCCCCGGGTGAACGAACCACCGCCGGAATCTCTTCTTTTTGTTACAAGTCATTCTGGCGCCATCTATTCTGCTAGTGCTCTCCAGTTAAATACTTAGTTGGCAGTGTGGTCGAAAATTGGCACACACAATTTGACGCCGTCTGTGAGAAAGAAAGAAGAGTAGATGGCCAACGACGGACAAAAAAAGAAGGTTGGGGACGACACTCCTACTGGGAGTGAGAAACCTGTTGACCTTAACGTCGAAGAAGACAACTGCAACAAAGAGACTCACGAAAAGAATCACGGAGGAAAGGACATCGCCCAGAAGGGCGACGTACCCAATAAAACAGACCGAAACGGGTATTATAACGAGGACGACCTCCAGGTACGGAAAGAAAGATGCATGCGGAGGGACGATGAGGTGAAGGCCATAGCGAACAAATTGGCAGACCTACAAACGGTGGTCAATTTCATGATGCAGAACAACGTCATGCAGTCACCATTCCTACTACAAGATACGCTGTAGTCACCCCATTTTTTACCGACCTTAAGACTCAGATGTCATTGTTTGTGCACTCGATGATTACGCATGTTTGTGCTCATTTTGAGTTTCCGGCGCTTTTGGCTGAGTGCCTTGTCTCGGGACCTCTTAACTCTCTTCTTTCTTGGTTTGTTTTTGGCCCATGCCTTAGTGCCTTTGCCTGGAGGGAGAGAGAGGCATATAGGCCACTTTTTGTAGCTGTAGGCTACTTTTTCCTATTGTAGGCCACTTATAGTGGCCCGTAGGTTAGTTTTCGGGGCTTCCGACTGAGTGCCATGTCTTGTGGCCTCGTAACTCTCTTCATTTTGGTTCGTTTTTGTACCATAACTTGTTACCCCTTGCCTAGAGGGAGGAGAGGGCCTGTCGGCCACTTTGGTGGTTGTAGGCCACTTTTTTCTCTTGTAGGCCACTTGAGGTGGCCGGTAGGTTAGTTGAAGTGGCCGGTCGGCCACTTGAAGTACCAGATGACCATTTTTCTATTTTTGTAGATATTTTTGGTGCCAGCTGTTGGTCACTAAATGCATCCTCCCTACACGTGTAGGGAGGGATTCAAGCAAGCTTCTCCTTGCTTTGCTTATATAAGAGGAGGTGCCTCCCCTTTCTAAGGGTTCAGAATTTTTGAAGAGCTAAATATCCCTCTCTCACTAGAATTCTCCCTCTCTCTCTATATTTGTGCTTAGAAATGTTATTTCTTCATACTTTTGCACACAAACACCTAGTCAAACACCTTCAACTTGTTGCTGAGGTACTTAAAAGCCTTATTTGAGTTCTAAGAGCTGGTTTTGGCTCAAAAGTGGTGCTGTTATTGCTGTGCTTCAAGGATGAGTCCCATAGCCTCTTTAAAACCTTATTTTCGTTACTTATTTGGCCCTCTTCGCATGTTATTTTAGGCCTAACTTTCAACTACAAAAACCTTTGTTTTAAAGTGTTGAAAATGGTTGTCTAAGGCCTTGTTTGAGTTAGGGGTGGTCTACCCCCTTTTTGTGGCTGATTTTGCTTTGCTTTGCTTTGTGCTATCCTTTAAGGCCTTTGAGATCACCTTTGTTTGGCCTTTTTACCACTGAATTCCAGAGAGAATTTCAGTGGTGGAAAGTGGGTTTTGAGACCCAAAATGGATGGGGGTGGTCCCCCCCCCTTTTGAGCTTTGTTTGCATGTGTTGTTGGCTTAACAGTTTGGCATGTTTTTCTACCTTCTTGAGGCTCTATCTTAGCATGTTTTAGGCCTTATTTTAACATTATATAACTCTATTTTGGATTGGTTTGGCCTCTTGTTGTTTGCTTTTTGCACTTGTAGTGTAAACTTGTTCACTAGCCTAACATGCTTCATGAGTTAGCTTGTTATTCTAGCATGTATTGGCTTCACTCCAGCATGTTTTTGATGTTATTTTGACATGCTTTAACTCTGATTTTAGTTGGTGGGTGGCACCTCTTGCTTGGTTTTTGTACTTGTAGTGCAATCCTCCTTGTAGGCTTAACATGCATCATGCTTTATGCCTCTCATTCTAGCTTATGTTAGCTCTATCTCAGCATGTTTTTGCTAGTATTTTAGCATGCCTTAGCTCTATTTTGAATGGTTTCGGCCATGTGAGACTTGCCTTGTATGGTTGTAGTGTAAAGGGCCTTGACTAGTTTCGAGTTTCAAAGTCCCTAGCATGCTTTGCTTGGGTTGTTTGCATGCTTTGGCTTCATTTCTCACATGATTTTAGTGCATATAGCATGGTCACACTCTCACATATTCCACTCTTTCAATGCTTTTAAGAGTTGAGCCTTATGCCTTGTTTATGAGCCAATACGTGAACATCATTTTCTTGCTTTTCATGCTATATTTTCGGTTCATTTTAGCCACTGTTTTGGCCTGTTATTGCTCTGTTTTGGGCTAATTTGGTTGTTTGTGCATAGTAGTGATGAAATGTGTCTCATTTCTTGGTTGTCGTCCCCCTTGATTGTGCATGATAGGGTGGAGGCCTCTTGAGTCTTGTGTGTTATTTGTGCATTCAGAGACTTGTGCAAACTTGGCTTGTCAACCATCGTGCATTGTCATGCTCGGTTGGTGGCCTGAGAGTCGAGTATCGCACTCCTTTGAGCTTAAGAAACGATAAGGAGGGTGGTTGTACACACATACCCTGCAAATGCCTTGCCTTGCCCCTTTTGTACTCTATTTGCAGTAAAACTGGAATGTGCGGGAGCAAGTGGCCGACCGGCTATAAGAAGTGGCCTACAACTTTTCCTAGTGGCCGACAGCCCACCAGCTTGAAGGTGGTTCAAAGTTGTTCTGGTTCTAGAGCAGAAACAACCTGGAGAATGGTCCAGTGTTCGAGATCAAGGCGAATGCAAATAGAGGCAACCGGTGGCAAAACGACAGATTTTTTGGAGAAAGCCGATCGAGCATGCATGCATCCTTCGCCCTCGAGGCCCTTTTAACTGCTTTGCCTAGATGGTTAATTCGTTGGTTCTGTACTTAAATAGTTAATGTGTTTAGCTATTCATTTGTGTTTGTAATTAGTTAACTAGATAGTTAATTAGTTATGATTTGTAATAGTTAACTTAATTAGCGTAGTTAGTTAGCTTATTCATTCGGACCCTTCGTCGAGAGGGCCAATGTTGTAATAAGGGTGCATGTGTGTGTGTATGTCTTCCAACCCCACGTCTTTCTCTCTTTTATTTATCAGCTTTTGATGGTTAGTTTTAGGGCATATTTTGATTAGCATCCTTATGCTTGCATGCGTGTATCATTCATTTGTCTTGCATGCACCAGGCTTAGCGCATCATTCAAACTGCATTGTATTTCAATACCTATTTGAATACATGTATCAAATGTCGCATTCATATGTCATGATTAGGTAGCCGAACCTACTTCGTTACATCTTGTATATGTTGCATTAGACATCTTAACATAGCTAGGATCATACATTGATTTCTAACTAGTTTTCTATTTTAGCTTAGAGTACACTGTAAGTGTTTTCGCTTTAACATCCTTGTATGTGTGTAAGTGATTGCCATGATAGCATGCTTTCCATGAGACTATTTACAAAATTGCTATAACTGCATGAATGCCTGTGGATGAAGGCTTCATTACTTGAATTGAAACAATTCATCAAAATGTGAGTTTCAAGCCCACTTGGAGTGGCAAATCATCATGTTTTAAGCCCACCTTGTTTGGTGGCAAATCCATGTGTTTAGCCTACTTGTGAGTAGCATCTTCAAACCATTTTCAAGAAACAAACATGAGATGTTTTGTTCCAAATCGAGCGATTTAGTCTACACTTGTGTGTTGTGCGCATCACATAGTAATTTAGCTAATAATCAAACAAGAATACATGTGTTTTCAAAACAAACATATCATGATTAGTAGAGGCCGATCCTTTGATCAGGCGAGTGGGGGTGCTCATTTCATGACCTTCCCCCCCTCGTACCCAAATTCCCGAGCCGAAGTAATTTTGGTGATGACGGACACGTGGCCTTAGGCACGAGTCAGGGTTTCCTAAATTTCCCAAAGTAAAATATTTAGGTGGTGACTCTGAAATTTGGCAAAGCAGTCCATGTTTGGCGCTTTTTGATTCAAAATTGATTTTTCAAAACCAATTGTCAGATTTGGACTCTTTGGTGATTTATCAGTCTTACACTGCACTTTGTGAGATTAGATTCAGAACCGTGACAGGAGTCCAAACTGTAGTAGCTAGAACCCAATTCGTGCCCTCTCCGAAATGGAGGCGCGCAGAGGAAGTTCGGGCGGTCTACATATGCCGATTCCAACAGCAAAAAAAGACGCCCAGAAAGGAGGGAGAAAGCGGTTCCTACAGTCCCTCAGCACAACGGGACCTAGGGACATTCTTACCGGCCTTCGAGGGAGGTCAGGCATAGAGAATCAAGGAAAGGGGAATCCTAGAAGACGCAACGAACAAGAGAAGACCGCACCAAAAAACATCGGGATGTTCAAAGGAAAGAACTCTATTTCGACACAACCTATGGAGGGAAGTCCAAAAAGACTCACAATGACACAGGCAGTAGTGCACCGAAAAGGCTCAAATCCAGAGATAGCCGAGCTCTTGGGCAGACCAAAGAGGACTGGAGGGATTACCTCCGGAGGAAGCAACAAAATGCCGAGGTAACCTCCCCAGTTAAGCTGAGAACACCATTCTCCGTAGAGTTGGACAAATTTGAGGCCCCGAAAGGGTTCAGTATACCGAGGTTCCAGATATACGACGGTAAGTCGGATCCCAACTTTCACGTCGATTTGTACCTGAACTCGATGGCATTGTACATTGGGAACAATCCGTTTGTTTTGCAAGGTGTTCCCCTCATCCTTCGGGGAAATTGCATTGAACTGGTTTCACAAGTTGCCGAAAGGAACTGTGAAAACCTAGGAAGGCATGGCCGAGATGTTTGTGGCCAAGTTCGTGACAAACAAATTACAGCCATTGAGAGTAGACGCCCTGATGGCTCTGAAAATTGGCGAGGATGAAAGCTTGAGGGCCTATGCCAAAAGGTATTATAAGGTATTCAACCGAATACCAGAATGCAACCAAGAGATGGTCGTCGTATCATTTAAGAACAGCCTAAAAGATGATCGCCTGCTTCGAAAATCACTGGCAAAGACAGTGCCAAAAAGCATGGAGGAACTTATGGCCAGGATAGAAAAATATGCCAAGGCCGAGAAGGACACACCGGGGACAAAGGCGCCGAAACAAGAGAAGAAAAACGGCTCGCCGAAGCGAGACCAAGGTGATGGTGGACACAACAAACCAGAGACAGGACTAAGGGCTGCACAAGTAGTCACAACCGTATTCCGAATCCCGGTTTACAAAGTCTTGGAGAAAATCTGAAACCAGCCCTATTATAGAGCACCAGCAAAGGTACCAGGAGAATTTATGGGAAGAAGCCTTGGTAAGCACTGTACTTACCACAATGAAGATGAACATATGACTCAAGAGTGTAGAGCCCTGAAGACACATTTGGAAGACCTGGTAAGACAGGGCCATTTAAGGGACCTGGTAGACGAGTCCAAGACAAGGGAAGAACAGGCAAAGACCACCCCAGGCACCAACAGCACCACCCCTACCAGCACCACAACCGTAGGCAAGCAGACCCTGAGTAATCAATGTGATTCACTCGAAGGTGAATGAGAATGAGATAAGGGGGAAACCCAAAAGGTAAAACACCTACAACATGTGTATCAGGTCGGGAAGAAGAGACCTAGGGCAGACGAGAACCAGGGACCAGTAGTGTTCTTTACTGAGGAAGACCTGGAGATGGTGCAGCATCCACACAACGATACCTTAGTAGTATTCCTCCAGGTTAGGAGTGCCAAGTGAAGCGCATCTTAACTGACCAAGGTAACTCTTGTGACATCAAGTATGTCAAGTGTTACAAGAAGCTTGGCCTTCACCAAGATGATATGGAGCAGTCCAATGGCCCAATGGTTAGGTTCAATGGAACGCCGACGTGGCCCCTGGGAGCAGCGAGCTTGGAGGTGCAAGCTGGCACTAAAAAGATAAGGACAGAGTTCACCATAATTGTCACCCCCTCCCCTTACAATGCTATTCTGGGAAGACCATGACTGCATGCAATGGGGGCTGTTCCCTCAACATTGCACCAGCTGCTGCGATTCCCAACAGAACATGGGATAGAGGAGGTTAGAGGGGATCAAGTACAGGCAAAGAATTGCTCCATGGTAACAATAAAATCTACATGTAACATACAGGAAGCAAAACCAGTAAAGATTGAAGATGAAGACATGGAAGTCCTGGAGGACGTCGGCAAAGAGCCAGCCGAGAAGAGTGAGGAAGCCCTGAAGAAAGTCCTTATCCAGCAAGGGGACGAAGAACGCTTCTTCCTTCTCGGCTCGGGCTTGGCCGAAGAAGAAGAAAAAGAACTAGAGGCGTTCTTGAGAGCAAACATTAAGGTGTTTGCCTAGACGCCGTACAAGATGCTTGGCATTGACCCCGAGGTCACTTGCCACAGACTGAATGTGGACAGGTCGGCCAAACCTATAATCCAACGAGCTAGAAGGTCGATGTTGATGCACGTTGAGGCAGTAGAAGAAGAAGTGGACAGACTTTTGGAGGCTAGAGCCATTTGAGAGGTAAGTTACCCGACATGGCTATCAAACACGGTTGTTGTGAATAAAAAGAATGGGAAGTGAAGGGTCTGTGTGGACTTCACTAACCTGAACAAGGCTTGTCCCAAAGACAGCTTCCCATTACCCAAGATTGACCAACTAATGGATGCCACTTCAGGTCATGGAAGGATGAGCTTCCTGGATGCTTATAGAGGGTACCATCAGATAGCTATGTACCCGCCAGATGAGGAGAAGACTGCGTTTATCACCCCAAAAGAGCTGTATTGTTATAGAATAATGCCTTTTGGGTTGAAAAATGCAGGAGCAACTTACCAGAGATTGGTAACCAGGATGTTCAGACATCTAATTGGCAGAACAGTAGAAGTATACATAGATGATATGGTCGTAAAGACCAAGGAGCCTGAGGATCATCTAGAAGACTTGAAGGCAATTTTTGACATCCTTAGAACATATCGGCTCTGACTCAATGCATCGAAGTGTGCATTTGGAGTTGGGTCTGGTAAGTTCTTAGGGTATTTGGTTACCAGAAGGGGGTTTCATGTTATGTCAATTCGAACTTGCTCGATCTGTTCAATTACGACCTTATAATGCAATTGCATTCTCCGGCCCAATTGCTGTTTTTGTTTCTGTATTCCTGATTTATCCACTAGGTCAATCTGGTTGGTTCTTTGCGCCTAGCTTTGGCGTAGCAGCTATATTTCGATTCATCCTCTTTTTTCAAGGATTTCATAATTAGACGTTGAACCCATTTCATATGATGGGAGTTGCAGGTGTATTGGGCGCGGCTTTGCTATGCGCTATTCATGGTGCTACCGTAGAAAATACTTTATTTGAAGATGGTGATGGTGCAAATACATTCCGTGCTTTTAACCCAACTCAAGCCGAAGAAACTTATTCAATGGTTACCGCTAACCGCTTTTGGTCCCAAATCTTTGGGGTTGCTTTTTCCAATAAACGTTGGTTACATTTCTTTATGTTATTTGTACCAGTAACCGGTTTATGGATGAGTGCTCTTGGAGTAGTCGGTTTAGCCCTGAACCTGCGTGCCTATGACTTCGTTTCTCAGGAAATTCGCGCAGCGGAAGATCCTGAAATTGAGGCTAGCCCAAATCAAATTAAGGCCATCTTAGAATTGAAGAGCCCAACATCGGCAAAACAAGTGCAGATGTTGACTGGAAGAGCTGCAGCCCTAAATAGGTTCATAAGTAGAAGCTCTGACAAGTGTAAACCTTTCTTCAACTTGGTGAAGAAAGCCACAGACTTCTTATAGACTGAAGAGTGCGAAGTCGTCTTGTTTGGCCTAAAGAAGTATTTGACCACAGCTCTAGTTCTATCAAATCCAATGCCTGGAGATGAGCTGTTCTTATACTTGGCAGTTTCAGAACATGCAGTAAGTGCAGTGGTAATCCGAGAAGAAAATGGAGAACAGAGGGCTGTTTACTATATAAGTAAAACCCTTGCAAATGCAGAGACTAGATATCTACCCTTGGAGAAGTTAACACTGGCTTTAGTAATGGCTTCCAAGAAGCTGAATCATTACTTTCAAGCCCACAAATTTTTAGTGTTAATTGAACACCCTTTGAAGTCCTTGTTACAGCAGGGAGATCTAACAGGCAGAATAGCCAGATGGGCAATGGCCTTGGGCCAATATGACTTGGAGTTTAGACCCAGAACAGCAATCAAAGGCCAAGTTTTGGCCGATTTCGTGGCCGAGTTCACACCAAGTGCCATCACACATCTGGCTCCGTTGAGCCGAGGTGTTCGAGGTCCAGGTGAACAAGGAGAAACCCAGCTAGGGACAGCTAAACAAATGACGGAAGAAAAGCTCAGGCTGTGCAGTATTTACATCGGTGACTCATTTCGGCTGTTCGTTGATGGGAGTTCAAATCGACAAGGAACGGGGGCATGAGTAGTGCTAGTATCTCCAGATGGGCAGATAATGGAACAATCCATTTGTTTGGGGTTTAAGACCTCAAACAATGAGGCAGAGTATGAAGCACTAATCACAGGATTAAAGCTGGTAGTAGCAATGGAAGCCGACGAGGTAATAGTCTTCTGTGATTCCCAGCTTATTGTCAACCAGGCGACATGGGAGTATGCAGCTCGAAATGAAAAGATATCGGCCTATGCAAAGGAAATGAGCAGATTGGTAACCTTATTTCAAAATTGCCGACTACAACAGGTAAGCCGAGATGACAACAGCCATGCCGATGCTCTGGCTAACCTGGCTAGTGCAATGAAGCCTGGAGAGGCAAGAACGATAATGGTTGACTACTTGTCAAGTCCACACATAGAACCACTGAACACAGAGCGTGAAGCAATGTGTGTGGAGATAGGACCAAGTTGGATGGATGCGATAATAGTATTCCTTAGAGATGGGAAGCTGCCAGATGACCGAAAAGAAGCGCACAAGATCAGACTAAAGTCGGCAAGATTCAGTTTGACCGTAGAAGGACATCTCTACAAAAGATCTTTTACTGGACCCCTTCTGAGGTGTGTGCATCCTGCACAGGTTGAAGATTTTCTATACGAGATACATGAAGGGGTATGTGGAAGCCACGCTAGGGGTAGGTCACTTGCTCATAGGGCCATTACTCAGGGGTACTGGTGGCCGTACATGCAGAAAGATGTCGAGGCCTATGTCAAGAAGTGTGAGAAGTGCCAGAGGTTTACACCTTTAATACATCAACCAGCAGCGGACTTGAACTCGGTGTCCAGCCCTTGGCTGTTTGTCTAATGGGGCATGGATCTTATTGGAAAACTGCCTCAAGCAACTGGACAAAGGAAGTACCTGCTGGTAGCAACAGATTACTTCACCAAGTGGATAGAAGCTGAACCCCTTACCAAGATTCGGGACGTTGATGTGAAGAACTTCATATGGAAGAACATCATCACCAGGTTTGAAATCCCAAGAGCAATAATAGCTGACAATGGCACACAGTTCGACAGTAAGCTAATCAAGAGTTTCTGTGCAAAGTTCAAAATCAAGAATTATTTTTCCACCCCAAGTTTTCCTCAAAGCAATGGATAAGCAGAAGCATCCAACAAAGTTATCTTGGATGGGATTAAGAAAAGGCTGCAAGCAGCAAAGGGAAAGTGGGTGGATGAATTGCCAAGTGTACTCTAGGCATATCGAACTACGCCGAGAAGACCAACTAGGAAATCCCCATTTGTCATGGCTTATGGCACAGAAGCAGTCATTCCTCTAGAGGTCGGCATCCCAGGGATCAGAACCTAGGAAATGGAGAATGGAACTAATGATGTATTTATAGCTCGAGATTTGGATCTACTAGAAGAAAGAAGGGAGAAAGCAACAATTCAGCTGGGGGCATACCAGCAGCAGCTTGCCAGGGCTTATAATAAGAAGGTGAACCCGCTAGAATTCCAAGTTGGTGACCTCATCCTGAGAAAGGTCGTCGGCAACAAGAAAGATCCTATAAAGGGCAAGCTTGGCCCGAATTGGAAGGGACCCTATAGAATCATCTCGGTCTTAGACAATAGAGCATATCGGCTTGAGGACAGTGAAGGCAAAAAGTTGCCAAGACCTTGGAATACTTGCAATCTGAAGTTTTTCTATCATTAGATTTTTTTCTTCTCTTTCGTTTTGTTATTAGCCGAAGTAATAATAAAGTTTTAGCTTGATTTTTTCAGTAAAGTATGACTGATAAGATACTTGACAATGTTTCTGATTGAAACATGACAAATAGCTTAGACTTATTTTATGATAGAGTTGAATTATACTTGCATATAATAGAGTTGAACCCAGTTGAACTAACGTAGATTTGCCATATCGGCAAAGTCAAAACACAAACTGAGACTCAGTACCTGCCAATCAGATCACATGCTTAATGAGAACCCAAGTGAAACTTAGGTTCACACTAGGGGGCAGGCAGTTGGAAAATGATGCTTGGGAGTTGGAATTTGGAATTTTCAAAACAAGTTGAAGTTAAACCAAGACCATGTTTAACACTTGTTGAAATTTGAGGAAATTTACAAGTTGAAGTTAAACCGACGACATGTTTAACACTTGTTGAAATTTGAGGAAAATTTACAAGTTGAAGTTAAACTGAGGTCATGATTAACGCTTGTTAAAATTTTAAATTTACAAATTGAAATTAAACCGAGATCATGTTTAACGAATGTTGAAATTTTAAATTTACAAGTTGAAGTTAAATCGAGGTCATGTTTAACGCTTGTTGAAATTTTAAATTTACAAGTTGAAGTTAAACTCAGGTCATGTTTAACGCTTGTTGAAATTTAAGTTTACAAGTTGAAGTTAAACCGAGGTCACGTTTAACACTTGTTGAAATTTTAAATTTACAAGTTGAAGTTAAACCGAGGTTGTCTCAAAGGAAGATTGGTTTAAACACATGTTGAAATTTTTTAGAAAAATTTATAAGTTAAGCCAAGGTTGTAACGAAAGAAGTACTTGCGTACTTGCCGAGATAAAAACGTTGGTTTGTATAACCGAGGCATATCACCCTGAGAAGATTGCACAGTTAAGGTGTATGTCGAAGACAAGCAAATTATTCTAAATATAGAGCCATTAAAAAAAGAAAAACATACAAAGCATTCAAAAGAAAGGAAGTTGTATTTACATTCAAGAGAAGGCACGTCGGCCAACTAAAAGCTTAACATAAACAGAGTACAAGGTACAAGAAATAAAAAAGAAAACATCAAAATAAACTACTCGGCGTTGGCGGCGGGTTGTGTCTCATCCCCAGAAGACAGTTGGAAAGACTTCTCAGTAGCCTTCTCAGCCGCGAGTTCAGCGTCAATCTCCTGAAGAGTTTGATCCAGGCTCTTTTCGGTGATTGGCACCTCGAAGTTTGTCTTCTGAGAGGAGGCATCTTTAGAGACCTCACCCTCCTTATCCTGAGACAAGTCCACGACTTGCTCATTTAGAGTAGGGGACTTGGCCCCAGCAGCTCCCTTATTTTTCCTCACCAAAGCCTCCTTCTTAGACTCAGAATCGTCTTCGAATTGGCTTGGAGTAGGGGGGAATGGCAAGGGGAGGACGTCGGCATTCTTGAGGGGGGAGTCCTCGGGGACATCAAGCTTTTTGAGGGCAGCCATCCAACCAAGGGTGAAACCCTTGGTGCATGCCTGCTTCACTTGCTTTTCGTAGTCCTCATTGACGTCGGCCGCCCCTTCAGCATATGCCTTTTCATCAGCGGCCTTGATCTCGGCCTCCTTTGTGGCCAAGGCATCCTGGAGTTCTTTATGGTCCTCGGCCTCTTTCTTTTCGGCCTCAAGAACCTTCTTAATGGCCTCTACAACATCTGCTTTTTCCTTGGCCTCATCTTTAGCCTTAATGGCTACCTTGGCCTGATCTGACAAGGTCTTCATTTTTCCCTCGGTCTTTTTGATGGTCTTCTGTAAACCAGCAACCGCCCAGATCTTGTCAGCCAACTTCTTCCTCATTTCAAAAGCTTGCATTGAGAAAGAGTGGGCGTGCTGGATCGCCTAAAAGAAAATGAACAGAACAAAACTTAAGTAGAAATTCTCTAAGTATGGAAAAATAGAGGAAGAAAAATACCAAGTGTAGGGAATTTACTTGAACGGAATGCTGGAACATCAAAGTGAAGTTTTTGTATTCACTCATCTCGGCGTTGCGATTGAGATCATTGGGAAGGAGCAAAGCCATAGAGAGGGCAACGTCGACTACGAGGTCAGTTGCACTGTCGCCAACTCTGACCGGCTTGTCCTTGATGGTGATTGGGGGAACCTAGGGGGCATCTGGTTTCATAGGCCCAGAGGTTATGGCCGACTCGGACCTCGGCCTTTTCGACCGAGTTGATTGGGATGGTTCAACCTCGGCGGGTCTCTTCTCGGCAGCAGAGGGTGTCTTCTCACTCTCGGCCAATTTTGAAATTGGCAAGGTGTCGTCAGTGTCAATCTGAGTCACCGTTGCCATGGGCTGAGTCTTCTTTAGTCTTTTGGGCTTTGGCTTTGGCTTTGGCTGAGGCTAGGATTGTGCTAGTTGAGTGTTGATGGTATCGAGGATGTCGGCTAGAAGATCTTCTGCGACTGCTTTCTTGCGACCCATCTCGGGGGCAATTGCAGTTTGGCGTCGGCGTCGGCGTCGGCGTCGGCGTCGGCGTCGGCGTTGAGATGGTGGGATCAGTTATGGAGCCAAGGTAGATGGCTACTCTATTGGATCAGAGGTTAACCCTTGATCTGGCCGAGATGATGAAGTTGCTGGTGGAGTTGTGGGGGAAGGTAGAGACTTGTTTTTCAGCTTCTTTGGGACGTCAGGGAGTACCGACTTGTAAGTCGGGATGAAGTTAAGCAGTAGAGGTGCTCTCTGCCTATGGACTGGAAGATCCAACAACCTCTTAAGATCCTTGCTGGGGAAGAAGGACTTACGGAAGTCTTTTGGTGGCTGTGGAAGAGCTGCAAGAAAAACAGACGTCAGAACATATAGAAAGAACAAAGTATTAAAGACTTTGAAAAAATATAACACTTGGCTCTTACCATTACCCTCTATGAATACTGTTCGGCTAAGAGAGTAGAGGTGAAGGTCCTCATCTGGAGCGAACTTCCAGTTGCCCGAGACAATGAGGTAATCATCCCCGGCTCCCTTGTTTGAGTCTAGGAGGTCAGCAACAATTTTCTATTCAGTGGACCTCGGTTTAAGGTAGTAGATATAGCCTTTTTCTAACTTGAGGCCACACACGGTATAGCAGTATTGAATGTCGGCTAAGGTTACCCTAGCTTTTTCTCGACGTGCTAAGGCAATTATACCATTGATGACTCGATAGAAGTTAATGGCAAGCTGCATCGAGTTCAATTTGTATGGAGGACTTTTCGGAAAAGGATGTCTAGTGGAAGCCTGAGTCCACACTCAATGAAGGCAATGACTAGAAAGGGCATGGAGCTAACTATGGGCATGATAGAATCATCCTCCCCAGCCAACCTAAGGTGAACGTCGACTGGGATGGAAAATTCCTGCTTAAAGTATTCTAACTTGGTTGGGGTTGTAGACGTCCCCGAACGCCCCGGGAGGGTTAAGTCCCGTTCCGTTCATATTGGGGTCACTACAGTTCAAGGACTCGAATGTCACGGTTCTTAATTTTGAACCAAAGAGTCCAAATCCGGCAAATCGTTTTGAGAAAAACAGATTTTTTGAAAAGTAGTGCCAAACATGGACTGCTTTGCCAGATACAGAGTCGCCACCTAAATATTTTTTAATGGGAAAATTTAGGAAACCCTGACTCGGTGCCAAAGGCCACGTATCCGTCATCACCAAAGTGGTCTTGGCTCGGGAGCTTGGGTACGATCGGGGAAGGTCAGCTATGAGCACCCCCTTTCGCCCGGTCCGAAGATCGGCCTCTACTAACCGTGATATCTGATTTTGAAAACATTACATTGTAGCACGTCCGGCGGAGGGACCTCGGCTACAGTTCGGACTCGATTTTGTGTCGCGGTTCTAAATCTGAACCAAAGAGTCCAACTCTGGCAAATCGTTTTGAAGAAAAACTGATTTTTTTGAAAAGTAGTGCCAAACATGGATTGCTTTGCCAGATTACAGAGTCGCCACCTAAATATTTTTTAATTGGGAAATTTAGGAAACCCTGACTCAGTGCCGAAGGCCACATGTCCGTCATCACCAAAGTGGTCTTGGCTCGGGAGCTTGGGTACGATCGGGGAAGGTCAGCTATGAGCACCCCCTTTCGCCCGGTCCGAAGACCGGCCTCTACTAACCGTGATATCCGATTTCGAAAACATTACATGTTCTTATTCCGGTTATTAGCCTAGAATTACTATGTTATGCGCACAGCAAACAAGTATAGACCAAATCGCCTAAGTTGGAACAAAACACTACGTGTTTGTTTTGAAAAATGATTTGCTACTCATAAGTAGGCTAAAATGCAGGTTTTGCCACTCTCAAGCGGGCTTCTAGAAAAGACGGTTTTGCCACTATCTAGTGGGCTTTAAAACTCACAGTTTTAATGTGTTGTCCCAATTTAGGTAATTCAACCTCCATCCACAGGCATTCATGCAGTTATATCACATAAGCACTTAGCCTCATGGTAAGCATGCTATCATGGCAACACTCACACACATGCGATATGCCAAAGCATAAAAGCTCACCTAGTACTCCAAGCCAAAACAGAAGCTTATTAGAAATCCATGCATGGACCTAAGCATACTGAAATGTCTAATGCAACACATGCAAAGATGTAATCTAGGCAGGCTCGGCTATCCTAGACATGGCATGTGAAATGCTACAACTAACACGTATTCAATTTGGAATTGAAAGTACGATGCAGTTTGTATGATGTACCGAGCCCGATATATGTAAACAAATGCATGAATGCACACATGCATTGCATAAGGTATGCTAATTTTAAATATGCCCTAATCTACCATTATAAGCAGGTAAATAAAAGGGAGAAAGAAATGGGGGTTGGAAGACATACATGCCACTCACCCACACTTATTACAAATTCGCCCTCACATGGAGGGACCAAAAGAATAATATACAGTCCCAAATAATAAATCAACTATCCTAGCTAATTAATTATTACAGACCCTTAATTAATTAACAAATTAATTAAACTACTGAAAGCAGTAAAAGGCCTCAGGAAGATGGATGCACGCATGCTCGGATTGGCTTCGCCCGGAAAGCCTACACCGTGCCATTGCTATTTCTGTTTCACTGTCCTGCCTCCCTGGAAAATTGCCAAAGTCCCAGAACACCTTCCAAATTCACTGAAGTACACCACCAGCTAGAGGAAATAACCACCGGCTCCTTGAGGTGGCCACCGACTGCTGGGGAACCTATCGGCACAAAAAGATTGCCGGTCGGCACTATAGAGTGCCGGTCGGCACTAAATTCCTGCAGGAGACAGTTTTGACAGCAAACAGCAAACCAGCAGTGCATGGCATAGAATTTCTAAGCAAATGTATGCATGGACACACTCCCTATCATATAATGGACTCAAGGGAGCATGGCCCTCGACCCCCGGGCCATCAATCACGCATTTCAATGCAGGATGGCCCAAAAAGCCAAGTTAGCAACTTTGATATCAAATGAAATGCACATCAAACACACAAGTGAAACCCAACCTCTATCATACTCAATTCAAGAGGCAAGGCATGACAACGCACATGCAACCTAAGCATACAAGCTAACATGCAAACATGCAATGCAACTAGACGGCACACGCAATGCTAACAACGTAACATGCACAACGCATTGAAACATGGCATACACAATGCAAGATGGGCTTACACCAATACAAGGAGGCCATGAGATGAAAATGAGACGCCTCGAAATGCATGCACACGGGCACGCAAACCGAGGCGATGGCCCTAAGGCATGAAATGACATATATAATGCAACATGGACTTACACTAACATGAGAGAGACTCAACCCCACTCACATAAGAGGCCGATGGATGAAAATGAAGTGCCTCGAAATGCGTACCCACGGGCACGCAAACCGAGGCAATGACATAAGGGCATGAAATGGCATAGCAAATGATATGCAAACATGCTAATGGAATTTCAGCACTGAAATGTGGGGGAAAACAGTCCCGAATCATGGCCAAAGTACATCCGATGCACGGGATAGTCCCGAAACATGAACTTTGGCACCCGAAATGGCCTATAGCTATGCCAAACATGCAAGATATGAACATGAAGTATGAAGACAGCAGCTAGACAGTCTCAAAACAAGCATTTTTCAGTTTATAAACAAGCCGCAAAATAATATACAAACATGGCAAAATTCCTACGCAAGAAATAGGCCACAAGGAGGGTGTTGAAACAAGTGATATATGCAAAATCCAAATAGAAAAACGTCCTTCTACAACACTGAAGAGGGACTAAAAATATGCATATTTACAGTTTATGGAAGCCCCCAAATCAATATGAAAACATGCTAAAAATGCCATGCAAGATTAAGGCCCACAAAGGGGTATAACATGAAGTACCAAAAGGGTGCACTAAACAGCCAAAGACCCTTCATGAGACATGTAGAGGGGGGAAAAATAAGCCACTTTTCAGGCCTGTCAAAGGCCCAAAAATAGAAGCATAGTAGGCTAACAAAGCATGCAAAAATGGGGGCCAAAGAGGGGGGTATAATGGTAAGTACTACATGGAGACCCCCAACAGTGTTGAGCCCTTCTTCAATGTTGAAGAAGGGCTCAAAACAAGCAACTTTGTAGTTTACATCGAAGCTCAAAAATACATGCAACTATGGCTTAGATATGAACCAAGAAAATGCTAGTTTTGGGGAAAAGTGTGCTTAGCCTTGTAGACCAACAAACCAGCACCTCTTGGACCAAGTTTTGGTGCTCCTAAGCTCTGCAAATGACCTCCCAAATGCTGGAAATGGAAGTGGTGGTGTTGTGCTATGGGTTGGTGAAGGAATGGCCCAAGAACAAGGGTGTTTGGAGGTTGGATGAGAGATATATGGTTGTAGATATATATGTTAGATATATATATCTATTCTCTGGTTTTCTTGCTCAGAATTTCCAACCTTAGCAATGGAGAGGAAGGCCTCTCTTATATAGGCAACAAAAGGCCAAGCTTAGAGGCTAAGCAATTCAAAAAGGGTCAAGGGGGGGGGTCAAGGCTTGTTTTAGAAGCTTGGACAGCTGGTAGGCTTCTTGAGGAAGCCAAGACAAGGGGTCAAGGCTTCCTCAAGAAGGCTTGAGCAAAGGGTGCAAAATAAGGGCCAAAAGGGTGCAAAATAGGCACATGGATGCACGTGGGTCGAGTTCTGTGCACCCCAGCTGGCACAGCTGGCATGCACCAAGCTTGGGGGGTGCAAAGGGTTCAAACCGGCCAGAAGATTCGATCATTGTCCAAAATAAAGTGCCGGTCGGCACTCTTTTCTGCCGGTCGGCTAAATAGAGTGCCGATGGATGATTCCTTGGTCAAAACATGGCTGGTGGGTATGCAAATCGAAGCCCCGGAAGTTAGCTTTCCAATGGAGCAAACCTTGCATCAAAATTCCTCCTATGCAAAAAGTTATGCCCTTTTCCGTGAAGTCGCGCAGACTCGATCCAACCGGGATGATCCCCTGCTTCAACCCAACATATCTCCTCCACCCGGACTTGGCTTTGGGAGATTCTTGAGTACAAAGTGAAGCCCCGGAAGTCTTCTTTCCAATGATGGTGGCCTCATAGCTTACCTCCAAGTATGCAATTGAATAAGCCCGATTCAGCGAGGGCTGCTCGATTCTCTCCTACCCGGATTCATGGCGAACTTCTTCTTCAACCTATTTTCTCCCCTCCTCTCCTCTTTTCTTCAACTCCAAACCCTTAAACAAAGTGTTTGGGAAGATTTGCCTCTCTTCTTGCCGAAGAAACTGAACCTGTGCCCTGCACATCTCTCAACACCGAGCAAACCATCAGTAATGCCCAAGTCTTGAGGGCGGTCAAAAATGGGGTGTCTACATACATGCTCTTATTCCAATTGTTAGCCTAGAATTACTATGTTATGCGCGCAGCAAACAAGTATAGACTAGATTGCCTAATTTGGAAATAAACATTGCATATCCGTTCATTTTGAAAATGCTTTGAAATTTGCTACTCGCAAGTAGGCTAAAATACGGACTCCAATGAGTTTTTCCAACTCAAGTAATCCAACCTCCACCCACAGGCATTCAAACAGTTTATCTCATATAAGCACTTAGCCGCACGGTAAACATACTGTCATGTCAACATTCACACGCATGTGATATGCTAAAGCATAAATACTTACATTGTACTCCGTGCCAAAACAATAAACTAGTTAGCAAACATGCATGTCCTAGTTCATGTTAGAGTGACTAATGCATCGCATACAATATGTAATTAGGATAGGCTCGGCTAACCCTAAAAATGGCATGTGAAATGCACTTTATTCGATGCACGTATTCAATTTGGAATTGAAAATACAATGCGGTTTGTATGATGTACCGAGCCCGGTGCATGTAAACAAATGCATGGATGCACGCATGCATTGCATAAGGTATGCTAAAAATAAACGTGCCCTAATACTAACCATTAAAAGCAGGTAAATAAAAGGGAGAAAGGAGTGGGGTTGGAAGACATACACCCACTCATACACACTTATTACAAATACGCCCTCACTCGGAGGGACCAAAAAAATAATACAAATAATTAACTACGCAAGCTAATTAAAATATTACAGGCCAACTAAATTAATCAAATACATTGATTAATCTGATTAAAGCAGTAAACCGCCTTGAGATGAAGGCCGGATGCAACGCGTGCTCGGGACTTGCTCGGAATTGCACTGCCATGCTTAGATTGCCTCTATTTTCCCTGCTCTACATCTTAGAAGACTGCCAAAGTCTCAGGAGTGCCTCCCAGGACACTGAGGGATATCATCGGCTGAGTAGGACTTCCACCGGCACCAGAATGAGGCCACCGGCACAAAATTCATCCATCGGCCATCTATAAACTGCCGGTCGGCACAAAACACTGCCGGCCGGCACTGAATGTCTGCAGAACCTGCAACTCACAGCAGCAGAGGGCAAAAACTTGCATGGTAATGTAATTCCAACAATGTATGCACTAATCATGCCCCTTATCATATTTGTGACTCAAAGGGGCATGTGCCTCGATTCTTGGGCCACCAATCACGCATTCCCATGCATGATGGCCCAAGGAACCAAATGTGCACTTTCAATTTCAAATGCATGCAAACCATATAAACAAACAAGGGTGTCAAACCTCTATCATGTTTATCTCAAGAGGCCTAGCATGCATGTGAATGCAATGAAATCCTAAGCATGTTGGCTAGCATGCAACATGGACAATGTAATGTGAGGATGTTAATATGCAAACACACCTACAAGACAAATATGTAAACCAAACAATGGGGTGGACTTAAACATGATCTAGGCAACTCTAACTAGGCCTAAAATCAGTAGCCAAAATGCTAAGTATGAGAGCTAAACACACATGCACATGTACACATGTTAAGGCACACAACTTAGGCATTAAACAAAACACTGTCAAGCACACTTGAAAGGAGATAACATGGATGATTAGCATGCAACATGAGCTCTAAAATCATGTCAAAGTGTGGTGCTAAACCAACTCAAGATAGGCCAAACAAAGCATGCAAATGGTCCAAGACTTAAAGCAAGTCAATGAGGCATTGAACTATACTTATGCAAGACAATTATGGCATGCATTAAACAACTAAAAACATGTTTTTAGCATGTTAAAACAAAGCCAAAAGGCTACTTAGATGACATCTAAGAGGCTTGAAACCAAAGGCATGCACAATGACCAAAACATGGAGCATTCAATACATGCTTTTAAAGCATTAAAGAGGCAACTAGGCAAGCATACAAGCACACCAAAGGGACTGAAATGACATGCCAGATGGTTCCAAACCATCAAAATGAGGTAAGCAACACATGCTACATATGCATGCTCAAAGGCTAGCAAGCCTAAAATGCAAAGGGGCTATATAATGCATGCCAAGATCAACCCAAATGACTATGGACAGAGCTAAAACATGTCAAAATAAGCACAAAACATTCATAAGTCTAAGCCTAAAGCATGCTCAAATTAGGGCTAACAACCTAAGGTATGTTAAGGCAATCCAAGGCATTACATGGCAACTATGCTAAGCATGCATAAGGGACCAAAACCAACACATAGCAATGTTAAATCATGATATCCTAAGCATGAATAACAGTCCATACATGCTCAACACACACTCAAGCACAATGCTCCCTAAAGAGGCAAAACTTGCCCTTTTCAAGGACATCAAGGAGAGGGGGTGACCCCCTCCTTCTTAGGACTTTAAGGCATCATCTTCACCACTGAAATCCCTCAAGATTTCAGTGGTGAAGAGACCCAAACACCAAAATCCCGGATCTCAACAAAATAGCACAAAATGAGGCCTTTTCAAGGCCTAAGGGTGGTCAAACCTCCCCAAAGCACAAAACACCCTTAATAGACAATAAAGAGGACTAAAAAAAAGAACTTTTATGTGTTAATCACTAAGCACAAAAATAGTTCTAAGCTATGCAAAAATGGAGTGCAAAAATGGGGTAAAAAGGGGGAGTTTCTCACCCTTGTTGACCACCTTCACAAGAGTTGATGTTGTTGCTTCCTTGAGCTCAAATCTAGCCAAAAACCTCCAAGACAACCTCTTGGAACCTCAGTTGCCAAGGAAGGTGAAACACTAGGTGTTGATGAGCAATAGTAAGTCACAAACACCTAGTGTACAAATAAGAGCGAAGAAGAGAGATAGGATAGATACAAAACTTCTAACCTAGAACCAGAGCTTCTTCTCTGTCTTTTCTCTCTAAAAATGTCTAATTTTTGCTAACCCCAAGCCAAGAGAAGAGAGCCTTCTCTTATAGGCAACAAAGCTTACAAACTAAGCAAAACAAAGGCTCATCCCTCCATACACGTGTATGGAGGGGAAACAAATGCTATACAGCTGCTTCAAAATATCTCAAAAAGCAACTGAACAGTAGTCGGCGGGGCAAAATTGTCATTTTGACAAAATTGACTGCCGACCGGTACAAAAGAGTGCCGACCGGCACAATATAGTGCCGATGGAAACACCAACCAGCCGGTGGCCTCTAGCCACTGCCGGTGGTGTGTGGGGATGCCTCACAAGGCATTCCCTGCCCCTCCAAGGTAGAGCACAAGTGTTTGGTGCAAAACCAGACACAAAACAGTCAAGTTCGGAGGTCCTGAGGCAAGGCGCGTAGCCGAGGACTCCGGGAACTCCAAACGAACACGAACATGGATAATCACCGGGTGTTCAAGCGGTGACGTCCAGGTCTTGAGGACGGTCAAAAATGGGGTGTCTACAGGGGTATCTACCCTATGCCTCCACATACCCATGATGTCGGCTTGGGGAAGGTGTTGGATTTCAGAAGGATATGTTTTGTAAAGGTTGGAGGGACCTCGACAAAACCAACAAGAATGATGGGGCAAGAAATTCTAAGGATCTAAGTGAAATATATTTCAGTTTCCTAAAAAATCGTGGGTTCTATAGACAAATCCTAAACCTAGATCTATAGAAACGAAGATTGAAGGCAAGAATCTGGAGAAAACACAAAACAAAAACAAAGATTCAGAATCAAGAATGGTGATGCTCTATCAAGAACACTGTGACAGAGTGTGCGCAAAGGGTGCAAAGCCAAGAACAGTGGCAGAAAATCAACAAATTTGTGAGCAGTGTGTGTATATTCAAGAATAGATTGGGCCAAAAACAGAATCATGGAACAAACATGTTCAAAACAAGGTGGAATTCAAGATACAAATACATGAGCAGGATTGCAGAAGCAGCAAGTGAAGTAGTGGAATTCATTGAAGAAAAACCAGAAACTAAAATGGGAAATTAAATTGGAGAGAAACAGTGACTCACCGAAGAAAAATGAAGCCGGTGTTAAGTACGCCAGAGTCAGATGATGGCAACGAACGGAGAAGATCAGCAAAAGCCTCACCGGAGGAGGTGAACGGCGGTGATTGCAGAGCTTGAAGAGCTTGGAGCAATGGCGGATTTGGGAGATGGAAGAGAGAGAGTTTGCACGAGAATGAAGATGCAAAAATGAAGCGACGAAGAGAGAGGGAATAAGTTTTGTTAAAACACGAAATGGCGGCAAAAAGGCAATTAATGTGCCTAAGATGACGTGCGTATCAGACAGCGTGCGCAAAAATGATGCGACTTAGTGGCGCGTGTCAGGTACAGCCCAGAAGGGGAAAGACGTGTGGCAAGAACGGTTGAGTTGTTGTGCGTAACAGCTCATACGCGTGAGGAAGCTCTTGGAGTTTCTTGATTTAATGAGACAGTACCTCGGCTTTGAAGATGATCTCGGCTGAGAAGTTTGAACAAAACCTAGTTAATGGTTCTGAGGAATTAATGAAAACAGAAAGTCTTGGTCATATTTAAGCTGAAAAATGATGACCTCGGCAATGAATGATGAGGCGAGCTTAGCCGACGTGCTGGATGAAAGAAATGATATAGGTTCTATCACCTCAGGATGCCGAGGTAATAGAACCTAGGGGCCAGTTATGGAGACATAAATTTTGAATGACAACACGTGGCCGAGGTGTCACCGAAATGCCACGTGTCCTGGTCATGACGCCGAGATGATCTCGGCTAGGCCGAGGTTATCTGCGAGAATACCGGGATCCGGGATAAGCGGATAAGGGACAAGAGTCTTAAAATGAGAGAGGACTTCAGTTTGGGTAAAGATAAGACTCTTAGAGAGTTTATCCCAATCCTACTGGAAGTCCAAGATTAGCAGTAATCCTAAGTCCATTGAAGCTAGACTTCTATTGGGACTAGGATTATGTTGGCTATAAAAGAGAGGCACCCCCATGGGTCTAAAGTACGCTTTTGATATTTTGAATAGTGAGTTAAGCACTTTTCTTATCTTTGAGAGATAACTGACTTGATCCTTGGAGTGCCCCCGGGTGGATGAACCACCACCGAAATCTCTTCTTTCTGTTACAGGTCATTCAGGCGCCATCTATTCTGCCAGTGCTCTCCAATTGAATACTTAGTTGGCAGTGTGGTCGGAAATTGACAAACACACCTACTAAATAAGGGCACTCGGTCCATAAGTCCAAATCTCAATTTTGTTTAGCCCAAAATTTAGCCCAAAAGGATAAAGTCTTGTAAAATAACCAAACTACCCACTCATATATATGCTATACGGTCTCAGTCTCAAACAACGATAACTAGGGGTGGGCGTGGGTCAGTTGCGGCCACGGAACCTTTAATTCGCCATCCGTCTGCCAAATTGGCGGATTGGAGAAAATCAATCTGCATCCGTCCTCCAATCCAGCAGATGTGGATTGAACGGATTGGCGGATTGGCGGATGGATGCGAATCGGTTTGGCGGCTTAAAATTTTATAAATTTTCAACATAATTCAACTTGTGCACTTCCTTTTAAAAAAAAAAAAAAGTATTATGATCAATGACTTAAAAAAATATTATAATCATTGCATGCTTCATCCAAAGAAAGAGAGTTCGAAACTTTAGAATATTACAATCATTGCATGCCTCATCCACATATTACAATCACAGCATGCCTCATCTATATAAAGTATTACAATTTGTGATTTTTAAAATATAAAAACAATTCAAACCACTAAAACCATGAACAAAGCAGTAGTAGAGATTGTATGCCTTTATATTGTTACATCTATATCTGTTTTTGAAAACAAAAACCAACCAACATACATCATCTTTTTTATTTATTATTTTTAGAGTTAGATTTAAAAACCAAAAAATATATTCAATTTGAAAGCTCTTTTTCAACAGAATATTTAAACTCTTTTTCAATTGAAAACACAAATAGAATATCTAAACGAATAGAAAACACAAAATTTTACAAATTACTACAGGTGCTCACGGTTTGGCGGTTCGATTGCGGCCAAAGGAACCTCAAATCCGTTATCCGTCCAAAACTAGGTGGATTAGAGAAAATCAATCTGCAACCATCCGCTCGTCATCACGCATTTGTCCAAAATGCGACGGATCGGTTCGGTTTGGTTGGTTTGGGCGGATTGATATATCCGCTGCTCACCCTTAGCGATAACATACTTTCTTTCTCTATCATCTCCATTTCTCTCACTCTAAACCTTCGCCAAAACCCTAACCTTGAGCTACTCTGTCGCCGCTGCTATTCATCAAGGCGAAGCTGGCTTTAATTGCCGCTGCCATCTCCTCCCAAGCATTTCAACCAACTCAACGGCAACATGAAGTACAGCTGGCCGAGATGCCGCCATTGAGGTCCATTTCGTCAGAGTTCCAAATGAAACTTGAAGGTGCTTCAATCTGTCTCAATTGGCGGAGATCGCAGTGGTTCACGGCGGCGATGATGCGGCTTGACAAACCCTTCCATTCTTTCTCTCTCTCTCTCTTTCTTTTCTATCTCTTTCTCTTCTCAAATCTCACTATCCTCCATTTCGAGCCGTCATCCTCTACTCCGCTGTCAACGAGGTCGTCGTCTTCAACATTGCCTTTGCTGCTGAACCATAAATCCAAATCAGTCGTCGCTGCTGCTCTATTACGAGATCTAAATCAATTGCTTCCAGATCTAGATCCACCACCACTACCGGGCGTGAGAACTGATCTGAAGTTTCAAATATCCAAATCATCATCGTCAAGCCATCCGATGTACGGACCATCATCCCTCTACCCCAGGCCACGCCTCTTCATTTCTTTCTTCTTCTTCTATGTCTCTCTACTATACTAGGGGTGTTTGTTTGGGCTTTTGTGAGCTAACTTATAACTTCTAGCTTTGGAAAAGTTATTTTGGACTATTTGATTAAACTTATTTCAAACAATTTCTGATTCTAATTACTTATTTTAACTAAAAAAAGCTGATTTTGAGACGTTGCTCACCCATTGCTTCTGATTATCAGCTTATGCTATGGACATGTTAATTTACGGTTATACTCTTAATTTTTTTATTTTTTATTTTTTAAAAAATAGAAAAAGACTCAAATGAATTATAAATTATTATTATTTTTTACGAGAAATGTAGACAAGTAATGAATAACAAAAAATAAAAATTAATTGAAAAAGCTACTTCACAGCTTATTTAACAAATACTACTCAACAACTTAAATCTATACTCCAACAGTTACACCAAACAGATTAACAACTTATGATTAAAGTCATAATCTATAATTTGTTAAGTTATAATTTATAATCTGTTTTAACAGTTACACCAAACGGGGCCACTATGTTCGTTGGAGAAATTGAGAACAAATTGTGTATATGCCATTGGAATTTGAAATTATTTGTTAAAATGACACCATAAGAAGAAAAGTAGACGAATTGTAAATTAATAAAAAAATATTAAAAAATACCAAAAGGTATGTAAATTTTTTTAAAATCAAACAAGTAGTCACAACTGTTTTATAAGTGAAAATTTATTTTTTGTAAGTGATAAAAAAAAACTCTTTTATTCCATATATCACATGAGTCAACTGCTAATAATTATTGGTTATCGAGTTGATTTGATTTTTTATAACGACATATATAAATTTTAATAAATATAATAAAAATATGTGATTATGATTATTAAATTAAGTTAATATTTAAAAAAAATTATATATACATAAAAATTCAGAAAATTTATAATAAAAATTTCATGATTAAACCCTAGTAACAAGGTAAATTTTGAGTTTTTTAATTTTATCGATTTAAATTTAAATTTTTTGATTTTTTTTTTCTAAACCAAACACCTATTTTCGTTACATAAAAATAATAGCAAAATAGTATTTTAATTATTAAATTCAATGTAAATTAGACATTTTCCATGCACCAACATTAAGTATAATCAATAAAGAATATTCTTTCCGTCAATTTTACTTAATGAAGATAAATGAATGGTTTAAATTAAAAATAAATTGGACATAATAGCTAGCCCAGTGGTCTATGTAATTGTTTCTTGAAACAATGAGAATACCAAAGGTTCAAGATTCGAGTCAATGGACTGGCTGCGACAATTTCGTTGTAATCTGACTTCACTAACCCCTTAATATCCTATTGTACGACCAAAATAAAGAGTTGGCATAGCGGTTAAGGCTTGGGTACTTGCAGTATGTTCCTTCTAAGATTTTAGGTTCGAAACTTCTTAGGTGTAAAATTCCTTAATTTTAATTGGAATCCTTACAAGTGGATGATAAAATTAATTGATCTAATAAATTGAATACTGAGTAATTTAAAATTTTGTCTTACAACCACCTTACATACACGCCAACTTATGTATAATCTATTGTGTAGATTAGATCGATTAAACTCAAGCCAGTGAATTCTATCTATAAATAAATAAAAACAAATCAAGCTAGTGAATTATCTATATATTGTAGATTAGACTGATTAAATCAAGCTAGCGAATTATCTATATATTTTATTTTAATAATCACCCAATTTATTTCAAAAAATTTTAGGGAAATTATAAATAAATAAAAAAAACTCAATATTTGACCTTAATAAATTCTAAATTAATAATTTTATCAATTTAAATTTTAATGTATTTGTTTGGAGGAATTGGACTCCATATTCAATATTTCACATAATCCTTTGTGTGGTTGAGAAATTATAAGTTGGACTAATAGTGCGACCGAACTTTTGAGCATGTATCGTTTTTCATAATATTCTAACCAAACATAGAATTTAATAAGATAATCATTTTCTGACAGCTAATCTCATGACTAAATAAACATGAATAAATATAATTTCCAACTAAATAGTTAAGGAATTATGTATCTCAAAATTAAATGTCCAATAAATAATAATCTCCCTTACGCAGGCTGTCTAAACAAATATGTTAGGTCATGTTTGTTTGACTCTATAGGTGGGGGGATTGGACTACCAATTCTGTAAGCCCTACATAGCCCATGTTTGGTTGACAAAAATAGAAAGGGACTAGCAGTCGTATGGGACTATAAATACCTTCACATAGGGGGATTAGCTTGGCTAGCTTTTGGGTAGGATTAGGAAAATAGTGAGGGGATTGAGTCTATTTTATATAAAAAAAATTATTTTTTTTTACCAAGTGCACTAGTTTGTTTTAATATTTGTTTTGATTTTTTTAATATAGAAATAATTTATTTATTCATTTTATATAAAAATAATGTAATAAACCCATCACTAATCATCTCGCACACTATCATCAAAACAAACACACTTTTACTTAATTCTCTCACTAATAATTCTCACATTAACAATCTCTTCACTAACAATTCTTTCACTAATAATCCCATCCAACTTAATCCGCCAAACAAACGTGGCCTTTGAGTTTTGTAAAATGAATTAACCTAGTCGAACTTGAACTATATATATGTTTGTTTAAAGGGGTGATTAGGTAAACAAATAAAATTTGAAACTTTCGTGGATTGATAATCTAGTCCTTATTTTTGACACGTGGCTTGCTAATGGAGATAAGAGTGGACAGGAGCTAAATTGTGTGTGTCATTGGCTGACATTTGTTTGCCTCTGTCCGAACCTCTACATTTTTCCATGTGCTAGAGATTAAAGCAGTTATAACATGATATATTTCATTTGGGATAAATTTTTGTAGCTTGGGGTTTTAATTTTTTTTAGTTATTTTAGTCTAAATAAAAAAAATTAAGGTAATCTTGTAGTGGACCGAGGAATTACCAGTGAAGAGGGCTGAGTTAAGTCTAGCTCGACAGAGCGCTATCTTGATTTAAGAATTACCATAGTTCTGCCAAGACCAGAGCAGAGTCGAGTTAGCTCGGTTGACCGCATTGACAGCCGAGATAGAAGGTTTAGGCCCTCTCACTTGATGGGTGGTGAGAAAGGTGTTCTAAGGATAGGCATTATCCTTTAGCAGTGTGATTCCTAGAAGGACTCTGCTAAGGAGAGTTAGAGTCCTACTAAGATTGTGTCAGGTGGAATCTATAAAGGTTCATGACATAACTGAAAAATCTAGAAACCCTAGATGTTGATTTGTGATTATGTACCAATTTAAAGCAAAATATAACAATCCCAATCAAACAATCAAGAGAAAGAGACACAAAGATTTTACGTGGAAAAACCACAATTGGACACCTTCCAATTGTGATAAAAAAACCACGGGCAACAGCCACAAAAACAATCCACTAAGAAGATATAAAGGAATTACACAGGTATCACTCTCAATTATCTAGCGAATTCACAACGCCTAATTGAACCAACCTCTATGTGCCTCTTCCAACCCCATCTTCAGCACGGAATTGTCTTTCTGATGAGCCACTCCAGATTCCCTCCAAAGCTTCAGGCTCGAATTCTTCAGAATTCACAACTGAAGAACAACTCTCTCTTTTGTATATAACAAACAAACCTTTGATGTACTCTCTTTAAACCATGAGTTAAATACTCAATAAAACATCAAAGAAAAATAACAAAATATCCCCAGATATAAACCTTTAAGAACCAAAAAGAAGATCTGAAGGACTTCAACCAATTCCTTAGTTTTGGGAGAAAACCAAGTATTTATAGAGAACCAAAAGTAATCCAAGATTGGGAAGAAAACAAACTCCTTGAGAAATCCGGATTCTGAGGCTCGCTCGAGCGAAGCTTTCCTGGCTCGAGCGAGGAGAGTAATTTTCATGATTTCTACTAGTGCCTTGGCTTGAGCGACGGATCCTTGGCTCGAGCGAGGAATACACTCTTTCAGGTTTTTGTATGGACGCAATCCTTGCTCGAGCGAGCATTCCTTGGCTCGAGCGAGCAAGCCTTAGCTTGAGCGAGAACTCCTTGGCTCGAGCGAGCAACGGCTGACATGCAATTTTGAATGCAAATTTGAATTTTGCTTCGGCCGCGACCCCCGTAATAATCAGCGAAGTGGCAATCTTGAAAGCATTAACATCACAAACTTCTCTGCATGGCTCGATTCGGGTTTGGATTTGCATCTAATAAACTCATAGCCTCACTGAAATAAAAGGCGAAAATAAATACATCTGAAAGGAGTTTTGTCAAACGGGGTTGCCAAGAATAAAAACCTAACAATAACCTATGGACATGTATTGCAATTCTTACTCTCAAATACACAGAGCTTATTGTCTATTGTCTACTTGCTGACTTAGGCGTCAGAGGGGTTTTTGGCACACATCCGCCGGCTAGCTTATGTGTTTTCAAGTGGCAAAGTGACAACGTTTGGAGGAGTGCAAACTTGGTCAACAAGATTATACAAGAAGATGATTTCGTGCCCGTACAATAATCTATTGTCATTTTATTTTGATTATTACTGAAAAGGTCATTGATTATACTATAAGTTGTTATGATCTGATTATTATTTTGGTTATGATTGATAAAAAATTTCATTTATGCAGTAAGAGGTGTTTAGTTAGGGCTCTATGCATTTTTTCTAGTTATTATTCTAGGGAAACACTATGATGCATACCCTTATGCATATTATAACTAAAAAGAAAAATGATATAATTTTAATTTTCTAAATCATAACTAACCAAAATATATATATATATATCTCATAAGTTATAAATAAAATAATATCATAATTAAAGAAGAAAATTGGTCATAATTAAAGAACAAAATGGCGTAGCCTATGAAGCATTGACACTTCAAAACAAGTGTCATATTTGTATTGAACTCACGGACACTTCAAGACACGCAAACCATAGTTATCAGAATCTCGATCCGAATTGTAGGATCTTACGATGCTGCGATTTTAGTTGAGCCAAACGATTCGGATCACATTGGAATCTTAAATTTAGTAAGATCTTAAAGTTACTACGATTCTATTCATAAAATCGTGTAGAATCGCATACAAACCCGATTCTACTACAATCCCGATCCTGTCAATTCTTTTTTTGTTATTATTTATTTCATATATATATATATGCGTATATATATATGTATATGTGCATATATATCTATATAAAAAAGTTGACTATAAATGCTTTTTTCAAATGTCTCTTCTAATTGATGTTAACATAAAATATGCATTATATCAAATTTATTATTTTTCTTTAATATTTTTAAAATTACATAACATATATTATCATTATCAATATTTTTTCATTTTATTTTACATTGAAAATAGAATCTTATGATCCTCGATTGTAGATTCTACGATCTGATCCATGAGTCCCTTCCAATGATCCCACACAGGATCCTGATTTTAACAACCTTGACGCAGACACGGCAGTGACACGTATGGAACACACCACATGGCATGTCTCCTTATTTAAATAATTTATTTTCAGGGGATACACCGGGGACACTTCGGGGCCAACTTGTCTTTTTTTTTTTTTTTTCTTCATTTTTTTAGTACTTTTGATGAATGTTGAATATTTATTATTTTTTTCTTATATTTAAATACTTAATAAAAAAATATCGAAATTGTAAGTGTTAATTTATTTATTTAAAAAATAAAATAAAATATAAAATTAGAATTAATTTTTGTTAATATTGATTGCTTGTGGATGTGATATTAATCTAGATAGTAAATAAAAATATATGAAAACATATTTTATTGCAGTGTCCCCACCATGTCTATGTCCCTATTTTTTTGAAATTGTCGTGTCCCATGTTTGCATCCGTATCTGTGTCCGTGTCTGTATCCGTATCCGTATCCGTGTCCGGGTCCGTGTCTGTGCTTCTTAGGACATAACTATGGGTGCATATGGTACACCCTTTTTAAAAGGGGTGTATATTAGAATTTCCCATGATCTATTATTAAAATGTTTAAAATATTTTTCACCAATTAAAATATCTCTTTTAAGTACTTTTAATTTGTGGGGAATAAAAAAATTCAAACGAAAATACATATTGCAGTAGTGTTATTTAAAATTTGGGTTATTTTTAATTTTTTATGTGTTATGTAAATTAAGTTAATTTAAACTAACATGTGTTCTAATTTAGTGTGTTTAGGCATTTAATTTTTTTTAATTCATATTACAATATTATAATAATCATATTTGCAAATCATATTTTATTTACTATGAGATGTGTCATAATTACATTTGTAATTGGAGTGTCAAGACCTATTCAAAGAATACAATTATAACAATATAATTACGGTCAAGTATCACATTAATTAATCAGTAATGAAAATTACATTTCGGACGAATACGACATTTAGGTGAAGCGATTTGAACAGCTAATCTCCTAGTGTGTTTTTGTTAAAAAAAAAATTGGGATTCTAACCAAACAAATTAGATCTCTATTGATTGTTTTCCTACCTATTCAAGTTCCATTTGTTTTGTTTTGTTTTGTGTTGTTTATGGGCAAGTTCCATTTTGTTTTGATTATGAATTGATGTGAAATGAGCTTTCAATGAGTTAAATATTAATTGAGTTCGAATAGTTTATTTTGTAATTGAATTTTTAAATAGTTTGATTCATTTTAAGCCTTTAGAGGTGGTGTCCCAACTAGTTTGGGTTGGAAGTGTGGATTGTGTTTTGTAGGATTGGTTTGATTTTTCTACTTTTCCTGTGGCTAAAGATTAAACCAGAAAAAAATGGTGGCATGTGAACATAGCAGCAGAGAGGAAAACGGGAATTCAATGTTATTTGTTCGCCTAAGAGCAACTTGAACAAGTTCATAAAATAGTCATTAAAAATTTTATTTTTCTGATTTTACCTAGTCACTATGTTAATATACAGTTCAACAAAATTCTCTATTTAGATATCATCCCTTAAAATGTTCTTCCCTTTTTTTTTTTTTTTATAGAAAGGATGTAGTATTTGCATCACATGTGTATAATATAATCTAGCAGAGGAGGATGAGTCTCAAAACTCAGACCTTGCGTCTAATAAAGAGGGCTTTGACCACTTGGACTACCATTTCGTCTCAAATGTTCTTTTTTATCTTCTTGACTTTTTCAAACAATATTAAGAGAGTAATTTATTAGGAATAAATTATTAAGGTTGCTACTGAAGACTGGCTCAAGAAACTGTAGTTCAAGTTATTTTAAGGGTAAATTATATTTAATACCCTTTTACTTTCAAAAGTGTTCACTTTATTCTCTTCACTTTCAATTATAATAGTTATTCTTTTACATTCTAAGTCAAGTTTTAATTTTATAATTTCGTTCATCTATTGTTAATAAGGCTAAAGAAAATTAAATGTGAGAGACTAAAGTGAGATTTTGGTGTATGTGTAAGAATAATAGTGAAATTTTAGTACAAAGATATTGATAGGATGAGAAAAAAAAAAATGCCACATATACTTCGGATAACAAGTGTTTTGTCAAACCTTGTTAACAATAAATGGAAGGGTAACATTGGAATTTTACTTAAAAGTGTAGGGATTGATTGTACAATTGAAAGTGAAGAATCAAAGTGAGATTTTAGTGTGTAGTCAACCCTTATTATAACTAACCGTTTACCGAGTATGTTGAAGTAATTTTTGTAGTGATTTGCACATTATTTTAGCTAAAATACCAAATTAACTACTCTATTGGAGTTGCTTTAATAGTTCAACAAGAAGTTTGTTTAGTGAAAATTCTTACAAGCTACAAAGTTAATAATTAAAAAGTAAAAGTTAAAATCATTATTTAATAATTAATTTTTTAAAATTAATTTAAGTTTTTTTTCATGAATTTTAAGTAGAAATGATACTAAAAACACTTGCATGAATTTTTAGAATTATATATATATATATAAACAACCCTATTAATATCTTACAAGAATTTGAAGCATTATGCTTTTTAACAAATGAGTCTTTTGTGTGTTTTATTTTTAATTGATCCTCTCATCCAATTTATTGTTTTTTTGTATTCTATTTGTTGAAAATTTTGCAACTTTTCATGTCTTCATTCCTTTTTGCATTTGTTCCCTTTCTAATGGAGATCTAGACATGTAAGTCGAGGAGATATATGTTGAATATATGTTATTGACAAGAATGGATTTAAGGGGTGTGGAGGGCGGCCACAAAACCCTCAAAAGTTTGAAAAATAATATGTTATAAGGGTTTTACTTATAAGTCTTGTTGTGGGAACTTGTTTGTTGTGAGATCCTGCGGAATTTCTTATAGACTTATAAGTCCTATTTAAATAGGAATATATTCTATGGGATCATATTAGGTCTAAATCAACATTAGTAGTGAACTATTGTACCCCTGATTTGTTTCCATTTTCCACATTGCATTGTGTGCCCATACATGTGTTAAGATTTGTGGTTGTCACATTTCAATACAAATAAAGTCCAATGTTCTACTTGCACAATGTGTCCATACAAGTGTGACCTTGTGTAGCTCGGCTTTTCGCGCTCCCTTTCGGCAGAATGAATAGCCCGTACAGTTCGGACTCCACTTGTGTTGGTTCTGAATCTGATTTCACAAATACAATGTGAAACAATAGAAACACAAAAAGAGTTCAAATCCGACAATTTCTTTAGGAAAATCGATGTTTGAATCAAATACCAAAAATGGACTGCTTTGCCAGATTTCAGAGTCGCCACCTAAATTATATTTGGAAAATTTAGGAAACCCATGACTCGTGCCAAAGGCCATTAGTCTGTCGTCACCAAAGTGTCTTGGTTCGGGAACTTAGGTATGAGAGGGGAATGTCAATAATGAGCACCCCACTCACCCGATCAAAGATCGGCCTCTACTAATTATGATGTGATTCTTGTGTACAGTATATGCTCTTATTTTATCTCTAACATACAAGTATAGACTAATTTCACGAAGAGTTGGAACGTTTGATTTCATGTTTGTTTTGAAAAAGTGTTTTGAATATGTATCACTTGAAAAAGTGATCTCATATGTATACATTAATCAAAATATCCTAATGTCAGTGAATAGCCTTCATCCACATGCATTCAAATAGTTTATCATTTAAGCAATTAGCCTCATGGTAGTATGTTTGATACAACAGCAGTCACACTCATGCAATATGCTAAAGCATAAAAACTCACATCGTACTCCGAGCCAAAAAAAAAGAAGAACTAGTTAGAAAAAAATGCATGATCCTAACTGAGAGGGTAATTTATATACAAATTGGGCCGAGCTAGGTAATGGGCCGCTATGAGCCATAGTAAGAATGGCGGGGTAAAAAAGGCTTTGGAGTTAGCCCGGCCCGAGAGAGCCTTGAAGTTAGTCTGGTCTGAGAGAGCCTTGAAGTTAGTCTGATCTAAGAGAGCCTTGCAGTTAGCTCGGTCACTACATTCAGAGATAGCTCGGCCACTACATTTAGAGATAGCTCGGTCGTACCATATCGAGCCAAAGTATGTCGAGCTTTCCTCAGAACCTTGCTATTTTAGCTCGGTCCAAGCACGCTATGGTTAGTATGGTTTGTAGAGAAGAAGCCAAGGTAAGAGCAGTGAAAGGAAGAACCGAATTAGCTATAGTTCGGTCTAGTCTGCGGCTTTAGCATGGCCATGTTACCTCGGTTATTGACCATAGTAAAACCATCTCACTTGGTTTAAGCAGTGAGTGGGGTGTTAAAGGATAAGCATTATCTTTCAGGAATGTGATTCCTAGGAGGACTCTACATGGAGGAGTAAGAGTCCTACTAGGATTGTGCCACACAAGAACCTATAAAAGCTCATAAACATCACTTATGGAGAGGTAACACGACTTTGATTCTCGAATACACAGAACTTTTTGTCTATTTGTCTATTTTCGTTGACTTAGGCATCGGAGAGGTATCTGGCACACACCCGCTGGCTAGCTCACGTTTGTGTTTTCAAGGAGTAAAGCAATGTCGTACGGAGGAGCGCAGACTTGATCAACAGGATTATACGAGGACAATATTTCTTGCTCGTACAATTAGCGTCGTCTGTGGGAAAAAATAGAAAGAACAAACCTCTTAATCAAGTTATTCTCACTAATCGGAAATAATGGCGCACAACGAAGAGTTGCCACAGTCCGCCATTGACGGACAAACCCCAGAAGGAGGAGGGAGGCGCGAAGGTTTACCTCCTGTCCCTCCCATGGTAGACTTGGAGCCCCAGCAATAGAACCCCCGGAGGGATGCAAGGGGGAGGCGGAATAACAGCCCCCGTCGATCTCAAAGTCCTGAAAGGCAGAGGCGAAGAATTGACCCTCAAGCTCTTGAGGATCGCGTAAAAGAGCAGGATGAACTAATAAGGAAAATGGCGGCGGATATGGAGGCCATGAAACGCCAGATCAAGGGAAAATGAGTGGCGACTGGAGAGGGGCGTAAAAGCAACACGCGTCCTCACCACTCAGAAGATCGCAGCAGGCGTACCACGCCATCACAAGCAGAGAGTAGGAGCCTCAGAACAGGCGACACTCAATCCAAGACTTCCAGAACTCGTCACTCTAGGTTTGAGAGGACGAGATCTGAGAGGTCATACACAGAGGGAAGCACCTATCGGCCCTCGCACACGCACCAGACGTCATCTAGGCAGACGGAGTTACCTAGATCGTTTGACTTACGAACTATGCTAGAAGAAAGGGCACGATGGAAGGAGGATGCCAGGGTGCGCGACCCACACAGAGTTTCTGCCCTTCAATGGTTGGCTCATCGGATGCATGAAAGCGTCGAGGTAGGAATGCCAATACTGCGCCCTGCCTACGAACCTATGGATAAAGCATTAGCGAGGCTGCAGACCTCGCCGTTCGTTCCGGCAATTGAGAACGCGCCCTTACCTTCCGGCTTCCTGCAGCCCAAATTCACCACGTATGAGGGGAAAACAGACCCCTACTCGCACTTAAGCCACTTTCGCCAGGTTATGGCTGTATACCGACGAAACGAGGCTTTGATGTGCATCCTATTCCCATCCAGCCTTGGCGACCTAGGATAAACCTGGTTCGAAAGGCTACCAAAAGGCAGCATCGCCTCCTAGGCGCAATTAGCAGAGGCGTTCGTGACAAGGTTTAGAACGAACACCAAAACGCCAGTGGAGATCGACCAGCTTCTCTCCATTGACATAGGCGACAAGGAGACATTAAGATCCTACAATAGTTGCTACTGGGAGATCTTCAACCAGATTGGGGATTGCCCTACCAATCTCGCCATCGTGCAGTACAAAAGAGGTCTTCTAGTCGGGAACAAGCTGAGGGACTCAATCACCATGACACCACCCCTTACAATGGAGGCCTTAATGAAGAGGGTACACCAGCACATTCGGGTGGAGGAGGATGGCGCCCATGCTAAAACGAAGTCTAGCACAACTGCGGTACCGGATAAAAAGATCGCGGCAAAGGTCAACGCGGTAGAACGTCCAAACAAAAACGGACGAGGCAGGCGGGACAACGGAGAAGACCAGGATAAAAGATGGTTGAGAGTTCGCACTGCTATTACCACAGTATTCAAAAAGCCAATCTACCAGATTTTAAGCGAGATACACGATGAACCTTTCGTCAGATGGCCTGCCAAGCTAGGAGAGGCTCAGAAGGACTACGACGAAAGATCACGGTGCACCTTCTATAAAGAAAAGGGGCACCGCACTAAAAATTGCACACCATTGAGACAACATCTAGAGAAGTTGGTGGCAGTCGGTCACTTAGACAAGTACATTGAAGGAGGGGCGCAGCCAGCCCCCCAGAATGACAACCACCCGAACGGAATGCCAATTGACGCCCCACCTCGAGGCGTGATAAACGTAATACATGGGGTATGCGAACCTGAGCGCGTATGTGAGCTCAGGGGCATGATCAAAAAGGCTAAGCACTTAAGGGATGTACTAAGTGCACAACCTACAATCAAGAAGGGAAGAGTGGAGGCCACCAATGTCATCTCTTTTTCAGACAGAGACTTGCCAAGGATATACTGCCCTCACAATGACGCGCTAGTCGTCACTCTTCGAGTCAAGGATTTTGACGTCAAGCGGATTTTGATTGACCAAGGGAGCTCGTGTGAGATAATGTACTACGACACCTTCAAAAAGTTAAAACTGGAGGACAAAGACTTGGCACCAGCTATATCCCCCCTAATCGGATTCAACTCAATGCTAGAGTGGCCAGTTGGCAAGATAATCCTTCCAGTTAGGGCAGGAAGCGTGACAAAACAAATGGAATTCTGGGTATTGAAGGTCCCTTCCACTTACAACATAATCTTGGGAAGAATATGGCTGCATGCCATGCGATCGGTAGCTTCATCTTACCATCAAGTAATGCGATTCCCCAACGAAGCCAGGGTAATTAAAGAGGTCTATGGAGACCAAATTATGTCCAAGCAATGCTTCGTCACAGTAAATGGCAGCCGCGCTGCTAAAAGATTTGTTTAGATGGTGGAAGAACCAGAGAGCAATGAATTGTTCGCGGATGTTGGCAAAGTCGCTGAACAGAAGGCAGTAGAAGACTTGGTACAGGTAAGAATAGATGAAAAGAACCCGGATAAGTTCTTTTTGCTTGGCTCATCTATGTCCAGCACTGAAAGAATAGAGGTCATGGAATTCTTGACCTCCAACATCGAAGTGTTCGCCTGGACACCGTACGACATGCCAGGTATTGACCCAAGCTTCATCTGTCACCAATTGAACGTCCACCCAACTGCCAGACCAATCATTCAGCGCACTCGCAGATCGGCACTCCACCACGCCGAGATAGTGGCGAAAGAAGTAGAAAACCTGCTAAAAGCAGGAGCTATCAGAGAGGTGCACTACTCCAGATGGATCTCCAATACAATAGTGGTGCCAAAAAAGAATGGAAAATGGCGTGTCTTTGTGGACTATAAAACAGTCAACAAGGCATGTCCAAAGGACAACTTTCCTCTACCCCGGATAGACCAACTGGTAGACCTAACGGCGAGACACAACCGACTTAGCTTTCTTGATGCGTACAGAGGCTACCATCAGATTGCTATGTATGAACCAGACCAGGAGGTCACATCTTTTACAACACCAAGAGGACTGTACTGCTACAAGGTCAAGCCCTTTGGCCTAAAGAATGCAGGGGCAACATTCCAACAGATGGTCACCAAGATGTTTGAACCATTGTTAGGCAGAACAATGGAGGCTTACATCGACGACATGGTAGTCAAGAGCAAGGATAAGAATGACCATCTCAAGGACCTAGGTGAGATGTTTCAGATCCTTAAGAAGCACAAGTTACGCCTCAATGTGTCTAAATGTGCATTTGGAGTAGGATCTGGCAAATTCCTAGGCTTCTTGGTGACCAACCGGGATATAGAAGCAGACCCTCTCAGATCAAAGCAATTCAGGATCTGGAGAGGCCAAACACAGTAAAAGAAGTGCAGTATCTCACCGGCATAACAGCTGCACTCAACCGATTCATAAGCCGGTCATCAGACAGACTACGGCCATTTTTTCAAGCATTGAAAGCCAAGTTCGAGTGGGACGAAGAATGCGACCGCGCTCTGAAAAGCTTGAAAGAATACATGTCTTCTCCACCACTGCTTGTGACCCCAATACTTGGAGAAGAACTCTTTCTATACCTAGCAGTTTCACAGCACGCAATTAGCGCAGTGTTGGTCCGAACGGAAGGAATCCAACATCTGCCCATCTTTTATGTGAGCAAGACATTGCTGGGCGCTGAAACAAGGTACTTGCCACTAGAAAAACTGGCCTTGGCCTTGATGATGGCCTCAAGGAAGTTGTCGCACTACTTTCACGCCCACACCATAGTCGTCCTCACAGTTTTTCCATTAAAAGCTTTGTTTGAGAGAGTGAACTTTTCTGGGTGAATCTTAAAGTGGGCAGTAGAGTTGGGACAATTCGACATCAAGTTTCAACCCAGAACCGCGATAAAGGCCCTGTTTGGTAGGGTTTATTTCCAGCTTATTTCAGCTTTTAACTTAATTTAAACTATTTTGATGTGTTTGGTTCAGCTTAATAATACAGCTTATAGCTTTTTGTAAGTTAAAAATCAACTTATTCTTTGAGTGGGGGAGGAGAAGCTTAATTTATAAGTCAAAAATCAGCTTATGTTCACAGTTATAAGCTATAAGTTGTTAGGTTATAAGTTATAATCACTTTTCCACAGCTCTACCAAACTGGGCTAAAGGCTCAAGCTTTGGTAGACTTTGTCGCAGAATTCACTCCAGGAAGTCATCATATAGGGGTGGGCGCGGGTCGGTTGCGGCCATGGAATCTCCAATCCGCCATCCGTCCGCCAGATTGGCGGATTGAAGAAAATCAATCCGCATCCGTTCGCCAATCCGGCGGATGTGGATTGAGCGGATTGGCGGTTTGGCGGATGGATGCGAATCGGTTTGGCGGTTTAAAATTTTATAAATTTTTAACATAATTTAACTTGTGCACTTCCTCAAAAAGAAAAGAAAAAAAAGAACAAAAAAAGTATTACAGTTAATTACTTAAAAAAGTATTACAATCACTGTATGCTTTATCCAAAGAAAAAAAGTTTAAAATTTTAGAATATCACGATCACTGCATTCCTTATCCACATATTACAATCACATCATGATTCATCCATATAAAGTATTACAATATGTGATTCTTAAAATATAATAACAATTCACACCACCAAAACCATGAACAGAGCAGTAGTAGAGATTGTATGTCTCTGTATTGTTACATCTACATATATTTTTGAAAACAAAAAATCAACCAGCATATATCATATTTTCTATTTATTATTTTTAGAACTAGATTTAAAAACTAAAAAATATAGATAAATAATACGTCTATTTTTTTCAATTCAAAAAATATATTCAAGTTAAAAACTTTTTTTTAACAGAATATTTAAATTCTTTTTCAATTGAAAACACAAACATAATATTTAAACAAATTGAAAATACAAAGTCTTATAAATTACTAGGGGTGTTCGTGATTGCGGTTTGGCGGTTCGGTTGCGGCCAAAGAAATCTCAAATCCGCCATCCGTCCGCCAAATTGGCGGATTAAAGAAAATCAATCCGCAACCGTCCGCTCGTCATTACGCATCCGTCCAAAATGTGGCGGATCGGTTCGGTTCGGTTGGTTTTGGCGGATCGGTATATCCGCTGCTCACCCCTTATCTGCCTAGTCGACCTGACTGAAACAACCGAACTAGGGATGGAAGTTGACGCCGGAATAACGCAACCCCTGGTACAGGTTACCCAGATAAGTCGCAATACAAACCAGAGTAAAGTGGAGGAGGAAGAAGCAAACCATGCTACACCAAGCCAAGACTCACCAACAAATAAAGACTTGGTACAATCAGACAGCGAGGGGCAAACAACAAGCATGGACCAAGGAGAAAACACCAGCAACACTCATGACCCCAAGGCATCATCTGATCCCTCCACTTGCTGGAAGCTGTTCGTCGAAGAGATGTGGAAGCTCTTTGTGGATGGAGCATCCAACAGGCATGGAGCAGGACTTGGTATAGTCCTCATCTCCCCAGACGGCCTAGTAGTGGAGTAAGCAGTCCATCTTGGCTTCCCCGCATCAAACAACGAAGCGGAGTACGAAGCGTTTCTGGCAGGCTTAAAATCAGCATTCTACATGAAGGCCACCGAGCTAATGGTTTACAGTGACTCACAACTGGTGGTAAACCAAATTTCAGGTGACTACGAGGCGAAGGATGACAGAATGGCTAAATACCAAGAGTTAGTCAGAACAGAGATCAAGAAATTTGAAGTAGTACGGATAGAACAGATCGGCAGGGAAGAAAATAGTGGAGCGGACGAACTAGCAGGCTTTGCTTCAATGGCAGATACCTCCATCCCTCATCCATTGCTGATTGACTACTTACCAAGACCAAGCATTGAAGAACCCGAAGTAGAAAAAGTATGTTGTGCCGAACTAGGCCCTTCATGGATGGATCCCATCATACTGGTTCTAAAAGACGGCGTCTTACCGGAAGAAAAGAAAAAGGCCAACAAAATAAGAGCAAAGTCACAGCAATTTTGGCTCTCACCATCAATGGCCTTGTACAAAAAGTCATTCACAGGACCTTACCTAAAGTGTGTCCACCCCAGCAGAATTGAAGCATTCTTGTTCGAAATACACGCAGGCGTATGCGGAAGCCACCAAGGAGGAAGATCTTTAGCATACAGGGCCATTTCATAAGGATATTGGTGGCCTTACATGCAAGCAGATTCAGAGAAGTATGTCAAGAAGTGCGAGAAATGTCAGATGTTCGCACACCAAATACATCAGCCAGCCAGAGAACTCCTACCACTAACAAGCCCATGGCCCTTTGCAATGTGGGGCTTGGACATAGTAGGACTACTTCCAATGGCACCAGACAACAGAAAGTTCTTCCTTGCAGCAACAGACTACTTCACAAAGTGGGTGGAGGCAAAAGCATTGGCATCAATCAAAGAGAAGGATGTGAAAAAGTTCGTCTGGTAGAATATCATCACTCGGTTCGGCATACCAAAAGCTCTAATATCGGACAACGGCACTCAGTTCGACGGCAGAATCTTTAGAGGCTTTTGTGAAGAGTACAAGATAGAATTTTACAACTCTACACCGGCATACCTACAAGCAAATAGCCAAGCAGAAGCATCAAACAAAGTGGTCTTGGATGGATTAAAGAAAAGATTAGAGAAAGCAAAGGGCAAGTGGGCTGAGGAGCTTTCCTACGTTTTATGGGCTTACCGTACCACACCTCGGCGGTCTACTGGTGAAACACCCTTTTCCTTGGCCTATGGCATGGAAGCAATAATCCCACTGGAAGTTGGCCTCCCCACAATTCGAAGTGAAAATTTTGATCCAGACTTAATTGGAGAAGCCATAGCATTGGAGCTCGATCTTGCGGAAGAAAGAAGAGAAAGAGCACTAGTTCACATTGCCTCGTACCAGCAAGAGTTGTCCAGAAAGTATAACAAAACAGTACATCCAAGACAATTCAAAATCGGAGATTGGGTACTGCGCAAAGTGATGGAAAATACCTTGGTACCCGGAGATGGCAAATTAGGGCCCAATTGGGAAGGACCTTACAAAGTGGTTGGGTTAGCCGGAAAAGGGGCATACCAATTGGAAGACAAGGACGGCAAAGCCATTCCCAGGCCATGGAACACTGCCAATCTCAAACTATTTTATTTTTAGCTTTTCAGTACTTGTAATTTTTCTTTTTCTCAATAAAACAAATAGTTTTCTTTTCAGCATAATTATTTTATTCTGTAAAAGTTATTTGAGTAAGCCAGGAGCAACAAAAACAAAGTTGGCCGGAATAACCAACTTTGTTCCCTCCTAAGCCCAAGATAAGGATCCAGGCTGCAGGACGTTTGGTTGGAATAACCAAACACTTTACTCTAGTTTGACAAGATAAACCAATCTAGGGGTTGGCTGGAAAAACCAACACCCCTCCTAAGCCCATGATAAGGATCCAGGCTGCAGGAAGTTTGGTCGCAATAACCAAACACTTTACTCTAGGTTGGCAGGAAAAACCAACTTAGAGGTTGGCTGGAAAAACCAACACCCCTCTTAAGCCCAGGATAAGGATCTAAGCTGCAGGAAGTTTGGTCGCAATAACCAAACACTTTACTCTAGGTTGACAGGAAAAACCAACTTAGAGGTTGGCTGGAAAAACTAATACTTAGTACTCTTCAACCAAGGTAAAGGACTCAGGCTGAAGAGTGGTTGGTTGAAAAAACCAACACTTAGTACTCTTCAACCGAGGTAAAGGACTCAGGCTAAAGAGTGGTTGGCTGGAATAACCAACACTTAGTACTCTTCAACCAAGATAAAGATCAAGGCTGAAGAGTGGTTGGCTGGAAAAAAGGTTGGCAGGTATGGCCAGTCAAATTGCAAAGTTAAGACCGAGATAAAGTATCTTGGCCAGAGAATGTTTTACTTTACTCAGATTACAGTTTGTAAAGGCTAGCATGGAGAAAAACCGAAACAATAGTTGCCATAAAGGCAGATGTCATTTAAAACACAAAAGAGTACAGAAGATAAGGCCGTAGCCCGGTTACAATTCTTGTCCAAAAGCAGAAAGAAGAAAATACAGAGATTAAGTAAAAAGGTCATTTATTTCTGCGTCAAGTTCAACTCGGAGCCCGGTCTCATCTGGTAGCCCAGTCTCATCTGGTCGTTCGGTCGTCAGATGTTCAACCGGTGGCTCCAACTGAGCTGATTGAACAGCGGGTTCATTAACAACCGGGGTATTGTTTGGCTCGGTCTCTTTTTCGTCATCCTCAGCCTGAAGAATTTGTTGCTGAATGGCAGCAGCGTACTCCGTCATCGAACCTGGGATAAAATACGGTGGAGGGTTGAAAACTTCGGTCTCTGGCCCATGACCGAGCTGTGCCATGGCCGCTCTCCACCCGCATTTGAAGAACAGGTCCTTTGTAGCTTCACACTGCTTGATGTACAGGGCTTCGCCCTCTTTAAAACCGTGGTCTTCCGCATTCTCTAGTTTCTTCTCAAGCTTTGTTATTTCGGCACTCTTTTTTCCTTCAAGCTTGGCCAACTCGCGTAAGTATTTATCTTTCATCATGGCAAAGGCCTTCTGTTTATCAGCATCCGCCGAGGTAACTAGCCTAGTGAGACGCGCTACCTCAGACTCTAGCTTGGCCACCTTTTGTTGGGACACTTTCAGCTCGGCCGCCTTTTCATTTGCCTCGGTCATGGCTTGCCTGGTAGTTTTTCTAAGTTCCAACACTCGCTTGTGAGCGATGTGGTTTTTCTGTATGGCCTGCAATAGGATGGTAAGACACTTTTTCAATATAACCGAGCTGAAAGTTGTAAAAAATTTTTTGGAAAAAATAAGTAAAATGGCATCTTACCAGCACCATTGATTTTGTGGATGAACGAAGGGCCTTCAGCTCGGTTAAGTGATCATGGTGCTTCATGTCGGCTGGAAGGCAAACACCTTTAGCCAGGTTGAATGCCATCAGGTGGTCTTTTTCTGCGACCACAGAGTCAGAATCCGTGATAGCACGGTTTTGAAAAGTGATCTTTGGAGCCCACTTGGAGGAGCTAGCTCGATCCGAACGCTCCGGTTGTGGGCTCGGTGGAGAGCGTGGTGGAGTGGATTGAGGGACCACGGTTTCATCTTCATTAACGAGGCGCTGTTCGGTTGCGGTAGTCCGGGCACGCTTATTTGGGCGAGATGTTGAGGGCTGGCAAGATGGAAGGGCCACAACGGTCTCCTGAGTTTAACCGGTTGGTGGTACCTCGGTCTGGTTGGTTTCGGTCAGAAGGGCTCGCACGGCTCTCTTCTTGGCCATTTCTTGTTTAGCAGTTAGTGGGACCAAGTTGATTTGGGGCAAGGTTGGATCCGGTTCAGGAGAAGCTTCCAACAAAAAGTCGGTTACCCTGGTCTTTCGTTTGCTACTATATCGGCATGTCGGTTGAAAATTGAGTAGCTTAGCCCAGCCCCGTTCGGGATATCGTAGTACGGCGCGCAGTGTATTCAAGTTGGGATAGCTGTACTGGGACTTGAGAAAGTTCAAATCTACATGAAGAAGGGCAACGGTTAGTACAGTTCAGGATAAAGAAAACCAAAGTAAAGAAAAGCATGGATTCGGACCGAGGTAATCCTACCGGCTACATCCTTGTCCCAATTTATTCTGTCACCTGGTATCTGGGCCTGTTGATCCTCAAAATTCCCAGATACCCAGAAGAAATCATCATCATTCACATCTTTATCCGGGGTATCTTTTATTATCTTTTCATGCCGGCACCTTATTCTTAAGTAGTAAACCCAGCCATCTTCGACCGATCCTATGGATTATTGATGGAAGAGCTCGTCTAGACCGAGATTAAGGCCAGCCCAGCGGTTTAGCTCGGCTATGCCGTTTATTATGCGGTAAGAATTAGTGGAAAGTTGGGTTGGGCAAAGGTTGGTCTGCCTAAGGAATTCACAGAAAAGAGGCTGTACAGGGAATCTTAGGCCGGTTTCTACGATGGAAGGGAGGGTAAAGGGAACAAAACCAGGGTTTCCCCAAGGTGTGACATCTAGCTCGGCTAAAGTAAGGTGGACATCGTCAGGGATATGGTAGTCCCTTCGGAACTCAGCCATACCGCCTGGGGTGTTTACTAAAAATCTGTATTTATCCATGAAGTTTTAAGTTATGTATAAATTAATGCAGTATTAGCTCAGTTGAGAAATGACGCTGAGTAGCTCGGTTGAGCGTGCGAAGGAGTGCCTGGCAACCTAAGTCTGCAAAGTGAAAAAAGAAAGGTGTTAAGCACAAATCGTTGGACCGTGCTAAGAGCAGAAAAGGCAAGATAAATAAAATCCTAGCTCGGCTACGTGGGCAAACTATCCATTCTTAGCTCGGTTTGAACGGAGGCCTTTAGCCTGGTTGAACTTTTGGGGCAGCATTCTTAGTCCGATTGTAAACTAAGGAAACTGGTTTAGTCCCAAGTTTTAGCTCGGTTAGTGGTTTGGGCTTTCTAGCGTGGTATTGCGCGAGCTTAAGGCGGTTCGATAGCCCGGCCAAGAAGTAAGGCTATTAGCAAGTGTTAGCTCGGTTGTTTAGTCTCACTATGTACGCACCTACTACAAACAACATCCTAGTTTGGTTGGGACGTGATTTTGGATCAAATACAGTGTTTTTCACATTATTCATGAATATAGTGGTTCTATCACAAGATTTTCCCAGAAAATTGGAAGTAAAAGTGGTTTGTGTTTTGAAAAAACATACAAATACGCATGCTGTGAATTGCAAAAACAAATACGAAATCAACAAATGAGGAGATAGGATTGAGTCACTTACAAGAATGGAGGCAAGTTGATGAAGATCCGAGTTGCAAGGAAGAGCGTGAGCTTTGCAAAAAGAAACAGTGGTTGCAGAAATGGAGACTCGAGCAAAAGAGCAAGAGGGAGAGAAGGTGAATAGTGAGAGAAATGATTCAAAAATAGGGTTTTTTGATTTGTGTAAAGCTTTTGGCAGGACTGTTCAAAAATTGCGAAGTACGAAGAACGGCGTGACAACTATGTTGGGCCACTAAGAATCTGCCACGTGTCCATTGGAATGAGAAGCGATTCAGTTACAGCGATTGAAAAGACGTTTTGACCGGACAGATGGAGCCTGGTGTGAATTTAGCTTGGGTGGAAGACTAAAGTTTTTTAGCTCGGTTGAAAAACTAAAGCTTTCAGCTCGGCTGATAACAAGTAATCCCTATCATGCCGCGCAGATGGGATTAAGGGGCAATTGAGAGGGTAATTTATATATAAATTGGGCCGAGCTAGGTAATGGGTCGCTATGAGCCATAGTAAGAATGGCGGGGTAAAAAAGGCCTTGGAGTTAGCCCGGCCCGAGAGAGCCTTGAAGTTAGTCTGGTCTGAGAGAGCCTTGAAGTTAGTCTGGTCTAAGAGAGCCTTGCAGTTAGCTCGGTCACTACATTCAGAGATAGCTCGGTTGTACCATATCGAGCCAAAGTATGTCGAGCTTTCCTCAGAACCTTGCTATTTTAGCTCGGTCCAAGCACGCTATGGTTAGTACGGTTTGTAGAGGAGAAGCCGAGGTAAGAGCAGTGAAAGGAAGAACTGAATTAGCTATAGTTCAGTCTAGTCTGCGGCTTTAGCATGGCCATGTTACCTCGGTTATTGACCATAGTAAAACCATCTCACTTGGTTTAAGCAGTGAGTGGGGTGTTAAAGGATAAGCATTATCTTTCAGGAATGTGATTTCTAGGAGGACTATACATGGAGGAGTAAGAGTCCTACTAGGATTGTGCCACACAGGAACCTATAAAAGCTCATAAACATCACCTATGGAGAGGTAACACAACTTTGATTCTAGAATACACAGAGCTTTTTCTCTATTTGTCTATTTTCGCTGACTTAGGCATCGGAGAGGTATCCGGCACACACCCGTCGGCTAGCTCACGTTTGTGTTTTCAGGGAGTAAAGCGACGTCGTATGGAGGAGCGCAGACTTGATCAACAAGATTATATGAGGACAATATTTCTTGCTCGTACACTAACTATGCATTATGACTAATGCAACACATACAATATGCAATTAATAAGTTCGTCTACTAGCATGGCATACGAGTCAATTCAAGGCATGTGATAGCGCACGTATTCAAGTAAAGAGTTTGAATTTGACATTTGCAATAATATTATGAGCCGAACTTTTATGCATGTAATACAAGTGGATGCAAACATGAAGCATGCTAAAGGAAACATGATGTCCCTAATCTAACCATCGTAAGCTGGTAAATAAAAGGGAGAAAGACGTAGGGTTGGAAGATATACACATTATTACAAGTTTGTTTGCCCTCGCGCAGGAGGGTCCGAATGTCCAAGTGTCCGAATAACTAAATATTACAAATCCGAATGAATAATAATAAAAAGGGGCTGTCTAATTTATAACAACAAACAAATAATATATAATGATCGCGCGATGCTCCCCAGGAATTATTCTGTCTGCTTTGTTGAGATTTGTTATGTTTCACCTTATCATTGCTTTTGACCAAAAGTGTATTGTTTGCAATTTATTGGAGCCTAGTCGACCCAAAACACCCAAATAAATCCAAGCATTCCTTGTTTTCTTTGCAGAAATCTGTTTTTTTGTGCCTAAGGTGAAACAGTGCAAACATGCATATAGGGTATTCCTAGCCATGTTTGTCTCTTCTACTCTTCTCTATCATGGAAGATACTCAAGAGGGAAGTGAACTCGGCTCCCAAACCATCTATGGTTGCAAGTTGATTTGCAAGATGATTTTGGATTCGATAGGACAAAGATCAATAACTGCAATGCATAATAACCACCCCTCCCTCCTATCATGAAGCAAATTCAAGAAGAGAAGTAGAGACGCTTCAAGATTTATCAAAACATTATGGACTAATGTAAGACAAGCCTTGACACAATAAACTCGGTATAACATCCGACCGAATTCAATCAATCATATTGGTTCTTTATGTTGGTTGATTCATTTTAAGCTCAATTTATTAGCCTTTTTTTATATTACCTTCCCTTTTCTTTAATCTATTAAGTCCACAGTGATATTTATGTCCACTAAATCTGAAATGCAATAAAGGAAAATAAGTGTCGACTTAACCCGAATAAACCTTATTTTCTTCGAAAATTACAAAGGAAGAGTCAAACTTATGTACAAGTTAGGGATTTCAAGTCAAACTCAAGATGCGCAACAAGAACCAGTCAAACTCAGAAGAGTGATAATGACTTAGAAAAACCCAAAGTGAGTGATAAGGACTTGAAATCCAAACTTGGTAATGAATGATAATGACACTTTCCTTGGTGATTTCCAAAGGTCAATTACTCCCTTAACAGTAAACACATTGGTGATAAATTCTTCGGGGGAAATTACAAAGGAAGAGTCAAACTTATTTACAAGTTAGGGATTTCAAGTCAAACTCAAGATGTGCAACAAGGACTAGTCAAACTCCAAAGAGTGATAATGACTTAGATAAACCCATAGTGAGCGAAATGACTTGAAATCCAAACTTGATAATAAGCCATCGTGACACTTTCCTTGGCGATTTCCAATGGTTAATTAATCCCTTAAAAGTGGACACACTGGTGATAAACAGAACTGAAAAATACATGATTGTACTTTAGTATAAGAACATGTAAACGTTTGGGGCAATGAATAGCCAAAGAGATTAAACCATTAAGCATGGAAGGTTTTGTGTCTTTGGTAGTGAACCCCCTAAGAGATTAAACCATTAAGCATAGAAGAGTTTTTTTCTTATACTTGAACCACAATCTTAATTTTTCACAACTCTTTAATCAAAATAATCAAAGAATGGAGGGAGGTTGCATAGATGATTATACAGAGTTGATTAATTAGTTAATATAACACAACATAATATTTAAAACAAAATTATTGAAATAAATTAAACAACCCCCTAAATAGCATAAAATAGTGTTGAAATTAAGCTAACAAAGGTGAATAACTATGAATAGATTAAAGCTAGTGAACAAGTTTAAGGAAGGGTGGCTAATCCCTCCACTTTTGGGACTTCTAAACTATATTTTAGGCTCTGAAAATAGTCCAAAAACAGTTCAAAAACAGCCCCAAAACAGTGTATAAAGCAAGAAAAAGAGAGGAAAGGAGTAAGAGAGAAGTAAGGAAAAAGATGCAAAATTGTACCTTTGAAAGAGAGGTAACAAACTTGATTCCAACACCCTCAAGTTTCTTCGAAGGAAAGGATGAACTCCTTAGTTTATAAACTCCCTCTTGATCACCCTCAAGTGTAGGAAGTGTATTCTCAAATCCTCAGTAGCTATGGAAGTTTGGAAGTATTTTGGCTCAAAATTAAAATGTAAACAAAATTACTCTCCTTTCTCTCTAACTCACTTGAATCATTCCTTTCTCCAAAAAAAAACCTCTCTTGTAATCCAAAACCTCTCTTGTAATCCCCAAAAAAAAAACCTCCCTTGTAATCCAAAACCTCCTCTTTATATAGCCAAAAACCTAGAATATAATAATATATAATCATATAATATTTAATATATATATATGTTTGATGTCGGCAGCCGAGCTGACCGACATCAATTAGTTGTATGATATAATATATATAATATAATATATATCTATACACATATATAATATAATATAATATAATATAATATAATATAATATAACATAATATAATATATAATTTAGACTAAGTTATATAGAAACACCAAAAATATGAACAGACACATAAAATTATGCAAAATTACAAAATACTAAACTAATGAAATATTTAGTAGTTTAAAACAATTTGGCCATAATGGTGAAAGTTGGGATTAAAGTTCAAATTCCATCTCTCTTACTGAGGATTCTGTGAGAAACACATTCTAATTGTCATCATCGGATAATCAAAAGAAAGCGCCCAAGTCTTAGGGCCGGTCAAAATGGGGTGTTTACACCTTGGATAAAGATCTAGTTGTCAATACATGTGTTAAGATTTGTGTCTGTCACATTTCAATATGAATGAAGTCCAACGTTCCGCTTCCACAACGTGTCCATATGGGTGTGACATTAGGTACATTGTTATGAACCCACCACAGTTGATATCATGTATCGATCACGTCACACCCGTGTATAATGTAACCACACATTTACATTGGGCTAATTCGTATGGGACCCAAAATTGGTCCACAATCTAAGTGTTATATTGTCCAAATGGCATCGTCCGTGTAGATGGCATGTTTACATTATAAACATCTATTCGCTGATGCGAGCGTTAAAATGTTTTGGTCATCACATTTCAATACTAGAGGATTCCAAAGTTTGGCTTACACAATGTGTCCATACGTTTTACATTGGGATTATGAACCCGCCTTACTTGACATCGCTTAATGATCATGTCACACTCGTATTTAATGTGATCACACATTTACATTGGCCTATTTAGTATGGAACCACAAAATTGGTCAACAATTTGAGTACTACATTTTTTTTTGTTGCCCAATTGCCATTGTCCGTTTGGATGTCTCGTAAACATTGGAATCACCTATTTGTCACTACGAGTGTTAAAATGTTTGGCAGTCACATTTTGACAATAAATGATTCCAATGTTTAAATTGCACAATGTGTCCATCTGAGTATGACATTAGGTTCATTGTTATGAACCCACCTTAGTTCACATCACGTAACGACCATGTCATACCCATATACAATGTAATCACACATTTACATTGAGCTAATTCATATGGAATCAAAAATTGGTTGACGATCCGAGTATTACATTATTGTCCAATTGGCCGCGACCATGTAGATGTCACGTTTGTATTATAAACATCTACTCGTCGTTATGAGCGTTAAAATGTTAGGCCATCATATTTCAATACTAGATGACTCCAATGGTAGCCTTACACAATGTGTCCATATGTTTACATTGAATTAAGTATTAAGAATCCACCTTAGTTGACATCACGCCACGATCATGTCACACCTACATTCAATGTCATCACACATTTATATTAGGCTACTTAACCTGGTTTATACTTTTGGTGTTAGTGTGACAACGGTTTGATCTGTGGTAACGATTGATTCCCCTATAATATTGCAGCCTTATCAAGATCTGATCACCCAAAATAATGCCAATTTTGAAATTCAAATCCCCAACCATATAGATGTGATGCCAATATATGGTATTATTATCAATCAATTCCTTACATAGTAACATTGGGAGTAAATGAGTCCATAAGAAATACATAGGACTCATCGGAATATGAGATTTTGTACAAGACTAGATGGAGTATAAGTAGTCTAAATAGACCTTACAAATCAAAATTCCTATATTATATTAGAAAATTTTAAATAATTAAAAATTATAAGGACTTACACCTCCAAACATACTTTCACATCTCGATAGTGATAATTCTAGATCCAACAGTAATATGAAATGTGTGATTCTGGCCATAAATGACATTTTTATTTAACATTTTAATAAGAAAATAGAAAAAATTGCTTTTGCACCATGAGAGAAATAATGATAAAATTTTGCAACTGCATTATAGCTCATATTTTGTACAAATTACTATATTATAGCTATGAGCTTCTGCTCTCTCTAGGAGATTTTCGGTAGGACTCCAGCAATGGTCCAATGACCTTCTTTACATTTCTAAAATGTAGGGTGTAGATTTGGGTCTTTTTTGTATGAAATAGGGGTTTTGAGTGTTTTTCTCCCGATTTTAGTATAGATTTTTGAATTTTTGACACTCACAGTTGTTCTCTCTTTCTCTAAAGCCTTTTCCTATATCAGTGTGAGTATTCTTCCTCTTTAACGCTAGCGTCTGGCAGTGTCCGAAGTACGGCAGCGGCAGTGGCCACAATAATGATGTCAACGACAGGTTTTGATGCAGATCTTACTTTCCAAACCACATTTATAAGAAAATTGATGGTTTTCCTTTAATTGTAATCGGGTTTTTTTTCTCAAATTTGCGTCTTTTTTTTTTTTTTTGGTATGGTTATTTGTTTGACCCTTTAAGGTCTTGTTATTTTTTTTTTATTTTTATTGATTTGTATGTTATTTTCTTTTATTTTAATATAACTATTTTTCATGTTCTCAAAAAAATAATAATTTATGAGTCATGCTACTATACACAACTCTTTTAGCATGTGTACACAAATGTCGTAATTAAGTTTTTTTCAATCATAACCAAAAAATAATAAATCACAATCAAACATCACATAAGATACAAGTAAAATAATAATTATAATATATTATAATTAAAATCACAATAAATTATAACTAATTATAAATGTCATAATTGAAACATATGATACACAACTCACACCTATAACTATAGCTGCATCAAATAAAAAAATAAAAACTATAGTTGCATTAGAGCTGCTGGGTGCTGAAAATTTAAGTCGTCTTAATCTTGATATGAGACAGATGAAAATAAATGTTAAAGATTCTAAATATTTTATTAAATTTTTTACTAAACATTCACATACGGTAGGCTCCACTCACGTGAGTGATGTGTGATCCAAACTCATGTGAGTGTTTGGTTAAATATTTGGTAAAATATTTTGTAACCCCCAACATTGTTCTATCTGGTAATGCTCCAAAATCATATTTAAAAAAAAGAAAAAAAAGAAAAAAAAAAAGAGTTCACATATATTGGACTAAATAGATGAGTTTAAAATTTAAAAGTTCTTTAATAGTAGACTTGAAATGACTGAATTAGACCTGATGTTTGGTCAAACAGAATTTAAGATGACAAATATATTCTTAATGTGTTATACAAACTTTGTCCGGCCAAATCTATGCTCACTTCTAGTATAAACAAAGTATGAAAAATATTTGAGATTCCTAAAAATGTCTTAATTTAACAAACGATGATGTGACATGATAGATGTACATTTAATTTATCATACCCTCAATTATATTGGGCTCCACATCTTTACCACGTATCTCAAATTTTGAGTCCTTCCTAGATGACCAATAATGGAAGTGTTTAGGAATAACTTAACATGTCAAATGAACCCTTAATCTAATTTTTTAAAATTAACAATAAAAAATTATGCCATACAAAAAAACAATAATCAATATATCAATTTAAACACTTTTTAATAACTTAGGGAGTCTATTTATACAATTTTAAAATTTAAATAATCAATGTGATATTTTTTTAACAAGTTAAAGATTCTCCATGTAAATAACTCTTAAAGACAAAAGGGAGCAAACAAAATGGAAGTACTATTTTCCTCATCAATCCTTCCGTTGTAATATGCTTTTCATTACAGCAACTCTAACTTTCTTTTTTTATTTATGTATTTCAACACTATTTTTTATTTTATTTATTTATACACAAACTGTTTGAAGAATCATAAAATTCTTCAAATATAGTTAATTTTGAATTTTTTTATTAAAATAATTATTGTAATAACTAATCTATTAAAGTGATTAAAATATGATAATGTCACGACCCAAACCCGGCCCTATGGGTTTAGCATCAGAATCGCCAAGAATCCGAGATTACCAAGGCCCGGCGAATGCAAGTCACGAGGGCTTTGGCGGAAGCCAATACAGTAAATAACTAGTGTCCATTGAGCTGTGAAAATCTGTATGCCAAAAACATTTTTCATGCATTCGAACGGTTTGGAACAGTACAGTCTATACAATCATACACAAACATTCAAGATGGACCTAATCCTCGATAACAAGATAAGAAAAACAAGAGATGCCTATACTGATGAGTACAAAACAGTAAGGAGACCGATGGGGAAACAAAAACAAAATCCCAAAGCCATAACATGGCGTCTCGGAACCTCACAGTGAGGCACATAGGCTAGCTTGACAAAACTGGGGACTAACCCACGCTCCTAGCTCCGGTCTGGCTGCTGAGAACCTACATATATATATAAACAGTGAGCTAAAGCCCAGTGAATAACATAAAGCGTAAAGAGGTTATGAATGAATGTCCTTACAGTAACGAAATCAGTTCATTAAACAGTATTTGATCTTTTCAAGATATTCGATCAATCGGTCATATGTGGTACATCCATTAGCCTATAAACAAGAGGTCCAAAGGACCGGTCTTAACAGCACAATAGTAATGATGGCCATCAACAATAAACATATGGTTCCACAAGGAACCGACAGAGCTCAGAATAAAGAAATGAAAGTGCTAAGGATGCCACAAGACAGCCTGTAATACAGGACATACATTCATTCAGTAAACAATATCAGTTCAATAAACAGTTCAGTTCAGTATTCAAAAGATAATCATTTTGAACATATCTTTACACAATTGTTACTCACAGAGATTGGGCTAATAGCAGCTAGAGCGCGTCCCCGAGAGCCAACCCTAAACAGTTAACAAATAGAACACACACTAAGTTTCACAGTCGGAAGGATGATAATTAAATCCCTAAATTTCTTCGGTGTGGTTCTATGTCTAAATCCTCATTAAGATGTCTTAAACTAGGCCTAAGAATGCCTAGGATGGGATGAGGATGCAAAAATACAGTTGGAAGGCATTTTTCAAAAGTTGCTGAAAACAGGGGTCTCGCCCGAGCGAGCCTCCCTTCGCTCGAGCGAGGTTGCAAAATCAAAGGCTTCGCTCGAGCGAACAATCCTTCGCTCGAGCGGTCTGATGAAACAGTAAAAGTACTGGTTGCTGATTTTCTTCGCGCGATGCTCGCTCGATGCTCGCTCGAGCGAGCTTCCAAAATCAAAGGGTTCGCTCGAGCGAGCCTTTCTTCGCTCGAGCGGTCTGATGAAACAGTAAAAGTACTGGATGCTCGATTTTTACGCTCGAGCCACCAATCCTTTGCTCGAGCGTGGCTCAGAGGAAAACGTTGGTGGCTCGAGCGAGGAATCCTTCGCTCGAGCGAAGAAGCCAAATCTGGAATTTCCAGATTTGCCTTCCAAGCTCAAACCAAGCATTCTCTCACTCAAAACTCGACCTCTTGGGCCCAAATTCTGGAAAACACATCCCAAAACAATATATAACAAGTTTCAAAAGCCAATTTATGAATTCAAGCCCCAAAGGTGAGTCAATTAAAACCATATTTCAAACCCATTTTCAAGAACAATATCAAACATGCAATGCATGAACTTTAAACCAAATTCAAGCTTCAATACTTGTCCAAATGGACTCATTTCTTCAAGAACATGATGAATACATGGATTTAAACATGAATATGAGCATGCATGTACATTTTCACCATGGATTCAACTCAAACTCATCAATTCAAACATGCATGCATGGATTAAGCTATAATCCTACTCTTTTGAACTAATTTATGCCTTAACTCCACAATTCAACTTGACTCATGCAAGAACAACCTTAAATGCAACAATGAGAGATTCAATTACCTTGCCTAAGTCTTGTATTCAAGGTGTGGGAGCTAAATGAGCAATCTACACTTCAATTCTTCTCAAATTCCAAGCATGCAAGGTGAATTTCTCCAATCTCCTACTCTCTCTCTCTAATTCTTTTGTTTGGTCGGTTGGGGTGTAGGGAGTAGCTGATCAAATGTTTTGATTAAGTGTAATAAGGCTCAATAATAGGATTAAACAAGGGTCCACTCAAAATGACATAATTGGTAATTAAGTCAAACTTGACAATTAACTCATTTAATCTAATTTAATCATTCCTAATCAATTTTCAGATAAATATATCATTAAATCACAAATATTCTCCTGATTACAAAACACTAAACGGTTCCTAATTCGGCCGCCGATAAGGCCTTCAATTAGCAGTTTAAACATATGAATTTAAACAGATAGTCATTCAATCAAACAGATGCAATATGCAATTCAATAGATAAACTCATTCGTTTTCAGTTTCGATTTCAATCAGTCCATTCAGTACTTCAGTTAATTCACTTATCAGTCATTAGCGGTCCAGTTTAGCAATAATCAGTATATAATTCAGTAGTTTATCGGTAATCAGTACGAGGGTCGTGACAGATAATATTAACTATAATAACTAACAAATCTTAGTTAAATAATGTCTTGAAGATGCTCTTATACCAAAAAATAAAATAAAAAAGTAATATGCTTCACCAATGTCTAAAATACCCTTCACCCTCACAACCTTCACCTTTGAGCATCTCCAACAAACTAGGCTAACTAGCTATTTTTATTTTTTTTTAACTAAAATAGTGATTTTGGCATCTCCAACCATCACTAAATTTCAACTCCATTAAACTAGTTATCAAGTTAACTATTTTAGTTCTGGGTAAATTACACTGATACCCCTTGAAGTTTCTGTTTAATACAGAATTCCCTCTAACGTTTGAAAAATTACATTCTCCTCCTCGAGATTTGTAATCTCTTTACAAATTGCCCCCTAGATTGCTGATGTTATACCCAAAATTTTTCTAAATGACCATTTTGTCATTTTTTTTTACAATTTCTTCTTCCCATAATCATGACTACATTCTACAACTTTTCATTATTAAATTCTACATGAATATATTCTTATTGAATGATGATATATAAACATAAATTTTATATAAAATTTTCAAACACAATGATATAGCTTAATGGTGACCTTTCACTTTAAAACGAAACACCCATAAATATGATTTATATTTACAACAACATCACTATCACAATATTTTTATGATATTTTTTGTATAAATTTTTATATACGAATAGAATATTTCATTTTTATTTTCACCATCATTTTTCTTTCTCGTCTATTCACCCACATTTATTACAGTATTACCAAACACATTCATTCACATTTATCACAGTATCACTGAATTTTTATATTTTTATATTTGGTAAATTTAAAAAAAATTTAAAAAATATTATACTTCTTAAGTATATATGAATTAGGTGTATCTAAGAAATAAAAAAAATTACTTAAAATATTTTTAAAAATTCAGTAAAAATATAAAAAAAACACGAAAAATAAAAAAATTTAATTTTTTGTGTGAGTTAAACCAAAGAATATGATGTTGAAATGACATGAACAAAATATCAATATTATTTTATTATTTTATATGTATAAAGATTAAGGAGCAAATATATCATTTTAATCCGACATGATGGTAAGTGTAATTTTTTAAACGCGATGGAGGATCCGTATTAAACAAAAATATCAGAGAGTGTCGGTGTAATTTACCCTTTAGTTTTTGTGATTTTGACTCAACAAATATAATTAGTAGTTTTGATTAGTCAAATATTAAAAAATTAATATTTTTATTATTTTAAAGTTACTTGTGTTGAGTTTATAAAAGATAATTTAAAATAAAAATAATATCTAAATAACATTGATAAAAAAAAATAGAGAGTTTGTTGGAATATATATTGAAAAAATGTATAACTAAAATAGAAAAATTAACTTTTGAATTGAAATATAATAAAATTTTAAATAATTTAATAAAAATGCTCTAAAATAGAAAAATCAAAATTTTCAACTAAAGTATAACAAAATTTTAAATAGCTTTCGTTTGGCAAGAGAAGTTTGGGCTATTTTAACCATTACCGGACAAAAAAGGCTAAATTAGTCAAATGGAGACAAAAGCTAGTCAGGTGGGGAGCTCCTATATCCACACACCATATCCCCTCTTCCCACACACTTAATGAGAGAGTGTGTTGGGAAGTTGTGTGTGAAGGATGTGTATAGAGAGAGAGTGGTGTGTGTAAATAGATGCTCCCAGTCAGGTGCTTGGCAACAACGAATGCCAAGGTAAATTTACCAAACTACCCCTACATGAACCTGATTGAGAGGGGCATCGCCTCAGCACACACAAAGTAAAAAAAAAAAATCTTTTCCCAAAAAAAAACCTTTTCCTAGAAAAACAAAGAAAGTAAAAAAAAAATAAATTAAATTAAATTAAAAACCGAAATTAACATTTGCCACGTAATTTAAAAATAAATAAAACACATGAAAAATCATTTTTCAAAAATAAAAACAAATTAATGTATACAAATAAAAAAATGACAAAAACGTAAATTAAAAAAAAAAAGAACCACAAAAATACGCCTCATCCAAAAAATAAAAAAATAAAAATAGAAATTAGCATTTTCCACGTAATTTTAAAATAAATAAAACATATGAAAAATCATTTTTGAAAAATAAAAACAAATTAATGTATACAACAAAAAAATAAAAATGACAAAAGCATAAATTAAAAAAAAAGAATTCCAATTTAATACGCCTCATCCAAAAAAAAAAATTAAAAAAAATGTAAAATGACGCTGACGTGGAGGAAGGAGCCGGTTGAGAGTGGAAAGGGTATTACCAAGGACAGTTTGGTCATTTAATATGTGGACACCTCACTAAAAAGTCAAAAAGTTAAAAAGTCAAAAAAGTCAAAAAACTCCTAATCTCAAACTAAAATAATCAAAAAAATTAAAAAGTTAAAAAGCCAACCCACTTTCCAAACCACACCATAATTTGATGGAGAAGCTCCTACACGTTATGTATATAAGTGGTCAAAAAAGGGTAGAAAAGTAATCTTACATGATGCAATACAAATAAATAGGGTGCCTCTATTTACACACCACTTTATCTCTCAAGGCAAACCATTTCTAAAGACACACCTTTAATTATTTGATAAATATATATTTCACTCCTCACACACCCCAAATTTACATATACACCCTTACTGAAACACCCATCCACAATAATATAAACACAAACTCTCATATTTACCCTCCCTCACTCACACATCCCCACACACCCACCTTCTTCTATCTCCCCCCTCCGTTCTCTGTTTCAACGGTGAACAGTGTTGATGCTCAACACAGAGTAAAGCAAGTGGTGAAGAGCTCAAGTAAAGCATTAGGTGAGTTCTTATTTTGCTTACATTTTAGGATTTTATGTATTTTTTACCATTGTCATGAATTAATGAGTTCCAAACCATTCAATACTGTAATTTCGAAACCCAAAAGGCTCGTTCGACTGTAGTATGTTGAACTAAGGCATTTTGTTCGACCGTAGTATGTTGGACAAAGGCATTTTGTTCGACAGTAGAATGTTGAACAAAGGCACTTTGTTCGACAGTAGTATGTTGAACAAAAATATTTTGTTCGACTGTAGTATGTTGAACAAAAACATTTTGTTCGACCGTAGTATGTTGAACAATGATATAATATCCACCTCTGGTTACCCGAACTGTACCAACTATTTACCACTCAGCAAGTAACGAAAACGAAAACAAAAACAATAAAAAAAAATAACCTCTTCCTTGCTTCATTGTTGCGATTTAAAGTTGCCAGATGCATCCTTCATTGAATCCATTCAAAATCTTCAATAATACTATATTTTTGATTATTTATTGAAGAGTTTTTGATTTTGGTTTTAGGGTTTTTGTATTCTTGACAAAGAAGAGAACAAGTTTGAAATTGATCATTTATATTATATTCATTCTTGTCCTTTATGGTAAATACACAAATGGTGTGTATCATAACTTGTCCTCTATAGTCATTTCACTTAAGGTTAAAATTGTAATAAAAAAAAATTAATTAATGGTTTGCCTTGAGAGATAAAGTGGTGTGTAAATAGAGGCACCCAAATAAATAGCATTGAGACATCAATTAGGGTTTAGGCTCAAAGAATGAATGAGGCTCCCAGCAGAGAGATTGGGATGTTTTTGAGGGTGGTTGCCCCTCTCTGCAACTCAGAAGATGATCAGATCAAAGACCATCGGAGCCGATGATTTCACCTCCCAACTCAACAGCCCTCCTCTCACTCACTTACTCTCTTTTTTTGTCTGTGTGTGTGTTTGCGAGTGGAAGTTTGGATCTTCTCTATCTTCTTCTCGCAGGAAATTCTATTTAAACCACAAACCTTTTCCCTTTACATTTTCAAATCCCTCCGTAAATTCCCAACCAAACACAGCATAAAGAAATGAAAGAAGAAAAAGAAAATGTTTTGACAGTCCTTCCGATAGGGTTAGAGGGTGTTGATTGCAGCACAAAAACTCAACCCTCCTAAGCTGTCTTCAAGTAATCAATCGGAGGCTGTGACGATGTACTGTATTTTCTTCCGAGCACATGAGTCGGGCAATGAGAACCCGACCCGTTAATTGGCGGGGCAACTCGGAGGCTCTGTGAGAAATAAAGAGAGATAGATGGGTTACCATTTGTTTCTTTCTCCCACGGGCAATTGTTGTTGCAGCCATGGCGTTTTCGGATTCTCACCTGTTCATTCATAGATCTGAGCCTCAACTTTTTGTTTTTTTTTTTTCACGACCCTGTGTTTGTGTTTGTGTTTGGTTGTGATTTAAAAATGTGTTTGCATTTGGTTGGGGATTTAAAAATGAATTTAGAAAGAGAAAATGAAAAAATTTCTGAAATTAGATGAAATTAATAAAAGATTTATGAAATTAGGTAAAATTTATATTTCATTTATTTCATTTATTTTTATTGTTAATTTTTTTTTTCAAATTTTTCAATCAAATAAAACGTGAGTGTTAAGATTTATATATAGTTGATATTAGAGTAGAATCTTGTTACTTATGTTGAGATTTGATTAGAAATTTTACCAGATTTAAAAAATTTGAAGGTTATTTTGTTTTGATATTGAACCGAGTTTACTGGGTATAAAAATTTATGGAAGGGAGACCCAAATTATGGGTCTTCTTTTTCATAAGTTCTTCTGATGTTAATAATTTGGGCAACTTTAACAGTTAGTGTTATTAATTAAATTTATTTATTTATAAATTTTATTAATAAATTTATCATTATAAATTTATTGATTATATTAGTAAGTTTATTATTATAAATTTATTCATTAATATCTATCATTTTTACTAACACTTATTTATAAGAATTCATCACCTTCTTCATATACACAAAGAATAAGAAATATTAATAAATTTATCACTAGAAAACAAATCTGAATATGAAATAAAGGAGATAGTGGTGATATGGTGGTTGTATACATTTGCAATGGTGAAGTGTAGATTGGTAAAAATAAGTCTTATTTAATAAAATTAAAAATATTATTAATTTTTTTAAAATTTTAAAATTTAGAATATTGTCAATTTTGTATAGTAATATTTCATATAATTTTTTCATTAATTGATAAAAAAAAAAATAGAGCATGAGATAACGTTTTTATCTTTTTACTTATTGATTTGATTCAAATATTTAATATCACCGAAAATATTATTATTATTATTATTTTAATTTTAAAACTAAGAATATTATCAGTTTTTTCATTTTTAATTTTTTTTTTCTTTTTAGTTTTGTACATATACTCTATTCTCATGTTCTTTTATAAGTACAAAATTTTTAGTTTTGCGCAAAAAAATAATTTAGTTTTTTTAATTTTGTCAAAAAAAATATTAGTTTTTTTTTCACATAATTTTTTTTTTTTAGTTTTTCAATTTGAAAGTTAATATTTTAAAATTTTAAAAATCAAACTAAATGTTAAATCATCATGTTCCTTTATAGATAATTATAAATAATGCACAATCATTGTTTAAAGGGTAATTTCGACTATTAAAAATTTAATAGGACTTGAACGACTAAAAAATCTTAGGTAAGACTAATAGAGTAACTTCATAAATTAAAACTTGTGTGTAAATAAAAAAAAAAAAAAAAAAAAAGAAGAAGAAGAAGAAGAAAGTATTTCTATGTGAAAATTTCACTTATGTAGTTTTGAAAATTAATTATAAATAAGTGGTAAATTTTATTAATATTAATAATTAAAAAATAAAATTCATAAATGTATAATTTTTCCTATTTATATCCCAATTTGCTTGGAAAATTTAGCCAAAATCCCTTTATTGGACCCTTATTTAGTGAAAAAGACAGCACAATTTACTTTGTTTCATAAACCCTCTAAGGAGAAAATACATAATTGAACAAAGACAAAGCAAAAAATATATATTTTTTTCTTTGGACAATATTGTCAGAGTAACATATTACTATCAAACATAGTAACATGTTACTGTGAGACAGAGCAACATATTACTGTCAAACAGAGTAACATGTTCATATTACTGTTATTGTTTATATCAATTTCGACGATAAAAATAATAATAATTTTTTTTAAAAGAATTTCATAGTCAATACGGATCGTATTTGATAGACCTTGATGAAAAGATTTTAAAAATACTAATTTTATTAAAAACCAACATTTATATCAAAAGTTATATTATTTTAAAGTTTAATATTTTAATAATAGTGGTATGTATTGAATTTTTCAAGAAAAACTTTTTCTGCGTGTCCTTAAGCATTAAAATTTTATTATGAGGGAGTTTTGATCAAATCTCCTAATTTGCTTTGTCCATTTATGAAATATTAATAGGGTAAAATACCAATAAATCTCAAAATGTGATTTTTTGAATTGTTTAATCCTCTATTTTTTTCATGAACTCAAAGGTCCTATTGAAGTGGAAATTATATAAAATAGTAGTCACTTGCACATTGGGGTTTAATTTTTGATGGATCAAAGTGAATTTTTTCAAATGTAAAATTACACATTTGGATAATTCGCACTATAGAGGTTTTGCATTTTCTCTCAGTCTAGAACAAATCTCACATTACAAATAAGAACGTAATGCTCTAATACAACACTCCAATATAGCACATTAGGAGGTTGTTTGGAATGATCTAAATAATTGTACATTTTAACTTTTTACAAAAAGATGTGCAAAAAAGTAGAAATGTGACTCAAGAAAGATAAAAATATAAAAATGTGCCCTAATATAGGGGATGCCAAACAACTCTTAAAAAACTCCTTAGTGTATTTTTTTCCAAACGTAACACTCCAATCAATATAATCCCGAATGTAACACTGCAATGTAACATACAAAAACACTAAAAAAACTCTTATTGTACTTTTTCCAAACGTAATACTCACAGTTTGAAATTATACATTCGTCAAAGCTTACTAAGAAATTTTTGTACTCCTTTTGGAATGGTTTGAAGAATCCTACATCTTTTATTGGAGTGTTACGTTTGAAAAAATATATATTTAAGAGTTTTTTTGTGTGTTACATTGGAGTATTACGTATGATTGTTAAATTGGAGTGTTATAGTTTGACATTATACACTTGTCCAAAACTTACTAAGGAGTTTTCGTACTCCTTTTGAAATGTTTGAAAAATCTCAAATCCTTTTGGATTGTTTGAAGAATCCCATATTTTAAGTTATTTTTATACTCCTTTTAGAATGTTTGAAGAATCTCACATTTCATATCATTCCAAATAAAAAAGATCATCATATAAAAATCCATCACAAATTTTATCCTCATAGGTTGTGTATCTTACTGTAACATCGCTCGGGGGTACCCGTATACGATAAATAGTTTGGACCCTTGATTTATTTGATCTAGTCTCACGAGGGTAATATGAAACATAGATGAGAGTCCAAATCTGACAACTTTTTATAAAAAAATCCATTTTATCGCCAAAAATAGTCTGCGTCATCAGATCTCATAGTCGCCACCTAATATTTTGGAAAATTAGGAAACCCGTGACTCGTGCTAAAGTCCCTGTTCGTCGTAACCAAAGATGTCTCAGTTCGGAACTTTAGATATGAGAGGGAAAGATCTTTAATTGAGCACCTCCGCTCACCCAATCAAAGATTGGCTTCTATTAAACCATGATATGAGTTTTATTTACTTTATATGTTCATATTCCAATTTATTTAATAAATCCTAAAATTTACTATATGAAAGTAAGCAAGTATAGATTGTGTCATTTATTTTGGAACAACTTGATTTCATGTGTTTTGAAAGAGTTTTAAGAATATGCAACTCAATAGAAATTGAGTTTACAAATATGAAAATTGATATTATTCCAAATTGAACAATACAACCTCTATCTATTGGCATTCATAGAGATATATCAAACAAGTAAGTGGCTACATGGTAGGATGCTTGAACATAGTAATAAAAACATATACAAGCGGGATGCAAAGCATAAAAATTTATATATTTACTGATGTCCCGCGAACAGTTACAAAACAAAGTTAGTAAAATATGCATGATCTTATATACAAAATCCTAATGCAATTCACTCATGAAATGCAATTAAAGATTCGGCTTCTAACATATGACATGTGAATCATCTCAAGAATATGAGGTAGCACACATAATTATATAGAAATTGATTAAATCCATAAATGTAAATTTAGCCGAATCAAGATGCATGAAATATAGATACAAAGCATGGATATGATATATATTTACAAATAAGAAAAACAAGTAAAAGAACGGGACAGCAAGAAACGGGGCAAGGAGGGAAATTATTTCAACACTTGAATAATTACATATCCAAATAAGGGAGGAGAGGAAGAAAATATTACAACAAAATAAAACCTCACAAATCTCTCAACTTAAAAGAAAGATAGAAACTTCATGTGCCTCAGAGACTGCCAGAAACTGTTCTGCTCATCATTGGAAGACTGCTTTGTTCTATCCCAGAAGAAGTTGGCCGGCTGGCCAATTAGGCTTGGCAAAACCTGTTTTGTTGCAACTCCGAAATTGAACAAACAAGGGATATGTAGATAGCTCAACTAACCACTTTTAGTTAGCTTACAACAGTTTATAATATGCAATCAAAGTCAAAAAATTAACATAAGAAAGAAAGTACAAGAAAATGAAAAAGTTTGAAAATTCACCTTCCAAAGAAATGATGAATTTTTTGATTTCCAAACTTCTTTTTGATAACCCTCAAGGTTGTGAATTATGTTTTCAATCCTCAATTCGAAAACTTGAAATTTTAGCTATAATGGTGTTTTGGGATTGTTTAACAATATGTGTGGTGGAAAATGGTTAACTCACTTATTTTCTCAAACTTGACAAAGATTACTCTTTCTTTAATCAAAGCTCTAGAATTTGATTACAATGAGTTTCTGGATGGTTTTGGTGATGAAAGATGAGCCATAATAGTGTGTAGGTACAAGAATGGAAGTTTTGGCCAACTCTCAACTCAAGCCAGACTTTTTCTTTTATCCTATCCTCCTTACCCCTTTCAACAATCTAATCTCTTGTGTAGGCAATGGTGGAAGACTTAGTCAAAAAGATGGTGGGAGATAAGTGGAAGACAACAATGGAGGACAAACCATAATGAAAAATAAAGAGAGATGATGGGTTATTGCTTTAACTCTCTCTTTTTTAAAGGGGCAAGCCCTTTAGGCAATGGAGGCTGAGTGTGTATGCATTTCGTGCATGAATGTATCAAAAGTATCTAAGGTGGCATGTCCTACATGCATTAAACAAGAATTATGCTGAAATTGCCCTGTTTCTGGACAAATTAGTCAACCGGCCAAAAAGTTGGATGGCCAGCCAATGAATTAGTTGGTCAGCCAAAAAAGTTGGTTAGACCTTGGCTTGACTATTTTGCATGAAATAGGATTTTTCGACAAAATTATCATCATTTCCTCATATTTCCACTATGTTCTTTGCTCATTTCCTAAGAAAATATTTTAATTCAAAGTTTAAAAATAAGCCTCGGTACACTACGGAAATGCTGAGAACAAAGCGCGGAAAGAAAGTTTTGAGAGAAAGTTTTGAATAGATTTCAAGTACTTGGTCAAAACAGGCTTAGGGTTAGGAATAAAGCTCGAATTCCATTTTTCTTAATGAGGATGCTATGAGAAACACATTCTTGTTTTTATCATCGAGTAATAAAAAAAAAGCGTCCAAGTCTTAAGGTTAGTCAAAATAGGGTGTTTACACTTACCTTTCTAGCACAAAAGAAAAGGGGAAAAAAAAAAAAAAGCAAAAGAAACATAATAGATATAAAGGGATAACTGTTAACCCAAATTCCAAATAATATATTAAATATGCATTTTCAAAATTAATGGGACTAATTGGTCTATAAAAAAATTCTTTGTACTAAACAAATCACCATTTCTCAAGATGAAATTTATAGGTAAATTTTTCATATTAATATTATTTTTGTATTATATAACTAACTAATAAATTAAAAAAATGATAAACATATGAAAAAGTTTGTATATATATATGTAGACATCCCATTTTTGACCGCCCTTAAGGCTTGGGCGCTTTATTTCGATACACTCGATGATGAAAGTTGAATTGTGTGCTTTGAATTCATAGCGATTCGGATTCAGTTAGGCTCTCGAAATAACCTCAAATCATCACCATTTACCTTGTTTGAATCTCTGAGTCTCATTTTTGGACCTTTTGCCACCTTGAGTTGAGTTTGAACAAAAAAAATAAGGGAGGGCATCAAGGCCCGGCCGTGCATCAATGATGGCCAGCTGGGTCTCGGTGATGATAAATACTGTTCTGGGCAAGATCCTGCCAGCTATCTTTTTTTGAAGATATTTATCACCTTTTAAGCTCAAATTCTATAAAAACGAAGCTGTGTTATTGTTTTGAGGGTTGACCAAAATTTAGAAAGCCTATATACACCTTGAGAGCACCTCCCTTCTCCTTCTTCCATGGCAAACAACCTTTGAGCTAACCTAGCTCCCTTGTGTCATCTCCATACACCATACACAACCTTGTCTCACCATCTTAGAGCCTTGGTTGATCTTTGAGAAGTATAATTCAAGCTTGAGAGTGGGTTGAGACTAAGCTTGGATCATAATCAAAAGCTAACTTTTTTGCAAGGTATAAGCTTTTTATCTTCCTTCTTGCTTTCATATCTTTCATTTCCTACCTAGTTTTTCTTGTTTTGTATTGCTTTGAGTCTATTTTAAGTGTTTAAGATTGGGTTTGAAGAGATACCAAAACAGTAGAGAGAGTTTACACTTTTTCTATATCTTTACCTATAGCTCAAACCTTTCTTTTACGCTCTTTTTCTTTGCTCCTTGCACTGATTTTTAGAGTTAAAAAAGGGCTAAAAATCATGTTTTGAGGTCTCAAAAGTGGAGGGGTTAGTTACCCCTCTTTGTTCTTGCTTACTGGCCTTGTTCCCTCTTTTTGTTGTTTAGTTTTTTAGGCTTTTTTCATTAACTTTGAGCCCCTGTTTTCATCTAATAAGGACTATTTGAGGGCTGTCCTAAGTTGTTTAATTAGTTCAAGCTTTGATTAATTCATTTGTTGTCTCATGAGTTTGCATACATAACATGTTATATATTGTTCTAAGCTTTTCTTCAATTTATTTCCATGTCTAAAAGTCTAATTTTAACAATCAATCCACCATCTATCTCTTTCATTCTTGAGAATGATTTCAACCGATTGAGGTTGCTCAAAACATATAAGTAAGACCTATACTTAATGGCTTAATTTCTTCGGAGATTCATTGTCAACGGTATACTCTCTCTCTCTCTCTCTCTCATGTTTTTAGAAGAACCTCTCTTTTGACGTTATTTCTCGTTTAGAGGACTTAAATATCACTTTGGGACAAACGGACTAAAAAATGGCAAGGCTTCATAAAATTGGCTTAAAACTTGGAACAACCCATATAAAGAAAGTGGTTAGAATTGCTTGAACTTGCCCGAACGTTATGCCAAGTTCCTTGTGTCAAGAGTCGTCACATGCTAATTCATGACATTTTGATGATTCTTGAAGCGTTGCAACCTCCCTCTTTGAGCTTACCCCATGATAGGAGGGAGGGGTGGTTATTGATTCATTGCATTCATTAATTTTTGTCCAAAATCATGCCCTAACTCATCAAGCAATCAATTTTCTCATTGATGATTTCGAAAATGACTTTGTCCTTCTGTAGACACCCTATTTTTGATCGACCTTAAGATTCAGATGTCATCCTTTGTGCACGCGATGATTGCACATGTTTGTGCTTGTTTTGAACGCCCGAAGGTCTCGATTGGGTGTCTTGTCTTTGAGCCTCTTAACTCTTTGTGTTTTGGCCTTGGTTTTTGGGCCAAACCTTGTTGCCTCTTGCCTTGAGGAGAAGAGGGCCTTGCCGGCCACTTTTGGCATCTGCCGACCACTTTTCCCTCTTGTAGGCCACTTCAAGTGGTCGGCCGGCTAGTAGAAGTGGTCGGCCGGCCACCTTAACTGGCCGGCAGCCACTTTTTCTCCTTTGTAGATATTTTCAGATCTTTTGGGCCAGCTGTGGCTTACTGAATCATCCTCCATACACATATGGAGGGATGGAGGCAAGTTTCAAGCTTGTCAAGCAAGCTTTTTGCTTGCATTGCATATATAAGGGGAGCTCCCTCCCCCTTTAGAGAGGTTCAAACTTTTTAGAGACAAAAAATTTCTCTCTCTCTAGAATTCTCACACACACTCTCTCTCTCTATATTGTGCTCTATTGTGTCTTAAAGTGTGTTTTCTTCACACATTTGCACTACAACACCTAGTGAAACACCATTATCTTGTTGCTGAGGTACTTGAGGGTCTTGTTTGGACTCAAAAAACTGGTTTTAGCTCAAAGAAGTTGTTGTGTTAAAGTTGTGCTTCAAGGGTGAGTGTCTTCCCTCTTTAAGCTTTATTTTGATCAAGTGTTTGGCCACCTTTGCATGCTTGTTTTGGCCTGGTTGTCAACTACAAAAACCTTTGTTTTTGAGTGCTAAAATGGTTTTTTAAAGCCTTGTTTGAGTTAGGGGTGGTCTACCTCCTTTTGTGGCTTATTTTGCTTTGCTTTGTGCTATCTCTTAAAGCCTTTGAGATCACCTTTTTTTGGACTTTTAACCACTGAATTCCAGAGGAATTTCAGTGGTAGAAAGGTGGTTTTGAGACCCCAAATAGGAGAGGGTGGTTGTAGACACTCCATTTTTGACCGACCTTAAGACTCAGGCGTCATCGATTGAGCGCTCGGTGATTGCGCATGTTGTGCTCGTTCTGAGGTTTCGGAGTTTCGACCGAGAGCCTTGTCTCCGGGCCTCAGAACCTTTTGTCCTTTGCCTCGGTTTGCAAACCAGGTCTTGTTTTCTCTTCCCGAAGGGAGGGAGAGGTCTCGTAGACCATCTCTCAATGGCCGTAGGCTACTTTTTGTGGTCGTAGGCCACTTTTTCCGTTTGGAGACCAATTTCTGGTTTTCGGAGCCGTCGACCGTGCGCCTCGGTTCGGGACCGCTTAACTTTCTCCATTTGCTCCAGTTGTTGGCACACACCTTGTTTCCTCTCTCTAGAGGGACATTGTGGCCCGAGAGACCACCTTCGTGGTCACACGCCACTTTCGATGCTTAACAGTCAGTTTTTGGGGCACCCGGCTGCGCGTTTTGGCCCCCAAACCCTCGTTTTGCATCCGTCTTGGTTCATTTTTGGTATGGACCTTATTTTCATTGTTTGGAAGGTGGCACAAGGGTGGGAGACCACTTTTTCTCTTAGAGACCACCTTTTCTCCTACTGGCCGATTTTCTTGTTAGGAAGTTGGTCTCCTTGGTTTTTGAGCCACTTTTGACTGGTCTCCACCATACCACTAGCTTGCTTTTCTCTTGGAGACCACCCTAGAAGGCTGCTGACCACCTTGGACCTTTTGAACTGGTTGGCCTACCTCCCTCAATTATGTCTCTGTGAGTGTGTGCCAGCTATGCCAGCTGGAAGGCACAGACTGCATCCTCCATACACATGTATGGAGGATTGGCAACCTTGTTTTGGCTTCTTAAAAAAGCTTGGCCCTTTGCTCTAAGCTTCTAAGAGAAGCTTGAACCCTTTTTAGCTTCTTGAAGAAGCTTGACCCCTTTGCACTAGCTTCTTGAGGAAGCTTGGACCTTTATTCCTCTATAAAAGAGGCCCTCTCCCTCATTTGCAAAGGTTCAGAAAATTTGGTTAAGGCATATGCATACACCCCTCTGTATCTCTCTATTTCAAGTTCCAAAGTCCCTTGTTCTTGCACCTTTACATACCACCTCCTAGCCTAACCCCTCCACCATCACTCTAAGCATCTTGGAGGTCATTTTCAGAAGTTGAAGGCTTGCATTTCTTGGTCCAAAAGCTGCTGGAGTTCTTGGCTACAAGGGTAACACTCTATTTCCTCTTTTGGTCTCTATTTTGCTTCATATCTTAGCTCTATTTGAAAGCATATTTGGGCTTTGGTGTAAACTAAAAAAGGTCTTATTTTGAGGTCCTTAACATGTTTGTTTAAGACCATTTTTCTGTTGGGGTCATCTACCCCCTTACATGCTTCATTCCATCTTGTTTTGAGTTATGCATTAGGGCCTTTTTGTTGAGCTTTGTTGGCCCTTTTGACCACTGAAATCCAGCAGATTTTCAGTGGCTATTATGTGTTTTGAGAGCCAAAATCAGAGAGGGGTGACCCTCTCACCCCTTGTCTTGTTTTCTAGCATATTTGGCCTAACAAGGGAGCCCATGTGTGCATGCTTCCAAGCCATGTTTCAGACTATTTTTGGTGAGTTTTAGGACCTTCATGAGCTCTTTCCAGAGCTTTTTTTTCCATATTAGGTATCTCTCTTGCATGTGTAGAATAACCCTCTTCATAGCATATCAAAGGAGCCTATACTTGCATGTTTCCTAGCCTCATTTTAGGCCCTTTTCAGTGAGTTTTAGGGCCTGCATAACCTCTATCCAGAGGTGGTTTTGTCATATTGGGTGTCCATCTTGCATGTGTAGAACAACCCTCTTCTTGGCCTATCAAAGGAGCATCTCATTCTTGCATGCATAGACCATGTTTCAGTGAGTTTTTGAGCTTTATTTGGCATGTCATACCACTGAATTTTTCTAGTTTAGTGGCCTCTTGAATGCTTAATATACTTGTAGTGTAAACCCTCTTTACTAGCTTGTATTGCATGTTGTTTTGGCCCTTGATCCTAGCACTTTTTGGCCATGCCTTAACCTGATTTTGTGCATGTTTTGGACTGCCTTAGCTCTTTTTTTGTGCCTCATGGTCAAATAATGCTTGCTATGCATGGTTGTAGTTCAATACCCTTGCCTAGCTTTGAGTTTTGGAGCCTATTGCGTGCTTATGTTGAGGTGTTTCCATGTTTTGGGGTCATTGTGCATCATATTTCAGAACTTGTATGTATGCCATATTCCCATGTTTTCCACTCTTTAAATGCGTTTGAGAGTTGTGCATAAATGCCACGTTTTTGGACCATTGCATGAGCTTCATTTCCATGCCTTTCGAGCCATCATTTTAGACCATTTTCCCACTGTCTTGAACCTGCCTAGGGTCTATTTGGGGCTGGTTTTTCCATTTGTGCATTGCTTTGTGTACCTCTAGTGTAATGCGCTTCACTAGTTTCGATATTCGGGCCATCTAACATGCATCGTGTGAGGTGTTTGTATGGTTCGGGACCATTTTACATGTAATTTCGGAGATAGAAAATGTGTGATTGTATGCCATATTTCATCCCTTGCCATGCTTTGATAGAGTTGCATTCGGTGCCTTAGGTTTGGTCTCTTGCATTGGTGCATGTTTGCATGTGTTTTGTTGCCTAATTCCATCATGTTTGGCCACTGATTTGAGTGTGGCTGAGGTCCACTCATGTTGGGTTAAGTCCATCTTGTATTGTGTATGGCATCTTATATCATGTGCATTGAGTATGCCATTGATAGTTCATAGCATTGCGCATGCTAGTTGCACCTTTGCATATCACTCCTTGCATGTTTGCGTGTCTTAGTTGCATTTCGTTTAGGATTGCATGCTAGTTGTTGCATTGTGTTTGCATGCCATGCCATTCTAAGTTGTTGCATAGTGTTTGGAGTAGGGTTTAGTCCAAACACGGGAAATGAGGGACGTTTCGTACTCCAAGTGACGAAACGTGCCTCGATTCCCAGTCGCCAACACTCCGGATTACCCATGATGGAGTTTAGGCCTTGTTGTGTTTATATGTGCATTCATTTTACATTGAGTCATGCAATTCGAATCCTCGGCCATCATGCATCGAGATGCGTGATTGGTGGCACGAGGATCGAGGACTACACTCCCTAGAGCTCATGCAATGATGGGGAGAGTGGTCATGCACATATATGTTGAAAATACTTTGCCATGCCCCTTTCTCGCTCTCTGTTAAAGAAACCGAAACCAAAGCAAAAACTAGTCGATGTATACGGAGCTTTGTATGCGGTGTTAGGGTTAGTTGTAACCAGAGGCAAATCGGGCATCGTGATGGATTTCCCGACAAGGCGACTCGAGCATGCATGCATCTTTCATCATTCCGAACAGAGTTGAGGCAGTCTACTTCATGTAGCATTGCATGCTAGTTTACTCGCTTTCTTAGTTAATTTGTTAATTAGCTAGTGTTGTGTAATAATTAGTTATTCATTTTGGTTGTGTAATATTTATTCGGACCCTCTGAGAGAGGACAATGTTGCAATAAGTGTGCGTGTGTATGATGTATGTCTTCCAACCCCACGTCTTTCTCCCTTTTATTTACCAGCTTATGATGGTTAGTTTTAGGGCATGTTTCAATTAGCATCTATATGTTCACATGTTTGCATTCATTCATCTGTATTGCATGCACGAGGCTCGACGCATCATGCTAACTGCATTGTATTTCAATTCCAAGTTGAATACGTGTATCAGTTGTTGCATTTCATATGCCATTTTAGAATAGCCGAGCCTATCTTAGTTGCATTTTTGCATATGTTGCATTAGGCATTTCGGCATAGTTAGGATTCATGCATGATTTCTAATTAGCTTCTTTCTTTGGCTTGGAGTACTCGGTAAGTATTTATGCTTTAGCACTCTTGCATGCGTATGAGTGACTGCCATGATAGCATACTTACCATGAGGCTATGTGCTTATGTGATATAACTGCCTGAATGCCTGTGGGTGAAGGTTGGGTTGCTTGAATTGGAATAATTCGTCGAAACCCGTGTTTTAGCCTACTTGCGAGTAGCACCATCAAACCATCTTTCAAAAACAAACATGAGATGTTTTGTTCCAACTCAGGCGATCCAGTCTATACTTGTATGCTGTGCGCATCACATAGTAATTCTAGGCTAATAACCGGAATAAGAGCACATAATGTTTTCAAAACTCGATATTATGGTTAGTAGAGGCCGATCTTTAATCAGGTGAGCGGGGGTGCTCACGAAGTGATCTTCCCCAATCATACCCAAGTTCCCGAGCTGAGGCAACTTTGGTGATGATGGACACGTGGCCTTAGGCACGAGTTAGGGTTTCCTAAATTACCCAAAAACAAAATATTTAGGTGGCGACTCTGTATCTGGCAAAACAGTCCATGCTTGGTACTTCTTTCTAAAAATCTATTTTTCAAAACGATTTTCCGGATTTGGACTCTTTGGTGATTTATCGGTCTCGCATTGCACTTTGCGGGATTAGATTCAGAACCGTGACATTTCAGTCCGAACTGTAGTAAGTCCAATGAACAAAACAGGATTTCCTCCCAGGACGTTCGGGGACGTCTACAGTGGTTCCCTCTCCTCTTGTCTTGCTTGCTTGTGTTGTTGGCCTATCAAATGAGTATGCTTTTCTACCCCTTTGAAGCTTGGTTTAAGCATGTTTTTGCCACTGATTTGTCATGCTTTAACTCTGTTTTTGAGTGTTTGGGTCACCTCTTGTTTGCTTTTGACACTTGTAATGCAATCCTACTTATTGGCCTAATATGCTTCATGCTTTAGTTCATCATTCTAGCATGAGTTAGTCTTGCTCCAGCACATTTTTGCCACTGATTTAACATGCTTGAGGTCTGTTTTAAGTGGTCTTGGTCATATATGCTTAGCTTTGTATAGCTATAGTGTAGTTGGGCTTCACTAGTTTTGTATTTGAGGTCCCTGACATGCTTTGAATGTGATGATTGCATGCCTTAACCTCATTTCTCACATGATTTCAGTGTATATAGCATGATTACACTCTCACATGTTCCACTCTTTTAATGCTTTTAAGAGATGTGCTTTATGTCTTGTTTGCGAGCCAATACGTATGCATGCTTGTCTAAGCTTTTGGGCTATCATTTCAGCATGTTTTAACCTTTGATTTGGCATGGTTGAGCTCTGTCTAGAGCTGGTTTGGTTGTTTAGGTTATGTATTGCATGCCTCTTGTGTAAAGTCCTTGGCTAGCTTTGAGTTTTAAGGATCCTAACATGCTATACTTGTGATGTTTGTGTGATATGGCATCATTTAACACATGATTTTAGAGCATATGTCATTGCCACACTCTCACATTTTTCACTCTTTCAATGCTTTTGAGAGTTGAGCATTATGTCTTGTTTGTGAGCTAATGCATGAACATCATCCTCTTGCCTTTCATGCTATCATTTTAGATCATTTTGGCCACTGTCTTGGCATGCATGAGGTCTGTTTAGGGCTAGTTTAGTCCATTAAGCATTGTATTGTATAGCCCTAGTGTTGTGTACTTCACTAGCTTTAATGCTTAAGGACCCTAACATGCTATACCTGTGTTGTTTCCATGATATGTCATCATTTGACATATGATTTCAGTGCTTGTACCTCTATCATGCTCTCATATATGTCACTCTTTCAATGTGTTTGAAAATTAAGCTTTGCGCCTTGCTTGCGAGCAAACGAATGAGCATGCGTTCCTTGCTTTTTGTGCCTAAGTTTTGGTGTGTATTGGCCATTGTTTTGGAGCATCATAGGTCTGTCCATACGTGGTTTGACGATTTAAGATTGATAATGCATGCCATATGTGTGATACACTTCACTAACTTTGATGCCTTAGCTTTTAAACATGCCATGCATGATTTGCTTACATGATAGAGTCTTGTGCATGCCACTTTAGCATTGAAAGATAAGCATCTTGTTTGCATTACATTGTGTTTGGATCGGACGTTAATCCAAACACAAGGAATGTGGCACGTTTCATACTTAAAGTAATGAAACGTGTTGCGTTTCTTGGTCGCCAATCCTCTTGATCATGCATGATAGAGGTGGAGGATCTTATGTGTTGTTTGTGCATTCACTAACATTGTGCGAGTTTGACTCTTTGGCCATCATGCATTGAGATGTGTGATTGGTGGCTTGAGAGTCGAGTACTATGCTCCTTTGAGCTTGAGAAATGATAAGGAGAGTAGTTGCACACATATTTCCTTGTAAATGTAGTGTTGTGCCTTTGTTGATCTCTGTTGCAGCAAAGTCGAGATTCTGGAAAAGGAAGTGGCCGGCCGGCCACTTGCACTAGCCTACCAACCACTTGAAGTGGCTGGCCGGCCAGTTGAGGTAGCTTGCCGACTAGTTGAAGTGGCCGGCCGACCACTTGCAGCAAAATTTTCCAGAATTCTTCTGTTTTGGGGTAGATGTAACCTAAAAGTGTGTTTGATGCTCTGAGGTCTCCGCGAGTGCAAACAGAGACAACTTATGGCAACGCAGTGCATTTCTGGACAAAGCGAACAGAGCATGCATTTCTCCCTCGCCCTCGAGGCCATTTAACTGCTTTACTTAGTTAGTTAATTTGCCGGTTTTGTAATTAATTAGTTGATGTGTTTAGCTAATTTAATTCATCTTTGTAATATTCTAATTAGCTTAGATTAGCTAGTTATTCAAATTCAATTTGGTTTGTAATATTTATTTAGCTTAGAATAGTTAATTAGTTGGTTTGTAATAATTAGCTTAGGTTAGCTTAGCATAGCTAGTTAGCTTGTTTATTCGGACCCTTCGTCAAGAGGGCAAATGTTGTAATAAGTGTGCGTGTGTGTGTGAATGTCTTCCAACCCCACGTCTTTCTCCCTTTTACTTATCTGCTTTCGATGGTTAGATTAGGACATATTTCAATTAGCATACCTTATGCTTGCATGTTTGCATTCATTCATTTGTTTTTGCATGCACTGGGCTCGGCTCATCATTCAAACTGCACTGTCAATTCAATACCTATTTGAATACATGTATCAACTCGTTGCATTCATATGCCATCTTAGATAGCCGAGCCTGTTTAGTTGCATATTGCATGTGTTGCATTAGGCATCTAGCATAGTTTGGATTCATGCATTGTTTCTAACTAGCTTTCTGTTTTGGCTCGAAGTACACTGTAAGTGTTTATGCTTTAAGCATCCTTGCATGAGTGTGAGTGTTGCCATGATAGCATGCTTTCCATGAGGCTATGTGCTTAAATGATTAACTATTTGAATGCCTGTGGATGATGGCTTTATTGCTTGAATTGGAACAATTCATCTATTGTGAGTTTTAAGCCCACTTGAAGTGGCAAATCATCATGTTTTAAGCCCACTTGAAGTTGGCAAATCCGCGCTTTAGCCTACTTGCGAGTAGCAACTTCAAACCATTTTCGAAAAACAAACATGAGGTGTTTTGTTCCAAATTGAGTGACCCAGTCTATACTTGCATGCTGAGTGCATCACATAGTAAGTTAGATTAATAACCGGAATAAAAACACATGTGTTTATGAAACAACATATCATGTTAGTAGAGGCTGATCCTTTGATCGGGCGAGCGGGGGTGCTCATTTCATGACCTTCGTACCCAAGTTCCCGAGCCAAGGCAACTTTGGTGATGACGGACACGTGGCCTTTGGCACAAGTCAGGGTTTCCTAAATTTCCCAAAAATAAAATATTTAGGTGGCGACTCTGTATTCTGGCAAAGCAGTCCAGTTTAGCATTTTTTATTCAAAATATGATTTTCCAAAACGTTTGCCAGATTGGACTCTTTGGTGATTTATCAGTCTTACATTGCACTTTGTGAGATTAGATTTAGAATCGTGACAAGAGTCCGAATTGTAGTAGCTAAGAACCCCAATCCGCGCCCTCTGCGAAAGGGGAGGCGCGCGGAGGAAGTTCGGGCGGTCTACAGTTTCTGGCGACTCTGCTGGGGATTTGGAGAACTTGACTCGAACTCATGATATGTTGTTTTGTCTACACTTATGTGTTTCTTTGCATTGCATTTGCATTGGTGCGCTTAAGTCACAGTGTTTGCCATCTGTTATTCCTGAACGGTTTGCCGGAGGCTTGCTTGGAAAAGCGTGTCATAAGGCTGACCGGTTACGAGCTCTGCCATGATGGGAACACAAACCTCGGTTTTACCGAGGCACCCTTTTTAACTAATCGACCTAGTTGCATATCAGAATCCGTAGAGACCATTCCAAACTAGGACAGGTTGCTTACCCGATTGTAGGTTGTTTGAAACCGCATGCGTGCATAGTGAAACCCTAGTTCCTGACGAAACTAGGATAGGGAAACCCTACCCCACCATAGGGGTGTTTTGGCTCTCACTTGCTTGATATGTGCTGTTAGGGTGTGTCTCTACAAGAATGTATGTATCGGTTGCAAGTCTGGGTATCAGTCTGAGGACATCAGTATTTGAGGGTATCAGTTTGAGGTAGAACAATTTCGGGGTAGAATTCAGTAGAGAGCACAGTCATTCAGCTATGCTCACATCTGTTCTGGTGAAATCAGGCTAAGATTTTGTTTGTTTTCTCTTTTGCAAGGTAGTCTTGGAACCATAGCTTCAGAAGACTCCATTATCCCCCGGGTACATTGGACTTGTGTTGATAGACTTTGCTAGGTCAGAGATTCAGTTCAAGGGCAATCAGTGTTTCCTTCGCCGAGGCAAGGCAAAAAGGTCAGTCAGGCACAGATCACTAGTTCAACAGTTTCCAGTCTAGCGGTCATTATTACCTCACCTGTGTGCAGTTGGGCTCAGATTCCCGCTTCCATCTCAGAAAGAGAGAATATACCGGAACCGATAGATTAGCACCCCTCAGTCGGTCGGTATAGAAGACATGATGCATCAACTCCAAGAGACCATGCAGGCCATGCAGCAGGACACTGCTCGTCAGGCAGAGGTTGTAGCTCAACAGGCAGAACTGATTGTCAAACTTCAACAACAGCAGTAACCACAACAAGCCGGAGTGTCTGCTTCACATCCACCCCCACCCCCACCCCCACCCCCACCCCCACCTAGGGTTCCAACACTTGGGGAAACAGCAAACGTCCAGGAAAATACGGACGTTCCAATAGGGCTAGTTCCACCGCCGATTCCACCTCAGATGTCTAAAGCACCGGCTAACCCAGTGGACACGTTGTTAGAATTTGAGGTTGATCCAACCGCTCTGAAAATGAGTACGCTTGAAAAGCTGTTTAAACGGGCCCAGGGAGTTAACTCGATCCCAGACATAGAAGATGGTTACACGGATTCGGCAGTGACATTATTGGACCGGTTCAAGATGCCACATATAAACCTCCATTGTTGTGCTTCCAAGCTTTCTACAATCATTTCGTTCAGCTCCTCCAGCGAGCTCCTCACTGTCCAATTCCGATCATCTTCATCGTCTAACTCCGGCGAACTCAACCTCAAGGTCCACTTCCTCGGCTTCATTCTGTAAGTCCTCTATTTAGCTTCGCTTTCTTTCTTGAATATACTTCTTCCCTGGATTGTATATACATCTCACGTTGCATCTATATTCGTATTTTTGTTGCCATTAAATCCGCATCCATGCTTAAGTCTCTCTATTCCATATGTCATTTGCCCTGATTTATTCCTGTTTATTCATGTTCTCGATCTTGTCTTTGCATTTTCTGAATTTTACCTATAATTCCTATGTACTGTTTACAAATTTTGCACATAGGCACTGTTTACAAATTTTTCCTTGATTCTGCAATCTCCCCAATCTTGTTTGTGTTCTTGGATTCCTAATGATTTCATGTCTATATCTGTCTTCTTCTTTGTATTTTTGTCACTGTTTCATATTTTGAATCACGTTCTTCTAGTGTTCGTTGTCTATTTTCCAAATTTCTGCCTTTTGATTCTTGTTCATCTTCATAGATTGAGGCTTGGGATTTGCCTTAGAAATTGTACTTAGGATAAACTGAAATGAAACTTTTTAGATCTCTAGAATCCCTGCCTAGTGTTCATTAGGGTCTCGCCAAGGTCTTTTAACCCATACAGTCCACCTATCCAACAGTAAGTCTTACCAAACTCCCTTTAGCGAAGGTCATGGGTATGTTTAAGTGGAGGGTGGACTCGCCCAATAAGCTAGAGTTCTTCTATCAAGAATTTAACATTCCAGCCGACGTCCAACTAAGGTTGGTTGGAAAAGAGGATTCTATCATGCCCGGAGAGAATTATGTGTCTTTTCCAGTAGTATCCATCATTGAGGGCAGAATCAGATTCCCCCTTAACATTCTTTTTTGAGAAGTTTTACACTTTTACAAACTTAACCCGTTGCAATTAGCCATAAATACATTTAGGGTCATAAACGGTATAGCCGAATTGTTGCCGAGAAAATGCTAAGATTACCCTTCCCGACATCCAATTCTGTTACACCACGTATGGCCTTAAATCTACCAATGGCTATACCTACTACCTCAAACCCCGCTTCATAGCTTTCAAACTAATAGTTGACCTCCTAGACTCCAACAAAGGCGCGGGAGATGACTACTTGATTGTCTCGGGCAATTGGGGATTCGAGCCTGATGATGATCTTCATCTCTATCCTCTACGCCAAGGAGTTTTTAAAGAGGATGAGGGTAAGAACTTAGTCAAAATCCCATTCTTGTTGCACTTTATGCATTTATCTCTTATATATGTTCTAATGTTTTCCTTTGGCTTTTGCAGTTCTTTATCAATCGAGCAAATCATTTCGGCAATCCTACGTCCCCATCCAAGATCTCAAACGGCTATTGGACCTGCCAATCGAAAAACGTAAGGCCTTCATTCTCCTGAACTACGTGCCAATTTACCACTCTTCTCTTTCTGACATCCCCAGAATGAGCAAGACTCCTACATCTGCTTCCATTCCACCAGCTGCTTTTTCTCCAAGGCCAGACCAAACATCGACATCTGAGTCTGTGGACCAGTCCTTTACTTCTGCTCCAGCCCAACATCTTCCACCATCTCAACATCAATGCCGTCACCGACCTCTAAACGCTCTTACCAGCTAAACACGCAGTAGAAGGGGCCGAGATTCAAAGGCATCGGCTTACGATCCCGCTAATTCCCCAATAGCTCTTTTAGCATTCAAACTCGGTACCGAAATAATTGTCGCCACCACCTCCAAAGAGATGGGTCACAAACTAGTAGTGGCTGAGGTCTTTCTAACCGGTTTATTTGAGATCATTTCGGTCTAGTCTACACCCTCTCCCCAATCCAAGCCAAAGAAACTAAAAAAGACTAAGGCAAAAGCCAAAGTTACTACCATCTCTTCGGACTCTGAGAAGGATGTTGAGGATACAATGTCGATATCGAAGCTGGTCGAGGCTGAGATGAGGCCTTCCAACACTGACAAGAGGCACGTCGAGGTTGAGTCCTTTGATGTCCTTCCAGCAAGAAAGCCAAAATGTTATGGTTCCGAAGGTGAGAGGGGCGCTCTTCCCGAGGACACATATCTACCTGAAATCAAGGTGGGCGACCAATCTTTGAAGGTCAACGATAGCGTTATCAGAGATATTGAAATCGGCGCCTCCTTGACAATGGGTCTCCTTCTACCCGAGGACATGGCACAAGTCAGTGAGTTCAACTAGTATGAAAATTTTGCCTTGATGATAAGGCATTCCGTCTTGTTAAGTTTCTCAAATTTCCCTTTTTTCTTTATTGTCATCGCTTCTCAATACCTAGCCACATTTTCTAACTTGTTCCTTTTCTTGTAGGCCATCCAACACACACATTCTCATGCGGTCAAGGCCGAGTTAGTGAAGAAGGATTTAACCAAAAAGACACAAGAAGTTACTGGTCTCCTTTTTTCTCTAAACAAGGCTGAGACCCGCATTCACCTCTCATGGACAAGGCCAATGCCGTTAAGTCTACCTAGCACAAAGCTGAGGCTGTGACAAAAGGGGTTGAAGAGAAAGCCAAGGCAATCGCGGCGAAGTACACCAAGGCCAAGGTTACTCAAACTGAGGCCAAATTCAAAGAGGCGTTGGAGGCCAAGGAGGTTGAAGTCAAGGTCGCCGACGAGAAGGCTTATGTAGAGAGGTAGGCCGGCGTGCACGATTAATATAAGAAGCAAGTCAATCTAGCCTGCAACAAAGGCTATTACTTAGGCTGGATGGTTGCGCTCAAGAATCTGTCTGTCCCTGAGGACTCGCCACTCTGGGATATCAGCCAACTTGACGTGTCTTTTCCTCCATCGCCAAACCAATCCGAGGACAAGGCCGAAGAGGAAGAAACCGATGCCGACGAAGAGGTAGATGTTGTTGTTGGGGCCAAGTCCCCAACTCTTAACGATCAAGTCCTAGACTTGATCGGAGAAGAAGATGACAAGGTTTCCAAAAGCATCTCTCCCCAGAAGGCTACTTTTAAAGCCGAAATCCTCTCCGCGAAGAAGAGCCTGGACCAGACCCTACTTGAGATCGACGCCGAGGTAGTGACGGAGAAAATTGAGCTGATCGCGCGATGCTGAGACAACGCCAAATGCCGAGGTGGATTAACCCGAGGACCTTGATACTTAGATTTTAATGTAGTTGTACTTTTTCCTTTCTTTTTGTTAACAACTTTTGTCTTGTCGAGCCAATGTCCCTTCTGTTTGTAATCAAACAAGTTTTCCTTTAATGCAATTTTTCTTTATCTTGTAAGTGTTTGCCTCTTGTTGTATGCTCACTGCCTTGCCTTGCATGTTTCCATACTTCAAATCTTTTAAAGTTCTTCTAAGTAAAACTTTTTTCAATAATCACTTCGGATTAGAACATGTTGGCATCAAACATCTCAATAGTGTTTCTGACATTTATCTCGGATAATTTCAACTTGTAAAAAATTTGAACATTATCATCTTGGGTAACTTCAACTTGTAAAATTCCTAAATTTTTTTACAAGTGTTACATTCACTCATGCTTCTTGTTCCCTAATGTGAACCTAAGTATTACTTACGTTCACATTAGGGTTGCATTGCCTGATTCTTTCCTAAGACATCCATGACCGAGGTCATCGCGTTTGGCTCGCCCAAACCAAACACTTAAGGCTTGACCTTAGTGTACTGAAAGTACTTAGCTACCTCGGCTTTTCGCACAAACTAACCAAAACATGGGTAGTTTTGCCTTGTTCTACTTTAAAACATCGCCTTACACTTAGTTCAACTCTGCCATCATGGAAAGTCTTAGTTATTCGCCTTGTTCCACTTTGACACATTATTACACTTAGTTTAACTCTGCTATCATAGCAAGTCTAAGTTATTCACCTTGTTCACCTCGGGAACATCGCCTTACACTTAGTTCAACTCTGTCATCATGGCGAGTCTAAGTTAATTGCCTTGTTCCACTTTGAAACATCGCTCATACTTAGTTTAACTCTGCCATTATGGCAAGTCTAAGTTATTCGCCTTGTTCACCTCGAGAACATCGCCTTAAGATTTTCTCAAACGTATCTCGCAATTATAAATTTCAACAACATTTTGTAAAACCAAAAATCGATACTAGTATTTTATTAATACTTCGGCTAAAATCAGCTCAAATTACAATAATAAAGAGAAAACAAAATCAAACAATCAATGATAGAAAAATTTTAGGTTGCTGGTGTTCCAAGGTCTTGGCAATTCCTTGCCATCAACATCTTCAAGCCAATATGAGCCATTGCCGGCGACCGAGATAAAGCGATATGGTCCTTCCCAGTTTGGACCAAGCTTCCCCTCTCTGGGATCTTTCTTGTTACTGACAACCTTCCTTAGGATGAGGTTTCTTATCTAAAACTCCCTAGGATTAACCTTCTTATCTGAAACTCCCCTAGCCGAATCGCTGCTTTCTCTATTCTCTCTTCTATAGGGTCAAGATCCTGGGTGAGGAATGCCTCATTTGTTCCATTTTCCACTCCCTGGGTTTTGATTCCAAGGATGCCAATCTCTGGTGGGATAACAACCTCTGTGTCATAGGCCATAGCAAAAGGAGACTCACCAGTAGATCTTCTCGGCGTAGTCTGATATGCCTATAGGACATTGGGCAATTCCTCCACTCATTTGCCCTTGGTTACTTCCAGCCTTTTCTTGATTCCATCCAAGATGGTTTTGTTGGATGCCTCTGCTTGTCCATTACTCTGGGGGAAGCTAGGAATAGAATAATAGGTCTTGATCTTGTACTTCATATAGAAGTTCTTGATCAACTTGATGTCAAATTGAGTGTAATTATCTACTACTATAGCTCTTGGGATTCTAAATCTGGTGATTATGTTCTTCTAGATAAAAATTTTTACATCCACATCTCGGATTTTGGCGAGAGGTTCAACCTCTACCCACTTTGTGAAGTAATTAGTTGCTGCAAGCAAGAATTTTCTCTGTCCAGTTGCCTGGGGCAATTGTCCAACAAGGACCATGCCCCACTGGGCAAATGGCCAATGACTGGATACTGGATTTAAATCTCCAGTAGGTTAGTGTATCAAAGGTGCAAACCTTTGACACTTTTCGCACTTTCTTACATAGGCTTCGACATCTTTCTGCATATAAGGCCACCAATATCCCTGCAATATATCCCTGTGAGCAAGTGATTTGCACCCTGCATGGCTTCCGCATACTCCCTCATGAATCTCATACAAAAAGTCCACTGCTTGGGATGGGTGTACACATCGCAGTAGAGGTCCAGTAAAAGACTTCCTATACAAATAGCCTTTTGCTGACAGGTAGAACTTGGCCGACTTCAACCTGATCTTGTGGGCTTCTCTTCTATCCTCTGGGGGCTTTCTATCTCTTATGAACATTACTATGGCATCCATCCAACTCGGACCCAACTCTACGCACATTGCTTCATACTCTGTTATGAGAGGTTCAGTACTTGGGTCAGACAAGTAATCCACCATGATTATCCTTGGCTCACCTGACTTTATAACACTAGCTAGGTTTGCTAGGATGTCATCATGACTGTCATCTTGCAGCCGGTAGCTTTGGAATTGGGTAAGTAACTTGATGACCTCCTTCACGTATGCCACCATTATCTCATCTCGGACTGTGTACTCGCCCGTCGCTTGATTTACAACTAGTTGGGAGTCGCATAAAACTACTACCTTATTGGCTTCCACAGTCCCAGCTAGTTTCAATCTAGCAATTAGTGCTTCATATTCCGTCTCGTTGTTGGAGGCCTTGAACCCTAACCAGATAGACTGTTCTATCATTCGCCCATCTAGTGAACCAAAACTACTCCTGCCCCGCTTCTTGTTAGTTTGAACTACCATCGACAAAGAGACGAAAGGAATCACCATTCTAAATATCACAAGGTTTTAACTTTTCTTCACCCTTCTTTTATTTTCCCGACGTGGGGTTCTGTAGACGTCCCCGAACGCATCCCGGGGAAAGGGAGTGCGAATCCCCCCCGTTCTGGTTTGATATTGGGTCACTATAGTTCGATGGACTCAAATGTCACGGTTCTCAATCTTGAACCAAAGAGTCCAAATCCGGCAAATCGTTTTGAAAATAGATTTTTTGAAAGAAGTGCCAAACATGGACTGCTTCGCCAGATACAGAGTCGCCACCTAAATGTTTTTTAAAGGGGAAATTTAGGAAACCCTGACTCGGTGCCAAAGGCCACGTGTCCGTCATCACCAAAGTTGCCTCGGCTCGGGAACTTGGGTACGATTGGGGAAGGTCACTTCGTGAGCACCCCCGCTCGCCCGATCAAAAACCTGCCTCTACTAACCATGATATCTTATTTTGAAAACATTGTGAGTTCTTATTCCGATTATTAGCCTAGGTTACTATGTGATGCGCACAGCATACAAGTATAGACTGGGTCGCCTGAATTGGAACAAAACATTTCATGTTTGTTTGTTTGAAAATGGTTTGATGGTGCTACCCGCAGGTAGGCTAAGACGTGGATTTGCCACCCTCGGGTGGGCTTAGAAAACATGATTTTGCCACTATCTAGTGGGCTTAAAACAAACATTTGATGAATTGTTCCACTCCAAGTAACTCAACCTCCACCCATAGGCATTCAAGACAGTTATATCACATAAGCATATAGCCTCATGGTAAGCATGCTATTCATGGAAACACTCCACGCATGCAAGGATGCTAAAGCATAAAACTCACCGAGTACTCCAAGCCAAAACAGAAGCTCATTAGAAATCATGCATGATCCTAAATATACAGAAATGCCTAATGCAACACATGCAAAGATGCAACTATAGCAGGCTCGGCTATTCTAAACATGGCACATGGAATGCTACAACTAACACGTATTCAATTTGGGATTGAAATACAAATGCAGTTTGTATGATGCGCCGAGCCCGGTGCGTGCAAAACAGATGAATGATGCAAGCATGCTGTCATACTGTATGCTAATTGAAATATGCGCTATATCTAACCATTATAAGCAGGTAAATAAAAGGGAAGAAAGACGTGGGGTTGGAAGACATACATCACACTCACCCACACTTATTACAATTATGCCCTCGTGCAGAGGGTCCGAATAAATAATAATACAGTCCGAATAAAAGAATAATACAGTCCGAATAATATACAGATTCCTAATTAATTAACAAATTAACTAAGAAAAACTGTAAACTGGCATGCAAGCCAGGGACTGCCTTGACTCCGCTCCGGATAATGAAATGATGCATGTTTGGGATGCTTTGCGCGGAAATCCATTGGGATGCTCTAATTAGCCTCTGTTTGCAATGTTTCTCAAAATGCGTGCCAGACTCTGAAAAGTTGCTGATTCTTCATTTTGCTGCAACAGAGAGCAGGAAAGGAGCATAGCAATGTATTTCACAAATATATGCATGCCTCGATCCTCGGGCCACCAATCACGCATATCGATGCATGATGGTCGAGGAGCCGAATTGCACAACTCAATATAGGATGAATGCATATGAATGCTACAACAAAACCTAACTCCATCATGTATAATCCGGAGTGTTGGTGACTTGGGAATTGAGACCCGTTCCGTCGCTCGGAGTACGAAACGTGCCTCGTTTCCCGTGTCCGGGCTAACTCCTATCCCGAACACGATGCAATATGCATGATATGCATGAAATGCAGCTAATATGCAGTCCTAACATACACAATGTCATGGAATGGCATACACGCTACACGAGGTGATACACAACCGGGCATACACAATGCTATGGATGAAATGGCATACGCAATGCAATAATGGGCTTACACCAACATGAGAGAGCCTTAGCCACACTCACATAGGAGGCCATCAGATGAAAACAAGATACCTCGAAGTGCGTGCCCGCATGCACGCAAATCGAGGACGGACCCTCGGGCACCGAAATGCCACTCTAATGAGACATGGAAAAGACACGGAATATGACATGAAAACATGAAAAAATCAGTGGCAAAATGAGGGGGAAAACAGCCCCGAAACCCGGTAAAACGAAACCCGATGCATGGAATCACTCCCGAAACATGGATTTTGGTGTATGAAATGGCTTATAACTACACAATACATACATAATTGGTACATGACATGAAAAAGAAGAAGCAAGGAAGCCCCAAAAATAGCATTTTTACAGTTCAAAACATGGCCAAACAGCAATCACAAGTAGGGATAAAATGGCATACAAAAATGGCTCCGCAAGGGAGGCAATGAAGCAAGTGGTAGATACAAAGCCCAAACAGAAAAATACCCTTCTACAACATTGAATAGGGACCAAAAATATGAACATTTACAGTTTATGACAGTCCCCAAATCAGTATGAAAACGTGCTCAAAATGCAATGCAAGATTAAGGCCACAAGAGGGTATAACATGAAGTAGGCCAAATATACATCAAAAATCCAAAGACCCTTAATGAGATATGCCAATAAGGTCAAAATATGGCCATTTTCAGTTCTGATTATGGTCGAAAACAGAAGCTAGATAAGCCTAAAAAAGCATGCAAAAATGGGGGCCAAAGAGGGGTATAATGGTAAGTGCTACATGGAGGCCCCCAAAAGTGTTGAGCCCTTCTACAATGTTATAGATGGGCTCAAAATAAGCCAACTCACAGTTTATATAATGCTCAAAAACAGATCACACATAGGCTAGAAATATCATGCAAGATTATGGTATTTAAGAGGGTATTGAAGCAAGTATCAAATGGGGGGCTCAAACAGGGTTGAGCCCTTAAACAAACATGAATAATGGCTAAAACTAAGCCTAGTTACAGTTTGGGTCGGAGCCCAAAACAGCAAGCAAAGAGGGTAGAAGAATGATACAAAAATTGAGCTCAAAAGGGGAAATGAGTGCTTACCCTTGTAGACCAAAATCTTGGCTGCTTCTAGGACTGAAAATGGTGCCTCCTAGCTTCTGGAAAGCCCCTCAAGATGCTGGAAATGGAGTAGTGGTGGTGGTGCTTGGTGGTGATGAAGAAATGGGGTTGGAACTTGGTTGTTTTTGAGCTTGGAAGTAAAGAGGGAGAGAGATGTGTATACAAGACTCTCCAACAATTTTTTCTAACCCTAAAAACAGACCTGAGGTGGTGTATATGTAGGCAAAATTGGTGGAAAAATGGAGGGAAAAAAGGGAGGGAAAACTAGTCAAGTTTCCCCCCAAAATGGCCAGACCCTCGGACATGGGTGTAGTGGAAAACAAAATTCACATCTAGGACACACTTGGGGAGGGGGGCATGGCTGGCTAGTTTAAAGGGGCAAAAAATTCATTTCACCAAATAGGTGGCCGGCCAGCTAGGTTTTCTGGCCGGCCAGCTACTTTCAGGACAAGAAAAATGGCCTTCCGGGAAGAAAAGTGTCCGGTGGGTGATTGGGAGGTCCAATGGTGGCCATTCAAGTGTCCAAATTGAAGCCCCGGAAGTTAGCTTTCCAATGGCGTAAACCTTGCTTCAAAATTCCTCTTGTGGAAAAAGTTATGCCTGTTTCCGTGAAGCCGCACAGATTTCGGTTCAACCGAAGTGATGCCTTACTTCAATCAACGATATTTCCTCTGTCCGGAATTGAATTTAGGAGATTCTTGAGTGAAAAATGAAGCCCCGGGAGTAAGCTTTCCAACGGTGCTAGCCTCGTAGCTTGATTCCAACTATGCGAACAAATAGGCCCGATTCAGCGAGGGCTGTTCGACTTTTCTTGACGGTTCATGTCCATTTTCTCCCCCAACTGGATTTCTTCCCTCTTCTCCTCTTTTCTTCAACTCCAAACCCCTAAGTAAGGTGTTTTGAAAGATTTTTCAAAGATTTCATCTCTCTTTCATTCGTTTCCACTTTGTTCTTGCTCGGTTTACCGAAAAGCGCGACGTTTAACAAAATGAGAGCATTGGAACATCGCAGAAACTTTATTTTCAAAATGTTTTGAAAGAGAGGGTTTTAAGTCTAAAATCTTTTGATCGAGATTGTTTTGGTCCAGAACAGGGGTATGAAGTTGAGATTTGACTCTCTCTTTGCCAAAGAAATTGCACCTTTCCCCTGCACAACTTTCTCCACCATGTAAACCATCAGTCGCGTCCAAGTCTTATGGACGGTCAAAAATGGGGTGTCTACAGTTGCCCCTCTTTGACAGAACTCGGAAGTCAAGAAGTGACGGGAGTGAATGTCAAAGCCCAGAGACGACCCATTTTTGACAAGGCCGAAGACTTGGACAAACAAACAAAATATAGATAAACAAATAGTTGTGCCTGCAGGCTGCCTACGTATCCTTTTGCAAGGAATCAAACCAGCGTAGTTCAGGGGCAGGATGCACAATGATATGCAGAAAGATTTTGATAATTGGACTTAAACGCTACGCGAAGCCGGTTTTGAAAATTGGACTTATACGCTACGCGAAGCCGATTTGAAGATTGGACTTATACGCTACGCGAAGCCAGTTTGATAATTGGACTTATACGCTACGCGAAGCCGGTTTGAAGATTGGACTTACACGCTACGCGAAGCCGGTTTGAAAATTGAGGATTCATGCAATGCACTGTAATGTAGTGGCTAAAATGCAATGTAATAGCTAGGAAAAGGGAGGTACCTTAGAGAGGCAATTGGCAATGACTTACCTCGGCAATGTCCTACCTTATGCTGATGTGAGAATCTTCCGCTTCTTCTTGGTTGAACCACAGGTACTACTTTTCTCCCTGACTATGGTCGTAGCTTTCCCTATTCTCCAACAGGGTGACAGACTAGGTTGATTCAGTATCCAGAATTGAGGCGCATACGCATGCTATCTCAATCTATGGGGCTGCCATACAGATTTCAAGCCGAGGATATACCCCTGGGTATTTAAACTAGACTTTAGTCTCGGAAATCCCGAATCTTTGCGTTCTAGGCATAAGCCATTCGAACTCTAGTTTCTACCGTCTCAGTTGGTCTCCTAGGAACTCACCGCTAACACAGGCAGGTGGCTATACCAGACCATTGGAAGTCGTTCGGGCACGACAAACACCAAAGGAATTGCACCTTTAGAGGATTTAAGGTCTCCTAGACCAAAAAGTGCACAAGATGGTGCGACGAAATGCAAGTAAAATGCAAGTACGATGCGCAAAACAGCGCGAATGATAATGCAGGATTTAAGGTCTCCTTAGACCGGACAATAAAACAGATATGATGCAATGGATGTGATAGATGTGATGCAATAGATAATAGATGCGATGCAACCGAGAGTACAATAGATGCAAAAAGGCGACATACGCTAACCACGCTGGACTCGTGAGTGGAGGAAGAACAAAGAAAATCAACCAGGAACGCGTTCCACGCAATCCTAAGATAAACTCCAAACACGTTGAAATTATGTGAGGAAGGGGAGGCTCCAATCACGCTGAAATCGTGAGAGGAGGTGAGCAAAAACAACCCGCCCAGCGCGTCTGCAACGTAACCGGAGAAGGTTTTAACAATGGAGGATAACAATGGTGTAACCAACAGACATATCTCAACGTATTTCATACAGAGAGAGGGAAGGTTTTAACCAGGGAAACAAAGGTGTAACCAACAGGCGTATCTCAACGTATTTCATACGGAGAGAGGGAAGGTTTTAACCGGGGAAACAATGGTGTAACCAACAAGCGTATCTCAACGTATGTCATACGGAGAGAGAGAAGGTTTTAACCGGGGAAACAATGGTGTAACCAACAGGCATATCTCAACGTATTTCATACGGAGAGAGGGAAGGTTTTAACCGGGGAAACAATGGTGTAACCAACAAGCGTATCTCAACGTATTTCATACGGAGAGAGGGAAGGTTTTAACCAGGAGAACAAAGGTGTAACCAACAGGCGTATCTCAACATATTTCATACGGAGAGAGGGAAGGTTTTAACCGGGGAAACAATGGTGTAACCAACAGGCATATCTCAACGTATTTCATACGGAGAGAGGGAAGGTTTTAACCAGGGAAACAATGGTGTAACCAACAAGCGTATCTCAACGTATTTCATACAGAGAGAGGGAAGGTTTTAACCGGGTAGCATATCACATACGAGAGAGGAAAGGTAAATTTCTCAGCGTATCACATGCAAGAGAAGAAAGGTGAACGAAGACTGGAACTCGTCCAAATGTTCAAAACCGAAGATGTCCTAACGCGCCGCATGCGAGAGGAGAAAAGACGATAATTGCTAGTGAAAAGGTGCATAACAATATAGGTGAAGTGTGCATAACAATGCAAGTAATGAGCATAACAATGCTAGACAGATGTGCATAACAATGCAACGAATGAGCATAACAATGCTAGATAGATGTGCATAACAATGCAAGACTTGGCACACAGCTTACAACATAGCATTCCATTCATTTGGCACACAGCTCACAACACAACACTTTTTTCGTTAGGCGCGCAACTCACAACACAAAATTCTGTTCAATCTAGGCACACAGCTCTTTTGGGCACACAGCTCTTTTCGGGCACACAACGCACTTCGGGCACGCAGCTCATTTTGGGCACACAACAGATCTCGGGCAGACAGCGCATTCTTCGGGCACACAGCTCATTTGGGCACATAGTACATTTCCGGGCACACAGCTCGTTTCCGGCGCACAGCTCATTTTGAACATACAGGATGCAATGACGGAACTTGTAGAAGTTGAAACAATCTCAGATGCCCAACATTTTTCCTCTTTTCTTTTGCTTTGCAGCCTGGAACTTTCATAGCTTCAGATAGGTCCTGGTTTTACTGTTCTCATGTGACCTGGGTTGAACCCTGCGGTTTTATGAAAGAACAAATTCTGTTTTGCACAAATGTGGAGAACAGCACGGCACTCGGAGCACAAAACGATTTTATTTTTGAAATTGAGAGATGAGTTTTCGACCAGGTATTGAGCCTACAACTGAAGACAGCAAAACGACTCAACAAGGAAATAAAAGGCACACGACCTAGACACATCGAGTAACACTCGAAACGACTCAAAACAAAAATCGAGATAAAACAAAAAGACACGACACTCAGACGTGCACAGGGAGCCTGTTTCACCGGGTAGTGTTTCCCACCATTTCTCATTTGTGGTTCTCACATCACTCGGCCCTCAAGCTTTGTTTTTCTGAAAAAGCCATTTTCTCACTTTTTCTCTCATCGCACATCTCTCTGTTCTTCAATCTCTCATTTTCCAATCCCTTCCCTGGGTGGTTGATGGATAAACAGAAAGTTGTGGGCTCTTGCCCCTAGCATTCTGCTCGATTCTCTTTCTTCCGCTCACAGCTAGTGAATTCCTCCCACAGAGGGGTTGCGCTACATTTGGGTGTGTAGCAAATCTGTAGCTAACATCGGTTGATGATGCTTTGCTGGGGAGTTTGGACGTGATAAGATCTGTCCAGATGATGGAGTGGAATATCTTGCCCCATTCCAGTTCATGCTTCGCACTTGGCTCGACACCTCGTTGCTCGGAAGGTGTGAGAGCTTTTTCGACCCTTTTGTGGTTAGCTTCAGTGGTGCCCTTTTCCGACAGGTAGAGTGCCCTGCTTGGCAAGTAGAGTGCCCTTTCCGGCAAGGATGGTGCCCTTTTCTGGCAAGTATTTTGGCAAATATTTTGACAAAGGGGAAAAGACAGAACACCTGACTCAACTGTGCCCCTAGTTCATCATTTTGACCATTTTTTTTTTTTGGGTTCAAAACAATTTTGACCAACATGAAAGTTAGATTAACATGCTTATTCAACTCTCTGATTTTGAAAATCATGCAAGTTAGGTTGTGAGCACTAAAAATTTTCCTTTTTTGGGTCCAAGAAAAGGGTCCAGTTTTGGAAAAGATTGAATAATTTTCGAGAGAATCAGTCAACCTCAGTAAAAATTCTCAAAAACTATTTTGCAAACGGCCATTTGCTCAACGAGCATGAAACCTACTCCTGAGATGCGCAACCTCGGATCCAAAAGAAAACTGCCCCGTGCTTGGAGAGAGCTACATGGCAACGGAAAGTTGCCCCTTGTTTGAACGGCACCGCGGCGCATTGAATGGCAACGGAAAGTTGCCCCTTGTTTGACTGGCGCCAAGCTTGACACCGAATAACACGGAAAGTTGTCCCTTGTTTGGATAGCACCGCGGCGCATTGTAGTCAGTCCTCAGAGTGATGAACACAACCAAATCCTCAGATACAGAGAAGACAAAGATGACCAGAACCATCGCATGGACACAATCAAATTGAAGTGTTTTACGGCTGGACTTCAGAATGAAGTTGCCTACGTATCCCAAACATGGGAATCAAGCCTTACATAGTTCGGGGTTAAGGTACACTCAGGTATTAACCTCTCCTTTTTAGGCTCTAACTTTTGCCAAGGCGCCCGTCGCGGGTTTTCGACCTTGCGAGCTTTGTTCTTCTTTCTTTCTCTTTTCAATTCTTTTCTTCTTTCTTTTTTTTTTTTGATATTCTTTTCTTTTTCTTTTTTTTTTTTTTTTTTGTTCTTTTTCTTCTTTTTCTTGCTCTAACTTTTGCCTGGGTCGCCCTTCCAGGTTTTCGGCCCAGCGAGCCTCTCAAAGGGTAAAAGTGTAACAGGTCCATGCCAAATGGTTGTAGGGTTTTGAAGCCATCCGTATCCAGGAGAGTGGCTGTTGATTTGCAAGAGGACTCATCTTCGGCTCTTCGAGCACATCTAACATCTGTGCTCCTAGTTCAAAGGGTACTTCTGTTTTAGCTTTGCAAGCTTCTTCTGATCTTCTTGATCCGACTTTCCTAGCCCCTTGTTCGAGGGCTGCTTCAAATCTGGCCACACAGGCCTTACATCGTAGTTGACCGTTGAACATTCTGAATTCAAGTTCAAGGTTTGGAAGCAAAGGGGTTGAGTCTCGAGGCCAAGAGCGATCCTAAGCTGCACAATCTCAAGAACGATTCCACACATGTCTTCGCAGGACCGCGCAAAACATTTTTTGAAAGTTTTTAAGAAAGCGACAAATCGCTCGCGCTGAAGATAGTGTAGGACCAATCTGGATCAAAGCTAGGGTCCTTCTCAGTACTCACACTAACAAGCATGATTTCATTCATTAAGGGCTTAGCACGCCTCTCTTTCTCTCAATTTGATCAAAGTTTTACAAATCCCGAGGAATTCCTTCCTCTTCGTTTTCACCGCGGTGTTCAAAAAGCTTTGAAAAACTCAGGTCATTACAATGACTTCAAGGCATAAGAGAGCAGGTGGAATGCACTACCATTTCATTCAAATCCCGGCACAACTAGCACACGGCAGAAGCAAATGCGAGAGCGTAAAATCATCTTTTTCATTCAAAATCTGTTGGCATAAGCGGCTCCTGGCGTAAACAGACTCAAAAGAAAGCAAAAGACAAGCAGAAAACAAAAGCAGTGATGTCCGAGGTAACACCCGGAATCACGACTCTAACAAAAGCGGATCGACTCGGTACAACAAGATGCAGACCGACTCAATAAGAAAAAATGACTCAGACAACACAACGAGATGACCCAATACCCAAGTCGAAAGTACAAATTAACAACATTCGCAAATGTGCTCAAAAGCGATTGCATGCTATCCACCATATATCTGGAGTTAATCGGCGCCGCCGCAGTGGTTCATCCCGATCACATAATCACATTATTCCCCAAGTTTACCGATCCAAAGGTCTTGATAGACTTTGGGGCTTGGTGGGAGGACAACCCCATTGTCAAGCAGATCAGACTTCATGGCGAAGACTAAGCGATCGTCGGTAGTATGGCGGTTTGTTGATGGTACGCCGCGATCTTGGGTAGCATCATGTGTAGCCGGAAGAGGGTTCGGGAGAGGTCGAGGCTCAAGGGGTTCGAGATGGCCTTGTCCAACAAGGATTTGAAAAGCTTTAGACAAAGGCATATAGAGGGCATGGAAGACCCTCCGACCTCGAGGTTGGTACTTCAAGGCTTGTGAATTTTCTTTGGGCGCAAATGAAGGGATTGGCGGTGTTGGCTGGTTTCTTGATCTCTTCGGCGGAGGGTTAGAGCTAACAGGATCATTTCTGGTACAACGGCCCTTTTCCCGGCTTGCCTCTTGATTCAAACTGCCCCCAACTTGAGTGGCGAAAGTGTCATCCACAGCTTTTGCAACAACTGCGAGGACTTGCTCTTTGTTCAGTCCCTTGGCTTTCAAAGCCTCAACAGCGAACAGAAGATGTTCATGGGGATCCATGCCCGCCCCTACCTTGTTCTTACCACCTGCCTCCACTTTGCTAAGAGATTCACCTTCTTCCAATGCAGCCCGTCCCAAGATGAGGGAGCGTTTTGACATGAACTCCCTGGTAGGCGATTTGGTTGATGATGGAGCCAAAACTTCAAAGGTTAAATCTACCACTGTTCTCTGAAGATCTTCAATCATGCTCCCCAGCAAAGAAGTAGTGGGTTCACGGGTTTGAGATGATTGGGGTTCAAGTGCATCTATCGTGCTTAAGGCCATGCTTTCTGGGATAAACATCTCGGGCTTGGGTATATGGGTCGGGGGGTATATGCTGGGGTTGTAGGTGGGTGGCAGTGTATGGCTAAGGTTGAGATGTGGATGAGGTACTTGGTCCTTGGGGTTTTGAGGTGGAACTATTGTCCGGTTGTCAATGAGATTCTGGATCTCATGACGAAGGCGGTAGCAACCATCGGTGCCATGGCCGCGCTGTTGATGATATACACAGTATTTGCTTGGGTTATGTTTGGTAAGGAGTGGATTTGGCAAAGGTTGAGGATTAAGGGGTTTGAGATGCCCTCTTTCCCTCAGGACTTTGAATGCGCTGGTTAGGCTCATATGGAGGGGGGTGAAAAATCTACCCTGAGCTCGGGTTGGGCTGGCTATTTGTAGGCTGGCCTTGGCAAAAGGGTCGGCTATGGCAACTGTGTTGACTTTAGTGGGTTTGGAAACATTACTACATGACATTGGTACTCTCGACTGGGAGTCTTACGGCAACCTCGGTGGACCCATCCTCGATGTCGTGAATAGGGCTAAGGCCCTGTGCCCTTTTGAATTGCTTCTCAAGGTTTGCAATTTTCACTGCAGTCGAACTGAATTCATTGACATCAGAGGGACGAAGCCTCTCAGTAGGCTGCACCAGGGGTGTGGAAACTCGAGCTTGAGTCAACCTTTCTTGGGGATCTGGACCCTGCAAATCTTCAGTTGGCAAAAGTGGGTCAAAGTTAATTTGGGGCCTGTTGATATCTGAGCGAGATGCCCAGATGGGCATTGCGTTTCAACGCTAGTCTTATCCTGCATTGCAGTTCCCTGATTTAGCGCTGCTATCATGGCCACAAATTCTTCCGAACTCTGTGCCATCACGGGTCTCGATGATGTATTTGGTATTTGCCGGATCGAGATGAATAAATGAACCTGTCTGCCCTCCTTTGCCTTGCCTTAGCGAAGAACACTTGGTTGCCGTTGAATTGATTTTCTGACCTAACAAAGTCTATCCGCTCTAGTCCAAGGTACCGGAGATATCGAGCCTTCGGGCTATGGTTCCAAGACTACCTAGCAAAAGAAAACATCAAAGATCTCGGCCGATGTTCACCAAAACAGAATCTGGCCTAGCAGGATGGTGTGCCCTCTCTTGGTCTGCCCCAAATTACGCCTCAAAAGCTGAATCGATACCCATGAGATAATCGATTCCTAAAATACCGATACTGGTGCCCGCAGGCCCGATGCCCAAACTTGCAAACTGATACATGCATTCGTGTAGAGACGCACTCTAAAGCACATAACAAGCAAGTGAGAGCCAAACACCCCTATGTTGGGGTAGGGTTTCCCTGTCCTATTTTGTCAGGAGCTAGGGTTTCACTACGCACGCAGCGGCTTCAAACAACCTATAAACGGATAAGCAACCTGTCCTAGTTTGGAATGGTCACTATGGATCCGAATATGCACTAGGTCGAATGGTCAAAAAGGGTGCCAGAAACCGGGGTTTGTGTTCCCATCTTTGTCGAGCCCAGGCCGTCGGCCTTATGGACATGCCTTGACAAGACAAGCCTCGGCAAATCGTTCGAATGGCATATGGCAAACACGGTGTCCTAAGCGCAATGCAAATGCAATGCAAAGAAACACACAAGTGTAGTCAAAACCAGATATCATGAGTTCGAGTCAAGTTCTCTAAATCCCCAGCAGAGTCGCCAGAAACTGTAGACGTCCCCGAACGCATCCCGGGGAAAGGAGTGCGAATCCCCCCCGTTCTGGTTCGATATTGGGTCACTACAGTTCGATGGACTCAAATGTCACGGTTCTCAATCTTGAACCAAAGAGTCCAAATCCGACAAATCGTTTTGAAAACAGATTTTTTGAAAGAAGTGCCAAACATGGACTGCTTCGCCAGATACAGAGTCGCCACCTAAATGTTTTTTAAAGGGGAAATTTAAGAAACCCTAACTCGGTGCGAAAGGCCACGTGTCCGTCATCACCAAAGTTGCCTCGGCTCGGGAACTTGGGTACGATTGGGGAAGGTCACTTCGTAAGCACCCCCGCTCGCCCGGTCAAAAACCGACCTCTACTAACCATGATATCTTATTTTGAAAACATTGTGAGTTCTTATTCTGGTTATTAGCCTAGGTTACTATGTGATGCGCACAGCATACAAGTATAGACTGGGTCACCTGAATTGGAACAAAACATTTCATGTTTGTTTGTTTGAAAATGGTTTGATGGTGCTACCCGCAGGTAGGCTAAGACGTGGATTTGCCACCCTCGGGTGGGCTTAGAAAACGTGATTTTGCCACTATCTAGTGGGCTTAAAACAAACATTTGATGAATTGTTCCACTCCAAGTAACTCAACCTCCACCCACAGGCATTCAAGACAGTTATATCACATAAGCATATAGCCTCATGGTAAGCATGCTATTCATGGCAACACTCACACGCATGCAAGGATGCTAAAGCATAAAACACACCGAGTACTCCAAGCCAAAACATAAACTCATTAGAAATCATGCATGATCCTAAATATACAGAAATGCCTAATGCAACACATGCAAAGATGCAACTATAACAGGCTCGGCTATTCTAAACATGGCACATGGAATGCTACAACTAACACTTATTCAATTTGGGATTGAAATACAAATGCAGTTTGTATGATGCGCCGAGCCCGGTGCGTGCAAAACAGATGAATGATGCAAGCATGCTGTCATACTGTATGCTAATTGAAATATGCGCTATATCTAACCATCATAAGCAGGTAAATAAAAGGGAAGAAAGACGTGGGGTTGGAAGACATACATCACACTCACCCACACTTATTACAATTATGCCCTCGCGTAGAGGGTCCGAATAAATAATAATACAGTCCGAATAAAAGAATAATACAGTCCGAATAATATACAGATTCCTAATTAATTAACAAATTAACTAAGAAAAACTGTAAACTGGCATGCAAGCCAGGGACTGCCTTGACTCCGCTCCGGATAATGAAATGATGCATGTTTGGGATGCTTTGTGCGGAAATCCATTGGGATGCTCTAATTAGCCTCTGTTTGCAATGTTTCTCAAAATGCGTGCCAGACTCTGAAAAGTTGCTGATTCTTCATTTTGCTGCAACAGAGAGCAGGAAAGGAGTATAGCAATGTATTTCACAAATATATGCATGCCTCGATCCTCGGGCCACCAATCACGCATATCGATGCATGATGGTCGAGGAGCCGAATTGCACAACTCAATATAGGATGAATGCATATGAATGCTACAACAAAACCTAACTCCATCATGTATAATCCGGAGTGTCGGTGACTTGGGAATTGAGACCCGTTCCGTCGCTCGGAGTACGAAACGTGCCTCGTTTCCCGTGTCCGGACTAACTCCTATCCCGAACACGATGCAATATGCATGATATGCATGAAATGCAGCTAATATGCAGTCCTAACATACACAATGTCATGGAATGGCATACACGCTACACGAGGTGATACACAACTGGGCATACACAATGCTATGGATGAAATGGCATACGCAATGCAATAATGGACTTACACCAACATGAGAGAGCCTCAGCCACACTCACATAGGAGGCCATCAGATGAAAACAAGATACCTCGAAGTGCGTGCCCGCATGCACGCAAATCGAGGACGGACCCTCGGGCACCGAAATGCCACTCTAATGAGACATGGAAAAGACACGGAATATGACATGCAAACATGCAAAAATCAGTGGCAAAATGAGGGGGAAAACAGCCCCGAAACCCGGTAAAACGAAACCCGATGCATGGAATCACTCCCGAAACATGGATTTTGGTGTATGAAATGGCTTATAACTACACAATACATACATAATTGGTACATGACATGAAAATGAAGAAGCATGGAAGCCCAAAAACTAGCATTTTTACAGTTCAAAACATGGCCAAACAGCAATCACAAGTAGGGATAAAATGGCATACAAAAATGGCTCCGCAAGTTAGGCAATGAAGCAAGTGGTAGATGCAAAGCCCAAACAGGAAAATACCCTTCTACAACACTGAATAGGGACCAAAAATATGAACATTTACAGTTTATGACAGTCCCAAAATCAGTATGCAAATGTGCTCAAAATGCAATGCAAGATTAAGGCCACAAGAGGGTATAACATGAAGTAGGCCAAATATACATCAAAAAGCCAAAGACCCTCAATGAGATATGCCAATAAGGTCAAAATATGGCCATTTTCAGTTCTGATTATGGCCGAGAACAGAAGCTAGATAAGCCTAAAAAAGCATGCAAAAATGGGGGCCAAAGAGGGGTATAATGGTAAGTGCTACATGGAGGCCCCCAAAAGTGTTGAGCCCTTCTACAATGTTATAGATGGGCTCAAAATAAGCCAACTCACAGTTTATATCATGCTCAAAAACAGATCACACATAGGCTAGAAATATCATGCAAGATTATGGTATTTAAGAGGGTGTAGACACCCCATTTTTGACCGTCCTTAAGACTCAGACGTCACCGATTGAGCGCTTGGTGATGTTGCATCAGGCTGCTCGAAGTCTCAGAGTCGCGCGGCGCCCGCCTCCGGACTTCCGAACTTTCTTCACTACCTTGTCACGGTTGCCAACCGTGCTCGGTTTTCTCTGCTTTTCTTTCCGAGGAAGGGAGTGGTCCCAGAGATTATCTCCGGTGGCCGTGAGCTACTTTCGTGGTCAGAGGCCATTTTGCCCATTTCGGTTCGTTTGCCGTCAAGCGTGTGCCTCGGTTGGGACCGCCCAACCATCTCCGACTTCTCCGGTTTTGGCGGAGACCTCTGTTTAATGTTCCGAGGAACACTGGGCCCCTGATGCCCACTTCGCGAACACCACTTCCGGTGCCATGACCCATTTTCGGACCCGGCTGCGTGATTTGGGCCCCGAGCATTCATTTCGCATCCGTTTTCTCCGGTTTTTGGCGGAGACCTCTGTTTTAACATTTCGAGGAACCCTGGGGCCCCCGATGCCCACTTCGTGGTCGGATGCCACTTTCGTGCTCAGAATCGGTTTTGGGACTAAACCGCCGGTTTTGGTCCCGAGCATTCATTTTGCATCAGTTTTCTCTGATTTTTGGCAGGAACCTCTGTTTTGTCATTCCGAGGGACACTGGGGTCTGAGAGACCAACTTCGTGGTCGTGCACCACTCCCAGTGCCTAACAGCCCACTTTCGGGGCCTCGAACTACGTGTTTCGACTCCCGAACCTTCATTCTACATTTTTGGGCTCCGACCCAAACTTGAGATAGTCATATTTTGAGGTCCTTTTCATGTTTGATTAAGGACCTTTTACTGTTTGACATCTCCATCTGTCACTTGCCTTTTTACCTCTTTTTGGGCCTTTTTGCACGGTATTTTAGGCGTACTTGTGGGTGGTGTTGGACTTGGTCGTAAACTACAAAGTGTCTTATTTTGAGCCCCTCTTCAACTTTGTTGAAGGGCTCTTGGCCATTTGAAACCCGTAGCTACCACTTTCCTTTTTGGCCATTTTTTGCGGGAAACTTGATATGTTTTCCCTCCCTTTTTTCCCTCCATTTTCCCCCTCATTTTGCCTTTATAACAGCAGCCCCAGCTGTGGTTTTTAGGGTTAGAAAATCTGATTTGGGAGCTCCTCCATACAATCTCTCTCTCTCTATATTTCAAATACCAAAATCATTCAAGTTTCTACACCCCCTCTTCATCACCACCTAGCACCACCACCACTACACCATTTCCAGCAGCAAGGAGGGCCTTCCAGCAGCTAAGAGGCACCATTTTCAGTCCTAGAAGCAGCCAAGGTTTTGGTCTACAAGGGTAAGTTGCTATTTTCCCTTTTCTAGCTCTATTTTGTATCATTTTTCTACCCCCTTTGCTTGAGTTTTTGGGCTCCGAACCTAACTGATTTTAGGCTCATTTTGAGCCCCTCTACAACATTGTAGAAGGGCTCAACCATGTTTGGTAACTCTATCTTGCACTTGCTTCACAAATCATCATATTTACCGTAAACTTGCATGCTATTTTTAGCTTATATGCATTTATTTTTGGAGCATTCCATAAACTGTGATCGAGATTATTTTGAGCCCCTCTACAACATTGTAGAAGGGCTCAACTTTGTTTGGTGAATGCTTGATATACCTATCTTGAAATCTCATGTTTGGTCCATATCTTGCATGATTTTTTAGGCCGATCTTGCTTCTGTTTTTGGCCATGATCAGAACTGGAAATAGTCTTAAAATGACCCACTCTTCATTTTTTGTTAAGGGTTTTAGGCTGTTTGGAGAATGCTTGATATATCTCCCTTTATAGCCCACTTTTGGTCCATATTTTGCATGCTAAGTTTGCCATATTTGTATGCTGTTTTGAGGGCTTCCATAAGCTGTAAATGTTCCTATTTTTGGACCCTATTTAGTGTTGTAGAACTGTATTTTTCAGTTTGGGCATTGTATATACTACTTGCTTAATAATTCCACCTTTTTTCCCCATTTTTGCATGCTGTTTTTGCCATACTTGTGGTTGTTGTTTGGCCATTCTTTGTACTGGAAAAATGCTAGTTTAGGGACTTCCTAGCATCTGTCTTTACACTTCATGTCCATATTCTGCATATTTGGCATAGCTGCAAGCCATTTCGAGTGCATAGCATGACATTTCGGGCATTGGATGTAATTTTGCTATAATTCGGGGGCTGTTTTGCATCGTTTTGGCTGCTGAAATTTGCATTTACCATGTGCCATATGCCACGTCTCATTTTGTGCATCATTTCATGCCTTCGGCCATGCCTCGGTTATGCGTCTGCAGTGCACGATTTCAAGGCACTTCATTTTCATCCATCGGCTTATGTGAGTGTGGCCGAGGCCCTCTCATGTTAGCGTAAGCCCAATTCGCATTCCGTATGCCATTTCATGCCTTGATATGCCATGGGTTTATGCGTCTGTGCACGCATTTCGAGGCACTTCATTTTTTATCCGCCGGCGGCTTATGTGAGTGTGGCTGAGGCCCTCTCATGTTAGCGTAAGCTCAATTTGCATTCCGTATGCCATTTCATGCCTTCGGGCCATACCTCGGTTTGCGTGCTCGTGTGCACGCAATTCGAGGCATCTCATTTTTATCTGCCGGCAGCCTATGTAAGTGTGGCTGAGGCCCTCTCATTTGGCATAAGCCCATCATTGCATTTCGCATGTCATTTCGCATTCCTCGGTTTGCGTGCCCGCGTGCACGCATTTCGATGCACTTCATTTTTACCTGCCGGCAGCTTATGTGAGTGTGGCTGAGGCCGTCTCATGTTAGTGTAAGCCCAATTTGCATTCCGTATGCTGTTTTGTGCCTTAGGGCCACCGCCTCGGTTTGCGTGCCTGCGGACACGCATTTCGAGGCACCTCATTTTTTATCCGACGGCATCCCGTGTGAGTGTGGCTGAGGCCCTCTCATGTTGGTATAAGCCCATCATTGCATTCCGTATGCCATTTCATGCATTCCTCGGTTTGCGTGCCCGTGTGCACGCACTTCGAGGCATCTCTTTTTTTTATCCGACGGCAGCCTATGTGAGTGCGGCTGAGGCCCTCTCATGTTGGCATAAGCCCATCATTGCATTCCGTGTGTCATTTCGTGTTTCTCGGTTTGCGTGCCCACGGGCACGCATTTCGAGGCACCTCATTTTTATCATTCCGGCATCCTACGTGAGTGTGGCTGAGGCTCTCTCATGTTGGTGTAAGCCCATCATTGCATTTCACACGTCATTTTGTGCCTTAGGGCCATTTCTCGGTTTGCGTGCCCGTGGGCACGCATTTCGAGGTATCTCATTTTCATAGCATTGTGCATGCTAGGTTGTATATTAGTCATATCATGCATATTGCACGGGAAACGAGACGCGTTTCGTACTCCGAGTGACGGAACGAGTCTCAATTCCCAAGTCACCGACACTCCGGATTATCCATGATGGAGTTAGGTTTTGTTGTAGCATTCATGTGTATTCTTCCCATATTGAGTTGTGCAATCCGACTCCTCGGCCATCATGCATCGATATGCGTGATTGGTGGCACGAGGATCGAGGCATGCATATATTTGTGAAATACATTGCTATGCCCTTTTCCTGCTCTCTCTGCAAAGAAAATGAAGGATCAGCGAATTTCCAGAATCTGGCACGCATTTCGAGAAACAGTGCAAACAGAGGCTAATCGGGGCATCCCAGTGGATTTCCGCGCAAGGCAGCCCAACATGCATCATTCATCAGAAGCAAGGCAGTCCCTGGCTTGCATGCCAGTTTTACCGCTTTCATAGTTAATTTTTTAATTAATTAGAAATCTGTATTATTCTTTTATTTCGGATCAGATATTTATTCGGACCTCTGCTTGAGGGCAATGTCAGAATAAGTGTGGGTGAGTGTGATGTATGTCTTCCAACCCCACTTCTTTCTCCCTTTTATTTACCGCCACGACGGTTAGATATAGGGCATATTTCAATTAGCATACAAGATGACAAAGATGTTTGCATCATTCATCTGCTTTGCATGCACCTGCTCGGCGCATCATACAAACCGCATTAGCATTTCAATTCGAGTTGAGTACTTGATAGTGTAACATTTCATCTGCCATGTTTAGAATAGCCGAGCTGCTATAGTTGCATTTTGCATGTGTTGCATTAGGCATTTCGCATACTTAGGATCATGCATGATTTCTAACGTAACTTCTGTTTTGGCTTGGAGTACTTGGTGAGTTTTATGCTTTAGCATCCTTGCATGCGTGTGAGTGGCTACCATGATAGCATGCTTGCCATGAGGCTATTTGCTTATGTGATATAACTTCCTTGTATGCCTGTGGGTGAAGGTTGAGTTATTTGAATTGGGACAATGCATTGACTGTTTGTTTTAAGCCCACTAGATTGTGGCAAAATCACTGTTTTCTAAAGCCCACCTGAGGGTGGCAAATCCGCATTTTAGCCTACCTACGGGTAGCACCATTACACCATTTTCAAACAAACAAACATGAAATGTTTTGTTCCAATTCATACGGCCCAGTCTATACTTGTTTGCTGCGAGCATCACATAGTAACCTAGGCTAATAACCGAAATAAGAGCATACAATGTTTTCAAAATCAGATATCATGGTTAGTAGAGGCCGGTCTTTGACCGGGCGAGAGGGGGTGCTCACGATGTGACCTTCCCCAATCGTACCCAAGTTCCCGAGCTGAGGCAACTTTGGTGATGACGAACACGTGGCCTTTTGGCACCGAGTCAGGGTTTCCTAAATTTCCCATTTTAAAATATTTAGGTGGCGACTCTGTATCTGGCAAAGCAGTCCATGTTTGGCACTTCTTTCAAAAAAATCTATTTTTCTTCAAAACGATTTGCCAGAGTTGGACTCTTTGGTTCAGATTTAGAACCGCAACAAAAACCGAGTCCGAACCGTAGCGAGGTCCCCCGCGGGCGTTGTTACAGAGGGTATTGAAGCAAGTACCAAATGGGGGGCTCAAACAGGGTTAAGCCCTTAAACAAACATGAATAATGGCTCAAACTAAGCCTAGTTACAGTTGGGGTCGGAGCCCAAAACAGCAAGCAAAGAGGGTAGAAGAATGATACAAAAATTGAGCTCAAAAGGGGAAATGAGTGCTTACCCTTGTAGACCAAAACCTTGGCTGCTTCTAGGACTTAAAATGGTGCCTCCTAGCTGCTGGAAAGCCCCTCAAGATGCTGGAAATGGAGTAGTGGTGGTGGTGCTTGGTGGTGATGAAGAAATGGGGTTGGAACTTGGTTGTTTTTGAGCTTGGAAGTAGAGAGGGAGAGAGATGTGTATACAAGACTCTCCAACAATTTTTTCTAACCCTAAAAACAGACCTGAGGTGGTGTATATGTAGGCAAACTTGGTGGAAAATGGAGGGAAAAAAGGGGGGAAAAACTAGCCAAGTTTCCCCCCAAAATGGCCAAACCCTCGGACATGGGTGTAGTGGAAAACAAAATTCACATCTAGGACACACTTGGGGAGGGGGGTATGGCCGGCTATTTTAAAGGGGCAAAAAAGTCATTTCACCAAATAGGTGGCCGGCCAGCTAGGATTTCTGTCCGGCCAGCTACTTTCAGGACAAGAAAAATGGCCTTCCGGGAAGAAAAGTGGCCGGTGGGTGATTGGGAGGTCCAATGGTAGCCATTCAAGTGTCCAAATTGAAGCCCCGGAAGTTAACTTTCCAATGGAGCAAACCTTGCATCAAAATTCCTCCTGTGGAAAAAGTTATGCCCGTTTCCGTGAAGCCGCGCAGATTTCGGTTCAACCGGAGTGATGCCTTACTTCAATCAACGATATTTCCTCTGTTCGAAATTGAATTTAGGAGATTCTTGAGTGAAAAATGAAGCCCCGGGAGTAAGCTTTCCAACGGTGGTGGCCTCGTAGCTTGATTCCAACTATGCGAACAAATAGGCCTGATTCGGCGAGGGCTGTTCGACTTTTCTTGACGGTTCATGCCCATTTTCTCCCCCAACTGGATTTCTTCCCTCTTCTCCTCTTTTCTTCAACTCCAAACCCCTAAGTAAGGTGTTTTGAAAGATTTTTCAAAGATTTCATCTCTCTTTCATTCGTTTCCACTTTGTTCTTGCTCGGTTTACCGAAAAGCACGACGTTTAACAAAATGAGAGCATTGGAACATCGCAGAAACTTTATTTTCAAAATGTTTTGAAAGAGAGGGTTTTAAGTCTAAAATCTTTTGATCGAGATTGTTTTGGTCCAGAACAGGGGTATGAAGTTGAGATTTGACTCTCTTTTTGCCGAAGAAATTGCACCTTTCCCCTGCACAACTTTCTCCACCATGTAAACCATCAGTCGCGTCCAAGTCTTATGGACAGTCAAAAATGGGGTGTCTACAGGTTCTATGGGCCCAACTAATTTTCTTCTCTTTCTCCTGGGCATTCGAGGCTGAGGTTCACTGGTGCTCGTCTCGGAGTCACGCCTAAAGTGAACTTTGCCACAAAGTTGGCCAAAACCTGGCCCTTTATCTCTGTCCTTGGCTTGTATTTTAGGTCATACTGACCTAGAACTACAGCCTATTGTGCTACTCTGCCTGTCAGATCTCCTTATTGCAACAAAGACTACAGTGGGTGCTCTGTAAGCACAACGATTTTGTGGGCTTGAAAGTAATGGTTCAATTTCTTTGAAGCCATTACTAAAGCAAGCGTTAACTTCTCTAGAGGCGCACTTTGTCTCTGCATTGGCTAAGGTTTGGCTGACATAGTACACTACCTTCTGCTCTTCATTTTCCTTTCGAATTACCACGGCACTAACAGCGTGGTTTGAAACTACTAAGTATAGGAACAATTCTTCTCTTGGTATCGGGTTTGACAATATAAGTGTTGTTGTCAAGTACTTTTCAAGTCGGCCAGGGCGACTTTGCACTCCTTTGTCCACAAAAATTTTGTAGCCTTCTTTAATAGCTAAAAAAATAGCTTATACTTATCTGAACTCCGGCTGATGAGTTTTTTTAAGGCTGTTGCCTTGCCGGTCAAAATATGGACTTACTTCACTGTCGTTGGGCTCTTCAAATCAAGGATGACCTTGATCTGATTTGGACTCGCTTCAATTCCTCTCCTGGTTACCAAGTACCCAGGAACTTACCAGATCCTACCCCAAATGCATACTTTAAGGCATTCAGCCAAAGTCGATATGCCTTCAATATTTCAAAGATTTCCTTTAGGTCTGCCAGATGATCTTCTGGTTATTTACTCTTGACAATCATGTCGTCAATGTAGATTTCCACAGTCTTCCCGATTAAGTGCTTGAACATCTTGATAACCAACCTCTAGTATGTTTACTCCTGCATTCTTCAACCCAAAGGGCATTACCCTGTAACAATAAAGTCCTTTCAGGGTGATGAATGATGCCTTTTCTTCATCTTGGGCATACATTGCTATCTGGTGGTATCCTCTATATGCGTCCAGAAAGCTCATTCTTACATGCCTTGATGTGGCATCAACAAGTTGATCAATCTTGGATAGGGGAAAGCAGTCCTTTAGGCATGCTTTGTTCAAACTAGTGAAGTCTACACAGACCCTTTGCTTGTCATTATTATTCTTTACCACCACCATATTGGACAGTCAGGTGGGGTAGTTTACATCCCAGATCACTTGTGCCTCTAGCAACTTTTCCATCTCCTCTTTTATTGCTTGCACATGGACCAAAGTTGATCTCCTTGATCTCTGAATCACTGGCTTGTTCGTTCTATCCACGGTAAGTTTGTGGCAGGTGACCTCAGGACTAATCCCCAGCATCTCATAAGGTATCCAAGTGAATGCTTCTATGTTTTCTCTCAAACAGAATTTTATTTGCCTTTTTTCTTCCGCAACTAAGCCAGAGCTGAGGAGGAAGAATTGCTCATCATCTCCTTCTTGTACAAGAACCTTTTTCAAGGGTTCTTTGCTCTTGTCGGCGGCTCTTTGCCGACATCATCCAAGACCTCATGGTCTTCGCTTTCAATCTCTGCATTCTCTGTTTCCCTTTCATTGTAGGTGTACTTTATTTCTGCAATAGAGTAATTTTTTACCTGTACTTGGTCTTTCCTTACTTTTTCAATTCCCTGTTCAGTTGGGAATCGCAACAGTTGGTGCAGCGTTGAGGGAACAACCCTCATTGCATGCAGCTATGGTCTTCTTAGAATGATATTGTAAGGAGAGGAAGTATCTATCATAGTAAATTCCATCATTACCTTCTTGGTCCCTACCTGCACCTCTAGACTCATGGCTCCTAGAGGCCACGTCAGCGTCCCATTGAATTCGACCATAGGATTGTCAGATTACTCTAGATCATCCTTGTGGAGGCCAAGCTCCTTATAACATTTGGCCTACATGATGTCACAAGAGTTGCCATGATCAATCAAGATATGCCTCACTTGGCAATCTCCTACCTTCAATGTCACCACCAATGCATCGTTGTGTGGGTGTTGAACGATATCCAGGTCCTCTTTGATAAAAGATATCATTGGCCCCTGATGTCCACATATCCTGGGTTTTTTTTGTTGGACCTGGTAGACATGTTGCAGATGCCTTACCCTTTGAGTCTCCCCTCGCACTCCGTTCTCGTTGACCTTCGAATGAATCACATTGATTACCCATGGCCCCTCTACTTGTAGTAGTGGTGGTGGTGGTGATGCTGCCGGCGTCTGGGCCAACTTTACCTGCTCCTCTCTTATTTTTGCTTCATCGATCAGGTCTCTCAGGTGTCCCTATCTAACTAGAACTTCTAGGTGTGACTTTAGAGCTAGAAGCCCTGTGTCATGTGCCCGTCTTCCTCATGGCAGGCACAGTGTTTCCCAGGATTCCTGCTCATGAACTCTCCCAGGATCCTCTGTGGTGCCTTGTAGTATGGCTGGTTCCTGATTCTCTCCAAGACCTTATAGACGGGGATTTTGAAGACTATATTTACTGCCTGCATTGATCTCAACCCCAACTCCAGTCTGTCAACGCCGGTATTTTCTCGGCCTCGCTTCGGCGAGCCGTTTCTCCTTTCTTGTTTTGGTATACCCTGACGTATTTTTCTATTCGTACCATCAACTCCTCAATGTTTTTCGGTGTCTTTGCAAGCGACTGCCGGAGTGAGCAATCATCTTCCAAGTCGTTCTTAAAAGACACAACAATTCTTGGTTACAAGCCGGAATCCGATTGTATACCTAATAGTACCTCTTGGCATAGGCCCTAAGACCTTCGCCATCGTTGATCTTCAAAGCTAGTAGGGAGTCTACCCTTAGTGGCTGCAACTTGTACGTAACAAACCTGGCCACAAACATCTCAACCAGGCCTTCCCAACTCTTCACACATCCTTTCGGGAGTTTGTGGAACTAATTTGATGTTATTTCCCCAAATGACGACAAGAATACCTTACATAATAGTTGCTCGTTCCTATTCCACAAAGCCATTGAATTTAAATATAAGCCGACATGAAAGTTTGGGTCGAACTTACCAGCATAAACTTGAAACCTCGACATGCTAAACCTTTTCAGCTAGGTGTTGGATGTGATTTTTTCTTTGGAGGTAATCTCTTAGGTCCTCCTTTGTTTGTTCGGGAGCTCAACTATCAATCGACTTCAGCCTTTTCAGCGCACTGCTTCCAGTGTAATTGTGCGTTCTCTTGGACTTTCCTTCGTCCACTGCATCATCAAAACAAAGGCCTTGCCCTTGGATCTGTCGAGATCCCCTGACATAGGTCCTTTTGGATCGTGGTGTCCTCTGTGACTCTCGAACAGACTCATCCGTCCGACATCTCGGGATTATCGATGTGAATTTCCCTCTCGCTTAGCATGCTGCGAGACAGTGGATACTGTCTTCTATCCTTCCTTGTAGGCGTCGGCCTTGCCTGCTAGAGCCAGTGTGTCCTATAAGGGAAACATCGGTTATATCATATTATTCTGTATCATAAAGTTGACTACTGTCTACAGGTCTATCAACTTGTTCGTTATGTCCTTCAGTTCTTCATTTATTCTCAGGCATCTGTCCTTCCATACCTGGAGATCGCCTTCATGGTAGTATTCATCTCAACTACCCTTCTTGTTTGCGCCTCGGCCCTTGTCGATATTGTTCGTCCCGGGGTCGACCCGCTATACCTCTTTGTTATTGTTCCCTCCTTCAGTATTAGGACCCATATGTTCCTCTTCCTCGCTGTAAAGATCATCCCCGATCCTCTCTCATTGCCCGTTGTTGGCCATCTATTCTATGCTAAGTTTCCACAGACGATGCCAAATTGTGATTGTTGATTTCCGACCACTCAACTGGAGAGCACACAACAGAATACATGAAAGCAACCACCTGTCAACAACAAAATGAGAATACCGTAGTGGTTCATCCACCCAGGGGCACTCCGACTATCAAGCTAATCACACAATCTCAAAGATCTCACACAAGTACTCAATGCACAAATTAAAGCCTACCTCAGCCCATGAGGATGCCTCCCTTTTATAACCAGCAGTGACCCAATCTTCTAGAAGTCTCATGTCACACCCCAAACTTGCCCCTAAAATTCCGGGCATGACCTACTCAGAAACAGACACTTACCCTGCTAAATAAAATAACCGGGGCCTAAACGGAAGCGTTAATATAATAGAATAACATGCAGACACATCCATTGAGCTACTACAAATATGCCAGGATCACGACTCGGAATTAAATATCTAGTGAGCATGCATCTGAGATTAAGTCACATACACATATACAAGTCCAGCCCAGAGATTGGGCATATAACAAACATTGGATACAAATCAACTTCAGCCCACAAAACATTAGTACATGATGACAAGGTCTAACAAAACTGCACTAGCATGTAGAGGCTTCTCCCAGTGCCTGGTTGTCCTTAGGTTGACAAAAGATAGATGATAACGACGCTAGGACTGACCTCCAAGTTGATTACCTACAGATTCAGACAAAATTACGGGGTGAGATAAACTCAGTGAATAATAGTACTTAAGCAGTTTAATAACCAACTTTAACCACAATGCATAACGGTGCATTCATAAAAATGAAATTCAAATAATGAGTCTGATATTGTTTTACTTTCAGAATGGCCTTGGGCCTTGTGTTACAGTTATAACGAGCGACTCCTCTTGGCCCAATCTGAGAACAACCTTTCGACTCGAGTATCTTGAATAGCCTTTCGCCGAAATATCTGAAACGACCTTGTGGCCCAGAAATATACTGAATAGCCTTTTGGCCCAGAAATATACTAAATAGCCTTTCGGCCCAGAAATATACAGAAATGTAGTCAACCTTACATTGTAACCAAGTTTCGGTCAATACATATGTTAATATCATGTCTAACAGAAAACAGAGTGGTCATAACGGGTATTAACAGTAAATAAATGTACATTTCATGTACTATTACTCACAGTATTGTTGCAGAGCGGTGGTTCCTCCTGTGGTGTGTCCTACACACATAGATAACACATATTAGTTTCTTTCTTCTTTTACACCATTTCCTGCATTTTTACATTTCAATTGCATGTATACTCATAAACAGGTATCAAACACAAATTTCGAAAAGAGCTGAGGGTTAAGCACGTAAAACAGAGCGAACGAGATTTCTGACCTGGGCCGCACGTGCGGCCACCCCCTCCGCACGTGCGGTCCCTCTCTACCGCTCGAGCGGCCGAAAGCAGTATGCTTTCCCAATTTTTTTCCTCTTCTCCGCACGTGCGGCCATGGCCTCCGCATGTGCGGCCAAGCCCCTGTTTGGCAGTCCGAAATTTATACAAAATCCCAAGTTTTGGTGAGCAACAACAAGGTTCAAAATAGATCTTTGATTACTAAAATTATGGTTCAAATTCATGTATTTAAAAGGCACAAATACACAATAATCTAGATCTTGACTTCACAACTCAATTGGATTCATCAAAACTTTAGATTCATTACTACTATCCAATTCCTTTGTTCTTGATTATTCTCACAACATAGCCATATATTACTATACTTGGGTTCAAACATGACAAATCAAGGAGCAAAATAATCAAATGATAGGATGATTATAGCAATCACTCATCATAAACACACAAGATTTCTCTTACAACTCTACAGCACACAACATCAAGAATTCCCACTCCAAATAGAGGAAGAGGGTTGAATTAGGGGAATTAAACTTATCTTAAACTTCAATTTCTCCAAAACCCTTCTAATTTTATCCCTAATCACTTCCTTGTTGAGCTTTCCTCTTTCTTTCCTTCTTCCCTTAATCTCCTAGCCTCTCCAGGAGATATTTTCATTGAACTTCTAAGTCAAAAATGTCTAAGGAGCTTTGATATAGATATATTTATATAAAAGGGTGAATAAGACAAAATCCAATCATTTAATCATGCCGAAATCGAAATTTCGTAAATATGCTTAATATTACCTAAAAATTATGCTGATCATAGATATATAATCAATTTCAGAAAATTAAGTCTCTAAGGAGTCCAATTTCGGATTCAAATAGTTTAAGTGCGACAGATAATTTTCTTACTCAACAGATAGGAATCCATATTTCCAAGTTTCATTTAATTCAATGTAATTCCACATAGAATTTCACAATAAGCATTCAAAAACACAGAATAGAGGACTGAAAAGATACCAGAATTATGTATGAGGGTCGGGTTATTACATCTCACTTCATAGGACTCAAGCTCAGGGCTCATCTCAGACTCTCGGCTGGATAGGGATAAACTTCTCAAAAGCCTTATCCTTATCCCGACTAAGAACCTCCTCTTATCTAGGACTCTTATCCTCCATCCAAATATCTCGTAATCTCGGTATTACTGCACCGAATCTCGGCGATACCGCAACCATCTCAGCAACTATGACTCACCCACGTGACATTTTAGTTGACATCTCAGAACCACCTTGGCCACGTGGTGTCATTCGTAAAATACTTCCCCACAACATTCAACAAACCTCATGCTATAATATACATGGTATATCTTATTGTTTAAAATAGTATTAGTTATGACTTTTGTGTTGTTTGGTTATTAGCTAAATTATTAAATCAAAGTTTATTATATTTGATTATTGTGTTTGGTATGTCCCAAAATGATGTTACTTATTACTTATTGTGATGGTTTTGATTATAGTAATGATCCTTTTTAAATTTAAAATAATAATAAATTTCTATTATTATTTCACAATTCTTAAATAATATAATGAAAATCTTCTAATATAATCATACAATGGAAATAATCTCAATCCCAATTTAGAGTGCATTTTCATTATGCTTGGAAGTCATATTTGTTATATGACCCCATTTTATTATAGTCAAGGAGTTGTGTTTACTTCTTTAGATCTATAAATGATGATGCAAGGATATGCACCATTTTTTAAGTGTATATAGTACAATTTTTCATTCAATAATAACAATTCAATAAAAAATTGACATTTGTGTAATCATAGATAATATTAGGGTTGAGTTCATTCCATTATGTGGACTCGTACAATTGAGATTACTGGACCAACCACAATTGTTAGTCTAATGATCCAATTTATTTATCTTATAGGCCTCTTTGTGTAAAAATGTAATAATATGATTTAATCATATTTAAATTAGGAGGTTGTAATTATCAAATCAATCTAATTTTTTTAATAAATAAATTAAATCATCAGAGTAAAAACTAGGTGTTATGTCTCTCTTTGTGCAATGCTCTCCTTCTTTGTATGAAAAAACCCCCTCCCCCAACAAAGCTCTTCGCCACTGGCCAGCTCCACTACTCCTCTGCCTTTTTCGTTAGTTGGCGGCTCACCTTCTGTTTTTTAGTTATTTATTTGTTTTCGTTTATGTTGCGTTTGATTTTTAAAGATCAAATTTTTTTTTTTGGGCTGGTATTTTTCATAATAATAATAGAAAAATAAATTATATAAAATAAAATAAAAATAGAAATGACAAAACAATCTTCTTTTCCTTTATTAAAGAATGAAATGTAGAATAAATTATGACAATATGAACTGATTACATGACAGAAGAATTTTGCAATAAACCAATGGGTAGAACATGGACAACTAACAATTAACATACAAGACATAAATTGAATCTGGAAAAACTATAAATAATAATAATAATAATAAATAAATAAATAAATAAATAATAAAAAATAAAATTAAAAGACAAAGAAAAGCAAATCGAAGCATGTACCTATCCTATCAAAGTTTGAGGGGAAAGGCTCTTTTTTATACTTGCAGGGAAAACCTAAGCCATGAAGGCTATCATCATTAAAGCCATCAACTCTAGTTGTTAGGGCTAGAGTTGCAAAGGTCCAAAAACTCACATGTGCTTAATATATACAGATAAATATGTCTATAGTGATGTTTGAATAATTCAAGCAGATGGATTCCAAAACGGATATAGGTGTTGGGTTACAACCTGATCCAAACTCAATCTCAAACACATGCACGAGCTAAGCCTAACATAACCCAGCCCAGGCCAAGCTTAAGACTAGGTCTAAGTTCAAACCAAACCTAGCACATATGCACAAGTATAAGCCTGGGCCCAGCCCAAATAAAACTAAATCCAAGTCCAAATTCAACTTTTATTAATGCCCACTTTATGAGAGAATTTCTTATTCAAAACTCAATGCTTTTAGCTCACACTTTGTGTTGTAACCTTCTCACTTAAGAGAATACAAAATCACTTAGATCCAACTCAATCGACAATTAAGTCCCACTTTAATTTAACATTAAAGTTGCTAAAAAACTATATTTTCCAACACTTGCTCCGATCACTTTGTACTTCTTTACCACCTCTAATGTCTCATCTCCTTTTATTGGTCTTCCTCTACTCATTATTACCAAAGCTTCCTGATCTGGACTTAGATCTTCCAAATCTAGACTCAGATCTGCTACACACAATTATCTAATGCCCTTTTAACATGTTGATCCACGCTATGCAACCATCCATGGTCTATTAGGATCAATTGTTTAGGGATTGCAGCATTCCAATCCAAGAGGGGGTTTGTAGAAGGTTATGGTAGGATTTCATTTGGTGTGTTTGATTTTCATTTATTTTTATACATTTTGTTTGTTCGTGTTATTATGCTTCCCTCTAAGATATTACAATGTGCACTCTCAAAAAGGTGCATATGGAATGCTTTTCATAACTTTTTAACAAATTTCATAACTTAAACTCAAAATGTCATAATTTTTTCACTACAAAAGTCATAATTTTTTTTCACTGAATAATGTCATAACAAAATCTCAAAGTGTTATAACAAAAATCACAAAATGTCATAACATTATCATTCCTAACTTTAAGATGCACATTATAAATTTACTATTTATAACTTTACTACAAAATGTCATAACACACATCACAAACAATCATAACGCTCATCATAAAAAATCATAATTTTTTTTTACAATGTGCATCTTTTGAAAGGATGCCAGGGCCGGCCCTAGGCATAGGCCCACCAGGCCATGGCTTAGGACCCCTTAAAATAGACCCAAAAAAGAGGCTCCCTCCTATTATAGTTTAGTGTAATATGTTAGGTATATTTTAAGTCCAAAAAAAATTAAAAAAAGGCCCAAACTAACTTAAAATAAATTGATCCATTAAAAAATTAAAAGACCCATTCAAAAAAATTAGCATTGTTATTCATTGAAAATAGACCCAAAAAAAGGGTCCCCTCCTATTATAGTTTAGTGTAACATATTAGGTATGTTTTAAATCCAAAAAAAAATTAAGAAAGGCCCAAACTAACTTAAAATAAATCGACCTATTAAAAAATTGAAAGACCCATTTAAAATAATTAGCATTGTCATCCACTGAAAATGATTTTGCAAAAAAATTAGATTATGCAAGTATGATTGATTTATTTGCTTCTAAAAATGCAAGAAGAGCGAGAATCAAGCGACACTTATTAGTTGTTGTAATGTAATGCTAAGTATTTTTTGTGATTTTGACACAAAGTTTTTGTCTTTTACCTTCAATTTTTTTTTTCATTCAATGAAAAAAAAAATCTGAAGGGCCTCGAAAATTTATTAGTTGATTATCGATTTTGGGTCTCGAAAATTTCAAAGCCAGGCCTAAAGGATGCACATTGTAAATTCCTCCAAGGTTCATTTTTCTTTCTTATGTGCAAGTTTCAACCCCGTTGTGAAGGGTGTTCTCTCACTTTTGGAAGTTTTATTGTATTCCAATGTTCTTAATTGATTGATTATAATGGGATGTGCAATGCAATAAATCTTTTTGCTATTCAGTTACAAAAAAAAAAAAAAAAAAAAAAAAAAAAAAAAAAAGAAGAAGAAGAAGAAGGAAAAGAAGGAAAAAATTTGAAAGACAGGCACGGCATTTAAATAGATTTGAATTCTCTCTATTTTATTTTCATAGGCATGCTATAAAATGAGTGGTATGATTTTTTGCCACCACTAATTTAAGCATGTTTCCAATTTTAATATCAAAAATGTTTTGGACCTCAAAAAAAGTTCCCCCTAATCCCCCTAATTTCCTTTTATAGAAACTGTTTTCTTTTTTTCTTTTCTTTTTTCTTTTTTTTTTTTTTTTTTTTTTACCTAAAAGGGTCATTCGGGGGATTCGGGCCCCCCTGATTCGGGGGCCGAATCACTTCTGTTTTAATATTTGTAATCATGATTTGTAAAGAAAAGACACGAATAAAATAAAATGAAAGAAGTTTAATTTATTACTTTAATTTATTTTTATTAATAAAATAAAGGAGAAATTATAAATAATAAAAAAAAATAGGATTTGACTCTCATAACAAAATAAATCCTGAATTTTTTATTTTGTCAATTTAAAGTTTAATGTTTTGATTTGTTTTCAATATAAACCATCTGTTTATATTCATTAACTAAAACTAGAGGAAAAAAAATGATATTTTAGTCATTAAATTTAATGAAAAATAGTATCTTAAACATTTTATGTACATCTATGTTGAGTGTAATAACTAAAATATATTTTTTCTACCAGTTTTACTTAACAAAAATAGGCGGATGGTTTAGATTGAAAATAAATCAAAATATTAAATTTAAATTGGTAAAATGAAAACTCAAGATTTATTTTGTTATAATGATTAACCCTTAGAATTTTTATTTTATTTTTTATAATTTTTGTTAAAATAAATTTTAAACATAACATGAAAGTTTTAAGTGTCGTTTGTTTACAATTTATTTATTATTTACAGAAAACATTAAATAGGTTAATACTTGTTTTTTTGGTTAAAACAAAAATAAAAACATATTTAATATATATATATATATGTGTGTGTGTGTGTTTTAAAATTTTATTTAAAAAACAAGTGAGATATATGGTTACACGAGAGATGGTGGCCAATATGGTTATTGAAGTGGGGTGACTAGTGATAATTTTTTTTTCTGATTATAAAAAAATTTTAATTTAAAAAAAAAAAAAAAACTATAATCACAAACGTTGCTAAACACCCTCCAATTGTGGGCGTTTACAATTTCGTGTGCGTTTAGATTTGGGTGTGCAAGTTTTGACTTGTCACTTGCCATTGTGGTTCTCTATGGTGTTTTGGGAAGTTAGTTTTGTAATTTGGAAAAATTGGTTGAATTTCTACTTTTGGATGGAGTAGATAAGAGCAATGTTACGTCGCTCGAAAACAGGCCCCCCGAATCCCCCTAAAGGCAAAAACGACGTCGTTTTTGTCTTCTTTTTTTTTTTTTTAATCAGAAACGAAGAAGAAGATGGAAGAAGAAGATGGAAGAGGGAGGAGGAGGAGGGACTGAAGGGGGAGGAGGAGGGCGGAGGCGGAGGCAGGGGGCGGAGGCGGCAGAGGCAGGGGCTGCGAGGGGCGGGGCTGCGACGGCTAGGACCTGCCTCCTCTTCCCCTCTCTTTCTCTCCTCTGTGATTTCGGGAGATTTGGGGGGAAAAAATTAGGGGGACAAATCATTTTCCGGGTAGATAATTCCATCAAAATTCTAGTGGAGAATAGCTAAGGGTGAGCCCACTTGGGCGAGTTGGTATTATGTATTTTAAAACATTATAGGAGTGCAAGTTATGTCTCATTTAGATAACAAGGCATTAAATGCTTATATAATTTAAAAAAATAAAAAATATTATGGAGTTACATAAAATTTTTATATAGAATTTTTTATGTAAAAAGATATATTTTAAAGCTGATTTTTTATTTTAAAACAAAATATCTATAAATATTGCTTTATTAATATCACGTTACTTTTGTAATATTTTTTGTATATTTTTTTTTTTCAACTAGAGTTTTTTTTAATCATAGCCACAACCAAAACTACAACCACACACTTTTCTAGACTCATGTGATAATTTTTTCCTTAAGAGTTACATTTCATGTTTGCTCACCGAACTTAACTGATGCAGTGAACGAAAATCAAGTACAAACATGAACCACAAATTTGATAAAGAGATACTCTCTTAAATATGTTTGCTTCTATTTTTTGAATAATTTTTCTAAAATGTGATTTGAAAACTCTGTTTTGAAAAAAAAAATTTGTTTTGTTTTCAAAAAAATGTATCATTGCAATTTCAAATTTCCCTCCAATTTAAGAGAGACAATTTTGAAAAAACAAAATTTGTCATATCAAAAAATACTCTCATCTTAGTTATATATATATATATGTACATGCTATATATGTATGAAAACATAATTTGGGATATTGCCATTTATGGGTAGATATCTTACCATTAATTGTGTGACTTTATCATAAAATTTTCACTCATTTCAACCACTAAAAATATAATTTTTTTTCCCAAAATGACATTAAAAATTTCTTACGTAGAATTAAATTTTCATAAATGTTATACAGAAAATTTATTTTATCACACAATATCGTACCATTAACACAAACATGTGTAACATTGTCTGAAATTGGCATAACAAAATGTCCAAATTTTTTGTACTTCATGTTGCAAAAGTTTGTAAGTTAGTTACAATTTTTTTTTAATGCCAATTTGTAAAAAAAAATTATGCTTTCTATGGTTGAAATGAATGTAAATTTTATGATAAAGTCACACATTTAATGGTAGGATATGTACCCATAAATGGCTACATACCAAATTATGTTTTCATATATATATAGCATGTACATATATATATATATATATGAATAAAGGTTGGGACCCCTTTTGGGGGTCACCCCCTTTACCCCCTTTGCCACGTGACAAGAGGTGATTGGAGGAGCAGGAAAAAAAAGAAAAAAAAAAAAAAAGGTGACCAATGAGAGAGAGAGGGGGTCCTAAAAAGGGGGGATGAATCATTGTTGTATATATATAACTAAGATGAGAGTATTTTTTGATGTGACAAATTTTTTTTTTCAAAATTGTCTCTTTCCTTAAATTGGAGGGAAATTTCAATTTGCAATAATGCATTTTTGAAAAGTGTGTTTAGTTTTCTAAATAACCAAACAAGTACTCTAAAATTTTCAAAAAATTGAGTTTGAAAAACAACAATCAAACAAAGTGATTTAATTTTTCAAAAATAATTTGATTTGTCTAAAGGATTACAACTCCTATTTATAGTGAAAAGAGAGGTTTAATTACAATAGGAAATAAATTAGAAAGGAAATTCTTGCTAATCAAGTCTAAATAAAAGAGAATACCAAATTTGCCAAAAATAAAAGATTTGACTTAATCTCAAATCTTCAAAAAATATAATAAAAACTAAATATACTGGAAAATAACCTAGTCTCAAACGGATTTATTTAAACCAAGTAATTGAAGAAATAAATAATTTCTAAAACGGCAAAATCGTGCAATTGAAGGCCTAAACAGTGAAATTTGGCCGAAATATATCATACACCATTTTTCATGTCTCGACCAAATTTCAAATTATTCCGAGCATGTGTCATTTTGCATATACCTTGTTTGTTCATGAGTTTCAAGATTTCTATAGGCAAACACTTTACACCATTAACACTAATACTAACACACAACTCCACTAACAAATCTTTTAAGAGCATCTCCAATAAAACGTTAAAAATATTAGTTAAATTATATTATATGACAAAAAATATAAAAAAAAATTATACTTGATTTTGTGTCTTAAGTGTTTATTATTTTTTAATGAGTGTACAAGTGCTCCAATAAAGGTGTTAAAATATGTGTTTTGTAGGGTGAAGCAAATCGGGATGTTGCTGTGATGTCTTGTGAGGGATTGTTCTGAGTCTATTTTGTTAATTTAAACCGTTCATATTATAGGGTTTGTCGAATATATTATTCATGTAAAAAATTAGGTTAATCGGATATTCATAACTCCATGATCGAGTTCTAATTATTTCTTTAAAACATTATCAAAATTATAATAGCAGTTTCATTTTTTTCAAAAAATATAGTCTTATTATAGAATTATAAATATTCAATTAATCTAAGGATTTTTTACCAACCGGTCTCAATAATTGAATCTATTAGTCATTAGGTCCTAAGTTTCTATCTCATATACCAAAAAGTCCTGTTCCAGAAAGTCCTATTGTATTTTTTTATTCCGATTTAACCCCTGTTGTTATGCTTCGCGTGTTTGGTTTGAATTATGTGGTCTTATTTAATTTTTTTTCTCTCTCTCCCTCGAAGGATCTAGGTTTTGAAAAGGGAGGTAACGAAAGATTTGGGTATAGAGATCGTAATTGGTGTGAGAAGGTATTTCATGCACTGTTGTGTTGCAAGAGGCATTGATTGCACCACTGTAATGTAGGGCGGAGATGAAGGGGTCACGGTGTCGACGGCGGTGAGGAAGTTTGTGACAAAAACTGGGCAATCAAACGGTTGTTCATTGGTGTTGGTGAACATGAGAGTTGTCTCTGTGGCCCTTGGATTTGAGAGAGATGGTGTTAGATCTGAGAGAGATCAAGAAAATCGATATGAACGGAGATGGGTGTGTCGACATTGACAAGTTCGGAGCTCTGTACCAGTTAATAATAGACGAGCGAGACGAAAAAAAAGACATGAGAGAGGCGTTTAGGGTGTTAGATCAAAACGGTGATGGGTTCATCTAGGTATTTTCAATGCCGATTGGCGCTCCTGCCTTATTTAAACCAGTGATAAATTTATCAGTAAATTTGTTGAATATGTTTGTTTTTGTATAAAACTTGATAAACTAAACAGTGATAAATTTATCATTTGTAATGGTAATTTTCCTTTTGTAATTTTTTTTTTTTTTTTAACAAACAGTCAGTGATAAATTTATCATTGAATTTGACATTGTCGTTGCCACTATCTTCGTCCATCACCGATCTACCATCTCCAACATTGTTGTTGCCACCATCTTCCTTCATCACCGGTGTAGGATGTAAAGTATCCAAATTTACTAATCGACACTGTTTTGCCTCCATACTTATTCTTCATTACCAATCTATTATCTTCGATGCCAATCTTCACAGGAGACTTTAGATCTGGCCATTTTCAATGTTGATCTATTATCTTCGATGTCGATCTTATATCACAACCCCTATCGGCATCGAGATGTAGCACTGACATGGTCAACGGAGCTCCTATATGTTGTTTATATCAGTGATAAATTTATTAGTAAATTTATTGAATATGTTTGTTTTTATATTAAGCTTAATAAATTAGCAGTGATAAATTCATCATTTGTAATGGTGATGATTAAATTTTCCTTCTGCATTTTTTTTTTTTTTGCAAACAATCAGTGATAAATTTATCATTGAATGTATCTCTAATTCTTGTGTTGGTTTGTAATGGTGATTGCTTGATTTTCCTTCCGTAATTTCATTGAATTTGATTTTTGATTCTCTGTCTTGATCTGTGAACGTGAAAATTAATGAGAATTATTTTCTGGTAATAGCTTCTCGTCTCTCTCCTTCATTCTCTTCATCATTTTTCTTCTCATTTTCTTTTGTTGCCACTAGATCTGAGGAGGAGGTGGTGGTAGTAGTGACGTACTTGAGATGAAAAATGGATAAAAAAAAAAAATATTGTCAGAGGTTGGAGGATAGTGGCAACAGTGGAGGTTGCCGGAGGTGATCATCAGAGGTCGCCAAAGGTTATCGCCGACAATCGGAAATAATTGACAATGGCTGGAAGGGGCGATGGTGGGTCATGGCAGTAACATGTGCACAAAATAGAGAAGTCAAACGTGTGGGTTATCAGGGATAAAATGAGAAGGTGGGCTAAATTATTTTGAAATAGAATCTCATGGATATTAAGTCCAGTACAAAGGACCGGCCCATAACTCCTCTTAATCTAATTGACTAATATTCCGACACAAATGGGCTCTAAACGAGCCCACTATCTTACAACTCCATTGAAGCAATTTTTCATTTTAAATTGACACTGTCACCAAATATCTAATACTAATAATACCTCTCTTTACTATACGTTGTGTACGGGAAAAAGGAGTGATGATATATAAATATAAAAAGTAAAACAAAAAAATTAAATACAAAATGAAGTGTTCAAATCGGCACTATCATTTGAAAATAAAAAATCCACCAATGTGACTTTTAAATACAAAATTATAACTATTGCATTATTTTTGTAGATTATTCTGTATATAAAAAAAAATTGTAAGAATTGAATTTCTCAAAAAAATAATAATAAAAATGTCCAAAAGTGATAACAAAAGCTAGGAATCATGACATGCATTTTGTGATTTGTAGAATTATTGTGAAAAAATTGCATAATTAGTGATGGATAATTATTATTTCAATTGAATTAAGTTGGTGGTTATTATGGACAGTAAAACGATTGATGGGTAGACTTCTTTCTTTCTTCTAGCCCTTGCCAAACAGCACCCTTCAATCTAGTTTAAATAAGAGGAGCTCCTAAAGGGAAATTCAAAGTGACCCTAACTCAAATAAAATCTATCATATCATCATTTAAAGTAGGGGTGGGTGTGGGTCAGTTGCAGCTACGGAACCTCTAATTCGTTATCTGTTCGTCGGATTGGCAGATTGGAAAAAAATCAATCCATATCCATTTGCCAATCCGGCAAATGTAGATTGAGTGAATTGGCGGGTGGATGCGCATCGGTTTGGCGGTTTAAAATTTTATAAATTTTCAATATAATTCAACTTGTGCACTTTCTCAAAAAAAAAAAAAAAAAAAAAAATATTGCAGTCAATGACTTAAAAAAGTATTACAATCACTGTATACCTCATCCAAAGAAAGAAAGTTTGAAACTTTAGAATATTATAATCACTGCATGTCTCATCCACATATTACAATTATAGCATGTCTCATCTACATACAGTATTACAATCTGTGATTCGTAAAATATAAAAACAATTCAAACCACCAAAACCATGAGTAGAGCAATAGTAGAGATTGTATGCCTCTACATTGTTACATTTATATATGTTTTTGAAAACAAAATCAACCAGCATATGTCATCGTTTTTATTTATTATTTTTAGAGTTAGATTTTAAAACAAAAAAATATAGATAAATAATATATTTATTTTTTTCAATTCAAAAAATATATTCAAGTTGAAAACTCTTTTTCAACAGAATATATTCAACAGAATATTTAAACTCTTTTTCAATTGAAAACACAAACAGAATATTTAAACAAATTGAAAACACAAAGTCTTACAAATTACTAAGGGTGCTCGCGGTTTGGCGATTCGGTTGCAGCCAAAGGAACCTCAAATCCGCCATCCGTCCAAAACTAGGCGGATTGGAAAAAAATCAATCCGTAACTGTCCGCTCATCATCACGCATCCGTCCAAAATGCGACAGATCGGTTCGGTTCAGTCGGTTTGGACGGATCAATATATCCACTGCTCACCCCTAATTTAAAGGGTTGCCTTGAATTCAAAGTGACTCCTACCAATTAATATTCTTTTACTAAAATTTTAAATAAATTACACTGACATCTCTTGAAGTTTAAAAAAATTACAACAAATTCTATAATTTTGATATAATTATCCCAAGTTTCTTTTTAGTAAGGTTAAGGTGATCAAAACTAATATAGATGTAAGATATAGAAGGCAAAATTAATATTTTAATGTAAAAGATATGGCAACATTATTTTTTCATTCATACGACTACGAATTTTCAATGAAAAGAGGGTTAAATATTATACGAATTAAAACTTTCAGTTGGTCCAGTATAATTATGCCAAATTTATGAGACTTATTATATTTTTTTTCTAAACTTTGGGAAGATCAGTGTAATTTATTCTAAAATTTTTGTTAGATTTTGCATGTGAAATACTTCCATATCAGATATCAATACTCTTCGAAAGCTCGCATATCCATGATTGAAGCTCCTTAATTATATATACCTAGAGGTGTACAAATGAATCAAATAATTCACGTATCAGATTAATTTAGCTTTCTTGAGTTGGGGTTAACAACTCAAGAACTTAAGATTCGATTCATTATATTTTTTTTGACAAAATTTTATGACTTGTATAATTTATTAACATGTCTAAATGTATTTGATTTTGATTACTTTTTATATAATAGGTTTTTATCATTTTTTATTATAGCAATAATTTTTTAATTAATAAGTCAAATTTAATACAATAAAATTAAACCTACGTGTCGATATCAAATCAATTCAATTTTTCTTGATATACACATAATCGATTAAATTCTAAATCTAAAATTTTAAAATTGACCTATGCACGTTCTTAATAATATCCACGGTATAAAAAAATTACAGGTATGTAAAATTTCTTGACAATTTTAAAACATGATTTGAGTACATTTTGATCAATTCATTGAGCTAGGACATTTAAATGAGATGGTGTCATTGATGCATTAGTCTCAACCAAATCAAGTGACATGGTGTTATTGATATGATCGAAAATAGAAGGTGCAATGCATAGGTAGTTATGAATTAAAATTAAAAAAAAATAAAAAAATTAAGAAGAAAAGAAAAGAAATGAGCTCCATGACATCCCCATTAGAAGGTTCCTCGAAACTAAAGTGACTATGAACAATTATTTAGATCTTGTTTTTCATTTTCATAAGTGGTTCTTAGTCTATTTGTCATGATTATATTTTTGAAAAAATATATATATATATACATACATAAAAAGGCACTCGAGTAATAAATTTTAATTTAATTTTTTTTTTTTTTTTTTTTGATTTAAATTTGAATTTCTTTTTTCAAAAATTGACATGTTAAAATATTGTGTCTATAAGGACAAATTTATACAAAATGACCAAACTACTTATATATACATATCTATCTATGATACTTTGATTTCAAACCCTAGCAATCAAAGAGTATTCTCTCTCTCTCTCTCTCTCTATAGCGATCCCGGGTTTACCCCTTGTTGTATAGTGATCCGGACGTGTGTCCGTGGATGTTGGTAGTGGATTGTTGTCCTGTTTACGACCTTTCATATATTGTATTTGAGTTATAGGATGTGTTGGGCAGGTTTGTTTCAGGTTGGTTGTGTTCGGGAGCCAAGGGTTCTTGCCGAAATTTTTGTCCTTCGCCGGCGAGGAGTTGGTCGCCGAGCGGCGTTGAGTTTTGTGTCTGGTAGGTCGAGCAGGCGGCCGCTCGGCGGCGGCTATCGTCTGGCTGGCCTGAACACCATGATTTCGCTCGAGCGAGTGATTCTTCTTCAGCGATCTGGTTCGATCTTCGCTCGGCGAGCGGTTAAATCGCTTCAGCGTCGTCTAGTTGCGAACTGAAGCTCTGGCTCGGCGAGCTTTTCTTCGCTTCGAGCGAGTTTCTAGGATGTTGGCTCGGCGAGACCTTCTTGGCTCGAGCTACGGTTTTCAGGTCTGGTCGCTCGGCGACCAAGTCTTCGCCGAGCGAGCTGTTTATATCGATTCATGACGGCGATCTAAACTTCACTTTTTGAAGCTTTTACTTTTTAAAACCCTAAATCGAGAGCCTCTCTCTAGACTTGCCTTCTCTCTAAGAAATCATCTCCCTAGAGGGTGAATCTTCCCTAAGTGCTTTGTTAAAAGGGTAGAGGGTGACTTGGGCTTCGATATAATCTGAAAATATTCGGTTTTGGAGCAAGTTGGGTGTTGGGTCTTCATCTCCTTTTGAGCTCAAACTTTGAGGTAGGGATATCCTACTCCTCTTTATGGATTTTGTCTTTGAATTTTAGCATTTTGATATGTTGGTAGTTGTTGTGTAATTTTGGGAAACTTTGGGCCATTGTGTAATTTTATAAAAGTTTGGGGTTTTGTCTATAATAAACCTAGAAGCATGTTTGGTATAGAAACATGGAATTTATGTTGAAACATTGAAACATTAGTGAAATTGGAACCTAAGGGTTGTAATGTTAATTATGGAAACGTCCTAATTACATTGATTAATTAATGTGAATAGTTAATTGTGGAAAAATGAGGAATTGAAATAGAATTGGGTCATGGGTTATGACGATGGAAAGAATACATTGATTTTATGTATTGATATGTGATGTGTATAATTGTTATATATATGCATTGTGTTGTGTTGGAGGAGATAGGGGATGTACTCATGGTTTAGGGAAGATAGGGATGGACCTCTAAACCGGATGTCTTGGGAGGAGATAGGGATGAACTCCGTAGATAGAGCATGTATGCTTATCTAGAAATATATTAGCGAGCATGTATGCTTGTCATGGAAAGTATGAATGTAAGCTGTTTGTTTATATTTGTTGAAGTGATGAAAGAATGTAAAAGAATTGACCATCTATCAATTGTTAATCTTTTAGTCATTATTTATAATCGGTTTAGTATATTTCTCTTGGTCGTGGCTCACCCTATATGGGAACATCATTTTCAGGTACTGGTAGCATGCCACCTCCAAGGACTTAGCTTGGGAGGCTAGTGGCGGACGGACTTTTGGTTGTCTTTCCTTTGCGGTGTTACATGTAAATTCAAGCCTAGGGCTTAATGTGTAAATGAGTTAGCACTCTACTTTCTTGTAACCAAGTGTTAACTTGGAAAGCTGTAAGCCCGTAGGGCATTTGCTTTTGTTGTTAACATGTAATACCTTTTGTAATAGCACTCTGATGAATGGAAGGATGTGGACCTTTTATATATCATAGCATGTTAATATTGTTGGTTTAATATCATTATTTTGGGGGCGTTACAACTTGGTATCAGAGCATACCGGGTTCGAATACCTTGGGTACGTGGGAAGTGATTAGAATCACAATGGGTTTGTCTCGCTCGATAGAGACTTAGGTGTATCGATATATGCTTATGTGATAACATGCTTATGTGATTGTTTGGGTATGGGATTTAGTTTCTAGGATGTTGACTGGATCGTTGGGTTTCTGAGAGTCCCGTTGGAAAGGCACTTGATCAATGCTGTTTCTAACCGGTACTCTAGTAACGCCTTGGGACTGTCATCATCCGGAAATGAAATTCGTAAGTGCTTATGTGTTTATGTGCTTACGTGGAATGAATTACAGTTATCCATGTATTAGGACATGAGTGTCTAGTTTTGGCACGTTTATAAATGTGCTAATGTTTTGGGTTACCTTTATTAGGATGTCAGGACGAGCAAGAGGTGGTAGGCGTGGTAGGCCTAGAAGACAGGAAGTGCCATTACCGGATGAGATTCCGGCAGTTCAGGAAGGGGTTGGTCAGGCCAATGTGGCCGAGCCGGTGGGTCAGCAGGCTATGGGTGCCTTGGCCCGAGAGATAGCAGGGGCCTTAGGTATTCTCAGAGCAGGAAATCAGGCAACTGAGGCAGGACCTTCTTTCTTGAAGAGGGAGTTCTTCCGGTCTAACCCGGAGGAGTTTGTTGGGGATCCTAAGGAGCCATTGAAGGCATTTAGTGGCTAGAAACAGATGAGTAAAAGCGTTCAAATGCTAGGCATTGAGGACGGAGCATTGAAAGTGACCTTGGCATCCTTCCGGTGAAGGAGATCTTGGTCAATGGTGGAAGTATGAGAAAGTTCGTGTGGGTGGTACTTGGGAGGCGTTTGTGAATGCTTTCCAGGAGAGGTTTTTATCCGCAGTGGCTAGAGAGAGACTAAGGGATCAGTTTACCAAGCTTAAGCAGGATGGTTTGTCTGTGGCCGAGTTTGAGGCTACATTTACTAGCTTGTCCGAGTTTGCACTGAACTTGTGGCGGCAGAGCGCCTTGCTATGAGTTTGAGCGGAAGTTGAGGTGGGACCTCAAGTTGAAAGTTGGTGGACCTTACATTCGAGAGTCTGTGCATTTGGTGGATCTTGCGGCTCATATGGAGCCGATGATGATGCAGGAGGGAGAAGAAGAGAAACATGGGGGCTCCAAGAGGGGCCAAGAGGACAGGTGATGGTAGGAGGCGAAGGGTTATAACCTCACCGTCCTGTAGGAGTGGTTTGGCGGTCGACTTTCGATCTAAGACTGCAGCTCGGGAGGCGGTCGGGGAGAGTTCACTGTTACAAGTGTGGCCACCGGGTCACAAGGCTTCTGCTTGCCCAAGGGCGAGGGGTCGAGAGTCGCTTTCGTCGGCCAGACACGAGTCGAGTTCGAGCGGGGCAGCCGTGTCGTGTTACCGGTGTGGACAGGCACATGAAGAGGTATTGCCCACAGTTGGGTGCCACTTCAGAGGCGTGGTTCTAGACAGACGCAGGATTTCAGCCACCTCGGCAGCCTCGAGGCCAATCCGGGGCTTCGTCGTCCCGGTCAATCTGGATCCTATGCTCCGAGAGGCGAGTGTAGATCGAGGGCCTCTGGTAGCGTGTATCTTGATTACAGCAGGACTAATCTAGGCTCCATCAAGAGTGAGAGGTACCTTTTGTTTTGCAATTCGGTTGCTAGAGTGTTGATTGACACGGGTGCATCTCATTCTTTTGTATCTCTTTGCATTTGCATCGTGTTGGGAACCGGAGTTAGCACTTTTAGCATCTCCTATTTGCGTTGTGTCACCTATTGGGGTGAGTTAATTTTGAGACACGGATGTAGAGGTTGTGATATAGAGGTCGGCGATCATCGACTTCCTTTTCCATTTGTAGTTATGCCCATGAAGGGCTTTGATGTTATTTTGGGTATGGATAGTTATCGTCATACCGGCGGTTATTGATTGCTACCGCCAGAGGGTTACCTTTGTCTGATGAAGCGGGAGTTTTTCCACTTTTTAGGAGACCCGGGTTGGTAGTATTGTGCCTGTGGGTGCGGTCATGGCGGAATGAGCTTAGTAGTTTACTTGCTAGTTTTGGGAATGGTGAGTGTGATGAGACCCAGTTGAGTTGCGAGGTAGTTTGTGAATACGCAGATGTCTTTCCCGAGGATCTTATTGATTTGCCACCCACCGAGAGACGAGTTCTCTATTGATTTAGTGCAAGACGGCGCCGATTTCTATGGCACCTTATCGTTTTGCCCAAAGAGTTGATTGAGTTGAAAGTTCGGCTCAAGAATTGCTAGATAAGGGCTTCGTTAAGCCTAGTGTATCGCCGTGGGGAACCGGCCCTCTTTGCTAAAAAGAAAGATGGTGCCTTGAGGTTGTGTATCGATTAGGAAGTTGAATCGGACTCTGATTAAGAATAAGTACCCTATGCCCGTATAGATGACTTGTTTGACCATTGAAGGGTTCCGTTGTTTCTCTAAGATAGACTTGAGATCGGGTTACCACCGGTTGAGGGTCGAGAGGAGGATATTCGAAGACGGCATTCCGTGCAGCGGTATGGCCATTATGAGTTTACGGTGATGCCATTTGGGCTTACTAACGCATAGCGATCTTTATGGACTTGATGAACCGGATTTTCGGGAATTCTTGGATCGTTTTGTGGTCGTTTTGTGGATGATATTCTTATCTATTCACCCTCGAGCAAGAGCACGAGGAACACTTGAGAGTGGTGCTTGAATTGCTTAGAGCCCATAAAGTATGCCAAGTTTGGGAAGTCTGAGTTACGGCTAAGAGAAGTCAAGTTCTTAGGCCATGTAGTTTCCGGGGAAGGCGTGTCTGTTGATACATCCAAGACTGAGGCAGTGCAAGACTGGGCACAGCCTAAGAGTGTGTTTGAGATCCGCAGTTTTCTGGGATTAGCTGGGTACTACCGTCGAATTGTGGAAGATTTCTCGAGTTAACCCCGTTGACTAGATTGACTCAGAAGGGAGTCAAATTTGTATGGAGTGAGACTTGTGAAAAGTCGTTCAAAGAGTTGAAAGTTAGATTGACCACCGCTCCGGTCTTGATTATTCCGGAGAGAGGGTTGGGTTATGCAGCCTATTGTGATGCCTCACGAGAGGGTTTGGGTTGTGTGTTGATGCAGGGAGGGAAAGTGGTAGCTTATGGCTCACGTCAGTTAAAAATACGAGAAGAATTACCCTACACGACCTAGAGTTGGCGGCTGTGATCTTTGCCTTGAAAATCTGGAGGCACTACCTTTATGGTGAGAGATTCGAGGTGTTCTCGGATCATAAAAGTCTGAAGTATCTGTTTTCACAGAAAGACTTGAACTTGAGGCAGAGGAGGTGGATGGAGTTTATAGAAGATTATGACTTCGAGTTGCATTATCACCCAGGGAAGGCCAATGTTGTGGCCGATGCTCTTAGTAGGAAATCCATTAGTGATGTAGCTTGTGTAGCCATCCGAGAGTGGGAGATGTTGGGGGCACTTGGCGAGTTTGACTTGCTTCTGGGCGAATCCGTTGAGGCTGCGGCCTTGTTTTCTGTTGTTGCGCAACCTACACTTGTGACTCGAGTGTTAGAGGCACAGAGAGGTGACCTTGAGGTAGAATCCCTCAGAGAGAAGATCTCCAGTGGGAAAGTTGAGAAGGGTTTGACGGCGTATCCCGACCTGAGTTTGAGATACCGAGACCGTCTGTTTGTGCCGGAGTCCTGTCGAGAGGAGGTACTCCGAGAGTTCCATCATTCGCGCCTTGCGGTGCATCCGGGAGGTACTAAGATGTATCGGGATTTGGGTCGTCAGTTTTGGTGGCGGGGTATGAAGAGAGATGTGGCAGTCTTCGTGTCTAAGTGCCTTACTTGTCAGCAAGTGAAGGCCGAGCATCAGAGGCCAGCGGGTTTGTTACAACCCTTGCCTATTGCCGAGTGGAAGTGGGAGCATGTCACCATGGACTTCGTTGTTGGTCTTCCGAAGACTCAGCGGGGTAGTGATACTATTTGGGTGGTTGTAGACCGGTTGACCAAGTCGGCGCATTTCATTCCAATGCGCGTGAGAGATTCAGTAGATCATCTTGCCGACTTGTATGTTCGGGACATAGTGAGATTGCACGGGGTCCCAGTGACGATCGTCTCAGATAGAGATCCTCGCTTTCTTTGCTAGGTTGTGGCGAGTTTGCGAGTGCTTTAGGTACTAGTGACCTTTAAGTCTGACTTATCATCCTCGGTGATGGGCGGTCCGAGCATACCATTCAGATCCTTGAGGATATGCTTGAGGTTGTGTCCTTGATTTGATGGGACATGGGAGAGGCACTTACGTGGTGGAGTTTGCCTACAATAACAGTTTCGATCTAGTATCGGTATGGCACCGTTTGAGGCCTTGTATGGCCGACCTTGTAGGTCTCCAGTTTGTTGGGCGAGGTGGGTGACACACCTTTGTTGGGTCCGAGTTGGTTAGGAGACGACGGAGAAAGTTGAGCTTATCCGTAGGAGGCTTGTTACAGCCCAGAGTCGTCAGAAGTCCTATGCTGGCCGTAGGAGGAGACCGTTGGAGTTTGAGGTGGGTGATCACGTCTTTCTGAAGATATCACCTAGGCGGGGTTTGTTGAGATTTGGGAAGAGTGGGAAGTTATCCCCTCGGTTTATTGGTCCTTTTGAGATCCTTGAGAGGATTGGCGAGGTTGCTTACCGTTTAGCTTTGCCGCCACAATTGTCCGGAGTTCATGACGTGTTTCATGTGAGTATGCTTCGGAAGTATGAGCCGGATCCATCACACGTGTTGGATTGGACCGACTTAGAGGTAGATGAGGATGCCTCGTATGAAGAGAGACCGGTTCAGATCTTGGATAGGCGGGATCAAGTCCTGCGTGGTAAGACCATCCCTTTGGTTAAGGCTTTGTGGAAACATCACGGAGTGGAGGAGGCCACTTGGGAACGTGAGTTGGGAGTCCGTGAGAAATATCCGGACTTATTTGTTGATGTGTAAGCAAGTGTTGCAATTTTGTAATTGTAATGAACTTTAAGAACATTTGAAATGTCTTAAGTTGTAAAACATGATGTATGTTTTGGTTAATGTAAATGTTGTAGAGCTTGCCTTGTTATGGGAGTTGATTATAATATTGCATATGTTGGCTATATTATAGAAATAAAATTGTATCATGATTATTGCTTATGATATAAATTGTAAACCATATATGTGGGAAATGGTTGAAATGGAAAGAAATTGCGTGTTGAAATGTACATGTTGAGAAATGTCTCTTAATAGGAGATGGATGACCGGTAATGGGTCGAATTGTTAAATGTTGTGTTATGACATTGTTTAAAATGGAGAAAAAAGCATGTTTTTCAAAAACTTGTTTTAATTTCAGGGACGAAATTCTTTAAGGGGGGGAGGTTATAGCAATCCCGGGTTTACCCCTTGCTGTATAGTGATCCGGACGTGTGTCCGTGGATGTTGGTAGTGGATTGTTGATCTGTTTACGACCTTTCATATATTGTATTTGAGTAATAGGATGTGTTAGGCGAGGTTTGTTTGAGTTGGTTGTGTTCGGAGCCAAGGGTTCTTGCCGCCTGTAATTTTTGTCCTTCGGCGAGAGTTGGTCGCCGAGCGGCGTTGAGTTTTGTGTTCGTAGGTCGAGCGAGCGGCTTCGCTGAGCGGCGATCGCGTCTGAGCTAGGCTGAACACCATGATTTCTCGCTCGGCGAAGCTGATTCTTCGCTCGAGCGATCTGGTTCGGTCTTCGCTCGAAGCGGTAAAGCGCTTCAGCGTCGTCGAATTCGAACACGGCGAGCTTTTCTTCGCTCGAGCGAAGTTTCTAGGATGTTGGCTCGGCGAGACCTTCTTGGCTCGAGCTACGGTTTTCGTCATGCAGTCGCTCGGCGACCAAGTCTTCCTTCGGCGAAACTGTTTATATCGATTCAGCGACCGGCGATCTAAACTTCACTTTTTGAAGCTTTTACTTTTTAAAACCCTAAATCGAGAGCCTCTCTCTCTAGACTTGCCTTCTCTCTAAGAAATCATCTCCCTAGAGGGTGAATCTTCCCTAAGTGCTTTGTTAAAAGGGTAGAGGGTGACTTGGGCTTCGATATAATCTGAAAATATTCGGTTTTGGAGCAAGTTGGGTGTTGGGTCTTCATCTCCTTTTGAGCTCAAACTTTGAGGTAGGGATATCCTACTCCTCTTTATGGATTTTGTCTTTGAATTTTAGCATTTTGATATGTTGGTAGTTGTTGTGTAATTTTGGGAAACTTTGGGCCATTGTGTAATTTTATAAAAGTTTGGGGTTTTGTCTATAATAAACCTAGAAGCATGTTTGGTATAGAAACATGGAATTTATGTTGAAACATTGAAACATTAGTGAAATTGGAACCTAAGGGTTGTAATGTTAATTATGGAAACGTCCTAATTACATTGATTAATTAATGTGAATAGTTAATTGTGGAAAAATGAGGAATTGAAATAGAATTGGGTCATGGGTTATGACGATGGAAAGAATACATTGATTTTATGTATTGATATGTGATGTGTATAATTGTTATATATATGCATTGTGTTGTGTTGGAGGAGATAGGGGATGTACTCATGGTTTAGGGAAGATAGGGATGGACCTCTAAACCGGATGTTCTTGGGAGGAGATAGGGGATGAACTCGTAGATAGAGCATGTATGCTTATCTAGAAATATATTGGCGAGCATGTATGCTTGTCATGGAAAGTATGAATGTAACTGTTTGTTTATATTTGTTGAAGTGATGAAAGAATGTAAAAGAATTGACCATCTATCAATTGTTAATCTTTTAGTAATTATTTATAATCGGTTTAGTATATTTCTCTTGAAAGTGGCTCACCCTATATGGGAACATCATTTTTAGTCTTGGTAGCATGCCACCTCCAAGGACTTAGCTTGGGAGGCTAGTGGCGGACGGACTTTTTGGTTGTCTTTCCTTTTGCAGTGTTACATGTAAAATCAAGCCTAGGGCTTAATGTGTAAATGGGATAGCACTCTACTTTCTTGTAACCAAGAGTTAACTTGGAAAAGTCAGAAGTAAGCTTAGAGGGCATTTGCTTTTGTTGTTAACATGTAATACCTTTTGTAATAGCACTCTGATGAATGGAAGGATGTGGACCTTTTATATATCATAGCATGTTAATATTGTTGGTTTAATATCATTATTTTGGGGGCGTTACAACTTGGTATCTCTCTCTCTCTCTCTCTCTCTCTCTCTCTCTCTCTCGTTATCTTCTTCACTATTTCTATCACCAACGTCAATCTCACAACCTCGCAAACCAATAGTCAATCTTTTTTTTCAAATTTATGCTTGACTCAAATTTATATTATAAAAAATAAATAATTATTTTTCAAATTATTTATATTATTTAATTTTTTAAAATAAATGTGATTTAAACATATAACTACTGATATTCAATTATCTTGATTTTTTTACATGATTATTCTACTTAGTTCCAAAATGAATCTATTAAACTCAAACACTCTCTCAAATTGAGTGACCAATTTAAAAGAATCCAAATCCAATTTATAATGGATGTTGTTTTTTTATTTTTTTTTTATTTTTAGAAAGATAATGTATGTTATTAATGACACTTTGTAATCTTGAGCCTAAAACAACAATTCATGTTCTTAAGGATTGTAGATTGACCAGATTGTTCTACAATGTGGTGGGCATAAACCTACTCCTTTACCATCTTTCTCCCAAAACCTTGGGTCAAACTCAAATTGACTTTATCATATAGTTTTCACTACTTTTGTGGCTCACTGCTCTTTCATTTCCCCATTATCCAAACTGGAAGTACACATGAAAGAAAATAGGAACTCAATTTGTCTCAACACTTCTCATCACTAGGCCCTTAATTCTCCTATTGCCATTGTCATTGCCATTGCCAATGCTATTTTTTTTTTGGTTCACCACCCGGTATCCGACCCTTAGGCCGACTAATCCGGATTCGGGGAGTAGTTTTGGATGGTTAGACTCAAATCCCCTCCCAATTGGCGATGCGGGGAATCGAACCGTGGTCCTTCCTACCAAGTCAAGCTCCAATCGCCACTTGACCACCAACCAATTGGTAGCACATGTCTTCATTGCCAATGCTATTGATTGGCAGCACATGTCTTCATTTCCTAAGCCTAAAACTACTTCCTCCACTTTGGTTGAGGGTAAATTAGATTGTTAGTTTATGTAATTTGACATATACGTCATTTTGATTTTTATAATTTTAATAGATTTGATTTTGACATTAATTTTATATTTTTTTTTTCTCAAATTAATCTAAATGATTATAATTGTTAGTATTTTTTATGCAATTGCCCTTGTGATAATCAAAATTTAGAATATTAATTCAATGAAAGTTTGATATAAATTAAACCATTAATTTCACAACTAGTGCAAAAAACTAGCTATAAAATAAATTAAACTCTTTTTTTTTTTTTTTTTTTTTTCTCTTTTTCACATTTGGTTTTTTTTTAAATTAAATTTATTCAATATTTTAGACTAAAAAATTGATTTAATATAGCTTACTCCAATAGTGAGAATAAAAAAAATTATTAATTTTTTAAAAAAAAATACTTAAGGGGTATTTACCAAAAATGGATTTAATATAGTTGCGGTACATTTATGCATATACAATACATATACATTATATATATACATTATAAATTAAACCATTAATTTCACAACTAGTGCAAAAAACTAGCTATAAAATAAATTAAACTCTTTTTTTTTTTTTTTTTCTCTTTTTCGCATTTGGTTTTTTTTTTAAATTAAATTTATTCAATATTTTAGACTAAAAAATTGATTTAATATAGCTTACTCCAATAGTGAGAATAAAAAAAATTATTAATTTTAAAAAAAAAATACTTAAGGGGTATTTACCAAAAATGGATTTAATATAGTTGCGGTACATTTATGCATATACAATACATATACATTATATATATACAACATATACAATGAAATTGATAATAATTAGATTAAAATACTCATTTCCTGTTAGTTTTAATTATAAATATATATATATATATATATAAATGGAGCCCTCAAAGAAAATGAAAAAATTAAGGTTAAAATAAACTTTATACCACAAAATCAACAATATATATCCCCCTGTTGGCAAGTAAATTTTTTTTTTAACTTTTTAATTAAATTAGTCAAAAAAAAAAAGATAAAATAAATTAAAAAATTAATAAGATAAAATATTACATCTAAGTTATAATTATTTCACTTTTTCTTTCATAAAAATAAAAAAAGTCAAAAAAAAAATCAATCCAAACAAACTTTATTAACCTCAAATTAAAATAACCAAATTGTCAAAAAAAAAAAAAAAAAAAAAAAAAAAACCAATCTACCTCCTAAACGAAGAGCTTTTTTTTTTTAATATTCTAAAAAAAAAACTACTTAGAGAATTGACTCACTTTTTAAGCTATTTGGAAAATTAACTTATTTTTTGAAATCTTATTTTCAAAATGCAATTTTGAAATTGAAATTATATTTTCAACATGTCATTTCACATTAAAATCGCATGTTAAAAATATAATTTATAATAACATAGTGAAATTGCATGTTCGACATACGATTTCAATTGAAATCGCATTTTCAACATACGATTTGAAAATGAAATTGCATGTCAAAAATGTAATTTCAATTTCAAAATTACATTTTCAAAATACGATTTTAAAAGTAAGTTAATTTTCTAAATAGTTTAAAAAGTGGATCAATTCTCTAAATAAAATTTTTTTTTTTAGAATATTAAAAAAAAAAAAAAAAAAAAAAAAGTCCCTAAACGAACCCCAATAAATCTGAATATTATAATGAAATTTTTTTTTTAAAAAAAAAGTGAGGCTCAGATCGGTATCAGGAGAGAACGCAACTACGCCATGGCTGCAACAACAGTTGCCTGTGACAGAGAGAAGAAATCTCACACAAACCCTCCGAGTTGCCCAGCCAAGAAACGGGTCGGGTTCTCAGTGCCCGGCTCAAGAAATCCATCGTCACTGCCTCTAATTTTTCCCAGGAGAAATTATTCATTTCAATGCTCCAAGAGGGTAGTGCCATCACAGCCTCAAACCCCATTGAAAGTTTTATTTATTTTATTTATTTATTTTTGGTTTGGTTTTTGCTTTTGGTCAAGAAAAAGGTGGATATGATCCAACCTTCCACTTGCGCACACACACGCACAGAGAGAGAGAGAGAGAGAGAGAGAGAGAGGGCTGTTGATTTTGGAGGTGAAATCATCGGCCCTGATGATCTTTGATCGATCATCTTGTTTTTGCAGAGAGGGTCAACCACCCTCAGAAACTTCCCAATCTCTCTGCTAGGAGCCTCATTCATTCTTTGAGCCTAACCCTAATCGCTGTCTCAAAGCCCTCTATTTATGGTGCGTCCAATTTACTTTTCTACCTCATTTTGACCACTTATTTACATCTTAGGGGAGGTTGCATGAGGTATAAGAGCCGATCAATTAAATGGGTTTGATATAAGCGCTGGATGTTTCCTTAAAATATAGGTTATTTTTATGATTTAAAAAATTATAAATATTTTTTTGTTAAAATTTTTTATTTAATAAAATTAATTAAAAAAAATAAAATTCATAATTTTTCTCTTATATAATAATAAAATTATCTAAATTATTAATTAAAATATATTTATAATATTATTAAAAATTATTAACTAACTTGATGATTTATTGATAAAATGAATAATTTGTTATAAAATTAAAAACATCAAGGATGGAATGTAATTTCCAAAATCACAGAGGGTAATTCATATTTTAATCAAATCTGAGAGTGTATTTGTAATTTACCCGACTCCGTTTATTTCGATATAAAACATTTGACATCATAAAATATTTTTCATATAAAATGTTTTGGCAAAATTTCTTTTTTACATTTTAAATTTTCGATATTTTGTTAACACTGAAAAATATTTTCAAAAAACGGCAAATTACAAACACACCCTCTGAGGTTTACTTAAATTATAAATTACCCATTGTGATTCTAGAAATTACATTATGCCTTCTAAGGTTTTTAATTTCATAACAAATAGGTCCTTTTATTAATAAATTACCAAATTAATTAAAAGTTTTTCAAAATATTAAAATTTTATTTCAATTAATAATTCAGATAATTTTATTATTGTACAGGTGGACAGTTAGAAATTTCACTTTTTCAATTAATTCTGTTAAATAAAAAATTCTAATAGGGAGTATTTATAATTTTCCAAACCACAGCGGCCAATTCGTATTTTAAGCAAACCTTAGGAAGTGTATTTGTAATTTATCCTTCAAAAAAATATTTTTCATTGTTTGGAACAAACAATATATTTTTCAAAAAAAAAAAATCTTAACTTTGAAAATGACATCCCACTAGTATTTTTTGGATAAATTATAAATACATCCTTTGAGATTTGTTTAAAATACGAATTGTCCCTTGTGATTCTGAAAATTACAAACACCTCATTGTTAGAATTTTTTTTTTTCCAAAATTAACCAAAATAAAATAAAAGTCTTAATTACCTTCCGATATAACAGTAAAATTATCAGAAATAAATTTTTGATATCATTGAAAATTGTCAATTGATTTAATAATTTATTAATAAAATGAGTAATTCATTATGCAAATAAAAATGTGAAGGGGGTAGCATGTAATTTTTAAAATTATGAAAGATAATCTTTTTTTAATTTTTTTTATCAGCCAAAAAAAAACCTCTTATTAATGAAATCAAAGCATTACATCAATAAGGGAAAAAAAAAGAAGTGCAAAAAATTGCATCATAGCAAAATCACAAAAATCATGTGCAAACACTTTCAACACACCAGTAGCAAGTTCACAAGATGAAAATCATACAAAACATACGACAAAGATACAACAAAGTAATAGCATAGAACAATCAAGCCTCAATATAACAACAAACATCAATAGTTCCAACATCAGCCACTGCAATTATACACCCAGCCAATGAAAATCAACCCCTACAATTACCTCTTTGTTTTCAAGAACAACAAAACAACCCCAGTTCCTCCAAACACTTGAGCAGAGTCAATCAACAAAGCATGCGAGCCGCTGAATCCCAATTCAAGACCAACCACAAACATGTACAAGAGACAACCATGCCAAACACAGCCAACTCCAACACATTATTCCTATTGAATACATTATCTAATCCCACTAATTTTAGAACAACAAAATCACAAAGATTGGTGATAAAGTTATAAAATTAACCTAAAAAAAATCAAAACAACATATTATCAATATCATGAAATATACCAAAATAAAGCAAATAGCAATTATCTCCAAACTCGCCTCCTAACGAAGAAAGTAATTCAAACAAAACATTTAATGTAACGCCCTCAAAATACAACATAAAGCAATTATTCATAAATTCACAAACGTAAGGGAAATATTATATTTTCATTCATCAGAGCCTCCTTTACAACAGATATCACATGCATTACATTTTCATTGATGTTCATCCTGAAACTATAGAATGTAATTCTAAATTCTAATAACAAAGTAAATGCCCTACGAGCTTACATCTTTCCAAGCTATCACTTGGTTACAACAAAAGAAGAGTTCTAACTCTTTTACATATAAAGCCCTCGGCTTGATTTTACATTTAACATCAAAAACGAATCAACAAAATGGAGTCCTCAATCCCCTAAACCTCCCAAGCTAAGACCTTGGAGACAGCATGTCACATGTACCTGAAAAATGGTGTTCCAAGTAAGGTGAGCCAAAACCCAGTAGAGATATGCTAAACAATATATGAGAATTAACTAAAACATTAACATCCGATAAATGTTTAACACGAGTAAACCATTTACATCATCTCCGTAACCAATCAACGTTTACATCATAATCAATCCACTTCCCATTATTTATTCAAATAAATTCATTGACATAGTTCAATATTATACAAACAGTTTAAAATGAGACTACAACTCATATATCAACACTTCAATAACAAACATCGTTCAACACTTCTATTTTCTTGCTATTTTACGGAACTACGTCCGAGGGAACCGACACCCAAATACATATAAGATTTCGGGAACTTTCACCCTGGACACTCCGGTCAACTTAATTATTCATGGAGTTCATCCCCTATCTCTTCCTAAACAATGGAGTACATCCCCTATCTCCTCCCAAACAATATACATATACAATGTATTTAAACAGGTTGTCATATTTAATGACCAATTCCATCACATATACAACGTTTACATCCAACCGTCATATTCAATGACATAATCCAATTGATTAGTTTCAATTTACCTAATCATCATGCAGTTTCTACAACAATCATGGCTATCCTCCACCGATAGCCCAAAACAGTTATTTCTAAATAGATAAATAAATTTATCAAACAGATAATTTATCAACTTTTCCATAAGTGAGTGATTTATCAATCCAACTACACCATTCAATCACAATTTCCTCCAATTTTCATAATTCCCAAACCAATTTCATATTTCCATAATTGATTTCATTATTTCTACAAATAATTTATTTAATCCCAATTAGGACATTTTTCCCATTTTCTCAAACATCAACACTATGGCTCAATTTCATCAATTATACACAAATAAACCCATTTCAAGACCTCACATACACAATGGAGCCCAAAAATAGAAAACCCCTCTTTCAAACATTTCAAATTTCAAACCCTAACTTCCCCAAATCTCCAAATCTCAACATTTATACAAAATGACTAATATTTATGTTAAAGTTCATAGAAATGAGTAGATTATCCCTACCTCAAATGGAGAAGCTCAAAGGAGAAGAAGAGAAAAACCCAAGATGCTTCCAAATCCAAACTTGTTCAGGTCAAAAGATAGCCCACGCAATCCTCTACCCTTTTTACAAAGGAAGTAGAGTAGAGACACTCTAGATCATGTGTATTTGTAGAGAGAAGGGATATCTTAGAGAGAAAGGCAAGCGATCTAGGGTTTTAGAAGAAGAAGAGGATCAAAAATGGAGTTATTCACCTCTGTTGCGAACTGATATACACAAGGCTCGCTTGAGCGAAGGAGTCGTCGCTCAAGCGACCAGACACAACAAAGACCTCGCTCGAGCGCAAGAAGCGTCGCTCGAGCGAACAATGAGAAGCTTTAGGTCTACAACCAACGCAGATGCACGCTCGAGCGCAAGAGTTCTCGCTCAAGCGAAGGAACAAATAACACAAGGCTCGCTCGAGCGTAAGAAAGCTCGCTCGAGCGAAGAATACCAACCTTCAGGTCTTTCGAAGACGCAAACGCACGCTCAAGCGCAAGAGTTCTCGCTCAAGCGAAGAGACACACCACACAAGGCTCGCTCAAGCGCAAGAAAGCTCGCTCGAGTAGAAGCTACGTCTGAAAAGAAACCTGAGAACTCAATCCTTGCTCGAGCGCAAGAATCCTCGCTCGAGCGAAGAAGAAAATACCCAGGGCTCGCTCGAGCGAAGAAGGCAGAACCTAGGCAGCAATCACTTGAACCAACTCACAACCAATCTGTTCCAAACTCACCCACACATCCCAAAACTCAAATACAAGGAATTAAAGGATGGAAACAAAATATAGACAACAACACAACCACAGATCCCGAGTCCGGAACACAACAAAGGTCGGGGTAAAACCTGAATCGCTATATTTAACAAGAACAATCAAGTTTCAACATCCTTCAAATACCCAAGTCTAAATCAATATAGCTAAAACAAAGTATTCATGCACTACCCCCTTAAGTTGATATACACTACTACAAAATCATAAATATATCACATTTTTTATGTGTGATATATGATATTTAATCATACGTTTTAAATTTTGTCAAAGTGTGATCTTTGGGAGTGTGATTAAAAAGTCATTTTTAATCACATTTAAAGTGTCATTAAAAGATAATTCCATCGCACGTTATACGTGTGATAATAAATATTTAGATCACATTTTTTACATGTGATAATAAACATTTAGATCACACTTTTTACATGTGATGTATAACTAATTAAACATGTGATTAATAATAAGATAAAATCACACGTTATATGCATTTCTCATCACAATTAATACGTGTGATAAAAAAAAGGGTTCGACATATTTGAAGAATAATCAATATTATTTTTGTAAGCATTTGAAGAATATAATACACAATATATATACTATCTTTTGAATCACAACCATATATTGAATGGAATAACGTCACATATTTCATAAATGAAAGTTGAATGTTCAAAAGTATATACAAAGGAATTAATAAATAAAAAAAAATTAACTGTGATTACATAGATTAAAAAAATGAAAAAACTTGAAGCACAAAGTCTTTGAGTTCTTTGACTATATTTTGCATCTCTCCAAGTAATTTCTGACTTGAAAAATGAAAATACAAATTAATTAAGAGGCAAAATTTGCCTCTTAATTAAAAATTACAAATGTATTTAAACCAATAAAAAAATGAAACATAACAAAGAAAATCCATGAGTATCAAATCATCCATCTTGTTGTGCCCATGGGTCTATATCCACTTATCCACATGCAGGGGAAAAAAATCTCCCACATGCAGGAACAAATTTGATAGTCCATGCCGAAACTGATGGGCATGACAAGTATGGTAAAAATATTTCTTATTTTTTGATGACATGACAAATGTTGTAATCCATGGCGAAACTCATATTACACCTAATCCTACATTTCTAAACATGTATCAGTGTCCACATTAAGAAAAGCATAACAATAGAAAGGATAAAAAAACTGAGTGAATATTAAATTAAATTCCTATGGAAGCATGGTTGATAAGTATATTGTTTTGTGTCCTATACATGACATGTTATGTTGTATGGTAGGATAACAAACTAAGTGAATATTTATATACAAATTAAACAACATAGAAATTAAAGCTCTACCTTTCTATTTCTTTCTCTAAAAAACAAGTCATCTCGCCAAATGGTTTAGCAATTAGAAACTAAGAGCATCTCCAACGGATTGCTAAAACAGTTGCCATAACCATAATATAGCAGCTTGGGCAAAAATAGCTTCTCCAATGGCATGCTATAGCAGTTGCAAAATTTGACAGCTACTTTGGCAGTTGCCAAATCTGCCCAGTCACCCAAAAACCAACTGCTTTCTTCCTTCCCTCCTTCCCTTTCAGTTGGGACTTCTCCAGAATGTTTAAATTTTTTATATAAAAAAAAAATGAAATTCATCATTTTATTTAAAACAGAATTCACCAATTACTAAAAATAATCACCAAATTCACCAACTTTCCCAGACAAATTTCACCAATACAAAAATTCAAATATCAACATATTTTTTTTTTTCTTTCTGTCTTTCTTAAAATTTATTAAAAATGGACAATATAAATATATAATAGCTATTCAATAGAAATATTTATATATATTGAAGAGGAGAGCAGGTACTGAAATTGAAGGTACTAGTGAGAGATTCGAAGAAGACCTAACCTTCATGTTGGAGAGGAGAACAGGGGATTCGAGGAACGAGGTCGGGCTGAGAACTGGATCCATCGTGTACTTGGCAGAGCACAATCCGACGCTAAAGAAGAAGCTGGAGTCGGAATAAGCATCTCAGAGAGGGTCCGAGGAGTAGAATCAGAGATCAGAAGGTTGGTCTTCGAAGAGTAAAAGGGAGAGTAAAGAGAGTCGACTTCCGTCTGATTTGGAAGAGGGAGGCAGATGTGTTGTCTTGGAATGGAATGCAAGGGATGACTGCATCTCAATTGTTGGTGAATGGGTATGTGGATGGTGGTGGTGGTGCCTTGGAAATACAAAAGAGCTGTTGTGCTCTTTTGTCCTTAAAAAAAAAATAAAAAAAATAAAAAAAAAAAGATTTTTAACACTATTCATTTGGCAAAATAACACCCATCTGTATAAAAAGAGTCGTTGTGCTCTGTTTGGTTTAAAAAAAAAAAAAAAACAAAATGTAATATTATTTTTTTTTATTTATAAAAAGAGCCGTTGTAATGAAATTTCATGTTTTTTTTTTTTTTTTTTTTGAGTATTTTCTACCACGCAATGTAATATTATTTTGCAATGTACAATGTTGACTAATTTTTAGTATAATTTAAATTTTTCAATAAAGTACAATAAAAAAATATATATTTTTTTTCAAATGAAGGCAATAAAAAGATAAAAGATAAAATAAAAAGATAAAAGATAATATATTTGACTAATATATTTTTTTGGTGGGGTGAATTATATTTATTTTTTTTTTTCCAATTTTTCAATTTTTTTTCATTTTTTATATTTGTCTAGTTGAAAATAATATAAATATATAATTTTTTTTTACAAACAGGTAAAAAAATGTCACAAAAGGCAAAAAATAAACAAAAATAAAATCACAAAAAAACCTATATCCAAACAACATCTACAAACTTCGAGGGAAAATTAGTTGAGATTTGCTAAAATAGCAAATGACCATTAGAACACCATTGCTATAATTTGGCAAAATAACATTATTCAGTGCCAAATTATAGCAATAACAATGGTTGGAGATGCTCTAACCTCTCTGTATCTCATAATGATTCATCAATTTTCATCTCTCTCTAACCCATTTTCATCTACAAATTATGACCCACTTCAATTTAAAGTATCAAATTTAGTAACTAATAATTTGAATTTGAATACATAAAGATATCCAGTTAAACTAACCTAAAACGATGAAACTCTCAACAACCAATAAGAGAATTATAAGAAAATACAAAGACTTCTGCTAATGAGATTAATTAAAGCTTGAACAATATGATACTACAAATTCAAACCAATTAAGTCATGAATTTCAAAATCAATTAACTTAAAGATATAAATACAAATACTCAAGAAAAATCAAAGCCCAGGTTTCCATTTTCTCATTTGTTTAACTACTCTCAGAATATAACAAATAAGATGGGTTTGCTCACCTGAACAGTCTTTCTATTAGATTCTTTCTTCGTTGAGCTACAGACACATGACAAATAGGGATGGCAATTTGAAACTGACCCGACGGGGATTCCCGACCTTGACCCCGATTTGAGCGATTTTTTCCTGAAAACTACCCCCGACGGGGAGAAGACGGTATTTGAAAATCAATTCCCGATCTGTTTCGGGCAGGGGACAGTGATCAGTGTTCAAGCCCCGACCCATCCCCGAATTTCCCCGAAGTAAAATTACTTTTGTACCCCTTATATATATACATATATATATATATATATAAAATAAACCAAACCCTACCTCACACACAATACAAACAACCCGTGGTCACTAGTCTCTCACTCTCTCGTCCTTCTCTCTCTCTCAACTCTCTCACTCTCACAGTCGCCTTGTCCCACCACCACCGCTGGCCCTGATCCCCCTCTCTCTCTCTTCTCCTCGCCTCGATTTCTCTTTCTCTCTCTCCACTTCGTCTCTCTCTACTCCTCATGGCCACCGCTACCACCACCGCCGCAGCAGAAGGTCCGTCTCTCTCTCACCACCACCGAACCCACCGCCACAGCCACCGTCGATCTCACCACAGCACCGTCGATCAGATCTGTTAGATCTATACTCGGATCTGTTATCTCTCTCTCTATGATTTGATCTTGTTGGTATTGTATTGTGTTGTTGATGATGATTGTTGGTATTGTTGTTGAAAACATTTTTTTTTTGTTTTCAAATTATTTTTTTAATTTAAATCAATTGGTGATAATGAAAACATATATATATATATTTTTTTTTAGATTTTTTTTTTTAATTTAAATCTGTTGATGATGATGAAAACATATATATATATATATTTTTTCAGATTATTTTTTTTAATTTAAATCTGTTGATGATGATTGTTGGTACTCAGATCTGTTATATTGATTTGTTGTTCTTGAACAAAATTTAAAAAAAAAATAAAAAAAAAAAACTCGGGGATTTTTCGGGGTCGGGGAAACCTGATCCCCATTAGGGGACGGTGACGGAGGGGTGATGGGTTCCCTTACCGGGGATCGGGGATGGGGACGAGGATTTTTTAACCTTCGGGGATCGGGGACAGGGAGTGTGGTTCTCGGCCTCGCCCTAGCCCGTTGCCATTCCTAATGACAAACCACTCCAAACACTTTAATTCCTCTTGATTTAAGCTTCTCCACTGCCTCATCTATATTTTTCTGTAGAACAATCAAAACCTAGCACACAAAATGAACTCAACTCAAAATCAAAGTATGAAAAAGATATCGAGAAATTGATGTTTTAAGATTGAAGGACACAAACCTAGAAAAATTTGAGAAAAAATCAATAAACCCAGATGAATTGAGGTTTTAATATCCTAAAAAGGAAGACTAAAAAGATTGGGACAAAAATAAAAATGAACCTGTTTGCGAAGCCGAGACGCTCGGCGATGCTAGAGCGGATTCCCTGAGTGGAGGTCGTGACAATCGTGACCTTGCCTTGAAAATGAGAAAGAGATATAGAGAGTACCCAGTAGCTATTTGAATCATCAACAACAGAAAAACCTGTAACCGACTGTTGCTTGCTTCTAGATCCATATGCAACTGGACCTTTGTCTTCTCATGCATCAACTTAAGTACTGTACCATATGTAATCTACCAAAAGAATATAGAATCTATAGTAAGCTTTTTAAAATTTCAAGATCTCTTAAATCTATTTAACAATCTCATTTAGCTTCCAAGAGAATTGATGGAAAAAACAAAAAAAAAAAAAAAAAAGGAAGAAGAAGAGAGAGATCAAAGCAAAACTACACCTTCATGCATAAACACCACATTCAGAAGTTCAGTGATCTCAAAACCTCAATTTGTTTTTATTGTTTCTCACATTTTCTCAATAACCCTAAATAATAACCAACTCAGCATCCCAGGTCTTGAGCTCATCATCGGCACAGGCACACGCATGTAATTCAAATCAATAACCAACTCAAGATTAAAAATAAAATCAGTGACCATTCAGAAACACAAAACTATAGAAAAAATTTTCCTCAGAAAAAATAAAAACAAAAAAAACACTTTAAGGTTTGAAAAAACCTAGAACATACTAAGTTCCTGGAAAGCTTCAATTTTTTTCCTTTTAATCTTTAACCCCTCTCTCTCTCTCTCTCTCTCTCTCTCTCGCTCTCTCTCTCTCTCTCAAAATAATTAGGAACAAATACAAAGATCAAAAACATGTATAGAAATCAAAAAGATAGAAAATGGGGTTCCAAATTTCAATTAATTGAGGATTAAACAGCTCCAATGAAACTTGGCAAAGGGCAAGACAATTTCACATATGATGTATATATTGTCATATAATTTAAATTAATTAAGGATTTAAGGTTTTGTATACATTTATGATTAATTCTTATTGAAGTGTTTGGATCATAGATTTGGATAGAGATTTAAAAAGAAGGGAAATCCAAATTAGTACCCAAATCCATGATTCAATCACATCCTAAAAGATATCAAAATCCACAGAAAAATAAACATTTGTGCACACATAATAATTATTGTAACTAAAAGCACAAATAGCAAAACAGACATAATGAACACTAGAAATTATTCCCTTAATTACTACCAAAACTTTATACAACAAAGAGTACTAGTTGCTAATGTTCCAAAGTAACTAATTATTGCACCATTTAATGGTCACCCAATAATTGACACAACCCATTCACCAATTGAGGGTTAAACCTTAAAGGTCATTGGACATGTTACTGACTCCATGTGCCTCTAATTAGCCAAATGCATAATATATGAGATGCCACTTAAAAATGATCGTCCTGACTGTGCTAGGAAGTACATGCTGCTAGTTTGGCTTGCTTGTGAAAATACTGACATGCGAAATATAGCAGATTTAGCAACCTAGTTTGCCTCATACAAGCAAGTTGATTAGTTGGACTCCACAAGTTTGAGGAAAGCTACACCAAAAGCTAGAAATCTGGGGGACCTAGCATAGGAGGGAAGTTAACATGCGAACACATTAGGTCATCCACTCAAAAGAAATCAAATTAGCATTATTTCTATTGGAAAAGAAAAAGAAACAGAAAATCAGCGTTATTCACAATGCTCTTCTTTCTATATAAAGATTCTTATGGGCGTGCAGTATGACAATATATGAACTGTGCTATTGACAATGCCAATTAGTAAATAGAATTGGTAAGCACGACTAACTTAATTTAGTATTTAAAAAGGAAAAGAAGAACAAGAAGAAAAGGGCTGGTACAGAACCTCTGTTGTTCAAAATTTCAAGGATACAATAGTAACATAGCTTGTAGACACAATTAAAATGTGATGGTCGATGTCTCTTAGTGAACCCATAACACTAAAAAGTCAAAGATTTAACAAGAATAACAAAACCTTAATTGCCAATGTTACTTACAAAGAGCAAAAATTTCATGCACCCAACAAGAAAGATCTAAATGCATGGAAGGTAGATAATCAGAAGAATGTCTAATCATTGCCTTGCGAACTTTGGGTTCTTTTGCTTAAGGCCCAAAACAACAATCAAATGAAAACATGCACCAAGGAAAGGACAGAAAAGGAAAAATGAAAATAAATATTGGCCAGGGAAAAAAAATAAAAGACATGAAAGTGAATGTGGTTAGACTTCACCATTCAAAAATCCATGCATAACACAATCCTAGTGAAACATAACATGACTAAAGATACAAAGGAAGACATCACACCAAGGAAAGATACATGCCTTGTTTGTGGGTAAATGTTAGCACCAATTTACAAAACTCAACCATGTCATATGGGTATAATTAACCACTAATCATGGAAAGATCCATGTAAGAATGATATTGATAGTCAAATTAGTATGAAATTTTCCTCATAATAATAAACAAAATAGTAAATCAATTTATGTGTGTTACTGAAAACAATATTTCTAATTAGCCCCCAATAATGACACATCAATGCTAATCGCAAGTATTTCCACAAAGGCCTCTTAAATGCTAAGATATGTCCCCTAGCATACCAGTGACAATCAATAACTCAAGCTAAAATTAGTTGATCAACCAAAATCAATACATAGGTAGGTCTTCAAGCAACCATAAAACTTTATTTATTTATTTATTTATTTTTTTTGTATTATGAATCTAAATTTGTATTAGAAAAAATTAAAGCACACCAACTGCAACGACAAATAGACTACAATGACAAACTATATAGATTTATAGATTGTCAGGTCAATGAATAGCCAACCATGACGCACAAATAAGCTACCATTTTACTACCAATATATGTCAAGGGGGAAAATTCAAAAAGAAAAGAAATCATAACTACAAGGATCTATTGCTAGTGTCATTTAAGATCCACTGCATGTTTTTCTCTAATAACTCAAAAAAAAAAAAAAAAATGTTTTTCTCCAAATAAACTTGGCATAGGGCAAGACAATCTCACATATGATGTATATATTGTCATATAATTTAAATTAATTAAAGATGTAAGGTGTTGTATACATTTATGTTTAATTCTTATTGAAGTGTCTGGATCATAGATTTGGATAGGGATATAAAAAGAGAAAGGGAAATCCAAATTACTATCCAAATCCATGATTCAATCACAGCCTAAAAGATATCAAAATCCACAGAAAAATAAACATTTGTGCACACATAATAGTTATTGTAACTAAAAGCACAAACATCAAAACACACATAATCCCAATACTTTATTGAACACAACGTAAAGAAACAAAGCTGAAACAGTGGCCCAACCCAATAAAATACCAAAATGTAGCTTCCAAGCAAGCAATTGAAACAACCCAAAAGCCATCACGAAGAGAAACATACCTGACAAATTAGCATATTCTTGTAGATTCGTGTTCACTCTAAACGGGTTCACAATCGATACAGTTTTGCTCCAAATTTGTCTCGTATTGATTCCAAACTTTTTGAGTAGAGGTGGTTTGTCATCCAACCCAGTTTCGATTCCCGAAATATTACCACCGAATTGCGGAGCCAAGAACGATGTCGAAGGACATGAATGGGATGCTAGGGTTTGTGGACTATGGCAACTAGAACGGTACCGTCGAAAGCCGCCGCTGTTGCAAACGGTGCAGGTGTTCCGCAGGAGGGGAACACCACCGGAGGGACATTGAATTCCTTGGCCATGGGATGGTTCATCTCCAGAGAGAGAGAGAGAGAGATAGAGAGAGAGAGAGAGAGAGGAGTTGGGATGGTTTCAAACTATTGAAAGGAAGGAAGAGTGAGGAGAAATGTTTGGGCGGGATATTGAAAGTTGGAGAAGTAAATCTGACCGTTGGATCTAATTCAAAATTAATCCTAATCGTTCATTCAAATGTAACTCTGAAGCAGGTTGCTTGTTTTCATTTTTCAGAAAACACTTTTCAAAAAATTCTACTTTCTTATTTTTCGTATTTTTTTGTTTTTACTGAATTTTTTTAATATTTTAAGCAATTTTTTTACTTTTTAAACACAGCTAACATAAATACACCTAAAAAGTAAAAAATTATAATTTTTTTTTTAAAAATTCAATAAATACCAAAAATACAAAAAAATACAAGAATTCAGTACATTTTTTATATTTTTATGTATTTATTAATTTTTTAAAATATTTTTTCACAAATTTTTTACTTTTTAGATACATCTAACTAAGGTGCATCTAAAAAAGTAAAAAAAATTTCTAAAATTTAAATATTCACTAAAAACAAAAGAATACGAAAACCAAAAAACTCAGTTTTTAAAAAACTTAATCCAGAAAAATCAAACCAAACACACTGGTTTTCTTTTGTTATATAGATAAGAAAAAAAAAAAATTACTCTGTTTGTTTTTAAAATTTACTTTTCAAAAAATTTTATTGTTTCATTTTCTGTTATTTTTTGTTTTCATTGAATTTTTTTAATATTTTAAACAATTTTTTTAATTTTTAAACACCCTTAACATAAATATACTTAGAAAGTATAATATTTATAAAAAAAAAAATCTTTAAAAAATTCACAAAATACCAAAAATATAAAAAAAAAATACAAAAATTCAGTACATTTTTCGTATATTTATGTATTTATTAATTTTTTAAGTATTTTTTCACAATTAATTTATTATTTAGATACATCTAAATAAGGTACATCTAAAAAAGTAAAAAATTACTTAAGATTTTAAAAATATTCATTAAAAATAAAAAAACACGAAAAACAAAAAACTCAATTTTCAGATAACTAAATTCAGAAAACTGAAACGAAACACACTGTAACACTTATTTAGGGGTTGTTTGGGGTGTTCTAAATAAGTGCACTTTTTGTTTTTTAGGATTAAAAAGTTGAGGAAAAAATATGGATGTATAGGTTAACTTTTTAACTTTTATGGAAAAATGTGTATTAAAAAATTGTATATATAAGTGTATAGGAGAAGTTAGTGATGGAATAGGCCGTACAGTCGGAAACGTAAGGGGCAGTGCAGCAGAGGGTAGGGGTAGGAGATTGATTCTCTCCTTTTCAGGCATAAATTGAACGGTGCTGTTCGGCTCATGGGGGCCCACCACGGGTCCCGTTTTGCTAATCGGAACCGTCAATATGTAAAACTCGTCAAGCACTATATGCTTTTAAAAAATCACGTTGATTGGATATTAATAGCTATCTGATCGTGTTAGTTTTTCTTGTCAACTATTAACTATGACACCATCCATTTTTTATACAAAGCTGATTTGATCATTATAGCGATCCCGGGTTTACCCCCTTGTTGTATAGTGATCCGGACATGTGTCCGTGGATGTTGGTAGTGGATTGTTGTCCTGTTTACGTCCTTTCATATATTGTATTTGAGTTATAGGATGTGTTGGGCAGGTTTGTTTCAGGTTGGTTGTGTTTGGGAGCCAAGGGTTCTTTGCGAAATTTTTGTCCTTCGCCGGCGAGAGTTGGTCGCCGGCGAGAGTTGAGTTTTTAATGTCAGTGGGTCGAGCAGGCGGCTTCGCTCAGCGGCGGCTGCGTCTGGCTGGACTGAACACCATGATTTCGCTCGAAGCGAGCCGTTCTTCGCTTCAGCGATCTGGTTCGATCTTCGCTTAAATCGCTTCGGCGTCGTCTAGTTGCGAACTGAAGGTCGAGCTCGCTCGGCGAGCTTTTCTTCGCTCGGCGAGTTTCTAGGATGTTGGCTCGGCGAGACCTTCTTGGCTCGAGCTCGTTTTTACGTAATGCAGTCGCTCGGCGACCAAGTCTTCGCTTCGGCGAGCTTTGTTTATATCGATTCGGCAATGAATTTTAAGTTAGATTTTTATAAACTTTTGATCCAATCCTCCGGATCGAGAGCTTCTCTCTCTAGCTTTATATTCTCTCTAAGGTTTGATCTATCTAGGATCATTTCCTTCCCATCTTGCTTTGTTAAAAGGTAGAGGTTGTGAGGGCTTTCATTTAATCTGAAAAAGTCGGTGTTTGGAGCATTTTGATCTTTGGGTCTTCATCTCCTTTTGGGCTTAAACTTTGAGGTAGGGATATCCTACTCCTCTTTATGGATTCTGTCTTTAAATTTTGACATTTTGATGTGTTGGGGATAGTTGCGTAATTTTGGGAAAGTTTGGGGCTTTTATGCAATTTTATAAAAGTTCGGGGTTGTGTTTTAAATAAACCTATATGTACGGTTGGTACATAGAAATGAGATTAATGTGGAATCATTGATGAAAATGGAACCTTAGGGGTTGAATGTTAATTATGGAAAATGCTATAATTACATTGTTTAATTAATTGGGATAATTAATTGTGGAATTGAGATGTTGGTTATATATCCATTGTGCATTTATTTTCTGTTTAGAAATATCTGCTTTGGGCTATCGGTGGAGGATAGTCTTGATTGTTGTAGACAATGCATGATGATTAGGTAAATTAAAACCAATCATTGAAATCTGTCATTAAGAATGACAGTTGAAGAATACATTAACTTTATGTATTGATTTGTGATGTGTATAATTGTTGTTTATATGCATTGTGTTGTGTTGGAGAAGATAGGGGATGTACTCCGCGGTTTAGGGGAAGATAGGGGATGTACCTCTAAACCGGATGTTGTTTGGGAGAAGATAGGGGATGGACTCCATAGATAAAGCTCATATGCTTGTCTTGGGAATGTGATATAGCTAGTATGCATATCTGTGGAAGTAATGAAGTTGTAAGTGGTTAATATGAATTTGTTGTTTCATATGAGTTGTGTGGCGTGTTACGAGCCATGAGTTGTATGGCGAGAATTTAATGAAAATGGAGAGTGAATTGAATATAGACTTGAAGGTCTTGGAATTGAAATGTGTTATGAAAGAATGTAAAAGTGTTGACCATCTATCAATGTTAATCTTTTAGTCATTATTCATAAGCGGTTTAGTGTATTTCTCTTGGTGTGGCTCACCCTATATGGGAACATCATTTTCAGGTACAGGCAGCATGCCACCTCCAAGGACTTAGCTTGGGAGGCTAGTGGCGGATGGACTTTTTGACTTCTATTTACTTTTGATGTGTTGCATGTAACTTCAAGCCAAGGGCTTTACGTGTATTGAGCTAGAGCTCTCTTGATTGTAACCAAGTGTTAACTTGGAAAGTTGTAAGCCTTTAAGGCATCCGCTTTTATTGTTTACATGTAATACTTTTGTACAGAACAGTTCAGTTAAATAGAAGAAGGTGGACTTTTATTATGTTGATGCATGTTCGATTGATGGGTTTATTGTCATTATTTTGAAGGGCGTTACAACTTGGTATCAGAGCGTACCGGGTTCGAATACTTTGGGTACGTGGGAAGTGATCAGGATCACAATGGGTTTGTCTCGCTTGATAGAGACTTAGTGTAGTGTCATATGCTATGTGTTTAATTGATAACATGTTTATGTGATTATTTGGGTATGGGATTTAATTTCTAGGATGTTGATTGGATCCTTGGGTTTCTGGGAGTCTTGTTGGAAAGGCACTTGATCAATGCCGTTTCTCACAGGAACTCTGGTAACGCCTCGGGACTATCATTATCAAGAAATGAAATTAAATGAAGTGCTTATGTGTTTATGTGCTTACGTGGAGTGAATTATTGTGGTCCATGTTTTAGGACGCGAGTGTTTAGTTACGGCACGTTTATAAATGTGCTAACGTTCTGTGTTACCTTTATTAGGATGTCAGGACGAGGAAGAGGTGGAAGGCGTGGCAGGCCTAGGAGGCGGGATGTGCCTTTCTGGGATGAGATTCCGGCTCGGGGAAGGGTTGGTCGAGTCGAGCCAATGTGGCGAGCGATGAAACCCGAGCTATGGGCGCTCTAGCAGAGAGATAGCGAGGCGTTCAGGAGTCGGTGGGTATTCTCGGGCGAGAATCGGGCTCGGTTGTTGTTATTCAGAATCAGGACCTTCTTTTACGAAGAGGAGTTCTTAGGTCTAATCCGGATGAGTTTGTGGGTGATCCAAAAGAGCCGCTTAAAGGCGATGAATGGCTCGAGCAGGACAGCGAAGCGTTTGAGATGCTAGGCATCGAAGACAAAATCTTGAAGGTGACCTTGGCATCATTCGGTGAAAGGGATCTTGGTCGATGGTGGAAGTTCACCAAGGGTCGTATTGGAGGCACTTGGAAGGCTTTTGTTGACGCTTTCCCGGAGAAGTTCTTGTCTCCGGCTGTTCAGGAGAAGTTGAGAGGTCAGTTCTGCCCGGCTCAAGTAGACGGTTATCGATGGCGAGTTTGAGGCCTCATTCACTAGTTTGTCGGTTTGCACTGAATTGGTGGCGTCAGGAAACGCCGTTGCATTGAGTTAGAGAAGAAGTTGGCGTGGCCTCAAGTTGAGAATTGTGGGGTCTATGTTTGGGATTATGGGCGTGGTTGATCTTGCAGCTCATCCGAGATTATGATGCAGAAGAGGATGAGGCGCGAAAGGCTCCAAGAGGAGTCGGGAGGACGGGGTGATAGTAGGAGACAGAGGGTTATAACCCTCGGCAGCCTCTCGAGGTGGAGTTTCTAGGTCGACTTTCCTGCACCGAGTGCAGCTCGGAGGGGCGCGATCGAGAGAGTTTACTTGTTACAAGTGTGGCCACCGGTCACAAAGCTTGATTTGCATGAGGCGGAGGTCGAGGGTCTGCATCTTCACCAGCCGCAGGTCGAGTTTGGGGCAGCCCTTGTCCTGTTATCGAGGATGACTGGGCACTGAAGAGGTTCTCCTGATTGAGTGCCACTTGAGAGCGTCTGGTTCTAAGCAGACGCAGGATTTCAATTCGATCTGTCAGGCCTCGAGGGCCAATCAAGAGCTTCGTCATCGGTCGATCTGTGATCATATGCTCCCGAGGGTGGCAGTGGACGAGGTCCTCTGAGCGCGTGTATCTTTGTTGCATGAGATTTGGTACCAACTCCATCAGTAGTGAGAGGTACTTTTTTGTTTTGCAACTCGGTTGCTAGAGTGTTGATTGACACAGGTGCATCTCATTCTTTTGTATCTGCTGCATTTGCATCTGTGTTGGAACTGGAGTTAGCACTTTTAGCATCTCCTATTTGCGTTGTGTCACCTATTGGGGGTGAGTTAATTTTGAGGCACGGATGTAGAGGTTGTGATATAGAGGTCGACGATCATCGACTTCCCTTTCCATTTGTAGTTATGCCCATGAAGGGCTTTGATGTTATTTTGGGTATGGTGGTTATCGTCATATACCGTCATATTGATTGCTACCGCCAGAGGGTTACTTGTCTGATGAGCGGGGAGTTTTTCCATTTCTTAGGAGACCGAGTTGGTAGTGTTGTGCCCGCAGTGCGGTCTCATGGGCGGAATGAGCTTAGTAGTTTACTTGCTAGTTTTGAGAATAGTGAGTGTGATGAGACCCAGATTGAGTTGCCAAGGGTAGTTTGTGAATACTCAAACGTCTTTCCCGAGGATCTTATTGATTTGCCACCCCACCGAGAGACAGAGTTCTCTATTGATTTAGTGCTCGGCACGGCGCCGATTTCTATGGCACCTTATCGTTTTGCACCGGCAGAGTTGATTGAGTTGAAAGTTCAGCTCCAAGAATTGCTAGATAAGGGCTTCGTTCGCCCTAGTGTATCGCCGTGGGGAGCACCGGCCCTCTTTGCTAAAAAGAAAGATGGTGCCTTGAGGTTGTGTATCGACTACCGGAAGTTGAATCGGGCTACGGTTAAGAATAAGTACCCTATGCCCCGTATAGATGATTTGTTTGACCAGTTGAAGGGTTCCCGTTGTTTCTCTAAGATAGATTTGAGATCGGGTTACCACCATTGAGGGTCGAGAGGAGGATATTCAAGACGGCATTCCGCACGGTATGGCCATTATGAGTTTCTGGTGATGCCATTTGGGCTCACCAATGCACCGGCAGTCTTTATGGACTTGATGAACCGGATCTTCCGGGAATTCTTGGATCGTTTTGTGGTCGTTTTTGTGGACGACATTCTTATCTATTCACCCTCAGAGAAAGAGCACGAGGAACACTTGAGAGTGGTGCTTGAGTTGCTTAGAGCCCATAGGCTGTATGCCAAGTTTGGGAAGTGCGAGTTCTGGCTAAAAGAAGTCAAGTTCTTAGGCCATGTAGTTTCCGGGGAAGGGGTGTCTGTTGATACATCCAAGACTGAGGCAGTGCAAGATTGGGCACAGCCTAAGAGTGTGTTTGAGATCCGCAGTTTTCTGGGATTAGCTGGGTACTACCGTCGGTTTGTGAAAGATTTCTCCAGGTTAGCTTCACCGTTGACTAGGTTGACTCGCCAGGGAGTCAAATTTGTATGGAGTGAGACTTGTGAAAAGTCGTTTCAGGAGTTGAAAGTTAGATTGACCACCGCTCCAGTCTTGATTATTCCGGAGAGCGGATTGGGCTATGCAGTCTATTGTGATGCCTCACGAGAGGGTTTGGGTTGTGTGTTGATGCAGGGAGGGAAAGTGGTAGCGTATGGCTCACGTCAGTTAAAAATACACGAGAAGAATTACCCTACACACGACCTAGAGTTAGCGGCTGTGATCTTTGCCTTGAAAATCTGGAGGCACTACCTTTATGGTGAGAGATTCGAGGTGTTCTCGGATCATAAGAGTCTGAAGTATCTGTTTTCACAGAAAGACTTGAACTTGAGGCAGAGGAGGTGGATGGAGTTCATTGAGGATTACGACTTCGAGTTGCATTATCACCCAGGGAAGGCCAATGTTGTGGCCGATGCTCTTAGTAGGAAATCCATTAGTGATGTAGCTTGTGTAGCCATCCGAGAGTGGGAGATGTTGGGGGCACTTGGCGAGTTTGATTTGCTTCTGGGCGAATCCGTTGAGGCTGCGGCCTTGTTTTCTGTTGTTGCGCAGCCTACACTTGTGGCTCGAGTGTTGGAGGCACAGAGAGGTGACCTTGAGGTAGAATCCCTCAGAGAGAAGATCTCCAGTGGGAAAGTTGAGAAGGGTTTGGCGGTGTATCCCGACTTGAGTGTGAGATACCGAGACCGCTTATTTGTACCGGAGTCTTGCCGAGAGGAGGTACTCCGAGAGTTTCACCATTCGCGCCTTGCAGTGCATCCGGGAGGTACTAAGATGTATCAGGATTTGAGTCGCCAGTTTTGGTGGCGGGGCATGAAGAGAGATGTGGCAGTCTTCGTGTCTAAGTGCCTTACTTGTCAGCAAGTGAAGGCCGAGCATCAGAGGCCAGCGGGTTTGTTGCAACCCTTGCCTATTGCCGAGTGGAAGTGGGAGCATGTCACTATGGACTTCGTTGTAGGTCTTCCGAGGACTCAGCGGGGTAGTGATGCTATTTGGGTGGTTGTAGATCGGTTGACGAAGTCGGCGCACTTCATTCCTATGCGCGTGAGAGATTCGGTAGACCATCTTGCCGATTTGTATATCCGGGACATAGTGAGATTGCACGGGGTCCCAGTGACGATTGTCTCAGATAGAGATCCTCGTTTTACTGCTAGGTTGTGGCAGAGTTTGCAGAGTGCTTTGGGCACTAAGTTGACCTTTAGTACGGCTTATCACCCTCGGTGACGGGCAGTCCGAGCGTACTATTCAGATCCTTGAGGACATGCTTCGAGGTTGTGTCCTTGATTTCAGTGGGACGTGGGAAAGGCACTTGCCATTGGTGGAGTTTGCCTATAACAACAGTTATCAGTCTAGCATCGGTATGGCACCGTTTGAGGCCTTGTATGGCCGACCTTATAGGTCTCCAGTTTGTTGGGCCGAGGTGGGTGACACACCTTTGTTGGGTCCGGAGTTGGTTAGGGAGACGACGGAGAAAGTTGAGCTTATCCGTAGGAGGCTTGTTACAGCCCAGAGTCGTCAGAAATCTTATGCTGACCGTAGGAGAAGACCGTTGGTGTTTGAGATAGGTGATCATGTCTTTCTGAAGATATCACCTAGGCGGGGATTGATGAGGTTTGGGAAGAGAGGAAAGTTATCCCCTCGGTTTATTGGTCCTTTTGAGATCCTTGAGAGGATTGGTGAGGTTGCTTACCGTTTAGCTTTGCCGCCACAGTTGTCCGGAGTTCATGACGTGTTTCATGTGAGTATGCTTCGGAAGTATGAGCCGGATCCATCACACGTGTTGGATTGGACCGATTTAGAGGTAGATGAGGATGCCTCGTATGAGGAGAGACCGTTCGGTCTTGGATAGGCGGGACCAAGTCCTGCGTGGCAAGACCATTCCTTTGGTGAAGGTTTTGTGGAAGCATCACGGAGTGGAGGAAGCCACTTGGGAACGTGAGTTGGAAGTCCGCGAGAAATATCCGGACTTGTTTGTTGATTTGTAGTCATGTAATGAGAACTTATAATTTTGTTGAACTTTGAGAACATTGTATGTGTCTTGAGTTGTAAAACATGGTATATGTTTTGATTTAAGGAAGTAGTGTAAAACTTGCCTTAATGTGAGAATTGATTATAATGTTGCATGTGTTGGCTATATTATAGAATTGGAGATGTATCATGAAATTTTGTTATGATATGATTTGTGAAACCATGTATATTGAGAATGGTTGGAAAGTGGAACAAGAAATGCATGTTATAGATGCGCTTGAAAATGTATATTGCGAAATGCCTCTTGATAAGAGATGGATGACCGGAAATGGGTCGAATTGTTAAATATTGTGTTATGACATTGTTTAAAATGGAGAAAAAAAAAAGAGACTTGCTTTTCAAAAACTTGTTTTAATTTCGGGGACGAAATTCTTTAAGGGGGGGAGGTTATAGCGATCCCGGGTTTACCCCCTTGTTGTATAGTGATCCGGACATGTGTCCGTGGATGTTGGTAGTGGATTGTTGTCCTGTTTACGTCCTTTCATATATTGTATTTGAGTTATAGGATGTGTTGGGCAGGTTTGTTTCAGGTTGGTTGTGTTTGGGAGCCAAGGGTTGCTGCCCAGAATTTTTGTCCTTCGCTCGAGCGAGGAGTTGGTCGCACGAGCTAGAGTTGAGTTTTGTGTCAGTGGGTCGAGCAGGCGGCTTCGCTGAAGCGGCTAGCGTCTGGGGCCGGACTGAACACCATGATTTCGCTCGAGCGAAGCGTTTCTTCGCTTCAGCGATCTGTTCGGTCTTCGCTCGAGCGAACGGTTCGTCGCTCGAGCGTCGTCTAGTTGCGAACTGAAGGTCGAGCTCTGGCTCAGCGAGCTTTTCTTCGCCGGCGAGTTTCTAGGATGTTGGCTCGGCGAGACCTTCTTGGCTCGAGCTCGTTTTTTCGCAGTCGCTCGGCGACCAAGTCTTCGCCGGCGAGCCTGTTTATATCGATTAAATGGCGAATTTTAAGTTAGATTTTTATAAACTTTTGATCCAATCCTCCGGATCCGAGAGCTTCTCTCTCTAGCTTTATATTCTCTCTAAGGTTTGATCTATCTAGGATCATTTCCTTCCCATCTTGCTTTGTTAAAAAGGTAGAGGTTGTGAGGGCTTCGATTTAATCTGAAAAGTCGGTGTTTGGAGCATTTTGATCTTTGGGTCTTCATCTCCTTTTGGGCTTAAACTTTGAGGTAGGGATATCCTACTCCTCTTTATGGATTCTGTCTTTAAATTTTGACATTTTGATGTGTTGGGGATAGTTGCGTAATTTTGGGAAAGTTTGGGGCTTTTATGCAATTTTACAAAAGTTCGTGGTTGTGACTTAAATAAACCTATATATGCGGTTGGTACATAGAAATGAGATTAATGTGGAATCATTGATGAAAATGGAACCTTAGGGGTTGAATGTTAATTATGGAAAATGCTATAATTACATTGTTTAATTAATTGGGATAATTAATTGTGGAATTGAGATGTTGGTTATATATCCATTGTGCATTTATTTTACATTTAGAAATATACGCTTTGGGCTATCGGTGGAGGATAGTCTTGATTGTTGTAGACAATGCATGATGATTAGGTAAATTAAAACCAATCATTGAAATCATTAAGAATGAGTTGAAGAATACATTAACTTTATGTATTGATTTGTGATGTGTATAATTGTTGTTTATATGCATTGTGTTGTGTTGGAGAAGATAGGGGATGTACTCCGCGGTTTAGGGGAAGATAGGGGATGTACCTCTAAACCGGATGTTGTTTGGGAGAAGATAGGGGATGGACTCCATAGATAAAGCTCATATGCTTGTCTTGGGAATGTGATATAGCTAGTATGCATATCTGTGGAAGTAATGAAGTTGTAAGTGGTTAATATGAGCTGTTGTTTCATATGAGTTGTGTGGCCAGGTTCTGAGCCATGAGTTGTAAACTGAGAATTTAATGAAAATGGAGAGTGAATTGAATATAGACTTGAAGGTCTTGGAATTGAAATGTGTTATGAAAGAATGTAAAAGTGTTGACCATCTATCAACTGTTAATCTTTTAGTCATTATTCATAACTGGTTTAGTGTATTTCTACTGGGCTGTGGCTCACCCTATATGGGAACATCATTTTCAGGTACAGGCAGCATGCCACCTCCAAGGACTTAGCTTGGGAGGCTAGTGGCGGATGGACTTTTTGACTTCTATTTACTTTTGATGTGTTGCATGTAACTTCAAGCCAAGGGCTTTACGTGTATTGAGCTAGAGCTCTCTTGATTATAACCAAGTGTTAACTTGGAAAATTGTAAGCCTTTAAGGCATCCGCTTTTATTGTTTACATGTAATACTTTTGTACAGAACAGTTCAGTTAAATAGAAGAAGGTGGACTTTTATCATGTTGATGCATGTTCGATTGTTGGGTTTATTGTCATTATTTTGAGGGCGTTACAATCATGTAGTTACCGATTTCCGATCAACGTGATTTTTTACAAGCATTTAGTTCTGGACAAGTTTTACATATTGACGGTTCGGATTATCAAAACGAGACTTGTGGTGTGCCCCCACGGGCCTAACATTTCCATCCAACATAGTGATTTTATATATGTAATTCTTTTTTTTTCCTCTCATGGTACTAAAGGGTCAATTCAGCCCCAAAAATTGTGTAAATTTTGTTTGCTTAAAATATTATGTATGTTAATTTTTTAATATTTTTAATTTGTGAATAGTGATAATTTTTTTGCTTTTTTTTGTAACTTTTTGCAACACCCCAAACCAGGCCTTAGCAACTACGACTAGAAAAAAGATATAGTCACACTTCTAATAAAAGTGATTAAAAATAAATACTATCACATTCACTTAAATTGATTGGATTAAAATATTATTTTAATTTTTTTAGTCACACTTCTAATAAAAGTGAACTATTTTAAATTTCTTTCATGTGATTTTTACATTATTATAATAATGCCTGTACATATTTAGCAAATTCAATCTTGGTGGGTGTTTCAAAGAGTCGTTGCCATCTCAATCGTGTAGAAGAGGCGCGAATATGGGAATAATTATTTTATATAAAAATTAAATTAAAGAATTATATATAATCACACCTGAAACTGTGATGAAAATAAATATATATAATCACACTTATTTAAAATGTGTGATTAAAAAAAATATTATCTCACTCATTAAATTAAGTGTGATTAAAAAATCATTTTAATTTTTTTAATCACACGTCTAATAAATGTGAGATATTTTTAATTTTTCTTATGTGATCTATAATCACATGTTAATTTGAAGGTGTGATTAAAAAAAAAAAAAATATATATATATATAATCATACTTAATTGAAAAGTGACTTAAAAATAAATATTATTACACTTAATCAAATCAAGTGTGATTAAAATATCAATCTAATTTTTTTTTTATTACACTTCCAATAAAAGTGAGATATTTTCATTTGTGAAAGTGTGATCTTTAACTATTTTTGTAGTAGTGATAACTCATTTCTTTCTAAAATTTTAAAACTAAATCCGTCGAAGGTTATTGCTCTTGGCCATAAATGCCTCCCCAACATTTCATGCTCTACCAAAAAATCCTATTGGGTTTCGCAACTCATGGCGTATTATGTTAGTTACCAAGGAAGCTGAAGAAAATGCCGAGACATATAAAGGTGACGGCTAATCTTGGCTGTCCTGCAACATGCTCAAGTCCCATCAATATTTCCCTAGGTATTTAGTTTTAAGCTACTTTTCTTATCATGAATATTTTAAGACAAAGCTTTAAATTTATCTTAGATTTTAATTTGATAATAGTAATTTCTATTTTTATAATTGACGGGTTATGATGAATATTTTAGAAACAACGATTAGAAACCCTTTATTAAATTAATTTTCAAGTTTAGATCTTATTATGATGCCCATAAATTTTGAGGTCACAATTAATTGGAAAAAGTAATTTACATTTCTATCCTTCAATAATGACCCTACATTTTGAAATAATAATAATAATATCATTTGCAAAACAAAAAAAAACAAAAAACAACAACAACAACTTTCTCTACCAACCACATTTCTAAACTATTCACCAACCTGGACTTCCCCCACCAGCACCTGTTTTTTCTCCGCCGCCACCAACACATGTCTTTCCTTTCACTCACCATCTCTACCTCCACCTCATTTCTACTTCAATTCCCTTACTACCCTCCACCTCCACCTCGACCTTATTTTCTAACCCACATCAACCTACTTCTTTTCCTCTTTAACAGTCAACTTCTCCCTCATTCCTTTCCTTCTCTTTCTTTTATTTTTCTAGCTCCACGTTACGTCCCACACCACTAAAACCCCTCATATTTCAATTTCAAATAGTAGAAACGCATTCCCCAATGACAAACGATGCTCCGACCCGATAGGGACCCACCCCACCCCGCATTTATAGGTGCGGTTTTCTTCAATTCTTTTCCCTGTGGATTGGTTATAGTATTGGTTTGGTGAATCCCCATTAGTTTTGGGGTGGGGTAGGTGAATATCAAGTCGATTTGGTGAATCCCCGTTTACTTTTTCTTCTTTCATTATAAAATAGAAGAAACAAGCAAAGCTTTTGATATAGGTAAAAGAATATTCCAACTAACCATGCTTTCTCAAATTGCTAATATTAACTAATGAAATAATATATATATATACTTCCTCGATTCCAAAATATTAGTCTCTTATTCCATTTTTCATTGTCCCAAAATATTAGTCCCTTTTCAAAAATCAATGATTAAAATAATATGAATTTCCTATTTTGCCTTTCTTTTAAATCCATTAACAATACAAAAAGTACAATTATGGCAATTGATATTCTCAAAAAATGTACTATCAAAGTGTAATTTTGAAAAACTAAATATTTTTAAAGTATAATAATTGTACTACCAAAAAAAGTTAAATTTTCCAAAAGAGACTATTATTTTAGAATGGAAGGAGCATTATTTTTCTCTTTATGTTTTTCATAGACACACTTTGGAAACTATTTTTATAAGAGCATCTTCAATGGTGAATCATTTAGTTCACCAAATTTGAGTAAAAATTTGAGTAAAAACTCCATCTGATATCCAACACTCCAATGGAGCAATTTTGGCTATCATCAACAAACAGGTCAACCAGGGGGACGGCTGGCCAATTGACGGACAAGGGCAATCCACCAGTTTCGAAAATTATTTTTCCCTCCATTTCTGTTTCTCTCAATTTCTTTGCTATTTGTTTTCCCTCCATTAATTATTTTCCATTCCTTTTTGCCTCAATTAATTATTTCCCTCAAAAAATATATATATAAATAGATTAAACCAATTGAATACACCCAGCAAACAACGTTGTATCTAGAACCAACCTATCACTGAAAAACAGAGCATAATGACTTCTTTAGCTTCTTATTTGTTCACTAATTTTTCGTCCTCCTCTTCTTCTTCATCCTCTGATGATGAAAGTGATAATGCAAAAATTGTTTCACTTGTGGGTTTTTATGAGATAAATAATGCTAGTATGATATAGATACTAACAAGAAGTGATCAACCAAAGAAAAAATGTGGCTCTGTTGTAAGACATAAGTACATACGTCGCAAAAGAAGAAAGGGTCATGATTGATTGGTTGCGAATTTTTTTTGCTGTAAATCCAGTTTATTAATCTTTAACATTTCGGAGACGTTTTAGAATGTGTCGTGATCTGTATCTGCAAATTTTGCATGCCATTGAAGCATACGACACATATTTTGTTCAAAAAAAGATACAGCTCATATTCTCGGATTGTCTGCACTTCAAAATATGACTTTAGCAGTTATAATACTCGCATATGGAGTGGCAGCAAATGCAGTTGATGATTATATATATGCGAATTGAGGAAAGCACAACAATTGAAAGTTTGAAACACTTTTGCAATTCAATTGTCGAAATCTTTGGACCTGAATATCTTAGATCTCCATCACCAACTGATATTGCTAGATTACTTGCTATTGGGGATGTTCGTGGGTTTCCGGATATGTTGGGAAGTTTAGATTGCATGCATTGGGAGTTAAAAAATTATTCGATGGCATGGCAAGGTCAATATGTAGGCCATCAAAAAAAGCCAACCATAATTCTTGAAGCCGTAGCTTTTTATGACTTGTGGATTTGGAATGCATTTTTTTGGAATGCCTAGATCACACAATGACTTGAATGTCTTGGATCGTTCGCCCTTATTTTCTGATCTTGCCCAAGGGAAAGCTCTGCCTACTAATTGCACAGTTAATGGACACACTTACAATATGGGTTGTTATCTTGCTAATGGTATATGCCCTCCATGGGCAACATTGGTGCAGACAATCTCCTCTTCCCAAGGAGCAATGAAGCAACATTTTTCTATGATGCAAGAGTCAACAAAGAAGGATGTAGAGCAGGCATTCAGAGTGCTCTATTTGCAATTGTAGGTGGTCTAGTACATTTTTAAGATCCCAAAATCCTTGGTAACATAATGAAGACTAGCATTATATTGCACAATATGATTGTCGAAGATGAGAGAGACTCCTATCTTGATTTGGATTATGAAATATCATCAAGCACCTCAGCAATAGTACTATCTACTACCAGTAACAATGCCTTTGAATTGTTTATATCCCGTCATTTAGGTATTAGAGATAAGAATACATATCATGCCCTTCACAATGATTTAATTGAACGTATGTGACAACTTCATGGTGAAAAGTATCTTGACCATGTGGACAAGATGATGAACTATTTGTTGGCTTTTTTGATTAGGAGGTGTTTAGGGTGATTGATTTGTCAGTGTTTGTTGTTGTTTTGGTAGTAAAGATTGTCTTACACCTGCACACATATATCAATTTTGCAACTAAATGCATGAAATGAATATATAATGTTTTTGGATATGGTCTTATCTTATTCCAGATGATTATTGGATTTCATTATTGTACTATATTTTTCGCAATTGACATTTTACTGTTATCTAACTTTTATTTGTAATGTATAACAGTTGACTTGGCATTTCCAATTTAATTATGGGAACAAGTCAATTACTGAAATTTTATTTAAAGAAATTATACTTTGTATCTAAAGTATTATTGGTCCTTCAATAATACTTAAAATCCACTTTACTGTCAATATACAATTTATTGATCTAAAATGACATTGACCTTTTTCATTTATATGATAATAATAGTGTGTAATTTGTTTACCCTCTACAAAACTATTATTTGTTATCACTTTGATCTTGAAAATAGCACATTTTTTCCACTGTGATCTATTGGTTCATAGCCAGAAAAAAAAAACTACTGTCAAATAGTTACCATCTCCAAATTACAATTTGACAGTAGTTGATGCTATTTTTTTTTTTTGAATGTACATCAGCCATGCATTTTGAAGTTGATGGGAACATCAATGTATACATTGTCATGTTCTACAAGACTCAAAACATTGAATTGGCATGAGAAGGCTCAAAACCATTCAAGGCCACACCTACTTCATTCATGATCAATCACCTCATTCAATATGTATATCTACCTCATTGATTATCATATACTGCCTCACTTATCTATAAAGCAACATCACTATGTCTGTATGTTTGTGGTGTGGACAAAAACAAGAAGCAGCACCACAATTGCAAACTGAAAGCAAAAAGCAGAACAAGAAGCTGCACACAACTGGTTGACCGAAGGGACATCTGGTAGGATGACCGACCAGTTAACCGGTGGCTTCACTCTCCACTTCAACTACAGACAAGCTCTAGAGTTAAGGGTTCAACCTCTCTATTCCTTTTTCTATTGCTTACATTTTCACACCATTTTGTAACTATTCTGTTCCTTGACATTTTCAAATAGTCATGCGTAGAACCAAAAGAACAAAAAGCGAACCTAGACCATCCTCCAACCTTGTTCCACCTCAACAACCACCTCAACAATAGTATCCAACTCAAGATTTTCTAACTTACAGTCATAAACAAGCCTTTCCAAACTTCTGCAGCCGACCTAGTGTCACCGGTAGAAAGATAAATCTTTCTCCTCAATATGATACTCTGTTGGTTATCAAACTTAAAACTATGAGGTGGATAAATTTGATCAATTTACCATAGAAGGTATATCCTCATCTTGTTTCTCTTTTTTATGTTCACTTGGAACGTATATCTAAAGATGATGGAAACTATACTATTAAGTCTTATGTGAAAGGTAAACACATAGAATTTGATATCCCCACTTTGGCATCAATTATTAGAGTTGAGCAAAGGGAGATGCAAGTCTACTTTCACAATGAGTATGAAATGATTGATATTGTTGGCAACATAACTGAAGTATATTTTATTATTTGTGATAATAGATTTACTGGAAGTAATTTGCAAGCAAAACATTTGAAACCCCACCTTCGTATTCTTCACCGATACATAATAGACAATGTCACTCCAAAAGGAGGACATTTTGATGTGGTTCTAGTTTTTAATGCTTATTTGCTCTACTATTTTGAAATTGGCCACAAATTAGATTTATGCTATATACTCATGAAAGAAATAGTAGTTGCAAATCTTAATATCTGTGGCCGGTCATTAGTTTTTGGAGCTCTGCTTACGAAAATTTTCAAAGCTTTCAAGATCAAACTTATAGGTGAAATAGAAACAAAAATATCAACTGTGATTTCAGAGTACACACTCACCTGAGTTGGCGGTGGTGATTTGTTATTGCAAAGTCTAAATGCACCAATAGATGATCCCCAACATGATGAGAATGCCATGCCACCACCTCAACAACCTCGATACTGGATTGATTTTTTGTCTATGGAACAAGAACGACACAATCAGCGCGTTCAATGGAAAAAACACATGGCGAATCAGTTTGATGCATTTGGCACCACTCAGAACGCATTAATTCGACATTTTAGTGAGTTTCGTGTGGACACTGAAAAATGTCATGAACAAGCAACCAATCGCATTGAGCAAATTGAGCACCGAGTGACTGACATCTACCATCATTACTTCCCTCTATCACCACCTGACACTGACCTTTGAAGTTATTGATAGAGAAACTGGATGTAGTTTCAATTTGTGGTGTTTTTTTTGGATGTACTAGTACTATGTGGTTTTTAATTTTTGAATGGATATATTATTTGTGAATGGTGAACTTCAAATGTGTCTTGACAACCCTTTAAAAAAAACCTCTAACACTATTATAATGGATGACATTTTGCAAGTGATACACATTCTTTCCTCACAAAAATACTGTCACTTGGAAAATAAAATAATAATAAATGTTTATTTTTCAAAACAGTTGCAATATATAGCAATAGCAATAGGAACCACAATATCCTACATTATGAAACAAGGCTTTAGGACTCAATTGCGAAAAAATATGAAAATAAAAAATCTACAATATGAAACATGGCTTTAGGCCTCAATATCCTACAATATCCTACAATGGCTTTAGGCCTCAACTGCAAAAACAAGTGAAAATTTTCATATATTATCACGTGTCTCAAAATTTACATAGCTAAATATTTTAAATAACTTCCTATATTTTATGAGACAAGTTGTTATCAGTAGTGTTGGCTACATATTTTGTAAAAGCCAATCACAATTCAACACGTGGCAGAGTAAGGACAATATAGGAAGACTGGTCAAGTTTTTGATCCTGATCGTACAGGTGACAGTTTATATTGGTTCTCACGTGATCTGAGTAGCATTGGATCAGTAAAGAGATGCAAGGTGACGTGACTTCAACGGTTACTCATATTTAAATTCAAATATATGAGGGAAGCCTAACTGCAAATGATGGTGTAGTGGAACTACTTATAAGGCAACATGATCAGCGATCATGGAGGAGCAGTTCGACGGCTTGAAGTGCAGTTCAAAGGTCATCCTTGACAAGTATAAATAGCAGGGAAGCCCCCAGAAAAAACCCCCAGACTCAGATCCAACAAACTAGTCATTTACTTCATATTTTCTTTTCCAGTTTTACATTTCTTGCACTTTAAATTCCTACACTTTAAATGCCTGTTCTTTACATTCCTGCACTTTAAATTCCTGCATTGCACTTCGATTCATAGGAGTAGTTTCAAGTAGATCGTCACTGTAAACCTCTTCGAGGCTGAGTTTGGATCATTGTAAGTATTCATTTTAATGAAATACTTCAATTGTTCGTCATTTGATTGTTATTTTACTTAATTTCTCCTAAGTCAAGCTACCAGTAAAAGTCCTCTTCATTGAGGCTGAAAGAACTAAAACACAATCGTCTGATAATTGGTTGGCAATTATAAATTCTGTAATGACTGATTGATCCTTGCTGGCACGCTCGCATTTACAAAAATACCTTTCGAAAGCCAAAAAAGCCAACATATAATTTTAGCACGCCCAGTGGGACTTGTTAAAATGGCTAGATGAAGACGACAAGGAGAAAATGAACGCTTGGAAGAAGGCGTAGAAGGAGAGGTAAAAATACCTAATCTAGAGAATAATGTGGTAACACATCCTGTGGAAACTCCCATGTTATCAGAACCTATGGTCGAACAGACCAGTACTTCGGGACAAGAACCATATGTTCATAATATTGGACGAAACCAAGGAATTGGACCGTCCACTGTTCCACCTACTCAGCCAACCAATCCATGGGATGGCTTAGTAGATGCTATGGGACAACAATTAATGAACACAATGGAAAGGTGGGCAACATCCTTTTTGGATCGAATGAATAACCACCAACCAACAAACACAAGACACACAGAGGAAGTTTTAAATGTCCCTCAGCAAAGATTGGCTAGAGACAAACAGCCTATGCAAGTTAATGGACATCCTAATGGTCAAACTAGTAACCAGAACTATGAAAGACCATCACCTCAGTCTTGGTATGAACCCATTTCGAGGCCTATAGCAGGCCAAAATGCCTCATTACTTAACAATGAAACCACACAAGTTGGTGGATCTGGCCAAGTATAAGAAACTGGCGTGAGAATGGTTACAAATCCCATGTTCGAAGCCATACCTGGCACTAGAGGGTATAATAATCCCTTATTCGAATTTATACCCGGGGGGTTGGAAGGTTGGCCTGCAAATGGAAGGGACACAACGCCTGTTCCTGCACCTTTTACAGGTCCTTTCGCAGGACAGACTCAAAGGGGTTACCCACACCCCCAACAGCAACCTGCACCACAGGGGCAACCAGTCCCAAATGTACCACCTTATGGACCAAGAGGACCGTAAGCACAAGTTTGTCCACCAAATCCTGTGTTTGTCCCTCCAGTAGTGGTTCAGCAGGCACAAAATATGGTCCATAGGGACCAAATTGCTGATATTGTTAGGGAGATGTGTGGACCTATGGCTCGGGGGGTCCAAACTCCTGTATACAGAAAACCATACCCAGAATGGGTAGATAGGGTACATGAATACCCAAGGGGGTTCAGGATACCAGATTTTACCCTTTTCTATGGAAGTGGAAATCAATCAACAGTAGAGCATATTGCTAGATTTGCTGCTTAATACGGTGAATTCACTAATCATGATTATATGAAACTGAGATTATTTCCAAATTCTCTAACTGGGGGAGCATTTGTATGGTACATCAACCTTACACCTGGCTCCATTCAAACTTGGCAACAAATGGAAGAGGCATTTCATGCCCAATTCTTCCAATCGGAGCCAGAGGTTTTCATGGCAAACTTGGCAAGATTGAGTCAAAGGCCTGAAGAAAAGGCTACTCAGTTTATTGCCAGATTTAAAAGGGCTCGAAATAAATGTAGAGTCATACTGCCAGAGCCAGAATTCGTAAGATTGGCTCAAAATAGCTTAGAATTTAGGCTTCGAAAGAAGTTTGACTCCACTGAATTCAGAGATTTGGTCGAACTAACCTATAAAGTGTCTCGATATGAAGCATTACTAGAGGAGGAACAAGATCGAAATAATGCCTCGTACAAGACATATTATAGAGATCCAAATTATGAGATTGATGCAGCAGAGATTGTGGGCAAAGAACCTGTAATCTGTGAAGCATTAATTCATAAGGATACAACAATTAACCAGCAATTTAAAAATAAAGACTTTCACAGAAAGTACTCTTTCGATCTAACAAAAGCATATGACATTTTTGATCATTTGCTTGCAGCCAATTTCCTTAAGTTACCAAAAGGAGTAAAACTGCCATCTCCAGATGAACTTAAAGGAAAAGTATATTGTAAATGGCATAACTCTTGGTCTCACTCGACTAAAAACTGCATTGTTTTTCGAGACAGGATCCAAGAGCAAATTCGGAAAGGAAGTTTGAAATTCCCAGCCAAAACAGAAAAGGCCATGGGGATTGACAGTAACCCGTTTCCAAAAGTTGGAGAAAGCGCAGCTAATGTGGTTGTACAAAACTTCCAGAATTTATCTCTGCAAGAGTTGGAAAAGGTCAATGTGCAAATGCATATTGCCAACCAGACAAATACCAAGAAGGACACTAGAAACCCACCAGCTATTGGACAAGGTTTCTCACACCAGAGGGAACACTCTGATGAAGAAGCATTGGATGATGATTCCTTGGAAGTAGCTGTAATGCAGATGATGTGTCCCAGGTGCAGACTGAGTTATAAATGGTTGAAGGGGCTTCCAATTGATGGGAAACAATACTACAGGGATGTTCAGAGACGTCCTAAATCAACCAACGCTTACAACAAAAGGCCGTATCCGGCTAGTAATGACGGCGACCACGGTGGTTGAGCTGCACGCAATGGACAGAATGCATGCTAAAGGCAAGAGGCCCTTACATGAATCCAGGCCACCTAACTATTACAGAATGGAGAGCAGTCATTCTGAAAGAAGACTGGAGAGAGGCTCATTTCATGGGATCAAAGCCAAGGATTGGCCTCCTAGACTAGCCTCACGCAGGACAGAAAGTGGCTACTTTCATCGAAGGTCTGAATCAGGCTCAAAACATGAGGTCAGAGCCAAACACTTACCTTCGCAGCCAGCTTCGAAGATGGCTTCGAAGGTTGAAAAAAGTAGTTCAACATCTGAGTCAGCAAGTTCATGGGTACCTGGGGTCCCAGATTGGTTTGTAATGCAGAACAAGCCTAGGGAAGTGCCTGCCCAAAGGGATGTTGGAAACCAAGGCAGGATGGTCAAGCCTCCATTGGTGGCTCCGAACAATTGGGTATTGCTTAAACACCCAAAGACAAAGGAACCAGATATGGTTCCAGTCATTTCAAGATCACAAAGGAGGAAGATTCAGCGCAGGTACACCCAGTACCAGCAAGATCTGAAAGAAAGTGGAGAGAGTTCTTCACTGGTCAAGACAGAAGGAAAGAAGAATCCAAAGTCAGACCATGCTCCAAAGCCAAATCCACAGAACAAAGTGGTTGACAGTAGAGAACAATTGGCCAAGGTTCATTCTGAACTAAAGGCCAGGGAGAAGGCTAGCTTAGCAGGGTTGGAGAAGGCTCTGATGGAAAGTGATAGCGAGACGGAAGAAGAGATTGACATAAGCCAAAAGAAAGAAATGGCAGAGGAAGAAATGTTCGAAGCCTTCATGGCTGAGCAAACATTTCTGGCTGAAGGACCAGTTGAGAAAGATCCTTCGAAGGAATCAGTTAGCAACGAAGTGCCAGAGTGCAGCATGGAGGATGCTGCTGAAGTCACTGATCAAGGTAGCCAAGAAAGGAGACAGGCACAACCAGCCATCCAGTTTGGCTCATTTCCTCCGGTATCAGTCAATATGGTATACATACTGCCTCACGAGTTCCAGGCTGAAGAGGAAGACCAAGATGACCAAGACATGGATCCTATTCCAGTCTCTAGTGAGGAGTCGCAAGTGAGTATAGTATAGGATGAGTCTGAAATGGCTACTCCGATGGAAACTGAATGCGAGAGCGAGGAAGAGGTGAGAATCAACCTCTCATATCCTTTTGAATATCCCTCGAATTCTATGACACAACATGTCAAGCCTTTGTACATCAAGGCTTTCTTTGATGGGATACAATTGAATCGGGTCCTGATAGATAATGGGGCAGCAGTGAACTTACTACCGAAATCTTTTTTGAAGAAACTAGGGAAAAAGAATCCCAGGTTGATCCCAACCAGCACAACCATCGCTAGCTTTGTTGGAGACAGACAGATGGCTCAGGGGATTCTACCCATTAACTTGAGTGTGGAAACCAGGGACTGCATGACAGCATTCTTCGTAATCGATAGTAATGCTAAATACAATGCTTTACTTGGGAGAGATTGGATCCACACTAACAAATGTATGCCTTCCTCTTTGCATCAGAAAATCATGATGGCTTTGGGCAATGGAGAGATAGAGGAGATTAATGCAGATCATCAACCCTTCATAGCCTGTGCAGACTTTGCAGAGGCCAAGTTGTATATTGAGGGAGTGACACCACTCGATTATCTTGAGGAAAGTGATGGCACCAAGTAATGGTGAGGAAGTGACACACCTGAAGCACTTAGTCCAAGAGAGTGCTGATGAAGAGATTGTCGTTAAGGATGACAACGATGCCTGGTTATAGGCAAAGAGATGAAGAACAAGAAGACAAGTCCTTGGCTCTGGTTAAATTCTCAACATTGGATGTAAAAGCAATAGTCCAGAAAGTACAGGAGCAAGAGAGAGAAGCCACAATAATTGGGCAAGCAACAGGCGACAACAGTCGAAATTTTGACCCTTGGTAAATCTTGTGCATTGGACATTGAAACAAAAGTCCGGAGATAGGAGGAGGATGCCTTATGGACAGATTTTGTCTATGAGGAGGAGGGCAAAGATGTTGAACTAAAGAACATGGGAGCAGAACAAAGCAAGAAGGTTGCTTCGAAGGTCGAAGAAACCAAGGAAGAAGCTTCAATAAGTTCTCAGACACAAGACCCCTTAGAAGAAGTAAATCTAGGGGAAGGTTCTATACAACAGCCCACCTATATAAGTGCTTGCTTGAATGTTCTGGACAGAGACCAGTTGTTGGTTGTTCTAAAGAAATACAAAGATTGCTTTGCATGGTCCTATAATGAACTACCAGGATTGGATAGGTCATTAGTGGAACATAGGCTCCCTATGAAGCCTAATTTCAAGCCATACAAGCAGAAACCAAGAAGAATGAGTCCAAAAGTAATTCAAAAGGTCAAGGAAGAGATTCTTAGACTACTCAAGGCAGGCTTTATTAGGACAGCCAGGTATGTTGAATGGCTATCTAATATTGTGCCTGTAGTTAAGAAGAATGGCAAAATGAGGGTATACATCGATTTCAGAAACTTAAATCTAGCAACTCTCAAAGATGAGTACCCTATGCCTATAGTGGATCTGCTGGTAGACAGTTCAGCAGGGCATCAAGTTTTATCAATGATGGATGGGCACTCTGGTTATAACCAAATCTGCATTGCAGAGGAGGATATCCATAAGACAACATTCAGATGTCCTGGGAATATTGGCACCTTCGAATGGGTTAAAATGCCATTTGGTCTGAAGAATGCCGGGGCTACATATCAGAGAGCTATGAACACTATCTTTCATGATCTCATTGGAGGGTATCTAGAGTCTTATATTGATGACATTGTAGTGAAATCCGAGTCCATGGAGGAGCATCTATTTCATTTAGAAGCAACTTTTGAAAGAATAAGGAAGTTCAAGTTGAAACTCAATCCTCTAAAGTGTGCTTTTGGTGTATCATTTGGAAACTTCTTGGGTTATGTAGTGCACAAGAAAGGAATACAGATTGATCAGAATAAAGTTAAAGCCATCATTGAAGCCAAGCCTCCATCAAGTAAGAGAGAATTACAAAGGTTCCTTGGACAGGTTAATTTTCTTCGAAGGTTTATTTCTAACACTGCAGGGGAAACTAAAGTATTTTCTTCCTTGTTAAGGCTAAAAGATGAAGAGGAATTTGTGTGGACAGTAGAGCATCAAATTGCTTTCGAAGGTATCAAAGCCTACTTGGCCAACCCTCCAGTGCTGATGCCACCAAAAGAAAATAAACCCTTGAAGTTGTACATAGCTGCAGCAGAAGATTCATTGAGAGCCTTCTTAGCCCAAGACAATGAAGAAGGCAAGGAGCAAGCTATTTATTACCTTAGTAGGTTTTTAAATTCTTGTGAATGTAAATATTCAGCTGTTGAAAAGCTGTGTCTTGCTTTGTATTTTGCCACAATGAAATTAAGATATTATCTTTTACCTACAACTGTCTTGGTAATTGCAACCACAGATTTGGTTAAATACATGTTATCTAGACCTATGTTGAGGGGAAGAATTGGCAAGTGGATACTAGCCTTATCAGAATTTCATCTAGAATATGTCCCTCAAAAGGCAGTAAAAGGGCAAGTTTTAGCCAATTTTCTGGCAGACCATCCATCTCAAACAGAGAGCCAAGAGATAATGGAGCTTGGTATGGCTAGTGTTGAGCCATGGCAGATGTGGTTCGATGGATCGAAAGCCAATGGCTTAATTGGAATTGGTGTTGTGATTAAATCTCCACAAGGGGTAGAAACCACACATGGCTTCAGAGTGGATGAAGCCACTTGTTCCAATAACCAGGCTGAATATGAAGCCTTAATTGTGGGACTAAAAATTCTTATTGGATTACAAGTACATGCAGTTGACATATTTGGAGACTCTCAATTGGTGGTTAACCAAGTGAAAGGGATTTTCAAGTGTCAAAGCATAAGTATTTTTCCATACTATGTTGTTGCATTACATTTGCTTTCTCAGTTTCAAATAGCAAATGTAACTCATGTTCCAAGATTCTTGAACAATAGAGCTAATGATGTGGCTCAGAAAGCTTTGAACTTCAAGAGAAGGGATGATACCCAAAGGGACATAAGTCAAACAATATATCAAAGATTAATACAACCTTTGAATAAAAGGAATGTGGTCTTGGAAGTCAATCATAATAACTTACAAGAACAAGATTGGAGGCATCCAATAATGCAGTACTTGGCTGGTCCATCTTCGAAGGCCAGCAGGAGAATCAAATTGCAGTCTATGCAATACATGATATATGGTAATGCTCTCTATAAAATGGGGGGGAGATGGTTTGTTGCTGGAATGTTTAGGTCCAAAAGAAGCATTAATAGCTATGGCTGAGGTTCATGAAGGCATCTGTGGTGCTCATCAGCCTGGTGTGAAGATGAGATGGTTGCTTCGAAGGCATTCTTACTATTGGCCAACTATCCTTAAAGACTGCATAGAATATGCAAAGGGTTGCGAGGCATGCCAAAAGCATGGCACAATAAGGCATGTGCCCATAACTGACCTACATGCAGTAGTGAAGCCTTGGCCATTCAGAGGATGAGCCATGGATATGATGGGAAAAATACACCCACCTTCTTCGAAGCATCATTGTTTCATTCTAGTGGCTACTGATTACTTCACTAAGTGGGTCGAAGCCAAGCCATACAAGGCTGTAGACCAAACAGAGGTCATTGGGTTCATTAAAGATTTGATCCATAGATTTGGCATCTCACAAACCATAACTGTGGATAATGGGACTGTGTTCGATGGAAAAATGGTGAGGTCTTTTATGGCAGAGTTTGGAATTAGCCTTGTTAATTCCACACCTTATTATGCACAAGCCAATGGTCAAGCTGAATCATCCAACAAGTCCTTGAAAAAAGGAATACAAAAGGTTGTGGAGGATAATCCCAGGGATTGGCATAACCTTTTGTTGGATGTTTTATGGGCTTACAGAACTTCCCCAAGATAAAGCACATGAGTCACTTCTTATGCCTTAGTATATGGGCATGATGCAGTTTTACCTGTGGAAATTAATGTTAAATCTTTGAGGGTAAGATGCCAAGATCAGTTAGATCTTGAGCAATACCATCAAATTATGTGCTTGGAGTTAGAAGGCATAGATGAAGTCAGAATTTTGGCATTAAATAGCATTCTTTTCCAAAAGAAGAAAGCAGCCAAGAATTATAACAAGAAAGTCAAACACATTGGCTTTGATGAAGGTGATTTGGTATGGAAACCAATACTCCCAATAGGAATTAAAAGCCATAAGTTTGGCAAATGGTCACCTAATTGGGAAGGACCATATCAAATTCAAAGAGTTCTGCCTTTTGAAGCATACCATTTGAGAAATTTGAATGGGTATGTACATCCCAAAAAGATTAATGGCAGATATTTGAAGCATTATTTTCCAACCATTTGGGAAACACAAGGAATAAAATAAACATTAAAAACAAAAACACAAGACTGCTCAAATGATAGACGAAATTTGTTCTTTCATAAAGAATTAAGTACATTGTGCCACAAATTAGCCCAGAAATCATTACAATGTCTTAATTGTTTTTGTACAGTAGATTTCCTATTGTTAAGTGATGGAAATAATTGAATAGCTGTAGCCATCTCTCCCTTTCGATCGGCCAGTTCTTGGTTGGCGATTTGCAATTTAGTGTCAGTTCGAACCAAGGCCTGGTTTACTGCAGCTAGCTCCTCTTCAAGTTGAGCTTTCCTCTCCAGCAGCTGGACTCGAAAGTGGGAGGCCGAGGAGTGTTGTTCCTTAAGCTTTGATACTTCAACATGTACTTGGGAAACAAAACTCTGGTCGCCAGCCAATTTCTCAGCCTCAGCCTTGGCAGCTTGACAAATGCTAATGTAAAAATCGACAGTAGCTACTGCCTGAGACAAATGACTTGAAACATCCATGCCTGACTGTTCAGCAAGTTTACAGCACTAGAGGAACCCATTTCTAATTATAGGCCTCTGTAGAGCCTCGAAGGGAATCCTCGAAAAGGAAATCAGTAGTTCCAGGCATGTGTCCAGGTCTATTGAAGGTACAGAAGGCTTGCGGCTGGAAGAAGAAGAGCTCTCAAGAATTTCCAACAAGGAGTTAGCCAAAACTAATGGCTCAGCTTTAACACTGGATATTGGAGAGGTAGAAGGTATGTCAAAAAGACTAGCTAATCTGGCCTCAAAAACATCAACCTCATCCATAGACATGAGCGGTGCAGAGAGTGTTGTGGTGGAAGGCACAGAAGACTGCATGGGGATAGGAGAAATGAAGGGAGCATCTTTGGCAGCTTCTATGGTTTTAGCCACCAATGAATCAAGGGAAGAGGGGCTGGAAGTAGGCAAAGGTGATGAACTATGGGTTGGAAGACTACCAGCACCCTCTGTAAGGGGATCAATTGCCATCAGAGATGGAGTAGCAGTTGGAATTTCTGTGAAGGAAGGAGGAAGAGCAAGGCTCGAAGAAAAAGTGGACTGAGGTAGATCAAAAGTCAGGAAAGGGAGGTATGGCTCTAAGCCAAGAAGGAGAGATGCAGGAATGCTTGGCCTCAGGGAAAGTACATGAAGTGTAGACCTTGGAAGTGGGAGGATAATTTGAGTAGTCCTCACATCCTGCATCTGGTCAACTACAACTGAAACCAAGGGAGGCCTCACTGGAAAGAGAAACGCAGTAGTTGTTGCTGCAAAAGGAAGAAATACAAAGGACTGTCAAAATTCAGTATCAAAAGTTGACAAAAGAAAAACAACGGAAGTGTGAGAGAAATTACTTGTTCCAGAGGTATTAGCATTGATGGGAGAGCTACGAAGGAAGTAATGTTCGGCAGTTTGTTGCCTTCTTGCAGCTTCCCTTTGTAGTGCGTCAGCAGCAGCGGCTTCATCTCTCAAAAATTGTTGCTGCCGTCTCTTCTCGGCCCTCTCGAAGACAATTATTACCTTGGAATGTTCTTGCTCTACTGCCTTGGCAACTGCTTCATGAATAGGGTCTTCAACCAAGTCAGTAGCAGGAACAGTCACTTTCCTTCTCTTCCTTCTTGGCAGTGTTGCTACTGGCTCCTTTTCGATCTCCCTCTCTTCAATTTGGGGTTCAGATTCTTCTGAGGTAAGTTCTTTCCCCATTACTGTAGTAGTTGCTTCGAGAGGAGGATGTTCGATTATATCAGAAGGGGAGGCAGCCACCTTTTTTCTCTTTGTTCTTTGCAAGGGCACTTCTTGCTCTTGCTCAATCTCTTCTTCTTCCAGAGATTCAGATTCCTCAGGAGGGAGGACTAGCTTCCTTTTCTGTTTTTGTTGTTGTTTCTTTTTGAGAATAGCTAAAGTTTCAGCTCTCTTGGGGGATTCTTCTTGCGGAGATCCTGCACCAAAGAACATAAGTGTAAAGGAAACGAACAAAAGATTCAAAAGAAAGGAAAAGGGAAATCTGAAAATATTTACCCTTCTTCGAAGCAGCTCTAGTAACTCTAGCTGGAGGGGATGAAGCTGCAGGAGTAGTTGTGGCAGCTTCAGGAAGAGGGGGAATGTTCTTAGTCAAGGTCGACTTAGCCTTTGAAGGCACTCCGAACCCTATTAGCAAGTCATGAGGGTGCACAGATAGGCGCACTTCCATATTGGCTGTCCACCAGTTTTGGAATCTTTTCAAAACTAAGCCAGATGGAAGAAAGGGGACAAATTGAAACTCATTCAATTCCTTCAGCAGTTTGAGTATTGCCGTCTCTAGCTTGGATTTGGATATTCTCAAATCTCTAGTAGTAAGGTGGACATTTGAGAGACTGCAAAGTGGAACAGGTATCCCTTGAGTGAGCCCAAATTGTCTGGCAAACTGGGAAGGGCAATACACCTCAGATATGCATTTATAGGCTCGAGGGTTCAAAGTGCCAATGAACAATTCCCTTGGTAGCAGTATAGAGGCCCACATATCTTTATGAGGTGAGGTGGAGCACTCTTTATCAGCCAGAAAAGTTTGCAGCCAGGATGGTCCTCTATTGGCTTCGAACGGACAAAAGAAGAAGGCAGACGGAGAAATAGGGAGTTGGTAAAAGAAAGTAAAGTAATAAGCAAAAGAAGCAGGATAAAGGACAATCCTAGCATACTTCTCCCCATAAGTGCTAGGATCCTGGACAAGGAATCTTAGGCATTTTGAATGCAGATCAGTAAAATAAGCGAAGAGCCAAAGCTAGAGCACCCAGAGGGGACCTCCTTGGTTAACATCAAGTGGTCTTTCACAAAATTGGGAGCAAGCTCAGTAAACATGGCCTAAAAGGTAAGGAGCAAGAGCTATATGTTTTTTCAAGACAAGTGCCTTCGCGAGGGGAGCGAACTCAGGCATAATCCTCTGAGACGATGTGCAAAAAAGAAATTTGCATAACCAGTATAAAATAAAGGAAAAGAGTTCTCTGTCTTTCACAAGGCCTTCCTTTTTATTTTCAGCCTTTACAAAGTCACTATAAGAAGAATTTAAGGCTGGAAGGGAAAATTTGACAGGGAGGTCTGGATAGTTGGGAGTAAAAGGAGAGCCATGAGGGGAAAGCCCTAAAAGATGGCAAATATTGAGAATGGTGGGAGCCATCATGCCACATCGAAATTGCAAGAAATTAAAAGCCATATTCCAAAAACATAAAGCAGCTGGAATTAAAAAGGGGTCCTCAGGGATGATGAACCTGGAAAGACGAAAGGCGTCGAGGATATAGAGCTCCTGTAAGTCATCTTCTCTCGTAGGTACAACCCTGTCATACCACTTCTCCCATTCGGTTCTCAGTGTCGGCCAGCAGCAATGAGGCCGGGTCATTCTCCAGTTGCTCCAATCAAGCCCTCCTTCGTATAGAAGAAAGTGATCCTCGAAACGAGGGTATAAAGCAGGAAGTTGGTCAGGGGCCTCCCGAAAGATGGGACCTAGGACATATTCTTGTTGGTTGCTGTGACGAGGAACAAAGAGACGTCCATCTATAGCGCTCGACCCACCAGTTGTTAGTTTGGTGATTTCTTCATCGATGCATTTCTTCAAAGCCATGGTAGGGCCGACATTTGCGCCAGCGAGCACTTTCAGTGAAGAAGGATCCATTGAGGAAGAGAGGGTTAATAGAGGATCGGTAGGGTTTGTGTGTTAAAAGAGCAAGTGATTTCAGAGCACAAAACAAAAGGGCTTTTGAAGGTTTCGTGTCTGAAAAATATATTGCGTAAGTCGTTAAGTACTAAAAAGTACGAATACGAAGAGTTTCTTTCAATATTGATACTTTTGGAGGGAAAAAACACAACCCAGATGTTGAGACTAGCTTCGAAATAGGGTATTTGGCTTCGAAGACAAATTTTGGCGCCAAAAATCAAACAACAACGGCTTCGAAATACAGAAGCCGGCTTCAAAGCATACTACATGCTTAAAGATGCTAGAATGCTCGAGTATTGGTCTACTTCAAAGGGTTTAAAGACCTGTTTGAGGGTTATTAATGAAAATAATGGCCTTCGAAGCAAAACTTAGGATTCTTTAAGGATGAGAATGACTATTCGAAACATCAAAACCAATCGTTGATTTTTATAAAAAGAGATTGTCTTTTAAACTAAAACAGCATGAACTGCTCTTCGAAGTAAAAGTGGTCAATTTAAAATTAATTGGCTATATCAATCATGACCATATATTGGTTATAGTTAGTTTTGAAGGGTAAAGTTGTTAAATTCGAAGCACTAATTATAGATGATATCAGCCAGAATTGTCAACTTTACTCCATAAATTGGAAAAAGACATGTTGGTTCCTTTTAGTGTTTCATTTAAAACAATTGAGTCCAGATTCGAAGAATGAGTTTGTTCAATTCGAAGCTCTAAATTGGCTCTTAAAGGCAAATGGAAACAAGGTCAAACAATGCCAAATGGAGGATTCTATTTACATTGAAGCCAAAGCAATTACATCAAATGACCCTATCTGGGTATGAACTCAAGCTCATAAAAATAAGGAATAGAATAAATAACAAGATCATGAAATTTGGTCCAACAGTGATCAATGAATTTCTGTTCTTTCTTTATTATATCTTCTATTTCTTCTAATGTTGGCTGCATAAGTTGGTGTGCTCTCACTTTGTAGTAAAGTTCTTCAGCTTTTATTTCGAAAGCTTCCTCTCTCAATCTTTGTTCCAATTCGTCTATGACCAAATCATCCCAATACGCAGAATCTTTATTCTTGAATCATCGAATTCTTCGATGAAGTTCTCTGCTTCGTACTGGGCTTGAATTAGGAGAGACGAAAGTTGGTCCAAAGATTGTGTAGTAACCATGGAATTTCAATGCCAGTAGAGGAGCACTGGGAGTTGGTCGAGGAACATATGAAGTTCTGCTTGGGCAAGGGGATTAAGGACATGGCCCCTAGTCAGAATATCACAAGCCCATTGAAAGTTCTTGAGAGGGACTTCGTCCTCAAGAACATTGAAGGGCAAGTGAGAGAAAGCTGCAAGCAGAAGTTGAGCTTCTTTCCGCTCAGCTGGAGTAGGGGTTGACGGAGGTTTGTAAGGTGGAACGACTTCATTCATGGGGAGGGCAAGCCTCAATTTCTCTGTCCAGGAAAGAGTTGGTGGAGGAGAAGGGGTAGATGGTTCTACTTTAAAAGATGAAGAAGAAGGAGTAGATGCTTCTGTTTCAGAGGATGGAGAAGAAGGTGTAGATGCTTCTATTATGGGAGATGGCACGGGAGCGGAAGGAACAAAGACATTAATATAATCAAGCCAGTCAGAAGAGCAAATCTTCGCCTTCTTGGCTAAGAATGATGGGTTGTACCCTTGTGCCTCTTCTGGGCGTTGGGCAACAAGCACTGTCATTGTAGGCATGGAAGATGTATACCATGCCACAAGCAGATTCTCCTCTAAACTACGTCGATAGTCAATGGGCACGTATGGGTAGACCACTGAACTTCGAGCGTAAGAGGGAAACTCTAAAGGGTCAGTGAACTCAACAAAATGATGGTTGATTCGTTCCCTCAAATCACAGGTCTCAGGGGTTGACCAACTTGTCCAGCCAGAAACCCTAGAAGATGAAGAAGTTATAGCTTTATCCCACGAGGAGGTTTGTGAAAAAAAAAGTTTCCCAAGTCCATATTTGCAATTTGCTGAATCAGAGATTTGGGAGTAGTTTGTTCGAAGTGCAAGAGTGAGTCAGAGGAAGAATTTCTTGTATCTGTATTCGCAAGTTTCTGAATCGAAAGATTAAGAGTAATGTGTTCGTAATCCAAAGGTCGATAATTTGTAAAGGCATCCATGACCTGAATATGGAAAGGTGGATAAAGGTGGCTAATTAATGCATGAAAATTCTTTCGAGCAGGAACAGCATCACCATGTGACTCTTCATATGCTCGATCAATGGAGGGAAAAGTTGATTCGGCCATAGAAAAAGTATCAGTCTGTGCAAGTGCTAAGGTATTGGGGTGTTCAACATATTGAAAGTGAATTAATGCAAGTAATCATCAATGGATGACGATTAAATTTCCAGAATTTAGACCCCATGCACGTTCTAAAAACGCAGGAAAAGAGTTTTGATCCACGAATATCACCAAGTATTGGGTATATTAGTGCGGGGGTAATGTTGGCTACATATTTTGTAAAAGCCAATCACAATTCAACACGTGGCAGAGTAAGGGCAATATAGGAAGACTGGTCAAGTCTTTGATCCTGATCATACACGTGACAGTTAATATTGGTTCTCACGTGATCTGAGTAGCATTGGATCAGTAAAGAGATGCAAGGTGACGTGGCTTCAACGGTTACTCATATTCAAATTCAAATATAGGAGGGAAGCCTAACTGCAAATGATGGTGTAGTGGAACTACTTATAAGGCAACATGATCAGCGATCATGGAGGAGCAGTTCGACGGTTTGAAGTGCAGTTCGAAGGTCATCCTTGACAAGTATAAATAGCAGGGAAGCCCCCAGAAAAAACCCCCAGACTCAGATCCAACAAACCAGTCATTTACTTCATATTTTCTTTTCCAGTTTTACATTTCCTGCACTTTAAATACCTGTTCTTTACATTCCTGCACTTTAAATTCCTGCACTGCACTTCAATTCATAGGAGTAGTTTCAAGTAGATCGTCACTATAAACCTCTTCGAGGTTGAGTTTGGATCATTGTAAGTGTTCATTTTAATGAAATACTTCAATTGTTCGTCATTTGATTGTTATTTTACTTAATTTCTGCTAAGTCAAGCCACCAGTAAAAGTCCTCTTCATTGAGGCTGAAAGAACTAAAACATAATCGTCTGATAATTGGTTGGCAATTATAAATTCTGTAAGGACTGATTGATCCTTGCTGGCACGCTCGCATTTACAAAAATACCCTTCGAAAGCCAAAAAAGCTAACAAGTAGTAACTATTTTTCATCATTATTTATTTCTAAAATAAAACAAAAAGTCAAGAAATATCCTTACTATGAGCAAATCAATAGTAAAATAAATTTCACATCATTACTATAAGAAGATCATGAATAAAATCAATTACTAAAACAATAATAAATAAAACAAACAAATATGAAAATTGATATGAAACTAACTGGGCTAAAAAAAGCGGTCTTCATAAAATAGTCAAGCAAATCTATTTATTGATCGAAATAAGATTTGTCGTTGAAGCTCTTTATAGTAGGATCTTTGCATAGGATTTAAATTGATCATATCCATTAACATTATTTTATACTCCTCATTTCGTTGTTCTCTTTCATTCATCATAGATAATCATAGATAATATTTTCAGTTGTTCCTCCCTGTCTTCAGCCCTTCTTCGACGTTCTGCAGTCTTTTGTTCATGTTCTTTCGCCTTTTGTTCATCTCGATCAACACTTCTAGAGGACATAATTGACAACACTTCAACAATTTTAGACTGGTTGGCTGCCATTTCATCAAACCTAACATCGTGGCTTGCTTATTTCTTCAACTTTTCTTTCGCAGCCTTAGTACCAATTGGTCGTGTTGATGTACTACTTCGTTGTTGGTCCAAATATATATTGTTGTTGGGTTCCGATGCCTCACCTTCAGTTGTTGGAGTCGAATATGGATTTGCTAGTGGTGTGGGTTTATTGCCTTGTGTTCTAATTTCATCTCACTTACAACTTTGGCACAAAATTTTCCAACTTGTATCAAATGTGAAGTGTTTTTTTTTTTTTTTTTTTTAATTACATGATACATGCGCTTAATTTCAACAACTTAAAAATGAAATACATAGTAAGTATAACAAGTAGATAAAAATCAGAAAATATATATAGTATAACAACCAATAAAAATTACCTTGTCTGCCTCATTTGTTCCACTTTGTTGCCTCAATTGAATTTGTTCAAGAAAAACCACAGAACTTATTAATTGCCTTTTGCATCACAGACCAACGGTGAGATAAATAAATATGGTTTTGATTTGATTGACCATTTAATTGTGAATTAAAATAAATGAGTACCCGTTCCCAAAATATTGACATGGTCGGACTATTACCTACAATGGGATCTTAAGAGACGGCCAACCAAGATCTACATAAAGTTTCATCTTCTATAATGGTAAACGCTTTAGCACGAGGAATACAAGATGTTTTGGAAATAATACTTGTATCATTGCTCTAGAAAAAAATTTGTGATTCGTCAAACGTTTCAAAATCTTACATAGTTTGAAGGTAAAATTTGTAGAACTAAACTAGTTCAAAAAAAATCAATACGTTCGAAAATTGAAGTTGATAGTGAAACAGATTGTACAAGAAAAAAGTGACAAATTAAAGAAAACCTGAAGGTTTAAATTAACAATAACTAGCTCATAAAAGGAACAACTGAAAAATTAGAGACCACAAGAATATTGAAGGAAATTATAACAAAGAAAACAGAAACTGTAATGATATTGTAAAAGTAAAATATAAATCAGCTTATTTGTTATAGATACCACATTAACAATAACTTTGATAAACCCTCTGCAAAACCAACTTTGTTAAACCCTCTACAATACCAACAATAACCTTACAGGGCAGACACCTTGCAAAAGCAACGACTAATCTTATATAGCATTTTTGTATCTTCATGCATCCTCCAATGCTCTACTACACTTCCCTCAATTGTTGGTCAGAAATTTGGTATTGCTGGCACACAAGTCACACAATTTTGCAAGCTTATATACACAAAGGATGTCTAGGAGGACATCTGCTTGGTCGTCCGAAGGCATACATTGCTGTGGGAAGTTATCTACTAACTATATGACTAGGGGGACAACCAACCGAACGTTCGGCCGGTTGTCCAAACCAATGGCACTAAACAGTGAAATAGTGAAGGCTGCCAAAAATCCTCTATTTGGTGAAAGATTATTCATATTCTCGATTTGATATCAATTTGGTGAAATCGTTGGAGCTGAAAAATGACTGCTTCTTCATCAAATTCAAATTTTGATAAATCATTTGATACAGCGTTGGAGATAGCCTAAGGACCCAATAAAATGCTTTCTTTATTTACTTATTTTTTTTATTATTTGATTAAACAAAAACTAAGTAAGATATTTTATCATAGTCCCCAAAACAACTTGTCAGTACAAATTCTGAAGCACTTCGTTTGAATGAAATGATTTGATAAAAAATTGTAAGAAATAAAAAATACTTTTATTTGTTGTTTTAATTGTCAATCAAACATTAAAAATTATATATATTTTTGCACAAAATTAATTTACATGATTTTGTGTGTGTGTGTGTGTGTATAACATAGATTACGTCAAAACAAATGAAACGTAATCTACACAATTTTTATTTCATTTTTAATTTATGTCTCCTAGTGTGAGATCCACCCAATAATTTAAAAATTATTTATTTTAATTGATTTATCCCTTTTCTTCACTTTCTTCTCTTCTTAATTTTTTATTTTTATTTGTAAGGAGTAGTACTCCTAAATTGAAGCAGTAATAATAGACGAAGAGAATAGGGCAGGGATGTGTGGTGTGGGAAAAACCAAACCCGGAAAAATCGAACCCTGTTAAGGGCGGGGTGGTGATATAAAATTGGTTCTCATTAGGGATCAAGGACAAAGATGAAAAAAATATTAAAATAAAAAATCAAGAATGAAGAGTGTAAAACTCATCTCGTTGTAATTGCTATTTCCCATGACCTCACTCCATAATCAAAATCACTCAAATCAAACAACCAAAACCATAGAATAAAATAAAAAAAAAAATCCACCATCTAAAGTCCTAAATCAATTCAGCCTATCGCACCATAAAAAAAAACCTTTTTCTTGTCCTTCGCTATGATATGCTCAAATCACTTAAAAATGGTGAATGTGGGTGTTGATTTCTAACCTCACAACCAAACAGGAAACTTAGCTGGAGAGCATGCGGTAGAATAGATCAAGCCAACCACCTGCCAACAAGAAGATGAGAATACCACGGCAGCTCGTCCACTAGGAGGCACTCCAACGATCAAGTCAATTAACTTATCTCTTAAAGATATCAAACAAGTACTCAATGCACAGAATAAAAGCATACCTTAGACCCACGGGGGTGCCTCACTTTTATAGCCAACAATGCCCTAGTTCCCTAGAAGTCTCACTTCATAGGACTCAAGCACAATGCTTATCTCGAACTCTCAGCTAGATAGGGATAAAATCCTAAAGAGCCTTATCCTTATCCAAACTAAGTGTAGACGTCCCCTGAACGCATTCGGGAGGGTTAAGTCCCGTTCCGTTCGTATCGGGGTTACTACAGTTCAAAGGACTCGATTTGTGTTGGTTCTAAATCTGAACCAAAGAGTCCAACTCTGGCAAATCGTTTTGAAGAAAACAGATTATTTTGAAAAGTAGTGCCAAACATGGACTGCTTTGCCAGATTACAGAGTCGCCACCTAAATATTTTTTTAAAATGGGAAATTTAGGAAACCCTGACTCGGTGCCGAAGGCCACGTGTCCGTCATCACCAAAGTGGTCTTGGCTCGGGAGCTTGGGTACGATCGGGGAAGGTCAGCTATGAGCACCCCCTTTCGCCCGGTCCGAAGACCGGCCTCTACTAACCGTGATATCTGATTTTGAAAACTTTATGCGTTCTTATTCCAATTATTAACCTAGAATTACTATATTATGCGCGCAGCAAACAAGTATAGACTAGATTGCCTAATTTGGAAATAAACATGGCGTATCCGTTTTGTCTCGAAAAACGTGTTGGTTTTTTTTGCTACTCGCAAGTAGGCTAAAATACGGATTTTCACGAGTTTTCCCAACTCAGGCAATCCAACCTCCACCCACAGGCATTCAAACAGTTTATAACACATAAGCATTTAGCCGCATGGCAATCATACTGTCATGACAAACATTCACACGCATGCGATATACTAAAGCGTAAAAACTTACATCGTACTCCGTGCCAAAAACAATAACCCGGTTAGCAAACATGCATGACCTAGTTCATGTTAAGTGGCTAATGCAACACAGGCATAGATGCAATCTAGAGTAGGCTCGGCTAACCCTAAGCATGGCATGTGAAATGCGCAAGTAGCACGTATTCAATTTTGGAATTGAAAATTGCAATGCAGTTTGTATGATGTACCGAGCTCGGTGCATGTAAACAAATGCATGAATGCACGCATGCATTGCATAAGGTATGCTAAAATAAGTATGCCCTAATCTACCATCGAAAGCGGGTAAATAAAAGGGAGAAAGAAATGGGGATTGGGAGACATACACCCACTCACACACACTTATTACAATTTTGCCCTCACTCAGAGGGACCAAAAGAATATACAAAACCGAATAACTAATTAACTACGCAAGCTAATTAATTATTACAAATTAACTAAATTAATCAAATAAATTAATTAATCTAATTAAACAGTAAACCGCCTCGGGATGAGGACCAAATGCAGCGCGCGCACGGAACTGGCTCGGAACCGCACTGCCATGCACGGATTGCCTCTATTTCCTCTGCTATCCTCCTCTGAAAATTGCCAAAGTCCCAGGAGTGCCTCTCAGGGCACTGGGGAGTACCACCGGCTGGGGTAGAGCACCACCGGCTAAAGAAGGAGGCCACCGGCACTAGATACAGTTATCGGCTGGCAATTGACTGCCGGTCGGCACTAAATAGTGCCGGCCAGCACTTAACACCTGCAGAACCTGCAACCCACAGCAGCAGAGGACAACAACATGCATGGCAATGTGATTCAAGGTATTTATGCACTATACACACCCCTTATCATGTTATTGACTCAAAGGGGCATGTGCCTCGATTCCCGGACCACCAATCGCGCATTTCCATGCATGATGGCCCTAAGAACCAAGAATGCAATTTTGATTTCAAATGCATGCAATGCAAACAAGCAAACAAGGGTGCTCAACCTCCATCATACTTCACTTCAAGAGGCCAAACATGCACAATACAAATGCAACCCTAAACATGTCAACTAAGCATGCAACATGGATTATGCAATATGTTCATGCAAAGGGTTCAAGCAAGCATGCAAGGTAAGCATGCAAACCAATGGAAGGATGGTCTTATACATGAATTAGGCAACTCAAATAGTCCTAAATCAGTGGCCAAAATGCTAAGTCAAGAGGGCCAAACACGCATGCACACATGCACAAGTTAAGGCACCAACACTTAAGCACAATTAAGCAATTCTTAAACACATCTAAGAGGCACGAACATGGACTATTAGCATACATGAAAAGCTCTGAAATTCATGCAAAACATGGTGCCAAACCAACTTAACAAAGCAAGCCAAACAAGGCATACAAATGGTCTAAAGCATTAAGGCAAGCCTATGAGGCTTTGAACCACACTTAGTACAACCACACATGGCAATACTTAACCACTTAAAAACAGAGTTTTAACACATAAAACTAAGCCTAAAGGACCACCTTGATGGCATCTAGATGACATGAATTCAAAGGCATGCATTAAGGCCAAAACATGGAGCATACAACACATGCTTTTAAAGCACTAAAAAGACAACTAAGGTAAGCATACAAGCACATCAAAGGGACTGAAATAGCATGCTAGATGGCTCCAAACCACTAAAATGATGCAAGCAATACATGCTATATACTCATGCACTTAAGGCTCACAAGCCGAATACAAAGGAACCATGTAATGCAAGCTATGGTCGACCAAGACAAGTATGGACAGACCTCAAGCATGGCAAAATAAGCATACAAGCTTCATGGATCTAAGCCTAAAAACATGCTAGAGTAAAGGCATACAAACCTAGAGCAAGTTAAGGCAAAACAAGGCATTACAAAGCATCTATGCAAAGCATGCAAGGAGTGCTAAAACCAACTTATAACAATGTCATATTAGGGCATAATAAACATAAAATGCAGTTAAGACATGCTCAACAAACAACCAAACATGATGCTCCTTTGGAGGCCAAAGCTTGCCCTTTTCAAGGACATCAAGGAGAGGGGGTAGCCCTCCCCTTTTGGAGATTTTATGGTACCATCTCCGCCACTGAAATCCCTCAAGATTTCAGTGGTGGAGAGGCCCAAGCACAAGAATCTCGGATCTCTACAAAATAGTACAAAATAAGGCCTTTTCAAGGCCTAAGGGTGGTCAAACCTACCCAAACCACCAAGCACCCTTAATAAACAATAAAGAGGCTTAAAAAACAGAACTTTTATGTGTTATAGACTAAGCACAAAAACTGTTTCAAACTAGGCAAAAATGGAGTGCAAAAATGGGGTAAATAAAGTAAGTTTCTCACCCTTGTTGACCCTCTTCACAAAGGTTGAAGTTGTTGGTTCCTTGAGCTCCAAACCAGTCAAAAACTTCAAGAACAAGCCTTTAGCACCTCAGTTCCAAGAGGAAGGTGAAACACTAGGTGTTGGTGAGCAATAGTAAGTCACAAACCCCTAGTGTACAAAACAAGAGAGAAAGAGAGAGATAGGACGTGTATCTATCCTAACCCTAAAAACCAGAGCTTGGCCTGTCTAAAAATGTCTAAAATTTTGTAACCCTAAGCCAAGAAGAGGAGTGGTCCTCTTATAGGCAAGCAAAGCTTGCAAAGCTTACAAGCTAAGCTAACTAAGAGGGTCATCCCTCCATACACGTGTATGGAGGGGAACCAAAACTATACAGCTGTCTGAAAATATCTCAAAAAGCAACTGCACAGTGTCCGGCCGGCAAAGAGTGTCATTTTGACAAAACTTAGTGCCGGTCGGCACAAAATAGTGCTGGTCGGCATAACAAAGTGCCGATGGCAACACCAGCCAGCCAGTGGCCTCTAGCCACAGCCGGTGGTATGTGGGGGTGCCTCACAAAGCATTCCCTGCCCTTCCAAGGCACAGCACAAGTGTTTGGTGCAAAACCAGACACAAGACGGTCGAGTTCGGAAGTCCTGAGGCAAGGCGCGCGAGCCGAGAACTCCGGGAACTCCAAACGAACACAAACATGGATAATCACCGAGTGTTCCAACGGTGACGTCCAAGTCTTGAGGACGGTCAAAAATGGGGTGTCTACAGTTGCCCCTCTTTGACAGAACTCGAAAGTCATAACAATGACGGGAGTGAATGTCAAAGCCCAGAGACGACCCATTTTTGACAAGGCCGAAGACTTGGACAAACATACAAAGCGCAATTGGTTGAACTCGCAAGCTGCCTACGTATCCCTTTAGGAATCAAACCAGCGTAGTTCAGGCACAGGCATACAAGCCGCAGATAAGATATGCGCCCGTAGGCGGGGGCAAGATGCAACTGACAATGCAAATGGCCGAGCATAACTTATGATCATGCAAAGGAAGCTGTAATGTAGCACACATGCGATAGTTATAAGCTAGCATACACCAAACTACACTACAATGCAGAAAGGATGTAAGAGAATTATGCAATTCTCAACACGTTTCACGCGGAGGATACAATACCTGTGCGACTCGTCCGGTTGCGCCGGCCTCAACTGAGCCGTACATACAATATCGTGCCTGCAAAGAAAGCAAACTTAACAGGTACAATATTGTTAGCAATATGCGCGACATATGCAATGCGAACGCTAAATGATATGCAATATATACAACAACAATGTATGGATAATGCAACTAATATGTAATGCAATTGAAACTACATGCAGGGCAATTGAATCATGATTCAAACTGGAACGGTTCGAAACCACACAAATGTCAAATAGATTGATGGAGGTAACAAGTCCGTCTCCCATAGAACGATGTCTGGTCTATGAGTACTTCGCACGGACACAAGAACAAGTATTGGGTGGAATGACATAAGTGGGGAAACGACCCGCTGGGGAGAGAATAATGATCCTAATGCCGGACGCAATAATTACACTACAATGTAATATGTAATGGATACAATGGATATGGTGCGCGAGCCAAACCAAATTTTGCCTAGGAAAAGCATGCACACATACAAACCATGTCTAACACAGAAAAGGTGCCGCAACCTCAAACCAAGTTCATCAAGGAGTAGGCGCGATACACATGCAGAACTGCGCTTCAACGTGAAAAGTAAGGGCACATACCAGACCAAACTCAACAAGGAGAGGCGCAAGCCATAAATGGAGGATGATGCAGTAGATACATGCAAGCTACAATGCAATGGAAGTGGGTACAATGGATATGGCGCGCGGGCCAAACCAAATCTTGCCTAGGAAAGGCATGCACACATACAAACCATGTCTAACACAGAAAAGGTGCCGCAACCTCAAACCAAGTTCATCAAGGAGTAGGCGCGATACACATGCAGAACTGCGCTTCAACGTGAAAAGTAAGGGCACATACCAGACCAAGCTCAACAAGGAAAGGCGCAAGCCATAAATGGAGGATGATGCAGTGGATGCATGCAAGCTACAATGCACTATGCACTGGATGTTTTACAGAAAATGCATGACATATACACTCTATTATAATGAAATACATAACACATGCATGGGTTTTTTTTGTTTTTGTTTTGAAATGCATGACATATGCAGTATTTACAATGATGCATGCCAATGCACTATGATGCAACGACTACGATTGCAGCTTTCCCTATCTTACCAACAGGGCGATACACTAGGTTGGTTCAGTATCCAGAATTGAGGCGTAAACACGCCGCCTCAACCTATGGGGCTTCCATACAGATTTCAAGCCGAGGGTACACCCCCTGGGTATTTAAACCAGACTTTAGTCTCGGAAATTCCGAACCTTTGCGTTCTAGGCATAAGCCGTTCAAACTCTAGTCTTCACCGTCCCAGTTGGTCTTCCAGGAACACGCATGGTGGCTTTACCAGACCACCGAAAGTCGTTCGGGCACGACAAACACCGAAGGAGTTGCACCTTCAGAGGATTTAAGGTCTCCTAGACCGTGCGTGTTTAAGGTCTCGCCAGACCATGGGGGGCAACTGTTACGCAACACTTTAAGTGAATGCGATACGAATGAGACACGCATGCGGATGCAAATGGGGCAAACGAGACGTGCGTGCAATGAGGTGCGCGTGCCTCAAAGGATGGAAAATGAAGTACAATGAGGTACGCGTGCCTCAAAGGATGGAAAATGAAGTGCAATGAGGGTGCACCAAACGGCGCGATGCGCAAAATAGCGCGATGCGTTTAGACAACGCGAGTGCACAAGACGGTGCGATACGATGCATGCCAAATGCGATGAAGTGCATATCTTAATGCGCCGAAGGTTTCGCACCTCCCGAGGATTTAAGGTCTCCTAGACCGTACGTGTTTAAGGTCTCGTCAGACCAGGATGCATGACAATGCATGTTGTTTTTGAAATGCGCGGCAACACACGGCTTTACGAATGCATGACAATGTACGTGCCAAAGGTTTTGCACCTTCGAAGGGTTTAAGGTCTCCTAGACCGTACGTGTTTAAGGTCTCGCCAGACCGGCGTGAAAAACAATGAGGTAACGCACATGGGACGCGTATACCAATACAAATGAGAAGTGGAGTGCAAAACGAGGCGCACGTACCTCGAAATGCAATGAAATGCAAAATGAGGCACACATACCCCATTTGAATGAAAAATGAAATGCAAAACGAGGCACACGTACCTTGAAATGCAATGAAATGCAAAATGAGGCACACATACCCCATTTGAATGAAAAATGAAATGCAAAACGAGGCACACGTACCTCGAAATGCAATGAAATGCAAAATGAGGCACACATACCTCGAAATGCAATGAAATGCAAAATAAGGCACACGTACCTCGAAATGCAATGAAATGCAAAATGAGGCACACATACCTCATTTGAATGAAAAATGAAATGCAAAACGAGGCACACGTACCTCGAAATGCAATGAAATGCTAAATGAGGGTATGACACACATGCCACACAACAATGCAAAAACGGTGCAAGTCGCAAGGGACGTGCAAGATGGTGCGATACGATACGCCGGACAATGTGATGGATGCGCGCGACGCACACAGGGCAACTTTTAAATCTTGTAAAAGACAAAAGGATATAAAAGGATACAATCTTTGCTTGAATTTGAGTGTTACGCATAGTAGACACGGTCCGAAGTCAAAACGGAGGCCGGTTGAGCATCGGGGGTGCATTTTCTTGCACTTTCTATGGCTATGAAGACCAAAAGCTCCTCACTTGGCCTAAACAAGGCCTTGGGAACACCACCGGCTGGGTGGGGTGGTCACCGGCTGCCACCGGCTGCCTAAACTTCTCCACCGGCACAATAATGTGCCGACCGGCACAAAATAGTGCCGACCGGCAAAAAATGCCTGATCGGGGGCAGATCTGCCATTTCACCTCGGGCTTTATAAAATAGGGTTCTAAACCCTATTTTCCACTTCCTCTTCCACCGAAAACCTTCACTCTCTCTCTCTAGAGCTTCGTTCTCTCGATTTTTCGTCGATTTCCTCGTGTTTTCGCATCATTTTACCGTCGGATTCGCGATATTCTTCGCGTTTCGGACATTTCCACCCGATCGAAATCTCATTTCGGGATCTCTTTTGCTATTTTTGCCTTTTCGGGACTCGTTCCCCTCGATTTTCTCTACATCTCCGTGTATTTTCATCTTCCACCCTTTCCGGCCATTTTCGGCCCGCTCGGGGTTGACTTTTCCAGTTGACTTTTCATATTCCGGCTTTTCCGGCCATTTTCTCACCACCATTACTATGGCAGACGATGTTCCACATGTCGGGACTCCCCCGGATCACGAGATGGATCCCGGGGTCGAGTTTCTCCCGCTGAGTGAGCGCCCGTTCGATCCGGCGACCTACCGCCCAGCCATTCATGTGCTTCCGCCCGATGGAGTCCGCCACTTCCGCGGTTTTGACAGGGCTCTGGACCCGGAGCTTCTGCTGCGCGAGCCGGCCTCTCACTTGTCCTTCGGCGCTTCCGAGGTAACATTCTCGTCTTTGCTTTATTTTCCGCAATGTAGAACTGTTAACTGTCAACTGCCATAGCTGATTACAACCCTTAATTGCTTAGCTCTGATACACTGTACTGTAGTTGATCGTAGACAAACTTACAACTGATATCTGTTTGAGACGAACACATGCACACACACTGCACTATCCTCAATTACCCGAAACACACGGCACACACCGTTCTGCACTGCAAACTTACCGACGCCCGGCACTTATTTGAATCTGAAAACATATTGTATGCTGTATTCAAACTGAATCACACAAAACATGCTGACGCATCACACGTTGTAGTTTACTTACTGGCACACTATAACCCGATATCTGCTTGAATCTGAAAAACGTGCACACATGCATCATATCTGTGCTGACTCTCACAAACACACTGACATATTACAGGCCGTAGTCTACCGTAGTACACTGAAACCCGGTATCTGCTTGGATCTGAAAAATGTGCACGCATGCTAGACTTGTATCGATTTTTAACATGTTTCCTCAGAACTGTACATTTCATATTGTTTCGCAATTATTTGTTCGAAAACAGGTAGATTCCCATGCCATCCGCGGGTATGGGAATGTTGCGGCTCGAGATTGGTACTTGGAGCTTCCCGAGGCGGTTCGACACATCGTGGATGAGGCGGGCTTCGGTTCCTTTTGCAGGGGTCTGACCCGACTTACTGCCTGCAGGCCTCTTTTAGCTGCCTTGGCGGAGAGGTGGTGGGACACCATCGATTCATTTCACCTATCCGCGGCGGGGGACATGACGATGACTCCCTATGATTTTTCGGTGCTCACCGGCATCGGGGTAGGGGGTGATCCGATCTCCTTCGACATCGACATGGATGAGTGGACCGCCGCTCAGATCCATTTACTTGGCGCGGCTCCGCCTCTTGCACGTCCAGGTTTCGTCCGCTATTCCTGGTTTGAGGTGCAGTTCCGGGTGCAGCCTCTTCTTGTTGACGCAGCTCCGATAACCGAGGCGGCCGTAGAGCAGTATGCGCGCGGCTTTCTGATGTTCTTGCTAGGGACGATCCTCTTCGCCGACCGGGCGAACACCGTGCCTCTCTGCCTACTCAGCGCACTGGTGGACGCCCCGACATCTTCGCTATGATCCGGGTGGCGCAGCTCTGGCCACTCTTTACGGGTACATGAGCTCGGTCTCCCGTGGCAGCGGGCAGTTGCTCGGTGGCTACTGGCGAGCTTGGGAGGTACGCCTTCTTTTCCGCTTTACATTTCTGTTTTGTACTTTCTGTACTCTGCACATCGCACACACTGTAGTCTGTTTTGCACTTACTATATACTGTACATACGGCACACGCGTACTCCGCTTTACACTGACTGTACATTGTTCACACTGTACACTCTACTCAATACACTGCACAACACACGGCTCCGCCATTTCTGCTTTACTCTGTATTCTGCTCTTTCTGATAAATGTTCTGACATCTGTCTCGCAGTTGTGGGTCTACGCCTACTTTCCCAGGCTAGAGCCAGTGCTGGAGACGGAGACTCCCCTGGTCATCCCTTTCTCACGCCGCTATGACGGGAGGTGCGCACGGCGGCCACGGGAGACTTTTAGATTTTTCCGCCGCTATTTCGACACCATCACCCCCGTCGAGGTATGTTTTACTTGCAGTTCATTTAAGCTTCACTTTTCCACTGTATATTTGCAATACCAGTAGGCAATAAACTGTATTTCAATTTCAGATCACCTGGCAGCCATGGGCTCCTCTACTAGCGGTGGTGTGGGATCGGTTTGCCGGCGCGATCGAGACCTCGCGTTATCGGATTTTGCTAGAGGGCCCGATGCAGCCGGGCTTGGTACTGGTGGCGCTTCTTGCGTCGGACCTCGGGGTTACTGGCGAGATAGTCGGTGCATCCTCCCGAGCATATGAGGGACACCGAAGCGTTTCACCGCGGAAAGATGACGGACTACACCACCATCGGTGGAGGCGGGCGGCTTTAAGCGAGGCGATTACTCGAGTACGTCCGGACCTTCATCATGCGGCCTCTGGCGGTGGTCGCCGAGTGAGCGAGAGACTGCGGCTTGGCGGGCGGGGCGAGGTGGGAGCGAGGCGGGATCGTCCTGAAGAGCTCGAGCTTCATGGCGGGGAGGAGTCTGAGAGGGGACGAGGGACGGGCTGGCCCGCTCTGCCTACCATGCTGACATACAGGGGGCAGAGTGGGAAGACCTACCAGATCCCTTTTGCTCCTTCCCCGGCTGGTCATGAGCTTGTCGGTATCCCTGACTTGCCTCCGGTATGTATTACTGCATTTCTGTACAGTCATTTCATTTTAGTTTATTTGATATTCCACAGAATATTTGATGCATCCGATATTTTTTGTAGGCTCCCTCCAAGTACACCCGACAGTCATTGGAGCTGAATGCCTCCATGGCGGGGATGCTGCAGCGGACCTTTGAGTTCCTAGCCTTTTATGGCCTCCCGGTATGTTCTCTCTGACATAGCTTCAAACCATATACAAACTGCCTCGCATAATCTGATGCATGACACAACATCTGATAAACTGTTCACGGCACTTGGCACACCGTATTCATGCACTGCACGTTGCACTGATAGACTGCTCATGGCATTCACACACTGTACTCATATACTGCACGTTGCACTGATAAACTGCTCACGGCATTCACATACTGTACTCATACACTGCATTCTGCACTGATAAACTGCTCACGGCATTCACACACCGTATTCTCTGTATTGATAAACTGATTCATGTATACTAATGCATTTGCCTTTTGTACTTTTCAGCCTCCCTTCCCGATTCCTCCCGTGGGTGGCGGCGCTCCATCAGGACCTCCCATTTCTACTCGGGATGGCAGGATATTCCCCCGCACCAGAGGGGGGCGTGGCCATGTGGGGAGCAGCCCGTAGGCTCCAGTTGCAGGGGATGGCGAGTCGGAGGCGGAGGCCTCTGAGGAGGAGGCCAGGGGCAGCTCGGGCTCGGACTCAAATGATACTTCGATGATGCTCTGTGCTTCGCTTGAGAAGAGGCGAGGACGGGTCCCCGGCATGAGCCATTGATGACGATTCTGAGACCTGCTGTTTTTCTTTCATTTTCTTTTCTTGTACTTTTCTCTTTTTGGTAGATAGAGTACTATGTACTGCCGCAGGCAGATTTTGCTTTCTTTGAAACTTATGTACTTGAAAAGATTATGAAATGGAACAAACTTTTTATCTGAAAAAGAATGTTATATCTGCACATTTCATATTTTGCACCGCATGGCGTCATATTACACCTCAAATGTAAATGATATTGATCTGTTGTTTGAAAACTGAGCACTTGCACTGTAATAATCAGATAACCAACCAACTAAACAGCAACACAACACATACGAACCACTGCTTATAATTGGATACACAGCCTATACTCTGCTGGGGATTAATCTACTGGGGATTGATCTGTACACAACCCGGAACGCAGCATTCGGCCCATTCGGCATACAACAAATTCTGAGCGAACAGCCCGAATTCTGACAAGACGGATCTCAAAGCTGACGCGGTTGCAGTTGAAACACACTCGGATGTCCCAAATTTTCCTTTCCCTTCTCTTGCTTTGCACGGATGTAGAGAATGGCACAGCATTCTGAGCATAAGCGATTACTTTTTGGAAGAGGATGGGTATTTCAACCGGGGTATCGAGCCTACCATAGAACACGACGAGACAGACTCAAACAAAGGAACAAAGGGCGCATGACCTGACCTAATGAGACATGCTCGGAAAAGACTCAAAACCGAAATCAAGGTTGACAAATTAAAAGACACGACACACAGACATGTTTAAAAAAAACAAAAAGACCTCAGACTCGAGGAGCCAATTCCTCCGGGTAGGTTTCCCACCCTTGTTGATTTGTGTGATTCTCACATCACTCGACCCTCAGGCTCGGTTCTTCTCACAAAAACCTTCTTGCTCACTTTTCTCTCGGCTTACACCTCTCTATTCTTTATTCTCTCATTTTTTTCATCCCTCCCCTGGGTGATTGATATAGGAAGCGGCGGGTTCACCCCCGATACGACTACCTCGCGGCTATTTCCTCTGGTAGATAGAGTGCCTTTCTGGCGAGTGCATTGGTGATAAAGGAGGAGACAGAACACCTGGCTCAACTGTGCCCCTAGTTCATTACTCCGACCATTTTGTTGTTTTCTAAAGCAGTTTTGATCAAAGATGAGAGTTAAATGAGCACACTTATTCAATTTTTGATTCGAAAATCATGCAAGCCAGGCTGTAAGCACTGAAGGTTTTCCCCTTTTTTGGGTCCAAACATGGTCCAATTTTGGAAAATGGAATTGTTTTCGAGAAAATAGTCAACCTCAGTAAAAATTTTCAAAAACTATTTTCGCAAACGGTCAATGCTCAACAAGCACAGAACCTACCCTCGAGATATGCAACATCGGATCGGAGGCAATTTGGGAAAATTGCCCCTTGCTTGAAGGGACGCATGGCAACGGAAAGTTGCCCCTAGTTTGGGCGGCAGCTTACGGCGACGCGTGGCAACGGAAAGTTGCCCCTAGTTTGGGTGACAACTCAGGGCAATCTTCATGGCACTGCGAGGCAACGGAAAGTTGCCCCTTGTTTGGACAATGCTGCAGCATGTTGTAAGCCAGTCTTTTGTTGACGACGATCGGACCCTCGGGCGCGGGGGAGGCGAAGATGGTTTGAATCAATATATGTACACAGTCACCTGGAAGGTGTCGGTGGTTTGGACTTCTGGAGGAAGCTGGTCACGTAGCTCCAGTCGTTGCAACCGACACATCAGATTCGGAAGCAGGCACAGGTGATCAAAACCATTACATGAACTGAGACGCTATGAAAGCGTTAAGGGCTGGACTTCAGGGTGAAGTTGCCTACGTATCCCAAACATGGGAATCAAGCCTTACGTAGTTCCGGTTAAGGTACACTCGGGTATTTTAACCTTCACTGTTTAGGCTCTAACTTTTGCCAAGGTGCCCAATGCGGGTTTTCGACCTTGCGAGCTATATTCTTCTTTTCCTTCTTCTTTTTCTTTTGTATTTTCATTTTTCATTTTTTTATTTCTTTTGCTATATATATTTTTTCTCTTCTTTCTCTTTTTTGCATTTTTGTATTTTTATTCTTCTTTTTTCTTTGCTCTAACTTTTGCCTGGACCGCCCTTCCAGGTTTTCGGCCCAGCGAGCCTCTCAAAGGGTAAAAGTGTAACAAATCCATGCCAAATGGTTTTGAGATTGAAGCCTCCCCTTTTCCGGGAGAATGACTATTGCAGTGCTTTGCAGGAGAATCCATCATGGTTGCTTTGCAAACTTCTTTTGGTGAAATCTAGTCTTTTGCTCCGATTATGGTGCCTCTTGATCGAGGGCTGCTTTGAGTCTGGCCTCACGAGCCTCGTATTGATAGCTAACCATTGAACATTCTGGATGCTGGTCCACGGTTTGAAAAGGAGGAGTCGAGTCTTGAGGCTGAGAGCGATCCTAAGCTGCGCAATCTCAAGAGCGATTCCACACAGGTCTTTGCAAGACCGCGCAAAACATTTTGTTTTTGAAAGTTTTTAAGAAAGCGACAAATCGCTCGTATTGAAGATAGTGCGGAACCAGTCTGGATCAGGCTAGAGTCCTTCTCAGTACTCACGCTGACAAGGATGATTTCATTCATTAAAAGTTTAGCACGCCTCTCTTTCTTTCAAAATGATCAAAACTTTGTAAAACCCGAGGAATTCCTTCCTCTTCGTTTTCACCGCAGTGCTTAAAAGGTTTCGAAAAAATTAGGTCAAAGCAATAATTTTTAAGGCACAAAAGAGCAGGCGGAATGTGCTGTCACCTCATTCGAATTCTCTGGCACAACTAGCCCAACACAATCAATAAGCATGGAAACACGGTAGCCACAGCTGTTTCATTCAGATTCCCCACAGCGGAGGCAGACCCAAAAAGAAAGCAAAAAGAAGTGATTACAAAACAAAACGGTGCTTGAGGCAACAACCCCGAAGTCACCTAGTATTCTATACAAAAGAGGGACTGACTCATTACAATTAGACAGACCCTTAAGCAAAATGACTGACTTAAGACAATGAGACAGACTCAAAACAAAACAAAAGACTGACTCGACACCCAAGTCAGAATGTGCAAGACCAAGATTCACGGATGCCCAAAATGCGTGCCAAACGCCACATCCAAAAATGTACCAAACACTGCCCGTAGGCGGTTCACCTTCTGCTTACATACTCGCGGTATCTGTATCTTCAAAATCCAACAACTGAGTGGTGACGGACTTTGCTGAGGTGGGGGGGAGGATAACTTCGTTATCAATCAAATCTTGCACCTCGTCTTGGGAGGCGAAACAATTATCGATGGCGTGGTCGATCTGGCGATGAATGCATACGATATAGGGAAGCGTCATGTGTGGCCGGGAGATTCTTCGGGAGCGGCCGAGGCTCCAGGGGCTTAAGGTGTCCCCTTTCAGCAAGGATCTGCAATGCCTTGGACAATGGCATATAGAGAGCATGAAAGACCCTGCGCCCTCGGGGCTGGTACTTTGGAGCACTCTTGCTAGATGCACTAGCAAACGGATCGGCGGGTGCGGCCTTGGATTTTTGATCCCTTCCGGATGCGAGGCTGGAAGGGGGGAGAACTGTTTTGGCATGACGGGGCCTATCCCGATTCTTTGATTGACTGGAACTGCCCTCAGGCAGAATGGGGAAAGCATCTTCCACAGCTTTTGACATAACTGCGAATATCTGTTGCTTGTTCATTCCCTCGGCTTTCAAAGCCTCTACTGCCCACAGCAGTTGTTCAATAGGGTCGGCCTCGGCCTTCATCTTGCCTCTGTCTCTGGCCTCAGCCTGATCTAGAGCTTGGTTTAATGCATCGTTGCCATAGTTGGAGGCCATCTCCGGTTGGCTGAGTTCGATGACAATTCGACCCAACAGCAGGGGCTCTTGGGGTACAAAGCTTCCGGCATAGGGTGCGGTGGTGGGCCCGACATTCCATAGGCGAGATCTGTCACAGACCTTTGGAGATCACCTATCATCCCCATTAGTTCAAACACAGTGGGCTCGCGAGCCTGGTATAGTTGAGGGGTCCAAATTGGCTGTGCGGCGGGCGACCTAGGCGGATGCGGTATGTCGACAGTAGTTTCATCCTGTGGGGTGACTTCCTGACTCAATGCGGCCGTCATGACCACAATCTCTTCTGAGTTCTGCGTCATGTTCGGTCCTGCCTCAGCAAGGAGAAGACACTAACTGATCAAATCTCTGAGTCTCTGAACTGAAACGGAAAACAAGCAGCATTTCAGCCTCAAACAGATCAAATACGGGTGTAGCCGGACAACTGCACTCTACTACTGAACACTATTCCCCAGAGTCACTATCAAAACTGAACTGATACCCAGATAGCTGGTTCTCAAAATCACGTCTTGGTGCCCTCAGGCTGGATACCCAAATCTTGCAAACTGATATGTGTGTTCCTGTAGAGATACACTCTAAAAGCACATAACAGGTAAATGAGAGCCAATACACCCCTATGTTGGGGTAGGGTTTCCCTGTCCTATTTGTCAAGAGCTAGGGTTTCACTACGCACACAGCGGTTTCAAACAACCTATATTGGGTAAGCAACCTGTCCTAGTTTGAAATGGTCACTATGGATTCCGAATACGCACTAGGTCGAATGGTCAAAAAGGGTGCCCCGGTAAAACCGGGGTTTGTGTTCCCATACTGGCAGAGCCCACAACCGGCTAGCCTTATGGACATGCCTTGACAAGACAAGCCTCCGGCAAACCGCTCAGGAATAGCAGATGGACAACACGGTGTCCTAGGCGCACCAATGCACATGCAATGCAAAGAAACACATAAGTGTAGTCAAAACAGGATATCACGAGTTCGAGTCAAGCTCTCTAAAATCCCGGTAGTCGCGAAGCTAGACGTCCCGAGCATTCGGGAGGTTAAGTCCGTTCGTTAGATCGGGGTTACTACAGTCCAAAGGACTCGATTTGTGTCGGTTCTAAAGCTGAACCAAAGAGTCCAACTCTGGCAAATCGTTTTGAAGAAAGCAGATTATTTTGAAAAGTAGTGCCACCCATGGACTGCTTTGCGGATTCTGAGTTGCCACCTAAATATTTTTTAAAATGGGAAATTTAGAAACCACGACTCGGTCAAGAATACGTGTCCGTCATCACCAAAGTGGTCTTGGCTCGGGAGCTTGGGTACGATCGGGGAAGGTCAGCTATGAGCACCCCCTTTCGCCCGGTCCGAAGACCGGCCTCTACTAACCGTGATATCTGATTTTGAAAACTTTATGCGTTCTTATTCCAATTATTAACCTAGAATTACTATATTATGCGCGCAGCAAACAAGTATAAACTAGATTGCCTAATTTGGAAATAAACATGGCGTATCCGTTTTGTCTCGAAAAACGTGTTGTTTTTTTTGCTACTCGCAAGTAGGCTAAAATATGGATTTTCACGAGTTTTCCCAACTCAGGCAATCCAACCTCCACCCACAGGCATTCAAACAGTTTATAACACATAAGCATTTAGCCGCATGGCAATCATACTGTCATGACAAACATTCACACGCATGCGATATACTAAAGCGTAAAAACTTACATCGTACTCCGTGCCAAAAATAATAACCCGGTTAGCAAACATGCATGGCCTAGTTCATGTTAAGTGGCTAATGCAACACAGGCATAGATGCAATCTAGAGTAGGCTCGGCTAACCCTAAGCATGGCATGTGAAATGCGCAAGTAGCACGTATTCAATTTTGGAATTGAAAATTGCAATGCAGTTTGTATGATGTACCGAGCCCGGTGCATGTAAACAAATGCATGAATGCACGCATGCACTGCATAAGGTATGCTAAAATAAGTATGCCCTAATCTACCATCGAAAGCGGGTAAATAAAAGGGAGAAAGAAATGGGGATTGGGAGACATACACCCACTCACACACACTTATTACAATTTTGCCCTCACTCAGAGGGACCAAAAGAATATACAAAACCGAATAACTAATTAACTACGCAAGCTAATTAATTATTACAAATTAACTAAATTAATCAAATAAATTAATTAATCTAATTAAGCGATGGCGCCTCGGGATGAGGGCCAAATGCAGCGCGCGCTCGGAACTGGCTCGGAACCGCACTGCCATGCACGGATTGCCTCTGTTTCCCCTGCTATCCTCCTCTGAAAATTGCCAAAGTCCCAGGAGTGCCTCTCAGGGCACTGGGGAGTACCACCGGCTGGGGTAGAGCACCACCGGCTGAAGAAGGAGGCCACCGGCACTAGATGAAGTTATCGGCTGGCAATTGACTGCCGGTCGGCACTAAATAGTGCCGGCCGGCACTTAACACCTGCAGAACCTGCAACCCACAGCAGCAGAGGACAACAACATGCATGGCAATGTGATTCAAGGTATTTATGCACTATACACACCCCTTATCATGTTATTGACTCAAAGGGGCATGTGCCTCGATTCCCGGACCACCAATCGCGCATTTCCATGCATGATGGCCCTAAGAACCAAGAATGCAATTTTGATTTCAAATGCATGCAATGCAAACAAGCAAACAAGGGTGCTCAACCTCCATCATACTTCACTTCAAGAGGCCAAACATGCACAATACAAATGCAACCCTAAACATGTCAACTAAGCATGCAACATGGATTATGCAATATGTTCATGCAAAGGGTTCAAGCAAGCATGCAAGGTAAGCATGCAAACCAATGGAAGGATGGTCTTATACATGAATTAGGCAACTCAAATAGTCCTAAATCAGTGGCCAAAATGCTAAGTCAAGAGGGCCAAACACGCATGCACACATGCACAAGTTAAGGCACCAACACTTAAGCACAATTAAGCAATTCTTAAACACATCTAAGAGGCACGAACATGGACTATTAGCATACATGAAAAGCTCTGAAATTCATGCAAAACATGGTGCCAAACCAACTTAACAAAGCAAGCCAAACAAGGCATACAAATGGTCTAAAGCATTAAGGCAAGCCTATGAGGCTTTGAACCACACTTAGTACAACCACACATGGCAATACTTAACAACTTAAAAACAGAGTTTTAACACATAAAACTAAGCCTAAAGGACCACCTTGATGGCATCTAGATGACATGAATTCAAAGGCATGCATTAAGGCCAAAATATGGAGCATACAACACATGCTTTTAAAGCACTAAAAAGACAACTAAGGTAAGCATACAAGCACATCAAAGGGACTGAAATAGCATGCTAGATGGCTCCAAACCACTAAAATGATGCAAGCAATACATGCTATATACTCATGCACTTAAGGCTCACAAGCCGAATACAAAGGAACCATGTAATGCAAGCTATGGTCGACCAAGACAAGTATGGACAGACCTCAAGCATGGCAAAATAAGCATACAAGCTTCATGGATCTAAGCCTAAAAACATGCTAGAGTAAAGGCATACAAACCTAGAGCAAGTTAAGGCAAAACAAGGCATTACAAAGCATCTATGCAAAGCATGCAAGGAGTGCTAAAACCAACTTATAACAATGTCATATTAGGGCATAATAAACATAAAATGCAGTTAAGACATGCTCAACAAACAACCAAACATGATGCTCCTTTGGAGGCCAAAGCTTGCCCTTTTCAAGGACATCAAGGAGAGGGGGTAGCCCTCCCCTTTTGGAGATTTTATGGTACCATCTCCGCCACTGAAATCCCTCAAGATTTCAGTGGTGGAGAGGCCCAAGCACAAGAATCTCGGATCTCTACAAAATAGTACAAAATAAGGCCTTTTCAAGGCCTAAGGGTGGTCAAACCTACCCAAACCACCAAGCACCCTTAATAAACAATAAAGAGGCTTAAAAAACAGAACTTTTATGTGTTATAGACTAAGCACAAAAACTGTTTCAAACTAGGCAAAAATGGAGTGCAAAAATGGGGTAAATAAAGTAAGTTTCTCACCCTTGTTGACCCTCTTCACAAAGGTTGAAGTTGTTGGTTCCTTGAGCTCCAAACCAGTCAAAAACTTCAAGAACAAGCCTTTAGCACCTCAGTTCCAAGAGGAAGGTGAAACACTAGGTGTTGGTGAGCAATAGTAAGTCACAAACACCTAGTGTACAAAACAAGAGAGAATGAGAGAGATAGGACGTGTATCTATCCTAACCCTAAAAACCAGAGCTTGGCCTGTCTAAAAATGTCTAAAATTTTGTAACCCTAAGCCAAGAAGAGGAGTGGTCCTCTTCTAGGCAAGCAAAGCTTGCAAAGCTTACAAGCTAAGCTAACTAAGAGGGTCATCCCTCCATACACGTGTATGGAGGGGAACCAAAACTATATAGCTGTCTGAAAATATCTCAAAAAGCAACTGCACAGTGTCCGGCCGGCAAAGAGTGTCATTTTTGACAAAACTTAGTGCCGGTCGGCACAAAATAGTGCTGGTCGGCACAACAAAGTGCCGATGGCAACACCAGCCAGCCGGTGGCCTCTAGCCACAGCCGGTGGTATGTGGGGGTGCCTCACAAAGCATTCCCTGCCCTTCCAAGGCACAACACAAGTGTTTGGTGCAAAACCAGAAACAAAACGGTCGAGTTCGGAAGTCCTGAGGCAAGGCGCGCGAGTCGAGAACTCCGGGAACTCCAAACGAACACAAACATGGATAATCACCGAGTGTTCCAACGGTGACGTCCAAGTCTTGAGGACGGTCAAAAATGGGGTGTCTACACTAAGTGCTTTCTTTGATCTAGGACTCTTGTCCTTTATCTAGATATCTCGGATTTCATATTACCGCAACAAACCTCGGCAATACCGCAATCACCTCAGCAAACATGACCCACCCACGTGGCACCTCAGCCGACATCTCGAAGGCACCTGGCCATGTGGCGTCATTCTCAAAATACTTTTCCATAACTGCCCCTAGGTTCTATTACCTTGGCAACCTAAGGTGATGGAACCCATATCGTTTGATTTCTAACCATGTCGGTGTAACAAACCCAACCAGTGATTAACTATTAATCCATGATTAAGGATTCCTAATAAGTAATTAAGATGAGATTCTGAATTAATTGCATGTGAATTGCATTATTTGTGTTTATATCTGTTCATGTTAGGAATATTTGTGTGTGTTTCTGTTCTGTTCTGCTAATTGAAGGCCTTATTGGCATCTGATCACGAAATTGACTTAGTTTATGTATTATTTGAAATTTTTGGGAATTTATGGTAGGTTGAATTGAAATTCGATTCGGAACCAAATGATTAGAATAAAATGATGTTAATTAGTTATCTTTAACTCAAGTTAATTAAGCTTCATTAATTGAGCCTATATAAGGCTTATACACCATTTAGACTCATCTTTGAGACTTCAAAATGTGAGATAGGGAGAATTAGAGTGAGAGAGTTGAATTCAAGAAGGAAATGAAGGATTTGCTAGAGAATTAAAGGGGATTGGAAGAATTGAACAAGAACTCACTAGGATTCACCCTCAAGGTAAGAATTCAACCTTTCAATTATGTAATTATAATATCTAGGACATGAACTCTAGAGAATTAAGTGGTGTAATGCAAGAATTGAGCTAGAATTGATGAATTTAGGCAAGATTCATACAAGCATGCATTTTCATCACATTTTGAGTTTGAATTTCAAACAAATCTCACATGCATGTGTCTATCTTGGCTTCGTTTTGAGAATTTATCAAGTTTCTCACCATTTTATCAAGTTTCTCACCATTTTATCTAAACTGATCATGTTTTGGACAAGTTTGAGTTCATAGCATTGCATACATGTCATATACATGTAAGTTACTCTTGGGCCTTGATTTTGCGAAAGGGTTTTGAATTCATGATGTTTTGCAAGTTTATACAAGTTTCCTTGAGTTTTTGGCCCCAAAGAATATGATTTGCAGCTTTGAGTTGAGTTTTGAAGCTTGGAAGCAAATCTTGAAATTTCAAAATTTTATCTCTCCGCTCGAGCGACAGATTATGCACTCAAGCAACCACTATTAGTTTTGCACTTCCACTCGAGCATAAAATGCATGCTCCCAGAAGTTTACCATTTTTGTAGATTGCTCGAGCGACCAGAGTCGCGTGGTCGCTCGAGCGAAGACCTCAGTCACACGCTTGAGCGACCGTTGAGGAGCCGTAAAGTGGAAAAATCAATCAACTAGTATTTCTGCAGAGTTTACACACCGCTCGAGTGACCGAAGTTACGCTCGAGCAACAACCCTTATTTGTGAACCTCCGCTTGAGCAAAGGAAGTTGTGTTCAAGTGAAGCCCTTGTTTTCAGCAAATCTGACTAAGTGTTTTCGAGAACATTTTGGCATCTTCATTGCATCCTATGCATTCCTAGGCCATGATTAGGACATAATAATGAGGATAAGACTTAGAAATACACTAAGAACGAAACATAATGAGTTAAGTACTATCCGAGTGTGTGTTTCAATATGTGCGTCTATTATGTTTGTGTAGGTCACGCACAGCAAGTTATCTGATTTGTCTACTCTGTTTGTCTGCTCTGGAGCTATTTGTGAGTAATAACTTAGTGAAGCTATGCTCAACTTTAGTTATTTTCTATATGATGCAATAAAATCTGTTTTATGAAATGTTATATTCTGTACAATGAATGATTGTCCAATTTTTGACAAGTATTCGTGGCATCCTTAGCTCATGACCCTTGCCCGGGGGCAATAATACCGTGGTCTCATGGCCCTCGCCCGGGAGTAACAATACCATGGCTTAAGTATGTTATTTGTTCCCAATACCGGAGGTTCCTTCATGGAACTGATCAAGTATAATGCCCTGTATCTAATCTGTTAGCGCTAATGGGTGTACCACGTATGATCATCTGTGAAATGAATAAGCATATGCTTCTAAAATCTGAATAAGAATTATAAATCTATTTATGCTTTTTGAATCTACTATGAGACAACATTCATTTAACCCTTTACTCTGTTATTATTCACTGGGCTTTCGCTCACTATTTATATTATGTATGTAGGTGACCAGACGAGTAACCAGGCCCAAAGTTGATGGCCTAGAGTTTGATTTTGTCAGCCAGCCTCAGTGCCTCCCAAGGAGGTTCCGTTTGAAGAAGCCTAGTTTTGTGAATCATGTCAAGGCCATTTAGGTTTTGTTTTGTTTATTTCTATCCTGGGCTAAGTCCTTTATGATACTATCTGTATAGTAACGCATGATGTATGAAACTTTGACGTCATATGTATATATTTAAGTTCAAATTTTCAGTCCCATGTATGTCTCCACAGCTCTATAGATGTTGTATGTTTATATTTACTTCCGCTAGCCCCCTTATATTTTGTTATTCTGTTCAGAGGCCATGGGTAATCCCAAGATTATTGGTCGATTATGACACTAAACCTACAGGGGCGGGTTTGGATCGTGATAGTCGAGTAGATAAATGTACTTCTTCGACCGAGATCATGACTCGTCAGTTTTAGGTAACCAAGACTCAAATGCCCACTTTATCAAGAATCAAGAACCAAGAACCAAAATCGCTTCACTAGCCAAGGTCATTACCCCACTAGTTCAGGAATTCTAAGAATCTCAACTGCGCATGAGTTGTCACACTCCATTACTCCAACTGTTTCATCCATGTGCCACAACCTTATTGGTTCGTACCTGTCACGCGTCATTATGTCACATCAATTCTACCCACGCAACCTGTCAGGTATGTCGTCCAAGGCAGTTTCATCATGTTTTTTGCCTTTTCATTTTTTGAGAAAACTTTCTTCCCTCTCTCTTCGTCTCTTCACTTTGCAAACACAAACCCTCTCTCTTGTCAGACTTTCTCTCTCTACAAAATTTCTCTCAATCATCAATTTTCGTTCCTTTGAGCTATCTGCAATCGTCTGTTCATCACCTCCAGCGAGCCTTTCACCATTTGGTTCTTGTCATCATCATCGTCTGACTCCGGCGAGCTTTATTTCGACGTCTACTTCTCTACTTCTCCCTGTAAGTACCCTATTTCTTTCACACTCTTCTTACTGTTCTCAAGTACATTTCTTTTTTGTGCTGTTATACACATCTGTGCCTACGCTTGTGTTGTTATTGAATCTGTATCTAGATTCAAATCCTCTATTCTACACGTTTTTTGCCTTGATTAGTTCAATGTTCTGAGTTTGAATCATCATTTCTTACTTCAAGTGTGTTTTTAAATACATAGCACTACACTTGCCATATATGTGTTCTTTTCTTCCTTTACCTTGGTTTTGAATCATGTTTTTCTTTTGTTTTTCTGGCTTGTTTCCAGATTCTTGCCCCCTGAGTCTTGTTCATGTCGGTAATTCTTGCATAGATTTAGGATTGGGATTTGTTAGAAACCATTCTTAGGAAAAATTGAAACAAAACCTTCTTTAGATCTTTAGAATCCCTACCTTAGTGCTCATTAGGGTCTCGCCAAGGTACTAAGAACCTTCCTCGACATAAACCACTACCATAATCCATTAAACTAAGGTCATGGGAATGTTTAAGTGGGGGGTAGATTCACCCAGCAAATTAGAACACTTTTGCCAAGAGTTTAAGATTTCGGCTGACGTCCACCTTAGGCTAGCTGGTGAAGAGGCTTCTATTATGCTTGGAGAAACCTACATGCCATTTCCAATTGTGTCCATAATTGAGAACGGAGTTAGATTCCCCATTGACATTCTTTTCCGAGAAGTTTTGCACTTCTACAAACTTAACCCGATGTAATTAGCCATTAATACGTTTAGGGCTATCAACGGCATAGCTGAGCTGTCTCGCCTAGAAAACGCTAGGATCACCCTCTCTGATATCCAATACTGCTACACCATGTGTGGCCTCAAGTCCACCAGTGGCTACACTTATTACCTCAAACCCAGATCTACTGCATACAAACTGATAACCAACCTCCTAGACTCCAACAAAGGTGTTAGTGAAGACTATATCATTGTCTCGGGCAACTGGGAGTTTGCGCCAAATGATGACCTCCATCTCCACCCTTTACATCGTGGAGTCTTTAGGGAAGATTAGGGTAAGAACTTTGTCATCCCAAGGTCCCATATTCTTAACATTCATGCATATATCTCTTTTTGATTCTAATGTTTTCTTTCATTTTGTAGCTCTTCCTTAGCCGAGCAAATCTTTTCGAAAGTCCTACGTCCTAAGCTGAGATCTCAAAGGGCTCCTAGACTTGCCATTGAAGATTGCAAGGCCTCAGTCTTGTTAAATTATGTACCGACCTACAGATCACCACTTCTCGACGTCCCTAGAAGAAGCAAAACTCCACTATCTGTTTCAACTCAACAAGTCACTTCTTTGCCAAGGCCAGATTAGGCATCAACGCCTGATCCAGTGAACGAGCCATTCACTTATGCTCCAGCCCAACTTATTCCTCCATCGCAACGTCAATGTCGTCGCCGACCTTTGAACACTCCTGCTAGTAGAACGCGCAGCCAAAAGTGTCGAGGGTCAAACACGCTAAGTTACGATCCAGCGAATCCTCCACTAGCCCTTTTGGCACTTAAACTCAGCATCGGAGTAACTGTCGCGGCCACCTCCGAAAAGATAGCTTGCAAATCGGTAGTTGTCAAGGACCTATTAGTTGATCTGCCTAATGTTGTGCCCTTGTAATCTACACCATCTCCCCAGCCCAAGCCAAAGCAAAAGAGGGTAAAGAAGGCTAAGGCCAAGGCTACAATCACCGAAATCCCCTTTGATTCTGAAAAGGATCCAAAGGATTCTCTCACAATATCCAAACTAGCCAACACCAAGAAGAGGCCTGCCGAGGCTGAGTCATCTGATGTGCCTCCAATAAAAAAAACTAAGATCTGAAGGCCCAGAGGGTGAGAGTGGTTTCCACCCTAAAGAAACCTGGGCCCCCGAGGTCCTAGTTAGTAACCGACCTCTCAAAGCCGACGACAGTGCCATAGAGAGCCTCAAAGTCAGCGCTGCCCTATCCACAACCGTTCTTCTTCCGGCCGACATAAACTAGCTCGCCAGCTTCAACCAATATGAAAACTTTACCATGATTGTACGACACTCCGTCTTGGTAAGTTTTTGACCTTTTGTCCTTCTATTCAACTTTTATTTCAGTCATTTGTACTTAGCCAATATTTTTCTAACTTGCTTCTTCTCTTGTAGGCCATCCAGCATGTTTATTTCCATGCAGTCAAGGTCGAGTTGGTAAAAAAAGATCTCACGAAAAAAACGCAAAAAGTTGCAGGTCTCCTGACTTCATTCAATAAAGTCAAGACCCGCATTAGGCCGTTTGAAAGACAAAGCCAACGCTGCCAAGACCGCTCAAAACAAGGCAGAGGCCGCTGCAAAGGAAGCCAAGGACGCGACCAAGGCAGCCGAGGCGAAATACGCCAAGGCTGAGGCTAAAGGTTGCTGAGGCCGAAGGCAAGCCCAAAGAGGCGTTGGAAACCAAGGAGGCCGAGGTCAAGGCCACCGATGAGAAGGCCTACGAGAAGGGGCAAGCCGATATTCGGGACTAGTATAAACCGCAAGTTAGTCTAGCCTATAATAAAGGCTATTACCTCGGCTGGATAGCGGCCTTCAAGGAGTTGTCCGTCCCCAACGACTCGCCTCTTCGTGACATCAACCGAATCAACGTGTCCTTTCATCCCCTGTCTAACCAGTTCGAGGAAGACGACGAAAAAGAAGAGGCCGACGTCAAAGTCACTGTTGGAACCAAGTCCCTAACTCTCAACAATTACGTCCTGGACCTGCCCGAAGAGGAGAAGGGCAAGGTTTCTAAGAGCACTTCTCCCAAGAAGGCCACCTCTGACGCCGAAGTTATCGCTGCCGAGAAAAACCTAGGTCAAACTCTCTTGGAAATCGATGCCAAGTTAGTGGCTGAGAATAACACATTGGTCACCGAGGCCAACTCAACACCAACCGCGAAGATGAACCAGCCAGAGAACCATGCTGATACTTAGAATTTTTTCCTTTTCTTTTTGGTTGTACTTTTTCTTCTTCTTTAGGCAATTGTAACTTTTCTTTTGAACAACTTCTATTTTTGTCAGGCCGAAGTGCCTCGTTTTGGAACCGAATAAGCTCTTCCTTTAATGCATGTCTTTCTTTCTTTTCTTCCAAGTGTCGGATATTTGCCTTTCATAATTGTTTTATGTATGCTTTGCTATCTTCTCTGTGTTGTATGTTTCCATACTTAGACTTTTTCTTATCTTTCCAAGTCTAACAACCTGGTTCCTTACCTCGGATTAGAATACTTCGGGTACTTTATCTTGGATTACCACTAATCGATTATCTCGGATTACCACTAATCGATTATCTCGGATAGTATCTCTAATATTTGTCTCGGATAACTTCAACTTGTAAAATTTTTCATTTTTCTCAATAACTTTTCACAAGTGTTATACTTATTCATGCTTCATGCCCCCTAATGTGGACCTAAGTATCACTTATGTTCACATTAAGGATGCATCACTTGATTCTTGCCTAAGTCTATCTTAGATATCCATGACCGAGGTCACCACGTTTGGCTCACCCAAACTAAACACTTGAGGCTTGACCTCAGTGTATTGAGAGTACTATCTACCTCGGCTTTTCGCACAAACCGACCAGAACATGCCTTGTCTCACATTGAAACATCGCCTTTTTACAAGTGTTGTGCTTTTTTTAACTTATTCATGTTTCTTGCCCCTCTAATGTGAACTTAAGTATCACTTATGTTCACATTAAGGATGCATCGCCTGGTTCTTGCCTAAGTCCAACTTAGACATCCATGACCAAGGTCATCGCGTTTGGCTCGCCCAAACTAAACACTTAAGGCTTGACCTTAGTGTATCGAGAGTACTATCTACCTCGGCTTTTCGCACAAACTGACCAAAACATTACAAGTTTCGCCTTGTTTCATACTAAAACATCGCCTTAAACTTAGTTCAACTTTGCCATCATAGTAAATCTAAGTTAATCGCCTTGTTCACCACGGGAACATCGCCTTATACTTGGTTCAACTCTACCATCATGGCAAGTCTAAGTTAATCTCCTTATTCACCATGGGAACATCACCTTTTACTTAGTTCAACTCTGCCATCATGGCAAGTCTAAGTTAATCGTCGTGTTCACCACAAGAACATTACCTAAGACTTTTTCAGTCTTATCTCATAATCATAAACAACATTTTGTAAGAACAAAATCAATACTAGTATTTCATTAATACTTCAGCTAACATCCATTACATAGAGAGGAATTTTGAAAAACAAAAATCAATGGTAAAAAATTTTCAAATTGCCGATATTCCATGGTCTTTGCAGCTCCTTGCCATCAGTGTCTTCAAGCCGGTAATCACCATTGTCAGTGACTGAGATGATGCGATATGGTCCTCCCCAGTTCGGGCCAAGCTTGCCCTCCCTGAGATCCTTCTTATTGCTGACTTCCTTCCTTAGGATGAGATCTCCAATCTGAAACTCCCTAGGATTGATCTTCTTGTTATATGCCCTGGCAAGTTACTGCTAGTATGCCCCTAATCGGATTGTTGCTCTTTCTCTTCTTTCTTCAATTGCTTGTACCTGGACCAGAGTTAGTTTCCTTGCTCTTTGAATCATGAGTTTTGTCGACCTATCCATGTTAAGTTTGTGGCAGGTGACCTCGAGGCTGACCCTTGGCATCTCGTAGGATGTTTTGGCAAACACCTCTATGTTCACTCTCAAAAAATTCTCCAGCTTCCTCTCCTCTTCCTCGGCGAAACTAGAGCTGAGGAGGAAGAATCACTCATCATCACCTTCCTGTACTAGAACCTTTTCCAAGGGTTCTTCACTCTTGTCGGTAGGTTCTTTGCTAACATCATCCAAGACCTTCCAGTCTTCGCCATCAATCTCTGATGTCTCTGTTTCCCTCACATTGTAAGTGTACTTCATTACTACCATAGAGTAATTTTTCACCTGCACTTGGTCTCCCCTTACCTCTTCTATCCTATGTTCAGTTGGGAATCAGAACAGTTGGTGCAGCGTTGAGGGAATAGCCCTCATTGCATGCTGCCAAGGTCTTTCCAGAATGACGTTATATGAGGATGGGGTATCTATCATGGTAAACTCTATAGTTACCTTCTTGGTCCCTACCTACACCTCCAGACTCATGGTTCTTAGCGGCCATGTTGGCGTCCCATTGAATTCAACCATAGGGCTATCAGATTGCTTTAGATCATGCTTATGAAGGCCGAGCTCCTTGTAACATTTGACGTACATTATGTCACAAAAGCTGCCTTGATCAATTAAGATGCGCCTCACTTGTTAGTCTCCAACTTTCAATGTTACCACCAAAGCATCATTATATAGATGTTGTACCATATCTAAGTCCACATCTATGAAAGATATCATCGGCCCCCGACATCCATCTATCTTGGGCTTCTTCTGCTAGATCTAGTAGACATGCGGCAGATACCTTACCCTCTGAGTCTCACCTTAGATCTCGTTCTCGTTAACCTTCGTATGGATTACGTTGATGACCCATGGTCTATCCACCTGTGGAGTGGTGGTGGTGCCGGCGCCTAGGCTAACTTCGTTTGTTCCTCTTTTATTTTTGTTTCGTCGATTAGGTCTCTCAGGTGTCCTTGTCTGACCAAATCTTCCAAGTGCGACTTTAAAGCCCAGCATCCCTAGGTCATGTGTCCGCTTTCCTCGTGGTAGGCACAGTGCTTCCCAGGGTTCCTACCCATGTATTCTCCCGAGTCCTTCTATGGTGCCCTGTAGTATGGTTAATTCTTGATTCTCTCCAAGATCTTATAGATGAGGATCTTGAAAACTGTACTCACTGCCTACATGGATCTCAATCCTAACTACAGCCTATCAACACCGGTATTTTCTCAGCCTTGCTTTAGCGAGCTGTTTCGTTTTTCTTATTTCAATGCATTCGTCTTCTTCGCATTTCTGTTTTTTTCTGCCCTAGTGTATTTTTCAATCCGCACCGTTAATTCCTTCATGTTGTTCGGGAGTGTTTTCGCAAGCGATTGTTAAAGTGGGCAATTATCATCTAAGTTGTTCTTAAAAGATACGACTGCGAGTTACTGGTTACAAGCTGGAATCCGGTTGTAAACCTCATAATACTTCTTGGCGTAGGCCCTAAGACCTTTGCTATCGCTGATCTTTAAAGCTAGTAGGGAATCTACTCTCAGTGGCTGTAATCTGTTTGTAACAAACCTGGCCACAAATATCTCGGCCAGGCCTTCCCAATTCTTCACACATCCTTTCGGCAGTTTGTGAAACCAATCGAATGTTATTTCTCCAAATGATGATGGGAACACCTACACAAGAGTTGCTCATTCCCACTCCACAAAGCCATTGAATTTAAGTATAAACTAACATGAAAGTTCAGGTCAAACTTACCATTATAGATTTGAAACCTTGGCATGTTGAATCTTTGCGACACTTTGAACGCATCCAATTCCACTGAGAACAGTGTCTTTGGCTGGACGTTGGATATGATCTCCGCATCGTGCCTTTTCCTTTGGAGGTAATCTCTCAAGTCCTCCTTTGTTTGTCTAAGAGCTCGGTTGTTAGTCAACTTCACCATTTTCAGCGCGCTACTTCCTATGTTAAGATGTGTCCTTTTGGACTTCTCCACGTCCCTTGCATCATCAAAACAAAGGCCCTGCCCTTGGATCTGCTGAGATCCCCTAACATAGGTCCTCTTAGTCTGTGGTGTCCTCTATGACTCCCTCGCCATGACTCTGTCCACCCGATATCTCGTGATTACCGATGTGAATTTCCCTGTCCCTTAGCATGCTGTGAGACAATTGGTACTGTCTTCTGTCCCCTTCCTTTGGACACCAGCTTTTGCTACTGGGGCCAGTGTATCCTACAATAGAAACGCTGGTTGCATCACATTGTTCTGCATCATAAAGTTGACTACCGTCTATAAGTCTGTCAACTTGTTTTTCATGTCCTTTAATTCCTCGTCTCTTCTCAGGCATCTATCCTTCCATAACTGAAGATCGCTCTCATGGTAGTATTCATCTCGGCTACCTCTTTTCGGGCCATTTTGGTCCCTGGTGACATTGTTCGCCTTGGGATTCACTTCCTGAATTTTTTTATCATTGCTTCCTCCTCCAGTATTGGGATCCATGTGTTCCTTCTCCTCACTATGAATGTCATTCCCAATCCTCACTTCATGTCTGTTGTTGGCCATCTATCCTTACTAAGTTTCCACCGATTGTGCCAAATTATGGTTGTTGATTTCTGACCTCACAACCAAACAGGGAACTTAGCTAGAGAGCATGCAGCAAAATAGATTAATTCAACCACCTATCAACAAGAAGATGAGAATACCACAATGGCTCGTCCACTCGGAGGCACTCTGACGATCAAGTCAATCAACTTATCTCTCAAAGATATCAAACAAGTACTCAATGCATAGAATAAAAGCATACTTTAGACCCAAGGGGGTTCACTTTTATAGCCAACAGTGCCCTAGTCCCCTAAAAGTCTCACTTCATATGACTCGAGCACAATGCTTATCTCGAACTCTCAGCTAGATAGGGATAAACTCTTCAAGAGTCTTATCCTCATCCAGACTAAGTGCCTTTTTTCATCTAGGACTCTTGTCCTCTATCCAGATATCTCGGATTTTGAAATTACCACACCAAACCTCGGCAATACTGCAATCACCTCAGCAAACATGACCCGTCTACATGGCACATGGGCCAACATCTCGAAGGCACTTTTAGCCACGTGCGCGTCATTATCAAAATACTTTCCCACAGTGAATTTCGATGACTCGACTTCCGAAGCTTTGTTTGTAGATGTTTTGGTTATGCTTATTACAATGTAATAGATATATATATATATATTATATGGTTATGTTTGGTTCCAACATATAATAAGGGTATCTTGGTCTTTTTGAATACTCTAACGTTGTATTTGGTTGACAAATTTAGAAAGAAATTTGAAAAGGAAAAAGAAAAAAGTGTAAAATTAAGTAAAATGTAGGTATTTTATATTTACATTTTACCTATAGTTTCCAAATCCTTTTTTTAAACTTATCAACCAAACATAGTACAAGTATATCCAATGTAAAAAAAGAACATGTTGAAAGGAGAGCAAGTCGTAAGGACTTATTCAATAAATTTCTTAACACATCGGCAACAAGATGACAATCATTAACTCACTATAGGGGTTGTTTGGTTAGAACTTTTTGGCTAAAAAAGCACAAAAGATAAAATAAGTTAAATAAGTCAATAAAACAAAATGTTACATTTAAACCATAATTATTTTATTTTTTTCTCTCACAAAAGTCAAAAAAAAATCAAAAAAGTCAAATCAAACAAACTTTTAATTCTAAACTAAAACAGTTAAAAAATCAAAAAGTCAATTAAAAAACCCAATTGCCAAACAGCAACATAGAATGATGGTTGGGCTGACGTTATAGGGTCAGTCTCACGAAACTGCAATGAGCTCCTTACTAATAAAGAGAATGATCAAAGATGTTCGATTGTGTGAAAGATGGGAGTAGTAAATGAAATTCAATCCAAATCCCTTACGATCTCACAACATAAGGGGTTTAGAGTAGCAAAATAAAACTAAAAAAGAATTGAGTGTCAAGTTATAAACATTAAAGGGGCAACTCAAAATTAAGTTATAGTTAAGGGGAGTTTATTATAATTTACTCTAATAATTATGTAATTTTTTTTCAAGAGTGAAGTAAACAACGTGATTTTATTTCGATTAATTGTTTAAGTTGTTTTGAGAAAATGGTTAAAAGTTAATTTTTTATTATTTTTTTTTTTTGGTTTTTTTTTAAAAAAAAATATGTAAAAAATGTGAGAGTTGATATAACTCAAAAAGAATTAAAAGTTGAAATATGACTTTTGAACCATCTTTTCAAAATAGCCCTTTATGAGGCAAATTATGAAGGAGACGAAAGTCGCTAATTAAGGAGACCGAAATAGAATTGATGTGTGAAAATATAATTACTGACAAACTCTTATTAAAAAGACCAAAGTAGAATTGATGTATAAAAATAGAATTACCATCAATCTCTGATCAAGGAGACCTGGAGTGGTGGTATTCACAAAAAAATGTATTGCTATGTTTGATTCATTTGTTTGAAAAGAAATTTAAAATATAAAATTATAAAAAAAATATGTAAAATATAATTATATTTTATTTATATTTTACATATTTTTTAAAAAAAAAATCTTAGATCAAATACAAATTAAGGAGTGGTTTGACATTTCTTAAATAATCCATCTTTTTATTTTTTTCATCACATCACTCCTCTAATTTTTTGTATATCTTTTTGTAAAACGATAAAAAAAAAACACTCATTTAGATCATTCTAAACAATTCCTAAATCATTGAACCAACAACAACACAAAAGAAGTGGTGGTAATTTTCAAAACTAGACGAAGCTAAAAGTAGTGTTGGTAATTTGTTCAATAAAATAATGTCCAACTACTGGCACAATCTTAGTAGGCTTTTGAAATATCTTTGAAAATTTCTAAAAAGCCTTGAATTGAAATTATTAAACACCAAATAATACTATATATATTAATTAATGTACATATTAATGTATTAATATATAGAAAATGCTTTGGACCTTTAGTGGGAGTGCTGGGGTTCAGCTGTGATTGGCCCAAAAAAACTACTCCCATTTCCACTCAGGGATTGGCAAAGGTTGAAGTAGTCCTGTTGGTCTTTGATGTTCTGCTTTCACTTGTTGACAACATAAGCACTGAGACACGAACTCGGCTATTTCCTTTTTCATGTTCGGCCACCAAAACATCTGCTTCACATCTTGATACATTTTGGTATTCCCTGGATGAACAGCAAACTTAGAACTATGAGCTTCCTGCAAAATTTTCCTCTTTAACTCTGGAACGTCGGCCACACACAATCTTCCTTCAAACTTGAGCACTTGGTCTTCAATGGTGTACCCTGATCTCGGCTTTGTATCAATCTCCTCGGCTACCTTCCTGAAGAATCCATCTTCCATCTGTCTTTTCTTTACTTCATCAACAATGGTCGGCTCAACTGTAATCATGGTCAAACATGCCAAAATTCCAATGTCTTCTGCTCATATCGGCTCTGTTGTTGGCTTTACAGGTGATATTGAATTTGCAAGTCATAATCCTTCAACAACTCTAGCCATCTTCTCTGTCTCAAATTCAATTCTTTCTGAGTGAACAAATACTTTAAACTCTTATGATCTGTAAAAACCTGGCAAGAGGCTCCATACAAGTAGTGTCGCCAAATCTTCACGGCAAATACCACGGCTGCTAACTCCAAGTCATGGGTGGGATAGTTTTTCTCATGTGGTTTCAACTGTCGAGATGCATAGGCTATGACCTTACCCTTTTGCATTAATACACAACCTAAACCCTTGTGTGATGCATCACTATAAACATGAAACTCTTCATTACCTGATGGAAGTACAAGCACTGGTGCTGTAACCAACCTCGTCTTCAGTTCCTGGAAGGCTGACTCCCGATCTTCAGTCCATTCATACAGTATTCCTTTCTTAGTCAATTGCGTCAATGGAATTGCAATCCTTGAGAAATCCTTCACGAACTTCCTGTAATAACCTGCCAAACCCAGAAAACTACGAACCTCGGATACATTAGTCGGCCTCGGCCAATTCACTACGGCTTCAATTTTACTAGGATCAACTGAGATACCTTCTTCATCAATCACATGACCCAGAAATGAAATAGTAGAAAGCCAAAATTCACACTTCTTAAACTTAGCATACAGTTTCCGTCTTCTCAAAATTTCTAAGGCAATTCTCAAGTGATTCTCATGCTCGGCTTTACTCTTAGAATAGATCAGTATATCATCAATGAAGACAACAATAAATTCATCTAAATGTGGTTTGAAGACTCTGTTCATTAAATCCATAAATGCAGCAGGGGCATTGGTTACTCCAAAAGGCATTACTAAAAACTCATAATGACCATATCTGGTTCGGAAGGCTGTCTTCTCAACATCCTCGGCTTTAACTTTAAGCTGATGGTAACCCGACCTAAGATCAATCTTAGAAAAGACTCGTGCTCTTTGTAGTTGATCAAGCAAATCGTCAATCCTAGGTAATGGGTACTTGTTCTTAATGGTGACCTTATTAAGCTCTCTATAATCAATGCAAAGGCGAAGTGTGCCATCCTTTTTCTTGACAAACAAAACAGGTGCTCCCCATGGTGAAGTACTCGGCCTAATGAACCCCTTATCCAATAACTCTTGTAATTGTAGTTTCAGTTCTCTAAGTTCAGCTGGGGCCATCCTATAAGGTGTCTTGGAGATCGGCTGTGTTCCCGACTCAATGTCAACAGTGAACTCTATTTCTCTATCTACTAGGTGGCCAGGCAATTCGTCTGGAAAGACGTCGGCGAATTCATTGACAACTGGGATGTCGGCTAAGTCAATATTTCCGTTCTGATCACTCAGTATGCTACACAAGTAACCTTGGCATCCTTTCTGAATTAGCTTATAGGCTCTAACGGACGAGACCAAATAAGGTGGGGGCACTACCCCTTTACCATGGAAAATAACCTCGGCTAGGTTTGGAGGTTTCAGCGTAACACTCTTCGAAACACAGTCAATAAATGCATGATGAGCTACCAACCAGTCCATTCCCAAAATAACATCAAAATGATCTACATCCAAAGGCATTAAGTCAACTAACAGTTCAACATTCTCAATTACGATAATACATGCTCTATAGATGGATGCAACAATCATAGATCTCCCAGATGGAGTAGATACAGATAGCACATAATCAAGAGGCTCTAGTTTCCTATTAATCTTCTCGGCAAACTTAGTAGAAACAAACGAATGCGTAGAACCCGAATCAATTAACACATAAGCATCTCGGGAGCAAATTAGGAGTATACCTGACACTACAGTCTCAGCATTCTGAGTATCTCCTGGCACTAGTGCAAACACTCTGCCCTGTCTCATCGGCCCTTTTCCAGCATTACCCTTCTGAACGGTTCCCGAGGTATTCTCACCTTTCTTCTTTTATCAATCTTTTCCTTAGGACAATCTCTCACATAATGTCCCATTTCACCACATTCATATGAGCTCCATCGTCCGACGACAAACCCCAAATCTTTGCTTCCCACAATCTGGACACATCGACTTAGCATTACCTTCACCGCCCGATAACTAGTAATCGCCCATGTTCGATTTCTTCTTGGCGCCAATTGTGCTCTTTCTTTGTCATAATTTTGCCTCTTTCTTGGGTTCTCTCGAAGTCTGTACTGTTCAAGTTAGCCTCGGCCAAAATGGCTTTGTCCAATACCTCGGCGTAAGTCGGTGGGTAGGTCGTGCAAGTTAACCCGATCTTGAATTGGCGCGGAGCCCACTTTCAAATTTTCTTGCCTTCATATACTCATCGCCGGACATGTGAGGTACAAATCTTACCAATTCGATAAAAGCGATCATATTCTCGCTACCGTTCGGTTGCCTGTGTCAAGGTCTGAAACTCCGTAGCCTTACGGTTTGAGCTAAGGGAAAGTGTTTCTTGTAGAACAATTCCAAAAATCGTCCGGTTAAGTCTGGATTCCTTTCTCGAACCATTAACCACCATCTGCGCGCGTCATCATCCAATGTGAAGGTTGCTAATGTCACCTTCTGAGTGTCAGTGCTAGGGAAGATCTCAAAGCAGCTTTTCCATTTCCAAAGCCGATGCCTCAGCCTTCATCGGCTCTATACCTCGAGAATCTCGGTGGTCTCATCTTCTTGAACTCTCTCGATCAAAGCTATCGTGCCATCCCCATATAATCTTTGGCGGTGGAGGGACTTGTGGCCTTTGGAGGAGGTGGAGGCGGAACTACATTTCGCCGCTTTGTGCGCTTTCGGCCTGAGTCGAAGTAGCACTAGCATACTGCTGTCTGGTTTGCCTCAAATCGTGGGCCAAACCTTCAAATAACCTTTCCAGTCGGTCCAATCTGTCTTCGGGCCTATCTCGGCCAAGTGGAGGTCTACCTCTCCTCATGATGCTATGAGTTTACAAAGTGTGACTTTTAAGCAAAACAAGCAAATAATCACATAGGCAAGTAACAAACAAACATGCCAAGACAATGCACACCTTGTTCAAGTAGCAAACATTATGATGCAATCCTAGCATCCTTCTAAAGGAAATCCTATGCTCTTTAGGACTCAAAGTGTGTGAATAACGTATACTAAGGAACTTGTGCTCTGATACCATTCTGTCACGACCCCAACCAGCCCCTAGTAGGATGGTGCCATGATGGCCAGTAATCCAAGATTACCAAAGGCCTCTTACAAAGTTTCACACACAAAGCGAGTTTACATAAGGGGCTTATAAATGCGGGCGATAATCAAATACAAGTGGTCCAAGAGGCAGCATAAATCAAATGAGATGACATACAAGACATAGTTTATCATTAAGCTGGCGACAAACAAAAATACGTATTACAATCTTGATCAAAAGGCTTCTAGAGCCGACATGTGCAAAAACGACAATTACAAGCCAAAGAAGCATAATCTTCAAGATTTGCCGACATAAATACACGTTCTTGAGGTAAACACAAAACGGCCGACATGAACAGTCCAAGCCGACATGACAAGAGTCCAAAACAAGCTCTGCAAGACACAACTAGGCGTCGCCGCCGTCCTGCTCATCACCTACATATATATAGAGAGGGTGAGTCTTGAAACTCAGTGAATGGTACTAATAATAAAGGTTTTAGCATGAATATAGCCGAGGTCCTTCAAAACAAAACTCATCAAACCATTCAAGTTTACATCAAGATTCTGTCAAGGCAAAACGAGTCAAAACCATACAAACCTTAGCCGAGGTTCTTCCTGAACAAACACATCAAAGTTGTACCAATCAAGGGATGAACCGTATTCATCTAACAAGTCTTACAATCTCAAGGATGCTTACTAACATCGGCAAAACAGTATTTCCTGTCAAAACTTATACATCAAGGGATGAACCGTATTCATTCTTCAAAGCAAGTAAACCAAGGGATGTCTACGGACATCGGCAAATACAAGGCAAGCTTTCCGAGCAAAACATATCCACGCGGTAAACCGTCTGTGGCAAAACAAGAGGTATGCGATCCGTAATCGATTAAACAAAGGGTATCGCGAAGTTTATAGTCCTCCAGCACAAGGGACTTTTGTTACTTAGGCCCGTAGCCCTTTTTAACCAAACACTCTTTTCAAGAAAGGACCGTATCCTTTTTATACTTAGTGCTACGAAAGTTTAGAGTCCTCTAGCACAAGGGACTTGTGTTACTTAGGCCCGTAGCCCTTTTTAACCAAATACTCTTTCCAAGAGAGGACCGTATCCTTCTTATACTTAGTGCTCACGAGTTTAGAGTCCTCTAGCACAAGGGACTTTTCAAGGTTAGCATCAAAACAAGGTTTACACAAGATACATCGAAATAGGCTAGACATTCATGCTTAACAAATACTTTCATCAAAACAAAGCAAAGCAAGATTCATTAAAAGCTTTATAACATAGCTTTACTAGAAATACCACTCACCTTGGTCTTCAGGTGTAGGCTCAAAGCAAGGGTCAAGGTCCTACAAACACATGGCAAATACATTCTCAAAACAAGCTTCTCATCTCAAGAAAATACTCTGGGTACCAACCAGGTCTTCTTGGAGGTCCCACACCTCCTCGCCGAGGTGTGGTCCAAGGGCCACATTCAAAGTGAAGAACGGGGTCCTCAAGAACTACAAGAACATGCATCTTTGAAATTATAACTTGGTTATACAAAATCCGAGATTTCATGCTAAGAGTTTTAAAAACATGGACCTAGGTACCCATTCAAGAAGGTCATGCAAAAACAAACACAAAGACATGGTTCTTGTTCAAAACTTTCGGATCAAAATAGGCTTTTTATCAAGAACTCAAGAACACCATGTTCTCTTTCAAAACCGAACCTTCAAATCGATGCATGGCATGCAAAACAAACTCAATCGTACAATGCAGCTAGATGTTCAACAAGAACAACAAGAGGAGATCAAGATTCTAACCTCAGATCACGAATCCAACGGTTCAAACTCTAAGGATCAAGCTTGGAAGATCGACTTCTCTCTCTAGAACTCTACTTCTTCCTCTCTAGTGTTTCTCTCTCTCTACAAGAACAAGACTTATAACAAAATGATACAAAAGATACACAAAAGATACAAAATGATGCATTAGTCTGCCGGCTGACAAGCTCGGACACGTGGCGTCACCGGGTTGGTTAACTCAAAAGGTGACTGATTGACAAGACAAGTCTCTGACAAAGCGTCCACAACAAGCTAGACGAGGCGTCCACGACAAGCTAGATGGCGAGAACACCTCGGCCATCAACAACATCGGCCAAAGGCGGAACTTCGGCACAGGGTAACAAATACCTCGGCTAGGGAGGACGACACTTGGATCGAGCTGCCACACCTTGGCGGGGTGTGCCACATCTCGGCCCAGGTCATGCCTGCCCGAGAACAAGGATCTCAAACACAAACATCTCGGCTAACATGCCGGAGTGAAGATAGAGGTCTGCCAAGTGGTTCTAAGTACAAGGGTTCAAAAGTGAACTAATCTCAAGATGATCTCGGTCACAACCGAGCAAGGATCAAAATCAAGCAAGCAATACTAAAACATGGCAAGCCGAAACAAGATTAACAAGATTCATAACATATCAAGACAAGGTCACACATGGATGTATGCAAGTATAGCTAAGTCAAGAATGAGGGTTGTTACACTTGAACACATATCAGTAAAGCAATGCACACGTGCACGCAATGTGTATAAAAAGGGAATTTGGACACATATAAGTAAAGCAATGCACACGTGCACGCAATGTGTATAAAAAGGAACTTAAACACATATCAGTAAAGCAATGCACACGTGCACGCAATGTGTATAAAAAGGAACTTGAAGACAATGCAAATGAGGCATGCATGCTAATGCAAATGACGACACGTATGCCAATGAAGATGGAACACGCATGCCGATGAAGATGGGGCACACATGCCAATGGAAATGGGGCACACATGCCAATGAGAATGAGGAGGCACACATGCCGATGCAAGTGAGGCACACGTGCCTATGAAAATGGGAGGCACACGTGCCGATGCAAATGAGGCACACATGCCTATGAAAACGGGGAGGCACACGTGCCGACGCAAGTGAGGCACACGTGCCTATGAAAATGGGGAGGCACACGTGCCGATGCAAGTGAGGCACACGTGCCGATGAAAAATGAGGCACACGTGCCTATGCAAAATGAGGCACACGTGCCTATGCAAAATGAGGAGGCACACGTGCCAATGAAAATGAGGCACAGGTGCCGATGCAAATGATAAACGATGCAAGTGTGACACGCATGCCACACGGAATGGAAAATAATGCAAACGATGCAGATGAAACAAATGAGACACGCATGCCTCACAAGAATGTAAAATGATGTAAGTGTGACACACATGCCACACGGAATGTAAAACAACGCAAGTGTGACACGCATGCCACACGGAGATGTAAAATGATGCCAATGAGGTACGCGTGCCTCAAAGGATGCAAGATGATGCAAGCGAGGTACGTGTGCCTCAAAGGATGCAAAATGATGCAAGTGAGGCACACATGCCACACGGAGATGTAAAATGATGCCAATGAGGTACGCGTGCCTCAAAGGATGCAAGATGATGCAAGTGTGACACACATGCCACACGAAATATAAAATGTAAGTGTGACACGCATGCCACACGAAATGTGAAATGTAAGTGTGACACGCATGCCACACGAAATGTGAAACAATGCAAGTGTGACACGCATGCCACACGAAATATAAAACAATGCAAGTGTGACACGCATGCCACACGAATATGTAAAACAATGCAAGTGTGACACGCATGCCACACGAAATATAAAACAATGCAAGTGTGACACGCATGCCACACGAAATATAAAACAATGCAAGTGTACTCGTGTGCGTGACAACGCACGTTTTTTTTTTTTTCTTTCTTTGAAATGCATGATAATGCAAAACAAGGAGATGCACGACAACACGAATGATGTGCGGGGCACCGTATGTATTGAGGTACATGACAATGCATGACAACGCTTGTAGCAAAATGCATGACAATACATGAGGGATGTGCATGACGGCGCGACGCAACGCACCGGACAACATGGCGAATGCATGCACCGCACGCGGGGCAACTTTTGAATCTTGTAAAAGGCAAAAGGATACAAAAGGATACAACATTGCATGAATTTGAGTGCCACGCACAGAAGACACGGTCCGAGGTCAAAACGGAGGCCGGTTGAGCGTCGGAGATACACTTTCTTGCACTTTCTTGGGCTATAAAGACCAGAAACCACTCATATGGCTTAAACAAGGCTGTGGGAACACCACCGGCTGGGCTAGGAGGCCACCGGCTGTCCACCGGCTGAAAAAGAATTCCATCGGCACAATATTATGCCGGCCGGCACAAAATGTTGCCGACCGGCAAAAAGTTGCTGAGTCGGGGCAGATTCAACTTTTCACCTCGGATCTTTTAAAATAGGGTTTCTAAACCCTATTCTTCACTTCTCCTCTAGCCGAAAATCACACTCTCTCTCTCTAGAGTTCTTTTCCTCTCCTCATTTCCTCATTTCTTTGCGTTCTCGTGCCTTTTTCATCGTTCGATTCGCGAAGTTCATCGCGTTTCGAACATTTTCGACCGATTGAAATTTCATTTCGGCACATCCTTTGCCATTTCCGCCTTTTTGGGACTTGTTCCCCTCGATTTCCTCCTCATTTCCGTGCCTTTTTCCCATCCCGACCTTTCCGGCCATTTTCCACCCTCCCGGGGGTTGACTTTTCAGTTGACTCTTCGTATTCCGACCCGATTTTCCTTCCTCGACCCTTTTCTCATCATTCTCGATATGGTCGACGACATTCCACGCGGTGGGACTCCCTCGGATCACGAGATGGATCCCGAGGTCGAGCTCCTCCCGTTGAGCGAGCGCCCGTTCGACCCGGCGACCTACCGGCCGGCGACCTACTGGCCGGCGATTCACGTTCTACCACCCGACGAACTGCGCCAGTTTAGGCGTTTCGACATGGCGTTGGATCCTGGGCTCCTGCTACACGAGCCTGTCTCCCACCTATCCTCCGGCGCTTCCGAGGTAACTTTCTTACTCTGCTTTACTTTCTGCGATGTAGAATGCTTAACTGCCAACTACCATAGCTGATTACATTCTTTAACTGCTTAGTTCCGATACACTGATATACTGTACATTGTAGTCGATTACAAACGCATTTGCAACTGATTATCTGTTTAAGACTCACACGCGCACACACTGCACTAGCCTTGAAACACCCACTCAAACCACGGCACACACCGTATTTCACTGCAAACACCGACACCCGATACCTGTTTGAATATGAAAATATGCACACATGCCACATTTGCACCGAGCCACACAAACACGCTGACGCATCATATGTTGTAGTTCACTGTAAACACACCGGCACCCGGTATCTGTTTGAATCTGATAAACTTGCACGCATGCCAAATTTGCACTAGACCACACAAACACGCTGACGCATCACACGTTGTAGTTCACTAGAAGCACACCGGCACCTGGTATCTGTTTGAATCTGATAAACTCACACGCATGCCAAATTTGCACTGAACCACTCAAACACATTGACGCATCACACGTTGTAGTTCACTGTAAGCACACCGGCACCCGGTATCTGTTTGAATCTGATAAACTTGCACGCATGCCAAATTTGCACTGAACCACTCAAACACGTTGACACATCACACGTTGTAGTTCACTGTAGAACACCGGCACCCGGTATCTGTTTGAATCTGATAAACTTGCACACATGCCAAATTCGCACTGAACCATTCAAACACGTTGACACATCACACGTTGTAGTTCACTGTAGACATGCCGGCACCCGGTATCTGTTTGAATCTGAAAACATGCACGCATGCCACATTTGCACCGATTTTGACTGTCTCTTCAAAACTGTACATTTTATAATGCTTCGCAATTACTTGTTTGAAAACAGGGAGATTCCTATACCAACCGCGGGTATGGGAATACCGTCGCTCGTGAGTGGTACGCTGAGCTTCCTGACGCAGTTCGCCGCATCGTAGACCAGGCTGGCTTTGGCGCCTTCTGTAGAGGACTCTCCCGGCTCACGATATGCAGACCTCTCCTTGCCGCTCTGGTGGAGAGGTGGTGGGACACCACCGATTCGTTTCACTTGTTTGCGACCGGGGACATGACGATGACCCCTTACGATTTCTTGATGCTCACCGGCATCGGGGTAGGGGGTGATCCGATCCCCTTCGACATTGATATGGATGAGTGGACCGCGGCTCAGGTCCACTTGCTTGGCGCGACACCGCCTCTCGCGCGTCTCGGCTTCGTCCGGTACTCCTGGTTCGAGGTGCAGTTCCGGGTCCAGCCCTTCCTCATTGATGCAGCCCCGGTAACCCCAGAGGCCGTAGAGAGATATGCACGCGGCTTTCTCATGTTCTTGTTCGGGACGACCATCTTCCCCGACCGGGCGAACACAGTGCCTCTCTGCCTTCTCAGCGCACTGGTAGATGTCAGAGACATTTTACATTATGACTGGGGTGGCGCCGCTCTAGCCACCCTTTATAGATACATGAGTTCAGCCTCCCGCGGCAGTGGACAGTTGCTCGGGGATTACTGGCGTGCTTGGGAGGTACATTTCTTTTTTTGTCTTTCATTTCCGTTCTTTATTTTCTGTACTCTGCACACTGCACACACTGTAGTCTGCTTTACACTTGCTGTATACTGTACACATGGCACACACATACTCTGCTTTACACTGATTGTACACTGCTCACACTGTATACCCTGCACAATACACTGCACAACACACGGCTCTGCTATTTCTGCCTTTTTATTTTGTATTCTGCTTTATCTGATAAATGCACTGGTATTTACCTTGCAGTTGTGGGTTTACGCCTAGTTTCCTAGGCTCGCTCCTGTACCCGACGCAGAGACCCCTCTGGTCGTCCCCTTTTCGCGTCATTTTGACGGGAGATGCACCCGGAGGCCGCGGGAGACATTCAGCTTCTTCTGCCGCTACTTCGACACCATCACCCCCGCCGAGGTATGTTTTACTTGCAGTTCATTTAGGTTTCGCCTTTCCACTGCATATTTGCAATATCAGTAGGTAACAAACTGTATTTCATTTTCAGATCACCTGGCGGCCGTGGGCTCCACTGCCAGCGATGATGCGGGATCGGTTCGTCGGTGCCGATGAGACCTCACGTTACCGGATTACGCCGAGGCGATGCAGCCGGGCTTGGTACTGGTGGCGTTTCTTGCGCCGGACCTAAACTTACTGGCGAGATAGTCCCGGTGCACCCTCCTGAGCACATGTGGGATACGGAGAGGTTCACTGCCGAGGTGATGGCGGACTACACCATTGGTTGGGAGGCTGACGATTTCCAAGGCGAGGGCGATTACTCAGAGTACGTCCGGACCTTCATTATGCGACCCACGGCGGCAGCCTGAGAGAGAGACTGCGGCGCCCGGTAAGCGGGCGAGGCTGGAGGAGTCGAGGAAACTCGAGTCATGGCGGCGGAGTTCAGCCGAGGCGGGGTCCGGTTGGCCTATTCTGCCCGCTTCATTGACTTTTCGAGGGCAGGATGGGGCGACCTACCAGATCCCCTTTGCTCCTCCACCAGCTGATCACGAGCTTGTCGGTGTCCCTGACTTGCCTCCGGTATGTATTACTGCATTTTTGTATAGTCATTTCATTTCAGTTTATTTGATATTCCACAGAATATTGATGCATCTGATACTTTTGCAGGCGTCTTCTGGGTACACCCGGCAGTCATTGGAGATGCATGCCTCCATGATGGGGATGCTACAGCGGACATTCGACCTCCTAGCCCTCTACAGCATTCTGGTATGTTCTTCCTGACCACAGCCTCAAACCATATACAAACTGCTTTACATAATCTGATGCATAACCAAGATTCGATAAAGCTGCTCAAGGCATCGATACAGCTGTACTCACCTGTTTCTCAGCGATTCATCGCTCACGGCATTCACACACTGTATTCATACATCGATTCTCGACCGATAAAGCGCTACGGCATTCACACTGTACTCGCCTGCGCATTACGCAGCGATAAATTGCTCACGGCGTACACACTGCTGTACTCGCATGCTGTATTTTGCAGCGATAAAGCTGTTCCGCGATGATACGATGCATTCGCCTTTCTTGCTTTTCAGCCTCCCTTCCCAATTCCTCCGGTGGGTGGCGCTCCAGCTGGACCTCCCATTTCTACCCGGGATGGCAGAGTATATCCCCGCACCAGAGGAGGGCGCACTCATTTCGAGAGCAGCCCGCGGGCTCCAGTCCCGGATGATGAGTCTGAGGCAGAGACAGAGGCTGAGGAGACCGGTGATGGCTCGGACTCGAGTTCAGGCGGTGATGCCCCTGGTGGTGCCCCTGTTGATGACGCTCTTGGACCTTCGTCCAGGAAGAGGACCAGGACAGATTGACGGCCCCGGAGCCATTTTGACATTTGATACAGATTTTGCTATTTTCTTTTTCTTTTCCCTTTTTTTTTGCATTTTCCCCTTTTGTTAGCAGTTAGGGTACTTTGTACTGCCGCAGGCAGATTTTGTTTCCTTCGAAACTATGTACTTGAAAAGATGATATGAAATGGAACAAACTTTTTGTCTGAAAAAGTGTTTACATTTGTGTATATTTCATACCTTGCACTGTATTGCATCATACTACACCTCAAATGTAAATGATATTGATCTGTTGTCTGAAAATTGAGCACTTGCACTATGATAATCAGATAACCAACCAACTAACAGCAAGCAACTCATACAAACCACTACTCAAACTGCACAATACAGCCCATACTCTACTGGGGATTGATCTGCATACAGCCCATAACATAGCATTCGGTTCATTCTGCACACAGCAAATCCTGAACAAATAACCCAATCTGACAAGACGGATCACAAAACTGACACGGTTGCAGTTGAAACACACTCGGATGTCCCAAATTTTCCCTTTCCTTCTCTTGCTTCGCATGAATGTAGAGAATGGCACAGCATTCTGAGCACAAACGATTTTTTTTTTTTTGAAATAAAGAAGGGTTTTCAACCAGGGTATCGAGCCTACCACAGAACACAGCGAGGCAGACTCAAACTAAGAAACAAAAGGTGCGCGACCTAAACACAACGAAACACACTCGGAAAAGACTCAAAGCCAGAATCAAGACCGACAAATCAAAAGACACGACACACAGACATGTTTACAAAAAGACCTCAGATCTGGAGGAGCCAATTCCTCCGGGTATAATTTCCCACCCCTTCCGATTTGTAATACTCACATCACTCGGCCCTCAGGCTCGGTTTTTCTCTTAAAACCCTCTTGCTCACTTCTCTCTGCTTACGCCTCTCTATTCTTTATTCTCTCATTTTTCATCCCTCCCCAGGGGGGTTAATGGGTAAACGAGAAAGTTGCGGGTTCGTGCCCAACACTGTTAGCTCACGGCTATTCCTTCTGGTGAATAGAGCGCCCTCTTGGCAAGTATGTTAACGGGGGAAAGACAGAAGACCTGACTCAATTGTGCCCCTAGTTCGTTACTTTGACCATTTTTTTGTTTTCTAAAACAGTTTTGATCAAAATGAGAGTTGGATTAACACACTTATTCGATTTTTGATTTGAAAATCATGCGAATCAGGTTGTGAGCACTGAAAATTCTCCTTTTTGGGTCCAAACATGGTCCAATTTTGAAAATGAAACAGTTTTCGAGAAAATAAGTCAACCTCAGTGAAAATTTTCAAAAACTATTTTTACAAACAGTCAATGCTCAAACGGGCACGGAACTTACCCTCGAGATATGCAACCTCGGATCGGAGGCAATGGAAAATTGCCCCTGGCTTAAAGGGGGATAAGGCAACGGAAAGTTGCCCCTGGTTTGGATGGCATCTGAGGGCGACTTATGGCAATACGTGGCAACGGAAAGTTGCCCCTTGTTTGGATGATGCCGCGGCATTCTGTAAGCCAGTCCTTGTTGACGACGATCGGACCCTCGGACGCGGAGGAGGCGAAGACGGTTCGAATCAATATATGGACACAGTCACCTGGAAGGTGTTGGTGGTTTGGACTTCAAGAGGAAGTTAATCACGTAGTTCCAGGTTGCTGCAATCGAGACATTGGATTCGGAGGAGGCAAACGTGATCAAAACCATGACATAGACTGGGACGCTATGGAAGCATTGGGGGTTAGACTCCAAGATGAAGTTGCCTACGTATCCCAAACATGGGAATCAAGCCTTACGTAGTTCCGGTTAAGGTACACTCGGGTATTTTAACCTTCACTGTTTAGGCTCTAACTTTTGCCAAGGTGCCCAATGCGGGTTTTCAACCTTGTGAGCTATGTTTTTCTTTTTCTTTCTTTTTCTTTTCTTTTCTTTTGCATTTTCATTTTTTATTTCTTTTGCTATTTTTTGTTCTTTTCTTTTCTTTTTTGCTTCTTTTTTGTATTTTCCTTTTTTTCTTTTCTTTTTCTTTGCTCTAACTTTTGCCTGGGCCGCCCTTCCAGGTTTTCGGCCCAACGAGCCTCTCAAAGGGTAAAAGTGTAGCAAGCCCATGCCAAATGCTTTTGAGATCGAAGCCCCTCTGTGTCCACGAGAATGACTGTTGTGTTGATTTGCAGAAAAGTTCATCACGGTTGCTTCACGAGCCTTGCTTGGTGGGATCTGATCTCCTTGATCTGACTTTGACGCCTCTTGCTCGAGGGCTGTTTCAAAATGGGCCACACAGGCGTTTCATGGCACTGTTGAACGTTTTTGAACGGATTCCAGTTTGTAACAGATAAATTGAATCTTGAGACCGAGAGCGATCCTGGGCTGCACAATCTCAAGAGTGATTCCACATAGGTCTTCGCAAGACTGCGCGAAACATTTCGTTTTTGAAAGTTTTTAAGAAAGCGACAAATCGCTCGCGCAGAAGATAGTGTGGAACCAGTCCGGATCGAACCAGGATCCTTCTCAGTACTCACGCCGACAAGCATGATTTCATTCATTGAAAGCTTAGCAGGCCTCTCTTTCCCTCAAAATGATCAAAATTTTGCAAAACCCGAGGAATTCCTTCCTCTTCGTTTTTCTCACCGCAGTGTTTGAAAATGGTTTTTATGAAAAGCTTAGGTCATTATAACGATGTTTAAGGCACAAGAGAGTAGGTGGTATGTACTGTCGTTCCATTCACATCTTCTGGCACGGCTAACTCAAATAGCAACAAATACGGAACGTGATAGCCACAGCTGTTTCCTTCAGGTTCTCTGATTGCGACTGGCTCCTCGACCGAGATAGATTTAAAAGGAAAAGCAAAAGGATAATTACAAAACGGCGTTTGAGGCAACAACCCCGGAATCGCCTGGTATTCTATACAAGAGGGACTGACTTATTACAAAAAGACAGACCCTGTAAGCAAAAAGACTGACTCAATACAGAGAGACAGACTTAAGACAAAACAAAGACTGACTCGACACCCAAGTCAGAATTTACAAAATTAACATTAACAGATGCCCAAAAATGCGTGCCAAACGCCACATCCAAAAATGCACTGTGCACTTGCCCTGGTGTTGACCTTCTGATTATATACTTGCAGTATCTGTGTCCTCAAAATCCAACAACTGGGTGGTGACGGATTTTGTTGAGGTGGGGGGGGAGGATAACCTCGTTGTCAATCAAATCTTGCACCTCATGACGGAGGCGGAAACAATTGTCGGTAGCATGGCCTGTCTGCTGGTGGTACGCACAGTACTGAGCAGGGTCATGAGTATCAGGGAGATTCTTCGGGAGAGGCCGAGGCTCTAGGGGTTTAAGGTGTCCCCTCTCGGCAAGGATCTGAAGTGCCTTGGACAATGGCATGTAGAGAGCATGGAAGACCCTGCACCCTCTGGGCAGGTATTTTGGAGCCTGAGCACTTTTGCTAGATGCACTAGCGAACGGATCGGCTGGTGCAGCCTTGGATTTCTGATCCTTTCCGGATGCAAGGTTGGGAGCGGGAAGAACCGTTTTGGCATGACGAGGCCTATCCCAATTCTCTAATTGACTGGAATTGCCCTCAGGCGAAGCGGGAAAGGCATCCTCCATAGCTTTTGTCACAACTGCAGATATCTGTTGCTTGTTCATTCCCCCGGCTTTCAAAGCCTCTACTGCCCACAGCAGTTGTTCGATAGGGTCGGCAACTGCCTTCATCTTACCTTTGTCTCTGGCCTCAGCCTGATCTAGAGTTTGGTTTGCTGCGTCGTTGCCATAGCTGGAGGCCATCTCCGGTCGGCTGAGTTCAATTACTATTCGTCCCAATAGTGGGGGCTGCTGGGGTATAAAGCCTCCAGCATATGGTGCGGCTGGTGGCGAAACAGACATCCCATAGGCGAGATTCGCCACGGATCTTTGAAGATCACCTATCATTCCCATTAGTTCAAATGTAGTAGGCTCGCGAGCCTGATATAGTTGAGGGGTCCAAATTGGGTGCGCGGCAGGCGACCTAGGTGGATGCGGCAGATCAATATTAGCCTCACCTTGCGGGGTGATTCCTTGACTCAATGCGGCCGTCATGACCACAATCTCTTCTGAATTCTGCGTCATGCTCAGTCCTGCCTCAGCAAGGAGAAGACACTAGCTGTTCTGGATCGACCCTCTGAATCTCTGAACTAAAACGGAAAACAAGCGATTTCATTTCAAACAGATCAAACACGGTGTAGCCGAACAATCGTATTACTCTATCATCGTTCCCGTAATCACTGTTCAAAACTGAACTGATACCCGCAGACATAACCGATTCTCGACCATACTGATACTAGTGCCCTCAGGCCTGATGCTCAAACTTTGCAAACTGATATATGCGTTCCCTGCAGAGATACACTCTAACAGCACATAGCAGATAAATGAGAGCCAATACACCCCTATGTCGGGGTAGGGTTTCCCTGTCCTATTTTGTCAGGAGCTAGGGTTTCTCTATGCACACAGCGGCTTCAAACAACCTATATCGGGTAAGCAACCTATCCTAGTTTGGAATGGTCACTATGGATCCGAACATGCACTAGGTCGAATGGTCAAAAAGGGTGCCTCGGTAAAACCGGGGTTTGTGTTCCCATACTGGCAGAGCCCGCAACCGGTCAACCTTATGGTCATGCCTTGACAAGACAAGCCTCCAGCAAACCGCTCAGGAATAGCAGATGGCCAACACGGTGTCCTAGGCGCACCAATGCACATGCAATGCAAAGAAACACATAAGTGTAGTCAAAACAGGATATCACGAGTTCGAGTCAAGCTCTCTAAACTCCGCAGCAGAGTCGCCAGAAACTGTAACAGCGCCCGCGAGGGACCTCGTACGCTACTACAGTTTAGACTCCCCTTTTGTTTGTTGCGGTTCTTAATCTGAACCAAAGAGTCCAACTCTGGCAAATCGTTTGAGAAAACAGATTTTTGAAAAGAAGTGCCAAACATGGACTGCTTTGCCAGATACAGAGTCGCCACCTAAATATTTTTAAAATGGGAAATTTAGGAAACCCTGACTCGGTGTCGAAGGCCACGTGTCCGTCATCACCAAAGTTGTCTTGGCTCGGGAGCTTGGGTACAATCGGGGAAGGTCAGCTATGAGCACCCCCTTTCGCCCGGTCCGAAGACCGGCCTCAACTAACCATGATATCCATTTTTGAAAACCTTATGTGTTCTTATTCCGGTTATTAGCCTAGAATTACTATGTTATGCGCACGGCAAACAAGTATAGACTAGATTGCCTAATTTGGAAATAAGCATTGCATATCCGTTCGTTTTGAAAAGCGCTTTGAAATTTGCTACTCGCAAGTAGGCTAAAACACGGATTTCAACGAGTTTTTCCAACTCAAGCAATCCAACCTCCACCCATAGGCATTCAAACAGTTTATCTCATATAAGCATTTAGCCACATGGTAATCATACTGTCATGTTAACATTCACACGCATGCGATATGCTAAAGCATAAATACTTACATCATACTCCGTGCCAAAACAATAAACCAGTTAGCAAAAATGCATGCCCTAGTTCATGTTAGAGTGACTAATGCATCGCACGCAGAATGTGATTAGGATAGGCTCGGCTAACCCTAAAATGGCATGTGAAATGCAATCATTCGGTGCACGTATTCAAGTTAGATTTGAAGATACTATGCGGTTTGTATGATGTACCGAGCCCGGTGCATGTCAACAAATGCATGGATGCACGCATGCATTGCATAAGGTATGCTAAAATAAACGTGCCCTAATCTACCATCATAAGCAGGTAAATAAAAGGGAAGAAAGAAATGGGGGTTGGAAGACATACACACCACTCACCCACACTTATTACAGATTCACCCTCGCTCAGAGGGACCGAAATAATAATACAAATTAATTAACTACGCAAGCTAATTAAATATTACAAATTGCCTAATTAATTAACAAATCAACCATGCTAAGAAAAACAGTAAACCGCCTCGGGGCGAGGGCTCAATGCATGCGCGCTCGGATTCCGCTCGGAATTGCACTGCCATGCCTAGCCTGCCTCTGTTTTCCCTGCTTTGCTCCTCTGAAAACTGCCAAAGTCTTAGGAATGCCTCTCAGGATATTGGGGAATCCCACCGGCTAAGTAGAATGACCACCGGCAGTGAATTTGTGGTCGCCAGCACAAAATGAATCCACCGGCCATAGATTGACTGCCGGTCGGCACTAAATACTGCCGGCCGGCAATGAGTTCCTGCAGAACCTGCAACTCACAGCAGCAGAGGGTAGAATCTTGCATGGCAATACAATTCAAGCTATGTATGCACCAATCACACTCCCTATCATGTTAATGACTCAAGGGAGAATGTGCCTCGATTCTCGGGCCACCAATCACGCATTTCCATGCATGATGGCCTAAAGAATCGAGTGTGCACTTCAATTTCAAATGAAATGCAAACCAAACAAATAAAGGGGCCCGATTCCCATCACCAAATCAAGGGACAAGGCATGCATGTCTATGTGTGCAATCCTAAGCATATCAACTAGTATGCAACATGGGATGCAAACAAGAATGCTAGTATGCAAACACACATACAAGGCAAGCATGCAAACCAAGCAAAGGGGTGGACTTAAACATGACTTAGGCAACTCCAAATAGGCCTAAAATCAATGGCCAAAAGCAAGGAAGTGAAGGCCAAAATGCACACACACATGCAAGGGCTCATGGTCTAATACTTAAAGCATAATGGGGCAACTTTTAAACACATTTAAAAGGGCACAAATATGAACAATTAGCATGCGAGTTAAGCTCTTAAATCATGTTAGAAGAGGTGCCAAACCAACTCACACAAGACAAACAAAAGCATGCAATTGGCCCAAGTACTTGAAGCAAGCCAAGAGGCATTGAACTACACTTGACAAGACCTAACATGGCAAGACTTAAGCAACTAAAATTAGAGTTTTAGCACACAAAATCAAGCCCAAAGGACCACTTAGATGGCATCTAAATGGTTTGAATTCAAAGGCATGCACCATGGTCAAAACATAGGGCATACAACACATGCTCTCAAAGAAACAAAGAAGCAACTAAGGCAAACATATGAGCATGCCAAAGGGACTGAAATTACATTTTGGATGGTTCCAAACCACCAAAATGATGCAATCAACACATGCTACACATTCACATACTTGAGGCATACAAGCCCGGCAAGCCACAAATGCAAAGGAGCTATACTAAGCATGCCAAAATCAATCCAAACAACTATGGACAGACCTAAAGCATGGCAAAATAAGCACAAAACATTCACAAGGCTAAGCCTAAAACATGCTCGAACAAAGGCATACATCCTGAGGCATGTTAAGGGATCAAGGAGGCATTACATGGCAACTATACTAAACATGCATGGAGTACCAAAACCAACTTAATACAAAGTTATAACATGGCAATATAAGCATAAAATACAGCCATGACATGCTCAACACACACTTGAACAAAGACTTCCTTAAGAGACCAAAAATGGTCCCTTTCAAGGACAACAAGGAGAGGGGATGGCCCTCCCCTTTTGGAGACTTCAAGGCACCATCTCCACCACTGAAATCCCTCAAGATTTTAGTGGTGAAGAGGCCCAAACACCAAAGCCTCAAAACTTGCACAAAATAGCACAAAATGAGGGCCTTTCAAGGCCTAAGGGTGGTCAAACACACCCAAACCACAAAACACTCTTAACAAACAATCAAGAGGGCCTAAAAACATAACTTTTTTATGTTATACACTAAACACAAAAACAGCTCTAAGATAGGTAGAAATAAGATGCAAAAATGGGGTAAAAAGGACTAGTTTCTTACCCTTGTTGACCTTCTTCACAAAGGGAGGACCAGCTACCTCCTTAAGCTTCAATCCAGTCAAAAATAGCAAGAACAAGCCTTTAGAGCCTCAGTAGCCCAAGGAAGGTGAAGCACTAGGTGCTTGTGTGCAATAGTATGGACTAAAACACACACAAGACAACAAAGAGGGGAATGTATAGATATAGGATAGATATATATCCTAAAGCTAAAACCAGAGCTCTTCTACCTCTCCTCTCCAATTTTTCTAACCCTAGAACAAGGGAGAGAAGGCCTCCTCATATAGAGGAGGCAATCTTGTAATGCTTAGCAAGTAAGCCAACAAGAGGGGCATCCCTCCATACACGTGTATGGAGGGGAAGAAAATGCCAAACAGCTGTCCTAAAATATCTGAAAAAGCAGATGAACAGTAGTCGGCTAGCCAAAAATGTCATTTTGACAAAAATGACTGCCGACCGGCAATAAAGAGTGCCGACCGGCAACATATATTGCCGGTGGCAACAAAAACCAACCGATGGCCTCTAGCTAGTGCCGGTGGTTTGTGGGAATGCCTCACAAGGCATTCCCTGCCCCTCCAAGGCAAAACACAAGTGTTTGGTGCAAAACCAGACACAAAACAGTCGAGTTCGGAGATCCTGAGACAGGGCGCGTAGCCGAGAACTCCAGGAACTCCAAACAAACACAAACATGGATAATCACCGAGTGTTCGAGCGGCGACGTCCAAGTCTTGAGGACGGTCAAAAATGGGGTGTCTACAGTATGTTTTTTTCATGGTTGGAAATCACATATATATAAGTATACAAAAGTATACGTTAGAAACTATCTTCCTATAAACCAAATTATGGGGGTTGTTTCACACACCCATATTTGTATACACGTTAGAAAACAGATTCCCTTAGATTATGGGGGTTGTTTCACTCACCCAAATCTTTAACCATTTATCCATATTATAACAACTCATTTTTATTAGGAGATAATAACCACACTGCCCCCATCCACATACATATCTCATATTAAGTAGGAAAACACTTAATAGTGGTTTAACCAAATCAAACTACTTAGTCAACTTGGTCAATCACACCCATTATCCTTTCTGTAAATAAAAGAAAAAAAACTAAACAACCAAATGTTAATCAAATATAATAATAAATTAAAACATTATATACATGAACAAATTAATAAATAAAATATTGAGGGCTATTTGGCCACTCAATCCAACATCTCCCACTTGGCCAATAGACCGAGATATTCTCAATCATTTTTAATCCCCATCGCATTCACATGTTTTCTAAAATCATTTGCTGCAATAGTTTTTGTTAGGGGATTTGCAACCATTTCTTTAGAATAAATATAATGTATAACAATCTCATTTTTTTGAAACATATCAACAACATAATGGTATTGACGATCTATGTGTTATCCTCTTAAGGCAATCTCACCATTTTTCATGGTATTTATAGCAGCTTTGTTGTCACACATTATAGCTATGGGCTTCTTGGATATTTCTTTTATTTTTAAATCATCAAGAAATCTCTTAATCCAAACAACTTCTGAAGTTGCATTACTACATGCCATGTATTCAGCTTCCATTGTACTTTTAGCCACACATGATTGTTTTCTACTACACCATGAAATTGAACCTCCACCTAAGAGGAATACATAACCTGATGTGGATTTTCCATCATCAATGTCTCTAGAAAAATCAGCATCTGAATAACCAATAACTTCTAAATTTTCATTATTACATTGATAGGTTAGTTTGTAATCTTAGTGCCTTGAATATATCTTAAAATTCTTTTAACAACTGCCCAATGCAATTCTCAAGGATTACTTTAGTATCTACTAACCACGCTTATAGCATAACTAAGATCAAGCCTAGTACATAACATTGCATACATAATACTTCCAATAGCTTGAGCAAAAGGCTTATTTTCAATATTTTGTTTTTCTTCTTCACTTTTTGGGCACATTTTTTTTTTTTGTTGATAAGATTGTTTGCTTATGGATAGGTGAATCAATGGGATTTGAACTTTCCATATTAAATCTTTTCCAAAAAATTTCACAATATTGTTCTTGAGATAATTTTAATATCTTTGATTTTCTATCTCTAATTATTTGTATTCCTAATACAAAGGATGCCTCACCCATGTCTTTCATTTCAAATTGACTATTTAGAAAATTCTTAATCTCTTCAATCGATGCAATATTATTACTAGCAATTAAAATATCATCCACATACAAAGATAAAATAATAAAATTACTCCCACTATTCCAATAATATACACAATGATCATATTCATTTGCTTTAAATCCGTATGTAGTTATAGCATTATGGAAAGTGTAATACCACTGTCTAGATGATTGTTTAAGTCCATATAATGATTTCTTAAGTTTGTACACTTTATGTTCTTCGCCTTCAGCTTTATAACCATTTGGTTGTACCATATAAATTTCTTGTTTTAATTCTCCATTCAAAAATGTCGTTTTAACATCCATTTGAAATAATTCTAAATCTAATGAAGCTACAATTGACATTAAAATCCTTATTGAAGTGAACTTAGCAACCAGAGAATATGTTTCCTCATAGTCTATTCCTGGTTTTTGTTTGAAACCTTTAGCTACTAATCTTGCCTTATATTTATCAATAGTACCATCAGATTTATATTTTCTTTTTAAAATCCATTTATTCCCAATTGGTTTTCTATCTTTCGGTAAATCCACTAATTCGCACACATTATTTTTAGTTATAGAATCTAATTCATCTTCAATTGCTTCTACCCATTTGTTCGAATTAGGGGACGATAAAGCTTCTTTGACGATTAAAGGATCATCATTATTTTCTTCACTAATAAATGTAAGATAGGCTTTTAACCTTGTGGATGGGTTTCTTTCTCTTTGAATTTTTCCAATAGTATCATGAAATGTTTCCATTGGTTTTGAAATAATTTCTATATTAGGTGTTCTAATAACATTATCATTTAAAATTTCTTTCCTCTAGGAATCTCAAATAATTCTACTAGCTTTGTAGGATTTCTTGTGTCAATTTCCTCTTCTAAAAATCTTGCATCTCTACTTTCCATTACACTAATAGTACCATCACTATGATGAATAGCAAATCTATAACCTTATGAATTTTCAGGATATCCTATAAAAATTCCTTCGATAGTTGTACTATCTAGTTTGTCTCTTTGTTGAGCTGGAATTAATATATGAGTAGAAGAACCCCAAACTTTTAAGTTATCCAAAATAGGCTTTCTACCAATCCATAATTCATGTGGAGTTTTATCAATAATTTTTGTAGGAACTAAATTTAATAAATACATTGCAATAACAATAGCTTCCCCCCAAAATTCTCATCCAAGTGAAAAATGATTTAACATGGATCTAACCATATCTAATAATGTTCTGTTGCGGGGTTCGGCAACGCCATTTTGTTGTGGTGTATAACTCATAGTGGTTTGATGTATAATTCCATTATCTTTTAAAAATTCACCAAATAAATTTGATATATATTCACCATCCCGATTAGACCTAAACATTTTAATGTCTCTTCTTAATTGTTTTTCAACTTCCTTTTTATATTCTTGAAAATTTTCAAATACTTCAAATTTTTTACGCATTAAATATAAATAAACATGTCTAGAGTAATCATCAGTAAACGTTAGAAAATATTACATGCCTCTATGTGTTTTAATATTTAATGGTCCACAAACATCTGAATGTATTATAGCTAATAATTCGCTTGCTCTTTGTCCTTTAGGGAAAGGTAATCTAGACATTTTTTCGGATAAACATGATTCACAAATAGATAAATCTATATTTATTTTGGAAATTAATTCCATATTTATCATCCTTTTCATTTTATTTTTGTTTATATGTCCTAATTTTAAATGCCAAATATAAGGATCATCAACATACAAAGAAGAATCAATACAAGCAGAAGAACTAGCAAATGCATTATTGTTAACACTAGAAACCATGTTCAAGCAATACAAACCATCAACCTTACTACCCCACATAAGAATCCTACCATGTTTTCCAATAGACACTTTTCTAGAATGGAAGCGCACCTCAAAACCCTTTTCATCCAAATGAGGGACTGAGATAAGGTTACACCTCATGGTGGGTGAATATAATACGTCAGCCAAGTAGAGGTTTCTTTGCCCAGATATCATGATCTTTACAGTTCTAATACCAACAACATCACAGTAATTGTTATTTCCCATGTATATTCGATAATCACCGGTTTTCACCTCTCTTAACTCCACAAAAGACTCTCTACTCTTTGCCACATGGCGAGAAGAAGCAGAATCCACCCACCAAGCTCCAATGTCAGAATCAGCCAAAAGAGATTCGATCACAACACAAACAATCTCTTTGGAGCTTCCAAAATAAGGTTTCTTCTTATTTTATTCACACGACAATCAACTTGATGATGTCTAGGTTTCCACAATTAAAACAGACTCCTGTGTTCCATTTGTTATAGCCACTATTATTATTGCCACTAGTTTTAAACTTTTTACCTTTTCCTTTAAAATTCTTAGAAAAATTTTTCTTTCCAAAATTCGAAGCTTCTGAGGAAAAAACAGAGAATTTTTTCTTTTCAAATTGTGGTGGCTCGGATGGACTAGCAGAGGTAACGGTTAAAAAAGATTTAGTGGTTTTCTTTTTGGCTCCTTTCAGCCTCTACTCCTAATAAATTAGGTAAATTTTTCATGGTCACAAGAGTTGAAGACAAATTAAGAGCAACAACGACAGGCTCCCAAGAATCAGGTAAACTATGTAAAATTGTGGACACTTGCATTCGATTTGGAATAGGGTTCCCTAAAGCCGCTAGTTTTTTAGCAATGATAGATAATTTATTAACATGTTCAATTACACTCTCATCTTCCTTCATTGAAGTCCCATTAAATCTTTCAATTAACAATTGAACATATGATTCAGATGAAGCACGATAAGCATCATTAACAGCATCAAACATGGGTTTAGCATGCACATGATCTTCAATTAAAATTTCAATATCTGGTTCCATGAAAGTGAGCATGATGTCTCTAGCAATCTTATCATCTTGAATAAATTTTTCATACATTCTCCTATTGGCAGCACTCCAATTTTCAAGAGTTGGATCTGGTACGTCAATATCAATCACATACTCAACCTTGCCTTGGAAAAGAATGTGACGAACACGACATTTCCAAGTAGAAAAATTAGTGCCATTCAGTTTTTCAGTTTTACTGAGTTCTTGACTGACTGCTTTACTAGCCATAATATAAATTATCAATTAATTATAAGTTCAGATAGACTGACCATAAACGCGCACAAAAATATTGTTGTATATTGAATCTCCTTGGCAACACTGCTTTGCCAGAGTTGCTCCCACTATCTTGATCTCCAAAAAAATAAATGGACAATGCTTGAAGGTGTTGAATCAAAGCAACACTAATGATACCAGCTCTAATTGGTATGTTAATGATGGAAAACTTTGCATGGACCCACACAATGAACAATATGCAATGTTGGTTGTTTGCAAAGTCAACATTGATGGAATTGTTGCTGCTTGTCTATGGCCAATTAAAGAAATCTTATGGGCTTCGACAATAGGCTTCAACTTTCGGTTGCTCTGATACCAGTGATAGTTAACAAATGAAGCCACGCCGGAATTCTTAAATTGTAATGGCACCGTGATGTTCAACAGCAACAACAAAAATTGAATTGATATCTGAAAAAATAAAAGCAGTGCAAAAGTAATAGATAATGGAGAGATATTGTAAATATTGTGCTTGGGTTGCAGTGTATGTTTTTTTCATGGTTGGGAATCACATATATATAAGTATACAAAAGTATACGTTAGAAACTATCTTCCTAAAAACCAGATTATGGAGGTTGTTTCACACACCCATATTTGTATACACGTTAGAAAACAGATTCCCTCAGATTATGGGGGTTGTTTTACTCACCCAAATCTTTAACCATTTATCCATATTATAACAACTCCTTTTTATTAGGAGATAATAACCACACTGCCCCCATCCACATACATATCTCATATTAAGTAGGAAAACACTTAATAGTGGTTTAACCAAATCAAACTACTTAGTCAACTTGGTCAATCACACCCATTATCCTTTCTGTAAATAAAAAAAAAAAAACTAAACAACCAAATGTTAATCAAATGTAATAACAAATTATAACATTATATATATGAACAAATTAACAAATAAAATATAGAGGGTTATTTGGCCACTCAATCCAACAGCTTCTACCTCTGTCTCTGCCTCACCCTCCGCTTCTTCTTCCACCGTTGGTCTCACTCGATCTCCCCTAGGGTTTCGTCATCGACGGCCGCAAACTAGAATTGAGATCGGTGATCGAACCAGACCTCTGCCACCACCGTCATTGTTAGATCGTCTCTGTTGTCAGATCGTCTATGTATCACCGCTAGAAGCCTTCAAAAGCTAGGGTTCATCTCTCTCTCTCTCTATCTCTCTCTCTCTCTCTCTATCTCCTTCGTCACCACTGGTGAATCTAATGTTATTTTCTTAAATCATGGCGATGAGTTCCAGAGTCTTCTTGACTCTGTTCAGCATCAAACTGTGGAGATTCAACTCGTCTCCTTTACATCATTACCACCAGAGATTTTCTCTCTTATATAGATATACAAAGGCGACCAAAACCCTACGATTTTGATCTATCGTATTTGAAGAATCATAGCCTTCTTCAACTAAGTGAAACCTATGAATTCAATTTGCTCTCGATTAATTCCTCTAAGATCTATTTCAATGTTGACATTTCTCTGTTTCTCGTATGTATGTTTGTGATTTGTACAATTCTTCATGAATTACAAGTTAATTGAGATTTGTGAGCTCTTTTAATTTTGAAAGCAGTGTTAAGAGATCAAAAGCAATGATATTGAGCATTGTAAGGCGAAAATTCTCTCATGGAGGCTTGTCTTCTTCAGAAGTCGAGTAATCGAAGGAGGTTTCTTGATTTCATGATTCAGTGTTGTTCAGACTCTATGGTTCCGATTTGGAAAATGAATGTGCAAAAGAAAGCTTAGCAATGACGGTTCTCTTTGATTTAAGGCATTTTTGTAGCAGATTAACCACCATTGATGCCCTACTTTCACTCGGTTCTAATACGGGTGCAGTTGAAATGGATCACTTGGCCTTTGTCTCGAGAGATTAAGATCCTTTACCTCATGTGTTAAGTTTATAGGTAAACATCTTTAAAAAATTGATCTGGTTATTTTGTTTTGTTTTTTTGTTTTTTTGTTTTTTTTGAAATTTTTGAATAGATATATTGTTTTATTATTGTTGTTGTTGTTGATAAGATTTCATTTCTTTTTGTTTGGTTTGAAAGAAAGTGAATGACAAATAGGTTGTTTTGTTGTTGTTGATGATAATGATGATAAATTTCAACAGGTAAGGGAAATATGTTTAGCAAATTTCAATAGATAAAAAAAAAAATAAGTTTAGTGAATTTTAATAGATAATTACAAAATTGAACAGATAAAAAATGTAATTGAAAAATTGTAGCAGATAGTTGAAATTTTTGAACAAATAAATATAAATTTAAATAGATAAGAGCAAAAAATTAAAAAAATATTTACAAAATTAAAAAGATAAAAAATATAATTTGAAAATTTGAATAGATAGGGAAATTTTTTTGAACAGATAGGAAAATTTTTGAACAAATAGGGAAAAAATTGAACGGATAGAAAAAAAAATTTAGCAGATATATATAAATTTGAACAAATAGTTAATAAAAAATCAAAGAGATAAAACAAAAAAAGTCAAGGGATAAAATTAGAAACAAAATGTACTTCAGAACTTTTCACCAAATTATTTCATAAAGTATAAACCTCTCATCAACAAAAAAAATTATCCACAGGACCTAATGTCTTATACTCTCCTTAGATTGGATTTATCATCAATTTTATCTATAATAAAAAATTACTAAAATATCACTTCCCAAACGAATTCTAAAGGTGTTGATTTTTTTGACATATTAATAATTTTGTATAGGTTTTTTCTATTAGATATAAGACAAAATTTTAAATTTAAAATATATATGATAAATGAAATATTGAAGAAGGTGAAGTTTGGAATTAGTAAATTTTCGTGTGTGTTTTTTGTTTTTTTTTTTTGGATTTTTTAAAAGTAAAATAATTTGATTACTTTGAGAATTGTTAAAAAAAAATAATTTTTATCAGTGAAAATGATGAATTTCAAACTTTTTTTCTTTTTTGAAAAAATTACTCATAAATCCCATTTGAAGAAAAATTGTTTCATTTAGTCCTAGAAGTTTTCTTTCAAACCAATTAGTCCTTTTTATTTTGGATATATTGTATTTTTTTGATTAGGAAGTTTGGGAGTTTACTTGTTTGCCCTTGTGTGTGATTTTGTTTGGATTTTTTTCTTGATGTTGAATGTGTGTGAATGAGGTAGGTTTTTATGTTTCTATTTTTTTGTGGGGATTTAGTAAAGTGATTTGTAGGTGGACGACATCACCCCGTTTGTGGTGTTACAAGAAAATACATTTTCAAATACTAAACAAACATAAAGATTTGACATTTACATAACAATTTGACTTACAACACCACTACATGTTAATGAAATGCAATTTCACTTAGTTAAGTGAATGTTGATGATTTACATGTTAATGAAATGCAATGTTAGTCGCATTTGTTCATTGGGTTTTGTTGTTCTTTTGCTGAATGGTTGGAGTGAAATTGCGTCATCGATACACAGCGGAAAGTGAATAATTTTGTGGTCATGATTGACTTTAATGATGTCATTCCAATGAGATTCGAGGTTTCATTTACTCATCATCAACTTTCACGATTGTGTTAGTGAACAATGGCGTTAGTTATGTGGCCTCCAATGTCGATTTCCTTCTTGTTGTAGTTGATTCGGCTTGTGTGTTCAATGTTAGAGTGTATGTTTGTTCTTGATGATATATAGTAGTGTTAGTTACCAAATAATGATTTAGTAGATGTTAATGGTTGGGTGGGTTTCAAATTGCATTGAGGATATGGTCATGTCATGGCTAATTTCTTTTGTGGTTGGTGTTTTGATAGTGTAAATTTATGTCTGACATTGGATTGTTGTGGCATTAGTTATATTGTAATGCCATTAACATGTAAATCATCAGCATTACACTTAACTAATATTGATGTCACTATCATTCCACATCACCTCCACAATATATACCACTGACAAACAGAGGAAATAACAATACAACAAATGGCATTGCAATTAAACTGATGCCAAAATACACCACAACAATCCAATGTTAGACATAAATTTACACTACCAGAACACCAACCACAAAAGAGATTAGCCATTACATGACCATATCCTTAATGCAATTTGAAACCCACCCAACCATTAACATATACTAAATCACTATTTAGTAACTAATACTACTACATATCATCAAGAACAAACACACACTCTAACATTGAATACACAAACTGAATCAACTACAACAAGAAGGAAATCAACATTGGGGGCCACATAACTAACGCCATCATTCACTAACACAGTCTCAAAAGCCGACGAGTAGTGAATGAAGCTTCGAATCTCACTGGAGTGACGTTGTTAAAGTCAAGCATGACACAAAATTATTCACTTCCGCTATGTATCGACGACACAATTTCACTCACAAAAGAGGGTTTTTTTTATTTTATTTCTAGGGTTTAGGAGGAAAAACGAATGTTAATTTGTGCAGGTTGTAATGATGAGTTAACATTACCTAAAACGTTTTCTGCAGAAATGTAGAGTTTTCACAGCACTAACATTGCAAACGTAGAATTTGCCATCTTCATCTCTTTCGGTTTGATCAAGTGGGAGGGAAACCAAAAAACTCCTTAGTAAGCTTTTGGATAGATTTGTAATTTTCACATTAACCAAATCCCCTTTTTACCCCTCACATCTAGGAGAAACAAGCAGTGCAATAATGTCCAAAACTATCATTAACATTGAAATGAGACTTATTAGTCTACAAGAAAAAAGGTAGGACTAAATAGTGCATAAGATCTAAATGTGAGATTTATTGGTGCTTTACCCTTTTGTTTTTTAGCTCTTCCCAATCAAATTATAGTTTATTTATACATATATATATATATATAACTTATTTAGCCAAAAAATTAATTTTTGAAAAATGCTAGAGATCCCAAATAATTTACCAAATGTCTCACATGGGTGTAAGACCCACACCATGTGGGTCCCACACCTATGCGAGATATTTGGTAGAATATTTGATAAAGTATTTGGGGTCCCTAACATTACTCTTAATTTTTTAGCTTATAAAAAACATTCTCTAAGGTTGTATTTGGATCAATAGAGATTTGAAAAGAGAAAATGTTAGAAACTCACAATTTTAAATGGACAATAATGTAACAAAGATTAAATTAAAAAAAATCTCAAATATTTTTTATATATTGTTTATAGAGTGAACAAACAAAGCTCATATTACATATTAAAAATATATTTGTCAAAAACATTAAGAGGTTATTTGGGAAGTTGGATATTAACACATTTTTTTTTATCTTCTTATCTTTTTAGGTCACATTACCTCTTTACTTTTTTGCACATCTTTTCGTAAAAATTTTAAAAAATGCACTCATTTAGATCATACCAAATAACCCCTAAGTCTAATCAAATCATTTCAAATCCATTATTAAAAAATTCTTAATTCTAAACTCGCCCATTTTATACACCGATATATATATGAACTTTTTTTTTAATTAATATATAAATTGGGCATATTAACAAATATTTCAATTTATTTAAGTTATAAAAAGAAATATATATTGTAGCCCGACTTTCTACACTCTTTTTGGAAGGCAAATAGCCTTACAATTCGGACTCCATGTGTGATTCTAAATCTGATTTCACAAGTGCAATGTAAAATAGTGAAAACACAAAAAGAGTCCAAATCCGACAATTCTTTTTGAAAAATTGATGTTTGAATCAAATGCCAAAAAAATGGATTACTTTGCCTGATTTCAAAGTCGCCAACTAAATATTTTTGGGAAACTAAGGAAACCCAAGACTCATGCCAAAGGCCATTAGTCCGTCATCATCAAAGTGTCTCGGCTCAGGAACTTAAGTACGAGAGGAGAAGGTCATGAATTGATCACCCCACTCACCCGATCAAAGATTGGCCTCTACTAATCATGATGTGATTTTTATTTACATTACATGCTCTTGCTCTAATTATTAGCTATTGCACACACAACTATAGACTAATTTGCAAAGAGTGGAACACTTTGATTTCATGTTTGTTTTTGGAAATTGTTTTGAATATGTATCACTTGAAAAAGTGATCTCATATGTACATTTACTCAAATCATCCCAATTCAAACAATTAGCCTTCATCTACAGGCATTCAAGCAGATAAATCATTTAAGCACTTAACCTCATGGTATTCATGCTTATCATGGCAACAATCACGCGCATACGGTTATGCTAAAGCAATAAGTGCTCACCTAGTACTCTAAGGCAAGCCAAAAGAAATAAAAGAGTTAGAAAAAATGCATGATCCTAAGGATGCAAAATGACTAATGCGACACATGTAATATGCCATTTTAAATAGGCTTGGCTATTAATATGGCATGCAAATCAATTTGATAGCATGCAATAACTCACGTATTCAACGAAGTAATAAACGACAATGCTTGTTAGAATAATGAAAAGAGCCTCGATGCATGCGGGACAAGTGTATGCAAACATGGAAAATGCTAAGAGAAACATGATGTTCTAAACTAACCATCGTAAGCAAATAAGTAAAAGGGAGAAAGACATGGGGTTGGAAAACATACACGTTATTACATATTGGCTTAAGGGGGTTCGAATCAATGTCCGAGAGTCCGAATTAAACTATTTATTACAAAACCGGACGAATAAATGGGTGAAGAATAAACTAGCTAATTACTCTAATACAACAAGGATAATAATGATAAGCAAAATTAACTATCTAAGCTAACTAGCTATAACAATTACAAATTAACAAGATTAATTATAACAAGACTAATAAATAAATAAATTACAACAATGCACGGAGCATTAATGCACAAGGGATACATGCACAAGGTCTAAAAACAGCACTGTCTTCCCCAGGTTTTGCTCTGTTTCACCTTCAGCCACTGCCTTTTGTTTTCTGCAAAATACACTGCTGACCCAACATTGATGGTCGTCCGACGCTCAATGAAGTCCGGCTGGGACTACAAAAGGCTAGTCGTGCCTCAATGTCATGCAAAATTTTGTTTTGTGCTCTGAAGTGAAAACAATGTAGATAGAGTGTTTTCAACTCTGTTTGTCCCTCTCACCCTTCTCTATCATGGAAAGCCTCAAGAGAAGTTATAGACCGCCTGAACTTCCTCCGCGCGCCTCCCCTTTCGGAGAGGGCGTGGATTGGGGTTCATAGCTACTACAGTTCAGACTCTTATCACGGTTTTGAATCTAATCTCACAAAGTGCAATGTAAGACTGATAAATCACTAAAGAGTCCAATCCGGCAAACGTTTTGGAAAATCAAATTTTGAATAAAAAATGCCAAACTGGACTGCTTTGCCAGATTACAGAGTCGCCATCTAAATATTTTGTTTTTGGAAAATTTAGGAAACCCTGACTCGTGCCAAAGGCCACGTGTCCGTCATCACCAAAGTTGCCTCGGCTCGGGAACTTGGGTACGAGGGGGGAAGGTCATGAAATGAGCACCCCCGCTTGCCCGATCAAAGGATCGGCCTCTACTAACATGATATGTTTTTTCATAAACACATGTGTTCTTATTCCGGTTATTAATCTAACTTACTATGTGATGTGCTCAACATACAAGTATAGACTGGGTCACTCAATTTGGAACAAAACATATCATGTTTGTTTTTCGAAAATGGTTTGAAGTTGCTACTCGCAAGTAGGCTAAAGCGTGGATTTGCCACCCTCAAGTGGGCTTAAAACATGATGATTTGCCACTTCAAGTGGGCTTAAAACTCACATTTGATGAATTGTTCCAATTCAAGCAATAAAGCCTTCATCCACAGGCATTCAAACAGTTAATCATTTAAGCACATAGCCTCGTGGTAAGCATGCTATCATGGCAACACTCACACTCATGCAAGGATACTTAAAGCATAAACACTTATAGTGTACTCTGAGCCAAAACAGAAAGCTAGTTCGAAACAATGCATGAATCCTAACTATGCTAGATGCCTAATGCAACACATGCAATATGCAACTAAACAGGCTCGGCTATCTAAGATGGCATATGAATGCAATGAGTTGATTCACGTATTCAAATAAGTATTGAATTGACAATGCAGTTTGAATGATGTGTCGAGCCCAGTCATGCAAAAACAAATGAATGAATGCAAACATGCAAGCATAAGGTATGCTAATTGAAATATGTCCTAATCTAACCATCGAAAGCAGATAAGTAAAAGGGAGAAAGACGTGGGGTTGGAAGACATTCACACACACACGCACATTTATTACAACATTTGCCCTCTTAACGGAGGGTCCGAATAGACAAGCTAACTAGCTATGCTAAGCTAAGCTAATTATTACAAACCAACCAATTAACTATTCTAAGCTAAATAAATATTACAAACCAAATTGAATTTGAATAACTAGCTAATCTAAGCTAATTAGAACAAAGATGAATTAAATTAGCTAAACACATCAACTAATTAATTACAAAACCGGCAAATTAACTAACTAAGTAAAGCAGTTAAATGGCCTCGAGGGCGAGGGAGAAATGCATGCTCGGTTCGCTTCGTCCAGAAATGCACTGTGTTGCCATGAGTTGTCTCTGTTTGCACTCGCGGTGACCTCAGAGCATCAAACACACTTTCAGGTTGCATCTGCCCCAAAACAGAAGCATTCTGGAAAATTTTGCTACAAGTGGTCGGCCGGCCACTTCAACTGGTCGGCAGGCTGGTGCAAGGGCCGGCCGGCCACTTCCTTTTCTAGAATCTCAACTTTGCTGCAACAGAGATCAACAAAGGCACAACACTGCATGTACAAGGAAATGTGTGTGCAACTACTCTCCTTATCATTTCCCAAGCTCAAAGGAGCATAGTACTCGACTCTGAAGCCACCAATCACGCATCTCAATGCATGATGGCCAAAGAGTCAAACTCGCACAATGTTAGTGAATGCACAAACAACACATAAGAGCCTCTACCTCTATCATGCATGATCAAGAGGGTTGGTGACCAAGAAACGTAACACATTTCATTACTTTGAGTATGAAACCTGCCACATTCCTTGTGTTTGGATTAATGTCCGATCCAAACACAATGTAATGCAAACAAGATGCTTATCTTTCAATGCTAAAGTGGCATGCACAAGACTCTATCATGTAAGCAAATCATGCATGGCATGTTTAAAAGCTAAGGCATCAAAGTTAGTGAAGTGCATCACACATGAGGCATGCATTATCAATCTTAAATGGTCAAACCACGTATGGACAGACCTAAGATGCTCCAAAACAGTGGCCAATACACACCAAAACTTAGGCACAAAAAGCAAGGAACGCATGCTCATTCGTTTGCTCGCAAGCATGGCACAAAGCTTAATTTTCAAACACATTGAAAGAGTGACATATATGAGAGCATGACAGAGGTACAAGCATTGAAATCATATGCCAAATGATGACATATCATGGAAACAACACAGGTATAGCATGTTAGGGTCCTTAAGCATTAAAGCTAGTGAAGTACACAACACTAGGGCTATACAATACAATGCTCAATTGACTAAACCAGCCCTAAACAGACCTCATGCATGCCAAGATAGTGGCCAAAATGATCTAAAATGATAGCATGAAAGGCAAGAGGATGATGTTCATGCATTGGCTCACAAACAAGACATAATGCTCAACTCTCAAAAGCATTGAAAGAGTGAAAAATGTGAGAGTGTGGCAACGACATATGCTTTAAAATCATGTGTTAAATGATTCCATATCACACAAACATCACAAGTATAGCATGTTAGGATCCTTAGAACTCAAAGCTAGCCAAGGACTTTACACAAGAGGCATGCAATACATAACCTAAACAACCAAACCAGCTCTAGATAGAGCTCAACCATGCCAAATCAAATGTTAAAACATGCTGAAATGATAGCCCAAAAGCTTAGACAAGCATGCATACGCATTGGCTCGCAAACAAGGCATAAAGCACATCTCTCAAAAGCATTAAAAGAGTGGAACATGTGAGAGTGTAATCATACTATATACATTGAAATCATGTGAGAAATGAGGTTAAGGCATGCAATCATCACATTCAAAGCATGTCAGGGACCTCAAATACAAAGCTAGTGAAGCCCAACTACACTATAGCTATACAAAGCTAAGCATATATGACCAAGACCACTTAAAACAGACCTCAAGCATGTTAAATCAATGGCAAAAATGTGCTAGAGCAAAGCTAACTCATGCTAGAATGATGAACTAAAGCATGAAGCATGTTAGGCTAACAAGTAGGATTGCATTACAAGTGTCAAAAGCAAGCAAGAGGTGACCCAAACACCCAAAAATAGAGTTAAAGCATGACAAATCAGTGGCACAAACATGCTTAAACCAAGCTTCAAAAGGGTAAAAAAGTATGCTCATTTGATAGGCCAACAACACAAGCAAGCAAGACAAGAAGAGAGGGGACCACCCTCTCCTATTTGGGGTCTCAAAACCACCTTTCCACCACTGAAATTCCTCTGGAATTCAGTGGTTAAAAGGCCAAGAAAAGGTGATCTCAAAGGCTTTAAGAGATAGCACAAAGCAAAGCAAAGCAAGCCACAAAGTGGGGTAGACCACCCCTAACTCAAACAAGGCTTTAAACAACCATTTTAGCACTAAAAAAAAAAAGTTTTTGTAGTTGACAACTAGGCCAAAACAAGCATGCAAAGGTGGCCAAACACTTGATCAAAATAAAGCTTGAAGTGGGAAAACACTCACCCTTGAAGCACAACTTTAACACAGCAACTTCTCTGAGCTAAAACCAGCTTTTTGAGTCCAAACAAGACCCTCAAGTACCTCAGCAACAAGATAATGGTGTTTCACTAGGTGTTGTACTGCAAATGTGTAAAGAAAACACACTTTAGGACACAATAGAGCACAATATAAAGGGAGAGTGTGAGAATTCTAGAGAGAGAAATTTTTTGTCTCTAAAAAGTTTGAACCTCTCTAAAGGGGGAGGGAGCTCCCCTTATATATGCAATGCAAGCAAAAAGCTTGCTTGACAAGCTTGAAACTTGCCTCCATCCCTCTATACACGTGTATGGAGGATGATTCAGTGAGCCATAGCTGGCCCAAAAGATCTGAAAATATCTAAAAAGGAGAAAAAGTGGTCTGTAGGCAGGTTAAAGGTGGCCACTTTACTTACTAGCTGGCCACTTGAAGTGGCCTACAAGAGAGAAAAGTGGCCGGCAGATGCCAAAAGTAGCCGGCAAGGCCCTCTTCTCCTCAAGGCAAGAAGCAACAAGGTTTGGCCCAAAAACCAAGGCCAAAACACAAAGAGTGAAGAGGCTTAAAGACAAGGCACCCAGCCAAGACCTTCGGGCGCTCAAAACAAGCACAAACATGCGCAATCATCTCTTGCACAAACGATGACATCTGAGTCTTAATGTCGGTAAAAAATGTGGTGTCTACAGTTGCCCCTCTTTGATAGAACTCGAAAGTCATGAAATGACGAGAGTGAATGTCAAAGCCCAGATACGACCCATGTTTGACAAGGCCGAAAACTTAGACAAAAGGCAAGATAACAAAATAGATGCGCCCGTAGGCAGGGGCAAAATGCAAATGGCATGCACAATGCAGAACATAACTTATGATTATGCAAAGGGAGCTGTAATGAAGCATTTATGCAAATGTTATGCAAAGTAAATATAGCATTTGAAGCAAACCGATAAGGTATGGTAATCTCACACATGAGAAACACAAACGCACAAACACGCTACGCGCGAGACTCACAAGTCAAACCACATTTCACGTAGAAAGGATGTAAGAAAACTACGCAATCTTCACTGCGCCTCACGCAGGAAAGGCCAAAAGCAACCATTGGGCCACCCGAGGTCTCAGACAAGATTCCGACGCGTTGCACATGAACGGAAAAGGAGTGGTATAAGCATCGGAACACGTTCCGAATGCTGCCAACCAAAGAGGGAGAAACATAGGGACACGTCCCAGTGTTTTGGAATGGTATAAGCATTGGAACATGTTCCAAATGCTCTTAACCAAAGAGGGAGAAACATAGGGACACGTCCCAGTATTTCAAAATGGTATAAACATTGGAACACATTCCAAATGCTTTTAACCAAAGAGGGAGAAACATAGGGACACGTCCCAGTGTTTCGGAGTGGTATAAGAATTGGAACATGTTCCAAATGCTCTTAACCAAAGAGGGAGAAACATAGGGACATGTCCCAACGTTTCAGAATGGTATAAACATTGGAACATGTTCCAAATGCTCTTAACCAAAGAGGGAGAAACATAGGGACACGTCCCAACGTTTCCAACCAAAGAAATGGTATAAGCATTGGAACACGTTCCAAATGCTCTTAACCAAAGATAGCCTAATGCGCTACGTGCACGAGGAGAAAGAATAACAATGCCCAAGGCACACAAGATTAAATGCGATAGATACACAAAGTGAACATGTTCGATAGATACACAAGATGAATATGTGCGATAGATACACAAGATGAATATGTACGATAGATACACAAGATGAACCTATGCGATAGATACACAAGATGAAGGAAAGCATTCTCTTACCGAGACATGAACGATCTTACCCAGAACTTCTCTGAATGAACCGTACATACAATATCGTGCCTGCATAAGAAGAAACTTAACAGATACAGTAGGATTGGAATGCATGTTCCATGCAAGGTTGACAGCATGCACCATGCTAATGTGAGAAGTGCATATACAATGCAAAGATGACAAATGCATGCTCCATGCAATATCGAGATACATATTCTGTACAAGAATAATGAATGCATGTCCGATGCGGGAGTAACAAATGCATGTTCCATGCGAGATATTAAAGTGCATATTCAATGCAAGTGTAAGAAGTGCATATACAATGCAAGTATAAGAAGTGCATAGAGAATGCAACGCAACGCAACATACATATTCTATGCACAGTAATCAATGCATATTCGATGCAATATGTTCAATGAAGAAACGCACATCTTAACAAGACCGATTCAAACACAACCTCCGATTTACTTCTCAGAGGAGTTGAAACAAATTAAAAAGGATACACCTCGTACATGTTGAACATCACATGCTGAAAACACAATCCGGAGCTTCCGCGCAGGCCCCTTGAGCTTAAAAAAAAATGTACTTCCCTTGCATTTTCTTAAAGGATCTTGTGCTGTTGGGGATCTCCTGCTTCTGCATGTTGCGCTTCCAAACCACAGATACTATTTTTCTTCCTGGCCATGTTCACAACTTTCCCTATTCTCCAACAGGGTGATAGATTAGGTTGGCTCAGTATCCAGAATTGAGGTGCATACCCGCTACCTCAACCTATGGGGCTTCTATACAGATTTCAAGCTGGGGATACACCCCTGGGCATTTAAACCAGACTTTAGTATCGGAAATCTCGAACCTTTGCGTTCTAGGCATCAGCCATTCGAACTCTAGTTTCCACCGTCTCAGTTGGTCTCCTAGGAACTCATTGCAAACACAGCCAAGATGTCTCCGGCAAGGAATGGTACTCAGGGAGAGCACTTTGATCGCCATTCTGGCTTGAAGCAGGCTTGAACTTGAGCTTGAGGTAGAGGTACACTCATACTTCGGAGCATTGACAAGACCTGAGAAGGTACGTCCAGAATGCAATCTCGGAACTTGCAGAAGGTGAAACACACTCAAATGCTCCATATTTTCCCTCTTTTCTTTTGCTTTGCAGTCTGGAACCCATGTAGCTTTAGATAGGTCCTAGTTCTACTGTTCTCATATGACCTGGGTTGAACCCTACAGTTTTATGAAAGAACAAGTCCTGTTTTACACATATGTGGAGAACGGCACAGCATTTTGAGCACAAAACGATTCATTTTGAAATTAAGAAATGAGTTCTTAACCGTGTATTGAGCCTACGACTGAACACAGCACACCACAACTCAGCAAAGGAAAACAAAGGTAACATAACCTAAACATGGCTATTGACACTCGAAACGACTCTAAACAAGAATCAAGACAAACAAAAACACACACACAACACTCAGATGTGTACCACCAGTGGAAGACCTCTCAGTTCACGAGAAGCCTGTTTCTTCGGGTATTGTTTCCCACCCTTTCTTATTTGTGATTCTCACATCCCTCTAGCGCTCAATCTCTTTTTCTATGAAAAAGCCCTTTTCTCACTTTTTCTTTCAATGCACATCTCTCTATTCTTCAATCTCTCTTCTTTTTTATCCCTACGATGGATAAATAGGAAGTTATGGGCTCTTGCCCCTAGCATTCTACTAGATGTTTCTTCATTCACTCATAACAGTGAACTTTCCCATAGAAGGGTTGTGGTGCGACTAGATGTACGGCAGATTCGCAACTAACATCGGTTGACGATGCCCCTGGCCAGTTTAGATGTGATCAGACCTGTCCAGACGAGGGAGTGGAATGTCCTGCTCCATTCCAGCTTGTGCTTCTCACTTGGCTTGATACCTCACTGTTCAGAGGATGAGAGAGCTTTTGGCCCTCTGTTGTTAGCTTCAGTTGTGTCCTTTCTGGCGAGTATGGTACCCTTTCTAGCAAGTATGGTAACAACCGGGAAAAGACAGAAAACCTGACTCAACTGTGCCCCTAGTTCATCATTTTGACCATTTTTTTTTTGTTTTGGCTTTCAACTAAAACAATTTTGACCAACATGAGAGTTAGATTAACATGCTTGTTCGATTTTCTGATTTGAAATCATTTAGCTCAGGCTGTGAGCACTGAAAAATTTCCTTTTTTAGGGTCCAAGAAATGGTCCAATTTTGGAAAAAATGGAATAATTTTTGAGAAAATTAATCAACCTCATTAAAAATTCCCAAAAACTGTTTTTGCAAATGGCCAATACTCGATCAACACATAATTTACTCTTGAGATGCACAACCTTAGATCCAAAATAATGGAAAATTGCCCCTTTTCTAAATGGCACTGCACGGCAACGGAAAGTTGCCCCTTGTCTGAATGGCACCATAGCGCACTGTAATCAGTCCTCATAGTGAAGATCACAACCGAACTCTTGGATACAGAAACGACAAAGATGACCCTTTCAATCTGATGGACAGGACAGTTAAATTTGACGTCTTTTATGGCTGGACTTTAGAATGAAGTTGCCTACGTATCTCGAAGATGGGAATCAAGCCTTACGTTGTTTGGTTTTAGGGTGCACTCGAGTGTTGACGCTCTCCTTTTTCGCTCTAACTTTTGCCAAGGCCGACCTTCCGAGTTTTCAACCTTGCGAGCTCTGTTTTTCTTTTCTTTTCTTTTCTTTTTTTCTATTTCTTTTCATTTCCTTTTTTCATTTTTGTCATTTTCTTTTTTTTTTCATTTTTTCATTTTCTTTATTTCTTCTTTTTCATTTGCTCTAACTTTTGCCTGGGTCGCCCTTTCGGGTTTTCAGCCCAGCGAGCCTCTCAAGGGTAGAAAAGTGTAACTTGTCCATGCTGATCGATTTTGAGATCTCGAAGCCATCTGAATCCAGGATAATGACTGTTGTTTGCTGATGATGTAGAAGTCCATCCAATGGGGGCTAAATTTGCCCCGAGTGTTGTGGATGGGAACTCGGTTGTCCTTCAGTAATAAACTTTCTTCTTCCAGCTATTGGAATTTGGCTTTCTTGCCAGTCTTCATTGGTTTGCGGGATGACCCATCTTTTGAATCTTCGAGCACATCTAACCTTTTTGCCCCTAGTTCAAGGGCTACTTCTGATCTAGTTTTACAAGCTTCCTTTGATCACATTTGATCTTCTTGCCCCTAGTTTGAGGGCTGCTCCAAATCTGGCTTGGCAGGCCTCCTTGGATGTCATACGACCTTATTGCCCCTAGTTCATGGGCTGCTTCAAATCTAGCCATGCAAGACTCACATTGTGGTTGACCATTGAACATTCTGAATCCAAGTTCAAGGTTTGAAAGCAAAAGGGGTTGAGTCTTGAGGCTGAGAGCGATCCTATGCTGCACAATCTCGAGAGTAATTCCACACATGTCTTCGCAAAACCACGCAAAACAATTTTTGAAATCTTTTAAGAAAGCGACTAGTCACTCACGCTGAAGACAATGCGGAACCAATCTGGATCAAGCCATGGTCCTTCTCAGTACTCACACTAACAAGCATGATCTTATTCATTAAAGGCTTAGCATGCCCCTCTTTCTCTCATTTGATCAAATTTTGCAAATCTAGAGGAATTCCTCCCACTTTGTTTTCATCATAGTGTTCGAAAAGTTTTTGAAAAACTTAGGTCAATGCAATGATTTCAAGGCATAGAAAAGTAGGCGAAAAGCACTGTCGTTTCATTCAAATTTCTGTCACAATTGGCTCAAGGCAGAAACAAACACAAAAGCATAAAAATCACTGCTGTTTAATTCAGATCTTCTGGTGCAACTGGCTCAAGGCAGAAACAGACACAAAAGAGTGTAAAAGACAAACACAAAATAAGCAAGTGATGCCCGAGGTAAAACACCCAAAATCACCCGACTCTGACACGATAGGACTAACTCAATACAACATGACAGACACAACTGACTCAGTACAAAAAGACTGACTCAATACAACACAACAAGACTGACCCAGACATTTTAGAGAGAGAGAAATCTGAGGCACTAGCGGGGAAATGACCTTGGCTAGCCAAGCAATCTCGATTGAGAAGTGCGATCTCAATTGAGTTGATGATCTCGGTTGAGATGTCGAAAGAACTTGGTTCTTGGTTCTTAGTTCTTGGTTCTTGGTTCTTGATTCTTGATGAAATGGACACTTGAGTTGAGTCATTGTTTCTTGGCGCCGACGAGTCATGATCTCGATCGGAGAAATACGTGTATAGGTTCCATCACCTCAGGTTGCTGAGGTAATAGAACCTATATGGTAGGTGTGGGGAAGTATTTTGCGAATGATATCATGTGGCTGAGGTGGTTTCGAGATGTTGGCTAAAGTGCCACGTGGGTGAGTCACAGTTGCCAAGATGGTTGCGGTATTGCCGAGGTTCGGTGTAGTAATACCGGGATTACGAGATATCCGGATAGAGGACAATAGTCCTAGATAAGATGAGGCTCTTAGTCTGGATAATGATAAGGTTCTTGAGGAGTTTATCCCTATCTAGCCGAGAGTCCGAGATGTGCATTGAGCTTGAGTCCTATAAAATGAGACTTCTAGAGGACTAAGTCACTATTGGCTATAAAAGTGAGGCACCCCCGTGGGTCTAAGGTACGCTTTAATTTGTGCATTGAATACTTGTGTGAGATCTTTGAGATTGTGTGACTGACTTGATCGTCAGAGTGCCCCCAGATGGACGAACCACTGCGGTATTTTCATTTTCTTGTTGGCAAGTGGTTGGTTTCATCTATTTTGCCTTGTGTTCTCCAGCTGAGTTCCTTATTTGGTTGTGTAGTCAGAAATCAATATCCACAAATGTGATGGGTAAGCCGTGGTGTATCTAGTGGGAGACAATACTATAATGATCTGAGGTTGATTACAAACCCTACTTGGTAATCATGATATGAAGGGCTTTTAAAAAAATAAAAAATAAATCAAATTAAACCATATCTTAAAGGAGTGTGAGTAGCAGCTTCAAAATAAATTAAGATACATTGAAAATACAAATAACACGCTATAGGACGCCTTTTATTATTCCGTATTTTTGAAGTAATATTTCATTCTATTGACCATTCTGTTTATGGATTAATATTTTTACATTTTTTTCCCTTTTAAAATTGTAATATAAAAGTGGGGATGAGCTTATAATTTGAACTAATAACTATTAATTAAGAATATTACTTAAATTTGCTTTAAAAATATTAAATAATTTCTCGCTAGATTGATGAAACACATTAATTGCCTGCTCAAGAACCATTACATTTATTTTGATTTTAAATAATTTATAAGTCACATAAGAATAAGTGACATATATAATATTGTCTTTGGGGCAGATTTAGGGACAATTTGGGAAGCTAATTAAAAACTAGTTTTTAGTTTTTAATCCATTTTGGATCATATCACTTCTCATATTTTTTACACACAAAATGATAAAAAGGTCAAAATATTAGCTTTTAACCAACTTTCCAAATCACCCCTTAATTAGGACTGCAAACAAATCGAACTATTCATAACTCGGCTTGTTTGAGCTCGGTTTATTTATAATAAATGGGTTCGAGCTTAATTTTTAAACTCGTATATTAATCAAGCTAAGCTCGAGTGGCCTTAAACTTGGCTCAATAAGGATTGTGAACATAAGGAAAATAAATTTGTATTTATTAGTAATAGTATATCAGGTAAATTTTTATTAATTTATTTTATTTTTATATTTGTATTTGGTGTTTGTGTAATTTTATATATTTAATTGATGAAATTTATTATTAGTATTATTGTCTATTTTGCTTTTTTTAATTTTTTAATTTTTAATCTTATTAAGTAAATTGGTAAGTTTGATTTTTTTTCAAACTTAAGCTCGAGCTCAAACTCGGCTCATTTATATATTCTAGCTAGCTTGAGACGAGCTTAAATATCTCAAATATTTGACGAGCTGAACTCGAACTCAATTTTTAAGAGCATGAACACTCAAAAGTTCAGTTCAATTTGGCTCATTTACAACTATAAATTTAGTAGACCAATTCAAGCTAGTGGAATGAGGTTTGATTTTTTAAGTTAAGTTGAGTTTAGTAGATCAGTTCAAGCTAGTGTATTAGTTCAACTCATAATCATTTTAAATTAGTAAAAGACCCTACATAGTTAAGAATCTTTTTTTTTTTTTTTTTTTTGAAAAGTGGACGTCAATTCGGTGAATTTCTTTTATAGGGGTAAGGTAATTATCTATAGTATTTTCTTACGTAGTATCTACAATGGCTACTTTCTTGCCATTATTTAGTATTATATGTTAGATTTCGTTTATAATTTCTAATTGATCGTCTTTAAAATCTTCGTTAAGTTATTTTTACAAATAAATTAATGTATTATTTTGTTCTATTATTATTTGTAGCGAAATATTATTATTTAAATATTTAGTTTATCTAATACTTGTATAATTTTATTGGCAATGTTAAGAAATCCGAGGTCTACTAATTTAAATACACAGTGAAATAAAATCCCTTTTAAAAATAAAATAGGAATTTAGATTTTCTAGAATAAAATCTTTATGGAGAAATTACAAAAAATAAAAAATAAAAAAATTCCAAGTTTGAACCTTATAGCAAAATAAACCTTGAGTTTTTAATTTTGTCCCTAAACTTTTGATTTATTTTCAAGCTAAATCATTTTCCTATTTCCATTAAGTAAAATTGATATAAAAAAACAAAAAAAAAAAAGTATTTTAGTTATTAAACTCAATGAATATTTTAGATATTTTATGAATACCTACCTCGAGTTTAATGATTAAACCACTATTTGTCTATCAATTTTACTTAATAAAAATAGGCAAATAGTTTAAATTGAAAATAAATTAAAAGAATAAGGTTTAAATTAATAAAATTAAAAATAGTTTAAATTGAAAATAAATTAAAAGAATAAGGTTTAAATTAATAAAATTAAAAATTTATTTTGTTTGAAGGCTCAAACCTTGAGTTTTTTAGGTAATTGTCCCATTCTTTATTAGATAGTGTCTTTTATTAATTTATAATACTTATACTAATATTCTATTTTTGTAATCATTTAATAGACTAAATAAGTTTGAATTTATTACTTTAAGAATTTTAGTAGATTTAATCGATAGTTCAGAAAGTAAATAGACTTTGATTTATATATTGATAGTTTATGAATTAAATAGAAAATTTGATGATAGTTTAAACGTAGAAAGAGAAATAAACTCTAAAAAGAAAAATAGAAGTGAAGTATAATTTAAAACAAAAATATTTATTTTAAAATAATAAATATAATTATAATTATCAAAGGAGAATTTTTTTTTAAGATCCCTGATATTAAGATTTTATAAGATAAATGACATACAATATTTTTATAATAATTGAGATCCCTTAACATTTTCACAGAGAAAATTCGACAAAGTGAAATTTTGCCCGAACATAGAGAAATTTCAATATTTACTGAGAAATTTATCTAATATGATCACAGAAAAATTTTATTGAAGGACTTTAACTAATAAAAAAAAATATTAGATCTGTTCTACTATTTAAAGTTGGAGATAAATGTTTCACTAGTTTTCTATTATAAAATTAATTTGAATTTTGAAGTAAGACGGTGTTTGGGAGCCAACTTTAGACTTTTTTTTGGCTGAAATTCATAAAAAGATAAAATAGATTAAAATAGTTAATAAAATAAAATATCATATCAAATTCATAATTATTTTATATTTTTTTCGTAAATATCATATCTAATTATAAAAAAAATTAATCTTTTTTTCAAATATAAATATTTTAATTTATTAAAATAATCAAAACTAAAATAGTGAATTTTCAATCCAGGCCTGAATTTGAGAGGCAAATCATTCAATCCAAACAGAGAGGACTACGAATTGCTAAAGTGGACCCTACCATACAGCATTGATTTTTAAAAGCGTAGTTATGTCCGGACCACAGCAAGACGAAGAGCAGGTTATGTTTGGCGTTGGTTATTTTGATTATTTTAATTATAAAAAAATAAAATATATTAAAAAATTAATAAAATAAAATATTAAATCTAAATTATAATTATTTTATTTTTAAAAATTACAGATGTTTTAGTCTCAAATTAAAATAGTAAAAATAAAAAAATTAAGAACCAACCTCCCAAACGAAGAGAGAGAGAGAGAGAGAGAGATGGAAAAGGCAAAGGAAGAAGAGAGGGAAGGTGAGAGAACAAAAAAAGAGAGTCATCAATTGTTGTTTTGAAAATTCAACTGCTCCAAATTCTCCAATTTCTTTTCACCAATTCCCTCAAGAATAAAAACCCACCTCCCAAACCCTTCATCCTTCAATACCCAGATCTCATTTTCCTCTGATTTCTATCAAATTGCCTCTGCATCCGATCTATCTCTCATGCATTTCCAATGGTGTTTTTGGCCTTTTTTTGCAACAAGAACACATCAAATTCTTCACCTGTTTGTATAAAAATCTGCTCTTATCAGTCTTGTTGTAGCCTTTAATTCTTCTCTCTTTCTCTCTCTCTCAATTTTATTCTGATTGTTTTAATTACCCCTTTCTTTCTTTAAGTCTCCCGGTTCAATTTCAAATTTTCAAACCCATTTCATCAAATTCAGCTACTTTCACAACGCAACTATTTTCCCACACTTTCCAGGAGAAACAAATAATTTTCTCCACAAATGGACTCTTCCTGTTTCTCTGAGCCTCCCAACTTCAAATTCCCATCTTGATCTACCTAACTTGTTGGCAATTGAGCCATGGGAATTCAAAAAGACACAGTCAAATTCAATGTTGGAGGCAAGATCTTCGAAACCACAGCAACAACACTTGCCAATGCCGGCCGAAATTCCCTCTTCGGCGCAATGTTCGACGAGAATTGGAACCTCCAAACCCACAATTTCGATGAATACTTCATCGACCGAAACCCAGATTGCTTTGCTGTCCTCCTAGACCTACTCAGAACAGGGGAGCTCTGTATTCCTTCCAACATCCCTGAAAAGCTCCTCCACAGAGAAGCCCTGTTTTACGGCCTCCTCGACCACATTCGGACTGCGAAATGGGGCCAATTCGATGGAAACAGGCTCTGGTTTTCGCAGTCTGTGACGGCCCAAGCACCTGGCGACGGCACCGCCATCCGAGCCGGCCCGGATGGCGGGTGCTGTGTAGTACATGGTAGTATGGTACATCTCTATGATTGGATGCTAGAAGAGCACCCCGCAATCAATCTTGACTACCAGAGAGTTAATGATGTCGGTTGGATCGATTCAGAGACTGTTGTGGTCACTGCGTCTGAGCGGTTAGGCCGCGGCGGTGGCGGAATGGGTCTGTTTAGTGCAGGAACAGGGGTGCTCAGGCATAGATTTCAAGTCACTCATGATGATCAAGTGAAAAGCTATACAGCTGGTGCTTTGAGTTTTAGCTCAGATTACAAGATTTTTAGTAGTTGTAAAGGTAGGAGCAATGAGTATGGGATTGGTGTTTGGGACCAAATCACTGGAAAACACTTTTCAGAAAATTCTACACTCTTATTTTCCGTGTTTTTTTGTTTTTACTGAATTTTTTTAATATTTTAAGTAATTTTTTTACTTTTTAGACACACCTAACATAAATACACCTAAAAAGTAAAAAAATTTAAAAAAAAATCTTTTAAAAATTCACTAAATACCAAAAATACAAAAAAAATACAAGAATTGAAGACATTTTTGTATTTTTATGTATTTATTAATTTCTTAAAATATTTTTCATTAAATTTTTACTTTTTAGATACATCTAACTAAGATGCATCTAAAAAGTAAAAAATGTTTAAAATTTTAAAAATATTCACTAAAAACAAAAGAATACGAAAACCAAAAAACTCAGTTTTCAAAAAACTTAATCCAGAAAACTCAAACCAAACACAGTGATTGATTTTTACTATGAACCAATTGGGTGGTCACTTGGTGAGGCTGATAGGCTGCAATTTTTACGTGGCACTAACTGTTTGTTAGTTGCAACTCTGTTTCCTAGGAACGACAATTGTTACATTAGTCTGTTGGATTTTAGGGATAAAAGTATGGTTTGGTCTTGGTGCGGCGTCGAGACTCGAGAAGCGAAAAGCGGTCCGGATGCCATAGCAATGGAGGAGACCGGATCGATATGCGTGGTGAATGAGTACGAGGATTTGGGGTTCATGGACTTGAGGAGTAGTGGGAGTGTGAGGTGGTGCTCGAGGAGCCGGTTGATGAAAGGGAAGATGCCTGAGGAACCGTGTTACCCAAAACTAGCATTGCACGATAGGCAGCTTTTCTCGTCGATGAATGATAGTATTTCAGTGTTTTGTGGTCCAGATTGGGTGTTAACATCGAGGCTTCGCCAGAGTTATGGTGGTTCAATTTGTGATTTTTCGGTTGGTGGTGATAGGCTTTTTGCCCTTCATAGTGAGGAGAATGTGTTTGATATATGGGAGACGCCGTCAGCGCCGATCACTTAATTGTGTGTTTTTTTATTTTGATCTTAATTGCTTTTCTAGCCTTTTTTTCTTCAAATTTGTAGAAGATGGAGTTGGAGATGATGCTTATAGGTTGGAAGTTTAGGGTATGTGCTGTGTGTAAATGACAATGTAATGAAACTGATTGCTCAACTACCATAATTTGAAATCTTTGTTTCCCTCCACTAAATGCATTTACAGGTTAAGGACGTACTTGCACAGTTGCATATATTGTCATGTATTAACATCTAAAAAAATATATATATATATTGTCATGTACTTTTCTTCTTTATTTTGCTATGTTTTGTTTTGTGAAGTACAAGGCAATCTCATTCTCTTTTGGACCTTATTTTCTTTTGACCCCTAGCTTTTGCAAAGTTGATTCCTCTTCTTATTCCCCAGAGAGGGTATATTTGCTTTGCATGTGAGCAGTTCAACTGCTTGGGTGGTGAACAGATTTTGAGGTAGCTCACTTGGAAAAAAGTTGTTGGGGTTTGCTTTGCTTTCATTCCAATTTGATGCGTCAGCTTGTGAACTATATGCAAGATCATATATACATTGAATCTTTAATCTCTTGAGCATTTTGGGGGCACCGAATCTGCATATGATCACAACCACATCAACAAATCATGACTACTTTCTTTTTAATGCCTTTACCATTCAAGCAGTCATCCTTTGTTCAAGGGTCCCTTTGCTTTTGTCAAATTTTTATGACACTAAACTAAGAGGACTATCAGTTAGAGTTGGCCTAGTGGATGAAACGCTCCCTTATCAGTTGTGATGCTCAAATAGGAGTTTGACCACATCACTAAGGGTTGACCTAATAGATGAAGTGCTCTCTTATCAAGTGTGATGCCCAAATTCGAGTTTTACCGTTACGTAAATTACTTAGTACACGAGACTTATACTATATTGAGATTTGAAAAAGACAATATGTACACAATAGTACTTCTAATTTTGGAGAAACTGTGTTGTTTCTGTGAGTCAAACCCATGTTATGAGTGACGTTAACGACAAGCCTTATTGTTAGGCCAAGCTGTCCTTTTGTTATATTTAAAAATAAAAAATAAAAATTTAAAACTAGTAGGTCTCTCCTATCCTTGTGCGACTTTGAAATATTCATCAAACTGCAGTAGATTAAATTATGTTCAAACTCCTACAAAAGGAACAAATCCCAATTTAATCAGAGCCCCACAGAGAAATATAAAACTCATTTCGCATTGACTCTCTCAAAGGCCAACAGTTTTTCAACTAAACAATAGAAAAACAAGCCAATTCTAGTGAATTTTTAAAAATTTCTGTCATTAATGTTGATAATAAATTATGCTAAAATATGATTGGCTTAATTCAAGTTAAAAGATTTGTTAGCATTGCACCTATATACAATAGCATGATTATTTTAATCAAAAAAATAACTCTAGAACGAGAAATCATTGTCTCATTGCAAATGGTTCCAAACAATGTATCTTACATTTCGTACATACATAAATTCATATGCTGAGAGTTCTGACACCAGATCATCAATCTCTACAGAAAACAATATTAAAATCCAACATTCACCGATAATGTCGCAAGAAAGTTTTGTTAATCCAACCAATAATCCACGCTCAACATGCAAAATTCAGAAGTTGTGCCCGAATCACAAGACGAAGCTTCCTACAATGCTTCTTTTTGTTTGTTTGTTTGTGAAGCATGCAACTAATTTGAACCAGAAAGGAGAAGAACATCAGATAAGAAAGAATTAATGGACAACATGAGGCATATCAATGAATCAAGCATAATCAGGCATCATAATGTTGCTCGAAGGCAAGTTCATTGAAAGGCGATGTAATTTGCTCCTTGTTGTAAGCATGGCATATCGTCAATATGGTCTTCATTAGACGCCAATTCCAAGTTGCCTCATTCAGATACTGTTGGTGACAAGAAAAAACCAGATAGATGAAAAGATCAAGTTTGTCAGCATCATTAGGGAACTCATGGACACCATGAAGTAATCACAATTTGTGATTATTTGTAATTATTTATTTTTTGTGTGTGCGCGCATTTGTGTATGGAGGAGGGAGCGCTTCATGATTCATTGAAAGGATGGAATGTGCTTTTTAATGTTAACAGAAATAAAAAGGAGCAAGTTCAAACATGAAATAAAGAAAAATGTAACATAATATGCACCAATTTAGGCATAGTGCTATATTTTGAGAGAGAATTTCAAGAGATTCATTTGTGTTGAACTATCAAACAAATAAAAAATTTGACGAATTTAAAATTGACACAAATGCATATAGAAGCATTCAAAATAGACAAGGAAGTAGATTTTTACCCACCCAAAACTGAAAACCCAACCATGGCATTATCCATAGCTAGATCCACCCTGTGATCCCTATCTGATAGACAATCAACAGCGATCCAATGGTGATGAATGCAAAAACACAAGCCAAGATTATCTTCATCCCCTTAACTTCATTTGGCCTGAACTTTGTTTTTGTATCAAAGTGCCATGTCAGCTTATTAACATGCTTAGTAATGTCAACATAAACACATTATGAAATTGGACTGCTAAAAAAAGTCAGTAATAATACACTGGGAATCAAAGACAAGTTGCAATTCTAGTAATATCATAATGCTTCATTCATTTGCTTTAACAGTGAGCTATAGACATCCAAGGCTGAAATGGGACATAGCCACATATAATGGCCTTCTGTAAAACTGGAGATGAATTAAACTCCTTTGTCCAAACAAGGTGCCAAACTGTATCTGCAAACAACATAGAATGATGAAGGATACAAATGTGAAGTTACAGAATGTAGAAGCGAAGATGAATAAAGGATACATGCACACATGTACACGTGGACTGTATGCATTGTACACATTGATGTGCAAGTAAATGTATGGTTCCAAACACAATCATTTCGGGGAAATAGAATAACAACCAACACCTTAGCTTAGCTATTATAACTTCTTGATTAAATCCTGCTTTCATCCAAATTTTCGAGAATAATTTGTGTGCACAATCATGGCCTATAACAAAGAACTTAACAACGGAGAGAAGGAAAAAAAAAAAAAAAAGGAGTTGGATGGATGTATAGCAGGACATATTACTCATGGAAAGCAATGCTATGACAATTGCAGTCTTCGTCCATGCCCAAGCTAGAGGTAGTAGAAACCATGAGACTTTGGAGATCATAGAAGGACATAAACACTGTGTTTGGTTAGGAGATTTGGAAAATGATTTAGAAAGGAAAAGGGAAAAGCGAAAAGGAGTGAAATTAGGTGAAATGTAGATATATTTTACTCACATTTCATCCCTATCTTTTCCCTTTCCTTTTCTAAATCCCTTCCCAAATCCCTCAACCAAACACAGAGTAAGAAGTGACATATATTAAAAAAGACTTCCATGCTTTCACATCATCAATCTCAAACACTTTAAACAAATTTCAGAAAAAAGACTTTAGAAAGCCACAAAAACTAAATACTCATCAGCTTTGCGTTTGCAAACTAGCATATACACCAGACGGGTATCTTTTGTAATTTAATTTGAACATGTTCCAAAACTTCTCTCTGAAAATGATGGAAAGAACAAAGAACTGAATGAAGGAAAACAACAAATGAGCAATTAAAAGTTTGTTATAGAAACCAACTCTCAGTTTCAACATTCAAGATTTGATTTGGTTCACTAATAATTGAAGTGAACCAGTCTTTTTAATGTATCTGAATTAGAAAACAAAATATTTTGTTGAGGAATGAAATTGACTTAGGCGGTGTTTGGGAAGGAATTTTTTAGGTTTTTTTTTTTTTTCACTAAAAGACAAATTGGTTACAAAATTAAAAAAAAAAAAAAACGAATCCAAACAAAATATCACATCAAACCCTATAATCATTTCACTTTTTTTCTCACAAGCATCACATCCAATTACAAAAAAATCCAACTATCTTCCTAAACACAAAAAAAAAAAAAAATTTCTTCAATAATATCCTACAACTAGAAAAACCTACAAAAAAACCTACTTCCCAAACACCCACTTAGTTGAAGGATCAAGATTGAATTTTAGCCAAATCAATTTGTGGGAAAGGGAATATGTGCTTTATATTCACTTCATTTTTAAGAATCAATGAAGATATTATTTTGGCACACTACATTTAAGATTGTTCGCAGCTAGATAATGGAGTACAATGTGACATTATCAACGCCGTGCTCCTAGTAAATGAGAAACTCTAAAACACTCTAGGGTGGGTCATTCTTTGTCTCCCAACTACCTAATTAAGGAGATGTGGAACTTTCATGGATATTTATAGAAACTTTATAATTTTATTTATTTATTTTAATTTATAGTTTGATTAGAATTTTAGTATATTTAGTTTCTTACTTTAGGGATCCTAATTACAAAATAATTTTATGATTTAGTTTCCACTGTGAATTAGTGTTTCTAGCATATAAATATTAGGTCTTTGCATTGTAATTGTTCAACTTTGAATTATTGATATTGAGTATTAGGTTGTGGCAGTTTTTGTTTGGAAAAGTCTGGAACCAGACATATCCATCCAGAATTTTTTGATGGAGATTAAATTTGCATAGTGTAGTGTCTATATATAAAATAAATCCGAACCACAAGATAATAATTATAGATAATTTTTGAATAGTTAAGTTTGGATTTGTAATATGGTTTTGTTAAAGTAGTAGCCTTGTTCTTCTTTTTTCTTCTCTTTTTTTAAGGTGTTCTACATGACAAGGTAGGCCAACATTGTCCCATTCGTTAGGTTTTCCGTACTGTCATTGGTTAGGAGCGCCACATGGACAATGCCACGATACTTTAGGTTTATTGAATAATTACACCTATTATTTTGGCACTATATTTAAGATTTGTTTAAAATGCAACAGTTTGCTCTCTTTAGTGTGATTCAATGAATTCTTCATCCGGATGTTGGTAATTATCTTTCGTTTGTTTTAATCATATTCAATATTTTAGTTCCAATGTGTTTCCGTAACTATTATCAGTTTTGCTTAACCTACTTATTTAGCAGTCCAACATCATTCATTTGATTTTAATATGTTGCAAAATATTTAACTAGAAATCTTAGCCTCTATTTTTCCCTCGAAATCGACATCAACTGGAATAAAATTGTCCATTTACCCATCATGCCATTTTTATTTTAAAATTGTCCAACTCATTTGTAATTTTTCCAAAAAAAAATATAAAATAAAAAAGAGGACACTACCGATTGATTTTTCTTGAATAAAAGCTTACTAAACTGTCCATTTTTACCCATCATGCCATTTTTGTCCAAAACCTTGCCCACCAAATACCTATCTCCCTTATCATCCTTTAACTGAAATTGAAAATACTTCTACAGTTGTCTCAATCAATAAGCTTATAAGTTTCCTCATTAGAGAGTTTGCCAATTAATTTCAATACGTCATAGGCCCATGCAGTAAGCTGCAGCATGTCACCCCACATTCAATTCCATTGTGAACTATCTCAATAAAATTGCAGATCCACCTTTCCCAATGTAACACAAAAGGTCACTGTAGTACAACCAATTTGAAACAACTGATACCATAACATAACTACTTTTTTTCTTCAAATTTAAAAACAATTTGATACATGCTAACTAATTTTGCCAATTAATTTCAATACGTCATAGGCCTATGCAGTAAGCTGCAGCATGTCATCCCACATTCAATTCCATTGTGAACTATCTCAATAAAATTGCAGATCCACCTTTCCCAATGTAACACAAAAGGTCACTGTAGTACAACCAATTTGAAACAACTGATACCATAACATAACTACTTTATTTCTTCAAATTTAAAAACAATCTGATACATGCTAACTAATTGAATACAAAAGCAACTTGAGTAATTTGTTTGAACAAAAATATTTCGAATTTCTCCCACTTGCATATAGGTCTTATTCCATGCCTGGATGGCTATTTCCCCCACCCCCACCCCCACCCCCACATCTCTAGCCTGCCTTGCCCCAATGAAGAAGTAGGGCAGGGGACAAGTTTTGCTTCCCCACCTTGTTCTAACCCACCCTTGCCTTGTTTATATTTACTAAATAAATATATTTATATGCAGTGGCGGAGCTAGAAAATCAAATTAGAGCGGGCACTTATTAATTACAATATCAAAAATTTTTACAAAAATATTTCACGCCAGTTTTTACAATTGATTTCGAGAAATATCAAAAAAATAATGTTATTTATAACTAGTGTATCATGGACAATATAAAAAAATATAGATATAAGTCTTAAAATAAATTATATAATAATAAATTATTTTTTTATACAAAATTTGATTAAAAATTTAATATATGGTAATACCACGTCATCATTAGTATGTGATATCACCAAATAAAAATATTCATTTAATGTAGATTTATTTGTTTTTAAAATTAAGTTTTTTTTTTACTGACCAAATTGCATTTTTTATTTTGAAAAACCACTCACTTAAGCAGTAAGCACTACACAAGAAATAAAAAAAAAAATTGCAAATTTTTTTAAAAAAAGAATAAGATTTTATCACAATTTATTTATCATATAATATAATATTATTGCATTAGCAACAAATATGAATTATAGAACTCATTATACTAATGCAATAATATATAATATTATCAAAAGAATTAGCCATAGCAATATAATTATCATAATATAATTGTTCTGCTATGGAATTAGAAAAGAGAATAAAACACAAGAAAAATAAATAAATAAATAAAACACAAGAAAAAGGGGAAAACAAAAAGAAGAGAGAATAACAAGAGACATTAGAAACATAATAGTGGGTTATATTAAGATTGTGTTTGATTCATGGATTTGAGTAGGAATTTAGAAAAAGAAAAAAAATATGTGTATGAAATGTAATTATATATTTTGTTCATATTTTATCTATTTTTACTCATTTTCTTTTTAAATTTATATTCAAATTTATTAATAAAAAACAACGTAAATACTTTTTCACATAGAGTGCTCATGAAATTATTCGAGTTAAAAGCAGAATAAAAAAATAAGAAAGTGGGGGTGAAGATTAAACGGAACATTTATTAACTTGGGAGGGGGGCAATACACATACACGTATGGAAACGGATATAAAGAAGTAGCAGTATACACAAACCAATTGAGCCAAGGCAGGGGGGCCATGACCACTTACCGACACTTGGGTCCGTTCTTGTTACCAACTAATAGTAAATAAACACATAGAGAGTGAACCTCGCATGTCAAATATAACTAACAATCTAATAAATTTCATATCTTTATAGTGAGATTACTTATGCTTGCATGTCAATAATAATGACATTACTGTTATATTCAAAATTTTTTATAAAATTTTCATAGATAATATGGTTTATAATAGTCTCTTCATTTTCAATCAAAATATTGTTCTCATAATTTTTAAAATGTCATTGACATTTCACTATAATAATATTTTTGTAATTTTTTTATTTAACATATTTTATTTATATTTGGAAAAAAAAAAAAAAAACCCAAAATCCAGGAGGGGCACGTGACCTCCCTTGTTCTCACTTCTCTCCGCCACTATTTATACGTATAAAATATATATATGGGCAAATTACAAAAAAAAAAAAAAAAAAAAGAAAAAGAAAAAGAAAAAAAAACCTAGAATTTTGCATGTTTTTCAATTTAAACCCCATTGATGTTACTTTCGTGTCACAATTTAGCCGCTCCGTCCATTTCTGTTTGATTGAACTAACAAAAATCTGGGCAAAATTTTCAGATTAACCCACATGTTCAAGCCCTTGTATCTCCCTCGTTATAACTCTATTTCGTCTCATTTTTGTGTTGTTGGATTCACCTCATGGCCTAATTTTCATTCCACTTGTTCCACCTCTTTTTGTATATCTTCGGAGCTCCAAAAGTTGGCCAAAAATAAGATTTTTCTTTTTAGATTGAAGCTCACATGTTCAAGCCCTTGTATCTCCCTCGTCATAACTCGGTTTTGCCTCATTTTTGCATCGTTAGATTCACCTTATGGCCTAGTTTTTATTCCACCCCTCATCCACCTTGTTCCATCTTTTTTTGCGTGTCGTTGAAACTCTGAAAATTAGCCAAAAGTAAGATTTTTCTTTCTTTTTTTTTTTCTCCCCAAATTCAAACCTACATGTTTATGCCCTTGTATCTCCCTCGTCGTAACTCCGTTTCGCCTCATCTTCAAGTCATTGGATTCACCTCATGGCCTAGTTTTCATTCCACCCCTCATACGCCTTGTTCTACCTCTTTTTACGTGTCGTCTTAGCTTCAAAAATTGGCCAAAAATAAGAATTTTCTCTTTTTTTTGTGGCCAAATTTTGGAGCTCCGATGGCATGCAAAAAAAGATGGAACAAGGCATATGAGGGGGTGGAATGAAAACTAGTCTACGAGATGAATCTAACGATGCAAAAATGAGGCAAACGGAGTTACGGCGAGGGAGATACAAGGATTTAAACATGTGGGTTTGAATTCGAAAAAAAGGGAGAGAATCTTATTTTTGGCTAATTTTTAAAACTCCGACAAGCAAAAAGAGGTGGAATAAGGCGTATGAGGGGTCCAACGATGCGAAAATGCCAAAAAGAGGTGCAACTGAGTTTTGACGAGGAAGATACAAATGTTTGAATATGTGGATTTGAATTTTAAATTTTGTCCAGATTTCCATTAGTTCAATCAGACAGAGATGGACAGAGAAGGGGCTAAATTGTGACACAGAAGTAACATTAGGGTTTTAATTGTTACAATTGAAATCCTCAGATTTAAATTGAAAAACACGTGAAATCCTGAGATTTTTTTGTAATTTTCCCTATATATATTACTTAATTTTTTATAATATGATAAAATTAAAACTTAAAATATTTTACCTAGTATTCAATTTTACTCATTTATTTTTCATCTTACATATTAAGTTTTATTATTTATAAATCACTATCCATAACATATTATATTATCTATCATTTTTATTAATATTTTTAATTTTTAAATTATAAAATTAACTTGCCTCCGCCCCACCCCGCCATCAACCAGAGTTCCATTTCAACATGTTGGGCCTGATCCATGTTTGTTGGGCTTCTTTTTTTTTTTTTTTTTTGAGAATTTCTTTATATTAATTATGCATTGTATTTAATATTCAAACGCACAAATGTATCAACAACAACAACAAAAAAAAAAAAAAGAGCCATACAAATAGTTCTACGCAAAAACACCTTTTAACCTGTTGTAAGCATCATATGCAACTTCATCTTCTACAAATTTTAAAAAACAAACTGAAAACCAGTTAGATCAAAATGAAAGACACCCAATTGCAAACTAGAACACCACTAAGGTATGTTTGAGAACCTACTTAAATTAGTCAAAATAAGTTACTAAAAAAAGTCAAGAACCCAAAAAAAAAAAAAAAAAAAAAAAAAAAAACATAAAGGCTCCTTCCCATTCTCTTTTGGTAAAAAATCAAAAATCATTCCTAAACATTTTAATTTTTTTCACCTCATATTATAGCGAGAAAACTAAAAGCATCATTTCCTAAACAAAGTATAAGCAAGGAACTAGTAGATTGGCTTTTGTGGCGTCTCCCATATATCAAACACATTTTGCTCATAGTGAAGAGCAAAAAACCTATCACCTCCAACCGAAAAATCATAGATTGAACCTCCATTGCTTCCACCAAGCTTGGATGTCAGTACCCAATCTGGACCACAATACACCAAAATACTATGATTCATAGACAAGAAGAGCTGCCCATTATGAAATGCCAATTTTGGGTAACACGGTTCCTTCATCTTGAACTTCACTATAGAGTTGTTTAAGCACCACCTCACACTCAAGTCAATACTCCTCAAATCCAAGAATCCAAAATCCCCACATTCATTCACTAGGCATATAGAATTAGTTTCCTCCATCGCTACGGCATCTCTAAACTGCCACTGGGTTGTCGAATAATCATCTTCATCGTCTTCATTGTTCGGCCAATGAGACCAGAGCTGGATCATGTTTTTAACTCTAAAATCAAACAAATTAATGAAAGAGGAGCTTTACTTCCTAGGTGACAGAGTAGCAACCATCAAACAATTGGTTCCATGTAACCATTGCAGCATGTTTGCTTCACCAAGTGACCGCGCATATTGGTCATAGTAAAACTCAATTTGCTTGCCAGTTAATTGATCCCAAACACCAATCCCACACTCATTGTTGTTCTCACCTTTATAACTAGAACAAATCTTGTAGTTTGAGTTAAAACTTAAAGCACCAGCAGTGTAGCTCTTCACTTAATGATCCTCATTAGTGACCTGAAACCTGTGCCTGAGCTCCCATGTTGCTGTACTGAACAGACCGATCCCACCACCGCCAGCTCTGAGAACGATGGTCTCTGAATCGACCCAACCGATGTTGTAAACTCTCTGGTAATCGAGATTGATTGGTGGGTGTTCTTCGAGCATCCAATCATTGACGTGTACTATACTATTGAGAGGGAGATTTGCACCGAGCTATGGCGCTGAACTGAATCGGCAAGACTTCTCGGGCCATCGTATGTTGCTGAGCTATGTCATTGACCAAGTGCGAAGACATGCATATGCCCAACCGAGCTGTGCCTTGGCTAAGTATTTGGATCAGATTCGCAATGGTGCGTCTGAACCGAGCCAAGCATAGCACGAAATGAATTTAGACCGAGACGGAGGTTGGTATGCCTCGCGGCCAGTCAGTTCGGTTGGACCGACTTCTTACAGCTCGGCCGTACCGATCATAGCGGTGTTTCTTCCCAAGGGATAGGTCGGTCGTGATATCCCGGTTGAGTGTGCCACTTGGACCAATGATGTGATGGAGGGGAAATCCACTCCTAGCACGCGTCAATACTGTTTGGCAGTTCCACACATGCTGTTTGGAGGTTTTAGCCTTTACACGCGTAAGGTAGTGAGAGGGGAGCACTGCCACCTATCCAGGGAAGGACAACAGAGGTTGTGCATGCACAATCCCTGAGGCTGCATGTCCAGCCTAGAAAAAGGAGGAATAGGGGACGTTGGAGGTAAGCAATCTGAACAATTCTCTCTCTCTCTAAAAAGTGCTCTTTTCTTCTTCTTCAAGTGGTCTAACTTGATCGTCAGAGGGACTATCTGGTAACACATCGCCAGATAACTCACAGTCTTTCTATTTTTAGGCCAGGCGACGATTACGTGGAGCTTGAGTTCAAGGAGTACGGAGAACAGAGGATATTTCGCCCCCCTACAACTATCATGCAATACACAGCAGCCACCGTCAGGGCTGCCGCGATGGTGGTGCCATTGCCGGGTGCTTGGCCCGTTACGGAGTGTGAAAATCGGAGTCTGTTGCCATCAAATTGGCCGTATTTGGCAAAGCGGACGTTGTCGAGGAGGCCATAGAACATGGCTTCTCTGTGAAGGAGTTTTTCAGGGATGTTGGAGGGGATATAGAGGTCCCCTGTTCTGAGGAGGTCGAGGAGTACTGCGAAAAAATTTGGGTTCCGATCGATGAAGGAATTACCATCATCATCAGCATAATTATAGGTTTGGAGGTTCCTATTCTTGTCGTACATTTTCCCAAAGAAGGATTTATGGCCGGCGTTGGCGAGGGTGGATGTGGTGGTCTTGAATATTTTGCCACCAACGTTGAATTTTACTAGAACGTTATTGTGAATTGCCATAGTTGAAACAAGAAAAAAATTGGGGAGACCCAAATGGGAATTTGAAAACAGGCTTGGCATTAAATTTATATTTTAGTTTGTCCTTTCGAATTCTTGTATCAAGCTTCAACACTTAGCTTTCCCATATGGGATTCTAAATTTTACTATCTTTTTGAATTCCTGTTTCAAACACTTCATCTGTGTTTCCTTATACAGTTTCCCACCAAAAGCCTTAACAATTATTGGGGGATCATTACCCCATACTATAATTGACAAGTTATGCCACAAATTGAACTTCTTCTTGATTTTGGTAAGAAAAAGGGTAAATTAGAAGATACAACTAGCAATGTGGAGGAAAAACATAGTGTTTTTTCAAAATGATTCAGAAATCAAGTTGCTCGAAATCGAATTTTAAACATATTAGAAGGAAAGTCTTGATGAGAGGAGTTCAGACTCAGAAAAATGAGCCCAAATGAAGACTGAGGTGGAGCTTACGCGCCCCTCTGAAATTAGCGAGTGAGGACCACTCTTGGACACGTACCACACGCTCGTTTAGAGATTGAAGATGAGCAACTTTCCCCAAAGCAGAAGTGTTTAAATATTATTTGAGGGATAATAAATATAAGGTGTGCCTTTGGTAGAGTGGATAAGGTGTTGTAGTTTGTATTTGGCCAAGGGTTCACAACTTCCCAACTGCGCCTGAAAAATTAATGGTAGCATTTGGTTTGTGTTTAAAATTATGATTTGAGTGTGGAGTTGTATTTTGAGTATGTGAGTTTTGAAATTATGATTTGAAAAGAGAAAATTTGTTTGGTTATGAGTTTTGAATTGAATTTTGAATTGAGTGTTGAATTTTTGAAATTATTGTTGACTTTGTGAAAAGTTATTTAATTATGAGTTTTGAAAAGAATTTTCAAAACTTAATTCAAAAAATTATAACACATAACCGAACACACAACTCAAAACTCTATTGAAAATTCTATTCAAAGCTCATAACCAAACTCTTTTTAAAATTCAATTCACAAAAAATTATTAAAAATAATAATTTTTTAATTTAAAATATTAAAAAAAATTATCATTTGTTAACAAAAATATTCAGCTGGTATTTTAAAATTACTTTTGATTGTATATTTGGTTAGAAATTTTATTTTGATTGTTTTGTTTAAAAATGTTTTTTAATTTTTTAAAAATTACTGTGACAAATTAATTTTTATTTATTTATTTTTTGTTAATTTTAAATAAATGTCCAAATAATTTGTCATTTTGGTCTCAAAAAAATATTTTCTATATTTAAAAAATATCAAAAACAAATATAATTTTTTTTGTCCAGATAACAGGTGCCAATTGCTAAATATAAAACGAACACTATTCCAGACGACCGGCCGGACGTCCAGGAGGATGTCAGGGGAATGATTGGGTAGACCCAAAAATTCAAAAACTGTCTAGGAAGATGTTCGGGCGGATGACCAGGTAGACCAAAAATTCAAAAACTCTCTGGTTTACCAAACATATTTTCAAAATGTGTTTTGAAATTGATTTGGAATCATGATTTGAAAATTATAATCAAACAGAGGGTTGATTATTAGTGTGGAATTATGATTTGAGAATCAAACCAAACACAACCAATATTTTTGAGTGGAGGATGATGCAGTGGTGGCATCAATACTGATGCAGGTAAACGGTGACTAACGGGTGAACGGAATATTGCTTTGGTATAAACAAATATTCCTTGAGTTTTTGAAAATTGCAGAGAGTCCCAATTTTTTAGAAAATTGTGGTGTGACTAAACTTTCGAGAATTTTTTCAATGAGGCCCTCGAAAGTCCAGCGAAGGTTGGTCCTAGCTAAACGAACCATTCCAGCCGCAACTACGAGGTCAGAATTGTGAGATTCTGAAGGGTATTTTTGAAGATTGCCAAAACATTGGAGTTTGTCATTGTAACGCCCCAAATTTCTAGCCCAAATGATAATGCAATAATCATGGCCCCTTTAAAGGAAAAACCAATTATACAATCCTGCATTTGCATTCCATAATGTAAATAGTTTTCTCATGCGATAATACTTTAATTCGACATCAAGTAAAGAAACAAATAAATATCCCCAAAGGTTACAAGTTTCCAAGGCTTAAGCTCGGTTACACAAAAACGGTTATTCAAACCCACACATACAAAGCCCTTGGCTTATAAATAGAATCACAGCAAATAAGAACCTTATGCTCTCAGCACACACATTTTCACACCCTCAGTTAGGCGGATTCACCAGGTCTTTTCTTGCACAAAAATCTCGTAGGGTGAGCATAAAGCCCAGTAGGAAATCCTTCACAAAGTATATACATTTTATACAAGTCTCAAGAGATGAATGCACATGCTATGCCATGCCTTTTTGAAAATAAAACACATCTTCATCTTTTGAAAACTATCATGCTCAATGATGTTATACAACTTCAACTGTTCAAAATCTATCAATTTAATTCAAGGGGCGGTAAATATAGCTCTGGTAATCCCTAGGTTGGTGTCTGCAAGTAGACTATACGAGTACTACCAATTGTCATTTTTATCGGTATTAACTGGAAGGCTAGACACCTATTCGCGCCACTTTCTGGTCTTTCACCAGGGACACTCAGGCCAACTTAAACAATTTCATCTACACCATCTATCAAGACTTACCATCGTATTTACCCCAAAACCATTTCATGAAAACCCATTTCCCAACATTCTTTTCTTAATGCAAATTTCCAAAGCTTAACATAGTCCAATGAATTGAAATGCCAATGTATAATTAATAATGCAATGCAACATTACTTCCATATTCAATTGTTCCACACAATATACCATTGTCATCAAAATTCCCAATTCTCTTTTCAACACAATTGCACAAGATGAATATATATATATATACTTTTATATCCAATTCATTCCACATTTCGAGCAATCTCAACAATTTAGTCAATTCAAGACTAAATCAGCATTTTGACAACAATTTCCAAAATAAATAATATTTCTCATTTTTTTCACAAAATTCGTCATTTATAAATAAATAAACAATTTTCAAAACATCCATTTATTTCAGTACACAAAATAAATATGACAACATCTTCCAAGGGTTTTCAACATCTTTCAAAAAAAGACCAAATTTCTAGGTTTTCTCACCGAAACCATTCATCTCCAAAATATTTAGAAGAATCTCCCCAAAATCATATTTCTTCAATCAATATGGTTCAAAACCCTTAATTTCTATTTTAAAAGGAAAAAAAAATAAACCCTCTTTCAAAATCACTCATATTCTTGAAATCAACAATCAATTTCTCAAAGCTAATCAAAGGATGATTTTAAAAATCATCTAGATCTTGCAAAAACATATATATAACTCAAAGGAAATTCCTACCTCAAGTTTGAAGAAGAAACGAGTTGAAAACCCCAAAATCAACGACGATGAAATTCGATCTCCACTGCATACAACGTAGCCCTCACCTAGATAACCGACTTTGGTGAAGAACTTAGGTCTAAATCCCAATGGATTTGGAGAAATCAAAGAGAGATGATGACTTCTAGAGAGAGAAGCTCCCAATCTGGAGTTTTGGAGAGTTTTAGAGAGAGAGAGAGGACTGAAAAAGTGATCTGAAATATCAGATTCACAAATTGATATAACATGGTCCGCTCGAGCGTGAAATGCCCCACTCGAGCGTCAAATACACTAACCCAATACTTTTGCAGATAGATCAAACTTCTGAAACCAAACATTCTCTGCTCGAACGCATAAACGGCCGCTCGAGCAGACAAACAACTTCGAATGTATTTTGCATTTTTGTTTTGGGGGCGCTGCCCCTCAACCCCGCCAGGACGCTACCCTAAGACCTGCCAAGGGGCGTTGCCCCCTGGACCCGCGACCGATCAGGCAGCTGACTCGCCAGTGGCCGCTCGACCTTGACCCGCCAAAGTGGCAAAACATGAAAAAAGGATCGAAACCGAGATCACTACAATCATCTTTAATAACCGAGGAAAGTTATCGAATGTTGTCGAGTGTTGCAAATTCATTAAAGAGATTAGAATAGTGAAGAGATTAGAATAGGTATATTTTGATTGGATTGGACTAGATGCAAATCGAGAGATAGATCATTGGAGGCTAGAGGAGATCAAGCATGATCAAGTGGCAGATCAAGAGAGATCATGATTAGTCATAAGCGATTAGAGGATTGTAGATGATTATCTCAGGAGTCAATCGAAAGATCTAGTTTAATCAAAGAGGAAGTCCACTTCATCGACAGACAAATGATTTGGCAACCAGTACAGGCTTAAAAGAATGTTGTGACAGTTGGAGCTACTATCAAACAGAATACGAGTAGTACTGGTAGTGTGTAGACGTGTAAAACAATAGTTGCATAGGAGCATACTAAATGCAGGAGCATAAATGTAGATATGCAACAGTCTAATAGTACGCTAGAGTGTCGTACAGAGCCGCGAGAAGAGTGTGCAACAATGAGTTGTTAAAAGTTCACTGGTAAAAACTTCGAGCAAAGAAGACAGAGGAAGTTGACTAAGCAAAGCGCGCTGCGTGGAACACGAAGGGCGTTTTATTTTGCTCCAGTGTTGGCTGTGCAAAGTGATGCATGGCAGTGGGCATCCCAGGCAGAGGGTTCAGGGCATCCAATTAAGGAGTATCGGATATCTTGGTTAAGCAAGTTCAAGCATAGCAAGTGAAGACATCCGAGACAAGGAAGCGTGGAAGAGATTTATAGGAGATATGATAAAAGGCTCTCTCTAAAAGAGAATCAGTAAGTGGTGTAAGTTGAGTTAAGGATGTAAGATTCCCTCATCCTCTTGCATCTCTATATTTTCTCCAGTGTATTATCTCTACCTGCAGCGGATGCAAGCATCTTAGTGAGGAGATGCAAACTATGTTGGATTTTGGGTGTGACATGATTGGTAGTAGTTTTTGCGTGAATCACCTCATATGGGTTGAGGGGGTGATTTGTTCGATATCACCCCATGTGAGGGGTGATCTTCTTTCTCTTCTACTTATGTAAAACCAAGTTAGAGTTTGGATGAAGAAGTTAGGAATGACGACACCGAATTCGGCAAAGTATGGCGCACGCAGGCAACTATTAGAGGTGTCAGATTTTGTGTAACAAATCTGGAGTGATTTATAGGATAGTGTCGGCCAACCTTCTTTCTTCTTTGGTATAAAAATAGAGAAGTTGAGGAATATGCTCAGTGTGAGCTTGGAAACCATTGAGAGAGCTCAGTGTAAGTGAGCTGAGTCTCCCTCTGTGTGTATGTGAGAGAGAGAGAGAGAGAGAGAGACGTATGACTATCATAAGAAAGTGAGGCAGAGAGAGGCTCTCTCTATGTAAGAGGGGAGCCTTGTGGGAGTAGAGTGAAGATGTGGATTCCCCAATCCACCATTGTAATCTCTTTGTAATCTCCATATATAATGAATCTCTAGTTATTTTTCCGTGGACGTAGGCATTGGGCCAAATCACGCTAAATATTGTGTCTCCTTTGGGTGTGTGTGTTGCTTTTCTGCTTCATATGATTTCTGGAACTTGGGTGGGATCCTCGGATCCTAACATAGACATTGTCAAGGAGGCTGTAGAATAGGGCTTCTCTGTGAAAGAGATTTTCAAGAATGTTCGAAGGGATATAGAGCTCCCTTGTTCTAAGGAGGTCGAGGAGTACTATGAAACAATCTGGGTTCCGATCAATGAAGTAATCACCATCATCATCAGCAGCAGAATTATGGGTTTGAAGGTTCTAATTGTTGTCGAACATGGTTGTGAAGAATATAGCGATTCCAATTTTTAACCCGTTACTTGTTTTATTCCAGACTCAAGCTTTATTGTTTCTAAATGTTGTTTATGTCTTTTTCCATTATTCCTCCTTAAATGTGGTCATTGGATTGTAGTTGGATGTTTGGAATAGGTTGGTTGCTGGTTTTTCCAAACCTTCATTGCCCAGATTTTTGCTCCTCCGCTCGAGCGGCCATTCTTGAGCTCGAACGGGCTTTGCAAACTCTCAGTATTTTTGCAGACCTGCAAAATACTGGACGAGTGTATTCTACGCTCGAGTGGGTGGGCGCTTGAGCGTCCAATCTTGAGCTCGAGCGATATCTTTCGTCTGCAAAACTTTTGAAAGTGTGCATTCTACGCTCGAGCGGAACAATGTGTCTGACGCTCGAGCGTCACTGTTCATGCTTGAGCGGACTGCGTGTATATCAGTCCTTGAGGACGACTTTTTAGTTCACTTTTTCATTCTCCTCTCTCTCTAAAACTTTCCAAAAACCTAGATCTTGAGTTTCTCTCTCTAAAACTCATCTTCTCTCTACTATTTCACCTAGATCCATTGGAATTCTCACCCTAGTGCCTTTGAGAAAAAGGTAGAGCACCTCAAGAGCTTCGTTTTGATCTGAATAGAGGTTGCTTTCGGCGTCTTAGAAGTTCTTCCATCATTGCTTTGGTCATCTAAACTTGAGGTAGGGACTTTTTACACGTTCTTATGATTTTTAACTTGGTTATCTGTAGACGTGTAACAATGATGGGTTTTGGGGTATTATGGACAAACCTAGGGTTTGGGATATAAAATCAAAAGAGGGGTTTCTAGTGAATGTAATATAAATAGTCATGGGGTTTGAAAGTGAGGTTGTATAGTGGCACAATAATTGATTTTGGCATTTGAGTTGATATTTGGTAAAGAGGGAGAAGTTTGCCCTAAAATGCTTCACATGTTCATTTTGTATAAGTAAATGAAATTGATAGTGTAAATATGAAATTGGATGGATGATGACATAAATGGTAGTGTTGGTTATGTATTACTTCACACCTATGGATATTTGAATAATTTATCTGTCTTGAGATTGAATATCTGTCTAAAAATACCTGTATTGGGCTATCGGGGAGGATAGCTATGATTGTTGTCGAATTTGCACGAGGATTAGGTAAATTGAAACTAATCTATTGTTGGTTGTCTTTGAATATGACTATATTTAAATACATTGTATATGTATGATTGTTTGGGAGGAGAAATGGGATGTACTCCATTGCTTGGGAGGAGATAGGGGATGAACTTCATTGAAATTAAGTTAGTCGGAGTGTCTAGGGTGAAAGTCCCGAAATTGCGCTTATAAATGGGTGCCAATCCCGCGGACAAAATTTTCGTAAAATGGCAGATTGAAGTGTTATGTAGTAGTGTATTGGATTGGAAAACCACTAAGTTATAGTCTCAGTTGGGTTGTTAAACGATAATGAAATGACTCATGAATTGAGAATCATAAATGAACTTGAAATGAATTAACTTGAAATGGATTGAAAGGAAATGGATTGAGATATGAACTTGGGCATTCTATGACTACACAATATATGAATGTTTCACTACTGGCATTGTAATTGCACATTATGCTTATATCTTCATTAAATCTCATATATTGTGCTAGATTGTTCTTATTGGGCTTTGGCTCACCCTATTTGGAAAAAACCATTTTCAAGTGTTGGTGACATGCTTCTGCCAAGGCAATAGCTTGGAGAAACTTTTGGGAGCAAGAGCTTCTTTGTTTTGTTATATTTTTGTGTAGCTAAGGGCTTTAAATTGTAATGAGTTAGGCTCACTTTTGTGTAACCAAGCAATGATTTGGAAAGATGTAAGCCTATAGGGCATATGACTATTTGTTTAATTTCAATTCTCTTATTGTTGCAACATATACTGTAGATTTAGGATGAATATTTGTGAATGTATATCGCATGTGTTAACTTTTGTAAACGAACTCTGATGAATGGAAGTATTTTATTTCTATTATTCATCTGCTTATGAGTTGGATATATCGTATTATGTTGGGGGTGTTACAAAGAAGGAATAACAACCACTGTTGGCGAGGGTGGTGGTTGTGGTGTCGAAAATTTGGCCACCAACGTTGAATTTTACTCTTTCTGTGAGTTGCCATTGTTGAAACAAAAAAAAAATTGGGTAGACCCAGATGGAAATGTGAATTGCCATTGTTAAAACAAGAAGAAAAAAAAAATGGGTAGACCCAGATGAGGATTTGAAAATAAGCTAGGCATTGAATTGATATATTTTAATTTTTGAATTCTTGTATCAAGCTTGAACACTTCATTTGATAAGGTTAGTTGGCTCCTTTCCAATCCATTATTGGATTTGAGGGTAGTGTTGGGCTATTTTGGGCTCTAATTTGAGCCCATCTCGATAATCCAAACCGTTCAATGTGTAAAACTCATCGAGTACATCATCCATGCAAAAAATTACGGTGATCGGATATTGATAGTTATTTAATCAGATCACATTTATATCACAATTTATTGTGAAAATTAAGCCATTGACGGAAATGTGATCTAATTAAATATCTATCGATATCTAATCAATGAGATTTTTTGCAGAGATGATATAATCGACGAGTTCTACAGATTGAACGATTTGAATTATCAAGATGGGCCTGAATCAAAACCCACAACAGTGTCCTCCCATTCGATAGAGGAACTAATTCCTTCTAAATTTTACTATCTTTTTGAATTCCCGTTTCAAACACTTCACCCAACCGTATAGTATATCAATGAGAAGTTATGACACAAATTGAACTTCTTCTTGATTTCGGTAAAATAAAATAAAAATAAAAGGGTAAATTAGAAAATACAATTAGCCCCGACTTCTAATATAGGTTTTTGTTATCAAGTGTCTTAGGCACTTGTTAAGAATTTATTAAATACACTTAATTACCTCCACTATTATACAAAAAATAAAATATAATAAATATATTTTGTTAAGGACTGAACTATCTTTTTATTTAATTCCTTTTATTTTAACATTATATACTTTTATAATGGATTTTTTTTTCTTTTTTTTAAAATTTTGTTTTATCATAAAAACAAAATAAATGCCTTTATTATTAAATAACATTTCGTGATTTTTTTTTTAAAATTTTAAATGTCATCTATTTTTAATCATAATTAAATTATAGTAATAAAAATAAAGGATATGTAATTTTTGTGATTTTTTAAAAACAAAAATTAAAAAAAAAACTATATGCTCTTTATTTTTATTTTTTTTTTCAACTTTTAGATTCATTTTCTTTATGCCGTATAATTTAATTATGACTAAAAATAGATGGCATTTAAATTTTTTTAAAAAATCCATGAAATGTTATTTAAAAATAAAGGCATTTATTTTGTTTTTATGATAAAAGAAAAGTTTCAAAAGAAAACTTCATTATAAAAGTGTATAATGTTAAAATAGAAGGAATTAAATAAAAGAGTAGTTTAGTCTATAACAAAATATATTTATTGTGGTTTATCTTTTCTATGATGGTGGAGATAGTTAAGTGTATTAAATGAATCCTTACCAAAACCCTTTAATATAAGAATAATGCTATATGTATTAATCCGTGTACTAATTAGTATATTAACTATTTTCCGTTGTATCAAAAAAAAAAAAAAAACTAGTGTATTAACAGATGATGTGACATAATTTTAGAAGTTTTAAATATTTGTAATTTGTATAATAGGTGGGGTCAATAATAATGTCATGACACTAGTTGGTACACTAATTGGTGTATATAGCATTACCGTTAATATAATTACACTAGTATCTTTTTTAGTATAGTTACGAGATCAAAACTAATGTCAATGTGAGTAGATATTGAAATAAATAAAGATAAATATACTTTTTAGTAGAAAATATATGATAAAGTGATTTTTTTTAATATATGTAACTATCGAATTGCTAATAAAAAATGGGCCTAACTGTTATCTAAATTAAAATATGAGAAAAGTCAGTGTAATTATGTCAAAATTGTGAAACTAACTATATATTTTTTTTCAATCTTAGGGGAGGTGAATGTAATTTACCCAACACAAAAAGTAAAATGGATATTTGTTTTAAGCCAAAAACATTCTAACCATTTGGTTGCAATTTATTTAGGTTTCGTTTGGCAATCAGTTGAAAAAGTTATATACGTATTTTAATTTTTTTCTTTTTAGTAATCTTTTTAAATTTGTATTATTATTTTATTTTATTTTTAACTTTTCTAGTTTGTCTAGTGTAGAATAATTAAAATAAAAAGTAAGAAAAAGATTATGTCATGTTTGGTTTGATTTTCAAAATTTTATTTAAAAAATATTTTTTTGCTAAAAAACAAAAAAATTAATTTGTTGAAAGAAACAAAAAAAAATACATTTTTATATAATTTTATCTTTTGAGAGGCCAGAAATAATTTTAAAATTTTGAAATTATATTTTTAATATTTTTTTATCAAATTAGTTTTGACTTTTTCAGACAAATTTCTTCTTCTTTTTTTTTTTTTTTGAAACACAAACAAAACATGGACTTAAATTTCTTGTAAAAATTTTACTAAATACAAAAATATAAATAAATAAATAAAACAAAAATCGAATTTGCCTTGGATTTTTTTTTGTTTTTTGTTTTGCTTTTATCTTTAAAGAATTTTAAAAAATTATTTATTTATTACTTTTCTAGTTCATCTAGTTGAGTAGAATTTAAAAGTGTAAATTGTTTTTGAATTTTTTCATAAAAAGTTCAATAAAGAACCAAAAAAAAAAAAAAAAAAATTCAATGAAAAAATACTCCCTATTTAACAGTGGAATTTTTTATAATTTTTTTTTTAACATGATCTACATACTATTTGACAAAGTTGTCTTTCAATGAATTTTAAATTTCTTTTTTTAAGCTTAGTATAAAAGAATTTAAAGAGTAATTTATTTTTTTTTAATTCACAGAGTGCTACATACTAGCAAGGAATAGGTAAGTACAAAAGGAATAAAAGGTCTAATCCCATGGAGGTGATCTTTGGAGTTAGACCCTAAGGCCACGTTTGTTTGGCGGATTAGGTTGGATGGGATTGTTAGTGAAGGGATTGTTAGTGAAGGGATTGTTAATGTGGGGATTGTTAGTGAGGGAATTAAGTAAAAGTGTGTTTGTTTTGATGATAGTGTGAGAGATAATTAGTGATGGGACTGTTAAATTATTTTTGTATAAAATAAATAAATAAATTATTTCTATATTAAAAAAAATTAAAACAAATATTAAAGTAAACAAGTGCACTTGGTAAAAAAAATGAAATTAAAAAAATAATTTTTTTTATATAAAATAGACTCAATCCCCTCACTATTTTCCTAATCCCATCCAAAATCTACCCAAGCTAATCCCCCTGTGTGAGGGTATTCATAGTCCCGTGGGACTACTAGTCCCCTCCTATTTTTTTCAACCAAACATGGGCTATGTAGGGCCCACGGGATTAGTAATCCAATCCCCCTACCTATGGAGCCAAACAAACATGGCCAAAACTCAGTTTGTTTAGAATGAAATTAGCGAAAAGTGAAAGAAAGAGGAAAAAAAAAAAAAAGAACTTCTATAAGTTTGTTTAGCTTGAAAACAGGGGAAAATATAAGAAAACTAATTTTCTTATACAACTTATATTAGCATTGTAGCTAATTTTTATTTCTTGAAAACAAACACAAGAGAACTCAAGAAAAATTGAATGTGTGAGTTATCCATATCTAAACATTTAAAATTTTCTATTTTTTTCTTACAAAATTTTCATCTTAATCAAATGCTTGCAAGAAAAACATATTTTATTTTCTACTTCTTTTTTTTTTTTTTTACTTTCATTTTCTACCAAATTTTCTTTCTAATCAAACGAAACTTCAAGAGTTAGGATGTATGGTTTTAATGTCATTTTACTTCAGTTTTAACTCAAATTGTTAAATTATGTACTTCGCTAATGTGTCTTGATTTGATAAAAAACACAAGAAGATCACTGAAGGAAGAAGTAGGCTTAAAAAGTCCAAAGAACCATGGCATTACATTGGAAATCCTTCTAATGTCCGCTTATTTGACTTTTTGATAGCTATAGGCTTAAAAAGTTCAATTTCAAATGACATTTTTGGGGAAAGTTAAGAGTGCACCATGAGCTACTAACATTTGAAGTATGATTCACGAACATGCTGCAAATTTTTCCATCCATTCAAGAAGCAGCATTTGTCTTATGGGCTCCTGCGTCGAATGCCTTTATCTTTTTATTTATATACTTTTTCCGCTTGTGTAGCTGGAGAAGGAGATGATAGATCTGACTGTTCAACGAGACTTAGCTCAATCTTAGGTTCAGGATTTGCTACAACTGGTTAGGGATGAGGAACATTCAATGACACGGGTAACTATAGTTAAATTGTTATACCGAAGCATCCATTCCATCTAGGTGTGCCTTGTTTAGTTGAGTTTATTTATTTTTTCCTTCTGTACTTCTCCAGGTAGGTTTTGATAACTACCCACACTTGCAAGTTCGGAAGTCACCGGAATTTGAAAATCTAGTACCAGATACATCCCCTTTGGCAAGTCGTCACTCCTTGGACATTGGTGTTAGATCAGTCAACAGATCTCTTTATTCTTATGGACATAGTGGGAGAAGCTCTGATGATCACTACATACAAATTCTTCCTGAATTTGAAGAGAACTTTGTGCCAAATGATACTTCTCCACAGCTGTTGGCCGGTGCTTCTGTGTTTATCCGAAGCAATTCTGGACAGAGTTGGGACATGATTGAAGAAAAAACCAAAGAACTTTGGAGGATTTATGTAGGGAAGTTCGATGCATAGAGGCAGAAGAATTGAATAGATCATCATCTCCTGAACAAAACACTGAAATCTCTGAATTGATGGTGGCTAGGAATATTCCAAATTTTGTTAATACACACCAAATTTTTTCATAATTTTTTCATTAAATATATATTTTTAGTTCAGCCATATTATATATATGTTTATATATATATATTTTTTTTGTAAAGTTTGTGACAATTGACTTTTTACATCATCCTTGTGGCTTGCTGCTATCAGGTTGTAACTGCACCAATGTCTACTATAAATGCTATTGCTGTTGAAGCGTATAAGTGGATCAAAAGTGGATGATAAGTGGATCAACAGTTGGGAATAGTGCATCAAAAGTTCACGAACCAGTCGAGCACCCTCCCCAACATATTTCTTAACAAGTTCACGAAGCTAAATTGTACAAGACTACTTGGCAGTATAAGCATTTTTTGGAGGATTAAATATTTTCGGATGGATGTGTATGTATAACAAATATTAGTAGTTTTATTTGTTGATAGCTGCGCATGGATAACAAATAGTTATGTTTCAAATTGTTATGCTAGATGGATGTGACTTGTGAATGAAAACTTAGAATAGTTGTATTGTGTCGAATGTAACTGAATTATGTGTTGTGTCGAATGTTAATGATTCAGTTAATTTGAATAATGCTTTAAAATTATAGGTTTATTATGGATTGAATGAATTATTAGGAATTACAGGGGTATTGTTTTCCTGCTTTGGCGACCAATTTATTAGTCGCGACAAATAAATTATTTTTTTCCTCAAAAAATGACAATTGCCGACCAAGAGTTTTGGTCGCAAAATATACATCTATTGCCGACCAAAAATTTTGTTGGTCATGGAAACTCACTTTTGCCGACCAACAGTTTTGGTCGTGAAAAGTAACAATTGGTGACCAAACTAATTTTGGTCGCAAAATGTCACATTTGGCGACCAAAATTTTTGGTCGCGAAATGTGACAATTGGGGACTAAGAAATTTGGTCAGCAAAAGGTGACTTTTCGCGACCAAAGTGTTTTAGCGACAAAATGAATTAGTCGCGGTAATTAAACATTTAGCAACCAAAAATTTAGTCGGCAAATCCAACTTTCGCCGACCAACGAAAATTTTGGTTGCAAATTACTTTTGCCAACCCTCAATTGGCGACCAAACTAGCGACCAAAAAAATTGGTCGCGGATAACTTTTGTCGACCAAAAATAAACTTTTAGCGACCAATTTTTTTGTTGCTAAAAGTGTTAATTCTTGTAGTGAATGGAGACACAACAGATCAGGAGTTTGTGTCACTGCCACTAAAGGAAGATAGTATGTTAAGTTACATCCCCCATTTCGTTGCTCATTCTCATGAAAAACCACCTCTATGGCCATTAACAGAGTACATGTCTGGCTCTCAAAGCTTGAAGTTAACTAAAAGTAGAAGCTGTAAAGGAAGCCTGATGACTAGCCCATATTCACCATGGTTTGAGAATGTGGAAAATAATGATAATGAGCATACACCACCAAATGGGTTCTAGAAAGAATTTAGTGGAAGACCTGAGGATATCCGAAGAGGCTTTATGAATTGAACTATGGTGCCAACATTGAAAGGCTATGAAGAAAAGGTTCTCAATCTTCTATCAGGAGTGTTGCTGCTATTGATCTTGCAGCACACAGAGGCAGAACTTCAACTGATGATAACATTACTAGTGTTAATACATGCATTGTACGAATGGAAGGAAAGGCTAAGCTTCAGCAAGAGAAGCAAGTTGCTGATAATCCAGTGAGTTTTATTACTATTTCTGACTTTTATTTTAAATATTTCTATGAAAAACTATGGCTCAGCAGAGTTTATGCTGATGCCAAAGCAGGAATTTGTTAACAAGCTCTAGAGAAACTTTTATGTGTTCTTTTCATTTATCAGTTATATATGACATCATTATTAATTAAGCACAGTGAGAACAGTCGACACCTATTATGCTATGTAACGCCCTCAAAATAATGATATTAAACCAACAATATTAACATGCTATGATATATAAAAGATCCACGTCCTTCCATTCATCAGAGTGCTATTACAAAAGGTATTACATGTTAACAACAAAAGCAAATGCCCTACGGGCTTCTGACTTTTCCAAGTTAACACTTGGTTACAAGAAAGTAGAGTGCTAACTCATTTACACATTAAGCCCTAGGCTTGAATTTACATGTAACACTGCAAAAGGAAAGACAACCAAAAAGTCCGTCCGCCACTAGCCTCCCAAGCTAAGTCCTTGGAGGTGGCATGCTACCAGTACCTGAAAATGATGTTCCCATATAGGGTGAGCCACAGCCCAGTAGAAATACACTAAACCAGTTATAAATAATGACTAAAAGATTAACAGTTGATAGATGGCCAACTCTTTTACATTCTTTCATCACTTCAACAAATATAAACAAAACAATTATATTCATACTTCCAATGACAAGCATATACGCTCTGCCAATACATTTCTAGATAAGCATACATGCTCTATCTACAGAGTTCATCCCCTATCTCCTCCCAATAACATCCGGTTTAGAGGTCCATCCCCTATCTTCCCCTAAACCGCGGAGTACATCCCCTATCTCCTCCAACACAACACAATGCATATATATAACAATTATACACATCACATATCAATACATAAAATCAATGTATTCTTTCCATCGTCATAACCCATGACCCAATTCTATCTCAATTCCTCATTTTCCACAATTAATTATTCAAATTAATTAATCAATGTAATTAGGACGTTTCCATAATTAACATTACAACCCTTAGGTTCCAATTTCACTAATGTTTCAACATTAATTCCATGTTTCTATACCAAACATGCTTCTAGGTTTATTATAGACAAAACCCCAAACTTTTATAAAATTACACAATGGCCCAAAGTTTCCCAAAATTACACAACAACTACCAACATATCAAAATGCTAAAATTCAAAGACAAAATCCATAAAGAGGAGTAGAATATCCCTACCTCAAAGTTTGAGCTCAAAAGGAGATGAAGACCCAACACCCAACTTGCTCCAAAACCGAATATTTTCAGATTATATCGAAGCCCAAGTCACCCTCTACCTTTTTAACAAAGCACTTAGGAAGATTCACCCTCTAGGGAGATGATTTCTTAGAGAGAAGGCAAGTCTAGAGAGAGGCTCTCAAATTTAGGGTTTTAAAAGTAAAAGCTTCAAAAAGTGAAGTTTAGATCACGGTCATGAATGAGATATAAACAGGCTCGCTCAAGCGAAGACTTGGTCGCTCGAGCGACCAGACACAGAAAACCGTAGCTCGAGCCAAGAAGGTCTCGCTCGAGCCAACATCCTAGAAGCTCGATCGGGGGAAGAAAAGCTCCGCCGAGCCAGAGCTCGACTCTTTCAGTTCGCAACTAGACGCCTTCGAAGCGGCAGACGCTTCGCTCGGCGAAGACCAGGAATCGCTCGGCGAAGAATCACCGCTCGAGCGAAATCATGGTGTTGAGTCCGGCCCAGCCGCGATCGCTCGCTCGAGCGAAGCCGCTCTGGCTCGACCCACCAGACACAAAACTCAACGCTCGCTCGAGCGACCAACTCCTCGCTCGAGCGAAGGACAAAAATTCTGGGCAGCAACCCTTGGCTCCCGAACACAACCAACCTGAAACAAACCTGCCCAACACATCCTATAACTCAAATACAATATATGAAAGGTCGTAAACAGGACAACAATCCACTACCAACATCCACGGACACACGTCCGGATCACTATACAACAAGGGGTAAACCCGGGATCGCTATAACCTCCCCCCCTTAAAGAATTTCGTCCCCGAAATTAAAACAAGTTTTTGAAAAGCAAGCCTTTTTCTCCATTTTAAACAATGTCATAACACAATATTTAACAATTCGACCCATTACCGGTCATCCATCTCTTATCAAGAGGCATTTCGTAATATACATTTTCAAGCGCATCTATAACATGCATTTCTTGTTCCACTTTCCAACCACTCTCAATATACATGGTTTCACAAATCATATCATAACAAAATTTCATGATACATCTCCAATTCTATAATATAGCCAACACATGCAACATTATAATCAATTCTCACATTAAGGCAAGTTTTACACTACTCCCTTAAATCAAAACATATACCATGTTTTACAACTTAAGACACATACAACGTTCTTAAAGTTCAACAAAATTATAAGTTCTCATTACACGACTACAAATCAACAAACAAGTCCGGATATTTCGCGGACTTCCAACTCACGTTCCCAAGTGGCTTCCTCCACTCGTGATGCTTCCACAAAACCTTCACCAAAGGAATGGTCTTGCCGCAGACTTGGTCCCGCCTATCCAAGACCCGAACCGGTCTCTCCTCATACGAGGTATCCTCATCTACCTCTAAATCGATCCAATCCAACACGTGTGATGGATCCGGCTCATACTTCCGAAGCATACTCACATGAAACACGTCATGAACTCCGGACAATTGTGGCGGCAAAGCTAAACGGTAAGCAACCTCGCCAATCCTCTCAAGGATCTCAAAAGGACCAATAAACCGAGGGATAACTTTCCTCTCTTCCCAAACCTCATCAATCCCGCCTAGGTGATATCTTCAAAAGACATGATCACCTATCTCAAACACCAACGGTCTCCTCCCTCTGATGCGCATAAGATTTCGGCGACTACGAGGTCAGAACAAGCCTCCTACGGATAAGTTCAACTTTCTCCGTCGTCTCCCTAACCAACTCCGGACCCAACAAAGGTGTATCACCCACCTCGGCCCAACAAACTGGAGACCTACAAGGTCGGCCATACAAGGCCTCAAACGGTGCCATACCGATACTAGACTGAACATCATTATTGTAGGCAAATTCCACCAGCGTTAAGTGCCTCTCACATGTCCCACTGAAATCAAGCACACAACCGTGAAGCATATCCACAAGGATCTGAATGGTACGCTCGGACTGCCCATCAGTCTGAGGATGATAAGCTGTACTAAAGGTCAACTTAGTACCTAAAGCACTCTGCAAACTCTGCCACAACCTAGCAGTAAAACGAGGATCTCTATCTGAGACGATCGTCACTGGGACCCCGTGCAATTTTACTATGTCCCGAACATACAAGTCGGCAAGATGATCTACTGAATCTCTCACGCATTGGAATGAAATCGCCGACTTGGTCAACCGGTCTACAACCACCCAAATAGTGTCACTACCCGTGAGTCTTCGGAAGACCTACAACGAAGTCCTTGGTGACACGCACCCGCTCCCACTCGACAATAGGCAAGGGTTGAACCAAACCCGCCGGCCCCTGATGCACGGCCTTCCCTTGCTGACAAGTAAGGCACTTAGACACGAAGACTGCCACATCTCTTCATACCCGCCACCAAAACGGCGACCCAAATCCCGATACATCTTAGTACCTCCGGATGCACCGCAAAGCGCGAATGATGGAACTCTCGAGTACCTCCTCTCGGCAGGACTCGGCACAAACAGACGGTCTCGGTATCTCAAACTCGGTCGGGATCGCCGTCAAACCCTTCTCGACCTTCCCACTAGAGATCTTTTCTCTAAGGGATTCTACCTCAAGGTCACCTCTCGTGTCTCTAACACTCGAGTCACAAGTGTAGGTTGTGCAACAACAGAAAACAAGGCCGCAGCCTCAACGGATTCGCCCAGAAGCAAGTCAAACTCGCCAAGTGCCCCCAACATCTCCCACTCTCGGATGGCTACACAAGCTACATCACTAATGGATTTCCTACTAAGAGCATCGGCCACAACATTGGCCTTCCCTGGGTGATAATGCAACTCGAAGTCGTAATCTTCTATAAACTCCATCCACCTCCTCTGCCTCAAGTTCAAGTCTTTCTGTGAAAACAGATACTTCAGACTTTTATGATCCGAGAACACCTCGAATCTCTCACCATAAAGGTAGTGCCTCCAGATTTTCAAGGCAAAGATCACAGCCGCCAACTCTAGGTCGTGTGTAGGGTAATTCTTCTCGTGTATTTTTAACTGACGTGAGCCATAAGCTACCACTTTCCCTCCCTGCATCAACACACAACCCAAACCCTCTCGTGAGGCATCACAATAGACTGCATAACCCAACCCTCTCTCCAGAATAATCAAGACTGGAGCGGTGGTCAATCTAACTTTCAACTCCTGAAACGACTTTTCACAAGTCTCACTCCATACAAATTTGACTCCCTGGCGAGTCAACCTAGTCAACAGCGGCTAACACGAGAAATCTTTCACAAATCGACGGTAGTACCCAGCTAATCTCGAAATCTGCGGATCTCAAACATACTCTTAGGTCAGGCCCAATCTTGCACCTCGCCTCTTGGATGTATCAACAGACACCCCTTCCCCGGAAACTACATGGCCTAAGAACTTGACTTCTTTTAGCCAGAACTCGCACTTCCCAAACTTGGCATACAGCCTATGGGCTCTAAGCAACTCAAGCACCACTCTCAAGTGTTCCTCGTGCTCTTTCTCTGAGGGTGAATAGATAAGAATGTCGTCCACAAAAACGACCACAAAACGATCCAAGAATTCCCGGAAGATCCGGTTCATCAAGTCCATAAAGACTGCCGGTGCATTGGTGAGCCCAAATGGCATCACTAGAAACTCATAATGGCCATACCGCGTACGGAATGCCGTCTTCGGAATGTCCTCCTCTCTGACCCTCAACTGGTGGTAACCCGATCTCAAATCTATCTTAGAGAAACAACGGAAACCCTTCAACTGGTCGAACAAATCATCTATACGAGTCATAGGGTACTTATTCTTAACGTAGTCTGATTCAACTTCCGGTAGTCGATACACAACCTCAAGGCACCATCTTTCTTTTTAGCAAAGAGGGCCGGTGCTCCCCACGGCGATACACTAGGGCGAACGAAGCCCTTATCTAGCAATTCTTGGAGCTGAACTTTCAACTCAATCAACTCTGCCGGTGCAAAACGATAAGGTGCCATAGAAATCGGCGCCGTGCCGGGCACTAAATCAATAGAGAACTCTGTCTCTCGGTGGGGTGGCAAATCAATAAGATCCTCGGGAAAGACATCTGCGTATTCACAAACTACCCTTGGCAACTCAATCTGGGTCTCATCACACTCACCATTCTCAAAACTAGCAAGTAAACTACTAAGCTCATTCCGCCTTCGCGGACCGCACCCCTGTGGCACAATACTACCAACCCGGTCTCCTAAAAAGTGGAAAAACTCCCCGTTCACTGTACAGCAGGTAACCCTCTGGCGGTAGCAATCAATAACCGCCCGGTATGACGATAACCAGTCCATACCCAAAATAACATCAAAGCCCTTCATGGGCATAACTACAAATGGAAAAGGAAGTCGATGATCGTCGACCTCTATATCACAACCTCTACATCCGTGCCTCAAAATTAACTCACCCCCAATAGGTGACACAACGCAAATAGGAGATGCTAAAAGTGCTAACTCCAGTTCCAACACAGATGCAAATGCAGCAGATACAAAAGAATGAGATGCACCCGTGTCAATCAACACTCTAGCAACCGAGTTGCAAAACAAAAAAGTACCTCTCACTACTGATGGAGTCGGTACTAGGTCCTGTGATAACGAGATACACGCAGCCTGAGGCCTCGATCTACTGCCGCCTCTCGGAGCATAGGATTCTTTATCTTGGGGACGACGGTTCCGGATTGGCCCTCGAGGCTGCCTGACCGAAGCTGGTGAAATCCTGCGTCTGTCTAGAACCAGACGCTCTGAGTGGCACTCAACCGTGGGCAATACCTCTTCATGTGCCCGGTCCTGCCACCGGTAACACGATATGGGCCGCCTCGAACTCGACTCTGTGGTCCGGTGAAGAAGCGGCTCGACCCCGCCCTTCTGTGGGCAAACAGAAGCCTTGTGACCCGGTTGGCCACACTTGTAACAGAACTCTCCTCGATCGCCTCCCGAGCTCGTGACTCAGTCTTGGGAAAGTCGACCGCCAAACCACCTGGGACGACGAGGATTATAACCCCTCGCCTCCTACCATCACCTGTCCCTCTTGGCCCCTCTTGGAGCCCCATGTTTCTCTTCTTCTCCTCTCGCATCATCACTCCATATGAGCCGCAAAGATCCACCAAATGCTGTACTCAGACTAATGTAAGGTCCACCAACTTTCAACTTGAGGTCCCACCTCAACTTCCGCTCAAACCCATAGCAACGGCGCCCCCTTGTCGCCACAAGTTCAGGTGCAAACCTGGACAAGCTAGTTAATGTAGCCTCAAACTCCGCCACAGACAAACCCTCCTGCTTAAGCTTGGTAAACTGATCCCTTAGTCTCTCTCTAGCCACTGCGGATAAAAACCTCTCCTGGAAAGCATTCACAAACGCCTCCCAAGTACCACCCACACGAACTTTCTCATACTTCCACCATTGACCCGCATCTCCCTTGGTGGAAGGATGCAAGGTCACTTTCAATGCTCCGTCCTCAATGCCTAGCATTTCGAACGTTTTACTCATCTGTTCTAGCCACTCGTCTGCCTTCAATGGCTCCTTAGGATCCCCAACAAACTCCTCCGGGTTAGACCGGAAGAACTCCCTCTTCAAGAAAGAAGGTCCTTGTAACAACGCCCGCGGGGGACCTCGCTACAGTTCGGACTCAATTTTTGGGTTGCTGTTCTAAATCTGAACCAAAGAGTCCAACTCTGGCAAATCGTTTTGAAGAAAAACAGATTTTTGTTTGAAAGAAGTGCCAAACATGGACTGCTTTGCCAGATAACAGAGTCGCCACCTAAATATTTTTAAAATGGGAAATTTAGGAAACCCTGACTCGGTCTTAGAAAAGGCCGTGTCTGTCATCACCAAAGTTGGCTCGGGAACTTGGGTACGATTAGGGAAGGTCACATCGTGAGCACCCCTCTCGCCCGATCAAAGACCGCCTCTACTAACCATGATATCTCGATTTTGAAAACATTGTATGCTCTTATTCCATTATTAGCCTAGGATTACTATGTGATGCTCATGACAAACAAGTATAGATCGGGCCGTCTGAATGGAACAAAACATTTCATGTTTGTTTGTTTGAAAATGGTTTGCTACCCGCAGTAGGCTTAAAATGTAGATTTTGCCACAATCTAGTGGGCTTAACAAACAATTGACGAATTGCTCCAATTCGAGATAACTCAACCTCCACCCACAGCATTCAAGGCGGTTATATCACATAAGCACGTAGCCTCATGGTAAGCATGCTATCATGGCAACACTCACGCATGCAAGGATGCTAAAGCATGAAACTTACCGAGTACTCGGCCAAAAGCAAGCTCGTTAGAAATCATGCATGATCCTAAGTATACTGAAATGCCTAATGTAACACATACAAAATGCAACTATAGCAGGCTCGGCTATTCTAAACATAGCATATGATGATGCTACAGCTAACATGTATTCAACTTAGAATTGAAATACAATGCAGTTTGTATGATGTGCCGAGCCCGATGCATGTAAAACAGATGAATGAATGCAAACATGCTATCATACTGTATGCTAATTGAAATATGCCCTATATCTAACCATCCAAAGCGGGTAAATAAAAGGGAGAAAGAAATGGGGGTTGGAAGACATACATCACACTCACACACCCTTATTACATTTATGCCCTCGCGCAGAGGGTCCGAATAAATATACAGTCCGAATAAAAGAATATACAGTCCGGAAATAAATATACAAATTCTAATTAATTAACAAGTTAATTACAAAAGAATTAAAACTGGCGTGCAAGCCAGGGACTGCCTCGCTTCTGATAGATGATGTATGCTGGACTGCTTGGCGCGGAAATCCACTGGAATGCCCTGATTAGCCTCTGTTTGCAATATTTCTCGAAATGCGCGCTGGACTCCGAAAAGTTGATTGTTGATTTTGCTGCAACAGAGAGCAGGAAAAGGGCATAGCAATGTATTTTCACAAATATATGCATGCCTCGATCCTCGTGCCACCAATCACGCATATCAATGCATGATGGCCGAGGAATCGGATTGCACAACTCAGTATAGGGATGAATGCTACAACAAGACTTAACTCCATCATGGGTAATCCGGAGTGTCGGTGACTTGGGAATTGAGACCCGTTCCGTCACTCGGTCTGAAAGCGTCCCTCGTTTCCCGTGCAATATGCATGATATGCATGAAATGCAACTAATATGCAACCTAGCATGCTCAATGCTATGAAAATAAGATACCTCGAAATGCGTGTCCACGGGCACGCAAACCGAGGCGATGCGGAATGACATGCGAAATGTAATGATGGACTTATACCGACATGAAGGGGGCCTCAGCCACACTCACATAGGATGCCGGAATGATAAGAATGAGGTGCCTCGAAATGCGTGCCCACTGGCACGCAAACCGAGGCAATGATGAAATATAAATCGGATAAAACAGAGTGCCTCGAAATGCGTGCACGCGGGCACGCAAACCGAGGCGGGGGCATACGCAATGCAAACCGAATAAAACAGAATGTCTCGAAATGCGTGCACGCACGCAAACCGAGGCGAGGCATACGCAATGGCAAGCGGATAAAACAGAGTGCCTCGAAATGCGTGCACACGGGCACGCAAACCGAGGCGAAGGCATACGCAATGCCAAGCGGATAAAACAGAGTGCCTCGAAATGCGTGCACACGGGCACGCAAACCGAGGCGATGATGTGCGATGCAAAATCGGATAAAACCGAAGTACCTCGAAATGCGTGCACACGGACACGCAAACCGAGGCGATGACGTGCGATGTAAAATCGGATAAAACCAAAGTGCCTCGAAATGCGTGCACACGGGTACGCAAACCGAGGCGATGATGGAATGAGAAGAAATGGCATACGGAATGCAACGATGGGCTTACACCAACATGGGAGAGCCTCAGCTCACTCACATAGGAGGCCGTCGGATAAAAATGAAGTGCCTCGGAATGCGCGCACACGGACACGCAAACCGAGGCAATGGCATACAAGCATGAAAATGCAAATTGGGCTTACGCCAACATGAGAGGGCCTCAACCACACTCACATAGGCTGCGGTCGGATAAAAGCAGGCGCCTCAAAGCGTGGCACGCCGCACGCAATGCAAAAATGATGCAAATGGCATAGGGAATGATATGTAAGCATGGCAATGGAATTTCAGCACCTAAATAAAGGGGAAAACAGCCCCGAAACAAAACGAAATGACACTCGAAGCATGCATTCATCCCGAAAATGTGAAATTAGGCCCCGAAATGGCCTATAGCCATGCTATACATGCAAAATATGATCATGGCAGCAAGAACAGTAGCAAGGCAGTCCCAAATATGGCATTTTTCAGTAACAAACATGGCCAAAATGCAAGCATAGATATGGCAACAAAATCATACAAGATTAATGGCCAAAAGAGCATTACAATGGGAGGTGGTATATAAAAACACCAAATGGACAAACTTTCTTCTACAACATGAAATAAGGCCCAAAAATAAGCATATATGCAGTTTATGGCAGCCTCTAAATCATAAGACAAACATGCTAGAAATGGAAGGCAAAATGGAGCCACAAAAGGGTATAACATAAGACATGCAATCTATACATCAAATGACCAAACCTTCTTCATGAAACATGTAAAGGGGGTCAAGATAAGACTAAAACCAGTAGGGGTCGAAGTCCCAAAAACAAACACAAATAGGTCAAAAATTGCATACAAAATATGGCACACTTGATGAAATTTGAAGGAGGTGGTAGATACAATGGCCAAATGAGGTTGAGCCCTTCTACAATGTTGTAGAGGGGCCCAAAATAAGCATTAAAACCAGTAGGGGTCGGAGCCCCAAAAACAAATGCAAATAGGCTAAAACTAGCATGCAAATTGGTGACATACAAGATGGATATTGAAGGAAGTGTATCATAGAAGCCTCAAATGAAGTTGAGCTCTTCTACAAAGTTGTAGAGGGGCTCAATATGAGCACTAAAACCAGTAGGGGTCGGAGCCCCAATTCTCAACCAAATAGAGTATAGAAATGAATCAAGAAAAAGCCCTAAAAGTTGGTTTTGAAGACTTACCCTTGAAGACTTGTCTTTCTTTGATTCTTAGCTCGATTTGTTGCTTCTTGACCTCTGAAGAACACCTCCTTGCTGCTGAAATGGTAGTAGGGATGGTGAGGCTAGGTGTTGATGAAGAAGACCTAGGGACTTAGAAGCTTTCTTGGACTTTTGGCTATGGAAATGGAAGAATTGGAAGAGGAGCTCTTGAAGCAAAATTTTCCAACCTTGAAGAAGGAGAGGAGGGCCCTTCAAATAGACAACAAATGGGGTGTAAAGGAGGAAAGCACCCAAGCTTTCCTCCCAAAATATCCGGATGAGGGAGACACTTTGAGCAGTTGAAAAGTGGAGCAGTCGAAGCGTGAATCTGGCCGGCCAGGTAACTCTCTGCAAGGTGGCCGGCCAGCCACCTTTTGTGGCCGGCCAGCCACCCCCAAAAAATGAAGTGTTGAATTAGTGGCCGACCACCATACATTAGGGTCCTCCCAAGTGTGTAGAATAAGGCCCCAAGGTTGGAATTTGGCAACTCAAGGTAAGTCACAACATAGAGCTTGAAGGAGGGGCTCAAAAATGAAATTCAAAATTGCTGGCCGACCACCAACTTTTAGGGTCCTCCAAGATGTGTAGAACAAGGTTCCAAGGTTGGAATTTGGCAACGTTGAAGCAGGATTCACAACATTGCATTTGAAGAAGAGGGCTTAAAATGAAAATCAAAATTGCTGGCCGACCATGCTTGTTTAGGGTCCTCCCATGTCCCCTGATCACAGATATGTAACTTTGGTTGGAAGAAAATACCCCCAAGGTGTTCAACATTGGCCCGGAAGTGAGAAAACGGGCTCGGAGGAGCAAACCGCTATCTGGGATAATTGCTGGCCTCCCACCCCCGTGATTTTCCCGGTGTTGAAACAGAGGTACCGCCAAGTTTGAACAAAAACTAATGAGAAATGAACGTTAAGGCCAAAACCGAGCAAATCGGGATCCGAAAATGGGCCGCAGTCTGCGGAAGTGGTATTCAGCAGCGAAGTGGGTATCTGCGACCCCAGTGTCCCTCGGAATGACAAAACAGAGGTTCCTGCCAAAAATCAGAGAAAACCGATGCAAAATGAATGCTCGGGACCAAAACCGGGCAGGTTGGGGTCCCGAAAACCACTATGAGCACCGAAGTGGCATACGGCCACGGTGGCATCGGGGCCCCAGGTTCCTTGAAATACTAAATGCAGGTCTCCGCCAAAAACCGGAGAAGGCCGATGCAAAATGAATGCTCGGGACCAAAACCGCTTCGGTTTGGGGTCCCGAAATGGGTCGCCGCACCAAGTGGTGTTCGCCGCTGAAGTGGGCATCGGGGCCCCAGTGGTTCCTTGAAATACTAAATGCAGAGGTCTCCGCCAAAAACCGGAGAAGGCCGAGATGGTTGGCGGTCCCGAGCCGAGGCACGCTACCGACGGCTCAAAAACCGGAACCGCTCGAATGGGCAAAATGGCCTCACCCACGTAAACGAAGCTCACGGCCACCGGAGATAGTCTACGGACCACTCCTTCCTCGAGAGAGAAACAGAGAAAACCGAGCCCGGTTCGCAAACCGAGACAAGGTAGAGAAGATGGTTCTAAGTCCGGAGGCGGGGCACGCGCCGTGACTCGGGACTTCAACAAGCACAAGATGCAATATCACCGAAGCGCTCAATCGGTGACGCTCGAGTCTTAAGGTCGGTCAAAAATGGGGTGTCTCGATTGCCCCTCTTTGGATGTAACTCGGAAGTCAAGAAGTGACGGAGTGAATGTCAAAGCCGAGACGACCTATTTTTGACAAGGCCAAGACTTAGACAAACAATACGAGATAAACAGAGATATGTGCCCGCAGGCAGGGGGCAAAGTGCAAAGTGATAGGCGCGGAGCCAGATGATCATGCAAATGCAGCAAGCTGTAATGAAGCAGGTATTGACAAATAGATGCAACAGTTTTAAGCAAGAATGCAAAGCAAACAACTACATTTCATGCAGTTAGGAATGCGGAGAATCATTCAATTCTCGTCGCGTCTCACACGGAGAAGATACGATACCTGCGCGATTCGTCTGGTCGCACCAGCCTCAAATGAACCGTACATACAATATCGTGCCTGCAAAATAGAGAAATGCAACAAGAACAATATGCCGACAACATATATTCAATATGATTCCTATGATTCCAAAAGTTCGACACACACAGTGTCGGTGAACGAATGCAAATCTAACCACATTTCATGCAGAAAGGATTGCAGAAAGGATGTAAGAAAATTATGCAATTCTCATTGCGTCTCACGCAGAGAAGGCTAAAAGTGACTACCGAGAGCACCCGGAGTCTCACACACAACATCTCTCCGCGTATCACACACAGGAGGAAAGAAGGTAAACCTCTCAGCGTATCACACGCAAGAGAGGAAATGTGAATTTCTCAGCGTATCACACGCAAGAGAAGAAAGGTAAATTCTCAGCGTATCACACGCAAGAGAAGAAAGGTAAATTCTCAGCGTATCACACGCAAGAAAAGAAAGGTAAATTCTCAACGTATCATACGCAAGAAAAGAAAGGTAAATTCTCAACGTATCACACGCAAGAGAAAGCCTCTCAGCATATCACATGCAAGAGAAGAAAGGTAAATTCTCAGCGTATCACACGCAAGAGAAAACCTCTCAGCATATCACATGCAAGAGAGGAAAGGAAGCATCTCTCAGCGTATCACACGCAAGAGAGGAAAGGTAGATTTCTCAGCGTATCACACGCATAAGAAGAAAGGTAAATTCTCTCAGCATATAACATGCAAGAGAGGAAAGGAAGCATCTCTCAGCGTATCACACGCAAGAGAGGAAAGGTAGATTTCTCAGCGTATCACACGCATAAGAAAGAAGGCAAATTCTCTCAGCATATCACATGCAAGAGAGGAAAGGAAGCATCTCTCAACGTATCACACGCAAGAGAGGAAAGGTAGATTTCTCAGCGTATCACACGCATAAGAAAGAAGGTAAATTCTCTCAGCATATCACATGCAAGAGAGGAAAGGAAGCATCTCTCAACGTATCACACGCAAGAGAGGAAAGGTAGATTTCTCAGCATATCACACGCATAAGAAAGAAGGTAAATTCTCTCAGCATATCACATGCAAGAGAGGAAAGGAAGCATCTCTCAGCGTATCACGCGCAAGAGAGGAAAGGTATGAATGAATACCGGAACTCGTCCGAATGTGCGAAACCGAAGATGTCCTAACGCACCGCATGCGAGAGGAGAAAATACGACAATTGCAAGTGAAAAGGTGCATAACAATGCAGGTGAAGTGTGCATAACAATGCAAGTAATGAGCATAACAATGCTAGACAGATGTGCATAACAATGCAACGAATGAGCATAACAATGCTAGTGAAGTGGATGCATAACAATGCAATTTGAAACGTGCATCACGATGCAAGTGAAGAGGTGCATAACAATGCTAGATAAATGTGTATAACAATGCAACGAATGAGCATAATAATGCTAGACAGATGTGCATAACAATGCAACGAATGAGCATAGTGTGATTGATACACAAAGTGAGCAGAGTATGATAGATATACTAAAAGTGAACACAAAGTGTGATAGATGCACTATGTGAACAAGTGTGATTGATACACTAAAGGTGTATGGTGGATACACAAAAAGTGAATATGTGCATGATAGATACACAAAATGAATGAAGTGTGGTTGATGCACTAATAAGTGATCTCGGACGGAACTTCTTTGAATGAACCGTACATACAATATCGTGCATGACTGAGAAAGAAACTTGATAGGTGTAATGCATTACAATGCGTGATGCTTAAGGGAAGCGATAAATGGACAAAGCGGCGCTTTTAGAAAGCACCTCATGAGGTGAGTGGCGGTGAACCGCTCTTCTCCAACGGGGATCTCCCCTCGTGCTCTTCGAACACTTTACCTTGAACTCACAGTATAAAGGCTTTGGAATGCTGACAAGGGACAACATCTGTATGTAGGAGCCACGGCTGCTGCTTGTCTTCCTGATCATATTCACAACTTTCCCTATTCTCCAACGGAGTGGCAGACTAGGTTGGTTCAGTATCCAGAATTGAGGTGCATACATGCTATCTCAACCTATGGGCCTGCCATACAGATTTCAAGCCGAGGGCACGCCTCTGGGTATTTAAACCAGACTTTAGTCTCTAAATCCCGAACCTTTATGCGTTCTAGGCCACGGCCATTCGAACTCTAGTTTCCACCGTCAGCTTGGTCTCCTAGGAACTCATCGCAAACACGGCCAAGATGCCTCGGTAGGGAATGGTACTCGGAGAGCACTCGATCGCCATTCGCTTGAAGTAGACTTGATTTTGAGCTTGAGGTAGAGGCACACTCATACTTGAACATTGGCAAGACTCAAGAGGTACACATGAGTATAGTCTCGAGAACTTCATGAAGTTGGAACAAACTCGGATGCTCGACATTTTCCTCTTTTGCTTTTGCTTTGCACCAAACTCATAGCTTCAGATAGGTCCCGGTTTCCTGTTCTCATATGACTGGGTTAAACCTTGTGGTTTTACGAAGAACAAATTGCTTTTGCACAAATGTGGAGAACGGCACAAAGACTCATAGCACAAAAGCGATTTTTATTTTTTGAAAATGAGAAAAGGATTCTCAACCGGTATTGAGCCTACAACCCGACCACGAGACAAAACAACTCAACACGTAAAAACAAAAGGTAAACGACCTAAATACAACGGACACGCTCGACACGCCGGATGACTCAAAACAAGAAATGAGACAAACGAAAAGACACGACACTCGACGCGTGCAGGAGCCTGTTTCACGGGTATGTTTCCCATCCTTTCTTATTTGTGATTCTCACATCACTCGGCCCTCAAGCTCTGTTTTTCTGAAAAAGCCCTTTTCTCACTTTTTCTCTCATCGCACATCTCTCTATTCTTCAATCTCTCATTTTTTAATCCCTCCCCTGGGTGGTTGATGGATAAACAGCAAGTTGTGGGCTCGTGCCTCTAGCATTCTGCTAGATTCTCATTCTTGTTCACAACAGTGAGTTTCTCCCACAGAGGGGTTGCGCTACAACTGGGTGTGTAGCAAATCTGTAGCTGACATCGATTGATGATGCTTTGTCAGAGTTTGGACGTGATCAGATCTGTCCAGATGATGGAGTGGAATGTCTTGGCCCATTCCAGTTCGTGCTTCGCACTTGGCTTGATACCTCGCTGCTTGGAGGGTGAGAGAGCCTTTTCGACCATTTTGTTGTCGCCTTCAGTTGTGCTTTCTGGCAGGTAGAGTGCCCTTCTCGGCGAGTAGGGTGCCCTTTTTGGTAAGTATGTTGACAATGGGGAAAAGACAGAACACCTGACTCAACTGTGCCCCTAGTTCATCATTTTGACCATTTTTTATTTTTGCTTTCTAAAAAAAATTTGGCCAAAATGGGAGTTAGATTAACATGCTTGTTCGATTTTTGATTTGAAATCATGCAAGTCAGGCCATGAGCACTGAAAATTTTCCTTTTTTGGGTCCAAGAAATGGTTCAGTTTTTTTTGGAAAAGATGGAACAGTTTTCGAGAGAACTAGTCAGCCTCAGTAAAAATTCTCAAAATCTATTTTTGCAAACGGCCACTGCTCAACGAGCATAGAACCTACTCCTGAGATGCACAACCTCGGATCCAAAGGAAAACTGCCCCGTGCTTGAAGAGAACTGCACGGCAACGGAAAGTTGCCCCCTGTTTGGATAGCACCGCGGCGCGTTTGAATGGCAACGGAAAGTTGCCCCTTGTTTGAATAGTACTGCAGCACATTGTAGTCAGTCCTCAGAGCGACGAACACAACCAAATCCTCAGATATAGGGGAGACAAAGATGACCAGAACCATCGCATGGACACAATTGAATTTTGAATTGTTTTACTACCGACTTCGTAATGAAGTTGCCACGATCCCAAACATGGGAATCAAGCCTTCGTAGTTCCGGTTAAGGTACACTCGGGTATTTAACCTCTCATTTTATGCTCTAACTTTTGCCAAGGCGCCCGTTGCGGGTTTTCGACCTTGCGAGCTTCTGTTTTTCTTTTCTTTTCAATTCTTCTTTTCATCTTTTCTTTTTTCTTTTTCTTTTTTGAATTTTTGTATCTTTTCCTTTTTTCTTTTCTTGTTCTTTTTGCATTTTTCTTTTGCATTTTTCTTGCTCTAACTTTTGCCCAGGTCGCCTTCGGGTTTTCGCCCAAATGAGCCTCAAAGGGTAAAAGTGTAACAGTCCATGCCAAATGGTTTTGAGATCCTGAAGTCATCTGAATCGGAAAATGACCTTGTATTGATTCGCAGAAGGGTCCATCTTGGCTCTTCGAGCATATCGGACATTTTTGCCCCTAGTTCGAGGGTGCTTCGATCTAGCTCGCAAGCTTCTTTTGACGACTTCGATCTTCTTGATCGACTTTGGTGCCTCTTGTTCGAGGGTCGCTTCAACCGCCACACAGCCTCACATTGTGGTTGACCGCTGAACCTTCAATTCAAGTTCAAGGTTTAGAAGCAAAGGGTTGAGTCTCGAGGCCGAGCGATCCTAAGTCGCACAATCTCAAGAGCGATTCCACACAGGTCTTAGAGACCGCATAAAACATTTTGTTTTTGAAAATTTTTAAGAAAGCGAATCGCTTCATACGAAGATAGTGTGAAACCAGTCTGGATCAAGCCAGGGTCCTTCTCAGTACTCACGCTAACAAGCATGATTTCATTCATTAAAGGCTTAGCACGCCTCTCTTTCTCTCAATTTGATCAAAGTTTTGCAAATCCCGAGGAATTCCTCCCTCTTTGTTTTTCACCGCAGTGTTCAAAAAGTTTTGAAAAACTCAGGTCATTACAATGACTTCAAGGCACAAGAGAGCAGGTGGAATGCACTGCCATTTCATTCAAATCTCGGTACAACTAACACACGATGTATAGATGCGAGAGCATGGAAATTACTGCTGTTTCATTCAAAGTCTGGCGGCATAACTGGCTCCCTGGCAGAAACAGACTCAAAACAAAACAAAAAGACAAACGCAAAACAAAATGGTGACGCTCGAGGTAACACCCCCCGGAATCACCCGACTCCTATACAACAGGACCGACTCGATACAACAAGACAGACCCACAACAAAAGAGACTGACTTAAAACAAAAAGACATACTCGAGACAAAACAACAAGACTGACCCAATACCCAAGTCATAATGTAGCATTCGCCAAATGCTCAAAACAGTGCGTGCCATACGCCATATCTGAAGTACACTGAATGCCGCCCGCAGGTGATTCATCTCCTGATCACATCACATTATCCCCCACAAGTTCACTGATCAAGTGCCGATAGACTTTGTAGGACCCGGTGCGGGGATGACTCTGTTGTCGATCAGATCTTGTATTTCGTGGTGAAGACGAAAGCACATGTCAGTGTCATGGCCATTTCGATGGAAGGCCTGATGAGGTCGGTGGGTTGTGTGAGAGAGTGAGGTTCTTTGGTAGTGGCTGCGGCTCCAGGGGCTTCAGATGCCCTTTCTTGATCAAAACCCCCAGAGCTTTGGATAGGGGCATGTATAGTGGAGTGAACACCCTTTGGCCCTGAGGTGGGTTTTTGGCTATTTGCGAGCTAGCTCTGGACGCACCGGTGAATGAGGTGGCCTTTTTTGATGTGGTGGTGGTAACCATGCCCACTTTGGAAGATCTTGCAGCCGCATCACCGCTTGTGCCTGTGTTATTGTTGCGGTTGAAGGTTCTCCGGGGCTGCTCCCTATCCTAGTCCGAAAAAAGGCCCTGTTTCATTGCATCCTCGATTTGCATCCCCATCTCGTGTAGATCTGCAAAGGTGGGAAAGGGGACTACAATCATTTTCAGCATCAGCTTTGGTTGGAGATTGCGCACAATCATTCTGATCTGATCTTTGTCGGTGGGCCTCAAAGTCATCATTGCTGCCTTCGCCCTCCATCGAGTCACAAAATCAGAGAAAGTCTCTTTGGGCTCTTGCCTCGTCGTTTCGAGATCGCGAGTTGTGATCTCAATCTGGGTATTGTACGAGTATTGTGCGACAAAGGCCTCAGCCATTTCATCCCAATTCCTTTTGACCTCATCTTCTAGTTTCGCATACCAATTGGAAGCTATCCCTGACAAGGTTCGGCCGAATAGTGAAAGTTTTTGTGGTCTGGTTAGGCCCATTGGCCGCAATATGTCTGAAAATAGCCGGAGGTGGACCATGGGGTCTCCGAATCCATCGAAACGATCGATCTGGGGCATTTTGAATCTTTCCGGCAATGTTACGGCCTCATCGGTATATCCGTCCTCGATATCCGGAATAGCCTTGACTCCTTGGGATTTCTTAAACATTTTTTCCAACTTACTCAGCTTCAGCGCTGTGGGGTCCGCTTCGAACTCAAAGGGAGAGTCCGAGACATTGATAAGCGTGGGCGCCTTGGATAGCTGTGGTAGAATCGGGGGCGGAGCTGGCCCCGTTGGAAGGCCTGTATCCTCTTGGACATTTTGGACATTTGGCGTCTCTTCGGGTATCGGAACCCTTGGTGGGGGAGGAGCCTGATGCGGAATGCCCGACTTCTTCAGTAGCTTGGTTATTAGCTCTGCCTGTTGGGCCATGATCACAGCCTGTTGCTCAGCGAATTCCGTTTGGCGGACAGCATCTTGCTGCATGAGTTTCATACTTTCTTGCATCTGGCGCATCATTGCCTCCATCCCTGATGTGTTCTGCTGATCCATCTAACTGACTGGTATCTATCCCTGCAGTAGAAACTGGGACCTCAGCCTGACTGTTCACTGGTGGGGTGGATAAAGGCCACTAATCTGGTAACTGCTGAACTGGTGATTTGTGCCTGACTGGCCCTTTTACCTTGTCTCTGGCAAAGGAACACCGACAGTTCTTAAATCAATCTCTGACCTGACAAAGTCTATCAGCACAAGTTCGATGAACCTCGGGGGATATCAGAGCCTTCTGAAGCTATGGTTCCAGGACTACCTAGCAAAAGAGAAAACATGCAGCATCTCAGTCCAATTTCATCTGCATAATTGAATAAGTGTGCCCTCATCAATTACGTCCCAAATCTCCGTCAGAACCGATACCTCGTAAATCGATTCCACCAAATACTGATGCCCGCAGGCCTGATGCCCAAACTCATGAACTGATGCCCGCAGGCCTGATGCTCAAACTCATAAACTGATACATGCATTCCCTGTAGAGGCGCACTCTAACAAGCACATAATGATAAGTGAGAGCCAAAACACCCCTATGTTGGGGAGGGTTGCCTGTCCTATTTTGTCAGAGCTAGGGTTTCACTACGCACGCAATGTTTCAAACAACCTATAAACGGGTAAGCAACTTGTCCTAGTTTGGAATGGTCACTATGGATCCGAATATGCACTAGGTCGAATGGTCAAAGGGTGCCCCAGAAAACCGGGTTTGTGTTCCCATCTGTCGAGCCAGAGCCGATCAAATTTTATGGACATGACTTGACAAGACAAGCCTCCCAAGAAATCGTCGGGAATGGCATATGGCAAACACAGGTCCTAGGCGCACCAATGCAAATGCAATGCAAAGAAACACACAAGCGTAGTCAAAATCGATATCATGAGTTCGAGTCAAGTTCTCTAAATCTCAAAGAGTCGCCAGAATCAGAATAACGCCCATGGGGACCTCGCTACAGTTCAGACTCGATTTTTGGGTTGCTGTTCTAAATCTGAACCAAAGAGTCCAACTCTGGCAAATCGTTTTGAAGAAAAACAGATTTTTGTTTGAAAGAAGTGCCAAACATGGACTGCTTTCCTAGATAACAGAGTCGCCACCTAAATATTTTTAAAATGGGAAATTTAGGAAACCCTGACTCGGTGCCGAAAGGCCACGTGTCCGTCATCACCAAAGTTGGCTCGGGAACTTGGGTACGATTAGGGAAGGTCACATCGTGAGCACCCCCTCTCGCCCGGTCAAAGACCGGCCTCTACTAACCATGATATCTGATTTTGAAAACATTGTATGCTCTTATTCCGATTATTAGCCTAGGATTACTATGTGATGCTCGCAGCAAACAAGTATAGACTGGGCCGTCTGAATTGGAACAAAACATTTCATGTTTGTTTGTTTGAAAATGGTTTGCTACCCGCAGGTAGGCTTAAAATGTAGATTTTGCCACAATCTAGTGGGCTTAACAAACAATTGACGAATTGCTCCAATTCAGATAACTCAACCTCCACCCACAGGCATTCAAGGCAGTTATATCACATAAGCACGTAGCCTCATGGTAAGCATGCTATCATGGCAACACTCACACGCATGCAAGGATGCTAAAGCATGAAACTTACCGAGTACTCCCAGCCAAAACAGAAGCTCGTTAGAAATCATGCATGATCCTAAGTATACTGAAATGCCTAATGTAACACATACAAAATGCAACTATAGCAGGCTCGGCTATTCTAAACATAGCATATGATGATGCTCTGACTAACATGTATTCAACTTAGAATTGAAATACAATGCAGCTTTGTATGATGTGCCGAGTCCGATGCATGTAAAAGCAGATGAATGATGCAAACATGCTGTCATACTGTATGCTAATTGAAATATGCCCTATATCTAACCATCCAAAGCGGGTAAATAAAATGGAGAAAGAAATGGGGGTTGGAAGACATACATCACACTCACATACCCTTATTACATTTATGCCCTCGCGCAGAGGGTCCGAATAAATATCTGATCCGAATAAAAGAATATACAGTCCGAATAAATATACAGATTTCTAATTAATTAACAAATTAATTACAAAAGAATTAAAACTGGCGTGCAAGCCAGGGACTGCCTCGCTTCTGATAGATGATGTATGCTGGACTGCTTGGCGCGGAAATCCACTGGAATGCCCTGATTAGCCTCTGTTTGCAATATTTCTCGAAATGCGCGCTGGACTCCGAAAAGTTGATTGTTGATTTTGCTGCAACAGAGAGCAGGAAAAGGGCATAGCAATGTATTTTCACAAATATATGCATGCCTCGATCCTCGTGCCACCAATCACGCATATCAATGCATGATGGCCGAGGAATCGGATTGCACAACTCAGTATAGGGATGAATGCTACAACAAGACTTAACTCCATCATGGGTAATCCGGAGTGTCGGTGACTTGGGAATTGAGACCCGTTCCGTCACTCGGAGTACGAAACGTGCCTCGTTTCCCGTGCAATATGCATGATATGCATGAAATGCAACTAATATGCAACCTAGCATGCTCAATGCTATGAAAATAAGATACCTCGAAATGCGTGTCCACGGGCACGCAAACCGAGGCGATGCGGAATGACATGCGAAATGTAATGATGGACTTATACCGACATGAAGGGGGCCTCAGCCACACTCACATAGGATGCCGGAATGATAAGAATGAGGTGCCTCGAAATGCGTGCCCACTGGCACGCAAACCGAGGCAATGATGAAATATAAATCGAATAAAACAGAGTGCCTCGAAATGCGTGCACGCGGGCACGCAAACCGAGGCGGGGGCATACGCAATGCAAACCGAATAAAACAGAATGTCTCGAAATGCGTGCACACGGGCACGCAAACCGAGGCGGAGGCATACGCAATGCCAAGCGGATAAAACAGAGTGCCTCGAAATGCGTGCACACGGGCACGCAAACCGAGGCGAAGGCATACGCAATGCCAAGCGGATAAAACAGAGTGCCTCGAAATGCGTGCACACGGGCACGCAAACCGAGGCGATGATGTGCGATGCAAAATCGGATAAAACCGAAGTACCTCGAAATGCGTGCACACGGACACGCAAACCGAGGCGATGATGTGCGATGCAAAATCGGATAAAACCGAAGTACCTCGAAATGCGTGCACACGGACACGCAAACCGAGGCGATGACGAAATGAGATGAAATGGCATACGGAATGCAACGATGGGCTTACACCAACATGGGAGAGCCTCAGCTCACTCACATAGGAGGCCGTCGGATAAAAATGAAGTGCCTCGGAATGCGCGCACACGGGCACGCAAACCGAGGCAATGGCATACAAGCATGAAAATGCAAATTGGGCTTACGCCAACATGAGAGGGCCTCAACCACACTCACATAGGCTGCCGGCGGATAAAACAGGGGCGCCTCGAAAAGCGTGCACGCTGGCACGCAAACCGAGGCAATGCAAAAATGATGCAAATGGCATAGGGAATGATATGTAAGCATGGCAATGGAATTTCAGCACCTAAATAAAGGGGAAAACAGCCCCGAAACAAAACGAAATGACACTCGAAGCATGCATTCATCCCGAAAATGTGAAATTAGGCCCCGAAATGGCCTATAGCCATGCTATACATGCAAAATATGATCATGGCAGCAAGAACAGTAGCAAGGCAGTCCCAAATATGGCATTTTTCAGTAACAAACATGGCCAAAATGCAAGCATAGATATGGCAACAAAATCATACAAGATTAATGGCCAAAAGAGCATTACAATGGGAGGTGGTATATAAAAACACCAAATGGACAAACTTTCTTCTACAACATGAAATAAGGCCCAAAAATAAGCATATATGCAGTTTATGGCAGCCTCTAAATCATAAGACAAACATGCTAGAAATGGAAGGCAAAATGGAGCCACAAAAGGGTATAACATAAGACATGCAATCTATACATCAAATGACCAAACCTTCTTCATGAAACATGTAAAGGGGGTCAAGATAAGACTAAAACCAGTAGGGGTCGAAGTCCCAAAAACAAACACAAATAGGTCAAAAATTGCATACAAAATATGGCACACTTGATGAAATTTGAAGGAGGTGGTAGATACAATGGCCAAATGAGGTTGAGCCCTTCTACAATGTTGTAGAGGGGCTCAAAATAAGCACAAAACCAGTAGGGGTCGGAGCCCCAAAAACAAATGCAAATAGGCTAAAACTAGCATGCAAATTGGTGACATACAAGATGGATATTGAAGGAAGTGTATCATAGAAGCCTCAAATGAAGTTGAGCTCTTCTACAAAGTTGTAGAGGGGCTCAATATGAGCACAAAACCAGTAGGGGTCGGAGCCCCAATTCTCAACCAAATAGAGTATAGAAATGAATCAAGAAAAAGCCCTAAAAGTTGGTTTTGAAGACTTACCCTTGAAGACTTGTCTTTCTTTGATTCTTGGCTCTGATTTGTTGCTTCTTGACCTCTGAAGAACACCTCCTTGCTGCTGAAATGGTAGTAGGGATGGTGAGGCTAGGTGTTGATGAAGAGAAGACCTAGGGACTTAGAAGCTTTCTTGGACTTTTGGCTATGGAAATGGAAGAATTGGAAGAGGAGCTCTTGAAGCAAAATTTTCCAACCTTGAAGAAGGAGAGGGAGGGCCCTTCAAATAGACAACAAATGGGGTGTAAAAGGGGAGGGAAAGCACCCAAGCTTTCCCTCCCAAAATATCCCCCGGATGAGGGAGACACTTTGAAAAGCAATGGACACCGAACAGCCGAAAGGTGAATCTGCCGGCCAGTAACTCTCTGCAAGGTGGCGGCCAGCCACCTTTGGCCAGCCACCCCCAAAAAATGAAGTGTTGAATTAGTGGCCGACCACCATACATTAGGGTCCTCCCAAGTGTGTAGAATAAGGCCCCAAGGTTGGAATTTGGCAATTCTGAAGCAGAAGTCACAACATAGAGCTTGAAGGAGGGCTCAATATGAAATTCAAAATTGCTGGCCGACCACCAACTTTTAGGGTCCTCCAAGATGTGTAGAACAAGGTTCCAAGGTTGGAATTTGGCAACATTGAAGCAGGATTCACAACATTGCATTTGAAGAAGAGGGCCAAAAATGAAAATCAAAATTGCTGGCCGACCATGCTTGTTTAGGGTCCTCCCATGTCCCCTGATCACAGATATGTAACTTTGGTTGGAAGAAAATACCCCCAAGGTGTTCAACATTGGCCCGGAAGTGAGAAAAACGGGCTCCGGAGGAGCGAAACTGGCTATCTGGGATAATTGCTGGCCTCCCACCCCCCAGTGATCTTCCTGGTGTTGAAACAGAGGTACCTGCCAAGTTTGAACAAAAACTAATGAGAAATGAACGTTCGGGGCCAAAACCGAGCAAATCGGGATCCCGAAAATGGGCTGCAGGTGCCGGAAGTGGTATTCAGCAGCGAAGTGGGTATCTGCGACCCCAGTGTCCCTCGGAATGACAAAACAGAGGTTCCTGCCAAAAATCAGAGAAAACCGATGCAAAATGAATGCTCGGGACCAAAACCGGGCAGTTTGGGGTCCCGAAAACCGGCTATGAGCACCGAAAGTGGCATACGGCCACGAAGTGGGCATCGGGGGCCCCAGGGTTCCTTGAAATACTAAAACAGAGGTCTCCGCCAAAAACCGGAGAAGGCTGATGCAAAATGAATGCTCGGGACCAAAACCGCTCGGTTTGGGGTCCCGAAAATGGGTCGCCGGGCACCGGAAGTGGTGTTCGGCTGCGAAGTGGGCATCGGGGGCCCCAGGGTTCCTTGAAATACTAAAACAGAGGTCTCCGCCAAAAACCGGAGAAGGCTGAGATGGTTGGGCGGTCCCGAGCCGAGGCACGCGGCCTGACGGCTCCGAAAACCGGGAACCGGGCTCCGAAATGGGCAAAATGGCCTACGGCCACGAAACGTAGCTCACGGCCACCGGGAGATAGTCTACGGGACCACTCCCTTCCCTCAGGAGAGTAAACAGAGAAAACCGAACCTGGTTCGCAAACCGAGACAAGGTAGAGAAGATGGTTCGGAAGTCCGGAGGCAGGGCACGCGGCCGTGACTCTGGGACTTCTGAACAAGCACAGTATGCAATATCACCGAGCGCTCAACTGGTGACGTCTGAGTCTTAAGGTCGGTCAAAAATGGGGTGTCTACAGTCCTGCCTCAGTTGCCTGATTTCCTGCTCTGAGAATACCTAAGGCCCCTGCTATCTCTCGGGCCAAGGCACCCATAGCCTGCTGACCCACTGGCTCGGCCACATTGGCCTGACCAACCCCTTCCTGAACTGCCGGAACTTCATTCGGTAATGGCACTTCTCAATCTTCTATCAGGAGTGTTGCTGCTATTGATCTTGCAGCACACAGAGGCAGAACTTCAACTGATGATAACATTACTAGTGTTAATACATGCATTGTACGAATGGAAGGAAAGGCTAAGCTTCAGCAAGAGAAGCAAGTTGCTGATAATCCAGTGAGTTTTATTACTATTTCTGACTTTTATTTTAAATATTTCTATGAAAAACTATGGCTCAAATAGAAGTTTATCGATGCCAAAGCAGGAATTTGTTAACAAACTCTAGAGAAACTTTTATGTGTTCTTTTCATTTATCGCTTATATATGACATCATTATTAATTAAGCAGTGAGAACAAATGACACCTATTATGCTATGTAACGCCTCAAAATAATGATATTAAACCAACAATATTAACATGCTATGATATATAAAAGATCCACGCCCTTCCATTCATCGAGTGCTATTACAAAAGGTATTACATGTTAACAACAAAAGCAAATGCCCTACGAGCTTCTGACTTTCAAGTTAACACTTGGTTACAAGAAAGTAGAGTGCTAACTCATTTACACATTAAGCCCTAGGCTTGAATTTACATGTAACACCGCAAAAGGAAAGACAACCAAAAAGTCCGTCGCCACTAGCCTCCCAAGCTAAGTCCTTGGAGGTGGCATGCTACGACAAAAATGATGTTCCCATATAGGGTGAGCCACACCAAAGAGAAATACACTAAACCGCTTATAAATAATGACTAAAAGATTAACAGTTGATAGATGGCCAACTCTTTTACATTCTTTCATCACTTCAACAAATATAAACAAAACAATTATATTCATACTTCCAATGACAAGCATATACGCTCGCCAATACATTTCTAGATAAGCATACATGCTCTATCTACGGAGTTCATCCCTATCTCCTCCCAATAACATCCGGTTTAGAGGTCCATCCCTATCTTCCCTAAACCGCTGAGTACATAACCTATCTCCTCCAACACAACACAATGCATATATATAACAATTATACACATCACATATCAATACATAAAATCAATGTATTCTTTCCATCGTCATAACCCATGACCCAATTCTATCTCAATTCCTCATTTTCCACAATTAATTATTCAAATTAATTAATCAATGTAATTAGGACGTTTCCATAATTAACATTACAACCCTTAGGTTCCAATTTCACTAATGTTTCAACATTAATTCCATGTTTCTATACCAAACATGCTTCTAGGTTTATTATAGACAAAACCCCAAACTTTTATAAAATTACACAATGGCCCAAAGTTTCCCAAAATTACACAACAACTACCAACATATCAAAATGCTAAAATTCAAAGACAAAATCCATAAAGAGGAGTAGAATATCCCTACCTCAAAGTTTGAGCTCAAAAGGAGATGAAGACCCAACACCCAACTTGCTCCAAAACCGAATATTTTCAGATTATATCGAAGCCCAAGTCACCCTCTACCTTTTTAACAAAGCACTTAGGGAAGATTCACCCTCTAGGGAGATGATTTCTTAGAGAGAAGGCAAGTCTAGAGAGAGGCTCTCAAATTTAGGGTTTTAAAAAGTAAAAGCTTCAAAAAGTGAAGTTTAGATCGTGGCCGCTAATCGATATAAACAAAGCTCGCTCGGCGAAGACTTGGTCGCCGAGCGACTGCACACGAAAACCGTAGCTCGAGCCAAGAAGGTCTCGCTCGAGCCAACATCCTAGAAGCTCGCTTCGCGAAGAAAAGCTCGCCGAGCCAGAGCTCGACTCTTCAGTTCGCAACTAGACGCACGCTCGGCGACGAACCGCCGCTCGGCGAAGATCGAACCAGATCGCTCGGCGAAGAATCACCGCCGAGCGAAATCATGGTGTTCAGTCAGCCAGACGCAGTCGCTCGCTCGAGCGAAGCCGCTCTGGCTCGACCCACCAGACACAAAACTCAACTCTCGCTCGAGCGACCAACTCCTCGCTCGAGCGAAGGACAAAAATTCTGGGCAGCAACCCTTGGCTCCCGAACACAACCAACCTGAAACAAACCTGCCCAACACATCCTATAACTCAAATACAATATATGAAAGGACGTAAACAGGACAACAATCCACTACCAACATCCACGAACACACGTCCGGATCACTATACAACAAGGGGTAAACCCGGGATCGCTATATGCTATGGGGATTCATAATAAATGCACTTTATGATTTACGACAGTCATTTATTTAGCTAAGCCCGAGTGGCTGAGATTCATGGCTTTGTTCTTCTTGTTGTATCAATAACTTGAGTAGCATAAACACGAACAAGAGACAAAATGAAAATGCCAACATGGCAAGTGTAGGGCATCGACAACGGTACATGGAAAGGTAATTATGAATATTTTCATATAAAAAATGTACTCTTTTTATTAGTTTGTGCATACAAGGCTCATCAAAAAGTTCATAGCCCACAGTCCAGCCCAAGCTGGTCCTTGGCCTAGTCCTGAAATATGAGCTGGGCTTGGACAAAACGGTAAGGCCCATGGATTGGCCCATAAGTCCAGCCCGATGGACTACCTAAAACCTAGACCATAGGCCCGACCCAAAGGCCCATGCACAAGGTACCTGGTTGTTGTCATGCGTGTCATACCCTGGTTAAAATTTTGACAATTGCCATTTAGGACGCAGCTTTGTAACAATCACACTCATTTACACTTCCAAACACACACCCATGACTCTCTCTACGTGTGTGTTTGAAAGTGTAAATGGGTGTGTGTTCCTATCTTTTCCCCCTTTAGGACATGCATATATATGGGTGTGTATATATATACTAGCGGCGGATGCAGATGCAATGTGTTTGCAATTTTATATTTAAATTCTTGGATAGTTCGAAGAATCTTTCGAATTGGCCCTCAGAATTCAAGAGGCTCCAAAAGGAAATTATTGAACTTTGCAATGTGTCATTGGTCCACAGGACTTACTTCTTCTTGCTATTTAAAGGCGACCCAACAGACTCTATTTATGCGGAAGTGGAGCTCAGGAGGCTATTGTTCTTCAAGGATACGTTTTCTCGAGGTAGCAAGAGGGTCATACTCTCTTGCCTGCTTCGAGGTAAAATTTATATTCATCTAGTAGGTTGCGGGACCCCCAAAAAAAAAATGATTTGCTACTAATGTGGGATTCATTTTCCTGCAACTCTCCTTTTGTCATTGTTTGGCCAAACAAAAGAAAAAAGGAAATAGAAGGTTAATTATTCAATAGACCAAGACCACCATGTGGCATTATTTACGTGGTGCTCCAAACCAATCATGTAGCAAAAAAAAATTATGGGCAAGACATGCTGACTTACTTTTTGTTAAGTTAGTTAGAAGACAAAGGATAACCTACTTAAATGTGTGCTGGCAATGTCATATAGTACTTTGGGAGTATCTAATAAGTTTCCAAAGAAAAGAGCCCCAATCTGGTATTTGTTGCAATCATCAAATTGCTTCTTCACCATGTGGGCATTGACGAATGTCTTCCATTTTTCCTGTGAACATACATTGTTTCATTTTAGTATTGTGATGTGATTTTCTGCAAGGGACAGGAGACTGATACATGGAGATGTGAGTGGATTTGTGTCCGGTGCAAGTGAAAGTTGTGGCATGGGATCCAGCTCTCCTTGCAGCCATTTACACCTCCATTAAAGTGTAATTATTTTGAGTTGTCTTAACTTCTCTTTTATTTGTCTTTACACTGGTATGTTCAACTAGTTAATGCAACATGGAGACCTCCCATGTAGTTTGATAGGGCAAACATGTAGGGCCCATATTGGAGTTAAATAATTTCAAATATTTTTTTGATATGCGTTTGGCTTGTGGTTGGTTTGGCAAAGGGATTGGGACATGATATTTTAAGAATTTGTTTGAAAAGTGACTTTTTTAATGAAATAATTATTATTTTTATTGTCACACTTGAGTCATGTTATATAGATATATTATTTTTTTAAATAATTTTACATCAGTGACTCAAAATGAAGTGGGTCCCACATTATCGGGTCTACTTTCATTGTAAATTCGTAGTATAAAATAATGTGAAAAAATGGTGCATTTTTAATTAAATTTTATAGTATTTGTAATGACTTGGATTTTAATTCACATTGGATTGATGTAAAGTGGTGCCCGTCACCTTAAAACTTGTACGGTTGTCGGACTTTTGATATTGATGGGTTGGAAAGTGAACTTTAAATATTATAGTTGAGGACCGTTGGGTGATGTTTGGAACCTTGATTGAAGCCTTAACAAGGTATTTAGGTAAGATTAGATAAAAAGCCCCAAGTTTGAGTTTGAGTTTTTGACCAGCCATCACTCTTTTGCCCTTTTCTCCTTCCATACTTTGAATTTGAATGTGAAGCTGGAACCATTGGAAAGTTTGTTTCCAGGGCTTCAATTTGGACACAAGAACGACCTAAAATGGAGTCCGAACGAGAGAGTTACACCTGTTTGAATTTTGAGTTTTTGTGCTGAAAGCATTCTCGCTCTAGCGAGATTTTATTCGCTCGAGCGACCAAGTCACTAACAGACAGTATAAAGTGATATTTTGGCCCAAAAACTTCATTTTTTCATCCTCTCTTCTTCTCCCCTCCTACATGTCCAAAAACCTAGCCCCCAAAACTTTGATTTCATCCATTCTTACCAACAATCCACTATGGATCTTGCATCAAGGTTCAAGAACAAGCAAGGATCAAGGCGTTGACCGATTATTTTGGGGATTTCATTGAAGTTTGAAAATGGGTCTTCACCTTCCAATCTTGAGGTAGGGGTCCTAGTTCTCCTTCAATGCTTACATTAATAGATAGATTTGTGGTATTTTGGATTATATAAATGCAAAATCTACATTTTGAGCATATAGTGTTAAATCATGAAATTTTGGGGTTAGGGTTTGAAATGTTGGGGTTCTATTATTGGGTTTAGATTATGGATTATGGACCTAGGGTGTATAATCAATGGGAAAATTGGAATAAAAAGTAAATGTTTAAGAAGTTTGAATTTTTCTTGCAATTCTAAATTTTTCTTGAAAACCCTAAGTTAATTCATGATGATAAATAATGAGTTTGCCCAAATTGAAAGTAGAATCATGAAATTGAGGTATTGAATTGTATATATACAAGTTTAATTGAATTTTGGAAGTGTTTGAAAATCATGTTAAAAATTAGCTATTGAACCTTATTTATGGATATTGTAAATCATGCTATGATATGAAATGAAATTTGGGAAAAGGATTAGTTAATGATATGGATAACATGAGCCTTGGGATGAAATGATGAAATGAAAATTTAGGAGTACACTTTGAATTATAATTAGTGGTGTTGAATTAAGATATGTTGAATTGTGGTGATTATGTGGAATTGTATTGAATATGTTGATTTTGGTTTTTGTGATCTAAAATGTAGAGCTTCCAAAATGGGTCTAATCTCAAATCATTTTATTAAATTCCTAGTGGGCTTGTTTAGTCATTCAACTCAAGAGGATGATTCAATGGGGTTTCTTTATGGGGATGGAAATGTTTGGTTTTTGGTGAAAACCCTAGAAATTTAGAGATTTTTGGGGAACATGGAAATGTTCATAAAACTCCTTTCTTTCTTTGAATAGAAGATGAATGGGTGTAAATTCCATAATGTGTTTTGCAAGAATGGTAATCTTTTAAATATATTGAGTTAGAGAAATGGTTTTGAAAACTTCATGTGTAGTCCTTGATGAGACCATGTTGCTATGACTTGTGAAATGAGGAAGTTGATGGTATATGGTTGACTTGAGAAGGAATGTTATGAATTATAGAAATTTTTGCATTTGCATATCATTTCATTTATTATTGTGCATTGTGGTTCTAAATCAAAGAGATTTGCATTCATGACAAAAAATGATTTGTATGAGAAATATGGAAATGTGTATGGGGTAAATACATTGGTAAGTCCGGATAGCGGGTGTAGATGAATTTGATAAGTTGGCCTAAGTGTCCAGGGTGAAAGACTCGAAAGCTGCGTGGATAGGTGTCGAGCCTTCCGATTAATACCAGTAAAAATGACAGTTTGGTAGTGCTCATAGAGTCTACTTACAGATACCAGTCTAGGGATTACCAGTGTTGTATTTACCACCCTTGTCTAAAATTGAAAGTTTTGAAATGTGTTGAGATTGCAAGCTTTTTTTGAGAAATGGAAATCTTTGAGAAGAACATGGAAATTAATTATAAAAATGGTTGATTTTCGAAAATATTTTGGGTGCCCACATCCCGCCGTATGGTAGCTGGCAAATGTGGGAGATGGTTTTAAAAAATTGAAAAATGGTTTTCGAAAGAAAATGGCTTTTATGAAAATGGTTTTTGGAAGTTCACTTCCCGCCGTATAATAGCCGGCGAAAGGTGGAAAGTGTTATGAATTGGGTGCCCGTTATCCCGCCGTAGTAAGTCGGCAAAAGGTGGATTGTGTTCAGTTATGCGTTGAGAAGTGTGTTGAGTTGATAATGTTATTTGTTGCTTGTGATGAATTTGTGAAATTACATATTGATGTGTAATTTGGTTTAAAGAGGAAACGTACATAGGCATTATTTGTAAATAATGGAAACCAAAAATAGATATGAGGATTATAGACTATGATGGTAAACTTAATGAAGTAGTTGTGTTAATAAAAATAAATTGTGAGCGTTGTTCTATAATTTAATAAATGATTGGATTGAAAGGGGTTATTAATATTGTGTTATCTTGAAATGAAACTTTGCGGGTGTAATTAACGGTGTGAATTGAGTATAGGAGAATTGTTGGCGAGTCAAAAAGGAACCTGAACTTGAAGTTATGGGGTTTTAAATTAAAAATGAAGAGTAGAAAAGAAGAATAAAAGGAAAAGAGGAGTATTAAAAATGGAAAATTAAATAAGAAATGTCTTGGGAATTGGTTAATAACTTTAAATGATGTTGTTTCTCAAATATGTTTGTTTCACACGGATCAATGGTTTTCTAAAGTTAAGGGATGATTTTTTTTTATGGCTGAAGGTTTTTCTTAAAAGTGTTCAAATAGTTTTTGAGAAAAGGTACTCTACTTATGATATTTTGAAATTTTAAAACGTTACTCTACTATATGGTATCACCCTGCATGCATGATCATTTCTATCTGTATGTTAGTTATTGATTGAGAACTATGAGATTCCTACTAGGTATTAGTGCTCACCCTGTTGTTGTTTTATCTTTTTACAGGAAGAAATTTGGATTATTTGATTGAAGATTTATGGAGTTCTTGAGTCCGTTTGTATAACTTCATAGTAGATGTAAAAGAAGTGGATTTTGTATTTGTATTTAATTATTTGTAGCACAGTAGGAGATTGACATGTATTATTGTCATTGTAATATTTATTGAGAGAGAGAGAACATGTAATATTGTATTTCTATTACTCGAGTGTAATAGATATTTATATATATCCAAAAAAAATGGACCTAAATTACAGGCTTTGGTAATGTTTTCGAGTAATAAAAATTCGGGGCGTGACAATATTTATTAAATTTATACTAATTATCGAACATAATATTAATAATAAAGGTTTTTGTTGCTCCTACAACACAACAAAAAGAGTTTCAAATTTTTTTTCACCAATTATAAAATCTTTTTTTAACACTTTTGACTTCTTTATAAAACATTTTTCACCAACCCATAATTAGAATAATTGTTAGCATTTGCCTAACAACTAGAATAGTTAAATCTAAAAGCAAGTGGATTAGTAGTAGTTAACTGGTTCTATTCAATAGCCATCCCTCTTTGAAAATTATTTAATTACTACTCAGCACAACAACCTGATTTTGAAAGCCCCCTTCGTGTGTTTTTAAATTTTTGGACCTTCTTTAAAGACTTTTCTTATTAGTTTGAAAATCCAAACATAGCCCCCACTAATCTGACTCCAAGTCAGCTTTGTGAACCTCAAATAATTTACTAAAATTTTTACATATGTGTGGGACCCACACAAATAGGTCCCATACTGTGAGAGATTTGGTAAAAACCTTGATAGATTATTTGGAATCCCTAGTATTACTCGCCTTATATATTATTATTGTGTCATTTGTATTTATGATTAGACAAATTGACATTCAAACATGTCACCGAAATTATGAGTAAATATTACATGAAAATATTGTGAAATACTTAAAATAATTTTATTTTATTTTATTTTTTGATGTTTTTTATATTTTTTTTGCCTCATTAGCTATCATAGTTGCTTACCCTAGGAGTATCATGACCGCTATCATGAATAGAAGAAAATAAAGTTATTTAAAATATTTTGTAATATTTGAGACATAAATTCTTAACAAAAAACAAAAATGTCTAAGACTCCCATTTTTTCCCATCCCCTTTGACCCTCTCTCTCTCTCATTGGTTGGATTTTTTTTTTTTTTTTTTTTCCTTGTCCTCCAATCACCACCTGCCACATGTGTGTGGGGTGGTGGTGGTGGTGATTGGAGGGGGTCTCCAGCACTCCTCAACAAAAAATTTATATTATTTAGTTATGGAATAAAGTAAGTGATAGTTCAAAAGATAAAATGTAATTTGCCTTATTGTCATACCAATCTTATTTGGTAATTGCTCCAAACTTCCACAATTTTGTGGAGGATCAAATTTCAAACATTGTACCATTCATTCATGTTCTAGTTTTAATAGAAGTCATGAGCCATTTAATAAGTGAGTTTGGTGAGCAATTATTCACTATTACATATGATAGTAACATAGTCATGTAATAAATAAATTCAAATTGTTTATTTATGTGAGATTTACTTGAAATTCATATAAATAAATTATTAAGATTTATTTATGATAGGATAAAATACATTTTTCATTCTTATAATTTGATTAAAATTTCACTTTGGCCCTATTAATTTAATTTGAATAATTTAGTTCTTATACTTTAAGTCCAGTTTAGATGGTCCTTTGATCTAAATTTTTGTTAATTTTTTGTACATGTACACCTTAGAAGATAGTGTTCTAAAATGGTTAATTTTAACCTCCAATTTAAACAAAAAAAATCAAAGTGAAACTAAAGTTAAAATGTAGGGAGTAAAATAAAATTTGAATCAAATTATAGAAATTAAAAATGTACTTTAGAGGCACGCACGATAGATTTACCACAAAGTGGCATAACACACCACAAACATTTGTAACTTTCACCACAAAACTTTCTTATTGTGAGGCATTTTTTAGGGGTGCACGCTATAGATTTCTCCAACATATGTAAAGGTTATAGGTGTTTATTTATTTATTTATTTATTTATTCATATATGATATTACAATGAAACTCAATGAATTACAATCACAATAATATATATCAAATACAACACAATCAATACAAAGAAACTCCCAAAGTGGGACAGAGTGCAAGACCCACTTGTAGGTGGGGAGATTCAAATCATTGACCTCCTAGTGAGTTCAACATCACAACCAAAGCTAACAATATTAGATGTTTATATATAATGCGGCAATATCAAACTAGCAAAGATACTAGAAACCCCAAACTATATGGTGGAATCTAAAATATGAGAAATTAGAGATGTTTGAAGAAGCAGTATGACATTTCGAAGTGACACTAATAATATGTGGAGTACAATTGATGAAATGCATTAAAAATAGATCGAACCAATTATGTATTCCAGAGATTGGATTCACAGCATTACATTGTAGAAATTATTCCCAGTTAAATTAGACAACCCCACACAGAAATAGCTTCTCATAACCAAGTAAAGGACATACATCTAATGCTTTGATTGCTAAAAGACTTGGGCCTAAATATAAAAAATATATTTATAGATATTGAAACTTTGAATCTCAAATCTTTTGTCATTTGGAAACCACGAAAAGACAATATCCAACAGTGGAGGTCATTTCAATTTTCAATATAAGAAACAACAAAACACAGGTTTTTTTATTTCATTTTTGTTTCTTCTCCTTTTATCAGTGATCAAACCCCACAATAAATGAGGTGTGAGGATGCATTGGAAAAACTAAGTACAGATATTGGAGCTCTCTTATGCATATCTCATTAAACACTAATATAAATACTGATGTCAATAAAACTAACAATTTAGGCATAAGAATGGAACTTACAGTCCAGATTATTCGTCTGTGCTGCTACAAGTAAAATTTGGACGGAAACAACCAGCAGACAGACATGAATTCTTGAACCCATTATTCAAGCAAGAACCACGTAGATTCTTGAATTCACTGAATGACAATGAAATACTTTGAAACCACCTAATTCTTTCCTTTCCAGTTGTTTAGTATAACTCTTCAAGATAAGAAAGTTTCTTCATGACTGTAGTCAACATATGCATAGTTGTAATTAGAAACAATATGAAAGGCCATGGACATAAAAATTATTTGTTCAAGTAATTACAATACCGCAATTGCACACCATGATCTAATTTCCTTCACAACAGAACAAAAAGAAAAAGAAATCCATTGTTGCACCAGAGTCAATATGAACTAATTGTAAATATGAGGGGTATGTAAGAGGAAACCTGCTAGTCTTGTAGATTCCTCAAGAAGAAGAAAGATTCAAGGCATTTACAAAATTAAAGGCCCATGGACAAGTTTGATTTTTGAGTTAGATTAGTCATTAGGGACAAGAGTACTAGCATCTTTTCTGGGTAACAATTTCCACTTGGGTCATTTTCTAGTGAAGCTGTTAAATAAGCTGCCAATTGTGCACCATGATAATCACAAGATGCTCGAGACTTTTTTGACTAGGGGGTTGTAAATGTAACATGAGAAGAAGGTAAATGAAAGCCTAAACACATTACTTCTACACTTAAATCTCTGTTTTCTTATCTCAATGCACTTCCATCCGCACAATTTTGTATGAGTCCCAAGACACCAAGTTGGTATTTTGTGTAACAGGTATATACAGTGTGTATCTTCTCTTTCACCTATGGGTCAACGTTTCAAATTTTGCTTGCCACGTCATCTGGGAATTTAGGGAGGAGAAATTAGTGGATGAATCATTTTTTTTAAAATAAAATGAATGCTCATTTAAAGATTGGAGATGTAGGCCATAAGTCCAATTTCAAAACATCTAGGCTGATAGTCTCAAACTCTATTCTTTTGGGGTCGAAAAGACAAAATAATTTAAATGACCATATTGCCTCTACCTATTTGTCCACATCACATATATGTCCATTTGTCATCTCCCTACTAATTCACAAGTTGTCTATTAGTCTACCTAATCTATCTATCTGTTCATATCACCACTGTAACGCCCTCAAAATAATGATATTAAACCAACAATATTAACATGCTATGATATATAAAAGATCCACGTCCTTCCATTCATCAGAGTGCTATTACAAAAGGTATTACATGTTAACAACAAAAGCAAATGCCCTACGACTTCTGACTTTCAAGTTAACACTTGGTTACAGGAAGGAAGGGTGCTAACTCATTTACACATTAAGCCCTAGCTTTGATTTTACATGTATCATAGCAAAAGGAAGAACAACCAAAAAGTCCGTCCGCCACTAGCCTCCCAAGCTAAGTCCTTGGAGGTGGCATGCTACCAGTACCTGAAAATGATGTTCCCATATAGGGTGAGCCACAGCCCAGTAGAAATATACTAAGCCAGTTATAAATAATGACTAAAAGATTAACAATTGATAGATGGTCAATTCTTTTACATTCTTTCATCACTTCAACAAATATAAACAAAACAGCTACATTCATACTTTCCATGACAAGCATACATGCTCTTAATATATTTCTAGATAAGCATACATGCTCTATCTACGGAGTTCATCCCTATCTCCTCCCAAGAACATCCGGTTTAGAGGTCCATCCCTATCTTCCCTAAACCATGAGTACATCCCCTATCTCCTCCAACACAACACAATGCATATATATCACAATTATACACATCACATATCAATACATAAAATCAATGTATTCTTTCCATCGTCATAACCCATGACCCAATTCTATTTCAATTCCTCATTTTCCACAATTAATTATTCACATTAATTAATCAATGTAATTAGGACGTTTCCATAATTAACATTACAGCCCTTAGGTTCCAATTTCACTAATGTTTCAACATTAATTCCATGTTTCTATACCAAACATGCTTCTAGGTTTATTATAGACAAAACCCCAAACTTTTATAAAATTACACAATGGCCCAAAGTTTCCCAAAATTACACAACAACTACCAACATATCAAAATGCTAAAATTCAAAGACAAAATCCATAAAGAGGAGTAGGATATCCCTACCTCAAAGTTTGAGCTCAAAAGGAGATGAAGACCCAACACCCAACTTGCTCCAAAACCGAATATTTTCAGATTATATCGAAGCCCAAGTCACCTCTACCTTTTAACAAAGCACTTAGGGAAGATTCACCCTCTAGGAGATGATTTCTTAGAGAGAAGGCAAGTCTAGAGAGAGGCTCTCAAATTTAGGGTTTTAAAAGTAAAAGCTTCAAAAAAGTGAAGTTTAGATCGCTAGGCTGAATCGATATAAACAGTTTCGCTCGGCGAAGACTTGGTCGCTCGGCGACTGCATACCTGAAACCGTAGCTCGAGCCAGAAGGTCTCGCTCGAGCCAACATCCCAGGAGCTCCCTCGTGCGAAGAAAAGCTCGCTCGAGCCAGGAGCTCGACCCTTCAGGTCTGCAACTAGACGCACGCTCGAGCGACGAACCGCTCGCTCGAGCGAAGACCGAACCAGATCGCTCGAGCGAAGAATCAGCTCGCTCGAGCCAGGAATCATGGTGTTCAGGTCCAGCCCAGACGCAGTCGCTCGCTCGAGCGAAGCCGCTCTGGCTCGACCCACCAGACACAAAACTCAACGCTCGCTCGAGCGACCAACTCCTCGCTCGAGCGAAGGACAAAAATTCTGGGCAGCAACCCTTGGCTCCCGAATACAACCAACCTGAAACAAACCTGCCCAACACATCCTATAACTCAAATACAATATATGAAAGGACGTAAACAGGACAACAATCCACTACCAACATCCACGGACACACGTCCGGATCACTGTACAACAAGGGTAAACCCGGGATCGCTATAACCTCCCCCCCTTAAAGAATTTCGTCCCCGAAATTAAAACAAGTTTTTGAAAAGCAAGCCTTTTTCTCCATTTTAAACAATGTCATAACACAACATTTAACAATTCGACCCATTACCGGTCATCCATCTCCTATTAAGAGGCATTTCTCAACATGTACATTTCAACATGCAATTTCTTTCCGTTTCAACCATTTCCCACATATATGGTTTACAATTTATATCATAAGCAATAATCATGATACAATTTTATTTCTATAATATAGCCAACATATGCAATATTATAATCAACTCCCATAACAAGGCAAGTTCTACAACATTTACATTAACCAAAACATACACCATGTTTTACAACTTAAGACATTTCAAATGTTCTTAAAGTTCATTACAATTACAAAGTTGCAACACTTGATTACACATCAACAAATAAGTCCGGATATTTCTCACGGACTCCCAACTCACGTTCCCAAGTGGCCTCCTCCACTCCGTGATGTTTCCACAAAACCTTAACCAAAGGGATGGTCTTACCACGCAGGACTTGATCCCGCCTATCCAAGACCTTGAACGGTCTCTCCTCATACGAGGCATCCTCATCTACCTCTAAGTCGGTCCAATCCAACACGTGTGATGGATCCGCTCATACTTCAAGCATACTCACATGAAACACGTCATGAACTCCGCCAAGCGTGGCGGCAAAGCTAAACGATAAGCAACCTCGCCAATCCGCTCAAGGATCTCAAAAGGACCAATAAACCGAGGGGATAACTTCCCACTCTTCCCAAATCTCAACAAACCCCGCCTAGGTGATATCTTCAGGAAGACGTGATCACCCACCTCAAACTCCAACGGTCTCCTCCTACGGTCAGCATAGGACTTCTGACGGCGACTGGTCAGAACAAGCCTCCTACGGATAAGCTCAACTTTCTCCGTCGTCTCCCTAACCAACTCCGGACCCAACAAAGGTGTGTCACCCACCTCGGCCCAACAAACTGGAGACCTACAAGGTCGGCCATACAAGGCCTCAAACGGTGCCATACCGATACTAGACTGAAAACTGTTATTGTAGGCAAACTCCACCAGCGGTAAGTGCCTCTCCCATGTCCCACTGAAATCAAGGACACAACCCCGAAGCATATCCTCAAGGATCTGAATGGTACGCTCGGACTGCCCATCAGTCTGAGGATGATAAGCTGTACTAAAGGTCAGCTTAGTACCTAAAGCACTTTGCAAACTCTGCCACAACCTAGCAGTAAAACGAGGATCTCTATCTGAAACGATCGTCACTGGGACCCCGTGCAATTTTACTATGTCCCGAACATACAAGTCGGCAAGATGATCTACTGAATCTCTCACGCGCATTGGAATGAAATGCGCCGACTTGGTCAACCGGTCTACAACCACCCAAATAGTGTCACTACCCCGCTGAGTCTTCGGAAGACCTACAACGAAGTCCATGGTGACATGCTCCCACTTCCACTCGGCAATAGGCAAGGGTTGTAACAAACCCGGCCTCGATGTTTCGGCCTTCACTTGTCGACAAGTAAGGCACTTAGACACGAAGATCGCCACATCTCTTCATACCCCGCCACCAAAACGGCGACCCAAATCCCGATACATCTTAGTACCTCCGGATGCACCGCAAGCGCGAATGATGGAACTCTCGAGTACCTCCTCTCGACAGACTCAAGACAAACAGACGGTCTCGGTATCTCAAACTCAGTCGGGATACGCCGTCAAACCTTTCTCAACTTTCCCACCGAGATCTTCTCTCGAGGATTCTACCTCAAGATCACCTCTCTGTGCCTCTAACACTCGAGTCACAAGTGTAGGGTCACAAGAACCACGTAAAACAAGGCCCGACCTCAACGGATTCGCCCAGAAGCAAGTCAAACTCGCCAAGTGCCCCCAACATCTCCCACTCTCGGATGGCTACACAAGCTACACCACTAATGGATTTCCTACTAAGAGCATCGGCCACAACATTGGCCTTCCCTGGGTGATAATGCAACTCGAAGTCGTAATCTTCTATAAACTCCATCCACCTCCTTTGCCTCAAGTTCAAGTCTTTCTGTGAAAACAGATACTTCAGACTTTTATGATCCGAGAACACCTCGAATCTCTCACCATAAAGGTAGTGCCTCCAGATTTTCAAGGCAAAGATCACAGCCGCCAACTCTAGGTCGTGTGTAGGGTAATTCTTCTCGTGTATTTTTAACTGACGTGAGCCATAAGTATAGCGGTCCCGGGTTTACCCCTTGTTGTATAGTGGTCCGGACATGTGTCCGTGGATGTCGGTAATTGAGTATTGTCTTATTTACGTCCTTTCTTGCTTTGTTTTTGAGTTACAGGATGTGTTGGGCAGGTTTGTCACAGGTTGGTTAAGCTTTAGAACCAAGTCTAGTTGCCCAGTTTTAATCGTCCGCCGGCGGAAATGTTTGCGCCGAGCGGATGGGTTGTTGTTGCTTATGCGCCGGCGGAGGTTTTGGCGCCGGCGGAGAATGCACCCTTCCAGTATTTCGTGCCCCTGCAAAACTTCTGCAAGTGTGGTTTCTGCGCTGGCGGGTCTTTGTGCGCCGAGCCCATAGTATGTTTTTGGTGAGAGTTCTCGAGGGAGACTGCGCTCAGCGAAGCTGGCCGGGATCTACGCCGAGCGAACTTTAATACGTGTCTTGGAGCTCGGCGGACAATGTTGCGCCGAGCGGAACCTTTTATGTCTTTACGCCGGCGGAGAGTCTTACGCCGAGCGGACTGTCAGATAACCGAGTGGGGGACTGCATTTTAAATCACTTTTGGACTTATCTTCTTTCTCTTACTTTACCAAAACACCATTATCGAGCTTCTCACTCAAAAACCATAACTTCTCTCTAAGTATTGATCTAGTTAGAGTGTGTTGTTCATCTTTTGTCTTCACAAAAGGGTGTTGATCGTCGAGGCGTCATTTTGATCCGAATAGTTTGGTGTTTGGAGCATTTTGGTTTTGGGTCCTTCTTCTTTGGAGCTCATCTTTTGAGGTAGGGATATCCTACTCCTTTTTATAGATTTTGTCTTTGAATTTTAGCACTTTGATATGTTGGTAGTTGTTGTGAAATTTTGGGAAACTTTGGGCCATTGTGTAATTTTACAAAAGTTGGGGTTTTGTCTATAATAAACCTAGAAGCATGTTTGGTATAGAAACATGGAATTAATGTTGAAACATTAGTGAAATTGGAACCTAAGGGTGGTAATGTTAATTATGGAAATGTCCTAATTACATTGATTAATTAATTTGAACAATTAATTGCGGAAAAATGAGGAATTGAGATAGAATTGGGTCATGGGTTATGATGGAAAGAATACATTGATTTTATGTATTGATATGTGATGTGTATAATTGTTGTATATATATGCATTGTGTTGTCTTTGGAGGAGATAGGGATGTACTCATGGTTTAGGGAAGATAGGGATGGACCTCTAAACCGGATGTTCTTGAGGAGATAGGATGAACTCGTAGATAGAGCATGTATGCTTATCTAGAAAATATTGGCGAGCATGTATGCTTGTCATGGAAAGTGTGAATATATCTGTTTTGTTTATATTTGTTGAAGTGATGAAAGAATGTAAAAGAGTTGGCCATCTATCAATTGTTAGTTTTTTAGTCATCTTTTATAACTGTTTTAGTATATTACTCTTGGTCTGTGACTCACCCTATATGGGAACATCATTTCCAGGTACTGGTAGCATGCCACCTCCAAGGACTTAGCTTGGAAGACTAGTGGCGGATGGACTTTTGTTTGTCTTTCCTTTTGCAGTGTTACATGTAAATTCAAGCCTAGGGCTTAATGTGTAAATGAGCTAGCACTCTACTTTCTTGTAACCAAGTGTTAACTTGGAAAGCTGTAAGCCCTTAGGGCATTTGCTTTTGTTGTTAACATGTAATACGTTTTGTAATAGAACCCTGTTGAATGAAAGAACGTGGATCTTTTATATATCATAGCATGTCAATATTGTTGGGTTAAATGTCATTATTTCCAGGGCGTTACAACTTGGTATCAGAGCGTACCGGGTTCGAATACTTTGGGTACGTGGGAGGTGATTAGGATCACAATGGGTTTGTCTCGCTTGATAGAGACTTAGGTGTACGGTTATATGTTTATGTGATAACATGCTTATGTGATTGTTTGGGTATGGGATTTAATTTCTAAGATGTTGATCAAGTCTATGGGTTTCTATGAGTCTTATTGGAAAGGCACTTGATCAATCTTGTTTCTAACCCAGACTCTAGTAACGCCTTGGGACTATCATCATCCGAAATGAAATTGTAAGTGCTATATGTGTTTATGTGCTTACGTGGAATGAATTACGATTATCCATGCATTAGGGCGTGAGTGTTTAGTTTTGGCACGTTTATAAATGTGCTAACGTTCGTGTTACCTTTATTAGGATGTCGACGAGCAAGAGGTGGTAGGCGTGGTAGGCCTAGGAGGCGAAGTGCCGCACGGATGAGGTTCGACAGTTCAGAAGGGGTTGGTCGAGCCAATGTGGCCGAGCTGGGTCAAGAAAGCCATGGGTGCCTTGGCCCGAGAGATAGCAGGGCCTTAGGTATTCTCAGAGCAGAAATCGTGCAACCGAGGCGGGACCTTCTTTCTTGAAGAGGGAGTTCTTCGGTCTAACCGGAGGAGTTTGTTGGGGATCCTAAGGAGCCATTGAAGGCGCATTTAGTGGCTAGAACAAATGAGTAAAACATTCGATATGCTAGGCATTGAGGACGGAGCATTGAAAGTGACCTTGGCATCCTTCCATTTGAAGGGAGATCGGGTCAATGGTGGAAGTATGAGAAAGTTCGCGGGTGGTACTGGGCGGCGTGAATGCTTTCCAGAGAGGTTTTATCCGATGGCTAGAGAGAGACTAAGGGATCGGTTACCAAGCTTAAGCAGAGGGTTTGTCTGCGGGCCGAGTTTGAGGCCACATTTACTAGCTTGTCGGGTTTGCACCTGAACTAGTGGCGACAGAGGAGGCGCCGTTACTCTGAGTTTGAGCGGAAGTTGAGGTGGGACCTCAAGTTGAAAGTTGGTGGACCTTACATTCGAGAGCTGAGCATTTGGTGGATCTTGCAGCTCATATGGAGCTGATGATGCAGGAGGAGAAGAGGAGAAACATGGGGGCTCCAAGAGGGGCCAAGAGGTGATGGCAGGAGGCGGAGGGTTATAACCCTCGGCCGTCCCAGTGGTTTGGCCAGTCGACTTTCCCAATCTGAAAGTCACGAGCTCGGGAGGCGGCGAGGAGAGTTCACTGTTTCAAGTGTGGCCACCGTCACAAGGCTTCTGTTGCCCACCGAAGGCGAGAGTCGCTGCCGTCGGCCAGACCCTGAGTCGAGTTCAGGCGGCAGCCGTGTCGTGTTACCAGTGTGGACGGCGGGCACATGAAGAGGTATTGCCCACGGTTGAGTGCCACTTCAGAGCGTCTGTTCTAGACAGACGCAGGATTTCAACCACTCGATGCAGGCAGCCTCGAGGGCCAATCCAGAGGCTTGGCGTCCCCAATCGATTACAGATCCTATGCTCCGAGAGGCGAAAGGTAGATCGAGGCCTACAGTATGCGTGTATCTTTATTACAGACCTAGTACCGGCTCCATCGAGTGAGAGGTACCTTTTTGTTTTGCAATTGTTGCTAGAGTGTTGATTGACACGGGTGCATCTCATTCTTTTGTATCTGCATTTGCATCTGTGTTGGAACCGAGTTAGCACTTTTAGCATCTCCTATTTGCGTTGTGTCACCTATTGGGGTGAGTTAATTTTGAGGCACGGATGTAGAGGCTGTGATATAGAGGTCGGCGACCATCGACTTCCTTTTCCATTTGTAGTTATGCCCATGAAGGGCTTTGATGTTATTTTGGGTATGGATGGTTATCGTCATCTGGCGGTTATTGATTGCTACCGCCAGAGGTTACCTGTTATGCAGTGAGCGGGAGTTTTTCCACTTTTAGGAGAGACCGGGTTGGTAGTATTGTGCCATTGCGGGTGCGGTCATGGCGGAATGAGCTTAGTAGTTTACTTGCTAGTTTTGAGAATGGTGAGTGTGATGAGACCCAGTTGAGTTGCGAGGGTAGTTTGTGAATACGCAGATGTCTTTCCCGAGGATCTTATTGATTTGCCACCCACCGAGAGCGAGTTCTCTATTGATTTAGTGCGACGGCGCCGATTTCTATGGCACCTTATCGCTTTTGCACCGGCGAGTTGATTGAGTTGAAAGTTCGGCTCAAGAATTGCTAGATAAGGGCTTTGTTCGCCCTAGTGTATCGCCGTGGGGAGCACCTACCTCTTTGCTAAAAAGAAAAGCGGTGCCTTGAGGTTGTGTATCGACTAGGAAGTTGAATCGACTCTGATTAAGAATAAGTACCCGATGCCCGTATAGATGACTTGTTTGACGGTTGAAGGGTTCCGTTGTTTCTCTAAGATAGACTTGAGATCGGGTTACCACCGGTTGAGGGTCGAGAGGAGGATATTCGAAGACGGCATTCCGTGCACGCGGTATGGCCATTATGAGTTTCTGGTGATGCCATTTGGGCTTACTAACGCACGGCGATCTTTATGGACTTGATGAACCGGATCTTCCGGAATTCTTGGATCGCTTTTGTGGTCGTTTTGTGGATGATATTCTTATCTATTCACCCTCGAGCAAACACGAGGAACACTTGAGAGTGGTGCTTGAATTGCTTAGAGCCCATAAAGTATGCCAAGTTTGGGAAGTCTGAGTTACGCTAAGAGAAGTCAAATTCTTAGGCCATGTAGTTTCGGGGAAGGGGTGTCTGTTGATACATCCAAGATCGAGGCAAGGCACCCCTTAGGAATGTGTTTGAGATTCGCATTTTACGGGATTAGCTGGTATTACGTCGGTTTGTGAAAGATTTCTCCGTGTTAGCTTCGCGTTGACTAGGTTGACTCGCCAGGAGTCAAATTTGTATGGAGTGAGACTTGTGAAAAGTCGTTTGAGAGTTGAAGGTTAGATTGACCACCGCTCCGGTCTTGATTATTCAGGAGAGGGTTGGGTTATGCGGTCTATTGTGATGCCTCACGAGAGGTTTGGGTTGTGTGTTGATGCAGGAGGAAAGTAGTAGCCTATGGCTCACGTCGATTAAAAATACGAGAAGAATTACCCTACACACGACCTAGAGTTGGCGGTATGATCTTTGCCTTGAAAATCTGGAGGCACTACCTTTATGGTGAGAAATTCGAGGTGTTCTCGGATCATAAAAGTCTGAAAGTATCTGTTTTCACAGAAAGACTTGAACTTGAGGCAGGAGGTGGATGGAGTTTATAGAAGATTACGACTTGAGTTGCATTATCACCCGAGGAAGGCCAATGTTGTGGCCGATGCCCTTAGCGTAAAATCCGTTAGTAATGTAGCTTGTATAGCTATCCCAGAGTGGGGATGTTGGGGGCAATTGGAGAATTTGATTTGCTTACGCGAATCCGGCAAGTCATGACCTTGTTTTCTGTTGTTGCGAACCTACACTAGTGACCAGAGTGTTAGAGGCACGAGAGGTGACCTTGAGGTGGAATCACTCGAGAGAGGATCTCCAATGGGAAGGTTGAGAAGGGTTTGACGGTGTATCCCGACCGAGTGTGAGATACCGAGGCCGTTTGTTTTGTACTGGGAGGCTTGCCGAGAGGAGGTACTCAGAGTTTCATCATTCACGCCTTGCGGTGCATCCGGAGGTACTAAGATGTATCGGGATTTGGGTCGTCGCTTTGGTGGCGAGTGCGAAGAGAGATGTGGCAGTCTTCGTGTCTAAGTGCCTTACTTGTCAGCAAGTGAAGGCCGAGCATCAGAGGCCAGCGGGTTTGTTACAACCCTTGCCTATTGCCGAGTGGAAGTGGGAGCATGTCACCATGGACTTCGTTGTAGGTCTTCCGAAGACTCAGCGGGGTAGTGACACTATTTGGGTGGTTGTAGACCGGTTGACCAAGTCGGCGCATTTCATTCCAATGCGCGTGAGAGATTCCGTAGATCATCTTGCCGACTTGTATGTTCGGGACATAGTAAGGTTGCACGGGGTCCCCGTGGCGCTTGTCTCGAATAGAGATCCTCGTTTCTTGCTAGGTTGTGGCGAGTTTGCGAGTGCTTTAGGTACTAAGTTGACCTTTAGTACTTATCATCCTCGGTGACGGGCGGTCGGCGTACCATTCAGATCCTTGAGGATATGCTTGAGGTTGTGTCCTTGATTTCAGGGACATGGGAGAGGCACTTACCGCTGGTGAGTTTGCCTACAATAACGTTTTGATCTAGTATCGGTATGGCACCATTTGAGGCCTTGTATGGCCGACCTTGTAGGTCTCCGGTTTGTTGGGCGGAGGTGGGCGACACACCTTTGTTGGGTCCTGAGTTGGTTAGGGAGGCACGGAGAAAGTTGAGCTTATCCGTGTAGGAGGCTTGTTACTGACCAGTCGCCAAGTCCTATCTTGACCGTAGGAGGAGACCGTTGGAGTTTGAGGTGGGTGATCACGTCTTTTGAAGATATCACCTAGGCGGGGTTTGTTGAGATTTGGGAAGAGTGGAAGTTATCCCTCGGTTTATTGGTCCTTTGAGATCCTTGAGCGGATTGGCGAGGTTGCTTATCGTTTAGCTTTGCCGCCCACGGTTGGCGGAGTTCATGGCGTGTTTCATGTAAGTATGCTTGAGTATGAGCCGGATCCATCACACGTGTTGGATTGGACCGACTTAGAGGTAGATGAGGATGCCTCGTATGAGGAGAGACCGGTTCAGGTCTTGGATAGGCGGGATCAAGTCCTGCGTGGTAAGACCATCCCTTTGGTTAAGGTTTTGTGGAAACATCACGGGGTGGAGGAGGCCACTTGGGAACGTGAGTTGGGAGTCCGTGAGAAGTATCCAGACTTATTTGTTGATGTGTAATCAAGTGTTGCAATTTTGTAATTGTAATGAACTTTAAGAACATTTGAAATGTCTTAAGTTGTAAAACATGGTGTATGTTTTGGTTAATGTAAATGTTGTAGAACTTGCCTTGTTATGGGAGTTGATTATAATAGTGCATATGTTGGCCATATTATAGAAATTGAATTGTATCATGATTTTTGCTTATGATATGAATTGTAAACCATCTATGTGGGAAATGATTGAAATGGAAGGAAAATGCATGTGGAAATGTATATATTGTTAAATGCCTCTTGATGAGAGATGGAATGACCGGTAATGGGTCGAATTGTGTAATGTTGTGATGTAACATTGTTTAAAGGAGAGGAAAACTTGCCTTTCAAAACTTGTTTTAATTTCGGGGACGAAATTCCTTAAGGGAGGTTATAAGCGGTCCGGGTTTACCCCTTGTTGTATAGTGGTCGGACATGTGTCCGTGGATGTCGATAATTGAGTATTGTCTTATTTACGTCCTTTCTTGCTTTGTTTTGAGTCTGAGATGTGTTGGGCAGGTTTGTCACAAAGTTGGTTAAGCTTTAGAACCAAGTCTAGTTGCCCAGTTTTAGCGGTCGCTCGGCGGAAATGTTTGCTTCGCCGGATGGGTTGTTGTTGCTTATGCGCTCGGCGGAGGTTTTGGCGCCGGCGGAGAATGCACCCTTCAAGATTTCGTGCACCGCAAAACTTCGCAAGTGTGGTTTCTGCGCTCGGCGGGTCTTTGTCTTCGGCGCATAGTATGTTTTTGGTGAGAGTTACGGGAGGAGACTGCGCTTCGGCGGGATCTACGCCGGCGGGCGAACTTTGTGTTCATGTCTTGGAGCTCGGCGGACAATGTTGCGCCGGCGGAACTCGTTTTATGTGTCTTTCGCTCGGCGGAGAGTCTTACGCTCAGCGGACTGTCGTATAACCGAGTGGGGCTGCATTTTAAATCACTTTTGGACTTATCTTCTTTCTCTTACTTTACCAAAACACCATTATCGAGCTTCTCACTCAAAAACCATAACTTCTCTCTAAGTATTGATCTAGTTAGAGTGTGTTGTTCATCTTTTGTCTTCACAAAAGGGTGTTGATCGTCGAGGCGTCATTTTGATCCGAATAGTTTGGTGTTTGGAGCATTTTGGTTTTGGGTCCTTCTTCTTTGGAGCTCATCTTTTGAGGTAGGGATATCCTACTCCTTTTTATAGATTTTGTCTTTGAATTTTAGCACTTTGATATGTTGGTAGTTGTTGTGAAATTTTGGGAAACTTTGGGCCATTGTGTAATTTTACAAAAGTTGGGGTTTTGTCTATAATAAACCTAGAAGCATGTTTGGTATAGAAACATGGAATTAATGTTGAAACATTAGTGAAATTGGAACCTAAGAATTGGTAGTGTTAATTATGGAAATGTCCATATTACTTTGATTAATTAATTTGAACAATTAATTGCGGAAAAATGAGGAATTGAGATAGAATTGGGTCATGGGTTATGACGATGGAAAGAATACATTGATTTTATGTATTGATATGTGATGTGTATAATTGTTGTATATATATGCATTGTGTTGTCTTTGGAGGAGATAGGGGATGTACTCAGCGGTTTAGGGAAGATAGGGATGGACCTCTAAACCGGATGTTACTGGGAGGAGATAGGGGATGAACTCCGTAGATAGAGCATGTATGCTTATCTAGAAAATATTGGCAGAGCATGTATGCTTGTCATGGAAAGTGTGAATATATCTGTTTTGTTTATATTTGTTGAAGTGATGAAAGAATGTAAAAGAGTTGGCCATCTATCAATTGTTAGTCTTTTAGTCATTATTTATAACTGGTTTAGTATATTTCTACTGGGCTGTGGCTCACCCTATATGGGAACATCATTTTCAGGTACTGGTAGCATGCCACCTCCAAGGACTTAGCTTGGAAGACTAGTGGCGGATGGACTTTTGTTTGTCTTTCCTTTTGCAGTGTTACATGTAAATTCAAGCCTAGGGCTTAATGTGTAAATGAGCTAGCACTCTACTTTCTTGTAACCAAGTGTTAACTTGGAAAGCTGTAAGCCCTTAGGGCATTTGCTTTTGTTGTTAACATGTAATACGTTTTGTAATAGAACCCTGTTGAATGAAAGAACGTGGATCTTTTATATATCATAGCATGTCAATATTGTTGGGTTAAATGTCATTATTTCCAGGGCGTTACAATAAGCTACCACTTTCCCTCCCTGCATCAACACACAACCCAAACCCTCTCGTGAGGCATCACAATAGACTGCATAACCCAACCCTCTCTCCGGAATAATCAAGACTGGAGCGGTGGTCAATCTAACTTTCAACTCCTGAAACGACTTTTCACAAGTCTCACTCCATACAAATTTGACTCCCTGGCGAGTCAACCTAGTCAACGAAGCTAACACGAGAAATCTTTCACAAATCGACGGTAGTACCCGGCTAATCCCGTAAGCTGCGGATACCAAACACCCTCTTAGGCTGTGCCCTGACTTGCCCTGCCTCAGTCCTGGATGTCTCAACAGACACCCCTTCCCCAGAAACTACATGGCCTAAGAACTTGACTTCTCTTAGCCAGAACTCGCACTTCCCAAACTTGGCATACAGCCTATGGGCTCTAAGCAATTCAAGCACCACTCTCAAGTGTTCCTCGTGCTCTTGCTCTGAGGGTGAATAGATAAGAATATCATCCACAAAAACGACCACAAAATGATCCAAGAATTCCCGGAAAATCCGGTTCATCAAGTCCATAAAGACTGCCGGTGCGTTGGTAAGCCCAAATGGCATCACCAGAAACTCATAAAGGCCATACGCGTCACGGAATGCCGTCTTGAATATCCTCCTCTCGACCCTCAAGCGGTGGTAACCCGATCTCAAGTCTATCTTAGAGAAACAACGGAACCCTTCAACCGGTCAAACAAGTCATCTATACGGGCATAGGGTACTTATTCTTAAGCGTAGCCGATTCAACTTCCGTGTCGATACACAACCTCAAGGCACCGTCTTTCTTTTTAGCAAAGAGGGCCGGTGCTCCCCACGGCGATACACTAGGGCGAATGAAGCCCTTATCTAGCAATTCTTGGAGCTGAACTTTCAACTCAATCAACTCTGCCGGTGCAAAACGATAAGGTGCCATAGAAATCGGCGCCGTGCCGGGCACTAAATCAATAGAGAACTCTGTCTCTCGGTGGGGTGGCAAATCAATAAGATCCTCGGGAAAGACATCTGCGTATTCACAAACTACCCTCGGCAACTCAATCTGGGTCTCATCACACTCACCATTCTCAAAACTAGCAAGTAAACTACTAAGCTCATTCCGCCTTCGCGGACCGCACCCCTGTGGCACAATACTACCAACCCGGTCTCCTAAAAAGTGGAAAAACTCCCCGTTCAGCATGCGTGAGGTAACCCTCTGGCGGTAGCAATCAATAACCGCCGGTATGACGATAACCGTCCATACCCAAAATAACATCAAAGCCCTTCATGGGCATAACTACAAATGGAAAAGGAAGTCGATGATCGACCTCTATATCACAACCTCTACATCCCTGCCTCAAAATTAACTCACCCGCAACAGGTGTGACAACGCATCTAGGAGACGCTAAAAGTGCTAACTCTAGTCCCAAGACAGATGCAATTGCAGCAGATACAAAAGAATGAGATGCACCGTGTCAATCAACACTCTAGCAACCGAGTTGCAAAACAAAAAGTACCTCTCACTCTTGATGGAGTCGGTACTAGGTCTGTGATAACGATACACGCAGCCACTGTGGGCCTGATCTACACTCGCCTCTCAGACATAGGGCTCTTCGTCTTGTTGGGACGCAAGCCCGGATTGGCCCTCGAGGCTGCCTGAGCTGGTGAAATCCTGCGTCTGTCTAGAACAGACGCTCTGAAGTGGCACTCAACCGTGGGCAATACCTCTTCATGTGCCCGGCCGTCCACTGTAACACGATCTGCCGCTGCCCGAACTCGACTCGTGGTGCAGGTGGCGAAGAAGCGACTCTCGACCCCGCCCTTGGTGGGCAAGCGAAGCCTTGTGACCGGTGGCCACACTTGTAACAGTGAACTCTCCTGTTGCCCCTCTGGAGCTGCACTTCAGTCTTGGGAAAGTCGACTGGCCAAACCACCTGGACGTGAGGATTATAACCCCTCTGCCTCCTACCATCACCCTGTCCCTCTTGGCCCCTCTTGGAGCCCCCATATTTCTCTTCTTCTCCCTCCTGCATCATCAGCTCCATATGAGCTGCAGCATCCACCAAATGCCTGTACTCTCGAATGTAAGGTCCACCAACTTTCAACTTGAGGTCCCACCTCAACTTCCGCTCAAACTCATAGCAACGGCGCTCCTCTGTCGCCACAAGTTCAGGTGCAAACCTGGACAAGCTAGTAAATGTAGCCTCAAACTCGGCCACAGACAAACCCTCCTGCTTAAGCTTGGTAAACTGATCCCTTAGTCTCTCTCTAGCCACTGCGGATAAAAACCTCTCCTGGAAAGCATTCACAAACGCCTCCCAAGTACCACCCACACGAACTTTCTCATACTTCCACCATTGACCCGCATCTCCCTTCAGCTGGAAGGATGCCAAGGTCACTTTCAATGCTCCGTCCTCAATGCCTAGCATTTGAGCGTTTTACTCATCTGTTCTAGCCACTAAATGCCTTCAATGGCTCCTTAGGATCCCCAACAAACTCCTCGGGTTAGACCTAAGAACTCCCTCTTGAAGAAAGAAGGTCCTGCCTCAGTTGCCTGATTTCCTGCTCTGAGAATACCTAAGGCCCCTGCTATCTCTCGGGCCAAGGCACCCATAGCCTGCTGACCCACTGGCTCGGCCACATTGGCCTGACCAACCCCTTCCTGAACTGCCGGAACTTCATCCGGTAATGGCACTTCCTGCCTCCTAGGCCTACCACGCCTACCACCTCTTGCTCGTCCTGACATCCTAATAAAGGTAACACAGAACATTAGCACATTTATCAACGTGCCAAAACTAAACACTCACGTCCTAATACATGAATAACTGTAATTCATTCCACGTAAGCACATAAACACATAAGCACTTACGAATTTCATTTCCGGATGATAGCGGTCCCAAAGGCGTTACTAGAGTACGGTTAGAAACGCATTGATCAAGTGCCTTTCCAACGGACTCTCGAAACCCAAGGATCCAATCAACATCCTAGAAACTAAATCCCATACCCAAATAATCACATAAGCACGTTATCAATTAAACACATAGCATATGACACTACACTAAGTCTCTATCAAGCGAGACAAACCCATTGTGATCCTAATCACTTCCCACGTACCCAAAGTATTCGAACCCGGTACGCTCTGATACCAAGTTGTAACGCCCTCAAAATAATGATATTAAACCAACAATATTAACATGCTATGATATATAAAAGATCCACGTCCTTCCATTCATCAGAGTGCTATTACAAAAGGTATTACATGTTAACAACAAAAGCAAATGCCCTACGGGCTTACAGCTTTCCAAGTTAACACTTGGTTACAAGAAAGTAGAGTGCTAACTCATTTACACATTAAGCCCTAGGCTTGAATTTACATGTAACACTGCAAAAGGAAGGACAACCAAAAAGTCCGTCCGCCACTAGCCTCCCAAGCTAAGTCCTTGGAGGTGGCATGCTACCAGTACCTGAAAATGATGTTCCCATATAGGGTGAGCCACAGCCCAGTAGAAATATACTAAGCCAGTTATAAATAATGACTAAAAGATTAACAATTGATAGATGGTCAATTCTTTTACATTCTTTCATCACTTCAACAAAACTAAACAAAACAGTTACATTCATACTTTCCATGACAAGCATACATGCTCTGCCAATATATTTCTAGATAAGCATACATGCTCTATCTACGGAGTTCATCCCCTATCTCCTCCCAGTAACATCCGGTTTAGAGGTCCATCCCCTATCTTCCCTAAACCATGAGTACATCCCCTATCTCCTCCAACACAACACAATGCATATATATCACAATTATACACATCACATATCAATACATAAAATCAATGTATTCTTTCCATCGTCATAACCCATGACCCAATTCTATTTCAATTCCTCATTTTCCACAATTAATTATTCACATTAATTAATCAATGTAATTAGGACGTTTCCATAATTAACATTACAACCCTTAGGTTCCAATTTCACTAATGTTTCAACATTAATTCCATGTTTCTATACCAAACATGCTTCTAGGTTTATTATAGACAAAACCCCAAACTTTTATAAAATTACACAATGGCCCAAAGTTTCCCAAAATTACACAACAACTACCAACATATCAAAATGCTAAAATTCAAAGACAAAATCCATAAAGAGGAGTAGGATATCCCTACCTCAAAGTTTGAGCTCAAAAGGAGATGAAGACCCAACACCCAACTTGCTCCAAAACCGAATATTTTCAGATTATATCGAAGCCCAAGTCACCCTCTACCTTTTAACAAAGCACTTAGGGAAGATTCACCCTCTAGGGAGATGATTTCTTAGAGAGAAGGCAAGTCTAGAGAGAGAGGCTCTCAAATTTAGGGTTTTAAAAGTAAAAGCTTCAAAAAGTGAAGTTTAGATCACGGTCGCGAATCGATATAAACAGTTTCGCTCGGCGAAGACTTGGTCGCCGAGCGACCTGTAAAACCGTAGCTCGAGCCAAGAAGGTCTCGCTCGAGCCAACATCCTAGAAGCTCGCTCGAGCGAAGAAAAGCTCGCTTCGAGCCAGGAGCTCGACCCTTCAGTTCGGCGACCGCTTCGCTCGGCGAAAGCCGCTGAATCGCTTCGGCGAAGAATCGGCTTCGCTCGAGCGAATCATGGTGTTGAGTCACCGCCGAGCGCCGCTTCGAAGGCTCAGCCCAGCTCGACCAGACCCACCGCTAAAACTCAACGCTCGAAGCGACCAACTCCTCGCCGGCGAAGGACAAAAATTCAGGCGACAACCCTTGGCTCCGAATACAACCAACTCAAACAAACACCAACACATCCTATAACTCAAATACAATATATGAAAGGACGTAAACAGGACAACAATCCACTACCAACATCCACGGACACACGTCCGGATCACTATACAACAAGGGGTAAACCCGGGATCGCTATAACCACTATCACCAATCACCGCTGCCTTTGCCATCACCGGCGCCGACGGTGGTCTAGCTGTGATCTAGCAGCAATGGAGTAAAAATAGAAAAAAAAAAAAAAAAAGTCTTTAAAACATTAATTTGTTCTTCTTGTTAGATAGTTTTATTGATCATGTCATTATGTCCATAAAAGATCAATTGTTAAACCTAATGTCATATCTCATAGAAAATAGATTTATCACCAATAAAACCTTAAGGATTAAAATTTTCTGTAGTAAAAAATTATTACTGAGAATCTTTTTCCAATAATTAAGTTCTTTGACATCCACATTGACATATTAATTTCCATCAATTTATTGGTTGGTCATACTAAACCCCATCAACTATTAGCAAATATCATTTTGACTCCCTTATTTATGAAAAATATCTAGAACGTGAGTTCAATTCCTTTCATCAAACTCATATCAAATAGAGGTAGAATTACTTTTTTCATCAAATCAAGAGAACTTTATCCTTTCATCAAATTTGTAGGTGACTGTTGGATCGAACATCCTCCCAAACATCCTCCCGGACAACCTCTTCCTTGCCAAATTGCCCATAAAGGTGTTGGTCAATTTACACAAACCGGTTGACCGCCTGGACATCCGCCCGGTCGTCCTCCCAGTCAACTAGTGTTTTGATGAAAAATGCAAATTGTCCATTGGAACGCTCAATATCAGATGAAACTTTTACTCAAATTTAATGAAAAAAAAAATGTTGAAGATACTCTAAGGCTACGCATCTTGAAAAATCTTCCACCTAAAAGCCAAGTTGGTGTCTTCATTTAAATGAAAATACCAATAACAGGTAGTATGGTAAAGGAGTCAAATTGAGTTGAGTAAAATTATTTAAATATATTTTAAAATTAAAAAAAATTAAAATATATTTAAATTTAATTTATTTATGTTTTAAATAAATTCATATAAGCTTTAATCTTATCACTAACAGAGAGCAACTTGTTTTTTTTTTTTTTTAATGTATATAATCGAATCGAATTGAGCAGAGTAATATCACGTTTAAGTTCGAACTAAAAATTTTAGTGTGTTTGGTTTAAGTTTTTTGAATTAAGTTTTTTAAAAATTGAGTTTTTTGGTTTTCATGTTTTTTTGTTTTTAGTGAATATTTTTAAAATTTTTAAACATTTTTTTTACGTTTTTAGATGCACCTTACTTAGATGTATCTAAAAAGTAAAAAATTTCTGAAAAAATATTTTTAAAAATTAATAAATACATAAAAATACAAAAAAATATACTGAATTATCAATTTTTTTTTTGTATTTTTGGTATTTAGTGAATTTTTAAAAGGTTTTTTTCAAATATTTTTTACTTTTTAGGTATATTTATGTTAGGTATGTCTAAAAATTAAAAAAAATTGCTCAAAATATTAAAAAAATTCAGTAAAAACAAAAAAATACGGAAAATAAGAAAGTAGAATTTTCTAAAAATTGTTTTTGAAAAATGATAACCAAGTTTAAACTTTACTTATATAATGAACCAATCTCCAACAAATTTTTAATGAGCTGAGTCCCAATAGCTTATTTTTTTTACAACCTACAGCTAATTAAGATAACCTAATTTTCAGGTCGTTTATCTCAAAAAAAAAATTTTTTTTTTTATTGTTACGTGCCTAAACCATCTAAAGTCACAATAAATCTCATTTTGATGTTAGGTCCTCATCCTCAAAAAAAATTTGGCCCCTTAGCAAACAAACATATAATTTTGTACGAAAATTTTACAAAAAAAATTATTTGTAGATTATTATTACTGTTGTCCATGGCCCCCAAATTTTGAAAAATCTCATCATTCCATGCACTTTTAAGACTTTACAAGATAAAATTAGCATTTTGATCCCTAAAATTTAGGACGAATTACACTAACGGTCTCTATAGTTTGAGATTTGTGTCACTTTAGTTCCTGATCTTTCAATTATAACACAGTTGACTCTAAATTTTTATTCTTTTGCTAAATAAGGACAATTGAAGACACAAACTCCTTTGCAAACAAAAAATGCTCCATTTCAAAGACAAAATCGTCAATTTGATAAAAATATAAACTAGTTTGACAAAAATAAATGTTAAAAAGTTATTTTTGAATTTTTAAAAATTATTTTTACCCACCAAAGATAAAATTATATAAAAATGATAAATCTTTTACATTTACATTTTTATTTTTTTTTTACCAAATTAATTTTTAATATGTATTTGGATGATGATCATGTAATGGGTGGCTGTTTTGTTGATGTTTTTGGATGGTTATCATGTAATAGGTGGCTGTTTTGTTGATGTTTTTGGATGGTTATCATGTAATGAATGGTTATTAGACTTCTAATATGTAATCAATATGTTTAATATATAAAATGTTTTTAGTTTTGAATTTTTTGATTTAATAGATTACTTTAATAATGACATCAAAGTTGTCACCATATTTGAATTTTGAAAAAAGCAAAACTAATTTAACGAAAATAAATATATAAAAAAAGAATTAATTGTAAAAATTATTTCTACCCTCCCAACAGATAAAATTATATAAATATGGTGTGTTTTTAAATTTTTTTCACCAATTTATTTTTTAGTTTCTTAGAAAAAAAAATTTGAAAATAGATTGTGAAAACCAAACCAAACAGAATTTTATAACCAAGAAAGTGCCATTATTATTCATTAAAAAAATGCCATTACATTTCAAATAACATACAAGTTAACTAATACAAAATAAGTTATATGGCGACTTTACTCTTGAAATGGACCATTGGCAAAAGAAATATCTTTGATTGTTCTTGTTTTGAATAAGATTCAAAATGCATGGTCAAATATATCACAATTGAAAAATCAAGGACCAAAGTAACATAAGTCCCAAATTACAGGGACTGTTAATGTAATTTGGCCTAAAAATTATATAATTTTATTTGGGTTATTTACATGAAGACCTCCTAAACTATTGAAAAGTATCACTTTTACCCCCCTAAACTATAAAAGGGTAGATATAGGCCCCTAAACTATTGAGAAGTATCACTTTACCCTCTAAATTATAAATGTCACGCCCCGAAAATAAACTCACAAAACTATTACATCAACCCACTTCCAAAATGAGATATTGATCAAATTCATTTGCATGGTTCCAATATTTACCAAAGTATTCTCACATGTCATAATACATTTATTTACTCACTAGTACATGAATCTATTGCATGTAAAAGAAATCATTAAATCTCAACGAATAAGGCCCTCAAGGGCTTACAAGTTCCAAGGCAATAGCCCGGTTACACATAATGGTCTATCGGACACAAACACGTTAGCCATTGGCTTACAAAAAAATATCACAACAACATAAGAGTTAAACTACTCTTCTTCAAAACATCCCTACGCCCTTAGCTTGGCGGGGTCACCACATCTTTACCTGCACCAATTCCCATAGGGGTGAGCATAAAGCCCAGTAGAGATTCCTCACAAAGTATATACATACAGTTATGCCAATACCATCAACGTTAAAAAAAAAAGCATATGTAATGCCATGCAAGTGCCAATATTGAAGGAAAATTTTATTTCAATGCACTTATTCAAAATCACCATGTTCTCAATAATATTCAATGCACTATTTTGAAATCACCATGTTCTCAATAATGTTATGCAATCTCAACAATTTCAAACTTTCAATATTTAAATCAACAGGGGCGGTAAATACGACACTGGTAATCCCTAGGTTGGTGTCTGCAAGTAGACTCTACGAGTACTACCAAACTATCATTTTTACCGGTATTAACCGGAAGGCTCGACACCTATCCGCGTGGCTTTCATGGCCTTTCACCCTAGACACTCAGGCCAACTTATCAAATTCATCTACACCCCCTATCCGAACTTACCAACGTATTTACCCCATACACATTTCCATTAGTTCTCATCACAATAACATTTTTCGTCATGATATAAATCTCTTCAATTTAGATTCACAATGCACAATGATAAATGAAGTAATATGCAATGCAATAATCTTTTCCATACCTCATAACATTCTCCATTTTGAATATCTCCACAACAATGCCAACATTTACATTCTCATATTCTCCTTTCAATGTTCATCCACAAAATTAACATGTGTCATCAACATGTTACCACAATTCTCTTTTCACATGCCATAACAATTTAATCTCTCCATGGCTACAAGTGACATATTTCAAATATAAATCCCCACTATTTACAATTTTCCCACCATTTATGATATCCAATGATTTATCACACACAAGCTTGCACATTATTCAAGTATTAGCCATAACATTTAAATAACACTTCCTTCTCATACATCAAGTAAATTAGTCATCTTGGTAAACATTGATAAAAACCCTCTCATTCATCATTTTAACACAAGAAAGTAAGAAATTAAGAAATTTCAAGACATTTTCCCTTTTACCAAAAATCCCCAATTTCTAGGGTTTTCATCAATAACAAACTTTCATCATTTTCTTATAGGAACTCCATCACACCATTTTCCATGAGTTTAATAGAGGAAAACCCACAAAATAATAGTAAAAGGTTGAAATACAAACTCACATTCAAGACCCTCTTCATTTTGAAATCAAAATCAAAGAAATCAACTCAAAACTTCAAAAACCCTTTTTAAATCAACATTAATCCAGCAAAACTTGTGTATATGACTCAAGAAAACCCTACCTCAAAGCTTGATGAAGAACAAGATGAGATGAAACCCTAGCTTTGAAAGATGAGAGAGATCTTTGATTTCTTCAACCCAAGTAAAGCCCTAGTTCTTGATCTCCAAGATTTAGAGGGAGAAGATGAAGATCTAGACCCAAGAATTTGCAAAATCAAAGTGTTTTGATGTTTGGGGAAGTTTTCTAGAGAGAAGGAGGAGAGAAATAGGGTTTAGAGTGTGAGTGATATGTGTAAAATGGGTGAGGCATTCGGACCAAAATGTTATAAGAAAACAGGGCACCTGATTGCCCAGCTTGGTCGCCAGTGTTTCCTCACCGCCGAAAGCGACCCACGTTGACCGCCAGGCGCCCACTTTCTCCGCCAGGCGCTTCATGCGAATCAAAATTTCTAGGTGCCAAGCTTGACCGCTCGTGCGGCCCCACCCACCGCTTGAGCGGCCCCTCTTCGCACGTGCGGCCTTGGGCCCCGCACGTGCAGTTCTGGCCCAGTAGCTCAAACTTCCAACTTCGCTCGTGGCAACCCGGAATCACCCGCGCACCCTCCGGAACATCCAAAATTTAACAACAAACGAAAATATGAACCAGAAAATCATTCCCGGACATTTAAAATCCAACGTGGATAAAAGGAAATGAAGCGAAAAGGAAAAAGAAAAGGAGGAAAGGAACCGGTCATCACAATAAAAGCGTACAAATGTCCATAAATTATAAAACGTACAAATTGGACTGTTAAAGAAAGGGGTCAAAATGAAACACGCCAATAGTGTAAGTGGTTTATTTTCATGTTTTTATAGTTTAGGGGGTCTATTTATTTGTTTTTATAGTTTAAGGGATTAAAATAGTACTTTTTAATAGTTTAGAGAGTCACTAGGTAAATAACTCAATTTTATAGTAAGCAAGATAATTTAACTTGCCAATTTGTTAATTTTTGGGTCCCTCGCCAGCTGTCAAATATAGGCATGGGTTGCCCTGATCAGGATGCATCAGTGTTTAATTTCTAACTGAGTAATGCTTGAGATTTTAAAAATTTTACTAAATATTTTATATGGGTGTAGAACCTACACGATGCGGGTCCCACATAAATCCTAGACCCATATGAGACATTTAATAAAAAATTTAATAAAATTTTTAACGTCTAACATTTTTTTTCCCCAACCAACCCAACTATGGGGAAGCCTGAAAAGGGTCCACCCCACTTCAATATGCTTGAGGTTTGTTTGGTAATTTTCTATATATATTTTTTAATAAAACTAGGGGATAAGATCACTCAATGGGTGTGCTATTAAATTTATAAAATATAAATTTTAATTTTAAATTTAAAATTAAAATTAAAATATATATGGTGTTTGTTGATCAAGTGGTAAGGGTGTTGTTTTCCAAACCCAAGATAACTAGCGGGTTATCTTGTGCACTTCAATTTAATTTTTTTTTCCTTCCCTTTTTTGGTATAGTAAAATCCACTGGACAAAAAGAGAGAGTAGGCTTCAGGAAACTAAAATGAGTTGTTCACATATATAATAACTAGTGGGTGGCACACGCGATGTGTGTGCAATTCAGATAACTAATAATAAAAACAAATAATTAAAAATTTAATATCATAATATGTGTGTTACTTAAGTGATGAGTATGTTCTTAATAAAACCCAAGGTCTTGGGTTCTGTGACGACTGGTCCCGTTTTACATCTCTTCACTTTTGTTTTTCTTTGGGTTTATGGAGTCCGGAAGTTTTCCTTAAATAAAAATCCTCGTTCTTGTTTTTGTTCGGTGATTGAATTCCACTTGTTTCAGAGGGTGCACGGCCGAGTTCGGAGTGCCTGGGAGTGAAACAATTTCTAAATTTCTTTGGTCGCACGTCGCGTCTGGGTGAGGCCGCACGCGTCTTGAGAGATGAGTTTCAGAGGCTTGCACACTGCTTTATATGCAGGTGCGGTGGGGGAGGTGCGGAGGATGCCGCACGTGCGGGGATCAGAACGGCACGTACGAGAGGCACGCTTCGCACGTGCGGATGGGCTTGAGTCCGAATCTCTTTTGGCTGAGTTTGTATCACATTTAGGGCATTTCTCTCTAACTCTAAACATCATTTTACTCCACCATCTCTCAAAAAACCTTCACCAAATCACCCAAAAACCTTGATCTCTTGAAATCCATGGAGTTTTGATCTATCTTCTTCCACAAATCTTGGAGAGCAACACAAGAACCTCACTTTGTACAGTGGAGATTGAGTTTGGAGCATTTTGATTTCTAGGGTTTCATCTTCTCCTCTTCATCAAAATTTGAGGTAGGGATTTTATAGCGATCCCGGTTTTTTCCCTTCATTTATTGTATTCTGGACTCGGATTCCTTGGTTGGTTGTTGCTGTCTATGTCTTGTTTCCATCCTTTAATTCCTTGTATTTGAGTTGTGGGATGTGTTAGGTAAGTTGGAACAGGTTGGTTGTGAGTTAAAACAAAAGGTTGCGGCCCAGGATTTGGCTTCTTCGCTCGAGCGAGGCTTTTTGCTCCTGAGCGAGCCTTGGGTGTTTGCTTCTTCGCTCGAGCGAGGGTTTGTGCGCTTGTAGACACCCCATTTTTGACCGTCCTCAAGACTTGGACGTCATCGTTTGAACACTCGGTGATCATCCATGTTTGTCTTCGTCATGAGTTCCCGGAGGTCTCGGCTACGCACCTTGCCTCAAGATCTCTCGACTCGACTGTTTTGTGTTTGGTTTTACACCAAACACTTGTGTTTTTGCTTTGGGGGGCAAGAAATGGCTTGTTGGCCATCCCCACACAACACCGGCCATGGCTTGAGGCCACCGGCTGTGTTTTGTTGCCATCGGCCAAATGTTTGGCCAGTCGGCACTATAGATGGTCGACCGGCCATCTTTTTTGTTCAAATTGCATTTTTGGCCGGCCGATCACTGTTCATCTGCTTTTGCAGATATTTTTGTGCCAGCTGTGATAGCTGGCACCCACCTTTGCTCCCCTCCATACACGTGTATGGAGGGATTTCAACCTTGTTAGCTTGCCTTGGAAGCTTTACAAGATTAAATCTTCTATAAGAGGAGGCCTCTTCTCCCTCTTTTAGGTTAGACAACATTTTCAGAGAGCTTTGAGTTTTAGGGTTAGGGTTTGCATATCCTCCATCTCCTATATATCTCTCTCTCTCTTCTGTATTTGTGTGTGTTTAGCCTTACTATTGCACACAAACACCCACCATTACACCTTATCTTGGTTGCTGAGGGGCCAGAGGTCTATTCTTGGTGTTCTTGGGTGGTTTTGAGCTCAAAGAAGCAGCTGGTCCACCATTTGTGAAGAGGGTCTTCAAGGGTAACATTCTTGCTCTTTTTATCCCATTTTTGCATAGCTTTTTTGACTATCTTGCAACTGTTTTTAGACTTTTTATATAACTAATAAAAGTCTTTTTTTTTTTTGAGTGCTTTAAATAGTTGTTTAAGGGTGTTTTGAGCTTTGGGGTTGTTTGACCCATCATAAGCCTTGTTGGGCTCCATTTTTGTGCATTTTTGGTGAGCTCCGGGACCATTGTGTTTGGGCCTCCTCACACTGAAATCTTGAGGGATTTCAGTGGTGAGGATGGTGCCTTGAGGTCCTAAGAAGGAGAGGGCCACTCCCTCTCCTTGTTGTCCTTGAAAAGGGCCTTTTTTGCCTCATGTGTGAGCATCTAATTTAGGTTCATGTTGGCCATGTCCTAACTGATTTTTGTGCTTATTATGTCATAATATAGCTCTGTTTTTACTTGGTTTAGACACACCTTGCATGCCTTGCATACATGTCTTGTAATGCCATGTTTAGGCCTTAACATGCTTTAGGTTTTGACCCTTGTTCTAGCATGATTTTGGCCAAGCTTTGTAAGCTTTTGTGTTGGTTTTAGCATGCTTAAGTTCTGTTTTTGTTTGTTTTGGTCGACCATGACATGCTTAGTGTAGCCACCTTGCATTTTGGCTTCTTAGCCTTAGGTGTGTGAATGTGTAGCATGTTTTTCCTGCATTATTTTCAGTGGTTTAGCACCACTTATCATGTCATTTCAGTCCACTTAACATGCTCACATGCTTGCATTTAATGCTTCTTTGATGCTTTAAGAGGTTGTGTTGTATGCTCCATGTTTAAGTATTTGCGCATGCCTCCATGTGTAGATCATTTAGATGCCATCTAAGTGGTTTTTGGGGCTTGCCTTAACATGATTTGGGACTATTTTGGTTCATTTTGGTTATTTGCTTCTTGTGTCATATGATCATAGTTTAGGTCCTTGGGCTTGGTTGCATGCTTAGCTTGTATCGGTAGGTTGATTTGGCACCATTTCCGACATGATTTTCAGAGCTTACATTGCATGCTAATTGTCCATGCTGTTCTTCTTTTAAGTATGCTTAAAGGTTGCTTGATTGATGCTTAGGTGTTGGCCCATTTGCATACATGTTTGTATGTATAATTGTCCCTCATTTCCATAGCATTGGCCACTGTTTTAGGCTTGTTTGAGGGCTGCCTGAATTAGTCTAAGTCCACCCTTCATGCTTGAACACCCACATTGTATCTTGCATACTTGTTGGTTGCATTGCTTCATGCCTTGCATGTTTGTTTGCCTAGGTTGTGTGCCTAGCATATATTGCTTCATTACATGCTCATTTTACATTCTTAGCCTCTATGCCTAGGATGCATTGCATTGGCATGCATGCCTTACCTCTTGATCAAGTGATAGAGGTTGGGCCTCCTCATTTGCTTATGTGCATTTCATTCCATATCAAAGTGCATACTTGGTTTCTTGGGCCATCATGCCTTGAAATGCGCAATTAGTGGCCCGAGAATCGGGAACCATGTCCCTTTGAGTCATAAACATGATAAGAGGTGTGTTGGTGCATACATTTGCTTGAAATGCATTGCCATGCCTTGTTTTGCCCTCTGCTGCTGTCAAAAACAGATTCTGCAGGAAGCTTTGGTCGGCCGGCCATCTCCAGTGCCGACCGGCCGTCCATTAATGGCCGATAGCTTAATTAGTGGCCGATGACCATTCCCCTTGGCCGGTGGCCATTCCTCTCAGCCGGTGGTGTTCCACAGCACTCAAAGAAGTAACCTTGGGACTTGTACAGTCTTCAGAAGAGGATAACAGTCAAAGCAGAGGCAACTTGTGCATGGCAGTGGCTTTCCGAGCGGAGCCGAACACGCATTGTATTGGGCCCTCTTCCCGAGGCTGTTTACTGCTTTCTTAGATTAGTTAATTTGCTTAACTAGTTTAATTAGTTTAATTGGTCTGTAACATTTTAATTAGCTTGTAGGTTAATTAATTGTATTATTCTTTCGGTCCCTCCGAGTGAGGGCAAAATTGTAATAAGTGTGGGTGCGTGTGTGCATGTCTTCTAACCCCTCACTTCTTTCTCCCTTTTACTTACTTGTTTTTGATGGTTAGTATTAGGGCATACTTACTTTAGCATACCTTATGCTATGCATGCGTGCATCATTCATCAGTATTGCATGCACCGGGCTCGGCGCATCATACTAACTGCATAGTATTTCAAATCTAACTTGAATACGTGCTACTTGTTGCATTCCGCATGCCATCTTAGGATTAGCCGAGCCTATGCTAGTGACATTTTGTATGTGTTGCATTAGCCACTTAACATGGACTTGGATCATGCATGATTGCTAACGTGTTCTTTGTTTTGGCTCGGAGTACGATGTAAGTATTTATGCTTTAGCATCTCGCATCAGTGTGAATGTTAACATGCTTACCATGCGGCTAAATGCTTATTTGATTAACTGCCTGAATGCCTGTGGGTGAAGGTTGGATTGTTTGAATTGAAATAACTCGTTGAAATCCGTGTTTTAGCCTACTTGCAAGTAGCAAATCTCAAAGCGTTTTCCAAACAAACGGATATGCAATGCTTCGTTCCAAATTAGGCGATCTAGTCTATACTTTTGTGTTGTGCGCATCACATAGTAAGACTAGCTAATTAATCAGAATAAGAACGCATGTGTTTTAAAAAATGAGATATCACGGTTAGTAGAGGCCGATCTTCGGATCGGGCGAGAGGGGGTGCTCATAGCTGACCTTCCCCAATCGTACCCAAGTTCCCGAGCCGAGGCAACTTTGGTGATGATGGACACGTGGCCTTAGGCAAACGAGTCAGGGTTTCCTAAATTCCCCATTAAAAAATATTTAGGTGGCGACTCTGTATCTGGCAAAGCAGTCCATGTTTGGTACTTCTTTTCTAAAAATCTGTTTTTCTCAAAACGATTTGCCGGATTTGGACTCTTTGGTTCAGATTAAGAACTGTAACAAATTGAATCCGAACTGTGGGGTGAGGCCCTCACGCGGGGCGTGTCCACAGTTTCTGACGACTCTGCTAGGGAGTTATAGAGAACTTAACTCGAACTCCTGATATCCTACTTTGACTACACTTATGTGTTTCTTTGCATTGCATGTGCATTGGTGCGCCTAGGACACCGTGTTGGCCATCTGCTATTCCTGAGCGGTTTGCCAGAGGCTCGCTTCGAGAAGCGTGCCATAAGGCTGACCGATTGCGGGCTCTGCCAGTATGGGAACACAAACCCCGGTTTTACCGGGGCACCCCTTTTGACCATTCGACCTAGTGCATATTCGGAATCCATAGTGACCATTCCAAGCTAGGACAGGTTGCTTACCCGATATAGGTTGTTTGAAACCGCTGCGTGCGTAGTGAAACCCTAGCTCCTAACAAAATAGGACAGGGAAACCCTACCCCAACGTAGGGGTGTTTTTGGCTTTCTTTTACTTGCTATGTGCTTTTAGAGTTTATCTCTACAGGAAGGTACATATCAGTCTGTGAGTTTGAGCATCAGGCCTGCGGGCATCCGTATCAGGGTTTCTGAGAAATAGTTATATCTGCGAGTATCCGATTTAGTGTTTTGGGGCAGTGATTTTGGGGAACAAAGGATCAAGATAGAGTACAATTGCTCATTTCGCTGTGTTTGTTCCGCTCGAAATGAAATGCTTGCATGTTTTCTTTCGCCAGAGGTTCAGAGATTCGAGTACAGAATAGCCAGTGTTCACCCTCGCTGAGGCAAGGCAGATATCTGATCCGTTAGTCACCGTTCAAGATCAACGGACTTATGATGACGTAGAATTTGGAGGAGATTGCGGTTATGACAGCCGCATTAGATCAAGGAATCACTCTGCAAAGTGAGACCAATGTTGATGTACCGCATCCACCTCGGTCGCCTGTTGCGCACTCGGTTTGGACCCCTCAGTTGTACCAGGCTCGTGAGCCCACCACATTTGAATTGATGGGGATGATTGGTGACCTCCAGAGGTCTGTGGCAGATCTCGCTTACGGGATATTGGCTTCGCCACCAGCTACACCATATGCCGGGAATTTTGTACCACAGGATCCCCCACTATTAGGGCGGATCGTGATTGAACTTAGCCAACCCGAGGTGGTCTCAAGCTATAGCAATGACGTATCAACATCAACCCAACCCCTCGATCAAGCTGAGACCAGAGGTAAGAACAAGGTGGGAACAGGTGTTGATCCAGCTGAACAACTGCTATGGGCAGTCGAGGCTTTGAAAACCGAGGGAATGAATAAGCAACAGGTATTCGCAGTCGTAGCCAAGGCTGTGGATGATGTTTTCCCCACTCCAACCGAAGGAAGTACAAGCCAGTCAGAAAACTGGGATAGGCTCCGTCATGCCAGAACAGTTCCTTCCACTCCCAACTCTGCACCTGGGAAAGATCAGAAAGTCAAGGCAATGCCTGCCGACCCTTTTGCTAGTGCGTTTAGCAAGAATACTCAGACTTCAAAGTACTTGCCTCGAGGGTGCAGGGTCTTTCACGCTCTCTACATGCCTTTGTCTAAGGCGCTCCAGATCCTGGCCGAAAGAGGGCATCTTAAACCCTTGGAGCCTCGGCCTCTCCTAAAGAATCTCCCTCTCACACATGATGCTACTTTGTACAGCGTACCACCGAGAAACCACCATGCTACCGATAATTGTTTCCGCCTTCGTCATGAGGTGCAAGATTTGATCGACAATGAGGTTATCCTCCCACCCACCTCAACCAAGTCTGTTACTACCCAGCTATTGGACTTCGAAGATACTACGAGTATATGATCGGGGTTGGACCACCTGTGGACGGCGCCTTGTGTATTTTGGATGCGGTGTCTGGCACGCATTTTTGAGCATCGGTGAATGCTAGTTTTGTAAATACTGGCTTGGGTATCGAGTCAGTTCTTTGTTTTGTTTTGAGTCTGTCTCATCGTCTTGAGTCCGTTCTTTTTGCTTAAGGGTCTGTCTTGTTGTAGTGAGTCAGTCCCCTTGTATAGAATGTCGGGTGGTTCCGGGGTTGTTGCCTCGAACACCGTTTTGTTTTGTAATTACCCTTTTGCTTTCTTTTGGGTCTGTCTTTACTGTGGAGCCAGTTGCAACCAAGAAATTCGAATGAAACAGCTGCGGCTATCATGTTTCCGTGCTTATTGCTATTTTGAGCTTGTTGTGCCAGAGGATCCGAATGGAACGACAGTACATTCCACCTGCTCTCTTGTGCCCTGAAAATCATTGTGATGGCCTAAGTTTTTCAAAAAACCTTTTTGAACACTGTGGTGATGAAAACGAAGAGGAAGGAATTCCTCGGGTTTTGCAAAACTTTGATCAATTTGAGAGAAAGATAGGCATGCTAAGCCTTTAATAATTGAAATCATGCTTGTTAGCGTGAGTACTGAGAAGGACCCTGGCTTGATCCAGATTCGTTCCACACTATGTGAAGACCTGTGTGGAATCACTCTTGAGATTGTACAGCCTAGGATCGCTCTCAGCCTCAAGATTCAATCCGTTTGTTTTTTAGCCTTGACCACAATTCGGAGTGTTCAACGATCAACCGCCGCGTGAGGCCTGTGTGGCCAGGTTTGAAGCAGCCCTCGAACAAGAGGCACCAAAGTCAGATCAAGAGGTCAGACGTCGTCAACAGAAGTTCATGGGTTAGAATGTAAGCACCCTCAAACTAGGGGCAAAAATGTCCGATATGCTTGAAGAGCCGAAGATGGGTCTTTCTGCAAATCAATAACAACAGCTACTCTCTTGGATACGGATGGCTTCAAAACCCTAAAACCATTTGGCATGGACTTGTTACACTTTTACCCTTTGAGAGGCTCGTTGGGCCGAAAACCCGGAAGGGCGACCCAGGCAAAAGTTAGAGCAAGGAAAAAATTAAAAAAAAAAAGAAAAAAAAAGGAAAAAAAGGAAAAAAAATATATATAAAAAAAGAAAGCAAAAAAAGAGAAAAGAGAAAAAAAGAAAAACAAAGCTCGCAAGGTCGAAAACCCGCATCGGACGCCTTGGCAAAAGTTAGAGCCTAAAAAGTGAAGGTTAAAATACCCAAGTGTACCTTAACCGGAACTACATAAGGCTTGATTCCCATGTTTGGGATACGTAGGCAACTTTATTCCGAAGTCCAGCCCCCAACGCTTTCATAGCGACTTAGTCCATGTAATGGTTTTGATCATCCTCGCCTTCTCTGAATCCGATAGTTCGGTTGTGACACCGTGAACTACGTAGGCTTGATTCCCATGTTTGGGATACGTAGGAAACTTCATCTTGAAGTCCAGCCACCAACGCTTTCAAAGTGACTGTGTCCATATATTGGTTCTGACAATCTTCGTCTTCTCTGTATTTGGAAGCTCGGTCGTGATCATCACTGATGAGGACTGTTTACAATATGTCGCGGTAGCATCCAAACAAGGGGCAACTTTCCGTTGCTATGAGTTGCCATGAGTCGCCATTCAAACAAAGGGCAACTTTCCATTGCCATGCAGCGTCATCCAGACAAGGGGCAATTTTCCATTGCCTCCAATCCGAGGTTGCGCATCTCAAGAGTAAGTTCCGCGCTCGTTGAGCATTGACCGTTTGCAAAAATAGTTTTTGAAAATTTTTACTGAGGTTGACTATCTTCTCAAAAATTATTCCATCTTTTCCAAAACTGGACCATTTTCTTAGACCCAAAAAAGGAAAATTTTCAGTGCTCACAGCCTGACTTGCATGATTTTTAAATCAAAAATCGAACAAGTATGTTAATCCGACTCTCATTTTGGTCAAAATTGTTTTAGTAGAAAACCAAAACAAAAATGGTCAAAATGATAAACTAGGGGCACAGTTGAGTCAGGCTTCCTGTCTTTCCCCCGTCGCCAGCATACTTGCCAGAAAAGGCACAACTGAAGCTGTTAATAAAGGGCCGAAAGCTCTCTCACCCTCCAAGCAACGAGGTGTCAAGCCAAGTGCGAAGCACAAATCGGAATGAATCAAGACACTCTATTCCCCATCCGGAACATCGAGTAGACGTCCTGGGAGGAAATAGCCGCGAGCTAATAGTGTCGGGCGTGAACCCACAACTTCCTATTCATCTACTAACCACCCTGGGGAGGGATAAAAAATGAGAGATTAAAGAATGGAGAGGTGTAAGTCGAGAGAAAAGTGAGCAAAAGGGTTTTGAGAAAAAAACCGAGCCTGAGGGCCGAGTGATGTGAGAATCACAAATTAGAAAGGGTCGGAAATAATGCCTGAAGGAACTAGCTCCTTGTGATTTAAGGTTTCTCATTTTTGTAAACACGTCTGTATGTCGTGTCTTTTGTTTTGTTTACCTCAACTTTTGTTTTGAGTCTTTTCCCAGCGTGTCTCGTTGTGATTAGGTCGTGTACTTTCTGTTTGAGTCTTTTTTTTTTACTGTGTTCAGTTGTAGGCTCAATACCCCGGTTTGAAAAACCCTTTTTCAATTTCAAAAATTTCTGTGCTCAGAGTGCTGTGCCATTCTCCACATTTATGCGAAGCAAAAGAAGAAAGGGAAAATTTGGGGCATCTGAGTGTGCTTCAACTTCAGCCGATTCTACCTTTGTATTCCGTCTTGTTAGATTGGACTATTCGTTCAGGGTTTGCCGTGTGCAGAATAAACAGAATGGCCTGTATGCAGAATAATTCCCAGCAGAGTATGGGCCATGTGCAAATAAACAGAATACTGTGCTATGGGCTGTATGTTCAGAATGAGCAGTGGTTTGTTTGAGTTGTTTTGTCGTTGGCCGATTCGTTACTTGGTTATTGCAATACAAATGTTTGACTTTCAGACAGGAAATCAATTCCATTTACATTGTGATGTGATGTGATGTGATGCAATGCGAAGCATGAAAATGTACTAAAATGTAACACTTTTTCAGATAAAAAGGTTTGTCTCATTTCATTATTTGTTTCAAGTACAAAGTTTTAGAGAAAACAAAACCTGCCTATGGCAGTACAAGGTACTCTAGCTACCAGTAAAAACAGGAAAGGTAAAAAGAAAAAGTACAAAACAAAAAGAAGAAAAGCAGCAAAAATCTAGATCGTTGTCGAGCAGCCTCAGGCCTAAAGGACCGTCCTCGTCCTCTTCCTGGACAAAGGTCCAGGAGCATCGTCATCAGCATCCTCATCTGAGCCCGAATCAGTGCCATCTCCAGTCTCCTTCTCAGATGACTCTGCCTCCTCCTCCGCCTCGGACTCATCGTCGTCAGGGACTGGCGCCTGTGAGCTACTCCCAATATGAGTGCGCCCCGCTTTGGTGCGGGGGTGTACTCTGCCATCTCGAGTAGGAGCAGAAGGTCCAGCTGAAGCACCTTCTACAGTAGGGAGCTGGAAGGGAGGCTGAAAAGTACAAATGGAAAACACATCGATGTCGGTCACGTAATGCAATGTATAAATACAAAGTTGAAGCAAAGGTATCGGTCACAGAATGCAGTATATGGGCACAGTGTATGAATGCCGTGAGTAGTGCTGTGAACAGTCTGTGGGCTACAGTGTGTCAGACGCCGTGAGGGTCGTGTATCAAGTGTTGAGTTGTGCATCAGATTGTGTGAAACAGTTTATGTATGGTTTGAGATCGTGGTCAGAAGAACATACCGGAATGTTGTAAATAGCCAGGAGATTGAGGCTCTGCTGAAGCATCCCCATCACCGAAGCAGTCAACTCCAGTGACTGGCGAGTGTACTCGGAGGAAGCCTGCAAAAGTGTTAGAAGTCTCAGTATTCTGCAGAATATCAAATAAATTGAAATGAAATGACTGTGCAGAATGCAAAATGCAGTAATACATACCGGAGGTAAGCCGTAGAACCCCGACTAACTCATGGTCAGTCGGAGGGGGAGCAATAGGAATCTGGTCAGTCGCCCCGCCCCACCCCGCCCTCTGCATGTCATCATCGTGAGCTTCTCTCTCGCCACGGACTTGAGCTATCCTCGATATCCCTGCTCCTGCTCTCGCTCCAGCTACCGGTACCGCAGGCCTCTCTCTCTCAGCTCAACGGCCACTACTCAAGGGCCGCATGATGTAGGTCCGGACGTACTCTGCGTAGTCGCCCTCGCTCCTGAAGCCCTCCGCATCCCAGCCGATAGTGTAGTCGGCCATCTCCTCGGGTGTGAACCTCTCTGTCTCCCTCATGTGTATGGGAGGTGAACCTGGGACTACCTGCTCCAGTAAGCCTAAGGTCTGGCGTAAAAAACGCTCACCCAGGTACCAAGCCCGACAGACCAGGCCCTCCAGCAAAATCCTGAAATGTGCAGTCTCCTTTGCACCAGCAAATCGATCTCGAATCATCGCTGGCAATGGAGCCCAAGGCTACCAGGTGATCTGTAAATGACATGTAGTTTGTTATCTACTATTATTGAAAATATAGTGTAAAGCGCAGCTTAAATAAACTCTAAAAGTTGAACATACCTCTGCGGGAGTGATGGTATCGAAGTAGCGGCGGAAGAAGATGAAAGTCTCCCGGGGTCTCCGTACACATCTCACGTCGAAGCGGCGAGAGAATGGCACGCCGAGAGGGGTCTCCACATTAGGCACTGGCGCGAGTCTCAGAAAGTAGGCGTAGACCCACAACTGCAGAGTAAATATCAGTATGCTTATCAGATAAAGCAGAATACAGAATAAAGTAGAAATTGCATAATCGTGTATTGTGCAGTGTATTGTGTAGAGTGTACAGTGTGTACAGTGTACAGTCAATGTAAAACAAAGTATATGTGTGTCGTGTGTACAGTATACAGTTAGCGTGAAGCAGATCGTAGTGTGTGCAGTGTATAGAGTACAAAAAATGTAAAGCAGAAATATAAAAGAGGAAGAAGATGTACCTCCCAAGCCCGCCAGTAACCTCCAAGCAACTGCCCGCTGCAACGGGAGGCTGAGCTCATGTATCCATATATAGTGGCTAGGCGCCGCAAACCCCGACAGACCAGCGTGACGTCCACCAGTGCGCTCAACAAGCAGAGAGGCACGGTGTTCGCCCGGTCGGCGAAGATAGTAGTCCCTAGCAAAAACGTCAGGAAGCCGCGGGCGTACTGCTCCACTTCCTCCTGAGCCATCGGTGCCTCCTCGCCCAAGCCTGGCTGAGTTCGGAAGCGGCTCTCGAACCATGAATATCTGATGAAGCCGGGGCGTGCAAGGGGCGGCATCTCGCCGAGTAAGTAAGCCTGAGCGGCCTGCCACTCATCCATGTCGGTGTCGAAGGGGATCGGATCACCTCCTACCCCGATGCCGGTGAGCATCGAGAAATCATAGGGAGTCATCGTCATGTCTCCCGTAGCAGAGAAGTGGAAGGAGTTAGTGGTGTCCCACCACCTCTCCACTAGAGCGACAAAGAGAGGCCTGCTTGCAATATATATCTCTCTCTCTCTCTGCCCTCTCTCCCCCAATTTCAAACCCTAACTATAATTTTCGATCTCTCAGATCTCAGCCCCTTCTCTGTTCTATATCACAAAAGTCATTTTGATTTCATTTCGCTTATTTTCAAGTGTTTCATATGTTAAAAATGCTAAATGTTCGATGCGTTCATTTACATGTTTCTTTATCTGCATTTTGTTGAGCTTTACCTCTCTTTCTCTCTCGTTCACTCATCATATTATTTTCATTGTGGCCTTCACTCTGTGTATTTAATTCAATTCAAAATATGAAACCAGGTGCCATAGTGATTGTCTCTTATGTTTTGAATGACTTACGATTGAAATTTGCACTAATTATGGCCCAGCAATTTAGTAAATTAAAGACAATCTTGGAAGCATAAAGATTTATGGGCTGTGAGTATCTGAAGGAACCAAAAAGTCATGGTACAAAAAGTTTACACTTAGACGCCTTAAATTTGAAATTGAAGTTTTATGGCTTTCAGTACATACCCAAGTATATAATTGTTGGAAAACTATATAAATTTGACAGAACCCCCTTCTATTTGAATGTTCTGTTTCCTAATGATGGCATTGAAATTAAACATGTAGGATTCACATTGGAATTACCCAAGTATTTAAATGTTTCCTAATGTTTTGTTTCCTATGCAACGATCAGAAAATTGGTAATGAGATCACTTCTGATGCCCATCTACTTCCAGCAACCAATGCCAATTACATAGGTGGTCTTGCTATTTTTGCCTATATGAATTTGACAAGGTGTCTCTTTCTCTCTCTCTCTCTCTCCCTTTCTCATCTTTGTTCCTGTGCATATATTTCAACTTACTCCTTTTGTTTTCTTATTGGTTCCATTACATAACAGTGATCCACGAGGTCGTATAATGGCTACAATTATAGAACTGAAGCAAAAAACCTGCTCCAATCATGGCCATTTTCTCCTCAAGGGGTCCAAACAAAATCACACCAGAGATCCTTAAGGTTTGACCAAGATTTTCATTTTCCTTGATGGAGTTCCATTGTATTAGTCATTTCGTAATTTCGTATATGTATCACAATTATAATAATTTGATTTCTTAAATATTGTATTTTCTTTCTTCTATATAAATTGAAGTTTAGTAATTCTTTTGTATGATCTTTTCTGCTAGACCTTCATTACTCTATATGCCTGTCACATATCCTCTATGTGGTGTACTAGGTTTCTATCCATAGTGATTTACATGGTGTTTTGACTTGTCTACCTTCAAAGGCCTTCTATGCAATCTTACTAAAAATGCCTTTCAAGATCATCTTCTTCTAACCAAGGTTGTCAATTATGAAATTATGAAATTTTCCCTTGCTAGGTCAAGATTGTATTTGCAACAGGACATGAAATTTCATTTTTAAAAATCAAAAATAAAAAGCCTATCATTTCCAAGTCCTGTTTCTTTTTTCGTTTTTGGTCTTCCATAATAAAAGCAATCAAGTGTCATTCTAAACAAATTTTCGCTTCTCAGTCATGGCATGGGTTTTATATTAGTAATAATACATTCTTGTGTATTGAACTTGCATTGTTTTATAAGAATGTAATATGGAATGAAAGATGTGAGAAATATTGTTGCTCACCTGCATGCCGCATCTAATACTGTTGTTCACGATTCTGCTCCATGAATTTGAATTGAGTTGTTGCCGCAGTGACCGAGATATACAACTTCACCAAGACGATTTGATGACTGAAGATATATTAAATCTGGATTGTCACTTAGACATCTTTGTTGCGGGTCGGGCAACAAGTTGACTCTAAGACTAAAATTCATGCTTTAACTATTGGAGAGGTATGATTTAACGGAATTGGCTTGAAGAAAATTTCATGCTTTCATTTAAAGGACAAAAACAGCTACTTCTTTATCTACAACCACATTCATATTTTTGGATTCTTAGAGGATGCTCAATAGGTCATAGAACATGCCACTGGATGGCAAAATTACCCAACCCGATTTTAATTAAAAAAGGTTTGGGAGAACATTGATGGGGTAGGGTAAATGATAGGGGTAAGAAGGTCAAAACTGTCAGGATTTTAGTAAAATATGGAATTGTATCACCAAAATAGTTGAGTTTAAAATCAAGAAATCGCGTGTGAAACCAGAAAAACCCCGACCCATTGCCATCCCACTGCTGCATCCATGTGTATTAATTCAAATATAAATTGCAACTTTGCATCGATGGTTCTGAGCCAATGCTTTGTCAGTCCTGAAGAGGACCAAGACCAAAGTGAAGGTCTGGTTTCATGGGCTGGGCACATTCCATGGTCACCTTTTGTTATGGTGTCTCACATGTTCATAGATCTGATTTAAACAAACAAAAAACCCAAGTTACATAATTAGTATGTATGTAGCAACCATCTCTTGAGATTTCTGATTCCTACAAGTCTTGATCATATTTGCCATATCTTACTATTATCAACAGAAATTTCTTGGACGTGATTTTCTTCTGGAAAAATTATCTTCTGAAGCTCCAATATATATTGTTATGGAAGGGAGTGAAAGGCATTTCTTCTGCAATTTTACTTTGAATAAGCATTTGAGGTGGCTTGTGTTCACTGTGCTTGTTATTTTATATTTTTGGAATTTGTTGGATCATGCCTAAGCTCTTGATATGATGGGATATTGGCATATGGGTTCTGTGAGCAACATATATGGACAGGCTTCGATGACGGTGCCCTTTGAGGATTACTTGTTAAACTTAGTGGAAAGAATAATTACATATTACTTCTATTTATTTGTGTATATATATACATTTTGGTTTTGGAGGTTGAGGAATTCCTAATATTCTTTTGTAAGTTCTATGGGAGATTTGAGTCATTTGGTAGGGAGCTTTTTTTTTTTTTTTTTGGGCTCATCTCAATGTGCACATGGTGGTTTGCATCCCAACATTTTTTTTTTTTTTTTTTGTGGACTTTTCCTGCTATGGAAAGTGGCAAGGGGAACTGTTTCACTATAGTCTCTAGTGAATTTCTCTAGCCAGTTTCCAATTAAGGCTTTGGTCTTAAGGAATGCATTCTGCAAAACAAGACCACCCTAGTATTCCACCACACACAACTTTGACTAGCAGAAGGTGCCTATTTGGAGGAAATAAAAACAAAATTAAGATGGTTATTTTCTATTTATTTGTTATATATATATATATAAGCAGGGAGCTGCCGTAAATGCCCTTGATTCTCAATTTGCATTGGATCAAACAATGCCTTAGACTAATTACATATATGAAAAATGGCACCATATCAATAGTATGGCCAGATATGTAAGCTTACCGATTTCGTGGTTTCAACATAAGCTATCATAGGATTTAAGCTTTGAATGCAGCAAATAACTGTAGATCCTAAATAAAGGATACTTGGGAAGTGACTATTTTAGTTGGCTTTTTGGCTTTTTGATTGGATGTTTTGACTTTTTGGCTATTTTAACCAAAAACCACCATCCCAAATGAACCTTCGCAACAGATTTTTCAAGTGAACCTTCAAAATTAGAGATTTTCAAAAGGATATAATTTCTTTTGGTTTGCGAATTTTTATTATTACTGTGGATTTTGAAAATCAGTGCATTTAGAACTGTAAAGCAGTATGTGGCCGTTTTGGATGTCTATTAATTCATGTTAAATGGATGATCTAGCTTGGTCTCTTTTCTTTCCTTTGAACTCTTATTTTTCTTACTTCACTTGCTAACTTTGGCCTAAACTTGGTTGGGCCCTTCTGGAGCTTCCCCTAATTTATGTAAAAATTGATGTTCCACTGGAAGTCAAATCTTCTAGCTTTGTAAATATGGAAAGGTTCTTTTGTTGCATGCTTTCTCTCTGTTAGATATCTGTGTGGGTTTATCCAACATGTTCCCAAAGATTATTGGAGGTGTTTCATTTTCGTCACTTGACAAGGATATGGCTTAAACACCCATAACGCAATTAGATGATCTTGGGTTTTCTTGGAGCAGATCGGTATGTCGAGAGAGTGTGTTGTCCGATATTCATTTAGGGTCACTCAACGCATTTAGGAATCACACCTAACTTTGGAGCTAGTTTGATGCACTCAATGCCGATTAAATTGTTGTTGATCATATCAAATGCATTAATTTAATTTTCTTCTTTATCTTTGTTAATGTTTTTCATGGTGATGCTAATTAATGGTGACATTATACTTGTATCTTGGTCAATAATATAGCATATGTGAAATATGCAGACAAAGAAAAGATCCCTTTCCAAACTATCGAAGTCATTGGCCGAGTCCCAAATGGAAATTGTAATCACCTAAGTCTTGTTAGCAAGCTACATGAGTATTGTTTCAATGGCCGAATGTCGTTGTTATCGATGACCGTGTGATGCAATCGATCGGATATGACATCATTACTCTATTTTTTTGATAAGTTTGTTAATTTTATGATTCTTGGAAGGAATAGAGCTCACAATATCAAATAAAGCATTTAGGAATTTATTATTATTATAATTATTATTTTTAAATGAAGAGTTGAAAATTTAGCAAGAAGTGGTGGGAGAAATCCTAAAACGTGACCAAAAAAGCGTAAGAAGATTGAAGTCTTGGTATGATGAGATCGTCCTCTTTTAATTTGGACTTTGGTGGATTGAACATTCAAATTATCCATATTATATACAAGGAAAATTATATAAATAGAAGTTGCTTTAGTAAATTGCCTATTACAATGAGATGGTTGGAAAGCAACCCCATTTTGGCAGATTCCTTTCCATGAATTGGGAATTGGGTGGCATCCCCTCTTGATGCTTTCTTAATATACTTCCGAGAAAAAAAAATTATTGGCTTCCAGTTTTAATGATTTTGTAATTTACCTTATTGTATATGGTGACCATCTTTTCTTTTTGGCCTTGTCAATTGTACTTTATTGTAAGGATGTGTGAGTTTGTTATGCACTTCTGTGTCATATGTTGTAAGTTGTAACAAGTGTTGTACTTCTATTTTTCCTCCTTAATTGTGTCTTCTCTTTGTATTTTTTTGGGTATTACAACCCTCTATCTTCTGCATTGTTAGGTGAAGAACATTATTTGCTCTAACTAGTGATAGATCGAATGTTGATTATTAATATGTGCAAAGGGCTTGTTGAGTACATTGTGGCTTTGGCACCCATCTGCTTCATGATTTTGCTTGGATTTGTAGATGATGTCCTCGATGTCCCTTGGAGAGTGTGAGTATTCCAATCATATTTTTTGGATTTATCGGCCCATTTATTTCAAGAACCTGCTTTCTCTTTGCATTCGCATTCGAGTTAATGCTAAACTAGGTCTTCGACTTTGAAGAACAGGAAATTATTATTGCCATCAATTGCTGCTCTTCCTCTGTTGATGGCCTATGCTGGACATCCAACTATAGTTATACCAAAGCCTCTCATTCCCTATCTTGGGCTTGAGGTTTTGGATCTAGGTAAACCTAAAGCATTGATTATGATTTTAGAGACCTTTCGGAAAAAAAAATTTGATAAACCCAGATCCATGTCCCCAATTTCTTCTACTACAACTTTCATTTTGAATCGTTTATGTTTTTTTCAATTTCACCATCATTTCACTTTCTCATCAACATTACTTGTCATCTCTACCTCACTAATTTCTTGCATTAATTTCTAGAAACAGGGCATTACTCTAAATTGGGTGAAAAACTCATCACCCTCTTTTCAAAATTTCTTGATTCTAAGTAATTATTTTATATGTGCCAAACAGTCTTCTAACCCAACAACATCAACTTCCTACTTCTCACGTATGAGAGGTTAAGGGTTCGACTTTCGTTAGAGACAAGGCTGTGTGGCACCATTCTTTTATTATCACTATGTTGCACACTCTTCCTGTGAATTTCAGACAAAATAGTATTTGAGTTCTATGTGCAAAATTTACTCTTTCTATTAGATTGAAGGCATTGTATGACAAATTTCTAGAATTGAATATAAGACTCACCTTGTTTTTGTCTCATTGTTAAATTGCGAACAAATAATATTTCAATGTACTCTCAGCCTCAATTCATCATATTTACAAGTGGAAAGAGAACTTGTAATTTAAGTTGCCAATGATTGAGGAAAACATTGTTGGTAGAGCTAGCTATCTTCTGCTCTTCATGTTTATGCAATCTATAATTATTCTGTTTGTCAGGTATTTGTGCTAAATTTAATTGAATTACTTGATGTAGGTTTTGGTTGTAGGAGGTGGTGATGGTGGAGTTCTTAGGGAAATCTCTCGCCACAATATTGTTATATAATTCTGAACGCCATAATTAAGTGATCCCATAGTTAAGCTTGAAGTTGCTCTTAAGGTAATTGCAACTCTTGTTGCAAATTACTGATCTGCCACAGAGATAGGTCACTGACATAGTTTTATTTTGATTATTTTAAGTTAAACTAACACGTTTAAGTGCATTAAATTTTCAAGTCAAGTTTGATATATGTTTTTGCAGATTTTGTTGAGGGAATAGTTGATACGATCGAGCGGTTGATGTTGGGAGCTAAAGATTATGTTGCTTTTCTTCTTCTTTTTTTTTTTTTTTTTTTTTGAAGACTTGAATTTTTTAGTACAATGTATTTAAAGATGGTTAATGGATAATGTCTATTATAAATTTAATTAATTTGTTAATTTTGTTATTTTTTATTTACAAAAAATTGGTTGGTGCTTGTAATTGATTTTTTTGTTGTAGCAAACTCATATATGATTTTTTTTTAATAAATAATTATTTGCGACAGTAAAACAATGGTTGCTAAAAGTGTTTTTTATTTTTTATTTTTTTTGCGACGGCAAAATAGCTGTCGCAAAAAGTCTTTTGCGACTGTATTTTTATTATTTGCGACGGCATGTGATGGTCACAAAAAGTATTTTTTTTTAGTAGTGAATGTTATTAATCACACTTAAAAGATGTGATGTAAATATTTTTAATCACACTTAAAAGGTGTGATCTAAATGTTATTAAACACACTTAAAAAGTGTGATTAAAAATGACCCTTTTTAATCACACTTCCAAAGATCACACTTAAAAGGTGTGATCAAAATACTTTTAATCACACTTAAAAGATGTGATCAAAATATTTGTAATCACACTTAAAAGGTGTGATCTAAATATTTTTAATCACACTTAAAAAGTGTGATTAAAAATGACCACTTTTAATCACACTTTCAAAGATCACACTTTAATAAAACTTAAAAAGTGTGATTAAATAACATACATCACACCAAAAAAGTGTGATCTTTATCTGTTTTTGTAGTAGTGATTATTGAATTTTCTTAATTTTAAACAATTAAGAAAATTTTCATTAGCTAACTTCCATTTACCTTTTATTTTACAATCCCAAATTTTGGGGGGGGGGGGGAGGGGGGGAAAGAAGGAAAAAGTGAATTGTTTCATTTATATAAAGTGAATCTTATGCTCTAATTTATATAAATTATTGAAATTTCTTAATTTTAAACAATTAAGAAAATCCCCATTGGTTAGTTTCCATTTAACTTTTATTTTACAATCACATATCGGGAAAAAAAGGAAAAAGTAAATTGTTTCACTTATATAAAGTGAATCTTATGCTCTCATTTATATAAGCAAAAGAAGATTTTTAGTTAGAATCCCTATAATCAATATCATTTTTTTTTTATTTTCTTAATTTTAAGCAATTAAGAAAATCTCCATTGGTTAGCTTCCATTTAACTTTTATTTTATAATTCCACATAGATGTTTTGATTTTAAAAATAATTTTGTATAAGATTTTGAAATCTCATAATATTTAACTTTAAAATAATTACAATCCCACATTGAGAAAAGAAATAAAAAGTGAGTTGTTTCACTTATATAAAGTGAATCTTATACTCTCATTTAATGTTATAGTATTGTGCATGTTTCAGTTCAAGATGGTTTAAATGTTAAAATAAAATTTAAAGGTTTTAATTAATTAATTTTGTTGTAAATTGATTGGCATTTGACTTAACCGATTAGGCTGAATCGCTTTCGGTTTGACTGATTCACTGATTTGACCACGGATTTAACTGTTTTATCAAAATATATTGCTTAGATTTGTTTAATTTCAAATAAAGTAAGACTGACCTTATTAAAAATTGAACGACTGAGATTGCTTAATTAGAAATTAACTTCCCGTCTAAACAACTGTTAACTTTTATTTTACAACCCCACATTAGTAAAAGGAGGAAAAAATGAGTTGTTTCATTACATAAACCTTTTGCTCCCATTTAATATTGTAGTATTGTGTATGTTTCAGTTCAAGACAGTTTAAATTTTAAAATTAAAATAAAATTTAAAAGTTTTAATTAATTAATTTTTGTATAAGTTGATTAGTCTTTTGACTTAGCCGATAGGGTGAATCGTTTTCGGTTCGATTGATTCTCTGGTTTAACTGCGATTTTAGCAATTTTATCAAAATATATTGGTTAAATTTGTTTGATTCGAAATAAATTAAAGATTGACCTAATTAAAGATTAAACGGCTAAGATTGCTTGATTCAAAATAAATTTCCCTCCAAAACAATGGTTAACTTTTAAATAATTAAGAAAATCTCTATTGACTAACTTTCATTTAACTTTTATTTTATAATTCCACATCAAGAAAAGAAGAAAAAAGTGAATTGTTTCACTTGCATAAAATGAATCTTATGCTTCCATTTATATAAGCAAAATGATATTTTTAGTGAGAAGCCTTATGATCAATATCTTATACTAATTTTTTTGATTTTCTTAATTTTAAACAATTAAGAAAATCCTGATTGACCAACTTCTATTTAACTTTTATTTACAACTATAAAAAAATTAAATACAATTATTATATTTTTATTAAATAAATATTATTTATTCCATGCATAGCACGGGTGATTTGCTAGTTGAATATTAATGAGATTCATGCAAAATCCATTAAAAACTTTGTTTCACTTTAATAGATAATTGAGTTGATAGGTACACAAATAAATAAATAAATCAATTAATTTATGATTTCTCTTTTATTTATATGTTAAAATTGAATGAATGTGACATTTCCTCGGTTCATGTTAAAATTATATATATATATATATTGTATTAGTTTAGTATTAAATATTGATTTATTTCTCATTTTTAAATTAAAATATGACAAGATATGTGAACAAAGAGTAGTTCCGTCCATATATTGTCATCAACCTTTGCATTGTAATCACCAAAGGGTGGGGGGCCACAGCCACCCTTAGTCCATGAGTAGTTACGTCCCGGTCCTTACTCCTAAACTACCTTTCAAAGACATGATAGATGACTTTGTGCCCCTTTGGAATTTTATGCAGTTATTTTCTTCAATATCACTTTCAATTATTTTGTTGTATTCATACAGTTTTCAACGAATATGGCTTGAATTATATCCATTTGACTCCGAACCGGTCTTTACGCCACCGGTTCACCATCCATAGTATTAATAGGAACTAATTAATAGCATCCAACTAATAATAAAAATGAGACTTAATTTTCTATGATAAATATTTGTTAATTTAGTAAATATATGAATATTTCAATAAAAAAAAGTTATAGAGTGTGTTACGCCTTACATGTGTGTTAGTTGAGAGTCAGATTCACTTGTGTTAAATATAAGACATAATTGGAAAATTTTATAACACATTTTTAAAAAGCGTGTACCATACTACCATATATCTTAATTATAATTTTTGTGGTCTTTGATTATGACTTGTTTGGGATGCAAATTTGAGATTTTTTTTTTTTTTTTTTTTGGAACACAATTTGTGACTAATTAGTCAACAAAGATAAAATATGCTATTTTAACTAATAAGATAAAATATCATATCCAAACTATAATCAATTTATTTTTTCTCTAACAACCATTAAATCAATTACAAAAAAAGTCAATTATCATCCCAAATACAAATTTTTTAGCCAGAATAAAATAATCAAATGGCCAAAAAGTCAGATTAAAAAGTTCATGCCAAACATTTTTATTTCCTATCATTACTCAAATTTGTGATCTAAACACAATCATAATGATCCTCTTCCACCATTTTTGATTGAGCACATGCGAATCTTTGTTACAAGTAATAATTTCAAATCTTTGTTACAAGTAATAATTTCACTCAAATTTATTGTTCAAATCTTTGTTACAAGTAATAATTTCAGCAATACAATATCATGTTTTAGTTTGTTTCTCTATGTTGATAACCTCCAAAAAAGGTTTTGAATCTGCCAAAACATACGACACCAACCACAATTATTTGATCTGTTTGTTGTTTGTGAAATTTTGGTTTTCCTATTGAATCAATTTTGTCGATTTGATCGAAACCAGATTTTTGCTAACAAAGGGGCATAATGAATGGTGATCGGTGGTGGAGTATGAGCACGTGATACTCCGGGACTATTATATAATTTTCCTATGGGGTTTTACGAAATCAAAAATAAATAAATAAATAAAAATAAGTGTGTTTATATATTTATTTGGACAAAATTATCATTTGGCAAGTGATGAAAATAACCAAAATATTAAAAAGTCACTAGAAGTTGTCACATTAATCTTCTTACTTTTTTGCTCATCTTAAAAATTTAAAAAGCTAATTAAAATAGTCAATTCTTAAACCAATCCTTAGTGAAAAGCTCCTAATGTAAAAGACATAAATTCATAAATTCTTTTCAAATAAGTTTTGATGAATGGTAAATTACACTTCTTATCGTTGAATTTTCATTCAAATTTTTACTTTTTATTCTTCCTCTTCTAATTGCAACAATTAAGTTTTCAAATTTCAACATGTATTTTAATATTTGCCTTCTTTTATTCCATCGTTTAAAATTTGAGTGAAAATTAAAACAAGAGGACTCAAATAAAATTTTAATAAAAGTTAAAAGATGAATGATGGAATTTTTCATACTTTATTTATTTATTTATTTTTCCATTTTAATGTTCCTAAGATGCGCTCATTCGGCTCTTTCATGATCACTTTATGTTCAATTTTTAACAATAGGTGACAGAATTTAAAGTTCGTGGAATTAATTATACTGAAAGACTAAAGTAAAATTTACGTAAAAAATTGAGGACAAAAACTATAGGCTATGGTTTCTCTGTAGTTCTCTATTGGATTGGAGAGGTATTGTTGGGCCTTGTGGGCTCACTTTTGGGTTCCGTTTCGATGATCCGAACCATTCACATTTTAGGATTCCTCGAACACAACATCCCTATAAAAAATCAATTTGATCGGAAAATGACAATCATGCGTTGAGATCAGTTTTGTATGAAAAAACGAACGGTAAAGAAATAAATGGTCCATACAAAATTGATCCGAACACGTGATTTCTACTATTCGATCGACTTGATTTTTTGCAGGGATAATATACTCAACGAACCCTAAAATGTGAACGGTTCAAATTATTGAAATGCGACCTAAAAGTGGACCCACTGGATCGAACTGAACGGTCCAATCCTATTACGGACCGGAGACAATCGAATCCCAAAAGGATAATCAATCCTTCAACGTATCACACCACTTATTTTAGTTTTCTTAAAACCCGAATGACAAGCGACCTGAATAACAAGCGAACTGAGGGAGCGTCTAAATGCATCCCAGAATAATTGTTTGATACCTGTGGGGGCATATTTTTGGGAATGACAACACGTGGCCAAGGTGGCACCGAAGTGCCAATTGAGGTGCCACGTGTCCTGGTCATGACGCCGAGGTGATCTCAGCTAGGCCGAGGTTATCTGCGGAGATACCGGAATCCGAGGTGAATGGATAAGGGTCAAGAATCCTAGAATAGGGGAGAATCTCATCTGGATAAGGATAAAAGCTCTTAGGGAGTTTATCTTTATCTATTTGAAAGTCCTGGATAAGTATTGAGCCAGTGTCCATTGAAGCTAGGCTTCTACGGGGATCAGGTCAGTGCTGGCTATAAAAGTAAGGCACCCTCGTGGGTCTAAGGTACGCTTTTTATATTCTGGCTAGTGAAAAAAGCATTGTTTACCATCTTTGAGAGATAACTGAGTACTGACTTGATCGTCGAAGTGCCCCTGGGTGCACGAACCATCGCCAGAGTCTTATCTTTCTGTGACAGGTTGTTCAGGCGAAATCTATTCTGCCGGTGCTCTCCAGCTGGGTACCTGTTTGGCAGTGTGGTCAGAAATCAGCATACACAATACCTTATTTTTTAACACCAATTTAAATGATGAAAAGTGACAAAACCCTAGTTACAACCAATTCTTTGGGAGTGCTGCTGTTAGCACCCCATCAATTATTTTTCAAAAAAGAAAAACAAGTTTACCAATCCACAAATAAAAGCCACCTGATCAAATGAAGCTACAGCGATAGGTTCCTCTAAGGTGGCTAAAATATGTTTCTATAGGGGAATCTAATTGTTCCTCAATGATCTTCATTGTCATCATCCTGGGAAAAGAAGGGATTTTATCACGGACAGAACTAAGATTTCAATTTTGGGGGCCAAGATATGTATTATTTTTTTATTTATCAATTGTATAAATTGTCATATTTTAATTTTAAAAATGAGATATGAGAAATAAATCAATATTTAGTACTAAACTAATACAAAAAAAAAAAAAAAAAAAAAAAAAGATTATAACATGAACAGAAGAAATGTTACATCCATTCAACTTTAACATATAAATAAAAGAGAAATCATAAATTAATTATTATTTTTTGGGAGGGTACCTATCAACTCAATTATCTATTAAAGTGAAACAAAGTCTTTAATGGATTTTGCATGAATCTCATTAATGTCCAATTTGTATAAGAAACTTGACTCTTATAAAAGACACCACTCTAGGAGGGAAACTCTTAGATCGAATATTTGCGAGTTCTTATTATGGCGAATAAAATGTGATTAAAAAATATGATTAATGTAATAATATTGTTAAATTTAACTTAAAAAACAAAAACAAAAACAAAGGTTAGAGGTCTATTTGGTGTTCCCATTCCTTTGTACATCACATAAAAACTTGTTTTATTTATTAAAATTTTTTTTTTGATTTTTTCAATATTTTTATAGATTGGATTATAGCCAACAGGGGACATATGTAATAAGTGAAAAGTTAGAATAATGCTATATACACTAATTAATTTACACATTAGTGTACCAACAGATGATGTGGCATAATTTTAGAGGTTTGAGTATTTGTAATTTGTATAATAAATAGGGTCATTAATGATATCATAACACTAGTTGGTACACTAGTGTGTAGACTAATTAGTGCATGTACCACTGTCGAAAAAGTTTTGGGTAACAATAGAACCATCCAAGCAGCATTTCTCACTTTGGACAGGGGACCAAAGCCCCTGATGGTCTATTAATAGATCCATCTCTAGATTTGATCATGCAGCTCAGACAATGCCTGCAATGTGCAATCATAACTAAAATAAAAAATGGAAAGAAAAAAAAAGTAGGGAAGGTATGATCTACCAGTATGTGATTTGACAAGGACTAAATATAAAGGGAATCTTATACTCTCATTTAATATTATAATATTGTGCATGTTTCAATTCAAGATGGTTTAAATGTTAAAATAAAATTTAAAGGTTTTAATTAATTAATTTTGTTGTAAATTGATTGGTCTTTTGACTTAGCCAATTAGGCTAAATCGTTTTCGGTTTGACCACGGATTTAACTATTTTATCAAAATATATTGCTTAGATTTGTTTAATTTCAAATAAACTAAGACTGACCTTATTAAAAATTAAACGATTGAGATTGCTTGATTCGAAATGAACTTTTCGTCTAAATGACTGTTAACTTTTATTTTACAATCCCACATTAATAAAAGGAGGAAAAAATGAACTGTTTCATTATATAAACCTTTTGCTCCCATTTAATATTATAGTGTTGTGTATGTTTCAGTTTAAGACAGTTTAAATTTTAGAATTAAAATAAAATTCAAAAGTTTTAATTAATTAATTTTTGTATAAGTTGGTTAGTCTTTTGACTTAACCGATAAGGTGAATCGTTTTCGGTTTGATTGATTCTCTGGTTTAATTGCGATTTTAGCGGTTTTATCAAAATATATTAGTTAAATTTGTTTGATTCGAAATAAATTAAAGATTGACCTAATTAAATATTAAACAGCTAAGATTGCTTGATTCAAAATAAATTTCCCACCAAAACAATTATTAACTTTTAAATAATTAAGAAAATCTTCATTGATTAACTTTCATTTAACTTTTATTTTATATTTCCACATCGAGAAAAGAAGAAAAAAGTGAATTGTTTCACTTACATAAAGTGAATCTTATGCTCCCATTTATATAAGCAAAATGATATTTTTAGTGAGAAGCCTTATGATCAATATCTTATACTATTTTTTTTTATTTTCTTAATTTTAAACAATTAAGAAAATCCCGATTGACCAGCTTCTATTTAACTTTTATTTTACAAATATAAAAAATTAAATATAATTATTATATTTTTATTAAATAATATATTATTTATTTCATGCATAGCACGGGTGATATACTAGTTGGATATTAATGAGATTCAAACAAAATCCATTAAAAACTTTGTTTCACTTTAATAGATAATTCAGTTGATAGGTACAAAAAAAAATTAAATAAATCAATTAATTTGTGATTTCTCTTTTATTTATATGTTAAAATTGAATGAATGTGACATTTCTTCTGTATACATTAAAACTAAATATATATATATATATATATGTTTTGTATTAGTATTAAATATTGGTTTATTTCTCATTTTTTAATTAAAATATGACAAGATATGTGAACAAAGAGTAGTTCCGTCCATATCTTGTTATCATCCTTTGCATTGTTATCACCAAAGGCTGGGGTGCCTCGGCCACCCTTAGTCCATGAGTAGTTCTATAGCGATCCCGGGTTTTACCCCTTGTTGTACAATGATCCGGACTTGTGTCCGTGGATGTTAGCAGTTGTTTAAATCTTGTTTACGTCCTTTCATACTTTGTATTTGAGTTATAGGATGTGTTGAGCAGGTTTGCTACAGGTTGGTGGTGTTTGGGAGCAAATGGTTGCTGCCCAGAATTTTGGTCCTTCGCTCGAGCCAGGGTTCCTTCGCTCGAGCGAGGGTTGAGTTTCGTGTCTGGTGGCTCGAGCCAGAGTTTCTTCGCTCGAGCGTGAAACTACGTCTGGTTCTGGACCTGAGAGTTGCATTTCTTGGCTCGAGCGAGCGAGGTGTATGTTTTCGAGATCCTTGCTCGAGCGAGCATTCTGTCCCTCAAGCGTGCTTCTGGGTTGCAGACCTGAAGCTTCGAGTTGTTGGCTCGAGCGAGACTTTCTTCGCTCGAGCGAGTATTCTTTGTGTCTGGTCGCTCGAGCGACCAATCCTTCGCTCGAGCGAGCCTGTTATATATCAAATCGCAGCAGCGATTTTAACTTCACTTTTTCATCCCCTTTTCTTTTTCAAACCCTAGATCCGAGACCCTCTCTCTCTAGACTTGTCTTCTCTCTAGGATTTCATCTCCCTCTAGTGTGAATCTATCCTAGGTCCTTTGTTAAAAAGATAAAGGGTGACTTGGGCTTTGATTTAATCTGAAAAATTGGGATTTGGAGCACGTTGGATTTTGGTCTTCATCTCCGTTTGAGCTCAAACTTCGAGGTAGGGATATCCTACTCCTCTTTATGAGCTTTGTCTTTGAATTTTGGTATTTTGATATGTTGGAGGTTATTGTGTAATTAATAGAAAGTTTTGGCCTTTTGTGTAATTTTACAAAAGTTGGAGTTTTGTTTATATAAACCTATATGCATGTTTAGCATAGAGATATGAGATAAATATTGGATTATTAGTGAAAATGGAACCTTAGAGTTGTGATGTTAACTATGGGAAATGCCCTAATTACATTGATAAATTAATTGGTATAATTAATTTGAAGAAAAGGGGAATTGAATCGAGAATGTTGGAATTGGATGTGTATGGGATTAAAGGGTGTAGTTTGATTCATTCATCACTCACCTAGTTGAAATGTTGATTATATATCCATTTGGTGCATTTATTTTCGGTATAGAAATAACTGCTTTGGGCTATCGGTGGAGGATAGTCTTGATTGTTGTAGACAATGCATGATGATTAGGCAAACTGAAACTAATCAATTGAGTGTGCTATTGAATATAGCGATATGAATAATACATTAACTTTATGTATTGATTGATTGTATATGATCTATGTTTATATACATGTGTTGTGTGGGAGGAGATAGGGGATGTACTCCACGGTTTAGGGGAAGATAGGGGATGGACCTCTAAACCGGATTTTGTGTGACACCGATACAGCACTACAATGTGTATCCAGTGTTGATTATGGAAGTGTTGAGTTGATTTGATATAGCACTAAAATGTATATCTTTATCAATTTTAAAGTATAGAGATGTTTCTATGTTATGTTGATACAGTACCGAAATGTGTATCGTTAGTGAAGTATGGAAGTGGTTTAGGTGTTAATGGTACAGCACCAAAATGTGTATCCATCATGAATTTTGAAAGTGTTTTAAAGATGAGTCATAAACTCATTAAATTATTTGGCTAAGTGTTGAGCCTTGTTTTCAAACTCAAAGTTGAAAGAAAACGGAAAATGAAAGGGAATATGGACTTTAAGGTCATGAAACTGGAATGTGTTTTGAAAGAATGTAAAGGTGTAGACCATCTATTAACTGCTAGTTTCTTTGTCATTGTTCATAGCTAGTTTAGTGTATTTCTACTGGGCTGTGGCTCACCCTATATGGGGCATCATTTTCAGGTACAGATAGCATGCCACCTCCAAGGACATAGCTTGGAAGGCTAGAGGCGGACAGACCTTTTTGTTGTTTTACTTTCTTTCGATGTATTACATGTAGATTCAAGCCAAGGGCTTAATGTGTAATTGAGTTAGCACTCTCCTTTTTATAACCAAGTGTTAACTTGGAAAGCTGTAAGCCTGTAGGGCATTTGCTTTTATTGTTAACATGTAATGCTTTTGTTGTTAACATGTAATACTTTTGTAATGAATTACTCTGATGAATAGAGGGTTGTTGATCTTTTATATATCAACGCATGTTAATATTGATGGGATTATTGTTATTATTTTGAGGGCGTTACAAGTTCTGTCCCGGTCCTTACTCCTAAACTACCTTTCAAAGACATGATAGATGACTTTGTGCCCCTTTGGAATTTTATGCATTTATTTTCTTCAATATCATTTTCAATTATTTTGTTGTATTCAAAACTTTTCAACGAATACGGCTTGAATTATATCCATTTGACTTCGAACCGGTCTTTACGCCACCGGTTCACCATCCACCCTATTAATAGGAACTAATTAATAGCATCCCACTAATAATAAAAATTAGACTTAATTTTCTATGATAAATATTTGTTAATTTAGTAAATTATGAATATTTCAATGAAAAAAAGCTAAGAGTGTGTTACGACTTGCATGTGTGTTAGTTGAGAGTGAGATTCACTTGTGTTAAATATAAGACATAATTGGAATTTTATAACGCATTTTTAAAAAGCGTGTACCATACTATCATATATCTTAATTATAATTTTTGTGGCCTTTGACTACGACTCGTTTGGGATGCGAATTTGAGACTTTTTTTTAACACAATTGGTGACTAATTAGTTAATAAAGATAAAATATGCTATTTTAGCAACTAAGATAAAATATCATATCCAAACTATAATCAATTTATTTTTTCTCTAACAACCATTAAATCAATTACAAAAAAAAAGTCAATTATCATCCCAAACACAAATTTTTTAGCCAGAATAAAATAATCAAATAGCCAAAAAGTCAGATTAAAAAAGTTCATGCCAAACGTTTTTATTTCCTATCATTACTCAAATTTATGATATAAACACAACCATAATGATCCTCTTCCACCATTTCTGATTGAGCACATGCGAAGGGATATGTGCTTAATCAATATTGTAATAATTATTTTTTAATTAAGTTATTTAAATGGTAGAAAAAATATTTTAAATATGTCTCAATCGGACCTTCCCTCATGTGGAAACCATTTTAATACCTTTCTATCGGCCCCCCAACAATGAAACCCTGGTTCCGCCAGCATATGAGTAGTTTATTCTCTTTACGAGTAGTTCTAATTTAATGGTTCTGTAATCGTTTTTTGGTTCTTGTAATCAATAAAAAAAAAAATTCCCTGGTTCTTTTGTATTTTTGTTTTTGTTATTGCTCAAATCTTTGTAACAAGTAATAATTTCAGCAATACAATATCAGTTTTTAGTTTGTTTCTCTCTGTTGATAACCTCCAAAAAAGGTCAGCTACTTGTGGCAACGGCGAAAGATGAAAACAATGGTTAGTATTTTTTTTAGTTGTCTATTCATGTAAATATTCACATTGAGCAGCATAGTCTGGACATATGACAGACGATTACACAGCGTGTTCCACATTTACATTGGTGTCAATGTTTACATCAATAGACATTGATGTGAACAACAACAAAATATGAGTGGTTGAGAAATTATCAGTAATGTGAACATTCACTTTATTATACAATGATGTGAATGTTCACATCAGTGTCTACTAATGTCAGTTTTTTTTTTCCATTTTAATGTTCCTAAGATGCGCTCATGCGGCTCTTGCATGATCACTTTATGTTCAATTTTTAACAATAGGTGACAGAATTTAAAGTTTGAGGAATTAATTATACTGAAAGCCTAAAGTAAAATTTTTGTAAAAAATTGAGGATAAAAACTATAGGCTATGGTTTCTCTATGGACTATTGGATTGGAGAGGTATTTGTTGGGTTTTGTGGGCTTACTTTTGGGCCCCGTTTCGATGATCCGAACCGTTCACATTTTAGGATTCGTTGAACACATCATCCCTATAAAAAATCAATTTGATTAGAAAATGACAATCATTTGTTGAGAACAGTTTTGTGTGGAAAAATGAACGGTGAAGAAATAAATAGTTCATACAAAATTGATCTGAACATGGGATTTCCGCTATCCGATCGAATTGATTTTTTGCAGGGATAATATACTCGATGAACCTTAAAATGTGAACAGTTCAAATTATTGAAATGTGACCTAAAAGTGGACCCACTAAATCGAACTGAACGGTCCAATCTTATTAAGGACCAGAGACAATCGAATCCCAAAAGTATAATCAATCCTTCAATGTATCACACCACTTATTTTAGTTTTCTTAAAACCTGAATGACAAGCGAACTGAGGGAGCATCTAAATGCATTCCAAAATAATTGTTTGATACCTTATTTTTTAACACCATTTTAAATGATGTAAAGTGACAAAACCCTAGTTACAACCAATTCTTTGGGAGTGCTGCTATTAGCACTCCATCAATTATTTTTCAAAAAAAATATAAGTTTACCAATCCACAAATAAAAGCCACCTGATCAAATGAAGCTGCAGCGACAGGTTCCTCTGAGGTGGCTAAAATGTGTTTCTATAGAGGAATCTAATTCTTCCTCGATGATCTTCATTGCCATTGTCCTGGGAAAAGAAGGATTTGATCAGGGAAGAAAGTAAGAGATTTCAATTTGGGGGGCCAAGATATGTATCATTTTTTTATTTATCAATTGTATAAATTGTCATATTTTAATTTAAAAAATGAGAAATAAACCAATATTTAATACTAAACTAATACCAAAAAAAAAAAAAAAAAGAATAGTTTTAACATGAACAGAAGAAATGTTACATCCATTCAACTTAACATATAAATAAAAGAGAAATCATAAATTATTATTATTATTATTATTATTATTATTATTATTATTATTATTATTATTATTATTATTATTATTTTTGGGGGGAACCTATCAACTCAATTATCTATTAGAGTGAAACAAAGTCTTTAATGGATTTTGTATGAATATCATTAATATCCAATTAGTATGAGCAACTCCAACCACATTCTTTACTTTTCACTAGCTAAAGTACAAAAAAAGTACACTCTTTATTTTACCTAATTACTTCAGCTATTGTGTTCTCCAACCACGCTCTTTATTTTAGCTAATTATTTAAACTAACTTAATTAATTTTTAAAATAAAAAAATACTAATTATTGATATTTTACTAATATAAAATTGCAAATAATAATAAATTTGCCCATACAAACATACAAAACCTGTAGAATGAGGAGAAAAAAAATACAAAATAGAAAATAAGTTATTCCGTAATTCATCAAACATAATTGAAAAAACATATAAAATTGCTACATATACACACACACACACACACATATATATATATATATATAATATAAAATCCCAAATCCAGGACATAAATATACAAAAATCTAAAATATATACATACATAATTGTTTGGAGAGCCTCTGGGGCTCTTCAATTGTAGCCACAAAAAAAATAGGATGGTAAAATAACTAGCCCAATAGCTAGCTCATTGGAGCTCAAAATTAAACTTACATTGGCTAAAATGCCTAACAAGCCTTGTTTAGCTATTCCCTTGGAGATGCTCAACTTGAGTCTTATAAAAGACACCACTCTACGAGAGAAACTCTAAGATCAAATATCTGCTAGTTCTTATTATGGTGAATAAAATGTGATTAAAAAATATGATTAATGTAATAATATTGTTAAATTTAGCTTTAAAAAAAAATAAACAAAGGTTAGAGGTCTATTTGGTGTTTCCATTCTTTTGTACATCACATAAAGAAAGGGTTTTATTGAGATGGAAAGTGGAGTTGAGAATGCATTGAGCTTAGTATATATGTATGTATTGCATTCATGATCATTTACACTAGTGGAGCATATTTAGTTTTTGAAATATTTCCTGCTAGGCTTTATGCTCACCCTACGTGGCTGAAAATATTTTTCAAGTACGCTTATGCAGATGTGGACTGAGACATTGAAGTTGTGTTTGGAACCGTGTAGGGTGTGGTTCCTTTATTTGTCGGCCAAGGGCCATTTATGTATTTGTTGGTCTTGTGCAATTCTTGTAAGGGTTACACCCTTTGTATATGATATAAGCCTTTGGGCATCTTAATTCGATTTATAACATCTTTGTATGTTTTTGTTACAGAGCATCCATTTGACTTAGATGTTGTATCTAAGATGTATAAAATTGGAATAACACATGTACTGTGTGCTTATATTATATACATCTGCATGAGTGTTGTTAGTGATTGTCTATTGTCGGGTGGTTTACCTCGTAAATCCAGGGCGTGACAATTCAGGCTTTAAGAAAAACTAAAATGAGTGGTGTGATACATTGAAGGATTGATTATACTTTTGGAATTCGATTGTCTCCGGTTCGTGATAGGATTGGACCATTCAGTCTGATCCAGTGGGTCCACTTTTAGGTCGCATTTCAATAATTTGAACTGTTCACATTTTAGGATTCGTCGAGTATATCATCCCTGCAAAAAATCAAGTCGACCGGATGATTGCCATTATCTGATCGACTTGATTTTTTATACGAATGATGTGTTCGACGAATCCTAAAATGTGAACGGTGATGGTGAGGATAACATTGCCACTACCCAATGGTAAGGATAACAATAATACGTATACTGTAACGCCCCCAAAATAATACAATAACCTTATCTACCATACGGAAGAATATAACAGAAATACAATATTTGCATTCATCATAGTTCAGTGTTTAACAAACGGTTAAATACCATGTAGGCTTACATCTTTCCAAGTTATTGCTTAGTTACACAAATTGAGTCTCGCTCGTTACGTCTTAAGCCCTTGGCTTTACAAATAATAAAAACATACACACAACAAGACATAATTAAGAAGCTCTTGCTTCCCAAAACTCCATCCACGCTATTGCCTGGGAGGAAGCATCTCACCTACACCTGAAAATGGTATTCCCATATAGGGTGAGCCAACAGCCTAGTAGAAATAATCTAACACAATTTATGAGGTTTAGCAAAGGTACAAATACCACGTACATAAACAATACCGATACGGAAGTATCCACAAGGCCTGCATATTCATATGCTACTAAGACCAAACCTCATTTCCATTTTCCTTCACTTCATTTCAAGTTCATATATGCTACTCAATTCATGAGTTAAATTCATTATCTTTCAACAACCAAAATGAGACTACAACTCAATGGTTTTCTAACAATGCAAAAATACACATAAACACTTCAAACCTGCCATTTTACGAATATTTCGTCCGAAGGAATCGGCACCCATTTATATATAAAATTTCTATTCTTTCACCCAGGACACTCTGGCCAACTTGCTTTAGATGGAGTCCATCCCCTTTCTCCTCCCAAACAAATATACATATGCAATGTATTTATAAACATAATCATATATGGAGTACATCCCCTATCTCCTCTCAATAAACATACATATACAATGTATTTATAAACATAATCACATATGGAGTACATCCCCTATCTTCTCCCAATAAACATACATATACCATGTATTTATAACACAGTCATATTCAATGACACCAATAATGGATTAGCATTAAATCGCCTAATCCTCATGTAATTTCTACAACAATCGTAGCTATCCTCCACCGATAGCCCAATGCAATTATTTCTAAAGAGATGTTCAATATCAAAATAAATAGTTTATTCAAAACTTCCATAGGTGAGATAATACATATCCAATATCACCATTTATAATCACAACCTTCCAATTTCATGTTTTCAATGTTAATCCCAATTATTTATGCAAAATAATAGTTTAATCAAAATTAGGGCAAAAATCCCCCTTTCACCAAATATCAACCCAAACACCAAAATCAACTATTTTGGCACAACAGGATCTTATATTCAAGCCTCATACTCATTTACCTCATATTCATCAAAACCCCTCTTTTCATTTCACACCCAAATCCTAGATTTGTCCAAACCACAACCAAATCTTATCATTTATACACAATAGCAAATAACTAAGCTAAAAATCATATTAGAGTGTAGAAAATCCCTATCTCAAGTTTGAAGAAGAAACGAGTTGAAACCCCAAAAAATCAACGATGCTTAAACTCGATCTCCACTGCACACAATGTAGCCCTCGCCTAGATAACCAACTTTGATGAAGGACTTGGATCTAAATCCCAATGGATTTGGAGAAATCAAAGATCTTGTGAGGTTTTTGGTAGGAAACGTAGAGAGAAGGGAGAGGAAATATTTTTAGAGAGAGAGATATACCAAAAAGTGACATTCAATCAGCCCAAAGAGAGAAGAAAAGGAAAAATTCTAGATCTACCTAACTTCCCGCACCTCCGATGCTTTGCCTTTTTAGCGGTGTGCTTACTGTTTTACTTGCGTGCAGACAAGCAACTTCGAATGCATTTTGCATATTTGTTTTGAGGGGCGCTGCCCCTCAACCCTACGAAGGGGCGCTGCCCCCTCGACCCCCGACCGACCCAGTCGAAGTGGCAAAACATAAAAAAAGGATCGAAACCGGGATTGCTACATATACTGTACATAATTTGTATAGATAATGCCTAACCCAAGAAAAATATGTGTTTGTCCTTATGACCCAAACAAAAGGCGCTTGAATCTATCCCCTTAAAAGTCTATAAAATGGACCTATGGCATGATCACTCATGATAAATTTGATATAATGTATCTTTTATGATAATATAAATTAGATGAGATGTTTAAAAAATAATTTATAGTCAAATTTTTTTCTATAGATATTAAGAGGGTAATTTGTGTAGCCAAATTGGGTTGAGCTAGGTTGGAGTGGCGATCAAAGATGTTTGACCGAACTAATAAATGCCCATATTTCTAGACCTAGCTACAGGACCTAGCCATGGGACCTAGCTACGGGGCCTAGCCATGGGACCTAGCTACGAGGCCCAGCTACGGGACCTAGCTACGGGACCGAGCTACAGGACCTAGCTACGAGGCCTAGCTATAGGACCTAGCTACGGGACCTGGCTATTTCCTAGTGGCAATCAAAGATGTTTGACTGAACTAGTAAATGCCCATATTTCTAGACCTAGCTACTTCCTAGTGGCAGTCAACGCTATGGCCGAGCTACCAAGTAACGTAGTCAAACAGAGAGGAGAATCGAACTGGGAGGAGAGCCATGCAATGTTAGCTTTCACATTGCGTGTTGCACAACTAAGCCATTGTCGGACTGAGCAAATGTAGTCCGGTTGCATGGCAGAAAACCGAGCAAAGACTTATGTCATCTCACTTGGCTTGCAATGAAGAGGGTGTTAAAGGATAAACATTATCTTTTGGGAATGTGATTCCTAGGAGGACTCTAAATTGGAGAGTTAGAGCCCTATTAGGATTGCGCCATGCAGAATCTACAAAAGCTCGAACCAGACCTTAATCTCAAGTATTGCAATTCTGACCCTCGAATACACAGAGCTTTTTGTCTATTGTCTACTTGCTGGCTTAGGCATCAAAGGGGTTTCCAGCATACATCAGCCGACTAGCTCATGTTTGTGTTTTTAGGTGATAAGATGACAACATTTGGAGGATTGCAAACTTGATCAACATGATTATACGAGACAGATTATTTCTTGCTTGTACAAATATACACATATATATAAATATATAAGAAATAACTAATAAGAAAAAAAATTGATAGGATCGAGATCATAATAGATTCAGGATCCTAGTGTAATTCTATATGATTTTATAACTATAATCGTACTAATTTTAAGATTCTATAATATTTAAAATCTTAGTATGATTCGAATCATTTGATCTAACTAATTCTACTAGCAAAATTTGATTCTAATAACCATACAGTAGATATCGGTGAAGACTAGCTAGTCAAAGTCATTTAGTATCATAATTGAAATTTTGATAAGACATTAGTGAAGACTAGCTAGTCAAAGTCACTTGTCGGCCTCCATTGCATCAATCGTAGAATTTTAAAATCCTACTAGTAAAATTGGAATTTTGATAGCCATACTATATATACCGGTGAAGACTAGTTAGTCAAAATCATTTAGTATCATTGGTGTATTGAGTATTTAGCGGGAATGGTACCTATATGTTGGTTCGTGTTTTGGGCTTTGCTAGTTAGTGAGTCCGTGGTGACCCCATCGGTTGTATAGCGACCCCGGTCTTTTTCCCATTTGATTATTGTATCCGGACTTACGTTCCGCGGATTCTGTTGTTATATTTGTTGTTCTCTAATTCCTCAATTGAGTTATAGGATGTGTTGGGCAGGTTTGTTCAGGTTGGTTGGGTTCGGAAATCAAATCTTGCTGTCCAGTTTTTTTTTTGAGTTGGTCGCTCGAGCGAGGGTTTGGTCGCTCGAGCGAGGGTTGAGTTTTGTTTCTAGTGGCTCGAGCCAGGATTTCTTCGCTCGAGCGAGAGATTGCGTCTAGTATAGACCAGAGAGCAGAGTGTTTTCGCCGGCGAAGCTTTCTTCGCTTCGAGCGGCGAGTTGTATGTTTCGAGTTCTTCGCCGAGCGAGCATTCTGTCGCCGAGCATGCTTCGTTGCGCACTGAAGCATCGAGTTCTTAACTCGAGCAAGCTTTTTCTTCGCCGAGCGAGTATTTTGTGTCTTGTCGCTCGGCGACCATGTCTCGCCGAGCGAGCTGTCCAAAGATTTAAACGCAGCAGCGGTTTTAAAACGCGTCCTTTTTCACATTTTTTGATCCAAAACCCTAGTTCCGAGTTTCTTCTTTCTCAACTCATCTTTTCCTTGGGTTTGATCTATCTAGGGGCGTTCTAACCTAGTTCCTTCATTAAAAAGGTAGAGGAGAGTGAGGGCTTTCATTTAATCGGAGCATTGTTGGATTTGGAGCACTTTAACATTTGGGCAAACATCTTCATCTTCTTCTATTGGGTTCATTGCTTTGAGGTAGGGATTTCCTACTCCTTGTATACACGGTTTAATCCTAAGTGTTGGTGTTCGGTATATGGGAGGTGGTTTAGTAATTCGGGAGAAATCTTAGGGTTTCGTCATAGATTAATTCATGTAATTAATTTAAAAAGGGGAATTGTGTATTGGGTTAAATTCATGAGATTTGAGAAATTGAGATTGGTTGATGTAATTGAATATTAAATCACTCATATGTGGATTTGATAATGTATATATATATTGTGATATTTATTTCTCGCTTAGAAATAACTGTTTTGGGCTATCGGTGGAGGATAGCCATTGATTGTTGTAGACCTTGCATGCTGCTTAGGTATAACTGGAATTAAGTCACATATGTTGACTTGAATTAATACAGAACATTACTTGTATTGATTGTGTGTTGCATATGGCAATTTGTATGTTTCATTGCATATGCATGATGTTTGGAGGAGATAGGGGATGAACTCCACGGTTTAGGGGAAGATAGGGGATGGACCCCTAAACCGGATTTTGTTTGGAGGAGATAGGGGATGAACTCCACGGTTTAGGGGAAGATAGGGGATGGACCTCTAAACCGGATTTTTGTTTGGGAGGAGATAGGGGATGGACTCCATTAGCATCACTTTCATGTGTGCTTATTTATATTGAAGTGTTTTATTGATACAGCACTAAAATGTGTGTCAATTGGGAAGTATGGAAGTGAATTGATTATGATTGATATAATACCAACTCGTGTATTTGTTGTGATTAGGTTTAACTTGAATTGTTATCCCTGTGGAATTGGAAGTTTTGTTAATGAAAGATGAAACCCTGTTGAGTTATTTGGCCAAGTTCTGAGCCATAGATGAAAAGTAAGATGTGCCATAGACAATGTGTCATAGGCAATATAGACATTCATGTCTTAAAAAGTGTAACTGGATTATAGTGTGTTAACCATGTATTAGATGCTAATACTTTAGTTAATTCTTATGCTTGGTTTAGTATTTCTCTATTGGGCTGTGGCTCACCCTATATGGGAACTTCATTTTTCAGGTACAGGTGGTTCACTACCTCCAAGGACTTAGCTTGTGAGGAATTGAATTGGAAGACTTGTTTTATTTTATTTTTTTTATTTATTTTATTTGAACAACGTAAACTTTCAAGCCTAGGGCTTTATTTGTTTTGAGTTAGAACTCATGAATTTGTGTCCAAGTGTTGGCTTGGCAAGATGTAAGCCCATAGGGCATTTATTTGATGTTTTATTCCATATTACTTTGGTGACTTAAATAATATACTGTTTTTCTTTTATTAATGCATGTCATGTTTCGGGTTTAATTTTGAGGGCGTGACAACTTGGTATCAGAGCGTACCGGGTTTGAATACTTTGGGTACGTGGGAAGTGATTAGAATCACAATGGGTTCGTCTCGTTTGATAGAGACTTAGTGTAATGATTGCATGCTTATATGATAACATGTTTATGTGACTATGTGGGTATGGAATGTAGTTTCTGGATGTTGATTGGACCCTTGAGTCTCTGAATGTCTTGTTGGAAAGGCACTTGATCAATGTTGTTTCCAACCGGAACTTTAGCGACGTCTCGGGACTGTCATTATCCAGGAATGAAATTCGTAGGTGCTTATGTGATTATGTGCTTACGTGGTGTGATTTATTGTTGTCCAATGTATTAGGACGCAAGTATTATAGTTTTGGCACATTATTTAGAGTGCTAACGTCTTTGTTTCCTTCATTAGGATGTCAGGACGAGGACGAGGTCGTGGTAGGCGTGGTAGGCAGGCTAGGCAGGAAGTGCCTATACCGGAGGAGATACCGGCAGTTCAGGAGGGTGTTGGCCAAGCCAATGTGGCCGAGCCAGCAGGCCAGCAAGGTATGGGCGCTTTGGCCCAAGAGATAGCTGGAGCTTTTAGGGAGTCAGTGGGCATTCTTAGGGCTCAGAATCAGGCTCAGGTAGTTGTGGCAGATCGGGGCCTTCTTTTACGAAGAGGGAATTCTTCCGGTCTCAACCGGACGCGTGTTTGTAGGTGATCCTAGCGAGCCGCTTAAAAGCGCATTTAATGGCTCGGCGGACATAACGAAAACGTTTGAGATGCTTGGCATCGAAGACGAGGGGTTGAAGGTGACCTTGGCATCGTTCCAGCTGAAGGGAGATGCGGGTCAGTGGTGGAAGTTCACCAAGGGTCGTATTGGGGGTACGTGGAAGGCTTTTGTTGATGCTTTTCAGGAGAAGTACTTGTCTCCAGCTGTTCAGGAGAAGTTGAGAGATCAGTTCCGCCATCTTGAGCAGAACAGTTTATCAGTGGCCGAGTTTGAAGCGGCATTCACTAGTCTGTCCAGGTTTGCACCTGAGTTGGTGGCAACTGAGGAGCGCCGCTGCATTGAGTTTGAGAAGAAGTTGAGGCGTGGCCTCATGCTGAGAGTTGTTGGGTCTATGATTAGGGATTTCGGGCGATTGGTTGATGCTGACATTTCACACCGAGATTATGATGCAGAAGAGGGGAAAGGCGAAAGGCTCCAAGAGGAGTCGATGGCGAGTGATGGCGGGAGGCAGAGGTTTCACTCCTCGCTGACCTCGAGTAGTTTTTCTAGATCCACTTTTCCAAAGGCCGAGTGCTAGTTCGGGAAAGGCAACAGGAGACATTACTGTTTCAAGTGTGGTCAGCTGGGCCACAAGTCTCCAGTTTGTCCTCAGAGGGAAGGAGTTCAGAGGGCAGCATCTTCTTCGGCTCGATCTCAGAGCCAGAGTCAGAGTAGAGGTCAGCCGTCCTCTTGTTTTCAGTCTTGATCACCAGGCACATGAAGAGGTTTTGCCCACAGTTGGGTGCACACCTTGGTTCGAGGCGGACTCAGTCGATGCCTACTCGGTCGATTCGAGCCTTGAGGGCCAACCAGGGGCTTCTTCGTCCCAATCAGGTACAATGATCTCCGAGGGGTGAGCAGTTGATCGAGGTCATCTGGGCGTGTATGTTACATGAGGATCTTATACCAGCTCCATCTGTGGTTAGAGGTACCTTCTTGTTTTGCAATTCAGTTGCTAGTGTATTGATCGATACGGGTGCGTCTCATTCCTTTGTGTCTCACGCATTTGCATCTATTTTGGAGTTGGAGTTAGCTCTTAGCATCTCCTATTTGTGTAGTGTCGCCCCTTGGGGGTGAGTTGATTTTGAAACAAGGTGTTAGGGGTTGTGATATAGAGGTCGATGATCATAGAATCCCTTTCTCTTTTGTAGTGATGCCCATGAAGGGCTTCGATGTTATTTTGGGTATGGACTGGTTATCATCATACCGGCATTTATTGATTGCTACCGTCGAGGGTAACTTGTTGTACAAAGGAGCGGAGAACGTTTTCATTTTCTGGGGCACAGTCTTGGTAGTGTTTTGCCACCGGTGTATGATCCGGGGGTACGGAGTGAGCTTAGTAGTTTACTTGCTAGTCTTGCGATTAGTGAGGATGTTGAGACTCCGATTGTGTTACCAAGGGTGGTTTGTGAGTACTCGGACGTCTTTCCCGAGGATCTGGTCAGTTTACCACCGCATCGAGAGATTGAGTTCTCTATTGACTTAGTGCCCGGTACGGCGCCGATTTCTATAGCACCTTATCGTTTTGCCCCCGCCGAGCTAGTTGAATTGAAGATTCACTCGAGTTGTTAGATAAGGGTTATATCCGTCCTAGTGTTTCACCGTGGGAGCGCCATTTTTCGTTAAAAAGAAAGGGTGCTTTGAGACTTTGTATAGATTAGGAAGTTGAATCGGGTGACTAAGAATAAGTACCGATGCCTCGTATAGATGATTTGTTCGATCAGTTGAAGGGTTCCGTTGTTTCTCTAAGATAGACTTGAGATCGGGTTATCATCAGTTGAGAGTCAGGGAGGAGGATATTCCAAAGACAGCATTCCGTACGCGGTATGGCCACTACGAGTTTCTAGTGATGCCGTTTGGGCTCACCAATGCACCAGCGGTATTTATGGATTTGATGAACCGGATCTTCCGAGCATTTTTGGATCGTTTTGTGGTCGTCTTCGTGGACGACATTTTGATTTATTCACCTTCAGAGGAAGAGCACGAGGAACACTTGAGAGTGGTGCTAGAATTACTTAGAACCCATAAGCTTTATGCTAAGTTTGGGAAGTGTGAGTTCTGGCTAGAAGAGGTGAAGTTCTTAGGCCATGTAGTTTCCGGGAAGGGGGTGTCTGTTGATACATCCAAGACGGAGGCAGTGCAAGATTGGGCACAACCTAAGAGTGTATTTGAGATCCGCAGTTTTCTGGGATTAGCTGGGTATTAACGTCGGTTTGTGAAGGATTTCTCCAAAGTTAGCTTCACGTTGACTAGATTGACTCGGAAGGAGTCAAATTTGTTTGGAGTGAGACTTGTGAAAGGTCATTTCAGAGTTGAAAGTTAGATTGACCACCGCTCGGTTTTGATTATTCCGAGAGAGGGTTGGGTTATTCATTTATTGTGACGCCTCACGAGAGGGTCCAGGTTGTGTGTTGATGCAAGAGGGGAAAGTGGTTGCCTATGGCTCACGCCGATTGAAAATTCACGAGAAGAATTACCCTACGCATGATCTAGAGCTAGCAGCTGTGATATTTGCCCTAAAAATTTGGAGACATTATTTGTATGGTGAGAAATTTGAGGTATTCTCCGACCATAAGAGTTTAAAATATTTGTTCACTCAGAAGGACTTGAATTTGAGGCAGAGGAGGTGGATGGAGTTCATTGAGGATTATGACTTGGAGTTGCACTATCATCCAGGGAAGGCCAATGTTGTGGCCGATGCCCTTAGCAGAAAATCTGTTGGTGACGTTGCCAGTATAGCCATCCGGGAGTGGGAGATGTTGGGTACTGTTGGGGAGTTTGATTTGCATTTGGGCGAATCCGTTGAGGCTGCGGCCTTGTTTTCAGTTGTTGCACAACCTACACTTGTGACTCGAGTGTTAGAGGCTCAGAGGGGTGATCTTGAGGTAGAATCTCTCCGAGAAAAGATCTCCATTGGGAAGGTTGAGAAGGGTTTGACGGTGTATCCCGACCTGAGCGTGAGATACCGAGATCGTCTGTTTGTACCGGAATCTTGCCGTGAGGAGGTACTCCGAGAGTTTCATCATTCGCGCCTTGCGGTGCATCCGGGAGGTACTAAGATGTATCGGGATTTGGGCCGCCAGTTTTGGTGGCGGGGTATGAAGAGAGATGTGGCAGCTTTCGTATCTAAGTGCCTTACTTGTCAGCAAGTGAAGGCCGAGCATCAGAGGCCAGCGGGTTTGTTGCAACCCTTGCCTATTGCCGAGTGGAAGTGGGAGCATATCACTATGGACTTCGTTATGGGTCTTCCGAAGACTCAGCGAGGTAGTGATGCTATTTGGGTTGTGGTAGACCGGTTGACGAAGTCAGCGCACTTCATTCCTATGCGTGTTAGAGATTCGGTAGAACATCTTGCCGATTTGTATGTTCGGGACATAGTAAGGTTGCACGGGGTCCCAGTGACGATTGTTTCAGATAGAGATCCTCGTTTCACTGCCAGGTTGTGGCAGAGTTTGCAGAGTGCTTTAGGCACTAAGTTGACCCTTAGTACGGCTTATCATCCTCAGACTGACGGGCAGTCCGAGCGTACTATTCAGATCCTAGAGGATATGCTTCGAGGTTGTGTTCTCGACCTTAATGGGTCGTGGGAGAAGCACTTGCCATTAGTGGAGTTTGCTTACAACAATAGCTTTCAGTCTAGTATCGGTATGGCACCGTTTGAGGCCTTATATGGCCGACCGTGTAGATCTCCAGTTTGTTGGGCCGAGGTGGGTGACGCACCTTTGTTGGGTCCGGAGTTGGTAAGGGAAACCACGGAGAAAGTTGAGCTTATCCGTAAGAGGCTGGTTACAGCACAGAGTCGTCAGAAATCTTATGCCGACCGTAGGAGGAGACCTTTGGTGTTTGAGGTAGGTGATCATGTCTTTCTGAAAATATCACCTAGGCGAGGTTTGATGAGATTTGGGAAGAGCGGGAAGTTGTCCCCTCGGTTCATTGGGCCTTTTGAGATCCTTGAGAGGATTGGCGAGGCTGCTTATCGTTTAGCTTTGCCACCGCAGTTATCCGGAGTTCATGACGTGTTTCATGTGAGTATGCTCCGGAAGTATGAGCCAGATCCGTCACATGTGTTGGATTGGACTGAATTAGTTGTTGATGAGGATGTCTCGTATGAGGAGAGACCGGTCCGGGTTTTGGATAGGCGGGATCAAGTTTTGCGTGGCAAGACTATCCCTTTGGTGAAAGTTCTGTGGAAGCATCACGGAGTGGAGGAAGCCACTTGGGAACGTGAGTTGGAAGTCCGTGAGAAATATCCGGATTTGTTTATTGATTTGTAATCTTGTACTTAGATTATATAATATTGCGGAACTTGAGAATTTTATATTTGTCTTGAGTTGGAAAACATTGAGAACAGTTTGATTGAATGTTAACATTTTGAAACTTGCCACATAATGGGAGTAATGTGTTGTTTATACCAAGAGATTGAATACGATATGGAATTTGTTAACATCGAAAGGAATAATGCATAATATTGATGCAGGTTGAAATATATGTTGGTTTATACATATTGTGAGATGCCTCTTAATGAGAGATGAAGTGACCAATATAGGTCAAGATTGTTGATTATTGTTTTATATATCATTGGGAATTAAGAAAAACTTGTTTTTTTACAAACTCATGCTTAATTTCGGGGACGAAATTCTTTTAAGGGGGGGAGGTTATAGCGACCCCGGTCTTTTTCCCATTTGATTATTGTATCCGGACTTACGTTCCGCGGATTCTGTTGTTATATTTGTTGTTCTCTAATTCCTCAATTGAGTTATAGGATGTGTTGGGCAGGTTTGTTCAGGTTGGTTGGGTTCGGAAAGCAAATCTTTGTCCGCTTTTTTTGAGTTGGTCGCCGAGCGAGGTTTGGTCGCCGGCGAGGTTGAGTTTTGTTTCTAGTGGCTCGAGCAGGATTTCTTCGGCGAGAGATTGCGTCTAGTATAGACCGAGAGCGAGTGTTTTCGCCGGCGAAGCTTTCTTCGCTCGAGCGAGCGAGTTGTATGTTTTCGAGTTCTTCGCTCGAGCGAGCATTCTGTCGCTCGAGCATGCTTCTGGGTTGCAGACCTGAAGCATCGAGTTCTTGGCTCGAGCGAGCTTTTCTTCGCTCGAGCGAGTATTTCTTGTGTCTTGTCGCTCGAGCGACCATGTCTTCGCTCGAGCGAGCCTGTCCAGTATTTAAACGCAGCAGCAGTTTTAAAACGTCCTTTTTCACATTTTTTGATCCAAAAACCCTAGTTCCGAGTTTCTTCTTTCTCAACTCATCTTTTCCTTGGGTTTGATCTATCTAGGGGGCGTTTCTAACCTAGTTCCTTCATTAAAAAGGTAGAGGAGAGTGAGGGCTTTCATTTAATCGGAGCATTGTTGGATTTGGAGCACTTTAACATTTGGGCAAACATCTTCATCTTCTTCTATTGGGTTCATTGCTTTGAGGTAGGGATTTCCTACTCCTTGTATACGGTTTAATCCTAAGTGTTGGTGTTCTGGTATATGGGAGGGGGTGGTTTAGTAATTCTGGGAGAAATCTTAGGGTTTTGTCATAGATTAATTCATGTAATTAATTTAAAAAGGGGAATTGTGTATTGGGTTAAATTCATGAGATTTGAGAAATTGAGATTGGTTGATGTAATTGAATATTAAATCACTCATATGTGGATTTGATAATGTATATATATATTGTGATATTTATTTCTCGCTTAGAAATAACTGTTTTGGGCTATCGGTGGAGGATAGCCATTGATTGTTGTAGACCTTGCATGCTGCTTAGGTATAACTGGAATTAAGTCACATATGTTGACTGTTGAATTAATACAGAACATTACTTGTATTGATTGTGTGTTGCATATGGCAATTTGTATGTTTCATTGCATATGCATGATGTTTGGAGGAGATAGGGGATGAACTCCACGGTTTAGGGGAAGATAGGGGATGGACCCCTAAACCGGATTTTGTTTGGAGGAGATAGGGGATGAACTCCACGGTTTAGGGGAAGATAGGGGATGGACCTCTAAACCGGATTTTTGTTTGGGAGGAGATAGGGGATGGACTCCATTAGCATCACTTTCATGTGTGCTTATTTATATTGAAGTGTTTTATTGATACAGCACTAAAATGTGTGTCAATTGGGAAGTATGGAAGTGAATTGATTATGATTGATATAATACCAACTCGTGTATTTGTTGTGATTAGGTTTAACTTGAATTGTTATCCCTGTGGAATTGGAAGTTTTGTTAATGAAAGATGAAACCCTGTTGAGTTATTTGGCCAAGTTCTGAGCCATAGATGAAAAGTAAGATGTGCCATAGACAATGTGTCATAGGCAATATAGACATTCATGTCTTAAAAAGTGTAACTGGATTATAGTGTGTTAACCATGTATTAGATGCTAATACTTTAGTTAATTCTTATGCTTGGTTTAGTATTTCTCTATTGACGTGGCTCACCCTATATGGGAACTTCATTTTTCAGTAATGTGTGGTTCACTACCTCCAAGGACTTAGCTTGTGAGGAATTGAATTGGAAGACTTGTTTTATTTTATTTTTTTTATTTATTTTATTTGAACAATGTAAACTTTCAAGCCTAGGGCTTTATTTGTTTTGAGTTAGAACTCATGAATTTGTGTCCAAGTGTTGGCTTGGCAAGATGTAAGCCCATAGGGCATTTATTTGATGTTTTATTCCATATTACTTTGGTGACTTAAATAATATACTGTTTTTCTTTTATTAATGCATGTCATGTTTCGGGTTTAATTTTGAGGGCGTGACAGGTTGTATAGGGGTAGTGTTCGTATTGTGGTTGGTTATCAATTGTGGGGTATGGTTTGTGAGTGTTTGTGTTTTAGAGTAACGAGAATAGCGTTGGTCAAAATTGTCCTTCGTGATTGGGTTGTTGTGATTGAGGTTGACCATGTCGGTCTTCGGTCGAGGAGATGAGCAGGCTTGCTATGTAGCTATGGGGAGGGAAATGGTGATTCCCTTAGACGCAGTGTTGATGCGGTTTAATTTGAGGAGATCCGATGCGATTCCAAAATTTGGGGTTTGTGTAGGGAACTCCGTATATGGGGTTAGTGGTTTGAGTGGCACATCAGTGTATGGACTACTGAGTGTGGAGGTTATTGAGTTGATTAGTTAGCTCGTTGTTATCAGGTTTTGGGTTAACATTGGTGTATGTCGTGATGGTGTGATTCATGAAATGGAAATGGAGATTGTTTAGTATTTGTGGAGTAAGAGTGGTGGATCTCTTATTTTGATCATTCGTTTTGCCATTGGTATGTCTGGATTGTTTTGTTTCATTTTTCTTTCGTTAAGCCATGATTTTGATTCGGGTCTGTATGGGAGTTCAAGATTTAATCATTCTCAAATTTAGTCGAACGAAATTGTTTTCGAGCTCAAAGTATTATGCTTGTTATGCCATAGTTGTGTAAAAAAAACAAACAAACAAACAAACAAACAAACAAGGAGCAAAACTGATTTTATTGAAGTCAGGGGATGACATCCCCGATTACAGAGGCAATAACAGCAACAACAACAACAACAACAACAAAAAAAATAAAAAAAATAAGGATCTTGTTTTGGATAACAGCCACATGCCGACTTCACTTACTCGACTCTCCCGCCGAGCCCTTCCTTTTTTTGTCGCTTCGGGAGACCTTTGAAGGCTCTGCCAAGATGCGTCTTGAGGACCGTAGGCGATTTGACTCCTATTTGGTTGACCTTTGAAGGCTCTGCCTCAGTATGTGCAGGACCGACGAGGGATATGACTCCCTGCTGGTTGTCAAAGGTGAAGTACGAAGGTGCTCCGAGTCGGGTCATGACGGTGGTCTTTCGCTTAAACTCTTTGTTCTCTGCCTTTACGGCGCAAATTTCGCCACAAGATCTCAGATATGCTCTGGAGCAGAGAAAGTTGGGAGTTTAGCTTTTGTACTTCAATGGTTCTATTCTGTAACCGGTGAGATAATTTGGTAACCGCAGTCACGGTTTCCATGCAAGAGCTTAGTGTGAAGTGGTTGGCCTCAATATCAGATTGAGCAGCCATGATTTGCTCAACTGATATCATAGGAAAGCTAGGAAGAATGGGAACAGGGGCACTCGATCCAGGAAGGTTAGGAAGAATGGGAACAGGGGCACTCGGTCCAGGAAGGTTAGAGAGGGGAGGAGCTGGGACACTTGGTCCAGAGGAGCTCGGATCATTGAGGTCCGGAAAGGGAGTGAGGGGGCGAGATGAGGCCATGTGTGGTGAGAGATGTAAAGAGCAAGAAAGAAAAGTCAGAAAAATAACAGAGAACAGACTGAGTTTTGAGACAACTCTTCTCCTCCGTTCAGTCTCTTTTTTCTCTCGATGAGGAAGAGGAAACAAAAGAGAGTGATGAAGAGGGAGATGGAAGAAAGTGATGAAGAAGAAGGGGAAAAGTGGGAATAAGTAGAAGAGGGAAATTTCTGATTCAGAATAATACAGAAGAGAAGAAGACAAGATAAAGAGAGAGTCGAGGCGAGCGGTAATCGATGAAGTCTGCTTTTGTCAGCCAACCGACGCAAAAGCAAACCGCGTGTCAGACGCAGTTTTCGAAGGAAGAGAGAGAAGCGGGAAAGTTGTATACATATATGTATATATATTGTATATTTATGTATTATATACATTTATTCGACTAATCGTGTCACAAGAGTGACTTGGTTGAGTGGTCTGGTTTGACGTCTAAGGATGGAGAGGTTGAGCCCGAGGTTAAGGGTTCGAACCCCGCAACGAGTTTTTCTTTTGTTTTGTTTTGTTTTGATGTATATATGTCTCATACATATAGATATTTGTTTAAATATCTGATCACAAGAGTAGCTTGGCTCAGTGGTTTAGCTTAGTGGTTTGAAGTGTGGCACATTTGGAGGTCGTGCTCGATATCGATCTTATTTTTTCTTTTTGCGTGTTTTGCTTACGCGCAGTGACGTCAGCTAACGGAATATTCCGTCGTGGTAACGGCATATGCTTAATTCGTGTTTGATCTCTTGGGTTATCATAATGTTAGTATGATGTAGAACAGTGTTGGTAAGGTATTGTCTGTTATGTGACGGCTGACGGTCACTATTTGAGTTGGTGGTTAGTGTTTTTGAAGAGTTATTATTTCACTTTGATAAGGTCTCGGAGTGGTAGTAGTAAGGGTTTTTATAACCAATTGTGGTGTAATGGTAATGGTTTGGTTCCTTACCGGCGTGACTTGTTGAGGCTCATGTGGTAGTCAAAGAAATTTTGTTGATGCATTAATGTACCTGAGTGAGTTTGTAGGTGACTGTAGAATGCATTTTATTACTTCTCTAAATTTCGGAACGAAATTTCTTTAAGAAGGGTAGGTTGTAATGACTTAAAAATAAATAAATAAAATAAAGGTATGGAATATATTCTGATGATGGTTTTGTGGGGGAGGATTTTTTTTTTTTTTTTTTTAAAAAAAAAAGGAAGTGAGTGCAGATGGTTGTTGTATTGCTGGTGTCACATACAATGATCAATTACTGGTAGCCTTTAGTGAGAGATTTATAAAGTGATTCATGAATATTAAATTGGTCACCCAAAATGATTGCCATGTTTGATTACGAAGAGATATCCAGTTTACAGAAAGCTCAGTTCTGGTGAGAGGCGATGTATAGACCCAAATAAAAATACATAAATAAAAAAAAATTGCTGGTGGGACATTGGAATATATTTTTTTTGGTGTAAAGAGAAAGCAAAGAGGGGGTGGAATATGATGATGTCTCAATGGGGGCAATAGAATAAGTTGCTTTACAGCAGCAAAAGACTACCCTTTAAGCCACCTAATTCTCTCTCTCTCATGAGAAGAACTGGTTGAAGAATATATGTAGATGTAATTTTTTTTGTTGTCTTCTCCACATTGTTTTATGATGTAACATAAAGTCCGGACTAATGACAACGGTAAGTCCAAAATTCGGGGATCAGATGCAGATGGAGGCAGTTATGTCGGTGTCGGTTGATGTGAACATTGCTTCTAATCGGTTTCCGAAGTATATAATAGGTGCTGATAATCAGATTTTGGATGAGGCAAAGGAGGATCCTAAAGGTCCATCCCTGAAGGAGGTTGTTACACAGGAAACTGCCCAGCTAGTAGAGCAGCAAAAGCGTCTCTCTGTTCGTGACCTTGCAAGTAAATTTGACAAGAACTTGGCTGCTGCTGCTAAGTTGTCAGATGAGGCTAAGCTTAGAGAGGTGGCTTCTTTGGAGGGACATGTTCTTCTGAAGAAGTTCAGAGATGCACTGGAATCTTTGAGAGGCCGATTGGCAGGTCGAAATAAGGAAGATGTGGAGAAAGCTATTTCAATGGTAGAGGTCTTCAGCAGAAAGATCTGGTGATCGGGTAGCATTGGTGGATCCATATCATGACCCCCTTTGACCATAACTTATAAACAGATTGAGCAGGAAATTTTGGACTGAAGGCCTTAGAGTTATTGGAGTAAAGCCAGGCGAAAAACTAGCACTTTTGCTGATAATTCCTGCCGGTGGCTTATTGCAGATCAAGAAGGAAGTGTTATGCTCTGTTCGTGGTTATCAAAGCAATGTTAGGCAAACATTGGAGCTTGAGGGGAGTGGCCTAGCCACCAGAAAGGTTTCTTGGTTGTTTTATCCTTATTTGGGAAAGGTAGTCCATGATGCCTTGTGGTTTGGGCCAATCAAAGAAGAACAATACATCAAGATTGGGAAGGCTATTGCGGTATTAGCCCATGGAGCGATGTGTTATGTTATGTTCTGTTCCTTCAAGGAGCTAATCAAAGACAAGGATTACAATACTGTTGGTGAAAGTGTGTTTAAAAGTATTGTTAAGTTTGTCTTGAGTGTTTTTGCTATGGTACATTAGAAAGGTTAATGAAAGAGCTCTTGGGGCCAAAGTGAAGAGTTTGGCGAGAGCAACATTTGACCGGTAGAGATCGAAAGTCGACAAAAATCAAAATTTTGGATGTTTGCTTGTCTCCTCTTCTTGACTTGAGGTAGGGATTTTCTTTGAGTTATATATATGTTTTTTCAAGATATAAATGATTTTAGAAATCATCTTTTGATTTGTTTTCAAAAATATATTGTTGATTCAAGAAGGTGATTGATTTTCGAAAGTGGGTTTACTTTCTTATTTCTAAAAATAGAAATTTAGGATTTTTGAACTATGTTGATGAAAGAAAGATGTTTTTGGTGAGATCTTCTCAAATATTTGAAGATGAATGGCTTTTGATGAGAAAAACTAGAAGTTGGGAATTTTTAACAAAGATGTTGAAAATTTTTAGAATATGTTGTTATATTTATTTTGTGTGCCAAAATAAATGATATTTGAAAATTGTTTATTTATTTACATATAAATGATGTTTTCATGGAATATGAGAATTGTTAAAATTTTGGGCATTGTTGTTTAAAAGTATTAAAATAGTCTTGAGATGACTAAATTGTTAAGATTACTTGAAATGTGAGAATTATATTATTCCTTTGATGAATTGAAATAAAAGTATTTATTCATCTTGTGAAATTGCATTGAAATGAGAATTTGATCACAATGGGAATATTGTGTGGGAGTATTGAAAGTGAAAGAAATATTGCATTGCATTTTTAACATGGTAATGGCATATCATTTCATTTCATTACATTACACTTTGATAGTTGATTTGAAAACTTGCATTGAGAAAAGAATGTTGAGAAATAAGTTTTCATGAAATGGTTTTGGGGTAAATAATGATGGTAAGTCTTGACAGGTAGTGTAGAATAAGTTGGCCTGTGGATCCGGGGTGAAAGACTGAAAAATCCGCGTGGATAGGTGATTGTTGATTTTTTTTCCTGTTGCGATTGGTAAAAATGACAATTTGGTAGTACTTGTATAGTCTACTTGCAGACACCGGCCTAGGGATTACCAGAGACGTATTTACCGCCCTTGAAAATAAATTGTTAAGTTTTGAACAATTGAAATTGCATGACATCATTGAGCATGATGGTTTCCAAAGGATAAATATGTAAATTATTTTCAAAAATGGCATAGCATGACATGTGCATTTCATCTCTTGAGACTTGTATAAAATGTATATACTTTGTTAAGAATTTTCTACTGGGCTTTATGCTCACCCTATGGGATTTTTGTGCAGGAAAAGATGTGGTGATTCCACCCAACTAGAGGCGTGGAAGTATGTGTGTTGGGAGTACAATACTCTCGTTTTGCGTGACTCTGTATTGTAAGCCAAGGGCTTTGTATGTATGGGTTTGAATAACCATTTTGGTGTAACCAGGCTCAAGCTTTGGAAACTTGTAAACCCATGAGGGTATTTATTTGTTTTATGTTATTTTGATTTGAAGTAAATGTATTATCATTTGGGCATGAAAATTGGGGGCGTTACAATAACAAAAAAAACTCTTTAGCAATAACCCAAAAAAAAAAAGAGACTAACATAACAATTAGTTATAACTACGTTATAACCAACACCATACCAGATCAAAATCAAAAATCACAAAAGTTATAACTAGACATGAGTTACATACCCAAAAATGAGTGTGTATTATAGAATTTTCTAGGTCTTGGTGTATGTCTTTTAAGGATGAAGTTGTCGTAAAAAAGCCTCAAATTTTTTCCTTCTTTTTTTATTTTTTATTTTTTATTTTATCTTTAATAACTTTTGGGGCGAATTACACTAACAATCTTTATAGTTTGGGGCATTTATTATTTTGGTCATTGACTTTTCAATTGTGATACATTTAATCCTGAATTTTAAATCTCATTCCAAATCAGGACAATTGAAGACATTGTTGCTCAATTTGAAGGATAAAGTAGTCATACAACTTACTTTGTATTACTTAACTTATATGTTGTTTGAAATATAATCACTTTGCTTCGTTTGGGTTTTCTAAACACTTTTCAGAAAATTTTACTTTCTTGTTTTCCGTATTTTTTTGTTTTTACTAAATTTTTTTAATTTTTAGACACACCTAATATAAATACACTTAAAAAGTATAATTTTCATGAAAAAAAAATACTAAATTCCAAAAATACAAAAACAAAATGAAAATTCTATATAGTTTTCGCATTTTTGTGTATTTATAAATTTTTTGAAATATTTTTTCACAAATATTTTACGTTTTAGATACATCTAAGTAAGGTGCATCTAAAAAAGTAAAAAAAATGCTTAAAATTTTAAAAATATTCACTAAAAATAAAATAAAATAAAAAACACGATAAACAAAAAACTCAATTTTCAAAAAACTGAATTCAAAAAATTGTAACCAAACACACTGAATGGCATTTTTTTAATGAATAATGTTGCAACTTTTTTGGTTATAAAGTTTTGTTTAGTTTGGTTTTCAAAATCTATTTTCAAAATTTTTTTGTAAGAAACTAAAAATTAAATTATTGAAAAAATTTAAAAACACATCATTTTTATATAATTTTATCTTTTGAGAGAGTAGAAATAATTTTTTAAAATAAATTTTTTTGATATTTATTTTCATTAAATTTGTTTTATTTTTTCAAAAATCAAATATAGCGACAACTTTGATGTCATTATTAAACCAAACTATTAAATAAAAAATTAAAAATTAAAAATATTTCATATATTAAACATATCGATTATACATTAAAAATCTAATAACCTTCCATTACATTATAACCATCCAAAAATATTTGTTAACAACATATGCAACTATCTATTACATGATAACTATCCAAAACTATTAACAAAAATAACAACGTATTACATGATCATCATCCAAATACATACTAAAAATTAATTTGGTAAAAAATAAAAATAAAAATAAAAATGTAAAAAAATTATTATTTTTATATAATTTTATCTTTGATGAGTAGAAATAATTTTTAAAAATTTAAAAATAAATTTTGACATTTATTTTTGTCGAACTAATTTATATTGTGATGTATTATCTTTTTAAGTATATACACCGTACATGTGTGAAACTTTATTTCGTATAGCATTTTAAGCGGTTGATTATGATCAACATTTATGAAGTCAAGTCTTCCTGGATGAGTGAAAAACACGTTATGGGGTCCAGCTTCTGTAGACATCAATGAAGACTGACTTAGTCAAAGTCACTTTTACTTGTTTGTAGGCTTTGCATTGCACCTACATTTGCCTACAAAGCATTTGGCCTCTCCCCTGTTAATAGTCAACAAGCATTACAACCTTTGTTTTTGAATCTAGGAGCAAAGATGGTCTCTAACAGTCAACTCTTTCACCTCTTTTTGTTTCTTTGTTTTTTCCAGATTACTTATTTGCATGCCCAACTGTGCACTCAAGAACAGAGCTCTGCATTGCTCCAATTTAAGCAACAATTTTCCTTCAATAATGATGCTTCCGACGGTTTATGTGGTAATTTCGGAATCCATTCTTACCCGAAGATGGAGTCGTGGAAGGAGGGTTCTGATTGTTGCTCATGGGATGGGGTCGAGTGTGACAACAAGTCAAGTCAAGTAATTGGCCTCGACCTCGATTCTTGGCTCCAGCACCATCCACCCCAATAGCACCATCTTCTACTACTTTCCTCACCTCCAAAGCCTCAACCTTGCTTTCAATTACTTTGGTATGTCTCCAATCTCATCTGAATTTAGTCGATTCACCAGATTGACACACCTCAACCTCTCATTGTCTAGTTTTTCTGGCAAAGTCCCTATAGAAGTCTCCTTTCTGAGCAAATTGGTCTCGCTTGATCTCTCTTACAATTATGGTTTGAGGTTGGAAGAACCTGGATTTGAATTACTTGTTCAAAACTTAACCAAGGTAAGAGAACTTAATCTTGATAGTGTAAACATATCTTCAGTGGTTACGAATTCCATGCTCAATCTGACTTCTTTAAGACTTCTCGATCTTTCTTTCTGTGGATTGCTTGGAAAATTTCCTGACGGAATATTCCATTTTCCACATCTGAATGAGCTGCGTATATCTGGTAATCTTGCTCTCACTGGTTATTTTCCCGAGTTTATAAACTCGAGCAGTCCTCTCCAGTACTTGCAGCTTTCATTAACTAATTTCTCTGGAGAACTACCCGACTCGATTGGGAATTTGAAGTCCTTGAAAACGTTGGCTCCCTCTGGTTGTAATTTTTATGGATCCATCCCTACGTCGCTTGGAAACCTTACGGAAATGACTTCTTTAACACATCTCGATCTTTTTTCTTGTGGATTGAGTGGAAAATTTCCTGACGGAATATTCCAATTACCACATCTGAATGAGCTGAGTATAGATCATAATCTTGCTCTCACTGGTTATTTTCCCGAGTTTATAAACTCGAGCAGTCCTCTCCAGTACTTGGGGCTTGCATACACTAATTTCTCTGGAGAACTACCTGACTCAATTGGGAATTTGAAGTCCTTGAAAATGTTGGTTGCCTCTTGTTGTAAATTTCACGGATCCATCCCTATGTCGCTCGGAAACCTTACCGAAATGACTTATTTAAGCATCGAATATAACAATTTCACTGGCATGCTCCCATCTTCACTTTCAAACCTTGGAAATCTCGTCCACCTGAGAGTTCGGTGTAATAATTTTGGCGGTCCATTCCCATCATTGGGTGCGAACCTAACAAAACTTGTTGAGTTAGATTTGTCGCATAATCAGCTAAGAGGACCTCTTCCATCACAAATAATTGGACTTCCAAATTTAACGTGGTTAAGTTTAGCTGATAACTTAATCAACGGTACCATTCCATCTTGGGTCTTCAGCTTACCAGCATTGCATTACTTCAACCTCAGTAATAACAAATTGACTGGCCATGTAAAAGAGTTCAAAGCCACTGATTTAGCTGTTGTTGATTTGAGCAATAACAACCTACATGGTAGGTTTCCAAGTTCAACCTTCAAACTCGTGAACCTTAATAGTCTCATTCTTTCATCAAATAACTTCAGTGGTGAGCTAGACATGCTCTGTCATGCAAATTCTCTTCAAATTCTTGTCCTTTCTAGTAATAGCTTTAATGGTTCTATTCCACAATGTTTAGGAAATTTCAGCATATGTTTCTCTATACTCGATCTCCGGAAGAATAATTTTTCTGGCACCATTCCTGATACTTTTGCGACGGAAAATACCTTTGAAACTATCAACCTTGATAGCAATGGATTTGAGGGGCCAGTACCAAAATCTTTAGAGAATTGCAAAATACTACAAGTGCTAGACCTTGGACATAACAAGTTCTCCGATAAATTTCCATATTGGTTGGAAAATTTAACTTGGCTACAAGTTCTAATTTTGAGATCTAACAAATTCCATGGACCTATACCGAATTCCAAGTTCAAATTTCCCTTCCCCAAATTGCGAGTTATGGATTTATCAAACAATGATTTTACTGGTCCATTGCCAAGAAAATATTTCCAAAATCTCAATGCTATGATGAATGTCGACGAAGCTAGTTTTAAATTGAGTTACTTAGGGATGCTTGGTATTTCAGCTTCAGAATATTACTACAATGATTGTTTGACTATAGTAATCAAAGGATCAACAATAGAAATGGTAAAAGTCCTAACCATTTTCACTGCAATTGATTTATCGAAAAACAATTTTGAAGGTCAGATTCCACAGATCATTGGAAAGTTAAATTCAATTCGAGGGCTCAACTTGTCTCACAATAGCCTTACAGGTCATATACCGGCGTCTCTTGCTAATTTGACAACGCTTGAATGGTTAGACCTCTCTTCCAACAAACTCACTAGGGAAATCCCTCAACAACTAAGGAATTTGAAATTCCTTGAAGTCTTAAACCTTTCGCAGAATCAACTAGTAGGACCGATACCACAAGGCAACCAATTTGATTCATTTTTAAATGGTTCCTACATTGACAACTTGGCATTATGTGGACCTCCATTGTTAACTGCATGCAGTCCAAGGAAACCACAACCACCACCCTTGATGTTTCAACAAGAAGACAATACTTCAAGTGGATTCAATTGGGAAGTCATATTACCGGGTTATATATGTGGGCTGGTGTGGGGACTTGTTATGGGATATTTTATGTTCTCTAGAGGAAAACCTGAATGGCTTGTGAGGATCATTGAAGGTGAACGAAACAAAAGTGGAAAGAGATTTAAAAAGTATTCTCACAGTAACAGAGCAAGGTGAAATTAGCCAATGCAAGTGGTGTCCTTTGGTAAGTATTTACAATCAATTTCTGCATTCTTTTGCTGATCATGAAAAACTATAGCTTGGTTATGGTTGCTATCTAGTCTTTTTTCAGTTTTATACCACTTTATTTGTATCATACAAAATAAAGGTATTTTATTTCCTTTGATGTTTATACAAAGCACTTGATTTAAATCATCTTGCGAAAAATAAAAAATAAAATAAAATCATGGAAGTAATAAATGAGTAGTGAAAATAAAGGTTTGCTATTGACTCTAAACGGCTGCAATTGAAAGAGGTGCAAGACTTGGGCAGTCTTCTTTTTTTTCTTTTCTTTTTTCTTGAAATTTACTTTTATAGCCTAAAATGTAACGCCCTCAAAATAATGACAATAAACCCATCAATCGAACATGCATCAACATAATAAAAGTCCCCCTTCTTCTATTTAACTGAACTGTTCTGTACAAAAGTATTACATGTAAACAATAAAAGCGGATGCCTTAAAGGCTTACAATTTTCCAAGTTAACACTTGGTTACAATCAAGAGAGCTCTAGCTCAATACACGTAAAGCCCTTGGCTTGAAGTTACATGCAACACATCAAAAGTAAATAGAAGTCAAAAGGTCCATCCGCCACTAGCCTCCCAAGCTAAGTCCTTGGAGGTGGCATGCTGCCTGTACCTGAAAATGATGTTCCCATATAGGGTGAGCCACGGCCAAAGAGAAATATACTAAACCCGATTATGAATAATGACTAAAAGATTAACAGTTGATAGATGGTCAACACTTTTACATTCTTTCATAACACATTTCAATTCCAAGACCTTCAAGTCTATATTCAATTCACTCTCCATTTTCATTAAATTCTCAGTTTATAACTCATGGCTCAGAACCTGGCCACACAACTCATATGAAACAACAGCTCATATTTACCACTTACAACTTCATTACTTCCACAGATATGCATACTAGCTATATCACATTCCCAAGACAAGCATATGAGCTTTATCTACGGAGTCCATCCCCTATCTTCTCCCAAACAACATCCGGTTTAGAGGTACATCCCCTATCTTCTCCTAAACCGCGGAGTACATCCCCTATCTTCTCCAACACAACACAATGCATATAAACAACAATTATACACATCACAAATCAATACATAAAGTTAATGTATTCTTCAACTGTCATTCTTAACGACACATTTCAATGATTGGTTTTAATTTACCTAATCATCATGCATTGTCTACAACAATCAAGACTATCCTCCACCGATAGCCCAAAGCGAATATTTCTAAGCAGAAAATAAATGCACAATGGATATATAATCAACATCTCAATTCCACAATTAATTATCCCAATTAATTAAACAATATAATCATAGCATTTTTCCATAATTAACATTCAACCCCTAAGGTTCCATTTTCATCAATGATTCCACATTAATCTCATTTCTATGTACCAACCGTGCATATAGGTTTATTTAAAACAAATCCCCAAACTTTTATAAAATTGCATAAAAGCCCCAAACTTTTTCAAAATTACGCAACTATCCCCAACACATCAAAATGTCAAAATTTAAAGACAGAATCCATAAAGAGGAGTAGGATATCCCTACCTCAAAGTTTAAGCCCAAAAGGAGATGAAGACCCAAAGATCAAAATGCTCCAAACACCGACTTTTTCAGATTAAATCGAAGCCCTCGTCAACCTCTACCTTTTTAACAAAGCAAGAAGGGTAGGAAATGATCCTAGGTAGATCAATCCTTAGAGAGAATATAAAGTTAGAGAGAGAAGCTCTCAGATCTTGAAGATTAGATCAAAAGTTTATAAAAATCTGATTTGAAACTTCGGCATTGTCAATCGATATAAATAGGCTGGCTCGACCGAAGGCTTGGTCGCTCGATCAACCTGACACAGAAAACCGTAGCTCGAGCCAAGAAGGCCTCGCTCGAGCCAACATTCTAGAAGCTCGCTCGAGCGAAGAAAAGCTCGCCGAGCAGAGCTCGACCGCTTCAGTTCGCAACTAGACGCGACGCTCGAAGCGGCGAACCGCTTCGCTCGGCGAAAGAAGATCGCTCGAGCGAAGAATCATGGTGTTCGAGTCCGGCCAGACGCGATCGCCGCTCAGCGAAGCCGCCTGCTCGACCCACCGAACAAAACTCAACTCTCGCTCGGCGACCAACTCCTCGCTTCGAGCGAAGGACAAAAATTTCGGCGAGAACCCTTGGCTCCCAAACACAACCAACCTGAAACAAACCTGCCCAACACATCCTATAACTCAAATACAATATATGAAAGGACGTAAACAGGACAACAATCCACTACTAACATCCACGGACACATGTCCGGATCACTATACAACAAGGGGTAAACCCGGGATCGCTATATAAAATATAGTCACTTTTTCTACTTCATTCTTAAATTATTAATTGCATATATTTAGTCTTTGTTGTTTATGATTTTAGTTCATATGGTCTGATTATTGGAGACAATCTGTCCAAATCATTAATGAGAAAAATCTAATCTAATGGTTAAAAAAATAATTTTATAATTTAGACAAATTAAATTGTATAACTAAATATCTATTTTCTTACTAACACAATATTAGACAACTTACCCTCAACAACCAAACACCCATATTTCTCTGTACTTCAAATAATGAATAAAAGAATGAGTGCTTGGCTTGGTAAATTTACACCGACCTCTCCTAATTACCATGGGTGTTATACTTAGCTTATTTGCATCAGTATTCGATAGTTATATGGATGAAAAAAATTATATTTACCTTGTTTGGTTTAATTTATTTTTTAGAAATTTGAGTTTTTTTTTTTTCCATTTTAGTGATTTTTTTAATATTTTACGAAATTTTTTTATTTCTTATATACACCTAATCTATATACACTTAAAAAGAGTAATATTTGAGAAAATAAAAACTTTAAAAATTCTCCAAATAATAAAAAAATATAAAAATTCAATATATTTTTGTATTTTGTTGTATTTAACGAAATTTTTTTAAATTGTCATCCTTTGTTATACCCTAAACTATAGTCACATTTTTTACTTCATTACTAAATTAATAGATGCATCTATTTGGTCCCTATTGTTTCTTATTTTAGTTCATATGGTCTAATTGAAGACAATCTCCGCAAATCAATAATAGTGAAAATTTAATCTAATGTGTAAAAATAGTTTTTTAAGAATTTAGAATATTTAAATTGTACAACTAAACCCCTATTTTCTTATTCACACTATATTAAACAATATTAGATAGCTCACACGCTAGAACCAAACACCTATATTCCCCTCTACCCCTCTTCTCAAATAATGAATAAAACAAATATGTGTTTGGTTATACAGTTTAGAGTAATTGTATAGACCTCTCTTCAAATTTGAAGAAAACAAGCCCTCTTTCATGTTTTTACTTTCTATTATTAATATGGGAAGGAGTTCTATCTAATTACTGTTGAAATACAAGTGTGATAATTGGTTCGTGAGATACATTATAAATTGATGATTTGAATCGTATAATTTGTATGATTTTTTTGTCTAGATCATGCATGATAAAGTTAAGATTGATGCCACATTTTTAGCCATATAATTTTTTTTCATATTGGTCTTTAAAAAAAATGAATGGATAATTTCAAAATTATATCTATTATTCATTTTCTTTAAACAAATGTAATGAAAACATCTAATCTATTTTTTTTTTTAATTATATATCAAAATAAGATGTGGTGGCTCTCTAAACCCCAACAAACACCCCTCTAGTAAAACGCCCTCTAGTAAAACAGTGGATGGAAGAAAATCCTTCCCCATTAAAATTGAGAAACACCGAAGTGTTTTCATCGTTTTCATTTTTTTTCATCTTTTTCATACATTAATTGAAGCTATCTAACAAGCGTATATCGTTTTCAAAATATATTTGGGTGACATGCATATCAAATCCAGCATGTTCATGGAATTCAATAAGTGTAGCTATCTTTGATTTGTGCATTGTAGCTGCGATGCATTTCCATCTGATATTGGCGGCGTAGCTTTCGGAGGCATGGCGAATTGTGGTCAAGCTGATGTATTACGTAGTGCTGAGAAGTTGAAGATATGGTATCAAAGGTTAGAATGTATACGTATATATATATATATATATATTAGTGGGTGTATATCTATCGATGAGTGTGTTGTCAAATTTGTAAAATATAAATTTTAATTTCAATTTAAAAATAAATGTTATGTGCTGCTCAAGTAGTAAAGATGTTTCTCATATTGAAGATTTTGGGTTCGAGTCTTTTGCTTGGTCCGTATTTACTGGCGATTGATATAATGAAAAACAAAAGTCAACGAAAAATATTCTTCATGATCAACAAAAAACAAGCTTATTTGGGCATGAAATGTTTCCCTTTTAAAAGGTAGCAAATATTTTTCAGACTAAAGTCTTATTAATATCACTACACTACCACCGCCAGTCTCACCTCCACCACCACACTGCCATCACCACGGCCGCCACCACTAGCAAATATAGAAAAATATGTCTATAGATCTAATATACCTTAGTGCTATATATGTTTATATATACCTGATTTGTTGAATAGTTGTTTGTGTATTTGAAAAATCACTAAGTAATAGATAAAATTGATAAACTTGTAATTTATGCATTATTTTATAAAGCTCTCAAGGGACTACACCCTTATATGATAAAATCACTCATTTTTAGTGCTTAATAGTAGTTGCTTGGAGCCTTAAAACTCCTGAGATTCATTGATTTTTTATATTTTGTTTTCTGACTCTGTAATTGAACCGAGGTGATAATAGTGTTTCATGATTCTTTCTACCGCTGTTTTGATGTAAATAAATTTACCCCTCTCTCTCTCTCTCTCTCTCTCTCTCTCTCTCTCTCTCTCTGGTGGCCAAGGAAGAATGGAACAGTCAATTTTATTTTAGATAAAACTGATTTACATATTGATAAAGATGAAACAAAAAGCTTGTTAGAGATGTTTTAGGGTCTTTTTTTTTTTTTTTTTTTTTCAATGGAGGTCTCTGACTAGCAATTAGCCAGATCTAAATTTGAAAGTGAAAGATTTCTTTGGTGATGATATGATGTTTGAACAGATAGAAAATTTGAACAGATAAGAATTTTAATAGATAAAAAATTTCAACAGATAGTCAACGAAAAGTCAAACAGATAAAAAAAGTCAAAGGGTAAAATTTGAAACAAAATGTTCTCCACCAAACAATTATACAAAGTGTGGACCTCTCATCAACAAAAAATCTCTCTCAGATCTAATGCTTTATACCTTCTTTATATTGGATTTATCACCAATTAACCCCCTTTTTTTTTATATATTTTTTTGACAGTCCACCTAAATGGATAATGTTTATTAGAAGGAAAATTATATGGTATATCATATGCAATTCTAATAATGACATTTGTGCTATTTGATTATGACCTATTGTTGGGTTAATTATGACTTGTCATTGTAATTTTTTTTTTTTTAGATATGACTCATTGTAATTTGAAAGGCAACTTCAGCATGGTATTATATATTTTAGGATTTATTAGATTTTTCACTCTTGTAATTTGATTTAAATTTTATTTTAATCTGTACAGTTTTAATTTAAATAATTTAGTTCTTACATTTTAAGTTTAGTTTTAATTTGGTCATTTCGTCTAAATTGAAGATTAAAATTAACAATTTTGGAACACTTGTCAATTTTTTAAGGTTTTAATTTCGTTCTTTCGTTTAAATTGAATGTTAAAAGTAATAATTTTGGAACATTTATCAGATTTCTAAGTTGTACATGTGGACAAAATTATCAAAAATTTAGACGGAATAACCAAATTAAAACTAGACTTAAAGTGTAGAGATCAAATTGTTCAAATTGAAACTAGGGCAAACATCACTTTACCCCCTTATGATATTTGGACTATATGCGGCTTGCCACCTAACATTTGGAAATGACAACATATAATCCTCTTGTGATTTGTGGACTAAAGTGCACCGTTAGAACCGTTAACGATTTAATAAAAAAAACTAAAATAGCCTTGTATTTTCGACATTTGTTTGGAAGATAAAGTGTACTCTAACCCCTTGTGCTTATTTTGTGTGCAATTTATTCCCTTGAAATATGTTTATTTTATGTGTAATTTACTCCCTTGAAATTTGAAAATGAGCAAGCAATTTGCCCCCTTTGAAATTTGAAAATGAATATAAAACCCCCTTATGTTATATGTTTCACACTTGTTGTTAAGTTGGATGAAATGTTTAATAGTGTTTAACGATGCACTTCAGTCCACAAACCACGTGAAAGTTATGTGGTCATTTCCAAACGTTAGAGATAAACCGCACATAACCCAAACTACAGGGGGTAAAGTGAAGCTTGCAAACTATAGGAACTAAAGTGAAATTTGAATCAAACCATTAGGGTGAAAAGTGTAATTAACCCTATATTTTATTATTGTTGAAATTTAGTATGGTAAACATAAAAATTAGGATAAAATTAATTTTATTCCCTTGGGGTTAATAGGGGTAGACAAACATAGGGCTGGGCCAGTTTCGGGCCAAAACGACACTACATAAAAGAGATTTTGTATTTGTTCAAGTCTGACCCAGTTCTAACATCGAACCTTTATGATCTGTTCGAACCCGGTCCAAAAAATAATTATAAATCCTAAACTCACCAATCAAGCTATATGTTAAAAAAAAAGTTAAATCATTTCATAAGCAAATTCAATCACACATTATATTTCTTAAATAAATATATTGACTTCATTATAAATTGAAGGATTTTTTAAATAAATTCAATCACACATCACCATAAATGTGAGTTTCAATAAAATCAACAAAAATAAAGTCTAGATCCTAACAAAAAATATATTTTTTTTAATGTATTATAAATAATTAATTAATTAATCCCAAGCCTAACCCATTGATATTTCGGGCTGAAAATGTCGGTGCAGCCTGGCCTCATGGGTTAAAACAACCTTCTTAAGTCCTAGAAAAATAAGGCTGAGCCGAGCAGATTGGGCAGACCAATGAGCCAATGTCCACCCCTAATGTTTAAAAGCTTGAACAGCTTACCCCTTTATTATTCAAATATAAGTAGAGACTTTCCCTATAAACTAGAGCGAAATTGCAATATTAACTTCATTAAAGTTAAGAAAAAGTCGAAATTGCAAATTTGTTTGACCTTCCATCTCCTCGAGGCAGGGTAGGTTTAGGGGAGAGAAGGCAGCAACGGGGGTGGTTTAAGAGGGGAGATGTGGTGGCAATGGTGGAGAGAGACTAGAGAAGGGATGTACTTGCTATTAAGTTTTAAATCTTCATTGTTGGATTTTTCATTTGTGCTTGATTTTATTTTGCATTTCATTGATAGATCAATCCTATGTCAAGCATGGAAGCTTCTCAACTCTGGTTTTTCATGGAGTTTAAACGGTTGTTCTCCTTGGTTTTCTACTCCAAGCTTTCTATTAGGGATGGTGGGCCAGGATTAGTTTTCTACTTTGTCGTATCTAAATTTAATTGAGAAAAAAGAAAAAAAAAATGCATGAGAGAAAAAAAAAATTAATTACCTTGCACATAATTGCACTGTAGAAATTATAGAATAATGTACAACTATAACTATTTTTAAATATGATAAATTTCACTTTATTCTCTTATCTTTTTGTCTATGTACAAATTACTGTCTCATTTGAAAATAACCACATAACCCTTTATGATTTGTGAACTAAAATGAACCGTTAAATATATTTAATAGTAAATGTGAAATATATCTACCAAATATAAAGAAATTATATACTCATTTTCAAAATTTAAGGAGCATATGGAATAAAGGATAAGCGGTTAAAGTGTATTTTGCTTCCGAAGCAAATAACAAAAATATTTGTAGTTCAGATACTAAGATTACTTATATATAAGAATACTTTTGTCTTTTTTATTAAATTTTTAATTGACCTAATAGTGTATTTCTGTTTATAAATTACGAAAGGAGTATATGATTATTTTCAAATAAGAAAAATGTAATCCGCATATGGATCAAAATAAAATTTGGCCTTTCAAATAAAATGCATTAGAGAGATTCCCAACGGGAGATATTCATTGGATGAGGGAAACTATAATTAGGTTCGGTGGTGTGGTTACATTTTTCCTGAAGTTTAATTTCCGTGTAGATAATTACATGGTGCATATTTTTCCTATTGAACTCTAGGAATTATTTTTTTATTGAAGACCATTCTAAATGAATAATACATAAATAAATAAAATAGTAAATTGGTAATAAATCCAATCTAAGGAAAATATAAGACATTTGGTTTAGTGTATATTTTTTATTGGTGAGAGATCCACCCTTTATAAAATAGTTTGATGAGAAGTCCTTTTATTCGTTTTGAATGACATTTTATTTTTAATTTTACTCCTTAATTTATCTGCATTTCGTGTCATTGTTCGACACCCTGCTTCTATTTGTCTAGATGTGATCCAAGTGGGTTCAAGTGCTTGGAGAGCATATTTTCCGAAACAAATATGATTACTTCGATAAGTTATGTCCTTTATTCTTCCTCTTTGTTGTTTACGAAATCTAGTTCTTTTGGGGTTATGGTTGATGGTTTTTTTCTAAATTCCATCTCTTCTACAGAACCAGATGTGAGAGTTTCTTCGCATTCAACTCCTTGAGAATAAAAAAGGATTCAAAATGTTTAATTTGAATTAACATATACATATTTAATAAATAATAGATTCAAGGGGACTTCTTTTTTTAGGGTCCCTGATATTAAGATTTTATAGCATAAAGGACATCCAATATTTTTATATGTCTAAGGTCCCTCAATATCGATCTAGCGAAATTTCGATCCCAGAAAAATTATCTCCAAAGAAATTTTGGGAATTTCTCTGCACTTCTCCAGAGAAATTTTGGACTTCCCACAGAATTTCTCTGGGTTCAAACTAGAGAAAATCGAAATTTCTCTAGCTCTGTTCACAGAGGAATTTCTATGGCTTTGTTCACAAATTTCTCTATGTTTGTTTACAATTTTAAACCAAAAAAAATTGTTTTAACCAAACCAGAGAAATTTTAGCACAGTGATTTTAAACCAGAGAAATTATTTTAACTAAATCAGAAAAATTTTAATCAAACCCCTCTTTTTATAACAAGGTTATATTCCTTGAAAGATGTAAGCCCTTGGAGCTATTTTTAATTTGAGACATGAAATTAATTGTTTTGTAATAGTATCACTTGCTATAGATTCAGGCTTAAGAGTTATGAATGTGTAATGCATGTGATTTATTTTGTACATCTTACATGATGAAATGAAGAATACGAAAAGAAGATTTACTTTCATTATGAATATCAGATAATATTGAATATTATGTCGGCTTCCGCATGTATGAATTGAATGAATATCTAATAGAGGAATTAAAGTGAATTTTTAATGTTAATCGAATCTATAGAAATTGGGCTGTTACAATGGGGTTTGCTAGTTTGCTTAATTGATTGTATTGGATTTATTAATCGTAAATTCAGTGAGGTTGTTGATTGTACATTTATAAGTTACGTTGATGTAATTTTCATGATAATTGTAATTTTGAATCTCAACAACTGACCCTCTAAATATATATATATAAATTTAATAATATCTCGTTGCTCATTGTGAGTTGTTTTTTTTTTTTTCAATGTTGTGAGTAATATGTGCCTCTGTTTTGAATTTCTAGATCCGCTAGATCTGCCACTATGCGCAATGTTTTGAATATTTTCAGCAGTGTTAGTTTGCTTCTGTAGTAGTTTTTAATTGCATTTTATTTGGCTTGTCCTTGCATAGCAGTTTAAAGCTTTACATCAGTTGCAATTTTTATGGTCCAATTGAGCCAAATTTCTTCTAAATTGGTTTGTTGGTGAGTTAGCCTAACTACTACAAAAATGCTAAATTGGTTGTTGGTGAGTTAGAGTATCTACTACCAAAAAAAAAAAAAAAAAAACTAAACAATCTCAGCTTTTAACATAATAGTATTTATCAATCTCAATTGTGATGATTTATCCTTGTTTTCCATCACACTTTCCAACCATGGTAGTAAACTAAAAACACAGATTAAAATTTTAAAATATGATTAACATTCTTATTAAGTTCTCAGTCTTCTCTATAAAATTGTGATCATATATAAAACATACATCTCAGTTTTTCAAAAATTGTAATTGTAAATGGCAAAGAGTCAATTTTTCTACATAATTGATTATTTCTAAAACATACATCTCAATTTTTCAAGAGTACGATTGTAAATGGCAAACTGATTTCAATCTTCAAATATCTACTGCTACATTCATAGTAGCTCTATCAACAAAAAATGAGTCATTCCAACGTCAAAACAAAGTTTGATTGAGCAAAGAAAAATAAAGGAACCTATGGACTACTATAAGCAACCTTCAATTTGGCGACGTTATGCAAGTTGTGCCACCGTTTTTCTCTCCCTCCATCTTTCTATATATTTCCCTCCAGATTCCCTCTTGAACCCTACAAAACCCAAAATGCTTCAATAAAAAATAAAATTAAAGTGAAAATTAAAGCTAAACAAGAAAAATGATTTGAGAAAAGAACAGGGGCAAAAATCACAAAACAAAGATATAACACCAACCATCAAATATGATGATAGGAGCATATAGCACAACCAATTCCTTAAATTCAATGCAACAAGAAAAATGAAGTAATCCTAATTGTTAAAAAACACCAATATCATGGAGAGGATTAAATGAACTTAATAATGTTTCCCAAAATGTCCGTCATTCCACAAATAGCATCATATAACTATACTTGAGATCAAGCTTGTTAAAAATAGAGAATAAGAATGGACTACAAAGCCAAAAAGAGAGATAACATAACTGTCAAAAATTCGGAAGAATCAAAGGGAAAAAATATCTGGAGAGCAAAGAGGAAGTCCATATGTAAGCTAAACTAGCAGCATTTTTCTTAGAATTCCATTTGGCAATCAATAAATATTTTAGTAGAAGATAATAGATAAATGGCTGTGTCACAAGCTCTAAACTAGAAAATACATCAAAATCCACAAACAAAAAGGTGAAAACTGAATCTAGTTTCGTTACTACTATATGCAAAAAATTAAGAAATATGATATAGTCCAAGAATTTTTTTTTTTAAATAATTGGGTAAACTACATTGAATCTAGTTTTGTTACTACTATATGTAAAAAATTAAGAAATATGATATAGTCCAAGATTTTTTTTTTTTTTTTAAATAATTGGGTAAATTACACTGACCTATCTATTGAGACTTTTGACAAGATGGAGACATCCCCACAAGTTTAAATTACACTGACCTCTCTCTGCCACCTAATTACAAATCACAATCACCCGTCCATCATTGGTTTGAACCATTATACATCATCACCCAAGTCTCTAACCATCTCCAATAATTTTATAAATAATATTTTTCAAATAATTTAACTCATAATTTTGTGGTTAATTCTTTTGCAGCTGAAAAATCATATGATGTTCATAAATTCAAATGTCAACAAAATCATATCATCAATATTCAATAGTCATAATACGGGTAACAAATCGTATCTATCTGTGTAATCCATCAAAAAACATATAGGATTTCAATACACAGATCCTCTTTGGTAGAGGAGAAAATCAAGCAAAACAACAGAAAATCTGACAATAGTAAAAAAATTATGAAGAAAAGAAGGGGGGGAAAACAGATGAGATCGTAAAGAAAAAGTAAATAAAAAAACCAAATCAAAGAAAACTATTAAGTTTAGATTCACAAAAAAACAGAGACGAAAAAGAAACATGGAATGTAGCGATTTGTTCGAGGCCATAATCAAAATCAAAGTTTATGTTTGAAAGGCACGGAGAATCGCAATGTTTTTACTGTTGCCAACCTTCAATGCAAGTGGTTCATCATTGATTCATTGACGCCCTTGCTCTGCAAATTGGCTTTTCCCTCTTCTATATCACAAACCCTAATACATAATACACATATTTACATAAACATGTAAAAGAGAGAACGAAAACAAAGAAAGAATTGGGTACAAGAAACATTTGGGGCTTTTTACTCAAATATCAAAAGGTGTTGTCTATGCCATATTCTAAGACTTTTGATGTACAGCACATAATTTTTGGACAACTTTAGAATTGTGTGAAATCTTAGAAGTGTTGAAAATGTGAGAAAAATAATATAGTTAGACTAATCCGGCCTCGTTTGGAAACAGACTATTTTAGTAACTTTTTGGCTTTTTACGAAAAGATGTGCAGAAAAGTAAAGAGGTGATGTGACAACTTTTAGTAACTTTTTGGCTAAAATAGCCACTCCCCAAACGAGGCCTGCCTAATTAAAAACATGGTTTGATTTAGTTGAGTTTTGCTATTTTTTTCAAAATTTTCAAACTAGTTTTTCTTGCTAGTTTCTTGAGTAAATATGTTCTTATGATTATTTTAAGGTTTAAGTTACTTTTGTGGATTTGTTGGGTTATTTAATGAATTTAGAGACTATAAGGGCTAAATGGTGATTTTGGCCACTTAAGGGTAAAATAATCCATTAAAAGTAATTTGGGTGAAATTCTTGAATTTATCATATAAGAAATTAACATTTCGTTAATTGGGATATAATGGTAAATGATGCCTTGAAGGCATTTTGATAATTTATGCCTTCAGGGCAATTTGGTAATTTTGTCCTTGAGAGCATTTTAGTGATTTGTGCCTAAAGGGCATTTAGGTCAATTATGCCTTGGGGGCATAATTGAGATTGGACCCTTACGGGGTATTGGCCAAGGAGAACATTTTTTAGAAAATGGCCAAGTGTCGAAAAATATTCCAACTGTAAAAGTAAATTTGTGACTAAGCGTTAAATAACCAAGTTTGGAGTTTTATTTGTACTCAGTTGATTTTCGGTCAAGTCCCAATACTATTGATTTTACAGGCGTGGCCCGGGTTATAGGCTTATAGCCAGTATTTGCCAATAAGCTTCAAGAGATAGTGGATCGAGCTATTTGAGGGTTAGAACCCTGGACATTGTGCAGTTGATAGCAATAGTAGCTTCTGTGGAGAGGGTGGTGTGGATTTTCTAACATGCAGCTCGGAGGGAGCATCGGGTGAGATCAATGTAGGACCTAGTACGTACTTATTTATAGGTTGGATATACTATGTGTTGGCAAGGCTAAATTTTTTGCCCTGTTGGCAGGTTATTGAAGCCCTATTGGCGGTTATTGATTTTAGATTCTTTCCATTATTTAATTATCTCTAGTGAGTTAATTAAATAAGATGGACTTAATAAAATTAAGTTAATCTAGAAATTGGACATTCCATTACATAATTTATTTGTCACGACACTAACATGTTTACTTAGTAAGAAATGAGATTACTATTGGGTGAGTGTCAATACTCACCCCCCTACATTGCGTAGGTACTAATGGACACCTGCCGGCATGAGCGTTGGGGCGTAGTTTGTCATGTTAAGTTCAAACCCTACGTTAATTGGCCTTGCGTGCCTTTACATCTTTTGTTGGATTATTATATTAATTAATTTTGGGTCTATAACTTAAACATCTATTTCTGTTATTGCATGATGTACTTCATTTTATTAGTTTGGGCGCCAAGTGAGAATGTGTTTAGTACATGAGAGAACACTAGAGTTTTTGAACTTAAAGGGCAAATTATTTCAAAAACTATCAAATGGCACGCTTCCTAATACAGGTTGAATTTTATCAAAACACTTGTTTTGTCACCTAAAGTTCAGTTAGGCTCTTATAAAGGAAAAATGGACATTTTTCTAGCCTCATACAATTTAAGGCCATTGGGCATATTTTACGAGACAAACCTAAATTTCATAATTTAATGAGAATTGGCTATGGAAAGGGATTTTGAGAATGAACTAAGTAATAAAGGGGGTTTTTAATTAAAACCTCATGCTTAGGTTTTTTTTTTTTTTTTTTTTTTTTTATTGGCACGGAGGTGTCTAGATCAAAACCCGACTAATGTCCCAGGAGTGCACAAGTCCTCGGCAAGAAGTTTCCCACAAGTGCACCGTGGTTAATTCAAGGGTTTTCCCCCGGTGCGATGGCCCTAAGGAATTGTTAGCACCTAAGAAGTTTCGATCCCTGAACCTTGGAGAGAGTACACCCCCAAGACCCAAGGCTTTGTCACCAAGTTAATTTGTTTCTGCCTAATCGATCTTTAAAAATCGGGGGTGTGACAATGTATGTTGTCCAATATACTACATAAAGCATCCATTTTTCCTTTACTACATGTTAGGCAATTTTGAAATTTGCAAAGTTCTTCACATAACATGTCACGCAAAAACAAAATCCTTTTTTAGGATTGTAACAAGTGAAAGGGGTTTCGAAAAGAATTTGAACCCTAGAGGTCTATTAAGGCTCGATTGGTCTAGAAAAAGGTTGGTTAAGGTGTTTGACTAGGCTAAAGTATATATAAGTGCATCCAATTTCGAATAAAAGAGGGCAATTCAAAAGTTTCAAACAATCTCTCATGTTCATCATCGGGCTCAAACCCACTTAAAAGATAGAAGTATAGTCAATTTCAAGCATAGAGACAAGGCTACTATGTATCATTCTATCTTAACGTTGTGTCCGACAAAACAACTTAAAAGATAAAAGTGTAGTTAATTTTTTCATACTCAGTCCAAGTTCAAAGTACCATTTGTACAAGAGAGAATCCCCTTGGTCATGAGCTCTTCTTCACAAAAATAGAAATAGGATCCATGAAATAATTGAGAGTTCATTTTGTGCAATAGCCATTCCCATCAAATAGGTAGTGGCTTTGATTAAGGGAACCCACCAGAGCCATAGCAAAAGCGAATCTGCATAGGGTAACTATCATTGTTAGTGGATGTGAAGCTAGGTTATCTATCCATGACGAGATTGAAGCTTGGGTGAAACTAAGTGGAGGTATGAATCGGCTGATGCTTTAGAATCAACAAATAAAGTTGTGGTTAGGGGTAACGTTGTGGCAACATTGCAATTTAATGTCCTACCAAATCATATTTCTAGGAAATCATTAACAAACTCAACCAAGTGTAGTAAGGTCACACCAAAGTAAATCATTTTATCAAGGGAGTGTTGCTAATAGCCTCACCAAATTTCTTAGAGCACCCACCAACAAATTTTGATTTTTTTTATTTTTCTTTAGACACCCCACTTAACACCGAAAGTGTCATCCACTAGCAAACCGTAATCCTACCCACCCCACACAACCCACTACCACCAGCTCCAACAACCATCCCCCTGCCCCTCAGCAGGCTCCGACCGCCACTCCACAACCCTTTCCCACCTCCAGCACCACCATTAGCATCCCTTCCCTATCCTCCCTCAGCCTCTTTCAACTCCCCGCCACCTCCGTAGCCCCCACCCTCCATGTGCCACCCTAGTCCTCTCCACCCTCTGACAGCCTCCCCTCTAATTGAGAGAGAGAGAGAGGGGGGGGAAGGGGGAAAGTGGTGGGGTAGGTGCCGAGGATGGGCTGGGAAAGGGCGGGTAAGGGTGGGGAAGAGCAAGGGATGGGCGGGAGATGGTTGCTAAAGCAAGGGGAAGGGCAGGGGAAAGGCCAGAGCAACTAATGGATGATGTGGGAATGAGGTAGAGGTAAAGTTTGAATGGTTAGGGATAAAGATAAAATAGGTGTTTTGTGCTAGGGCAAAATGGTAATAAAAATATGAATAAGTGGGGTCTAAAGAAATTGGCGGGGCATATAGCAACAATCTTATCAAGGTGGCTAGTTTGAGACACATGTATTATGCAATGTTGTTAGAATCGTACAATAATTATATGTATTGTTCGATTTATCTCATATTGTATGGCTTAAGATATAGTGTGTCGACATTGGCTTGTAACTAGAATCGTGTGATACTTTTTTATATTGTTCAATTTTGCATCTTGCCACAATTCCATGAGTATCGCACGATGAGTTCAGAGAGATAATTTGAATGATCTAACTTTAAGCATCTTCCTAAATTAATTTTGCATGATCACCAAACTAAAATGATGTTAGAAAATCATAATCAACAAATTAATAATAGAAAACCAAGAGATGAAAAATTTTCTTCAAACACAGGGAAAAAAGGGATCTATAAGGAGGAAAGAAGAATTTATTTGTGAACACAAAGGGTGGGTAGTAAGACCATGGTTGTTGTGTTATGAGCCCAGAAGGGGTTTTCAGATTGCCTAGTAACTGTTAGATTTGGCTTCGTCCTGAGATTTGAACCAAAGGCACGGTGGTTAAAACTGCAATAATAAAACAATAAGGACAAGTTGTTTCTAGTTCATAGATCCAAAGAGTTATGTATTCCTCATAGTTAATATCCACTATATGGCTTGTCTGAGAGAAAGATCTATTTTATCAATTTTTTTATTTTTTTTATAAAACAAGAATTCCACAGTTCTGTATTGGGACACTGTTAATCAAAGCAATGGGTAATCTTCCCAGTCTAGCAACATAAATTGTACACAAAGGGAGCTTAGCTAAGCGGAGGATCAAGCTAGCTTGTATCATACCATCTATGAGTTGAAGAAAGGTGAAGTATGTAAAAATGGTCTATTGGCTGCAAACAAATATCTTGATACAACATGATAGCTAGTTTATATCCTAATTGATGCCACATGACCTTGTAAGGTCTAGCAAAACAAATCTAGGAAACATGGCAATAAAAAATATATCCCTTTTCGACCAATGCAGCATTTTAAAGAACAAGTACACCGTTCAAAGTGAAACCATTAAGAGATGAAAGCTCCAAATTTTCATGGAGTATGTCCAAACAAACTTTCAAAAAGACACCAACAAACAGACAGATAGAACTAATACCTGATGATCATCAAGGGAGTACCACATGCCACTTGACGTGCGAACAAAGCAGTAATAATGGCCAGAATGTGTGCTCCAACCGGCATGAACAAGAACACCATAAGGAGTATACTTTAAATCTCCATCCTGTCAAGTACAATCAAAGAATTAGCCATGGCACAAAACACATGGGGTATCAATCTCTCATCAAATTGGTACTAATGCTACCTAAGAGATTTACCAAGCATATACAACAGATTTAGTTTCTAGATCAATAAATGTTGTAGGTCCATCAGAAATTTTTATCCAACTGGCTATTTATAAAAATCTGGTTACCAGATTTTTTTAATTATTAGCAATTTATCATTCATCCTCCGGTAACTCAAGTGTTACACGTGCAGATGAGTTGAGCATAATAAATCTATCATCTGAGATTGAACATGGCAGAATACATGTTCCAGATGCCACTATCACATTGCTTGCCCTGCCATAAAACCAACACAACATGTGGGTAACTGGAATAAAATCTTGGCAAGAAAATGTATCAAAAACCAGGTGAAAATGCCTGGTAAATGCATAACCAGGTGAAAGTTTTCAAGTCATTCCCCATTATGCTTCTAATTTGGTTCACGTTTCCACATTTGCCAATGTTCTATACAAAAAGTTAAATCCTGTTATGTATGTGTAATATCCTCTCAAGCCCGTTTTCTATTGGTAGCTAGTATACTTGAAACCATTCCAATTTTTGTTAATTTCAAAAACATAAAATCCATTTGATTGTCAATGACAATATCAAATTTGAGGACATAACATGTTCAAATCAATGAACTTTCCAGATTAATAGAAAATGGAGGCATTGAAAATTCAAAATTTGGAAATTTGGTTACAACTAAACAAAATTGGTTCCCACTATACCTATACAAGCTATGAGTATTATAGCAGGCATAAATAAAAAGTTTACTTACATAGGGTGCAGTGACAAAAGGTTTTAAGTCCAATGTGGGACCAAACAGAACTTTCTTGTCAATCTTTTGCCCAGGTTGATATGTACCAAACTGCTTTAGGTGGATGGCAAGAACATAAGGGGCCTTGTGAATTGAGAGCTGTTTGAGAGCCTTTACTTTCTGCTTGCACCTTTGACATTGATTCTGTCTCTCTCCTCCATCTAAATATTCCTTGGCAGTAAAATGCATGAGTGCGTTGCATTGTGCAACGATTCTGCCTTGTTGATTTCAAGACTTAAATCTAAGAATGGATCGAACTTGTTGGAGCAGAAAGAGCATTGCATGCATTTCACCTGAAAATAAAAACAAGACTATTAATGAAGAAAACAGCTAGAGTCTCAAATGCTAATAGATTTCTCTATTATTGTGAGCAAATCCATCAAAAACTTCTTCTAGATTATTGTCAGTATTTATATAACAATGAAATTCATGGTTATTTCCGAAGGCAATGTGTTCCAGAAACAGGCATACAAGAAAAATTGTTTACCTGGTTGCGGAGGCGACCACCAAAGATCTTGTGAACCAAGCTTTTCTCGTAAGCACTGGGTGATTCACTTGGTGTTCCTGCAGGTAAGCAACATTTGTGCATTGACTCCAGCAAATTTACCATGTACTCATGAGCATCCTCCTGTCTGGCATTTCGAAAGTTCCAAGATATGCCTAATATGTGGTCAAGGATTCCAAATTCTAAAAACTACGAAAAAGAAGAAAATACCCATGTTGTGGTGGTTGGGTTTATTAGCCTTTTTTTTTTTGGAGAGGAGGGGGTTGTGAACAATAATTTAAATTACGACTCATAGAAGCTATGCGGGAAATGTGTCCTCACACTACCAGTTAGTGTCCAAATTCCTTGAATCCTAGATGCAAGGTAAAATTATAATGATACAAAATTTGATTTCTGAGCTACCTGAAACCTTAGTTTGTATACAAAAATTCATATTTTCCTTGTATTGTTATGAAAAAGAAACATGCATTGGCACAATTTCCAATAAAAGAGAAAGGGAAAATCACTTCCACAATGTTCAAACTTTAACTCAACACCCACAGTGCATAAAAAATTTTCTCTTGTGAAAACCTCTTTGCCATCTATAGGGGATAAAGCAGATAATGAATACATTCAAATGTATAAAGCTAAAAATTTAAAATAAATAAATAAATACCTTGCAACTTCAACAGAAATTCAAGAAAGTGATTCACAATAAAACAACATAAGGATACACCGCAAGTTTGAGACGAGATCCTTTGGTGCTAAGCTTCCCCCAGTTAATTGTAGGGCACGGCTAACATGTTTCTATATAGCGCACAAAGCACAAAATCCAGCAGTACGACCGTCATGAATCGATTGAAAAAATAAATTAAGGTATGAAGAATACTAATATTAACACAAACAAATGTTCTAGACATAGGAATCAACATTAAAAAAAATGAAGACCATATATACAACCAAAAAACACCTTTAAAATATAAAAAGAGAAAAATAACAGCAGACCTATTAGCAGTCCATTTTTATGTTACCTAATCCATTTCTTCAAACATTTTGGAATTTTAAAGCACACTCAAAGTGGAGTGTGGGAAACTCTAAATGGAGTGCAAATTTTCACTTTATCCGCACAGCAAATTTGGGGTAAATGCTTAGCCCTTTTTGAGAAAATAATAAAGAATTTATCCCCTTTGAGAAATACTAAAACAAGACAAAAAATACACACAAATAAACAAAAAGAAAGGATAGTATTAAGCACATTTGAGGTTATAGTGCGATACCCTGGAGGTAATCGTAATACTCTCTCCTTGTGTAGATACAAAGTCAATAATTAGATACAAAGTCAATAATTAGTTACAAATTGTCAAGATTTTCTGATTATTGACTTCAGAAGCAGAGCTACATGCTCTTGAGTGGAGTCAAATGACCTTAGTGAAATTTTCAAAAGAATAGGTGCCAATTTAGTATTCTCTTAAATATTTCAGGATTTTTTTTTTCCAGTCAATGGTTAACATCCAATAATAGTAGTGAATCAAATTCCTAAAATATGAAACTAAGCTTAAAATCATATTCAAAAGCATCTCTTTAAGTGAACTTTCAAGTCGCATATCCCACGTCATGAGATAAATAATTCTTAAAAGGAGTTTACATCTTTGAAATTGACATCTTTTTCACTTGTTATGAAGACATAAGTAAACAAAACTTGAACTAAAACTTCTTTAATAAACCAAACCAAACCAAATCAAACCTTAAGTCCCATCAAATGGGGTCGGCTACATGAATTCTTCTTCTCCACGTGGCTCTATAAAAGACTACTTCGTTAGTCAAATTAAGTAGATCCATATCTCTATTTACAACGCTAGCCAACGTTAATCTAGGCCTACCCGGTCACCTAACACTTCCATCTATCATCACTGCATCGCATTTCTTCACTACTGCCTCTATTGGTCTCACTAGAACTTCTTTAATAATAATTTAATTTTTTCAATTCATCAATTCTTTGAAATGAAGTAATTTTTGTAGAAATCAATTGTTTAGTTTTAATTTTTAGTGAATTAATTTTGTATGCTAGGATTTTGTTTTCCATCATTTTCTATGATAGTGGATATACACAGATAAGATTGTGGCAAAGTAAGCACTGATATATTTTATATAAACTAAAATTTAGCATAATCAATTAGTTGTTGATTGACTCCAGGAAAAAAAAAAAAAAAATCTTAACTCCACCACTGATTTACTTGTTTTGGCAAAAATTGCACAAAGATTAAAGACAATAACTAAATGTGTACTCTTCTTCCAACTCAATAAGCTGTTTCAACGTTAAAAATTTTGGATTACCTACATATGCATCTTCAACAAGCAAGTATTGATTCTACGGGTTGGGAGCATATTAATATCTATATGATTGGCATACGACTGCAGTTCATTTGTGAGTACTCTAAAATGCTTATGAATATCTCCAGCCAATTTACTGGATGGGCATGGTCATTGGGGGAAGAGAATGAGAACGCAAAACAGGTAGGGTTGCCTGCCCAAGTTCTGCGTTTTATAAGATGGGTTGATTCAAGTTCAAGTTTAAGCATGTATGTCCAATTTATGAAACTCGTGCATAAACTTAAATGCATCATGCGCACACATATTTACCTAAACAATCCACCAAATAAAATGTACTTGTGTCAAGGACATATACATATTAGAAGACAAGTGGTTGTGTCTTTGTCCATTTTGCATTCAGGGTATTTAAGGTTGAGCCAAGCTAAGGTAGGGTTTGTCCTAGATCATTTCAATCACCAATTGTTCATCCAACTTTAGAAATTTTTCTGGAAATATATAATGAACATGAAAATATAGCATCACAGAATCATGAGTGCAATTCATCTAGTAAATTGTGTGCAAGATGAGGGGAGAGAGGGTGATAGAAACTCACAAGAATTTTGATGCTTCCCACTTTGTAAATATGTGGCTAAAGGCTCTGATATGTGAGGCATTGTATAACCGAATTGAGAAAACAAGTATTTCCAAGACTTTCCAGTCCTGCACCCTGTAAGTTATGCATACCATCCTAATAGTTAAGCAAACCGATAACTTCAAACCAAGTCAACATTCAACAAAGTTCAAACTAATAAAAGTAAATGTAAATATACAACTATATAAATAATCAAACACCTACAAATTAATAATGTAATGGCTGATTATACAAATAAGCCAAATCAAACTAATAAAGATAGCAAAATCACAATAAACCCTTGAAAAAAAATTAAAATAAAACACAAACTAAAGCATCCATCAACCAAAAGCCTAATCTATAAGCAAATCCAATAATTAGAGAAAGAATTTTAAAGAAAAACAATCTAATTGAAAAACTAGCAAACTACCCAATCCCAAAAACAAACAAAAAAAACTTGAAAAGGTATACAAAATGCAATACAAACAGCGAAAAAATGTACAGAAATTAACAACAAACTAAACCAATCAAAATCTAGAACAAAGTGCAAAAGACTGTTAAACCATATATAGAACAATACAAAGCAGAAATTACCAAAAACACAACACACATATATATACATATCAACTGAACAACTACTCACAATTCTCCGAAAAGTAATTCCAAAACTGAGCTCAGGATCCAACCCAACATCCAAAAACTCCGACCCATCTGGTTTCTTCCCAGCCAGACCCGATTGACCGCTGCCCTGGCACCGAGCCTCCGTGGATCCGAGATAGTTGTTGGGTTCAGAGTCTCCAACCGAAACCCTCCGCTGCCATTGCTGAACCCAGAGAAATCGACTTTTCTGCTGAACAGAGATTTTACTTTTTTGCCGTGTGGAAATCGACTTTTCTGCTGAACAGAGATTCGATTGACGGCAGAGCCGGAGGGTCCGATGACACATCTGGGTGTGAATTGGGTGTGATCAGAGGCTTGCTTTGGGCTTTTGGTGAGAGAGACGAGGGAGGCGAATAATAATTATTATTTCTTATTATTTTTAAAATAAATGTGATTAATTTATCCTGTTATCTACCTATCTATATGTCCAGTGTGATGCACAAACTATTTTCCTCTTTAAAATAACATTTTATGTAATTTACAATTAAAGCGTGATTCACCAACCGCTTATGCCCTTAATTTTTCCCAGCCAGCCCAAACATACACACTAGTCCTCAAGAAATTGCAATAAGGACTAGCTCGTTATTTCTACTATCTTCGCCAAGGTGTAAATATAGGGTTTTAGGTCTTCTATTACTCCGGCTTTTTCTCACAAAGAGATCGAATGATAGAATGTCTCAAGAAATACATTCTAGCACTCAATTTGTCAAATTCTCACCGTGAGTTGTTTGATTTCGGCCAGGTAGGGAGGTAGGTTTCCTTCGAGCTAATTTTTAAGTCGATCGTTAGGGTTCAAGGGTTGCTCTCAATTGTTTTTCTTCGCCTTGAGTCGGTCTAGCTCTTCATCGACCTTTTTGCCTTTATCCATAATTTTCTTGAAATTTCGTAAGGCCTTCACAATGTCTCGTGATATCTCGAGAGGATTTTGAAAATCATTCGAGGGTTAGAACTACTACTACCGTCTCAACTATCGCTTCCAATTATCTCGCTAATCGAGCTCCACCGTAGCAAAGATGGTTGACTTCATCTTGCTCAATGTCTGTGTAATCTTTAGCTATCTCGCTAATAAAGTAACTAGTTCCTATTTGTCTAGCATAGGTAATCGGCCGACTCAAAATCATAAAATCCTTTAAACCGAGGAGTAGGAAAATATTTTACTAAGGGGTCTATCATTATCCAATCATGGTAAATACCAAAGCTTGGTTCCTTTAACTACTACATAGAAAGAAAAACTTTTGACAAAGGTTTATTTTGGATTTTTGAAAAATATATACCGAGAGAGTTTAAAGTCGAAAGGCGCGAATGGGTGGTTCGACTATTCCAAAGGTTATCTAAAAGACATCACGAACTGGTCTAACTCAATTCCTCATAAGGGTCTCAATTTTGTTCTCGCTTCATGAATGGGAAGAGAGAATCCCCAAAGTTCATGGTCTTGCCGCTTCTCCATTATCCGCCCAAAAATTAAACTGTTATCTTTTTTTCTAAATAAACTTTTCTACTTAACCAACTGATAATCTATTGTCACTACCTTTGATATGTTCAAATTCTACCTTATATCCTTGTCCTACTATACAATCTAAAAATTTTGCCCATCTTCTAGTACTTAATTTACGCCATTGAGTTTGTTATGGAATCTAACTATAGCTTCACAACTGCTCTAATTGTAAAGGTTTTGTGCAAAAATAATCTAAATTTATTTATTGCATAAACTACTCCTAGTATTTCAAAATCTAGGTCGTCATGGTTGTATTTTTTCTTTAAATTTTCCGTAATCAGATTCACAAATGCGCTTTATTTTTACTATCATACTTACTTGGTTTAGCTAATAATATTGTTCCCCATCCTAGTTGACTTGCATCTGCTTTCTACAACTATGTATTCTCGATTCTAGAAGTCAGAGGTCCGTAATTTTTACAAATGTCTTTAATTTTTCTAACTAAGGCCATGTCTTGTTGGTTAAAATATTTTTGTCCAGTGGGTGTGGTTTTACTGTATAGTGGTCCTATTATTTTACTAAGGTTAGGAATATACATTCGTGCATAATTTAAAATTCCTAAAAATGATTGAAGCTGTTTAGTGTCTTCTAATTTATCTGGATAATCTAAAATTTTCTTCACTATGTGAGGTTGTAACCTAATTTTTCCATCTCCTAACTCCATTCCTAAAAATTCTATGTGAGGTGTATTTAATACCATCTTTTTCTTACTTATTATTATTCCATTATTTATAAATTCTTCTAATGTTATATACAAATGATCTATGTGACTATTTTTATCTGGACTAAAGACTAAGATGTCATCAATATATACCAATATAAACTCAGATTTATTAAATATACTATCCATTTTACGACCAAATATGGAAGGTGCATTTTTAATCCAAAGGGCATAACTAGCCATTCATAATGTCCTTGAGGGCAACAAAAGGTCATTCCATGGTATACTTTCCTCTTCCATTTTTATTCCGCCAAAAAATCTCGATTTGCAATCAAATTTACTAAATATCTTTGTCATTCAGATTCTATTTATAAGTCGATCTTTATTTGGTATATTGTATTTATCATCTTCTCAGATATCATTTAATCTTTTATAATTTATTACCATTCTAGCTTTTCCTCTCTTTATCTCTCGATGATTTCTAACCATAAATGTCAAGGCTTCTATGTGGACTATTACTAGGTCTAATTACTCCTAAGTCTAATAATTCTTTAACTGAAGTTCTAAATTCTTCTATATCTCCAAGCGATGATCTATTTGTGCCGAGGTAATCCTATAATCTCTATTTTTATATCTAAGTCGCTAAAATTTTATTTCTTTCCCAATATTTCATGGGTTGTTCTCCTAAAATTTCTGTTGTTTCAGCTAATCTTATTATCTCATCTAAATCTTTTTCTGTTCTCTGGTATTTTGGTTTCTTCTTTATTTTTCCTATTTTTGCAAAAATTAATTCTAAATTAACTATTTCTTGAAAATCTTTTAAATTCCAATAATCTCCCTTATCTTCAAAATGAACTTCTTCAAAATCTTCTAACTTATAATTTTCATGATTTTCCATATCTAATTTATCTAAAGAAGTGTTTTTTATGTTAATAGGTATGTAAGTTTGGGCTAGCTCTGGAAAAATATTTCTACTAGGGAATAAAAAACTAACGGGAATTGAATCTACTCCTATGGTACCACCACGCTTCGCACGCAACTCTGATGAATGGGCTATAGTGCTAAGGGCATAAACTGTTGGTGTATTGACAGTTCGTTTAAAGAAGCTGATGTTGTGTTGGCTGATTAACATACCGCCTTGTAAACTAAGTATGAAATTAAGTCCTAGAATGAAAGGATGATTCTGTCTGCTATTGCCTATCCAAACTTGTGGTAAGGGAAACCATTCTATGTGCTGATCTTGAGAACCTAGAGGGTGAAAACTAATCTGGGCACCATTAATGCAATGTGTATATATGTTCTGCTTGGTACCGCTATTATACGACTAAAGTCGGTGTTGCTAAAGTCAGACTCGGCTGGTGGAACTACGTGTTGTTCTATGTATGATTTATCGCTCTCAGATCTATCATGGCATCTATGCTAAGGGTTTTTTCTACAAACTTAATTACACAAGAATCTCGACTAAATTGGACTTGGGTATAACAGGGTAATTAAAAGGTAAATATGTACTATCGGGTTGAGTCTGAGAGTATTGACCAAAGGGTTGAGAATCAACTAAATTGACTAATTCTAAAGAGTTCATATGATCTTCAACTATTTTATCTTTTAAGGGTATTTATCGAAATTGTTCTAACCATTGCTTAAGTCGCTTATTTTCTAATTCTAAACATTCTATGTCAAAACTAGTTTTAGTTTCTATCTCTCTTATTTGAAGTGTAAGTTCTCTTATTTGTACTTCTAATTCTCTATTTGCTAGTCTTAGTTCTCTACTTTCTATACTATGATCTTCTCTGTTATTTTCTAATTTTATCTTGTGTGTCATATTTAATTTTTCTAAACAAATTATACAATAGGTTATGCTACATAATAAACACTGAGCTCTCTTATTTCTAGCTGGAAACCAATTACAATAGCTGCATCTAGTTGTATCAAATCCTAATCCTATTTGAAAACTATGCTGACATTCAGTATCTGGATTACATTCCATCATAAAGAAAATATCTTGAGTCTTTCCTATTTCTTGATTAAGTTGTCCTAAAAGATTATCTACATCTGTATCACTTTCTGAGTCACTATCTGAACTTATAGTTTCTAATTGATATTCATAATTACTGACTATACTATATACATCTGAATCATCACTATTTATGCTGACTATATCTTCTTCTAAGTTTTCTATGGTATTTAATCTTTCTATCTGCTTATTAGTATTAGGCTTGTATCTTTTTGGGCAGTTTTTTGCAAAATGATTGGGTTCTCCACATATATAACAATTACATTTTTTACTATTGGGTTTTTTAACATATCTTTGTTTTCTTTTATCTTTTTCATCTTGGGGTAATTTCTTGTAATTTGTCCTATTAAAAGTTCTACTTTTCCTAATGAATTTCTGTCTTTTCCATGGTTTTCTATAATTTTTCTTCCAATATTTATCTTTTCTATATTTTCCATATTTTTTGTATTTTTTCCTATTGTATTTATCTTCGTATATTGAGGGGTATATATTACAATCGCTACAAAAACCATAATTTTGTTTTTTCAAATCTTTCTGTATTTTAACTTCTATACATTTTTCTCTGAGTCTTTGAAATGTAAAAATTATCCTAGGTCCTATTCCTAAACTTCCTTTTATTTTTACTTCTCTTGAGGCTATTTGAGCTGGTAAGTTTGTATAATAAATTGACCATTTATTTTCTATTTCTCTTCCTAGTTCTCCTGTAATTTTCTGAAATATTTATTTCCTATCTCTTCATCAAAACTTTTTCCAGTTCTAGCTGCTATAGCTAAGTATTCTTTACTAAAAGGTACAATATATCTCCAACTTCCTAAAGTCATTTGATCTAATTCAGTTAATGCTATGCTTTGAGTATAAGTATTTCGTCTAGAAGGGTCATATCCTATAAGTATTTCTTTTATAAAACTTGTAAAATTCCACGGGTTATCTCCTAAGTTTTTAAGTTGTCTAATTATCTCCTCATATTTTCCTTTAAATGTTAAGTATATATTAAAAGCTGAGTCTCCTAAAAGTGTTTCCATAAAGTCCCACATATCAGTTGTCTCATAAGGATTACTTATCCATGCCTTTACCGCATCTTTTTCCCATCTTTCTATTACTTCTTGCCATATCTGAGGGTCGAATCTAGCTAAATCTAAAAGGGTTCCCTGGTTATTAGCTGGTTGTAATTGTATACTCATATCTGGTTGTCTACGCTTTCCATGAAATTTATAACTTTTATTTGGGTCTGCTTCGCTACGTCCTGAGCTTGCTAATGGCCTTCTTCCTCCTACTGTATACTGTATTGGTTCTACGGGATCTTGTACAGTTGGCTGTGGGTTACTAGTTCCTGTGCTTTCTGTGTTCATATAAAAAGTATCTTCTAACTTAAATTGTTCTAATATTTTAGTATCTTCTACCTTAGGTTTTTCTGGTATTCTAAATATTTTGTCGATGTATAATATCTTCTATAATATCATCTACATATTCTGTATGAAATTCTTGGTCTAAAAATGATACTGCTTCGTCATGGGTATATCCTCTGGCTAAGTATTCATCATATCTAGCATTTAAAATTTTGATAATATCTTCTAGGGTAAATTTTTGTAATTCTATCTCATCAATATTATATATCTTGTTTTGTGATATTGTTTTTTTCTTCTCATTACATAAAGCTGATTTATTTCACTGCGATTATCTTGATTTTCTTCTCTATCTACACTACTAAATTCATCATCTTCGGATTTTTCTGGTGCTACATAAGTATACTGAGTGAATCTAACTGCATAATTTCCATCTGCTGCCTGATATAATAAATTATCTTGAGGGGCTAATCTTTTCTGTCCTAAAAAGTCTCCTAATTTCCAATCTAGTGCTGCATTATCTTCCGAATTAAATTTTTTAGCTGGTAATGCTTTTATTCCTTTTGCGCCTAATAATTTAACTATCTGGTCATTTGTGAGTCTATAATGAGTATTACTTTCTGATACTGCTAAACCGAAAAATCCTGTGCAAACTAATAAATTCTTTTCTCCTTTTTTCATTTTGTATCCTCTACTCTTTATTCCTATTTTTATCTTTTTATGAAAGGTTGAGGTTGGTAATAAGAAATCTGGTGTAAAATAAACTATTCCTCCTTTAGAATTCATATCTAATTCATAGCTGCCTAAAAGACTTTGTCCTACATCATTAAATCTATCATCATAAAGACATACAAAAACTTTGGTTCCTAAATTTTCTCTGGTTAAAGCCTTAACTCCTACTACTACTAATCCTAAGTGAGTCATTTTAAGGTGTTCTTTTACTGCATATTTATAACTTTCTCTCTATTAAATTTAGCTCTACTTTTTCGCCTTCTTGAGTTACACTAATCATCCTGCTCACTATAGTGTTTAAATAAATATTGTTTTTTATGTATCTTTCCTAATCTATATACATATTTAGGAATTAATTCTAACTTTTCTTTTTAAACTTTTCAATTTGTTGTTCTACATCTACAAATTCTTCTACCTTAATATCTTCATCATCATTACGCTTTTTACTATCGCTACCCTTAATTAGCTGTTTAAACATTTTTTATTTTCTGTAAACTCTACAGGCTGATTTCTTTGGTGGTAATTTAAGCTTTTCAAAATATTTAGCTATATCTTCCTCGTTTATCTGAGATTGGGGTCTGTTGGATCCTTCTACTCCTTTTCCTTTTTGAAGTATTGTTTTTTCTAAAGTGGCTAAACGATTTTCTAAACTGTGTATCTGTTCTAATAAATAGTCAAATTTTTCACAAATTCTAATTAAAAATAAAATTTCTATATTATTTTGTCTTACTGCTATTTTATCTGATTGACTTACTCCTTGATAAATACTGATTCCTTCTGGAATATTATGAAAATCTTCTGCTTGTTTTAAAATTGCCTGATAATCTCTATTAGCTTTTTTATCACTACTCATAAACTAAGACCTGACTAATTGTTCTAAAATTTCTAATTTCTGTTTTAAATTATCTTGAATTTGATTAATCTGTTCTATTTGTTTAGCTATTTGATTTGTGGCTGAAATTAATGTTTCTATTTCTAGCTTAGTGGGAAATTTTTCTAAATTTAAATCTATTCTCTTTTGTAGGATAGAACTACACTGATCTTGGATATAATCTAATTTTTTTATCTTGATCTTTAATTAAACTGCGATTATTACGAAGATGTTCTATGGATGAAATAAAAAGATTACTAATTTTATCTATGTCCTTTTTAATATTTTCTGCAAAATTTATCTGATAATCTATGATACTATTTAGCTGAGGATTATTTTCACTATGAATCTGATGTGTAAAACTATTTTCAAAATTACAACGGAAATTATTTTTATTTATGCTATGGCGATGGTTATGGCTGTTGATTTCTAAATCTAGATATTCTACTCTTTTCATACACAAAATTAACTCCTAATTTAAAATTATTAAAAGCTACTATAATATGAAATAAAAACTACTCTATTACCATAAGCAAAATGCATAAACTACTTTAAAACTGTCCTAAAACCGAACACTGCTCTGATACCATTTTTTTTTGTGGGTTGAGTTAGTGGTCTACCACTATTTGGAATTGGGCTGAGAATCATCTAATTAATTCTACAGTTATGCTAAAAGGTCTTCTAGCTGTTGTATAGCTAATTTTAAGGCTTCTTGATTTATAGTTAGCTGTCTATTTATCTAAGAAATTTTTAAACTGTAATTTTCTAGAGATCTACCAGAAGCTAATGATAAAAGAAACTGATATCTAAATTTTTGATCTTCTAATTCTTGTATTAACTCAATACTAATTTTAATTTTATTCCTAAGGTCTTCGTCTAAGGGCATATACTAATTTTTTATTTATTTTTATTTTTTAATTTTTTAATTTTTATTTCTAAAGTCTAACTCTAGTGAAAGAAAGCTAAAGTCTAGTTCTAATGGAAAGGATGATGTCTACGTCTAAAAGCTTACAACCTTTTTGATTTTTTGAAATTTTTCTTAAAATCTACTTTTAAGGGTCTAAGATTACACAATTTTTTGATTTTTTGAAGTTCTTTTATAGACAATATTTCCTTAATATTTCTACTCGGGTTGCTCTCCTTTTATTCTAAAATTATTTTCTATGGCAAAAACTCTTTTTAAGGAATGTTTATTTTCACTACATGTACTCCCACCTTGAGACTAAGCCTCATTCAACATAGTATATTTTTATTTTCCATTTTTTACTTTTCCCTTTCTGCCTACAATTTGCCCACCAACGCCTAACCACGGCTCTCACGGGCTCTTCAGCTAAGGTCACTCAGTAACAAAATAGAAAACTGAAGATACTACAAAGGTTCAAAGCATGTAATATTAATGAGCAAACAAGCATTCCATAAACTTAATTTTTCCCAAAAAGAAAATAAATTTTTAGAATAGAAGAGTTACCCTTTCGAAATATTTAAGGAAAAAGAGAAACTACTCACACTTCATATTAATAAGAAATATACTTACAAAGATTATATTACAGACTCTGAAATTCTGAAAATACACTTAGAGGTTTTTGGAGAGGGGTTGGAAATTTTACAATGCAGAGTGAAGTGGTGTTTTTCATTCTGCTCAATCTGTTGGCAAACATGCCAATTTATACATCTCAAAAGAAAGATGAAAACAAAACTCTAGGCTAAGCTATACTTCTAGACTTTTCCTTATTTCAAAGTCTATAAGCCTACACCTTAGGCTTTTTGACTTCAAACTTAGACATATGCAAAACTCTTTTTTATATTGACGGAGGATTGAATGGATATTTTCCTAATAAAGACAAAATTAAATATATACAATTATATGCTTGACTCAAATTTTATCAATAAAGAATTAGGATAATGATATCGGGTACTGCTTTTGGGCCCCATCGCATATCATTCAATCCTTTCTTTTTGACAAAATTTTGACACTATAATTATTTGCAAGATACGTATAAAGATTTTCTCAGCTTTTCTTTAATAAAGCAGGATGAGAGATATCCACTTTATTAAAGTAGTGAGTGAAGGAAAATCCTTATCACTGGCAGACTCAAAAATTTACAGACACAAAAATTACAGACACAAAATATCTACAAAAATCTTTTTTGTCTTTTCTTGGCGTGCATTTTCCGGATATCTGTGGAGAATCTTTATCTTCTATGGTCTCTGTCTTTTTCTGCTGGAGCGCCGATTATTGATGTCGACTTGAGAAGTGATGCTTCTAGGCGGTCTTTCGAATTTTTGCAAATTGAAAGAGTCACGTAGAACATTTCTTTTTTGAAATTTTGTAGGAGTCTTGTAGTGGGACCCGCTGTTTTTTTTTTTTTTTTTTTTTTTTTTTTTTTTTTTTTTGGGACTCTTATCCATACATTCTGTCTGAGAGGTCGTCTAGATCTGCTGCTGAAAGTTGGTCGTAAAAGTCATTCCCACTTTCCATATCGGACGGTTCTTGATCATTTTCTCCCATAATTGATGATTCATGAATGACGTCATGTTGATAATTGGGGTACTGGCTTTCATCGACAAATGTTTCTCTGCTAAATGGATAACCCGGGATGGCCAAATTACAGTGTATCTTTTGATATTTATCTTCACAAACTAGATGTCCGGAATATCCATTGTATGCTATTAGTGTGTTACTGGCAAATTTTCTCCATTTATTGAGCTGGTCTTTGAGTGGAAATCGTCGGCATGGCCAGGGTCTCCTATTGAGAAGTCCTGGGTATCCTGGGAATGTAGAGGTTCCTCTGAGGTACATTTTGTGTTTAGCTGGATTGCACCATATTCCCTTCCATTCTGGTAGTTTGCTATCTATCAGAACTTCTACATATGGCAGAAATTCTTCCATTACACACAGGACTGCATGAGCTAGCTTGTGTCCAAAGCTATCTGTCTGATCCAGATCTGTAAAAATTAATCTAGAGACAAAGCCGTAATCCAACAATTTTGAGGCTGTTAGATAACATGTTTCACCTCTTATTTGTATCTCCAAAGGCTTAAATGTAGCTAGATTTATCTGGCAAAGGCAAATGCAGAAGTCTAGGTTACATTGGCATCTATCAAAATGCTCAGAATATTTTCTGCACTTTTCTTTTGTTAAGCAGGGCTGCTCTTCTTCTACATCGGTATAGAGCCATTGATAAGCTAGGCCTGGGCAGCTGACTCTTGCTATGGAGAGATCTTGAAGGAATTGCTGAATAATGACTAGCTCGTTATTTCTGCTATCTTCGGCTAAGGTGTAAATAATGGGTTTTAAGTCTTCTATTTCTGGGCTTTTCTCACAAAGGGATCGAATGATAGAATGCCTGAAGAAATACATTCTAGCACTCAATTTATCAAATTCCTCACTGGTGAGTTGTTTGATTTCTGGGCTAGGTAAGAAGGTTGGTGTTCTTTCTGGAGCTAATTTTTTAAGCTGGCTGGTTAGGGTTCGAACGGTTGCTCTCAATTGTTTTTCTTCGTCTCGGAGCTGGTCTAGCTCTTCACTGACCTTTTTGCCTTTATCCATAATTTTCTTGAAATTTCTGGTAAGGTCTTCACAATGTCTGCATATCTGGAGAGGATTTTGAAAATCTGTCTGAGGGTTAGAACTACTACTACTGTCTGAACTACTGCTTCCAATTATCTGGCTAACTGGAGCTCCACTGGTAGCAAAGATGGTTGACTTCATCTTGCTCAATGTGTCCAGGTAATCTTTAGCTATCTGGCTAATAAAGTAACTAGTTCCTATTTGTCTTCGGGCATAGGTACGGGTGACTCAAAATCATAAAATCCTTTAAACCGAGGAGTAGGAAAATATTTTACTAAGGGTCTATCATCATCCAATCATGGTAAATACCAGGCTTGGTTCCTTTAACTACTACATAGAAAGAAAAACTTTTTAACAAAGGTTTATTTTGGATTTTTGAAAAATATATCGAGAGAGTTTAAAGTCGAAAAGGCGTTTAGCTGGGTGGTTCTGACTATTCCAAAGGTTATCTAAAAGACACTGCTGAACTGGGTCTAACTCAATTCCTGTTAAGGGTCTGAATTTTGTTCTGCCTTCATGAATGGGAAGAGAGAATCCCCCAAAGTTCATGGTCTTGCTGTTCTCCATTATCTGTACAAAAATTAAACTGGTTATCTTCTTTTTCTAAATAAACTTTTCTACTTAACCAATCTGATAATCTATTGTCACTACCTTTGATATGTTCAAATTCTACCTTATATCCTTGTCCTACTATACAATCTAAAAATTTTGCCCATCTTCTAGTACTTAATTTACGCTCATTGAGTTTGTTATGGAATCTAACTATAGCTTCACAATCTGTTCTAATTGTAAAAGGTTTTGTGCAAAAATAATCTAAATTTATTTATTGCATAAACTACTCCTAGTATTTCAAAATCTAGGCTGGTCATGGTTGTATCTTTTTCTTTAAATTTTCCAGAACTGTATCTACAAATGCGCTCTTTATTTTTACTATCATACTTACTTGGTTTAGCTAATAATATTGTTCCCCATCCTAGTTGACTTGCATCTGTTTCTACAACTATGTATTCTGATTCTAGGGGAAGCTGTAGGTCTGGTAAATTTTTACAAATGTCTTTAATTTTTCTAACTAAGGCCATGTCTTGTTGGTTAAAATATTTTTGTCCAGTGGGTGTGGTTTTACTGTATAGTGGTCCTATTATTTTACTAAGGTTAGGAATATACATTCGTGCATAATTTAGAATTCCTAGAAAAGACTGAAGCTGTTTTGTATCTTCTAGTTTATCTGGATAATCTAAAATTTTCTTTACTATGTGAGGTTGTAACCTAATTTTTCCATCTCCTAACTCCATTCCTAAAAATTCTATGTGAGGTGTATTTAATACCATCTTCTTTTTGCTAATTATTATTCCATTATTTATGAATTCGTCTAATGTTATATACAAATGATCTATATGACTATTTTTATCTGGGCTAAATACTAAGATGTCATCAATATATACCAATATAAAACTGTATTTATTAAATATACTATCCATTTTACGCTGAAATATGGAAGGTGCATTTTTTAATCCAAAGGGCATAACTAGCCATTCATAATGTCCTTGAGGGCAACAAAAGGCTGTCCATGGTATACTTTCCTCTTCCATTTTTATCTGCCAAAATCCTGATTTGCAATCAAATTTACTAAATATCTTTGTCTTCAGATTCTATTTATAAGCTGATCTTTATCTGGTATATTGTATTTATCATCTTCTGTATTATCATTTAATCTTTTATAATTTATTACCATTCTAGCTTTTCCTCTCTTTATCTCTGCATGATTTCTAACCATCAATGCTGCACTTCTATGTGGACTATTACTAGGTCTAATTACTCCTAAGTCTAATAATTCTTTAATCTGAGTTCTGAATTCTTCTATGTCTGCTGGTGTGTGATCTATTTGTGCTGAGGTAATCCTATAATCTCTATTTGTTATATCTAAGCTGGCTAAAATTTTATTTCTTTCCCAATATTTCATGGGTTGTTCTCCTAAAATTTCTGTTGTTTCAGCTAATCTTATTATCTCATCTAAATCTTTTTCTGTTCTCTGGTATTTTGGTTTCTTCTTTATTTTTCCTATTTTTGCAAAAATTAATTCTAAATTAACTATTTCTTGAAAATCTTTTAAATTCCAATAATCTCCCTTATCTTCAAAATGAACTTCTTCAAAATCTTCTAACTTATAATTTTCATGATTTTCCATATCTAATTTATCTAAAGAAGTGTTTTTTATGTTAATAGGTATGTAAGTTTGGGCTAGCTCTGGAAAAATATTTCTACTAGGGAATAAAAAACTAACGGGAATTGAATCTACTCCTATGGTACCACCACGCTTCGCACGCAACTCTGATGAATGGGCTATAGTGCTAAGGGCATAAACTGTTGGTGTATTGACAGTTCGTTTAAAGAAGCTGATGTTGTGTTGGCTGATTAACATACCGCCTTGTAAACTAAGTATGAAATTAAGTCCTAGAATGAAAGGATGATTCTGTCTGCTATTGCCTATCCAAACTTGTGGTAAGGGAAACCATTCTATGTGCTGATCTTGAGAACCTAGATGGTGAAAGCTAATCTGGGCGCCATTAATGCAATGTGTATATGTCTGTTTGGTACCGGCTATTATGCCGACTAAAGTCGGTGTTGCTAAAGTCAGACTCGACTGGTGGAACTACGTGTTGTTCTATGTATGATTTACTGGCTCCTGTATCTATCATGGCATCTATGCTAAGGGTTTTTTCTACAAACTTAATTACACAAGAAATCTCGACTAAATTGGACTTGGGTATAACAGGGTAATTAAAAGGTAAATATGTACTATCGGGTTGAGTTTGAGAGTATTGACTAAAGGGTTGAGAATCAACTAAATTGACTAATTCTAAAGAGTTCATATGATCTTCAACTATTTTATCTTTTAAGGGGTATTTACTGCGAAATTGTTCTAACTGCTGTTTAAGCTGTTTATTTTCTAATTCTAAACATTCTATGTCAAAACTAGCTCTTATTTGTACTTCTAATTCTCTATTTGCTAGCCTTAATTCTCTACTTTCTATACTATGATTTTCTCTGTTATTTTCTAATTTTATCTTATGGGTCATATTTAATTTTTCTAAGCAAATTATACAATATGTTATGCTGCATAATAAACATTGAGCTCTTTTATTTCTGGCTGGAAACCAATTACAATAGCTGCATCTAGTTGTATCAAATCCTAATCCTATTTGAAAACTATGCTGACATTCAGTATCTGGATTACATTCCATCATAAAAAAAATATCTTGAGTCTTTCCTATTTCTTGGTTAAGCTGTCCTAAAAGATTATCTACATCTGTATCACTTTCTGAATCACTATCTGAGCTTATGGCTTCTAATTGATATTCATAATTACTGACTATACTATATACATCTGAATCATCACTATTTATGCTGACTATATCCTCTTCTAAGTTTTCTATGATATGTAGTCTTTCTATCTGTTTATTAGTATTGGGTGTGTATCTTTTTGGGCAGTTTTTTGCAAAATGATTGGGTTCTCCACATATATAACAATTACATTTTTTACTATTGGGTTTTTTAACATATCTTTGTTTTCTTTTATCTTTTTCATCTTGGGGTAATTTCTTGTAATTTGTCCTATTAAAAGTTCTACTTTTCCTAATGAATTTCTGTCTTTTCCATGGTTTTCTATAATTTTTCTTCCAATATTTATCTTTTCTATATTTTCCATATCTTTTGTATTTTTTCTTATTGTATTTATCTTCATATTGCTGAGGGGTATATATTACACTGCTAAAAAAACCATAATTTTGTTTTTTCAAATCTTTCTGTATTTTAACTTCTATACATTTTTCTCTGAGTCTTTGAAATGTAAAAATTATTCTAGGTCCTATTCCTAAACTTCCTTTTATTTTTACTTCTCCTGAGGCTATTTGAGCTGGTAAGTTTGTATAATAAATTGACCATTTATCTTCTATTTCTCTTCCTAGTTCTCCGGGTAATTTTCTAAAATATTTATTTCCTATTTCTTCATCAAAACTTTTTCCAGTTCTAGCTGCTATAGCTAAGTATTCTTTACTAAAAGGTACAATATATCTCCAACTTCCTAAAGTCATTTGATCTAATTCAGTTAATGCTATGCTTTGAGTATAAGTATTTCGTCTAGAAGGGTCATATCCTATAAGTATTTCTTTTATAAAACTTGTAAAATTCCACGGGTTATCTCCTAAGTCTTTAAGTTGTCTAATTATCTCCTCATATTTTCCTTTAAATGTTAAGTATATATTAAAAGCTGAGTCTCCTAAAAGTGTTTCCATAAAGTCCCACATATCAGTTGTCTCATAAGGATTACTTATCCATGCCTTTACCGCATCTTTTTCCCATCTTTCTATTACTTCTTGCCATATCTGAGGGTCGAATCTAGCTAAATCTAAAAGGGTTCCCTGGTTATTAGCTGGTTGTAATTATATACTCATATCTGGTTGTCTACGCTTTCCATGAAATTTATAACTTTTATTTGGGTCTGCTTCGCTACGTCCTGAGCTTGCTAATGGCCGTCTTCCTCCTACTGTATAATGTATTGGTTCTACGGGATCTTGTACAGTTGGCTGTGGGTTACTAGTTCCTGTGCTTTCTGTGTTCATATAAAAAGTATCTTCTAACTTAAATTGTTCTAATATTTTAGTATCTTCTACCTTAGGTTTTTCTGGTATTCTAAATATTTTGCTGGGATGTATAATATCTTCTATAATATCATCTACATATTCTGTATGAAATTCTTGATCTAAAAATGATACTGCTTCGTCATGGGTATCTCCTCTGGCTAAGTATTCATCATATCTAGCATCTAATATTTTGTTCATATCTTCTAGGGTAAATTTTTCTAAATCTATCTCATCAATATTATATATCTTGTTTTGTGATATTGTTTTTTCTTCTGTCATTACATAAAGCTGATTTATTTCACTGCGATTATCTTGATTTTCTTCTCTGGCACGCCCAGTGGGACCCGCTGGATGAAATTAAGTCCTAAAATGAAAGGGTGATTTTGTCTGCTATTTCCTATCCAAACTTGGGGTAAAGGGAACCATTCTATGTGCTAATCTTGAGAACCTAGATGGTGAAAGCTAATCTGGGCGCCATTAATGCAATGTGTATATGTCTGTTTGGTACCGTCGGCTATGCTGACTAAAGCTGGTGTTGCTAAAGCTGTACTCCAGCCTGGTGGAACTACGTGTTGTTCTATGTATGATTTACTGGCTCCTGTATCTATCATGGCATCTATGCTAAGGGTTTTTTCTACAAACTTAATTACACAAGAAATCTCGACTAAATTGGACTTGGGTATAACAGGGTAATTAAAAGGTAAATATGTACTATCGGGTTGAGTCTGAGAGTATTGACTAAAGGGTTGAGAATCAACTAAATTGACTAATTCTAAAGAGTTCATATGATCTTCAACTATTTTATCTTTTAAGGGGTATTTACTGTGAAATTGTTCTAACTGCTGTTTAAGCTGTTTATTTTCTAATTCTAAACATTCTATGTCAAAACTAGTTTTAGTTTCTATCTCTCTTATTTGAAGTGTAAGTTCTCTTATTTGTACTTCTAATTCTCTATTTGCTAGCCTTAATTCTCTACTTTCTATACTATGATTTTCTCTGTTATTTTCTAATTTTATCTTATGGGTCATATTTAATTTTTCTAAGCAAATTATACAATATGTTATGCTGCATAATAAACATTGAGCTCTTTTATTTCTGGTTGGAAACCAATTACAATAGCTGCATCTAGTTGTATCAAATCCTAATCCTATTTGAAAACTATGCTGACATTCAGTATCTGGATTACATTCCACCATAAAAAAAATATCTTGAGTCTTTCCTATTTCTTGGTTAAGCTGTCCTAAAAGATTATCTACATCTGTATCACTTTCTGAATCACTATCTGAGCTTATGGCTTCTAATTGATATTCATAATTACTGACTATACTATATACATCTGAATCATCACTATTTATGCTGACTATATCCTCTTCTAAGTTTTCTATGATATGTAGTCTTTCTATCTGTTTATTAGTATTGGGTGTGTATCTTTTTGGGCAGTTTTTTGCAAAATGATTGGCTTCTCCACATATATAACAATTACATTTTTTACTATTGGGTTTTTTAACATATCTTTGTTTTCTTTTATCTTTTTCATCTTGGGGTAATTTCTTGTAATTTGTCCTATTAAAAGTTCTACTTTTCCTAATGAATTTCTGTCTTTTCCATGGTTTTCTATAATTTTTCTTCCAATATTTATCTTTTCTATATTTTCCATATTTTTTGTATTTTTTCCTATTGTATTTATCTTCGTATTGCTGAGGGGTATATATTACACTGCTACAAAAACCATAATTTTGTTTTTTCAAATCTTTCTGTATTTTAACTTCTATACATTTTTCTCTGAGTCTTTGAAATGTAAAAATTATCCTAGGTCCTATTCCTAAACTTCCTTTTATTTTTACTTCTCCTGAGGCTATTTGAGCTGGTAAGTTTGTATAATAAATTGACCATTTATTTTCTATTTCTCTTCCTAGTTCTCCGGGTAATTTTCTGAAATATTTATTTCCTATCTCTTCATCAAAACTTTTTCCAGTTCTAGCTGCTATAGCTAAGTATTCTTTACTAAAAGGTACAATATATCTCCAACTTCCTAAAGTCATTTGATCTAATTCAGTTAATGCTATGCTTTGAGTATAAGTATTTCGTCTAGAAGGGTCATATCCTATAAGTATTTCTTTTATAAAACTTGTAAAATTCCACGGGTTATCTCCTAAGTCTTTAAGTTGTCTAATTATCTCCTCATATTTTCCTTTAAATGTTAAGTATATATTAAAAGCTGAGTCTCCTAAAAGTGTTTCCATAAAGTCCCACATATCAGTTGTCTCATAAGGATTACTTATCCATGCCTTTACCGCATCTTTTTCCCATCTTTCTATTACTTCTTGCCATATCTGAGGGTCGAATCTAGCCATTTTGATAGATGCCAATGTAACCTAGACTTCAGCATTTGGAAGGAATCAGTATTTATCAAGGAGTAAGTCAATCAGATAAAATAGTAGTAAGACGAAATAATATAGAAATTTTATTTTTAATTAGAATTTGTGAAAAATTTGACTATTTATTAGAACAGATACACAGTTTAGAAAATCGTTTAGCCACTTTAGAAAAAACAATACTTCAAAAAGGAAAAGGAGTAGAAGGATCCAACAGACCCCAATCTTAGATAAACGAGGAAGATATAGCTAAATATTTTGAAAAGCTTAAATTACCACCAAAGAAATCAGCCTGTAGAGTTTACAGAAAATAAAAAATGTTTAAACAGCTAATAAAGGGTAGCAGTAGTAAAAAGCGTAATGATGATGAAGATATTAAGGTAGAAGAATTTGTAGATGTAGAACAACAAATTGAAAAGTTTAAAAAAGAAAAGTTAGAATTAATTCCAGCTAAATATGTATATAGATTAGGAAAGATACATAAAAAACAATATTTATTTAAACACTATAGTGAACAGATGATTAGTGTAACTCAAGAAGACGAAAAAGTAGAGCTAAATTTAATAGAGAGAGAAAGTTATAAATATGCAGTAAAAGAACACCTTAAAATGACTCACTTAGGATTAGTAGTAGTAGGAGTTAAGGCTTTAACCAGAGAAAATTTAGGAACCAAAGTTTTTGTATGTCTTTATGATGATAGATTTAATGATGTAGGACAAAGTCTTTTAGGCAGCTATGAATTAGATATGAATTCTAAAGGAGGAATAGTTTATTTTACACCAGATTTCTTATTACCAACCTCAACCTTTCATAAAAAGATAAAAATAGGAATAAAGAGTAGAGGATACAAAATGAAAAAAGGAGAAAAGAATTTATTAGTTTGCACAGGATTTTTCAGTTTAGCAGTATCAGAAAGTAATACTCATTATAGACTCACAAATGACCAGATAGTTAAATTATTAGGCGCAAAAGGAATAAAAGCATTACCAGCTAAAAAATTTAATTCGGAAGATAATGCAGCACTAGATTGGAAATTAGGAGACTTTTTAGGACAGAAAAGATTAGCCCCTCAAGATAATTTATTATATCAGGCAGCAGATGGAAATTATGCAGTTAGATTCACTCAGTATACTTATGTAGCACCAGAAAAATCCGAAGATGATGAATTTAGTAGTGTAGATAGAGAAGAAAATCAAGATAATCGCAGTGAAATAAATCAGCTTTATGAAATGACAGAAGAAAAAACAATATCACAAAACAAGATATATAATATTGATGAGATAGATTTAGAAAAATTTACCCTAGAAGATATGAACAAAATATTAGATGCTAGATATGATGAATACTTAGCCAGAGGAGATACCCATGACGAAGCAGTATCATTTTTAGATCAAGAATTTCATACAGAATATGTAGATGATATTATAGAAGATATTATACATCCCAGCAAAATATTTAGAATACCAGAAAAACCTAAGGTAGAAGATACTAAAATATTAGAACAATTTAAGTTAGAAGATACTTTTTATATGAACACGTAAAGCACAGAACTAGTAACCCATGACCAACTGCATAAGATCCCGTAGAACCAATACATTATACAGTAGGAGGAAGACGGCCATTAGCAAGCTCAGGACGTAGCGAAGCAGACCCAAATAAAAGTTATAAATTTCATGGAAAGCGTAGACAACCAGATATGAGTATACAATTACAACCAGCTAATGCTCGGAATATTTTCTGCACTTTTCTTTTGTTAAGCAGGGCTGCTCTTCTTCTACATCGGTATAGAGCCATTGATAAGCTAGGCCTGGGCAGCTGACTCTTGCTATGGAGAGATCTTGAAGGAATTGCTGAATAATGACTAGCTCGTTATTTCTGCTATCTTCGGCTAAGGTGTAAATAATGGGTTTTAAGTCTTCTATTTCTGGGCTTTTCTCACAAAGGGATCGAATGATAGAATGCCTGAAGAAATACATTCTAGCACTCAATTTATCAAATTCCTCACTGGTGAGTTGTTTGATTTCTGGGCTAGGTAAGAAGGTTGGTGTTCTTTTTGGAGCTAATTTTTTAAGCTGGCTGGCTAGGGTTCGAACGGTTGCTCTCAATTGTTTTTCTTCGTCTCGGAGCTGGTCTAGCTCTTCACTGACCTTTTTGCCTTTATCCATAATTTTCTTGAAATTTCTGGTAAGGCCTTCACAATGTCTGCATATCTGGAGAGGATTTTGAAAATCTGTCTGAGGGTTAGAACTACTACTACTGTCTGAACTACTGCTTCCAATTATCTGGCTAACTGGAGCTCCACTGGTAGCAAAGATGGTTGACTTCATCTTGCTCAATGTGTCCAGGTAATCTTTAGCTATCTGGCTAATAAAGTAACTAGTTCCTATTTGTCTTCGGGCATAGGTACTGGCTGACTCAAAATCATAAAATCCTTTAAACTGAGGAGTAGGAAAATATTTTACTAAGGGGTCTACTTCTGTCATCCAATCATGGTAAATACCAGGCTTGGTTCCTTTAACTACTACATAGAAAGAAAAACTTTTTGACAAAGGTTTATTTTGGATTTTTGAAAAATATATACTGAGAGAGTTTAAAGCTGAAAGGCGTTTAGCTGGGTGGTTCTGACTATTCCAAAGGTTATCTAAAAGACACTGCTGAACTGGGTCTAACTCAATTCCTGTTAAGGGTCTGAATTTTGTTCTGCCTTCATGAATGGGAAGAGAGAATCCCCCAAAGTTCATGGTCTTGCTGTTCTCCATTATCTGCACAAAAATTAAACTGGTTATCTTCTTTTTCTAAATAAACTTTTCTACTTAACCAATCTGATAATCTATTGTCACTACCTTTGATATGTTCGAATTCTACTTTGTATCCTTGTCCTACTATACAATCTAAAAATTTTGCCCATCTTCTAGTGCTTAATTTACGCTCATTGAGTTTGTTATGGAATCTAACTATAGCTTCACAATCTGTTCTAATTGTAAAAGGTTTGTGCAAAAATAATCTAAATTTATTTATTGCATAAACTACTCCTAATATTTCAAAATCTAAGCTGGTCATGGTTGTATCTTTCTCTTTAAATTTTCCAGAACTGTATCTACAAATGCGTTCTTTATTCTTACTATCATATTTACTAGGTTTAGCTAATAAGATTGTTCCCCATCCTAGTTGGCTTGCATCTGTTTCTACAACTATGTACTCTGATTCTAAGGGGAGTTGTAAGTCTGGTAAATTTTTACAAATATCTTTAATTTTTCTAACTAAGGCTATATCTTGTTGATTAAAATATTTTTGTCCTGTGGGTGTGGTTTTACTGTATAGTGGCCCTATTATTTTACTAAGGTTGGGAATGTACATTCGTGCATAATTTAAAATTCCTAAAAATGATTGAAGTTGTTTAGTGTCTTCTAATTTATCTGGATAATCTAAAATTTTCTTCACTATGTGAGGTTGTAACCTAATTTTTCCATCTCCTAACTCCATTCCTAAAAATTCTATGTGAGGTGTATTTAATACCATCTTTTTCTTACTTATTATTATTCCATTATTTATAAATTCTTCTAATGTTATATACAAATGATCTATGTGACTATTTTTATCTGGACTAAAGACTAAGATGTCATCAATATATACCAATATAAAACTGTATTTATTAAATATACTATCCATTTTACGCTGAAATATGGAAGGTGCATTTTTTAATCCAAAGGGCATAACTAGCCATTCATAATGTCCTTGAGGGCAACAAAAGGCTGTCCATGGTATACTTTCCTCTTCCATTTTTATCTGCCAAAATCCTGATTTGCAATCAAATTTACTAAATATCTTTGCTGTCTGTATTCTATTTATAAGCTGATCTTTATCTGGTATATTGTATTTATCATCTTCTGTATTATCATTTAATCTTTTATAATTTATTACCATTCTATCATTTTGGATACTTATATATAATAATTTTAGTTAAATTATTTATTTATTTTGATAATTTTAATTTTACTATGCTATAAAAATATAATTATTATATAATGATTTCATATGCTATATTATATGATAGTAAATTCAACACTAATTTTGATATTAAAAATAATAATTAAATTAGAAAGAGAATTGATAATATAAAATTAAAATTAATTCTAATTATTTAATTTTCTTTTATATTCACTAGTGGTTAGACAAGTGCATTGTACGTGGTACATGATTTTTTATCAACTATTAATATTATAATTATATGTATTTTTTAAATTGATATGTGATATGCATATAAAATATGGAGACTTGTATTTTGCAATTTCTTCCCAAAATGTCCTACTTTTGTGTTTTAATTACAAACTAACCATTAAGGCTGGGAATTGTGCCTATTATAAGTTTCTTTGTTTTTGAGGTTATTACGTTTGGGAAGGGCTCAAGTGGCTCATGAGCCACAAAAGACGAAACAGGCTCATGAGCCACAACAGACAAAATATCACATCCAACCCCATAATCATTACACTCTTCTCTCACAAAAAAAGCCAAAAAAGCCAAAAAGCCAAGAGCCCTTCCCAAACCAAGCTTTTGAGCCCAGGCTCATATAGCCAAAAAAGCCAAAAAGCCAAAGAGCCAGCCCACTTCCCAAACGGAGGCTTAAACACACTTTGGCTCATTTTGGAAACTAATGGGTTGTTTGGGGTGTCCTAAATAAGTGTACTTTTTGTCTGTTTAGACTAAAAAATTGAGGAAAAAAATATAGATGTATGGGTTAACGTTTTGACTTTTTATGAAAAAATATATATTAAAAAATTATATAAATTAGTGTGTTGGGAAAAATTAGAATTGAGAGTTGTACAGCCGTAATTTTCGACTTTTGGTGAATAGTGATAACTTTTTAACTTTTTGAGTAATTTTTTGACTTTTTAACTTTTTTACAACTTGCCAAACTTGGCCTTAAAAGCCACTTTATGACTTTAACCCACTTCATCCTCTTACAAACATGGTAAAAAAAATTAAAAAATAACTTTTAAACATCTTTTCAAAATATTCTTTTGTTTTATAAATTTACTAGTTGAACCTATTGATAGTTGTATCTTGCAACTCATGCATACTATATGTGGACCTTATGCAATACAATGTACAAATATAATCATTATAATATTATTGATGGTACAAAATCAAATATTATTTGGAAAATAAAATTTTAATTGAAATACTTAGCATTGTCAAAATGCTATTATTTAAGATCGTTATCTAAGAAATGACATCTTATATTTTTAGATCTTTTTGGATTTTTTTTAAATCTAACTATTACAACAACAACAACAACAACAACAACAAAAAAAAACATTTTTTTATCTCATCCTAATAAAAATAAGGTAAATTACAAATACACTCCTAAAATTTGTTTAAAATACGAATTGTTTTTTGAATTTTGAAAAATACATCTCGCCATTTCAAGTTTCTAATCATATAACAAATGACACATTTTATTAATAAATCATCAAGTCAATACATAGTTTTCAAAAATTTCATAAATATATTTCAATTAATAATTCAAATAATTTTATCATCGTATAGGGGAATAGTTAGAAATTTTATTTTTTGGCTCATTCTATTAAATAAAAAATTATGATAAAAAAGTATTTGTATGTTTTTAAAACAAATAGGGCAGTTTGTAATTTAAAGAAATCTCAAGAGATATATTTATAATTTATCTTAAAAAATAAGAAAATAAAATCTATGAAAAATTACCAGTAAATCCTACGTGGTAGAAAGTTATACCATTTAGTCCTACAAGTTTTCTTATGCACCATTTAGTCCCACTATCTACATCAGTAACATCAACAACATCATTAACATCATCAAAACCCCAAGAACACTTCACGGTTTAAATCTGGTTTTGAATCTAGGTTTGAACCTTTGGATTAAGAACACTTCACGGTGGGCGAGATCTCCACTTCCCAGAACCATGTTTGGGTTTCCTTCTCCACTCTTCCTATTTCTTCCTCTTCCCCACCACTAGCCCTAACCCTAACCCTAACCCTACTCCTCTCCCTCTCCTTCTCACTTCACGGCGCTGTCGAGCCAATCAGGTCTGAGAATCCCAACCTCGAAAATCACAACTTTGCATTCACGATTGGAGTCCAAGGTGTAGTAAAAGGAAGTTCCATTGTTCCATTCGAGATCGTAGGTGAGGTTGGCGAGCTGGTGTTGGATGATGTTGAAGTTGCGGCCATTGGGCCAGTCGTACCAGAGGTCGACTACCTAGAGGGATCCGCTGCGATTTACGAAGAGGATTGAATGGAATTGGGGCGGCCATGGTGATGGGATCGGTGGTTGTGGTGGTGGGTCGGTGGGGTTTGAGGCGGTGGAGAGGACGAGGATGCTGAGAAGGAGAGAGATTGAGATGGAGACGATGATGATGGGTTTTGGTGTAAAAGAAGAAGAAGCCATGGTTCGTCGTTGTTGTTGGTAGTCCATTAATCTGCTGATAAAGACTCAGAGGACAAAGGATATGGAGAGTCACGAAGGGGAGAGGGAGAGATGGTTGGGTGAATAATGATGGAGGGGAGAGTCATGATTTCGATCGAATATCACACATCCGATATTCAAGAACATCACTGTGTTAATGTTAAAGTTGATGGTTTTTTTTGGGTGAATAATGTTGATGATGATGAATAATGTTTAATGTTGAAGAATAATGTTTTATGACTGATGTTTGATGTTTGATGTTGATGATAAATAATGTTTAATGTTTAATGTTTGATGATGTTTAATGTTTAATGTTTGATGATGATGAATAATGTTTAATGTTGAAGAATAATGTTTTATGTCTGATGTTTAATGTTTAATGTTGATGATGAATAATGTTTAATGTTTAATGTTTGATGATGTTTAATGTTTAATGTTTAATGTTGATGATGATGTTTAATGTTTAATGTTTGATGATGATGAATAATGTTTAATGTGATGTTTGAAGTTGTTTTGATGATGATGATGTTGTTTTGACGATGATGTGTTTGATGTTTAATGGTCATTAACATTGTGATAGGACTTAACGGTTCATAAGAAAATTCATAGGACCAAATGGATTACAAGATACAAATTTGAAATTTATTGGTGCATCCCCCAAAAATCTATTCATTTTATTTATTTATTTTTCTATAATATAATTTGTCTCTTGTGATTCTACCTATAATTCTATCATAAATCATATCATTTACTTTTGTAAGAGAAACACTTCATATATTAAAAATCCAAATATAATATATATATATATAATTAAAAATAGTGTTCACCTAAATTCTCTCCTATGTTATGCGTCACTCATCTCTCTTACTTTTTAAAAAATGTCACAATAATATACCCTTATATTGGATTAATGCTAAAATCTAATTGGTAAATTACATGAAATTAATACTTTACAAATTAATTTTCTTCTATTAAATATTAAAGATATTTTTTATATTTTCTCCTACCTTATTAATATCTTCATATTAATTTATATCGAGTTTTTTTATTTGATATGAAATTATATAGATTTTTTAACGTAACATGAAATTCTTTATTACGAAATATTTGTATTTAGTTTAAATTTTGTATATCTATATAAAATACATATGAATAATTCGAAAAGAATATTAAAAAAAAATCAATACTCTACAAAATTAATTCATGTATTTTTTTTTCTTAATTCAATTACAACATATTTATATTTAATTTTTTTTAAAAAAATCGTATAACTTTTATTTCTACATATTTTTACTTTCCAAATGAATATGAAATGAAATTAAATAATTAGAATCATTTTTAATTTTATGTTAGCATTTTTTTTTTCAATTTAACTATTATTTTTAATATCAAAATGAGTGTTTGTTTTACTATCTTATAATTTAATATATATACATATATATATATATATATTATGTAAAATCATTACATTATAATTACACTTTTATAGCACGATAGGATTCAAATTATCAAAATATACAAATAATTTAACCAAAATTGTTATATATAAGTATTCAAGTAACACTTTTATGGAATGAGAGAGCTAAGATTATGAAAATAAGGGGTGATTTGGGATGTTTTAAATAAGTGCACTTTTTGACTTTTTATATTAAAAAAAATGTGTAGAAAAGTAAAGAAAGTGAATAGAAAAATAAAGATGAAATATTGATTGATGTGATTCAAATAAATATATGTATACAAAAAAAAAAAAAGTGCACTTTTTTAATGCATGCCAAACCCCTAGAGGCACTCGGCCTAGCAGTCCAAATCTCAATTTTGTTTAGCCCAAAATTGGGAGCCTCTATTTGCACACACCAATTCCACTCTTTGCACACACTTAATGAATTTTATTTTTATTACAATTTTGTCCCTAAATAAAATTACCATTATAGACATCTCACACAATTCAAATAAACACACATCCTCTCAATACACACACGTTGCAAAGCCTCTGCTTCCTCATTTTGCTAAATGATCCACACACACACACGTTATTCCATTCCATTTTTCATTCTTCCTGCAAAGCCTATGCCTTCCTCATTCTTCATTCCATTTTTCATTAGTTTACACACTAAATCCCAAGGAAAAGTGAGTTTTGTTCCATTTTGATTTTCCAGCGTCGTTCGGAAAAACCAGGGACGAATTATATGAAATTTTTCGATAGTTGAAAATCGAAAATTAAACTTAATTTCGGAAGTTATCCTCCGAGTGATGTAAAAAGTTTCGGAAATCAACTTCCGAATGAAATTAAAATTTTCGGCAATCAACTTCCGAATGAAATGAAAAATTTCGGACACCAATAGTTGAACAGTAGCATTAATTTCGGCCTGTTACTTCCGAATGAAGGCACATTTTTTTTTTTTTCATTTTATCTTCCAAATGTGTAACTTTCAGACTAAATTTGCAGTTTCAAATAGCCATTAACATGTTTAATATTAGTAAATGTTTAAAAATTTGTAATGTCAATTCACATGTTTAAAAATGTTTAAAAATTTGTAATATTAGTAAATGTTTAAAAATTTGTAACGTCAATTCACATGGATTTTATGTTTCGAATTGCTCACCAAATGTAAATGTTTGATAATAAGAAAATATCACTTACAAAATCAACGACCACTGTTACCATTCCATTCTAAAAATAAAATGTCATTACAATACCATTGTTGTCATTCCATTGTAATAAGAAAAATGTTAACCACTGTTACCATTACAACAATATCATCTTACAAAAATCACCAAAACAAATTCATTAACACGCAAATAACATGTCACGAATCAGCTGCATGCCTACGCCTAGGCCTACGACTGTATGTCAATGTCGAAGATGGAAAGCGACCTCCAGCAGAACTAGGTCCAGCTTCGTCAATGTGCTGACCTTCAAGGACATGTGTCATACTCTCGATAGCCTGGTAAAGTCGATAAGGATGGCGAATCCCCTCCTGATAACCAGCGTCAATAATAGGATGTGAAATCTGCAGTGCATGTGCAATACGCTGCATTTGAAACGAATATCACATTTTAGGGAACATATCAGAAAAAAAAAAAAGTAAGTTACATATGCATAAGAGAGGATAATAGATTACATCCGCATGTTCGCTGAAATCCTGATGGTCATGGACACGCGGTTCATCAGTGCGCTCCACATATAGGTGCGTGATATTCTTATACCAATCCATGTAACCCGGTACACATTGCCAAGGCTGACGAACTGGTGTGCTCCTCCATTGCTCAGATAACACGTGGTTATCCCAAGCCTCCCAGATCCTATCCAAGTATCTGTACATGACTGTATATCGTGCAGATATGTTGCCTCGCGCACCACGACTAGGAGCTAGCGGTGCATCTGGGATGGTTTGAACCCTGCCAAACTGCCTCAAAACTCTATCTGGATGATAGGGTTCGACAACGTCTAAGCACTTTAAGCATCCATGGTAGAACGTAACCGGGTTACATGGATGCCGGTCTCTGCAGCTGTGGTATGGATCCCAAATAACCTGTAAACGTAAAGTGTTTTTGCATTAAAGTACATCAAGGGTAAGATAAATGGAAGTGTTCAAATTATCGCTGGATGAGTAAACTTACATCAGTAGCTACTAAACTGTCAAGCTGGGCTCGAAAAGATTTCAAATGGTCAATGGAGGAACCGCCTCTCTCCTAGATGCCCAATGGTACACGTGTGGCATGTCTTCATTGTAGCCCATGTTCTGATGAGGTCGGAATGCTCGGAAGTGCTCATAAATCCACGCCTCCAAAAGAGTCATATAACCACCCATCTGCTTAACCCCAGACCGGCTAGCAAACCCCAACTGTCTATATAAAAATGCTAATGCAGCAGCACCCCAGGCATAAGTATGTATGGATCCCAAATCCATCAAACAAGCCGAGGTAAACAACGGGAACCCTGCCGCCACTCTTGTCACTGAAGAGTGTACATCCTAACAGGAACAACAAATAAGCTCTTGTAGTGCACTGTATAGCCTCCTCGGGGTCTGAATCTGTGACACCAGCGAACTGACTTCGCAACCATTCAAGCCTGACTGAATTGCCACCAGCAGAAGAAACCTCTTCGTATGCTGCACGTTCAGTAACCCCCAAGCCATAAACGAGTAATGTAACTCCATGATGATCTGTCACATCTGGTATGCTGACTGATTTGCCTACAATGGGAAGGCCAAGAATAGTGCCAACATCATCCAGGGTCAACGTCATCTCACCAACTGTCATGTGAAATGTGTTCGTCTCAGGTTGCCATCTCTCAACAAAACTGGAGATTAGAAGCTTATTGACGAACCGATAAGTGCAACGAGCTAACTGTGACAGTCCAGACTGCTCAATAATGGCTTTGAATCTGGTGTTGTTCTCCACTAACCACCATGGCCATGCAAGGATCTTGGAAGAGTGATTATGACACTTTAGGGGCCCTCGTTCCTACAACACAAATGTTATCTCATTACAAACAACCATACAACACAAAAAAAAAAAAAAAAAAACTCATATACAAATGAATTTCAGTTTTACTGAGGAATGTTTACGTCCCCGTGCCAAATAGCTGCAGCCACATGACTATTGAAACTCCGCAGTATTGACGGATCAGTCGGTCCACCTGGAAAAGCATGAGTAAGGTACTCTTCTTGGACAGGAGGAGAATCAGGTAAAGAGGTATCCTCCATAGCAATGTCAGGCATATCATAACCTTCAACTCGTCTTTAGCTTCGGCCCCCACTTTGACTGGCACTTGGAATATCATATTCTACCTCAACTGGATCACGACCTCGACCACGACCTTGACCTCGTCCTCGTCCTCGCCCACGCCCACGTCCCCATTCATGGTCTACATCCAATTGACGACGTCGTCTATTTGAAGCAGTAGGTAGGACACGTTATTGATATTCAAAATCCATATTATCTGCAAAAAATACCAAGTGTGTGTGTAAATAAACAGAGTGTGTGTAAATAAAGAAAGTATGTATAAAATTAATGAGAGTATTTTAAATTATAAGTGTGTGTGTAATTAGTGTGTGTGTAAAATTAATGAGAGTGTGTGTAAATAATAAGTGTTTTAAATTATAATGAGAGTGTGTGTAAAATTAATGAGAGTGTGTATGTAAATAATAAGTGTTTTAAATTATAATGAGTGTTATAATTAAGTGTTTTAATTAAGAAGGGGAAAAAAAAAAAAAATAGCTACCATTCGGAAGTTGAAAACCGAAAATACCTATTCTGTTCGGAAGTTGTTGTCCGAAATTAAAGCTACCATTCGGAAGTTGAAAACCGAAAAAAAACATTATTTTCGGAAGTTGAAATCCGAACCAAGTAAATATTTTCGGAACTATAGTGCCGAATAGAAGCAGAAAATTCAGAACTAGATTGCCGAACAAAAACAAAAAATTCGGATAACTAGTTCAGAATGAGGAAACACAGCAACCACTTACAATGGTGGACGGAAAATTTCAAAAATGGTAAAAATTAACCCTACATTACAAATAAAATAGGAATGAGAAGATTCTAATCTGTGTAAACTAACCTAAAATGTGAAGATTTCAATGCCCTTCAATGCCAATACTTCAATGGCACAGATGGATGGATAAAGCTTTTGGGGAGGAACGGTGGATTTGTGTGAGAGATGGTTGTGTGTATGAGAGGGGTTCTCAGCTGGGGGTGTGTGTGAGAGGGATGACAGACGGGTATGTGTGTGTGAGGGGGTGTGTGTGTGTGTATGATTTACATTAGGGGTATATGTGGAATGATAGGTGTGTGTAGTGAGTCAAATATATTAGGATTTATTTTTTTTGTGTGTGTATTGAGAAGGATTTGTATAGAGAGGAAAGGGTGTGTGTATATAGAAGCTCCCAGTCCAAAAAGATAAAGTCTGTAAAATGACCAAACAACCCACTCATATATATGCTATATGGTCTTAGTCTCAAACACGATTACATGCTCTCTTTCTCTATCATCTCCGTTTCTCTCACTCTAAACCTTAGCCAGAACTCTAACCTTGAGCTACTCTGCCGCCGCTACTATTTATCAAGGCGAAGCTGGCTTTAATCGCCGCCACCATCTCCTCCGCTTGAAGCAGGCGTTTCAACCGACTCAACGGCAGCATAAAGTACAGTTGGCCGAGATGCCGTCATTGAAGTCCATTTCGTCAGAGTTACAAATGAAACTCGAAAGTGCTTCAATCCGTCTCAATTGGCGGATATCGCAGTGGTTCACGACGGCGATGATACGATCTGACAAACCCTTCCATTCTCTCTCTCTCTCTTTGCCGACTGCACCACCGACGGACCACCACCTCCATCGCAACCGATCTACAACCATCACCTCATCTCTCTCATATTCTTTAGATCTTTTTCTCTCTCTCACTCTCTCTTTTCTATCTCTTTCTCTCATCAAATCTCGCCATCCTTTACTTCGAGCCGTCATCCTCTACTCCGCTGTCAACAAGGTCGCCGTCTTCAACGTTGCCTTTGCTGCTGAACTGCAAATTCAAATCTGTCATCGCTGCTCCTCAGCCGCGAGATCTAGATCCATTGTTTCCAGATCTAGATCCACTGCCACTACTGGGCTTGAGAACTGATCTGATGTTTCAAATATCCAGATCATCATCGTCAAGCCACCTGATGTACGGACCATCATCCCTCTACCCTTGGCCATGCCTCTTCATTTCTTTCTTCTTCTTCTTCTTCTTCTTCTTCTTCTTCTTCTAAGTCTCTCTACTATACTATGTTCGTTGGATTTTTTTATGTAACATGTGTAGACATAACTCTGTTTTAATTCTTTTTTCTTCTTTTTTCTACTGAACTAAAAAATGATTTGTTTATATGCGTTTGACTTGTTATCGAAACCGTTTAAATTTCAAGTCTTAATTTGAATTTATCGTTTGCATCTTTGGTTTGTCGATGAATTTGATGTTTGAGTATAATGCTTGAGTATTAGTAGAGATTATGTGATCAATGGTTGGATTTTGCCTAATTAGGGTTTCTCTTTTGATTGATTCTTTTTCAGTTGAAGATCTTTTTGCTGGGGTTTTGGAAATCTAAAGAGTTTCCAACTGATTGTGTTAGAGTGAAATATAATCTTGGGTTTCAAAGATGAGTGACAATTTTATGGAGAAATTTAGCTCTTTTAGTAGGCCCTTGAAGATTGGTGGAGCCGAGGTTGGTCAAAATATGACTGTTGGCATGAGGTCAATGAGTTTCAAGATGAAAGAGTTGGCAAAAATTAAACAGGTAGAATCAAAAAAAAAAAAAAATTCTACATTATCTATGTTATGTTTGTGAATTTTTGAATTTTTGAATAGATAAGTTTAAAAAAAATTGTACAGATAAAAATTTGAGCAAAGAGGTGTAAAAGTCAAGTAAATCAAGTGGTAAAATTTCAACAGACAGTAAAAAATTGAGCATATAGGAGAAAATTTTGAATACATATATAGTCAAAAAATTGAACAAATAGGGGAAAAATTTGAACATAACAAATAGTTAACGAAAATCAACATACAAAAAAAGTCAATAGATAAATTAAGAGGTACATTGGAGACAAAATGTCCTTCAAAATAAATAAAAAAATTTCTAATCAAACTATTTCAGAAATTATAGACCTTTCACCAACAAAAAATATTCACTGGACCTAATGTCTTATACCTTCCTTAACTTAGACTTTTCAACAATTATCTCAATAAATAATTAGAATTACACTTTAATTTTATATTAAAATTAATATTATTTTTTTGTAAGACATACATTGTAATCTAAAATGTTATTTTGAAACAAATACAAATTTGCTCGTACTGTCTTGAAGTCATCCATCTCCTTAATGCCAAGTGGAAGAAATTGAGAACAAATTGTGTATATGCCATTGAAATTTGAAATTATTTGTTAAAATGCCACCATTAGGAGAAAAGTAGACGAATTGTAAATTAATAAAAAAAATATTAAAAAATACCAAAAGGTATGTAAAAAAAATTTAAATAAAACAAGTAGTCGCAATTGTTTTATAAGTGAAAATTTATCTTTTATAAGTGATAAAAAAATTCTTTTATTCCGTATATCACATGAGTCAACTGCTAATAATTATTGATTATCGAGTTAATTTGATTTTTTATAACAACATATATAAATTTTAATAAATATAATAAAAATATGTGATTATGATTATTAAATTAAGTTAATATTTTTTAAAAAATTATATATACATAAAAATTTGGAAAAATTATAATAAAAATTTCATGATTTAACCCTAGTAACAAAGTAAATTTTGAGTTTTTTTATTTTATCAATTTAAATTTAAATTTTTTGATTTGTTTTTTTTATCTAAACCAAACGCCTATTTCCGTTACATAAAAATAATAGCAAAATAGTATTTTAATTATTAAATTCAATGTAAATTAGACATTTTCCATGCACCAACATTAAGTATAATCAATAAAAATATTCTTTCCGTCAATTTTACTTAACGAAGATAAATGAATGGTTTAAATTAAAAATAAATTGGACATGATAGCTAGCCTAGTGGTCTGTATAACTGTTTCTTGAAACAATGAGAATATCAAAGGTTCAAAATTCGAGTCGATGGACTGACTGTGACAATTTCGTTGTAATCTGACTTCACTAACCCCTTAATATCCTATTGTATGACCAAAATAAAAAGTTGGCATAGCGGTCAAGGCTTGGGTACTTGCAGTACGAAACCTCTTAGGTGTAAAGTTTCTTGATTTTAATTGGAGTCCTTACAAGTGGATGATAAAATTAGTTCTTGAATTAATTGATCTAATGAATCGAATACCGAGTAATTTTAAATTTTGTTTTACATACACGCCAACTTATGTATAATCTATTGTGTAGATTAGACCGATTTAAATCAAGCCAGTGAATTCTATCTAAAAATAAATAAAAACAAATCAAGCTAGTGAATTATCCATATATTTTAGATTAGACCGATTTAAATCAAGCTAGTGAATTATCTATATATTTTATTTTAATAATCACCTAATTTATTTCGCAAAATTTTAGGGAAATTATAAAATAAATAAATAAATAAAACTCAATATTTGACCTTAATAAATAATAAATTAATAACCTTATCAATTTAAATTTTAATATGTTGATTCGGAGGAATTGGACTCCATATTCAACATTTCACATAATCCTTTGTTTGGTTGAGAAATTATAATTTGGACTAATAGTGCGACTAAACTTTTGAGCATGTATCATTTTTCATAATATTTCAACCAAACATAGAATTCAATAAGATAATCATTTTCTAACATCTAATTCCATGACTAAATAAACATGAATACATATAATTTCCAACCAAATAGTTCAGGAATTATGTATCTCAGAATTAAATGTCCAATAAATAACAATCTCCCTTACGCAGGTGGTCTAAACAAATATTTTAGGTCATGTTTGTTTGACTCCATAGGTGGGGAGATTGGACTACCAATCCTGTAGGCCCTATATAGCTCATGTTTGGTTGACAAAAATAGAGGGGGCTATGAATACCCTCACATAGGGGGATTAGCTTGGGTAAATTTTGGGTGGGATTAGAAAAATAACGAGGGAATTGAGTATTTTATATAAAACTTTTATTTTTTTTACCAAATGCACCTGTTTGTTTTAATATTTGTTTTGATTTTTTGTAATACATAAATAATTTATTTATTCATTTTATATAAAAATAATTTGATAATCCCATCACTAATCATCTCCTACACTATCATCAAAACAAACACACTTTTATTTAATCCTCTCACTAACAATCCCCACATTAATAGTCTCCTACACTATCATCCAACTTAATGCGCCAAACAAACATGACCTTAGAATTTTGTAAAATGAATTAACCTAGTTGAACTTGAGCTATATATATGTTTGTTTAAAGGATTGATCAGGTAAACAAATAAAATTTGAAACTTTCGTGGATTGACAATCTAGTTCTTATTTTTGACACGTGGCTTGCTAATGGAGATAATAGTGGACAGAAGCTAAATTGTGTGTGTCATTGGCTGTCATTTGGTTGCCTCTGTCCGAACCTCTACATTTTCCCACGTGCTAGAGATTAAAGCAGTTATAACATGATATATTTCATTTGGGATAAATTTTTGTAGCTTGGGGTTTTGATTTTTTTAGTTATTTTAATTTAAATCACTACTATAAAAATAGTTAAAGATCACACTTTTATAAAAAAAAATATCTCACTTTTATTGAAAGTGTAATAAAAAAAATTAGATTGATATTTTAATCACACTTAATTTGATTGAGTGTGATAATATTTATATTTTATGTCACTTTTCAATTAAGTGTGATTATATATACATATTTTTAATCACACCTTCTCATTAAGTGTGATTATATATATATATATTTTAATCACACATTCTAATTAAAGTGTGATTATTTATATATTTTTTAATCACACCTTCTAATTAAAGTGCGATTATATATACACTATTACTTTTTAATCACACTTTTTAAATGAGTATGATTATATATATATTTTTTAATCACACATTCTAATTAAAGTGTGATTATTTATATATATTTTTTAATCACACATTCTAATTAAAGTGTGATTATATATACACTATTACTTTTTAATCACACTTTTTAAATAAGTGTGATTATTTATATATTTTTTAATCACACATTCAAATTAAAGTGTGATTATTTATATATTTTTTTAATTGCACAATGTAATTAAAATGTGATTATATCTATATTACTACTTTTTAATCACACTTCCTAAATAGGTGTGATTGTATAAAATATTTCAAATTGATTTTTATATAAAATATACAATTCCCAAATTTTTAATCACCCTTAATCTGATTGAGTGTGATAATATTTATTTTTTATGTCACTTTCTAATTAAGTGTGATTATATATATATATATATATAGGGTAAATTACACTGACACCCCATGAGATTTATGTTTATTACAGTTCTCCCCTCACGTTTTGGAAATTACATCTCCCTCCCTGAGGTTTAAAGCTTCATTACAGATTCTCCCCCTCAACAATTTAATTTTTTTAAAATACTAATTTTGCCTTTACTGGGTAAATTACATTGACACCTCTTACATTTTAGAAATTACAATCCTTTCCCTAAGGTTTAAAGTAGCATTACCAATTGTCCCCTTGGTTAGTATTAATTGGAAAAAAAATTCACTGAAAAAAAAATAATTGGAAAAAAAAATAAATTGAAAAAAAAATTGTTAGTAAAATTTGTAAATTTCTGTTTAAAAACCAACATAAACTTATTTTTTGAATTTACGTTTTTTCCTCAAATTTTCAAATTGAGACAACTATTTATAAATCAAAAAAATTATCAAATAAGTTTTTATAACAGTTTTTAAAATTTTTGTAAATATAAATTGAAAACTAAAAACGAAATGGTTACCAAATAGGCTTCAGATGGTAAAAATGTTGTAAAATTAACAAATAATTAAATAAGTTACCAACATAAAAAATGATTTATCAAAAGATTCTTAGGCTATGTATGGTTTGATTTTTAAAAAAAAATTTAAAAATTAAAAATTAATTTGGTTAAGAAATAAAAAATAAAAAATAATTATCATTTTTATATAATTTTTTATCTTTCGAGTGGTTAGAAATAATTTTTTACAAATTAAATTGAAACAGACATACGTATGTATATAACATGCACAAAAGTTAAAATGATAATTATTTTTTACCCTTAAATGATAATTATTATTATTTTTATTTCTTAACCAAATTAATTTTTAATTTTTAAAAAAAATTTCTAAAAATCAAACCATATATGGTCTAAGAATCTTTTGATAAGTCATTTCTTACGTTGGTAACTTATTTAATTATTTGTTAATTTTACACCATTTTTACAATCTAAAGCATGTTTGCTAACTATTTCGCTTTCAGTTTTCAATTTATATTTACAAAAATTTTAAAAACTATCATAAAAACTTGTTTGATAATTTTTTTGGTTTATAAATGGTTGTCTCAGTTTGTAAATTTGAGGAAAAAACATAAATTCAAAAAATAAGTTTACGTTTGTTTTTAAACAGAAATTTAAAAACTTTACTAGCAATTTTTTTTTTCAATTAATTTTTTTTAGGCAAATTACACTAACACCCCCTGAGGTTTATGTTTATTACAGTTCCCTCCCTCACTTTTTTGAAAATTACATCTCCCCCCTAAGGTTTAAAGTTTCATCAGAGGTTTCCCCTTTTACCAATTTAAAATTTTTAAATGCTAATTTTGCCCTCACTGGGTAAATTACATTGACACCCCTCACATTTTAGAAATTACAATCCCCTCCCTAAGGTTTAAAGTAGTATTACCAATTGCCCCCTTGGTTAGTATTAGTTGAAAAAAAAAATTAATTGAAAAAAAATTAATTAAAAAAATTAATTGAAAAAAAAATTTGTTCGTAAAATTTTTAAATTTCTGTTTAAAAACCAACATAAACTTATTTTTTGAATTTACTTTTTTTTCTCAAATTTACAAACTGAGACAACCATTTATAAATCAAAAAAAATATCAAACAAGTTTTTATGAAAGTTTTTAAAATTTTTGTAAATATAAATTGAAAACTGAAAACAATGGTAAAAATGTCGTAAAATTAACAAATAATTAAATAAATTACCAACATAAGAAATGACTTATCAAAAGATTCTTAGGCTATGTATGGTTTAATTTTAGAAAAAAAATTTAAAAATTAAAAATTAATTTGGTTAAGAAATAAAAAATAAAAAATAATTATCATTTTTATATAATTTTTATCTTTCGAGTGGTTAGAAATATTTTTTTACAAATTAAATTGAAACAACCATACGTATGTATATAACCTGTCCAAAAGTTAAAATGATAATTATTTTTTACCCTTAAATGATAAATATTTTTTATTTTTTATTTCTTAACCAAATTAATTTTTAATTTTAAAAAAAATTTCTAAAAATCAAACCATATATGGCCTAAGAATCTTTTGATAAGTCATTTCTTACATTGGTAACTTATTTAATTATTTCTTAATTTTCTAACATTTTTACCATCTAAAGCATGTTTGCTAATTATTTCATTTTCAGCTTTCAATTTATATTTACAAAAATTTTAAAAACTGTCAGAAAAACTTGTTTGATAATTTTTTTGGTTTATAAATGGTTGACTCAATTTGTAAATTTGAGAAAAAAACGTAAATTCAAAAAATAAGTTTACATTGGTTTTTAAACAGAAATTTAAAAATTTAATAGCAAAATTTTGTTTCAATTAATTTTTTTTCAAATAATTTTTTTTCCAATTAATTTTTTTTGGGTAAATTACATTGACAACTCCTTGAGATTTATGTTTATTACAGTTCGTCCCCTCACCTTTTGGAAATTACATCTCTTTCCCTGAGGTTTAAAGTTTCATTACAGATTCCCCCCTTTAGCAATTTAATTTTTTTAAATACCAATTTTGCCCTCATTGGGTAAATTACATTGACACCCCTCACATTTTAGAAATTACAATCCCTCCTTTAAGGTTTAAAGTAGCATTACCAATTGCCCTCTTGGTTAGTATTAGTTGGAAAAAAAATTCATTGAAAAAAAAAAATTAATTGGAAAAAAATTATTTGAAAAAAAAGATTAATTGAAAAAAAAATTTGTTAGTAATGGTTTTAAATTTCTGTTTAAAAACTAATGTAAGCTCATTTTTTGAATTTACGTTTTTTCCAAAAATTTACAAACTGAGACAACCATTTATAAACTAAAAAAATTATCAAACAAGTTTTTATTACAGTTTTAAAATTTTTTGTAAATATAAAGTGAAAACTGAAAACGAAATGGTTACCAAACATGCTTCATGGTAAAAATGTCGCAAAATTAACAAATAATTAAATAAGTTACCAATGTAAGAAATGACTTATCAAAAGATTTTTAGGCTATGTATAGTTTGATTTTTATAATTTTTTTTAAAAAAAATTAAAAATTAATTTGGTTAAGAAATAAAAAATAAAAAATAAAAAATAATTATCATGTTAATATAATTTTTATCTTTCGAGTGGTTAAAAATAATTTGTTACAAATTTAATTGAAACAACCATACGTATGTATATAACCTGTCCAAAAGTTAAAATGATAATTATTCTTTACTCTTAAATGTTAATTATTTTTTATTTTTTATTTCTTATTCACACTTTTTCACACTTTATTTCTAAATGTGAATATATATATATATATATGTATATTTAATCACACTCCTAAATAGTATGGTTGTATAAAACATTTGAATTTGATTTTTATATAAAATATACTATATAATGTTGGGATCTGGGATCTCGGCCAAAACCTTATAGAAATCATTGCAAGCAGAAAAACACACCCATACATAAGGAGACACAATATTTAACGTGGTTCGGCATTAAAGCCTACGTCCACGGGAGAGTAACCGGCTATCATTATACCAATGAGGAGATTACAGAAAGATTACAATAGAGAAGGAGCTCACACTCTCCTCACTCAGACACTCTCCCGTCTCCCTCGCTCACACCGAGAGAGACGGTCTCTCCGCCTCACATCTCTCACTCTCTTTGTTGTCTCACGGTTTGCTCACGTTTTGCTCTCTCCTCTCAACCTCCATTTATAGGTGAGGGAGTAGGTGGGAGAGCCTTTGGGCAGCCTCCATTCTTGACCCTTGAAGATGGTTGGTGGCCGCCAATGTGGACTTTGGTTGGTTGCCTTCTCATTGTTGCCAACCAATCTTGACTTGGATGATCACCCCTTTCACACATGGGTGAATTCAACAAATCACCCCCTTCACCCATGTAAGGTGATCCACAGCACATACTGCTGCTAATCTTGTTACACTCAAATTCAACATAGTCTGCATTTCCTTACTGAGACACTGCATCCCCTGAAAGCTAGAGATAATACACTAGAGATACAAGAGGATGAGGGAATCCTACATCCTCAACTCAACTCACACCACTCTCTGATTTGGAGAGAGCCTCTGTTCCTATCTCCCAACAAATCTCTTCCACGCTTCCTGTCTCGGATGTCTTCACTTGCTATGCTTGAACTTGCGCAACCAAGATATCTTGACACCCCCTGATTGGATGTCCTGCACCCCTTGCTGAGATGCCCTTGACTGTCATGCCTTATCTCGCAGGACCAGTCATTGGAGCAATAGAAAACTCGTTGTGTATCCCATCAACGTCCTCTGTCTTCTTTGCTCGGATTTTTCCTTTGAACTATCCTGAACTATCAGCATTTGCCCTTTGCACTCTTGAACAACTTCCCAGTGTTTCCACACACTTATTGTTCATGCCTTTTGCAATCCCTGATCTCCAGTTCAGCGATACGCGTTACCTGCGTATCTATCACTTGTACTACCAGATGATGGTTGACAGTAGCTCTTTCTTCCAAAACAACTTCAACAGATCTGTACAAGTCACCAACTATGCAACACCTAGCATAGTACCTGCACCCATACTTCTTGAGTGCTCATCGTGGCTCCATCTCTCCTCCGGCGCTCGAGCTCGCCTGAGAGATCCGCAACAACTCTGTTTCATTAAGAGGTGCGTTCTCTGCCACCGAATCAAAAAATCGATACCATAACCCAGGTATCCAACCATTCAGTCAAACTGAATGCCATCTGCTGTACAAAACACAAGCGTTTTTCCACAAAACACAGCAGATTCCATTGCTCAAAATCACATTGAGCCAATGCAAAGAACATGTAGAACCAATCGAGCTAGCTCTTCGATTTTCTGCAACTCAAGCTCTACCATAATGCCAAGTTCTGATTTCCATAGGCGCCAAACAAGTTATCCTTGACAACTCCAAACAAAACATGGTGAGCAACCCGCTTGAACCAATGCTGAGGAGACTAAACAAAAGAGGCTTCAAATTCTCCGTCAAAGCAACTTCAAAAGCGGTACCAAAAAACATCATGTTCGATCAACCATCGAACACAATACTGCTCTCTTCAAGCTCGAATTAATCAAAAGAGCCAAACAAATTCTCCGAGAACTGAGGCAAGTTCTCCACCAAACAAAACTGGACTGTGGATGCAGTTAGGCTCTAACCAGTTCAAAAGTATCGGAACAAACTTCAAATGAACTTACAAAATACCAAGAGCCAAAAAATTCTAAAGTATCGACCAAACTCCAGATTCCTCCAACTGCCATTCTAACCGGCAGACACAAGATGATGCACCATCTTCACACCTGCCAAAAACTGCCCAAAGCACCGTAAATGCACAACTCCAACAGTCCCTGCTGACTCCACCGAGTCTGCAAACAATCTATCCACTCCAAATCCAACGGCAAATTAAGGGATGGATCCCAACACATGAGATTCACAAAATCACCATCTTCACGTTTCTTCGCAGTAATCTTTTCCAATCTTCAATGAACCCCAACGGTCAAACCGCTTCCAGAGAAGCAAACACCTAGAGTCTGAATCGTCACCCAGACTACCAATAGCTGATGTCTTCGAATATGGAACAGATTGCGAAAATGAAAATCCACAAGAAGAAGAAACAATCAAGTCTCACAAACCAGAGACACCCCTGGATCTAATCAGACATACTCATAGATCCCAGCTGTGATAATGAATCTCAATAAACCACGACTCTAAAAATCGCCAATAATCCGTGAAAGACCGCCAACAACAATGCCTCCAATAGACATTGAACAAAAACACCAAAGCTCCACCAAGATCTGAAGTAGATTGTCACACCTTCTTCAAATCGACAAATGCGGAAACCAAGGCTTTACCAGATGCGAGTCTTCCAACAACGATCCATGAAGGATCTCCAACGCCTCCACAGAGGCCAATGCCAATAAAGTACTGCCATTTGGACTTATTACATATGCCAAATCTCCATAGTACACTCTGCCAATGCTGGTTCTCTCTATCCCTTAGAGAAAAACCCAATGAACTCTGAAATTCTGTAACTAACCCAAGAGTCTCCAAATGAACTGATAACTTTTGCAACGGACTCTGAAAGGTCTTCAATTGGCATCAACCGGGTGAACAAAATTTTTCACCCCCATCATCCACATGGATGATAAAACACCGTTGTACAAATATGCCTCCATTCCACCGAGTATCCGGAGTGAATCTGCACCTCCTACTTGGAATGTCTTCAACTGCCACACATCATCTTGCATGGCTCGCACCTCTATCACCAGGTACTTGCATCCTCCAATAGAATGCTCACCGTTTCCCTGTTAAGGTGACTTCACCCAAACTCTTTGGGTGCCCGTCGTGACTTCACTGCCACGAACCAGATTCAGGACAAAGAAAGAGATTTGCCTCTCACTGGGTGCGCATTGCAGCGTCTTATTCCTTTCAATTTCTTTGTCTGGAGCTTTCTTCTGTGAACTAGTTGATGCTGCCAGGCCAAAATCCGGCGCACTGCACCTTTGTACGACTCTGCTGTGCACTCTTGCACTGTTGTACGCTTGCACCTTGTATGACATTCCTGTGTACTTATTTGTGCTATTGTAGGTACATGCTCCTACACCTTATGTGTGCACTACTGTAGCTGTTCCCCTTCCACGTTCACATACTACCAGTACTTCTAGTATTATGTTTGACAGTAGCTCCAACTGCCACAACATTCCCTTGAGCCTGCACTGGTTACCAAATCATCTATCTATTGATAAAGTGGACTTTTGATTGAACCAGATCTTCCAATCACCTCAACAACCAGGAAAGTTCCTAGGAAAGACTGGTGGGGTCACAACCGGTCCCACTTAAGAACCAGTCTCCTTAGACAGTATTTTTTTGACAGAACTTTCCTAGACATTGTTGATCTTGAGATAATCATGTGCAATTCTTCTGATCGCCCCTAACCAATCCTGATCTCCATTGATTTGCCATTTGATTAAGCCTGATCTCCTTTGGTCTTCAATGATCTATCTCGATCTGTATCTGGTTGTCCAATCTAGTTAGAATTTGTCCATTCTAACTTTTTTAGTGAATCCGCAGCGTTCCACAATATCTGGCAACCTTCCTTCAAGTATTGAAGATGACAAACTCCCATGTTTTGACAATCTTTCAAAACCGTTCAGAATTTCACTATTCTGACCTCGTTGTTGCGTCCGGAGCGGTCCGTTTAGCTAGGACCAACCTTCGCTGCATTTCCGAGAATCTCACTGAAAAATCTCCGCAAAAGTTGGGCCACACCACAATTTTCTAAAAATTCTGGGCCAAATTGCAATTTTCAGAAGTTCAGGAAATATTCCGTGTACCAACAGAATATTCCGTCCGCTGCACCTGACGCCATCTACCACTTTAATCTGCCTTCTTTTTGCAGAAACTCTGTCTCCAAAATCTGACTGTACGGATGTGTCCGGAATACTCTAAATAGTCGGAAAGCACTATTGGATCGCCAAAAACGGACTCCAAATGGCTTAGATCTAGCCAAAACATTTTGTACGCGTCAGATCTATGGCTACACCTTAGCCGCGTCTGCTGGATCTCCTCCTCCATGTGCCGACGCGTGGCGATTGACTCAAGGCGACGTGGTTGCCACGCGGCAATCCTGCGCGACTTGGCACTGACGTGGCCCGCCACGTGGCACTGACTTGGCCTCTGACGTAGACAGACACGTGGCACTCCTTTGTCGACGTGTGTGCCACGTGTGTTGAGATAACGCGACGCGGCGTGGTGTCTTGGCGTGTGGCATCGCGGCGTGTCACGCGGTTCCCTTCGATCGTCTTCCTCTGCGGCGCGTGGCGCGTGGCGATGCGCGCCGACGCGCCGGTTTCTTCACGGCGGCGTGGCGTAGCGTCTTTGCAACTTGGGGTCACGCGCCACCTTCTAGGGGCGCATAAGCGCACGTTCGGCCTTCGTTGGGTGTCTGCTTTACATGGTTGGACTCCTCTCATCGAGACCTTGCTCTTGGTATGCTCAAAACCTGATTTCGAACAACTTGATTTCTGGGCAGTTTCGAACAACACGGGTTTTTGTTCCGAAACGCCACCGACGAGGCTCTGATACCACTTGTTGGGATCTGGGATCCCACCTAAGACCTTATAGAAATCATAGCAAGTAGAAAAACACACCCACACATAAGGAGACACAATATTTAACGTGGTTCGGCATTAAAGCCTACGTCCATGGGAGAGTAACCGGCTATCATTATACCAATGAGGAGATTACAGAAAGATTACAATAGAGGAGGAGCTCACACTCTCCTCACTCAGACACTCTCCCGTCTCCCTCGCTCACACCGAGAGAGACGGTCTCTCCGCCTCACATCTCTCACTCTCTTTGTTGTCTCACGGTTTGCTCACATTTTGCTCTCTCCTTTCAACCTCCATTCATAGGTGAGGGAGTAGGTGGGAGAGCCTTTGGGCAGCCTCCATTCTTGACCCTTGAAGATGGTTGGTTGCCTTCCCATTGTTGCCAACCAATCTTGACTTGGATGATCACCCCTTTCACACATGGGTGAATTCAACATACAATTCGTGCCTTTATTCTATCCATAACCATACCCATGAATGAGAGAGACGACTCTTCCATTCCCCAGTGAATTTCACAAACACGCATGTCCCTTCTCCTTCTCCTTCTTCTTGCCTTCTGTTTCCGAAATGAAGCCCTGTTTCATCAGCTCCGACCCACCATTGAAGTTACTCACAGCTCCAAACCACCATTGAAGTTACTCAAATTTGTCTTTTGAAATCAAAAACCTCTTGAAATTTCTAGTGAGTTCTTTATTTTTTATGTCCCTTCTCTGTGTATATATTTATGATTATCGTTATTATTAGTGGAATTTTATAGATATAGGTTTTTATGCCCCTTCTGTGTGATATAGGTTATTATTAGTGGAATCTGTAGGTAAGTTTTCAATACCCCCCTTTCCACGTTCAAGTTGAGTTCCTATGCCTTCATTAGACTCAAAGAACTGATGTTTCGTATAAGCTAAATAGATGCAAGGAGGAAATATTTTCTTACCCCTCTTAGTTATGTATGCTTTATTTCTTTAAAACTCTTCGAGGGGTCCTACAACATGATTTGGAATTCTTTGATAATTTTTCATGTGTTTGCTGACTGTTACGTTGTTAGTTTTTAAATATTTTTAATAATAAAATTATATTCATTCTTCAAAAAATAGTTGCATGTATTATTACAAAGTAGGAAACATGCATTTATTTTACTCAATAAGAACCTTCATCGATCCTGTACTTTTTATGTACTTTTTATGCAATAGCGATATGCCAATTATGGTGCATTTTATTTTTTTTTCCAAACCATCACCTTATTACATTATGTTGGGGGTGCCACTGGATCTGATAATTTGGCTAGTAGTCCTGCTTTGGAATTCTTAAAATTACAGTATTTTAACTTTCATGTTTCTAGTGTTACATGTATGAATGGTCCATGATTAAAACTTTCAATTCCATATATAAATGGCAATTATTAGCACTGGTCTCGTATAGACACCTAACGTTTCCCTTTTATTTGCTTGAAGTTCTCTCAAAACAGAACTGCATTGTGACACTTTCTAACTCTCTCTGTCTGTGGTGCATTGGTTAACTCAGTTTGAAATTTTAGATGTTTTGGTGCTTACAGGAAACATGAATTTTTGGGCATATTTTTCATTCAGTTCACTATGTATATCAAGTGGAAAGTGGTGTTGTCAATGTCACTTGGGGAAATTGTATGATTTTGATACAATTTTTATACCCAATGATACCAAAATCTCACAAGTGAACCAATGAGCCAACCTCTCTACAATGTAAACAATCAAGGATAATACCCATTTTCAAACCATAGTTACCTATCAGGCCAATGAGGGGCCATTGCTTGCTCTGAATGGTGATAGTTTAGGTTGTCAAGTGTGAGGACATGGGTTGAATATGAGTTTGGTTGCTTTGTATGTCAATAATTATCTGGTCAGGCTTGTGCTCAGTCCTTGGCACCCACTACTTCTTTAATTTAACCAACAATGGGCAATAGGCCTTAGTTGATTGAAAGGTAAATTGTCTACCATCAAGAAATCATTTAACTATTTCTTTAATTTAACCAACAGTGGGCGATAGGACTCCTCGAAGAGTTTCGAAGAACTGGATACATAGCAAATAAGGAACATGCCATGAAGGAGGAAATATTTTCCAGATTTCTTCAATTGTTCTTAACCGACGCTTAATCCAACTATATCTCCTTTCAGTTTTATCCAACTTTGCTAGTTCTAATGAAATAGTTAACATAAAAACTTTCAAGATGATGGTCATCAAAAGAAATATATATATATATATATATGCGAGTGGTAAATGAACTAAATGAAAACAAAGTATAGAATTGGACAAACCAGCTCCTTCAAAGATCTGTTGATATGAAGTAAACTCCCTGCTGCAAAAATTTTGAACCAACTCCTCCCTTACAGATGGCTCCATGGCATCACCAATAAGCACTTAGCTTTGCTTACTTGTAGAGCGCTTTTTGTCGCCATCGTAAGTTGTTGTTGCTACCGATTCTTTGCCTCTTTTGGGAGGCAAACCACCTAAGTGAGTTAGGCAGCTTATTAGTCTAACCAGTTGCTGCTGCTGCCAGTTCCAGATTAGCTGGTTAGACTAGTGAACCAGAAATTCCCATTCAAATTGGATGTGTTTTACATGGCTAGAAAGGGTAGACAGAGTCATGTTTTTCTTTCTCTATTTTTTTATGGTTTGGAAGGTAATAAGTTATGAACGTTAATTTTTGCAAACACGGCCAATATCACTACTTCTAGTACTAGCAGGACAGGGCTTAGCATCATACACAGGATTGCCCTTCTCAATGAATGACATTATCTTTAATTTATATCAGGTCAAATTCTGTTCCCGGTGACTCTCAATTTTGGTTTGGTCCTAATTCAAGGGTTCTTTTTCTTTCTCTTTTCCTTTTTTTGATCCGAATGTAAGGGTCCTAATGCAAGGATTCTGTGTTGGAGTTTAAGTTGTTAGAGCTGGTAGTTGATTAAGGTGGTTAAGCTATCAATTTTGGTTACTGGTTTGGTTCTGTGGCTGCTGTTGCTATCTGTCAATTTGGTTCTGTGGCTGCTGCTGCTACTACTATTTTGGGGGGTTTTAGTTTGCTTTCTTGTTTCTTTGGGTTATCAATTAAGAACAAAAACCAATCACGTATCTTATAACTAACAAAACCAAAATTGCTACATGTACAACAACCTAGCCAAAACTATAAAATGCCGTAACTACATAGCAAAAAACCTTCAGCAAGTAGCAAAAAAAGCAGCATGAGCAAGACATCAAATGAATATATATATATATATATATTTACACCTTCAAATCATTGATCCCTCTCTCATGAATTGGTAAGTAGCTCAGACATTTTGTATGGCTTTCTGTGACTTCTTTGGAACTATTGCATTCACATTCAAAGCATTATTGTGCATCTCATGCAATTCTTCTAGGTTTTCTTACAAAAGTACATGATTGGGTAAATATTTTGTTGATGGTTGGTGGGCTTAACAGAGGGTGGAGAAGTCTACATGATTGGGTTATTCTTACTGATTTTTTCTTTTTCTTTTTATTTTTGGTAACTGATAAGTTTCTCTTTCTCTTTGCTCTCTTATTTACTCTCCAGATTTGTTTCTCTTTGCTCTTTTATTTACTGATATATATATATATATATGAATTTTATTTTGGTTGACATGGATATGGATTTGGATTTATAGATGTGCCTTGAATTTTGGATTTGTTGTCAAGGTGTTGCTTTTTTGGTAGGTTATGCCTTATTTTGAAAGTTCTTAGGAATTAGTTGTTTAAAGTCTCCCTCTAGTAACGTGCTATAATTATTCAGTTTTAAAAGCCCTCTCTCATGTCACTTACACTTAGATGTACACTTCAAACAACAATTTTAACATCTACACTAAAGATCGCTCCAATAACTCAGAAGCTGGTAAGAAGTTTCAACTTTCAAGCACCAACAATGATTTTCCAACATTGACGACCTTGCTAGTGCTGATTTTTTTGCAACATGGGCTACTATATTTTTGTAAAGAATTCAAATTAATACAATTCTGTGTCAGTCATTTGTTGTACTATTTCTTGACAAATTTCTATATAGGTAAACTTCAACTATATATAGTATATAGTCTTTTACACTTGTGAATCACACATTTTCCTAAAACTTCTTGTTATGCTAAGGCTTTTAATCTTGCATTATTATGGGCATTTTAGAGTCATATTTCTCTAACTTGTTTTATGTTTGGATAGGAGGGGTTTGATAATGTAACGCCCCCAAAATAATGATATTAAACCAACAATATTAACATGCTATGATATATAAAAGGTCCACATCCTTCCATTCATCAGAGTGCTATTACAAAAGGTATTACATGTTAACAACAAAAGCAAATGCCCTACGGGCTTACAGCTTTCCAAGTTAACACTTGGTTACAAGAAAGTAGAGTGCTAACTCATTTACACATTAAGCCCTAGGCTTGAATTTACATGTAACACTGCAAAAGGAAAGACAACCAAAAAGTCCGTCCGCCACTAGCCTCCCAAGCTAAGTCCTTGGAGGTGGCATGCTACCAGTACCTGAAAATGATGTTCCCATATAGGGTGAGCCACAGCCCAGTAGAAATATACTAAACCAGTTATAAATAATGACTAAAAGATTAACAATTGATAGATGGTCAATTCTTTTACATTCTTTCATCACTTCAACAAATATAAACAAACAGTTACATTCATACTTTCCATGACAAGCATACATGCTCTGCCAATATATTTCTAGATAAGCATACATGCTCTATCTACGGAGTTCATCCCCTATCTCCTCCCAGTAACATTCGGTTTAGAGGTCCATCCCCTATCTTCCCCTAAACCGCGGAGTACATCCCCTATCTCCTCCAACACAACACAATGCATATATATAACAATTATACACATCACATATCAATACATAAAATCAATGTATTCTTTCCATCGTCATAACCCATGACCCAATTCTATTTCAATTCCTCATTTTTCCACAATTAACTATTCACATTAATTAATCAATGTAATTAGGACGTTTCCATAATTAACATTACAACCCTTAGGTTCCAATTTCACTAATGTTTCAATGTTTCAACATAAATTCCATGTTTCTATACCAAACATGCTTCTAGGTTTATTATAGACAAAACCCCAAACTTTTATAAAATTACACAATGGCCCAAAGTTTCCCAAAATTACACAACAACTACCAACATATCAAAATGCTAAAATTCAAAGACAAAATCCATAAAGAGGAGTAGGATATCCCTACCTCAAAGTTTGAGCTCAAAAGGAGATGAAGACCCAACACCCAACTTGCTCCAAAACCAAGATTGTTCAGATTATATCGAAGCCCAAGTCACCTCTACCCTTTTAACAAAGCACTTAGGGAAGATTCACCCTCTAGGGAGATGATTTCTTAGAGAGAAGGCAAGTCTAGAGAGAGAGGCTCTCGATTTAGGGTTTTAAAAAGTAAAAGCTTCAAAAAGTGAAGTTTAGATCGGGCTCATGACGATATAAACAGCTCGCCGAAGCGAAGACTTGGTCGCTCGAGCGACCAGACACAGGGAACCGTAGCTCGAGCCAAGAAGGTCTCGCTCGAGCCAACATCCTAGCAACTCGCTCGAGCGAAGGAAAGCTCGCTCGAGCCAGGAGCTCGACCCTTCAGGTCTGCAACTAGACGACGCTGAAGCGATTTAACCGCTTCGCCGGCGAAGATCGAACCAGATCGCTCGGCGAAGAATCACCGCCGAGCGAAATCATGGTGTTGAGGCCCCCAGCCAGATCGCTCACTCGAGCGAAGCCGCCTGCTCGACCTACAGACAAAACTCAACGCCGCTCGGCGACCAACTCTCGCTCGGCGAAGGACAAAAATTTCGGCAAAGAACCCTTGGCTCCCGAACACAACCAACTCAAACAAACTCGCCCAACACATCCTATAACTCAAATACAATATATGAAAGGTCGTAAGCAGGACAACAATCCACTACCAACATCCACGGACACACGTCCGGATCACTATACAACAGGGTAAACCCGGATCGCTATAACCTCCTTAAAGAATTTCGTCCCGAAATTAAAACAAGTTTTTTTGAAAAACAAGCCTTTTTCTCCATTTTAAACAATGTCATAACACAACATTTAACAATTCGACCCATTACCGGTCATCCATCTCCTATTAAGAGACATTTCTCAACATGTACATTTCAACACGCAATTTCTTTCCATTTCAACCATTTCCCACATATATGGTTTACAATTTATATCATAAGCAATAATCATGATACAATTTTATTTCTATAATATAGCCAACATATGCAATATTATAATCAACTCCCATAACAAGGCAAGTTCTACAACATTTACATTAACCAAAACATACACCATGTTTTACAACTTAAGACATTTCAAATGTTCTTAAAGTTCATTACAATTACAAAGTTGCAACACTTGATTACACATCAACAAATAAGTCCGGATATTTCTCACGGACTCCCAACTCACGTTCCCAAGTGGCCTCCTCCACTCCGTGATGTTTCCACAAAGCCTTAACCAAAGGGATGGTCTTACCACGCAGGACTTGATCCCGCCTATCCAAGATCTGAACCGGTCTCTCTTCATACGAGGCATCCTCATCTACCTCTAAGTCGGTCCAATCCAACACGTGTGATGGATCCGGCTCATACTTCCGAAGCATACTCACATGAAACACGTCATGAACTCCGGACAATTGTGGCGGCAAAGCTAAACGGTAAGCAACCTCGCCAATCCTCTCAAGGATCTCAAAAGGACCAATAAACCGAGGGGATAACTTCCCACTCTTCCCAAATCTCAACAAACCCCGCCTAGGTGATATCTTCAGAAAGACGTGATCACCCACCTCAAACTCCAACGGTCTCCTCCTACGGTCAGCATAGGACTTCTGACGACTCTGGGCTGTAACAAGCCTCCTACGGATAAGCTCAACTTTCTCCATCGTCTCCCTAACCAACTCCGGACCCAACAAAGGTGTGTCACCCACCTCGGCCCAACAAACTGGAGACCTACAAGGTCGGCCATACAAGGCCTCAAACGGTGCCATACCGATACTAGACTGAAAACTGTTATTGTAGGCAAACTCCACCAGTAAGTGCCTCTCCCATGTCCCATCAAATCAAGGACACAACCTCAAGCATATCCTCAAGGATCTGAATGGTACGCCGGACGCCCATCACCGAGGATGATAAGTCAGACTAAAGGTCACTTAGTACCTAAAGCACTCTGCAAACTCGCCACAACCTAGCAAGAAACGAGGATCTCTATCTCGAGACGATTGGGACCGTGCAATCTCACTATGTCCCGAACATACAAGTCGGCAAGATGATCTACTGAATCTCTCACGCGCATTGGAATGAAATGCGCCGACTTGGTCAACCGGTCTACAACCACCCAAATAGTGTCACTACCCCGCTGAGTCTTCGGAAGACCAACAACGAAGTCCATGGTGACATGCTCCCACTTCCACTCGGCAATAGGCAAGGGTTGTAACAAACCCGCTGGCCTCTGATGCTCGGCCTTCACTTGCTGACAAGTAAGGCACTTAGACACGAAGACTGCCACATCTCTCTTCATACCCCGCCACCAAAACTGACGACCCAAATCCCGATACATCTTAGTACCTCCCGGATGCACCGCAAGGCGCGAATGATGGAACTCTCGGAGTACCTCCTCTCGACAGGACTCCGGCACAAACAGACGGTCTCGGTATCTCAAACTCAGGTCGGGATACGCCGTCAAACCCTTCTCAACTTTCCCACTGGAGATCTTCTCTCTGAGGGATTCTACCTCAAGGTCACCTCTCTGTGCCTCTAACACTCGAGTCACAAGTGTAGGTTGTGCAACAACAGAAAACAAGGCCGCAGCCTCAACGGATTCGCCCAGAAGCAAGTCAAACTCGCCAAGTGCCCCCAACATCTCCCACTCTCGGATGGCTACACAAGCTACATCACTAATGGATTTCCTACTAAGAGCATCGGCCACAACATTGGCCTTCCCTGGGTGATAATGCAACTCGAAGTCGTAATCTTCTATAAACTCCATCCACCCTCTCTGCCTCAAGTTCAAGTCTTTTTGTGAAAACAGATACTTCAGACTTTTATGATCCGAGAACACCTCGAATCTCTCACCATAAAGGTAGTGCCTCCAGATTTTCAAGGCAAAGATCACAGCCGCCAACTCTAGGTCGTGTGTAGGGTAATTCTTCTCGTGTATTTTTAACTGACGTGAGCCATAAGCTACCACTTTCCCTCCCTGCATCAACACACAACCCAAACCCTCTCGTGAGGCATCACAATAGATGATAACCCAACCTCTCTCCTAATAATCAAGACTGGAGCGGTGGTCAATCTAACTTTCAACTCCTGGAACGACTTTTCACAAGTCTCACTCCATACAAATTTGACTCCCTGGCGGGCCAATCTAGTCAATCCAAGCTAACACGAGAAATCTTTCACAAATCGACGGTAGTACCCAGCTAATCCCGTAAAGCTGCGGATCTCAAACACACTCTTAGGTCAGGCCTGCCTTGCATCGCCTCGCCTTGGATGTATCAACAGACACCCTTCCCTGAAACTACATGGCCTAAGAACTTGACTTCTCTTAGCGAACTCGCACTTCCCAAACTTGGCATACAACTATGGGCTCTAAGCAATTCAAGCACCACTCAAGTGTTCCTCGTGCTCTTGCTCGAGGGTGAATAGATAAGAATATCATCCACAAAACGACAAAAGCGATCCAAGAATTCTGGAAAATCCGGTTCATCAAGTCCATAAAGATCGCCGTGCGTTGGTAAGCCCAAATGGCATCACCAGAAACTCATAATGGCCATACCGTCAGAATGCCGTCTTCGAATATCCTCCTCTCGACCCTCAACCGGTGGTAACCCGATCTCAAGTCTATCTTAGAGAAACAACGGAACCCTTCAACCGGTCAAACAAGTCATCTATACGGGCATAGGGTACTTATTCTTAATCAGAGTCTTATTCAACTTCCTAATCGATACACAACCTCAAGGCACCATCTTTCTTTTTTAGCAAAGAGGGCGGTGCTCTACGGCGATACACTAGGCTAACGGCCCTTATCTAGCAATTCTTGAGTGAACCTTCAACTCAATCAACTCTGCTGGGGCAAAACGATAAGGTGGCATAGAAATCGGCGCCGTGCCGGGCACTAAATCAATAGAGAACTCTGGCTCTCGGTGGGGTGGCAAATCAATAAGATCCTCGGGAAAGACATCTGCGTATTCACAAACTACCTCGGCAACTCAATCTGGTCTCATCACACTCACCATTCTCAAAACTAGCAAGTAAACTACTAAGCTCATTCCGCCATGACCGCACCCTGTGGCACAATACTACCAACCCGGTCTCCTAAAAAGTGGAAAAACTCCCGTTCATCAGACAAGGTAACCCTCTGGCGGTAGCAATCAATAACCGCCGGTATGACGATAACCATCCATACCCAAAATAACATCAAAGCCCTTCATGGGCATAACTACAAATGGAAAAGGAAGTCGATGATCGCCGACCTCTATATCACAACCTCTACATCCGTGTCTCAAAATTAACTCACCCCAATAGGTGACACAACGCAAATAGGAGATGCTAAAAGTGCTAACTCGGTTCCAACACAGATGCAAATGCAGCAGATACAAAAGAATGAGATGCACTGTGTCAATCAACACTCTAGCAACCGAATTGCAAAACAGAAAGGTACCTCTCACTACTGATGGAGCCGGTACTAGGTCCTGCTGTAATAAAGATACACGCTACCAGAGGCCCTCGATCTACCGCCGCCTCTCGAGCATAGGATCGCCAGATCTTGACTGGACGACGAAGCCCCGGATTGGCCCTCGAGGCTGCCAGATCGAGCTTTGAAATCCTGCGTCTGTCAAGAACCAGACGCCTCAAGTGGCACTCAACCGTGGGCAATACCTCTTCATGTGCCCGCCGTCCCACACTGTAACACGACACGGCCGCCCCGCCTCAACTCGACTCGTGGTCTGGCCGACGAAGAAGCGACTCGACCCCGCCTTCAAGTGGGCAAGCAGAAGCCTTGTGACCGGTGGCCACACTTATAACAGTGAACTCTCCCGACCGCCTCCCGAGCCTCGTGACTCGATCTTGGAAAGTCGACCTGGCCAAACCACCCTGGGACGGCTGAGGGTTATAACCCTTCTGCCTCCTACCATCACTCGTCCCTCTTGGCCCCTCTTGGAGCCCCCATGTTTCTCTTCTTCTCCCTCCTGCATCATCAGCTCCATATGAGCTGCAGCATCCACCAAATGCCTGTACTCTCGAATGTAAGGTCCACCAACTTTCAACTTGAGATCCCACCTCAACTTCCGCTCAAACTCATAGCAACGGCGCTCCTCTGTCGCCACAAGTTCAGGTGCAAACCTGGACAAGCTAGTAAATGTAGCCTCAAACTCGGCCACAGACAAACCATCCTGCTTAAGCTTGGTAAACTGATCCCTTAGTCTCTCTATCCACTGGGGATAAAAACCTCTCCTGGATAGCATTCACTAACGTCTCCCAAGTACCACCCACACGAACTTTCTCATACTTCCACCATTGACCAAGATCTCCTTCACCGAAGGATGCCAAGGTCACTTTCAATGCTCCGTCCTCAATGCCTAGCATTTTAACGTTTTACTCATCTGTTCTAGCCACTGCGCCTTCAATGGCTCCTTAGGATCCCCAACAAACTCCTCCGGGTTAGACCGGAAGAGCTCCCTCTTCAAGAAAGAAGGTCCTGCCTCAGTTGCCTGATTTCCTGCTCTGAGAATACCTAAGGCCCCTGCTATCTCTCGGGCCAAGGCACCCATAGCCTGCTGACCCACCGGCTCGGCCACATTGGCCTGACCAACCCCTTCCTGAACTGCCGGAATCTCATCCGGTAATGGCACTTCCTGTCTTCTAGGCCTACCACGCCTACCACCTCTTGCTCGCCCTGACATCCTAATAAAGGTAACCCAAAACATTAGCACATTTATAAACGTGCCAAAACTAGACACTCATGTCCTAATACATGGATAATCGTAATTCATTCCACGTAAGCACATAAACACATAAGCACTTACAATTTCATTTCCGGATGATAGCGATCCCAAAGGCGTTAGAGTACGGTTAGAAACAAAGATTGATCAAGTGCCTTTCCAACGGGACTCTCAGAAACCCAACGATCCAGTCAACATCCTAGAAACTAAATCCCATACCCAAACAATCACATAAGCATGTTATCACATAAGCATATATCGATACACCTAAGTCTCTATCGAGCGAGACAAACCCATTGTGATTCTAATCACTTCCCACGCACCAAGGTATTCGAACCCTATGCTCGATACCAAGTTGTAACCCCCAAAATAATGATATTAAACCAACAATATTAACATGCTATGATATATAAAAGGTCCACATCCTTCCATTCATCAGAGTGCTATTACAAAAGGTATTACATGTTAACAACAAAAGCAAATGCCCTACGACTTCTGACTTTCAAGTTAACACTTGGTTACAAGAAAGTAGAGTGCTAACTCATTTACACATTAAGCCCTAGGCTTGAATTTACATGTAACACTGCAAAAGGAAAGACAACCAAAAAGTCCGTCCGCCACTAGCCTCCCAAGCTAAGTCCTTGGAGGTGGCATGCTACCAGTACCTGAAAATGATGTTCCCATATAGGGTGAGCCACAGCCCAGTAGAAATATACTAAACCAGTTATAAATAATGACTAAAAGATTAACAATTGATAGATGGTCAATTCTTTTACATTCTTTCATCACTTCAACAAATATAAACAAACAGTTACATTCATACTTTCCATGACAAGCATACATGCTCTGCCAATATATTTCTAGATAAGCATACATGCTCTATCTACGGAGTTCATCCCCTATCTCCTCCCAGTAACATCCGGTTTAGAGGTCCATCCCCTATCTTCCCCTAAACCGTGGAGTACATCCCCTATCTCCTCCAACACAACACAATGCATATATATAACAATTATACACATCACATATCAATACATAAAATCAATGTATTCTTTCCATCGTCATAACCCATGACCCAATTCTATTTCAATTCCTCATTTTTCCACAATTAACTATTCACATTAATTAATCAATGTAATTAGGACGTTTCCATAATTAACATTACAACCCTTAGGTTCCAATTTCACTAATGTTTCAATGTTTCAACATAAATTCCATGTTTCTATACCAAACATGCTTCTAGGTTTATTATAGACAAAACCCCAAACTTTTATAAAATTACACAATGGCCCAAAGTTTCCCAAAATTACACAACAACTACCAACATATCAAAATGCTAAAATTCAAAGACAAAATCCATAAAGAGGTAGGATATCCCTACCTCAAAGTTTGAGCTCAAAAGGAGATGAAGACCCAACACCCAACTTGACCCAAAACCGAATATTTTCAGATTATATCGAAGCCCAAGTCTCCCTCTACCCTTTTAACAAAGCACTTAGGGAAGATTCACCCTCTAGGGAGATGATTTCTTAGAGAGAAGGCAAGTCTAGAGAGAGAGGCTCTCAGATTTAGGGTTTTAAAAAGTAAAAGCTTCAAAAAAGTGAAGTTTAGATCATCGTCAAATCGATATAAACACAGCTCGCTCGGCGAAGACTTGGTCGCCGAGTCGGCGACAGAAACCGTAGCTCGAGCCAAGAAGGTCTCGCCGAGCCAACATCCTAGAAACTTCGCCGGCGAAGAAAAGCTCGCTCGAGCCAGAGCTCGACCTTCAGTTCTGCAACTAGACGACGCTGAAGCGACGAACCGCCGCCGCTCGAGCGAAGACCGAACCAGATCGCTCGAGCGAAGAATCAGCTCGCTCGAGCCAGAAATCATGGTGTTCAGGCCCAGCCCAGACGCAGTCGCTCGCTCGAGCGAAGCCGCTCTGGCTCGACCTACCAGACACAAAACTCAACGCTCGCTCGAGCGACCAACTCTCGCCGAGCGAAGGACAAAATTCGGCAAAGAACCCTTGGCTCCCGAACACAACCAACCTGAAACAAACCTGCCCAACACATCCTATAACTCAAATACAATATATGAAAGGTCGTAAACAGGACAACAATCCACTACCAACATCCACGGACACACGTCCGGATCACTATACAACAAGGGGTAAACCCGGGATCGCTATAGATAATATGTTTATCAGTTGTTTGAGATAGGGAGACATGAATTTGGTGACAGATGATTTTTGGCTCAAAATGAAGTTCATTGTGAGGAAAGTAGAACTTATATCTATAAGTTTCTTTGAGACTTGTATTTTGTTTTCCTGTTTTGTCCTTTCACTTTACTGGGTTTGTCTAATTTGAATGAAGGTTTTTTTCTTAATTATACAAAGAGTCTTGTATATATGTTTATATATATTCTTATAACTATCCTAGCACCCTACATAGTTTAAATTTTAAAATTTCATCTATTTTTTAAAAAAAAAAAATTAAAATAAAATTTTCATTATATAAATCTTGTACAATCATTCATCATGAAATAGTTTATTGGGACAGGTCTCTAATTACTTTGCATAGTCAAAATGTTGTCAAAAAATATTTTCCAAAACGAAATTGCTATTATGTTATACATACCTTCATAATTTTTGTACAAGAGAGCATTTTTCATTGAAAATATTCACGAGTAAATATTATGCATGGCAATGCTCTGTCACATTTCTTTAGCACAAGTAAATAAATTGAGATGATAAAATACCAGTGTTTTTTATTCACAAAATTTATCTGGAAAATTACTAGGAAATTTATCTCAAATCCATGAGAGGTTTGGTAGAAAATTTGGTAAATCATTTGGGTTTCATAACATTTTTCTTTGGAGTTTGATTCATTTTAGATTTGGTTTGGCAACTAAGAGATTTAACCTTTTAACTTATTTATTTATTTACATATATAAAACATTTAAAAATTACTAAAATAGTCAATTTTTACAAACAGCTCTTAATTGTTTAAATTTAGAGAGATTTGATCAAAATTTTCTCATAATAAATTTTTAATACATTAAGGACAAGCACAAAAAGTTTTTTTAATAAGTCTAACAAATATCACTATTATCAGAATATTAAATTTCAAAATAATATAACTTTTGATGTAAATGTTGATTTTTAATAAAATTAATATTTTTAGAATTCTTTTATTAAGATCTATCAAAAAAGATATATGTAATTATTACTGTTAAAATTAATGTAAACAATGTTACTCTGTTTGACAGTAATATGTTACTCTATTTGATAATTACTCTATTTGAGAATAACATGTTACTTTGGTTCATAGTAACATGTTTCTCTGGCAATATTGTCGAAGAAAGGGAAAAATAGAAAAGAAAAAAAAAAGATATTTTATTTTGTTCTTATTCAATTATGTGTTTTCTCCTTAGAGGATTATGAAAAAAAATAAATTGGGTTATATTGTTGTGGACAATTAACGACTTTCCAGCATTAGGTAATTTGAGCGGTTGTACTGTAAAGGGATATTATGCATGTCCAATTTGCAGTGAAGGAACATGTTACATGCGAGGAGATTGTGAGGGAACTTGGCTTTACAAAAGTTTTGCCAGAAGTTGAATCATTAGATGTGGTTGATGATTCTATGTCATCTTACATGCGAGGAGATTGTGAGGGAACTTGGCTTGATAATCCATGATGAAAAAAAAAATGTCTTTGTAAGAATGTATGTCTAAGTATTGAATTTTCATGTTAAAATGTTTGACTTATATTCATTTTCTTCATGTCTTTATATTTAATTGTCTAACTATTTGACATTTTTTTCTTAAATTTTTATTTTATTTTATTCACAAGATGGATACTTCTCATGTCCTGCCTACTGATGGAGAGGATGCATGGTTACCAACAACAGAACCAACATCTAATAAAGAAAAGGCAGAGGTTCGACAACATTACCGGATGTCATAAAGGATAGGAGTTCTAGCGTTCGAAAAGCCATTGACTATAACGAGAATGGTCAGTTGATTGGAAACAATTCGATCAAATGTTCAAGCTATCATGAGGTGTTGGCTCGCACAATGATTCCGATATGCTATAAAGACTGGTTTGAGGTGCCAACTGAACTGAAAGAAAAATTATGGAGTTGTGTGGAGGTAAGTAAGACACTTAAACATGTATTTAAGTGCAATCAAAATTAGAATTTTATAACGTTATATTTTTTGACTACTCAGTTAACATACAAAGTGGATGAAAGAAGTAAAAAAAAATGTGTTATTTTCAATTTGTTCAAAATGGAGGACATTCAAGAAAGAACTTACCAAGTACATACGTGAAAACAAGTCCAATTCTGAGATCATATCAAACCCACCAGCAATTTATGGATTCATTGAACAAAGACATTGGGACTCATTTCTTGTAAGGCGACTATCAGAAGAGTTTGAGGTAAAAATAATCAAACTTTAGTTATTTAAAATGTCAGTATTAAATACTAGACCCATCAAACTTCGTATAGTTCTGTAATAACAGTGGCATGCCCCTTGTAATCTTGTAAAATTTTATGTTTTATTTTATGACTTATTCACCTAAAAAAAATATTAAATGCTATACATTTGGATTAATTTTGTGTGTTACATTTTCAAAGATTTTGAGTCAGGTTCAGAAATGGAGACGAAGTCAAAATAAGTATAACCATAGAATTAGTCGAAAGTGCTATGCTCGCTTTCAAGAAGACTATGTAAGTGGTTATAAATTTTATTATTTAATAACAATTTTGAAATCATTATTTTGAAAATTTGATGTTTGTTTAATTGACAGAAACGTATGACCGGATCTACTGAAGATTTGGACAGAAGCGTTCTATGGAAAAAGGCTCGTCAAAATAAAAATGGAGAATATGATGACAAGACAATTATGGAACAAGTTGCGAGAATTGTAAGATATTTGTGTGTACTGATTGCATTTATTTTATATTATCTTAACTGTTCATCTTTCTTATATAGTAATGTAATATTGTAGGATGAGTTGACCAAACAAAAAAGTGATGGGAGTTTAAAGATTGAAGGATGCAATGACATTCTGACTATGGCATTGGGTACTCCTGAATCTTCTAGTCGAGTAAGGGGTGTAGGAAATTCTGTCACACCTAGCACCTACTTTCACTTGCCTAGACGTGGGAATCAGTCACATTGGGAGAAGAAGTGTAATGATCTTAAGGCAGTGGTGGTACAATTGCAAGCTAGGCTTAGTACAGTGGAACAACAAATACCATATACACCAGAATCTGAACATGTTAGTTCAAACATCTTGAGAAGTGGTTATGAAGGAAATTTTCAGCCTGATTTTCTCTTAATAGAAAACAGAGTGAGAACTAAGGATGACATTCCACCCCAAGCTCTTACCCAAAAGATTATAAAGGTGTGTAGCATTTAGAACACCTAAAGTTGTTATATTTTCTAATACTGTTAGTAATTTTATTAGTGCTTTTGTTGTTATCTATGTGTTTGTTATAGAGCAAATGTTCAAACACATTGAAAAGTGGTGGTAGAGGCAATTTTCAGCATGATTCTTTATTAGCAGAAAATATGGTGAGAACTAAGGACGACATTCCACCTCAAGATCCTAAACAAAATAAGAGAAAGGTGTGTAGTTTTTATCTATTGATGTTATAATTTCTAATATCATTAGTGATATTATTAGAAGTTACATTTTTAACTTTGTGTTATAGGTAGGTTCCATTGAAAATATTGTTTCTCATGGTACGGTGTATGAGAGAATTGAACACAATGAAGCCATTCATACGGTGCCATTAGGAGAATCCAATGTACGTGTGTCTGTTGAAGTTGTTATTCAAAAAGATGCCCCTCTTCCTATACCTATTCCAGATGAGATGCTTATTGTTGAAGAAGCAGTGGGATTTTTTGTTGCTTGGCCCAAAAATCTTGTATTGGTCGGTGATGAGGTAAAATATTCAAACTTAGAAACTTTATTACAATTTCTTAAAGTTAAAGTTGACTTATATTTGTTTATTTTGAAAATTTTAAACTTAGGGAGCTTCAATTAATGTTGAATGTGGAAAATATCAAGAGTCCAATTAATCTTTTGTTTCATTGGTTGAGCACATCAAGTATGATGAAGCCATAGACATTCCACTAGAGAAAGACATATTTGGGGAGGAGATCAATATCCAACTTCAAAGAGTAGACATGGAGTACATATGTCATGTAAAAGAATTATTTGTTACATGTATCATGTTGTACATAAGGTAAGAAAAATTTGCTACATCAATAATTATTTCTGCAGATTTTATGAATTACAAATTTAATTAAAATTTGTTTATTTTATTAGTCATCTCCATCAAGTGTTGAAGGCTTCCAATTGGAGGAAACAATTTGTATTTGTTAACCCTTGTGTCGTTAGTAGAAAAATTATGGCTGGGGAGAAATCAAAATCAGTGTTGCTTGCAAGAAGATTAGAGGAGGCTATGCTAGAACAATTGGTTTTAATTCCTTATAATATTGGGTAATTATTTAAAACTATTTATTTTATGTGTTCAAATGATAATAATCTTATTAAGCTTATACTTGTTACTTGTTCAATTGTAGGTACCATTGGATATTGTTAGTCATTGATCAAACATTGATGATTGTGTACTTACTTGATCCGATTAATTCTAAAATGAACACAAGCTTTGAAATTGTAATAAACACGTAAGTTTGGCTAGTTCGTACATTTTAAAGCAATTTGAGTTACTCTAAAAATATTTTGACATTTGGAATTTCTTTTGTAAAGTGCTTTGAAAATTTATGAAACTACCCAAAGGAGGAGGAGGACCAATCCAGTTTGGAAAGTAGTTCAGGTAATCAATATCATTTTCTCTAATTTTATCATACTTATATTATGCTAATGATTGTTCAGCTTGATCATAACACTTTATATATAGTTTCTAATAATAATGAAAATGATTTTATGTAGTCCCCGCAACAACCTACAAACGTGGAATGTGGGTTTTATGTAATGCGGTATATGAAAGACCTCATTAGAGATTAAAGCATCCTAAGAAAACAAAATGTGAGATAAATTCTAAACTTTTATTACTATTATATTCATGATACTTGTACATCTTCTTCATTATCTAATTGTTTGTAAATAACCTCTTGTAGTTCAATGGAAAAAAGACTTACACGGAAACCGAACTTGATGAAGTGCAAGTTGAATAGATTAATTTCGTACTAAAAAATATAAGTTGAAATCCAATGTAAATGTAATATAACTTCCGTTCTTTAAATTACTAATCAACAATTTCTTTAGTTGGTAAAGAATATATAATCACTTCAAGATTTCATTTTAGATTTGTTGATTCTATGTATATTTGGTTTTATGACTTTAAAATATCTGCTCATACATTGAAGATTTTCATTTTGGATTTATTGATTCTATGTATATGTCATATTTATGTATGGTAATCCAAACATTTTATATCAGTAACAATCAAAGTTGTTATTTCTTTTCTATTGATGCAGGAGATGAAGACTCAGTGTGATGAGAAAATGTTCGATTTTGTCTTTTGTAAATCTCTACAAAAATATTAAGTTTATTCATATGCTTCTAGCAGTTTCTGAATTAATTTGTGTTTTTATTTTTCAGGTCAGAAATTTCTTGAAAAAATGCAAAATATGGTCAAAGAATTCAACAACTTAGTTTTTTCAAGTTTTTATTTTTTTTTATTTTTTAATATATGTAAGCACAGTTAAAAACTTTTTACTAATTCCTTTGTATATACTTTTTGAACATTTAACTTTCATTTATGAAATATATGACGTTATTCCATTCAATATATGGTTGTGATTCAAAATATAGTATATAGTGTGTATTACATTCTTCAAATGCATATAACATGTGACCTTATCTGATTATTAATCACGTGTTTTATTAGATATTAATCACACTTAAAATCTGTGATCTAAATGTTTATTATCACAGGTTTTATTAGTTATTAATCACACTTAAAAGGTGTGATCTAAATCTTATCAATCACACTTAAAAGGTGTGATCTAAATGTTTTTAATCACACTTAAAAGGTGTATCTAATTGTTTTTAATCACACTTAAAAGGTGTGATCTAAATGTTATCAATCACACTTAAAAGGTGTGATTAAAAATGACCCATTTTAATCACACCCCCAAAGATCACACTTTAATAAAACTAAAAAGGTGTGATTAAATAACAAACATCACACAAAAAAAGTGTGATCTTTATCTGTTTTTGTAGTAGTGAATAAAAAAAATTAAGATAGTCTTGTAACGGACCAAGGAATTACTAGTGAAGAGGGCCAAGCTAAGTTTAGCTTGGCAGAGCGCTATCTTGATTTAAGGATTACCACAATTCTGCCAAGATCAGAGCAGAGTCGAGTTAGCTTGGTTGACCGCATCGACAGCGGAGATAGAAGATTTAGGTCCTTTCACCTAATGGGTAGTAAGAAGGGTGTTCTAAGGATAGGCATTATCCTTTAGCAGTATGATTCCTAAGAGAACTCTGCTAAGAAGAGTTAGAGTCCTACTAACATTGTGTTAGGTGGAATCTATAAAGGCTCATGACATAACCTATAGACATGTATTGCACTTCTTACTCTCAAATACACAGAGCTTATTGCGTATTGTCTACTTCTTGACTTAGGCGTCGGAGGGGTTTCTGACACACACTCGTCGGCTAGCTTATGTGTGTTTTCAAGTGGCAATGTGACGACATTTGAAGGAGTGCAAACTTAGTCAACTGGATTATACAAGAAGATGATTTCGTGCTCATACAATAATCTATTGTCATTTTATTTTGATTAATATTGAAAAGGTCATTGATTATACTATAAGTTGTTATGATCTGATTATTATTTTGGTTATGATTGATAAAAAAAAATTCATTTATGCAGTAAGAGGTGTTTAGTTTGGGCTCTGTGTGTTTTTTCTAGTTATTATTCTAGGGAAACACAATGATACACACCCTTATGCACATTATAACCAAAAAGAAAAATTATATAATTTCATTTTTCTAAATTATAACTAACAAAAAAAATATATATATATCTCATGACTTATAAATAAAATAATGTCATAATTAAAGAAGAAAATTGGTCATAATTAAATAACACAATGGAGTAACCTATGAAGCACCGACACTTCAAAACAAGTGTCATATCTGTATTGGACTCACGGACACTTCGAGACACGCAGACCATAGTTATTAGAATCTCGATCCGAATCATAAGATCTTACGATGCTACGATTTCAGTTGAGCCAAACAATTCGAATCACGTTAGGATCTTAAATTTAGTAGGATATTAAAGTTACTACGATCCTATTCATAAAATCGTGTAGAATCGCATACGATCCCGATTCTACTATAATCTCGATCCTAATATTTTTTTTGTTATTATTTATTTCTTATATATATATATATATGTATATGTGCATATATATATCTATATAAAAAAGTTGACTGTAAACACTTTTTTCAAATGTCTCTTCTAATTGATGTTAACATAAAATATGCATTATATCAAATTTATCATTTTTCTTTGATATTTTCAAAATTAAATAACATATATTATCATTATCGATAATTTTTCATTTTATTTTACATTGAAAATAGAATCTTATGATCCTCAATCGTAGATTCTACGATCTGATCCATGAGTCCCTTCCAACGATCCCACGCAGGATCATAATTTTAACAACGTTGACGCAGACATGGCAGTGACACGTATGGGACACGCTACATGGCTTATCTCCTTATTTAATTAATTTATTTTCAAGGGATACACCAAGGACACTTTGCGTCCAACTTGTCTTTTTTTTTTCTTCTTCATTTTTTTAGTACTTTTGATGAATGTTGAATGTTTATTATTATTTTCTTATATTTAAATACTTAATAAAAAATATATAGAAACTGTAATTGTTCATTTATTTATTTATTTAAAAAAATAAAATAAAATATAGAATTATAATTAATTTTTGTTAATATTGATTGCTTGTGGATGTGATATTAATCTAGATAGTAAATAAAAATATATGAAAACATATTTGATTGCAATGTCCTGCCATGTCTATGTCCCTATTTTTTTTTTTAAATTGTCGTGTCCCATGTTTGCATCTGTATCTGTGTTCGTGTCTGTGTCTGTATCCGTATCCGTGTCCGTGTCCGTGTCCGTTTCTGTGCTTCTTTGGACATAACTATGGGTGCATATGGCACACCCTTTTTAAAGGGGTGTATATTAGAATTTCCCATGATCTATTATTAAAATGTTTAAAATGTTTTTCACCAATTAAAATATCTCTTTTAAGTACTTTTAATTTGTGGAAAAAAAAAATTCAAACGAAAATTCATATTGCAGTAGCGTTATTTAAAATTTGGGTTATTTTTAATTTTTTATGTGTTATGTAAATTAAGTTAGTTTAAACTAAGATGTGTTCTAATTTAGTGTGTTTAGGCATTTAATTTTTTTTTAATTCATATTACAATATTATAATAAACATATTTGCAAATCATATTTTATTTACTATGAGATGTGTCATAATTACATTTGTAATAGGAGTGAGACCTATTTAAAGAATACAATTAGGGTGAATTACACTAACAGTTCCTATAGTTTGGAGCTTGTGTCATTTTGGTCCATAACTTTTCAATTGTGACACATTTGACCCTGAATTTTGTATCTTGTTCCAAATAAAGACAATTGAAGATACTATTGGATTTTTCAAGGGCAAAATCATCAATTTGATAAAATATAAATTAATTTGACAAAAATAAATGTCAAAAATTATTTTTGAATTTTAAAAATTATTTCTACCTACTAAAGATAAATTTATATAAAATTGATAAATCTTTTAGACATTTTTTTTACCAAATTAATTTTTATTATGTATTTGGATGATGATCATGTAAAATTAATTTTAAAAAATTAATCATGTAATTTTTATTAATTTTTATCAATTTTACATAATTTTATTTTTGGTGGATAGAAATAATTTTTAAAAATTTTAAAATATTGTTTTGACATTTATTTTTGTCAAATTAGTTTATATTTTATCAAATTGATGATTTTGCCCTCGAAATTACGCAATGGTATGTTCAATTGTTCTTATTTGGAATAATATTCAAAATTCAATGTCAAATGTGTCACAATTGAAAAGTCATGGACTAAAGTGACACAAGTTCCAAACTATAGGGACTGTTAGTGTAATTTGCCCTTTAAAATTTTAATAGATATACATAAAAAAAGATAATTATATTATTAAATCATTATTCAAATTTAGATATTGTCATATCTTTTTGAGATCTATATCTAAATTCTTATTTTCTTTATTTTTGTGTGGTTTCTATTCGATTTTTTTTTTCCAATTTATTTAAGATGGAGTTGTGGGTTTATATTTTTTTTTAATCTAATTTATCTATGATTTCTATTTATTTTTAATTATTATTATTTAGGTAAGTTATGATGTGAGTTAGATATATGATGGACACATGTAAGTTTTATTGATTTAAAGTATGATGGTGTGAGATATATTATATTTGTTTAGATATACTTTAAGGATTTTTTAAATTTAAAATTGGATATTGAGAGACAAAAAAAGATTTTAACTGAATAAATAAAAATCATATTTATTAATTTTAACTGTTTGTATATCTGATTTTTTAATTTTTTTTTGGGTTGTGTTATAATATAATATATAAGATATAGATAGATATCTACAATTCTCATGAAAAATATTATTTGATTTTTTGAGGGAGAGAAAAGAAAGACAAGTTTTAATATTTTCTTTTGGAAATCGATGAGAGAAATTAAAATGGAGAGGTTATGAAATATTTTTGTTATTTTTCCATTTAAAATCCATAAATTAAGGGATAATTATTATTTTCAAAATAATTAAATAGGTATAGGAGAAGTTGAAAAGAGGAAATAATTATTATTTCCAAAATAATTAAATAGATATGGAAGAAGTTGAAAGGGTGTGTATGGAAAGTCAAAAAGGATTGGTAGAAGTCAATAAATGCTGAGTTTTTATTTATTTTTTAAATCAAAAAATTAAGAAATTAAGATTGAGATTTATAAATGTGAATTGCGATTTTTAAATGTCTTCTTTTTTTTAATTTTTTAAATGCCTTCTTTTTTCCTTTTTTATATTATATTAAAGTTTAATATTTTGATAATAATCATATGTGTTAGATTTTTCAAGGAATTAAATATCTTTTTTTAATTATATTATATTAAAGTTTAATATTTTGATAATAATCATATGTGTGGACTTTTCAAGAAATTTTTTTTATACTTGTTCTTAATGCATTAAAGTGTTATTATGAGGGATAATAATCATATGTGTTGGAACTTTTTAAGGAATTCATATGTGTTAGATTTTAAAGAATTTTTTTTATACTTGTTCTTAATGCATTAAAATGTTATTATGAGGGTAAGACTTGAGGGTTGAGAGAAGTTAATAAATGCTAAGGTTTTTTTTTTTTTTTTTAAATAAAAAAATCAAGAAATTTGGATTGGGAGATTGGAACTCTCACAAGGCTTGGGATTAAAAACCCCCTTTTGTTTAATATATAGTAAGTATAGATATATAAATATAAATAAATAGATAGATAGATAGATAGATAGATAGATAGATAGATAGATAGATAGATTATATTAGTGGGATTTTTTATAAATTTTTTAAAAAATATTATAAATATGTTGAAATAATTCAATATTTTGTCTTGATAAATGAAATTTATAAGTTAATTTTTATGTTTATAACTTTTTAAATTATTAGTTTAAAAAATTAAAAAATATATATATAGTATAATTTTGATAATTTGTAATTAAAAAAAAAAGTTAAACCAAAATTAAATGAGGTTACATGAGATTAGATATAACTGTTCTTGTTATGAAAATATACAAATTTAAAAGTTAGATTTAAGATAAATATACAATTTTATTATTAAATGTTAAGTGAAGTGATATTTAACAATAATTGATATGATATTTCTGTTACCAATCCAATAATTTAAGTTACATTTCTTTTGGTTTTAATTTTATAACTAAAAATACAATATGAATATAATACACACAGATTTCTAATCTTTAAGAATAAGAAGGTTTTAGAATATTTACAACCTTTCATCATTTTCTTTTAATTTTTTTTAATCTAATTGGATTTTAAATTTAAATAAAAAATTTGATTTGATATAAATTACTTTAACTTTTTCATTAAATTTTATTAATTTTTAAAAGAACTTTCATTCTTATCCCAATTTTTTTTCCATCAATTTTGATGGAAAAAACAATAATTTCCAACGCTTCATCTTTTTAAATTTTTATCAAATTATAATTTGATTAAAAAAATATTAAGGGTTGAAAATTCTGTTAATTAGAATTATAGTGAAATAACATCTTGAAATAATGAAAGTTTAAGTATGTGGTTGATTGAAATGTATAATTTGATTAATTCTCTTCTCTTATTTGTATAAAAATTGACATTTATGACCACATCATTATAAGTCGGATTATGAAAAAAATTTATTTGTAAATAACCTACCTATTAAAAAAAGAAAAAATAAAAGAAAACGAAAAAAAAAAATGTAACTTTTGGATATGTGTCTATCAATTTTATTTTGTGGACATAAATGACTGGTGTTTCAATTTAAAAAATTCAAAAGTATAAAAAAAAAAAATTGATTGTGTTTTTTGGGGATAAAAGAAGCTATCTAACTCCTCTGTATACTATTTTAAGATAGACTATTTTAATTACATACACAAATAGAAATTAGTTTTAGAGATTATTCCTATATATTATGCTATTATATACAAATATAGTTGTAACAAATTAATTAATATATATGAAAAATTATACTAAACTTTCATTTTCAATTAATTGAATTATGATTAACAAACTAACAAATAGCAATAATGGTATGATATAATAGAAAGAGGATAAAAATAAAAAAACGCTACGATATTTAAAAGTTTTAAATTTACCTAATTATACAAAAATCTAATGTTATAGCACATTATTGAATTCCCACTAAATTTTCACATTTTCTATAAAATAAAATTACAATAAAAAAAAATTGATACTCATTTTTTTACTTCAATTTTATGGTATTCATTGAAAAAAATAAAATCCGATCAAAATTCTTACCACAGAATGGGCATAGATATTTCGATTGCAATAATCATCACCAATAATTATTCTCTACTACATAAACCTGTAAACAAACACATAAATCTCACTAAAACCAAAACCAAAACAAAACCAACAACAGAGAAAGAAAATCACATAGGAAAAAAATAAAATTAAAAAATAAATAAATTTATGGAGTGACAGGATATTACCCCAATAATTTAGATCTCGCCCTGCCAAATCTGTCAGCTCTTTTGCCAGTGCCCGCGAAGTCGAGGAGTTTGGATGACTAATCAGATTATTTTTTAAATAAGACTTGAAAATTGATTAATTTGTCACATTAACTGATTTAAAATTTTAATAAATATACATAAAAAAATTGATAATTATATTATTAAATCATAATTTAAATTTAAATATTGTCATATCTTTTTGAAATCCATATCTAAATTCTTATCTTCTTTATTTTTGTATAGTTTCTATTTTTTTTTTCTTCAATTTATTTAAGATGAAGTTTTGGGTTTCTATTTTTTTTTAAACTTAATTTATCTATGGTTTCTATTTGTTTTTAATTATTATTATTTAGGTAAATTATGCTATGAGTTAGATATGTGATAGACATGTGAGTTTTATTGATTTAAAGAACGATGGTGTGCGATATTTTCAAATTAGATTTGTTTAGGTAGATTTGAAAGATTTTTAAAATTTGAAATTGGATATTGAGAGGCAAAAGAAAGATTTTAACTGAACAAATAAAAATCATATTTATTAATTTTATCTGTCTGTACATCTGATTTTTAATTTTTTTTTGGTTATGTTATAATATAATATATAAGATATAGATATTATCTAATAAGAAATGCAAGTTTTAATATTTTTTTTTTTTTGAAAATTGATGAGAGATTAGGATTGAAAGATTATGAAATGTTTTTGTTATCTTTCCATTTGAAATTTATACATTAAGGGATAATTATTATTTCTAAAATAATTAAATAGGTATGAAAGAAGTTGAAAATTGTGTATAAGAGAAGTCTAAAAGGCTTGAGAGAAGTCAATAAGTGCTGAAATTTTTTTTAAATTCAAAAATTAAGAAATTAAGATTAAGATATTGGAACTCTCATAAGTCTTCTGGGCCAAAAACCCCTTTTCTCTCATCTAATATATAGATTTAACCCATAGGTGACATGTCATAAAAGAGAGGATCCAGGGATTGGCAGAAAACACATCCTAACCACGTTGTTTTGGTTGTAAGATTAACGAAACAATGTTAATAGAGCACAAACAATTTTTTCTCCACCTGTCCTCTCTCTTCCCTCTCACTCAAATCATTTTTTATCAAAATCATTCTACCAAAATTTATCTCTTCCCTCTCTTCTCTAGTTTGGGATCAAAATCACTCCTCTTTTGAGTAATCTCTCTTGTCCCTCAACTAAAATTCAAGCACTTATAAAGCAGGGGCGGTATGTGTATAGGTATTGATACAATAGGGTCTTTTGGGAAGGAAAAAAAAAAAAAGAGTCAATTTTTAGCTTTTTACTCATTTTGGATCATACCATCTCTCACATTTTTTACCTACAAAAAGACAAAATAAACTAAAAAAACCAAAAAGTCAATTTTTTACCAACTTTTCAAAACACCACGACATAAATATATCGGTATGATAAAATTTAAAAAATAAGATATAAGTACGGTTTGGTACGTTTGTAAAAAAATATTTATTTTTAATTTAAAGTAATGTAAAAATTAATTAAATTGTTTGATATGTCAAGATCTAACCTACAATCAATATTTAATGCTAAAAGTAAAAGTATAAACTAAAATTAAATGTTGGCTTGGTATTGCACAGATAGAAATATATATATATTTTTTTTTTGAACAGATGGGGTTTGGTTTGTGTATTTCAATAGATAGAAAAAAAATTAAAAAAAAAAATTGAACAGGTAGAATTTTGACAGATAAAATTCAAAAAAATTTAAACAGATAATAAAATTTGGACAAATATTTGGATAAATAAGAAAAAAAATTGAATAGATAGTCAAAACAATTGAATAAATATATATAAATTTAAACAAATAGTCAAAAAAATTAAACAAATAAAAAAACTCAACAGATAAATTAAGGGATAAAATTGAAAACAAAATGTCTTCCAACAAAAAAAGGATTTCTCACCAAATTATTTCACAAAAAGTTGATTTCAGCATGGAGATTTGGGAAATTGATAACAAACAAGAGTTTTAAAAATAAATAAAAATAAAAAAACACAACGCATAAAGCCAGCTTTGGGGCTGGGAAGTGAGATTTTAGCTTAATTTAGGCTAAAATTTTAAAAAAAAGATAAAATAGGTTAAAATAATTAATAAGACAAAATGTCACATTAAATTTATAATTATTTTACTTTTTCTCTCACAAATATCACATCCAACTACAAAAAAATCCAATCATCTTCCCAAATATAAAAATGTTAGCATACTAAAATAACCTACTAAAATAGCAACTTCTCAAACACCCATTGAGAACAACACTGATTTCTTCCTTCCCACTTCAAAAAAAGCACTTCCTTCTATTTATTTTATTTTTAATTTTTGGGTAAGTGGGTACATACACTCGATTAATAAATAAATTGCACTTTATCCCTTCACTAAACAAGTATTATATATTTTTTTTCATAATTTTTAATTTATTTTAATCTCAACTATCTATTAACATTCTATTATGAAAAAAAGAAGAAGAAATAACACATGCATTTTATACGTATATATCTTTCCTCTCACATATTTTTCATAAGATATGAAAAATATGTATATATCTCTTACATATATGTAAAATAAATTAGCTCATAATTGAGCATTTTAATCATAAAATTAGTAACTCACATGTTACTTTTCTATTCTATTAATAGAATGTGAACAATAGGGGTTGGATTGAAATAAATCAAAAACATTAATAGCAAAAATAATAATTACCCATAAGTAAGGGATAAAGTGTAATTTGTCCAATATTTAACTTTATCTAGCTTTCTAAGTTAGTATTATTCGATATTTTCTCTCATTCATAGAGAGAGAAAGAAACAAAAACAAAAACAAAACAAAACAAAACAAAAATGAAGAGAGAAGAGAGAAAGAGGAGTTTTCAGTTTCACTATGTTATTTTTGGTGCTCTCTCTCTGTCTCTCTCTCTCTCTCTCTCTCTCCCCCTCCAAAGTAAACTCTTCTAATTTTTTTTTTCCAGAGTCTATAGTCATATATTCCATTCTGCTTGTAATCTAATTTGAGAACAGAAAGGAAGTTGAATTGGTAGATGAAGCTGATGAAGACGATGATAATGATAATGAAGTGGTGAAGTTGAATTCTATCTGTAATCGTTGGTGGAGAGCGAAGTAAGAAACCGGTTCCTTGTTCTCTTCCGATTCAAGTTCCCTAAGTGGTATAGCAGCTAGAAATCTCTTCATGAACTCTCTGCAACACTCTTTGCCAGTGCAAATTTTGTCTTCACTTGCCTGATCGAAACTGATCCCTTCTTTCTTTACATTCCCGCGTATCAAAGCCGAGTCATCAAACCTCAAAATGTATGCTTGGTTGCAACCCTCAAAGAGCCGCTCACCAAATGTGTTAATGATGTAGTAAGCGTTGACGTCCACCTTCAACACGAAGAAATGATCATTCCAGCTTACTATGTAAATCCTAGGCATGTCATTGTCACCATTTGCGTTTTCCTTGATCTCATCCCATATCTGATCAAAAGACATGACTCCTTTCAATGTCTCGAACTTTTCCAGGCCAAAGAATCCGATGAAGCACTTCTTATGCAAGACCGATATTGAGCAAAGTCCAGCTTGCAGGACGGTCTGGATGTCAAAATGCTTGTCGGGAATTAGTTTATCAAGTCTTGATTGTCACAAAGCTTTCTTCATTCAGAGGAACCTTCGACTATGAGCCTGTCGAATTGGGCCCTCGTTGGCTTGTTGTCTTGGTTGAATTGAAGCCAATTGGCAATGACTATAGCCAGTGCTGTACATGTGCTTTCTCCAACAGCTTCGTCGCTGCGTTGGTCGAAGGAAGTAAAGAAGACATTGGCTTTGAGCTTTGCTTGGCCATCTCTGCTGACTAGCTCCTTTTCTTCCCAATGACCAGTGGTGCTAGGTTCCGTTTGCTCATGAGCAGGTTCATTGATATCTAATTTTTGCAACAAAAAAAAAAAAAAAAAAAGTAATGAAGAAAGATTAGATTACAATTTTTAGCCTCACTAGTAGCAAAATATGTATTGATATTGACAGTACAGTTATATATTAGTTGATATCAAACAATATCAGTAAATATATCTAAAGTTTAAAATCCTGATACATATTAGTCCATATGTTATGTATGGGGCACTATTTAAAATCCTGCAAAAGACCCCCCTAACTCATGTTGGAATAGTAGCCCAAACACAAGCTTATACGAACTTTATGTATGGGGCACTATTTAAAATCCTGCAAAAGAAACAATTGTTAGTTCTTTCATATTCATTTGTCTTAATATATGTGCAAAAACTGCACTACAATGTGTAAGAAAGTATATGAAGATATCTGGGAATATGTGAAAGGAGCATTGAAATTCTAAATATTTTGGCATTTTCTCTACCTTATTGCATAGGGTTGCCATTAGCATGATCTATGATTAAATAGCACAACATATGAATTTTACCTCATTATAAAGCTGAGCAATTTCCAAGCGATCAGGTTTATCATCACAGGCAGCAGCTGAAATTTCTTCTAAAGCTGCACAAGAATAGGTCAGATCATATTAACTACCTAAACAAGCCCTGGCTCTTTTGACATGTTAAGAATCAGCGGTCCATCAGTATGTAATGAAATAACAACAAAGCACGAAGGAATCCAATATACTAGTGGTTTTAATAACTGAAAGTTGCCAAACATTGTTCTTGATTTACCAGAACTAAACTTAAAGAAATAGTGGGTGCACTTACTGATCACTTGTGGTAACTGATTATTAGTTTGAGAATCAATATCCAGGAGCATGGGCTTGGTATATCGAGAACCTTGGCTCTAGTCTCTGGCTCTTCAATAGGAGTCTCATTTGCTTTTGCGTCACCCTACAATAACATCAAATAATAAAGAGAAACCATATGAGTTAAGTATTGCTTCATTGCAGTTAACTAAGGATCCAATTTATGTAGTCTATTTCATTGGCAACTCTTTCATATAGAACCATATTAAGAGTTCGTAAGGATTAAGTCACATAGGAAGATGAAATAAACAAACCGCCAAACAAGAATTAGGATGGTATGCTTTTGATTTTTGGTTAATAGAATAATCAAAAAGAAAATAAACCTAAATAGAAGATAAATTGCTTCATTTTTCTTTGGCTGGTCAAAAAGTATTTTAGAAATTCCAACCAAAGAGTGCCAAAATATTTTTTTTAACATTAACACACCAAGGAGACTGATGTTCACTAACCTTGCAGTAGCTAATGACAGATGTCAACTTCTCATTCCTCTCCTCTTCATTCATTTCGCTGTAATCCATTCTCATCTTCCCCTTGTATTTTTCTTTGGTTCCTAGCTCTGTCGGCTTGTAATATGTCAAGTACCTCTTGAACGTCTGCATCAACGATGTCCCGAACCTCTAGTGATTACGCCTTGCTAGGTCCACAAGTTGAGGTTGAGACATAGATGAAATAGAGCCAGGTTTGTGTGATGAGTTTGAATTTGAGGGCTTTATGGAGAGAGAGAGAGAGAGAGAGAGAGAGAGAGAGAGAGAGGTGGAACTTTGTAATCTACAACCCAAAATGCTGAAAATTTGAGATTGAATTTTATTATATATATATATATATTCCCTATTCAACTCTTTTTTTCTCAGCAACAATTACTGTTATAATTTGTTGATGACTTGTGTACTTGTTGTTGTGAGAATATATTGTATATATGGCATAATTGGTTATATTAGGAATTAGCATAAATAGGAATCTTTGTATATATGGCATAATTGGTTGTATTAGGAATTAGTCCTAAATCTATTATTGAAAAAGGAAATACAAACTAATTCCTAATATAACCAATTATGTCATATATACAATATATTCTCACAGTTGTTTGCAGTTGTTGGCTTTGGAAAAAAGAGGGGACCCAACTCTTCTGCGAAGTAAGCTCACCCTAATAAGAATTAAGCTCAAGATCTTGAAAAGATCAAAACGAGAAGCACTTGCTAGATGGAATCTTCACATCCATATACAGCATTAAATGACATGTTAAAAGATATAAAAAGCATTGCTCAGTGTAAATCCAATTCTGAGATGGAAGACATATCAAAAGAATTCACCTTCTGTTGACACAAACCACCATAAAAATTGAAGTTCAAAGATTGAATATATATTTGAAACACAAGCATTAAGAAAAGGTCAAATTCAGCAAAGGGTAAGAAAGAATTGGAAATAGCAAAAACAACACCAACTGCAATTACAAGGATAAATAGCTAGGCGATAAGAACTCCTACTGCTCGATAAACAATAAAGAATATTAAATCTGCAATCTAATAAGCTGGAAATCAGCAAAAAGTTTAAGACTATCAAGTGCCATTTTATAAGAAGTGAGTACTCAAAAAAATTGAGAAAGACCTTGGGTAAATATTCTGTCACAATCATCATTGGGGTACTTTGTGTTACAACACCCAGAAATTGAACTACATTTGGATGTCGTATCTTCTGAAGCAATTCAAGCTCATCTCTGAAAGCCCTCCTGAGCAAAATCAACAAAAAGCAAAATGAAAAACCAAAAGTTCAGAAAATAATGTAAACAAAATGAAAATGCCATCATATGGACAACTCACATTTTATCCTCATCAACAGTCACTTCCTTCCCAAGTTTTTTCATAGCAACTTCTATTCCTTGCCATGATGCTACACAGAAGGTTCCCTGGGATATGTTTCAGTTAGTCTATAAAATATGAATTACTACTTTCAAGACAAAAAAGAAGCAGAAGTATGATTGCTGCAACATAAAGTAATCAGATCAACAACTTGAGTTTACCAATTAGATCTACACTTATGACTCAGTCAGCATAGATGTTTAGTCTCTTTGTTACGAAACATTAATTTTAGGCAATGTTTCACCAAAATATAAGAGGTTAGACACTTTAAATTCTTGAAACTAATGTTTTTCTTGTTTTAAATATAATAGGTTATTAAAATCGCTAATGTTTTTCTTGTTGGGGTTTTTTAATATAAAAAACGCAATCCAATGACAAAAAACAAAAATAAAAGATTAGGCTATCACCCACATAACCACTTCCAAAAGAGTTGAAATTACCTTTCTGCTCTGCCCGTGACCTCGAACCATTTTCTTTGCAAAGCTTCATTGGTGGTGGAAATGGCTTTCGATCACGACCCAAAATAAAACCAAAATCAACATGGAAAAGGCGGCCATCAATACATGCGCCATTTTGTGAAGCTGTCCCAAAAGCTAAACTGCCTCAACAGAGTACTTGTTGAGTTGTTTTTATCCACCTTAAAATTTCATTTTTGTCGTAGTGACAATTACATTACACCATTTATAACTGAAATAGGAGACTAATTTTAAACAAGAAACAAATGGCATATGCATTAAAACGCAGATTACATGACAAGAAGGTATTAGATTTCCCAGTGACTATTCAAGTAGAGAAATTCCGAGGACATGCTGACATACTGAGAACCTAGTGACATGCAAAACTCATACAATAATACATCAAAATGAGACAAAAAAGACATGGTTTAAATAAGTCCAGTCCCCTGCTCTAAACGAACTATTGAAATTGTATAAAACAAGGGGTAAATTTCAGTTCCCCTCTCAATGACTGTATGACCACCATCCAACCCTTTATGAAGACACATAATAATGTTTCTATTACTTGTTAGGCCCATATCTTTTGACATTATGTCAAATGCAACAAATGTTGCTACCAACCACTTTCCCACCATTAGCGCACACAAGAAGAAAAAGTTAATTTTGCTTTAAATAGTTGTGATTTGGGGTCAACAATTTTATTATTAAATGTGAAGTGAAGGATATTTAACAATAATTGATATGATGTTTCTGTTATTAATCCAATAATTTAAGTTACATCTGTTTTGGTTTTAATTTTATAACTAAAAATACAATATAAATATAATATGTACATGGATTTCTAGTCTTCAAGAATAAGAAGGTTTTAAAGGGCGAATACGACATTTAGGTAAAGTGATTTGAACCGCTAATCTCCTAGTGTGTTTTTGTTAAAAAAAAAAGGGATTCTGATCAAACAAATTAGATCTATATTGATTGTTTTTGTCACGACCCAAACCCGCCCCTATGGGTTTAGCACCGTAACCGGCCAGTAATCCGTGATTACCAAAGGCTTGCTTAACAGTAAGATAGTATTACAGAGTACAGGGGCATGGCGGAAGCCAAAACAGTAATTTAAACAATATCCAATGAGCTGTGACAGTCTGTATGCAAAAAGACTTTTCATACATATATACAATCAATGCAAAACAGTATGTACAACATTTACAATCATTCAAGACAAGGACTTAATCCCTGTTAAAGCAGTAAAGTAACAGTCTATGCAAAACAGAACAGAAGGGGCGGAACTAAAACACCCCAAAGTCGTAGCTTGAACGGGCTCGGAACCTCACTGTGAGGCACAGTAGTTGGCTTTGACAAAAGGGAGTCTAACCCACGCTCCTAGCTCCGGTCTGGTGCCTGAACACCTACATATATATGAGCAGTGAGCTAAAGCCCAGTGAATAACATAATGCGTAAAGAGGTTAAGAATGAATGTCCTTACAGTAATGAAAACAGTTCATTGATTCAGTATATCAATCATTCAGTCATAACAGTCATATGTGGTACATCCATTAGCATAGCGATGATGTGATGAGGTCTTAAAAGACCGAACAGTCAGTGATGGCCATCATAATAGTAAACAGAAGTTCCAAGATAGGAACTGACAGAGATCTCTATGATATGATAAAGAATACTTGATACTTAAGAATAAAGAACAATAGTTGCTAAGAATGCCACAATACAGTTCAGAATAGAGGACATACATTCATTCACTTAACAGTACAGTTCAGAAAGCAGTTCAGTTAACAGTTAGAAAATATTCATCTTTGAACATATCTTTACGACGTCGTTACTCACAGAGTTCTGGGCTATAGATAAGCTAGAGCGCGTCCTCAGATGCCAACCCTACACAATTACAGATTGAACACACACTAAGCTATACAGTTGGGAAAATAATAACTTAATTCCTAATTTGCTTCGGTGTGGTTCTATATCTATATCCTCATTAAGATGCTTTAAACTAGGCCTAAGAATGCCTAGGATGAAATGAGGTTGCAAAGATGCACTTTAAAAACATTGTTAGAATTTTCAGAAAATAGGGGATCCGCTCGAGCGCAGGTTACCCCGCTCGAGCGTAAAGGCAAACAAAATACTCCGCTCGAGTGCGATTTACTCCGCTCGAGCGGACTGTAAAACATGCCAAAAGTACTGGATGTGTGAAAATCACGCTCGATAGAGCGCTCGACACCCGCTCGAGCGTAAGACACAATGTCCTGCTCAAGCGTAAATTACCCCGCTCGAGTGTACTGCAAAACACAACAAAATGCTGGGAGCACGATTTTCATGCTCGAGCGCTAATAACCCCGCTCGAGCGTGAGTTTAAAATTTGAAATTCCCAAATTTGAACCTCAAGCTCAAATTTAACTTCCAAATGTGTCAAATTCGATCCCTTTGGGCTAACTTTCTGGAAAACACTTCAAAACCCATAATTTAACATGATTCAAAGCTCAATTGCAAAATCAAAGCCCTAAAGGAAGATCAATTCAACATGATTTTCAAACCAAATTCATGAACATGACTTCAATTGGACATGCATGCATTTATACAACTCTCAAGCATCAAATACTTGCTCTAAGAGCCAATTCTTACAAAAACATGATGATTTCATGAACCTTAGCTAGAACTTGGACATGCATGTAACAATTTTCCATGAAATCAACTCAAAATTCAACAATATAAACATACATGCATGGAATGAGCTTCAATTCCACAAATTAAGCTAATTCATGACCTTAAACTCTAGACTTCCATAAACCATGCAACATATAACTTGAATACATGAACAAGAAGGCATAAATTCTACCTTAAGTCTTCAATTTCCAGAAGGGAGCTCAAATATGCAATGAATTCCTCAAATCTACCAAGTTTCCAAGCCAATTCTTAAGAACTTCAAGATTTCTCCTAGCTCTCTCTCTCTCTAGCCGGTTTTGAGCTCTCAAAATAAGGCTGAGGGAAATGTTTTGGTCAAGTGTGTATGAAGATCAAAATGTTTGGATAGTGGGCCACTAGTGTAGCAAAATGGTAATTTAAGCCAACAATGCAATTTAGCTTATTTTAATCTAATTTAATCATACCAAATCACATTTCAAATAAATATGCCATAAAATCACATAAATTATGATTAACACAAAACATCAATCAATTTCGGATTCGGCCGCCGATAAGGCCGTCAATTTGCAGTTTAAAGCATACAACATAAACAGATAATTTTAACAATCAACAGATAGGTATGCATTTAAACTAACACATTCAATCAGTCAGTTCAGTATTTCAATCAATTCGATTACTAATCATATTCAGTCTCAGTTTAGCAGTAATCAGTAGGGTTATCAGTGATCAGTGGTGAGGGTTATTACAGTTTTCCTACCTATTCAAGTTCCATTTGTTTTGTTTTGTTTCATTTTGTTTATGGGCAAGTTCCATTTGTTTTGATTATGAATTGACGTGAATTGAGCTTTCAATGAGTTAAATATTAATTGAGTTTGAATAGTTCATTTTGTAATTGAATTTTTAAATAGTTTGATTCATTTTAAGCCTTTAGAGGTGGTGTCCCAACTAGTTTGGATTGGAAGTGTGGATTGTGTTTTGTAGGATTGGTTTGATTTTTCTACTTTTCCTGCGGCTAAAGATTCAACCAGAAAAAAATGGTGGTATGTGAACATGGTAGCAGAGAGCAAACAGGGAATTCAATGGTATATGATCACCTAAGAGCAACTTCAACAAGTTCATAAAATAGTAATTCAAAATTTTATTTGTTTTGATTTTACCTAGCCACTATGTTGATATACAGTTCAACAAAATTCTCTATTTAGATATCATCCTTTAAAATATTCTTCCTTTATTTTATTTTATTTTATTTTTCTTAGAAGGTTATAGTATTTGCATCACATGTGTATAATATAATCTAGGGGAGGAGGATGAGTCTCAAAACTCAAACCTTATGTCTAGTAAAGAGGGCTTTTACCACTTGGACTACCATTTGTCTCAAATATTCTTTCTTATCTTCTTGACTTTTTCAAACAATAATAAGAGAGTAATTTATTAGGAATAAATTATTAAGGTTGCTACTGAAGACTGGCTCAAGAAACTATAGTTTAAGTAATTTTAAGGGTAAATTATATTTAATACCCTTTTACTTTCAACAGTGTTCACTTTATTCTCCTCACTTTCAATTATAATAGTTAATCTTTTACATTCTAAGTCAAGTTTTAATTTTATAATTTTGTTCATCTATTGTTAATAAGGCTAATGAAAATTAAATATGAGAGACTAAAGTGAGATTTTGGTGTAAGTGTAAGAATTACAGTGAAATTTTAGTGTAAGGATATTTGATAAGATGAGAAAAGAAAATGCCACATATACATCGGATAACAAGTGTTTTGTCAAACCTTGTTAACAATAAATGGAAGGGTAACATTGGAATTTTTTGAAACAATCAAAAGTGAGATTTTGGTGTGTATTTAACCCTTATTTTAACTAACTCTTTACCGAGTATGTTAAAGTTATTTTTGTAATGATTTGCTCGTTGTTTTAGCTAAAATACCAATTTAACTACTCTATTGGAGTTGCTTTAATAGTTTAACAATTTTAAGAAGTTTGTTTAGTGAAAATTCTTACAAGTTACAAAGTTAATTATTAAAAAGTAAAAGTTAAAATCATTATTTAATAATTAATTTTTTAATTAATGTAAGTGTTTTTTTTCATGAATTTTAAGCAGAAATGATACTAAAAACACTTGCATGAATTTTTAGAATAATATATATATATATAAACAACCCTATATATCTTACAAGAATTTGAAGCATTATAAGAAGTTTGCTTTTTAACAAATGAGCCTTTTGTGTGCTTTATTTTTAATTGATCCTCTCATCCAATTTATTGTCTTTTTGTATTCTATTTGTTGAAAAATTTGCAACTTTTTATATCCTCATTCCTTTTTGCATTTGTTCCCTTTCTAATGGAGATCTAGACATGTAAGTTGAAGAGATATATGTTGAATATATGATATTGACAAGGATGGATTTAGGGGGTGTCGAGGGCGGCCACAACACCCTCAAAAGTTTGAAAAATCATATGTTATGGGGGTTTTTACTTATAAGTCATGTTGTGGGAACTTGTTTGGTGTGAGATCCTATGGAATTTCTTATGGACTCAGAAGTCCTATTTAAATAGAAATGTATTCTATGGGATCCTATTAGGTCTAAATCAACGTTAATATTGAACTATTGCACCCCTAATTTGTTTCCATTTTCCACGTTGCATTGTGTGCCCATACATGTATTAAGATCTGTGGCTGTCACATTTCAATACAAATAAAGTCCAATGTTCCACTTACAAAATGTGTCTATACGAGTGTGACATTGGATAAACATCTAGTCGCTGATACATGTGTTAAGATTTGTGGCTGTCACATTTCAATACGAATAAAGTCCAATGTTCTGTTGGAACAATCTTCTGTGTATATAAAAAACTTGAAATAAATTCAAACAAAATAAATAAATGACATACCAGATTTATTTATCAAACCGGAAAAAATAATTCAAGACCAAGTCGAGTGTGTGACACTCTGTCCTTAAGACAGATTCGCCCCGCTACGGTGCTTACGGTTGAGTGGCGTCTATCTCCTAGGATACAATGATCTTCACACATTTATAGAAGCACTTCAAATAAATTTGTTCGGCGAACCAAACCTGTGTTCTAACTCTTTGAATTTTATTCTAAAACTAAAATGAAGAATAAATAATGCGAAGAAGAAAATTGGACAGAAATTAGACAATATGTAGACTGATTTTCTCCGGGGTCTTAAATACTGAAATTATGGCAATATATATAGGCAACAACACTGCCGTGAACAGGTCCCAAAAACAATTGTGAAAAGGTGCACCTCTACTATTCAAATTTGAAATTTTGACCGTAGCACTAGAAAACAACATTTGAAAGTTTCCGTTTGATCAAAACAAAGGAATAGTAAGTTTATTTATTAATTAAACTATTTCAAATATATATATATATATATATTAAACTAATTAAATATATATATATATATTAAACTATTGAAATAGTTAAATAAATAAATAAATAAAGAGGTACAAACTTTAGGAAACATTTAAGGAACCTAAAATTTAAATTTAGAATTAAATTAAATTCTAAAATTACAAACTTTAAGAAACCACTTAGGAACCCAAAATTTGAATTTAGAATTAAATTAAATTCCCACAATAATTTTTATTGAAAAAATTCAAAAGAATTTTTATCTAAAAAATTAATGTTAAACCCGAAAACGACGTCATCTTCCCATTCACTCATAAATGGTTTTGACGTTCCGTCTTCACCACTTCACCTCTTCGGACCCACCCCAAAAGACATTTGGGGTCCACCCAAAATTGGGTTAAAAAATATGCCTATATAAAACCATTTTTTTCCAACAATCCCCCATATGAATGGAATTTGACGGAGAGAAAATGCAACAACATGATCTAAATACAGAGAGTACAGAAATTGGAAATATTCTGCAAAGGATAGGTAGCTTTTGGCTTTGAACCTTCCCTTGTGAGACACTATCGGATTTACTAGCTAAACAGTGAACATGATGTCTTGAACTGTTCAAATTGCTTTGTAAACCAAGACAATAGAACTCACACAAGATATTCCCTGCATACGCTTTAGTTCTCACTATTGTGTTCATTTTGGCCCTGAACAACCTGGTCTTCATGAGTGCTCTAGAGAATTTGTAGCCCTTCACAAATCTCACAGAACCGGCCCAGTTCACACTCACATAGGTAATTCTTATGAAGAGTATCCTGCCATACTCCACTAGGTTTACCTAGATATAAGAATCATTAAAATTTTATTTAACCTTTAACGCTGCAGACATCACTATTTCATCAAAGAAATGGGTAGGAGTTAGACTCCCCAGTGATCCTTCTGAGTCATTCACAACTCGGTTGTCCCTTTGAACCTAGATCTTGGGATCTCCAGTCAACTAGGTTGGGTTGCCGTTGTGGTAACTCTTATTTAATAGGCTTTAGTCCCATTCCCCTCGATGAATTCTCAACTAACTCTCTTGCTAACCCTTTGGTTAGTGGATCCGCTATGTTGTCTTTAGACTTAACATATTCTATGGAAATAATTCCATTAGAGAGTAGTTGTCTTACGGTGTTATGTCGACGATGAATGTGTCGTGACTTACCGTTATACATATGACTCTGTGCTCTACCTATAGCTGATTGACTATCGCAATGTATGCATATAGCAGGCACTGGTTTTGGCCAAATTGGAATATCTTCGAGGAAGTGGCGAAGCCATTCTGCTTCTTTTCCAACTTTGTCTAACGCTATGAATTCAGATTCCATAGTAGACCTAGCAATGCAAGTCTGTTTAGAAGATTTCCAAGATACAGCCGCCCCACCAAGAGTAAAGACATACCCACTGGTGGACTTCGAGTCTCTAGTATCCGATATCCAATTTGCATCACAGTATCCTTCAAGTACTGCTGGATATCTAGTATAATTAAGCCCAATGTTACGAGTAAATCGAAGATATTTTAGAACCCTCATAATTGCTTTCCAGTGTTCTACTCCCGGATTACTCGTATATCTACTTAATTTACTTACTGCATAAGCTATATCTGAGCGAGTGCAGTTCATCAAGTACATTAAGCTTCCAATAATTTGGGCATATTCTAATTGAGAAATACTTTCCTGTATATTCTTAGAAAGATACAAATTAACATCTACAGGAGTTCTAGCAAGATGATCATCATCTTTGCTGAATTTGTCAAGTATTTTCTCAATGTAATGAGATTGTGACAAAGTATAACCTTCTGATGTTTTGGTAATTTTCATACCAAGAATTACATCAGCAATGCCCATGTCCTTCATGTCAAAATGTTTATTCAACATTTTCTTTGTAGTTTTAATCATGTCATTATTACTACCTATGATGAGCATATCATCTACATAAAGACATACAATGACATAACCTTTGTCTGTGTTTTTAATATAAACACATTTGTCATACTCATTAATTTTAAAACCATTTGACATCATTGCCTTGTCAAATTTCTCATGCCATTGCTTTGGGGTTTGTTTTAAACCATATAATGATTTAACCAATTTACACACTTTCTTTTCTTTCCCTGGAATAGAAAACCCTTCTGGTTGTTCCATGTAAATTTCTTCATTTAACTCACCATTTAAGAAAGCGGTTTTAACATCCATTTGATGGATTTCTAGATTGTATAGAGATGCAATGGCAATTAGCATTCTAATGGATGTTATTCTAGTAACCGGTGAGTATGTGTCAAAGTAATCTAGACCTTCTTTCTGTCTAAAACCTTTGACTACAAGTCTTGCCTTGTATTTGTCGATTGATCCATCTGCTTTCAATTTTCTTTTGAAAATCCATTTGTACCCAAGAGGTTTACAACCTGGTGGCAAATCCACCAATTCCCAAGTGTGATTTTGCAAGATGGATTCAACTTCCTTTGTTGATGACTTCTTTCCATAAAGGAGCTTCAGGATTGGACATAGCCTCTTTAAAGGTTAAAGGCTCATTTTCTAACAAATATGTTAGAAAATCTGGACCAAATGATTTTGAGGTTTTAGCATGTTTACTACGCCTAAGTTCCTCTTCCTCATTTTGATCTAACTCTTGTTCTTGATCATGTTCTTGATCCTGACTAGTAATGGCATCATGAGATCTTTTATTATTACTAGTCTCTTGTCCAGTCTTCTTTGGAAATACATGTTCAAAGAATGATGCATTCCTTGACTCAATAATAGTATTTACATGCATTTCGGTATGTTCTGATTTATGAATCAAAAACCGATATGCACTACTATTCTTAGCATAACCAATGAAAATGCAATCAATGGTCTTAGGACCTATCTTAGTCTTTTTAGGACTAGGAATAGCCACTTTAGCCAAACACCCCTACACTTTTAAGTATTTGTAGGATGGTACTCTTCCATGCCACAATTCATAAGGTGTTTGATTTACTTTCTTTCGGGGTATTTTATTTAAAATATAATTAGCAGAAAGTATTGCTTCCCCCCACAAGTTCTGAGGTAATCTAGAACTGATTAACATGGCATTCATCATTTCTTTTAAAGTCCTATTTTTCCTTTCAGCAATTCCATTTTGCTGAGGTGAGTAAGGAGCAGTGGTTTGATGAATTATTCCATGTTCTTTGCAAAACTCACCAAAAGGTAATTCATATTCACCACCTTTATCACTTCTAAGTTTCTTGATTTTCTTACCAAGTTGATTTTCAACTTCATTCTTGTATTGAATGAAAGTTTCCAAGGCTTCATCCTTGGTTCGAATTAAATAAACATAACTATATCTAGTATAGTCATCTATAAAAGTGATTACATACTTTTTTCCACCTCTTGTTTGAATTGATTTAAAATCACAAATGTCACTATGAATTAATTCAAGTGGTTCCGTACTTCTTTCAATTGAATGAAAAGGAGTTTTAGATAATTTTGCCTTAACGCAAATTTCACATTTACGATTTGAATCAATGTTAAATTTAGGTAAATATTCCATATTAATTAATCTACGCAAAGATCCATAATTAACATGTCCTAGTCTACCATGCCATAAATTTGAAGACTCAAGCAAATAAGAAGAAGATGTAGTATTATTAATAACTGAGGGTACAATGGTCATTACATTTAACTTGAAAAGGCCATCAGACATGTAACCTTTTCCTACATACATCCCGTTTTTGGTAAGTACAAACTTGTCACTTTCAAAACCTAGCTTAAACCCATTCTTACTCAACAAAGATTTGGAAACTAAATTCTTGCGAATGTCCGGTACATGTAGCACATTGTTGAGAGTGAGTTCCTTTGCAGATGTCATCTTGAGTACAATCTTTCCTTGTCCTTCAACTTTGGAAGTTGAGGAGTTGCCCATAAAGAGTTGTTCACCATTGTTCACTATAGAATAAGAGGTGAACATCTTTTTGTCGGCACAAATATGGCGAGTAGCACCAGTGTCCACCCACTATTCTTTAGGATTTCCGACAAAATTTGCCTCAGAAACAACTGCAGAAAGATTTATGACATCTACACCATTGGAAATTATATCCATTTCGGTTATATCGGCTTTAGGAACCTTCTTACATGTTCTTCCTTTGCCTTTGCAAAAATCAGTTCTTGAGAACTTCTCTGGTTTTCCACCATGAGTCACTGGCACAGTCCCAACATAAGGAGAGGTTGGCGTAACGGCAATCACCATACCAGTACTGGTTTGAACATTAGATTGACCAGTTTTAGTAGCCATAAATTCTAAATTATAAATTTTAATTAGAACTTTATACTACACAGAAAACTAAAACCAAAAATCACAAAATTTTAAATTCTGTAAAAATAAAAAAAACAAGAATTGAACTTTTATTTCCAATTAATTTGAAAATAAAATAAAATTTTATTTAAACAAATTAAACCAAAACTACAGAAATAAATTCTGTTAAAATAAAAGAAACAAAACAAAATGTAACTTTTATTTTCAATTAATTTGGAAATAAAATAAAATAAAATTTTATATAACCAAATTAATTCCACACAGAAAACAAATCCAAATTCACAGAATTAAATTCTATAAAAATAAAAGAAACAAGAATGTAACTTTTATTTTCCAATTAATTTGAAAATAAAATAAAATTTTATTTAAACAAATTAATTCCACACAGAAAATTAAATTCTGTAAAATAAAAGAAATAAAAAAAATTATAACTTTTGTTTTTCAATTAATTTGGAAATAAAATAAAATTTTATTTAACCAAATTAATTCCACACAAGAAATTAAATCTCTTGTAACACTCCAATAATTAAAATACTGAAATAGAATTTTAAATAATGAAAACACAGAAAATAATTTCTAAAAACCAAAATTAATTTTCTGACAAAATTCCACAAAAATATATTCTGAATTGTTAATGACACCAATATCGTACTACTAGTTGTCAAAGAAAAAAGACAGTATATTACTACTATCTGTCAAATAGCATATAAACACTATTTGTTTTTCCAACCAGAATATTGTTTTGTAAATTCACAAAAAATAATTTTCTTCCGAAATTATTTACGAAGAATGAAAAAAGGAAACAAACGAAAAATTCTGTAAACAGAATAATTCGAATCTGTCTTAAGATTGTTGGAATAATCTTCTGTGTATATAAAAAACTTGAAATAAATTCAAACAAAATAAATAAATAAATGACATACCAGATTTATTTATCGAACCGAAAAAAATAATTCAAGACCAAGTCGAGTGTGTGACACTCTGTCCTTAAGACAGATTCGCCCCGCTACGGTGCTTACGGTTGAGTGGCGTCTATCTCCCAGGATACAATGATCTTCACAAATTTATAGAAGCACTTCAAATAAATTTGTTCGGCGAACCAAACCTGTGTTCTAACTCTCTGAATTTTATTCTAAAACTAAAATGAATAATAAATAATGCGAAGAAGAAAATTGGACAGAAATTAGACAATATGTAGATTGATTTTCTCCGGGGTCTTAAATACTGAAATTATGGCAATATATATAGGCAACAACACTGCCGTGAACAGGTCCCAAAAACAATTGTGAAAAGGTGCACCTCTACTATTCAAATTTGAAATTTTGACCGTAACACTAGAAAACAACATTTGAAAGTTTCCGTTTGATCAAAACAAAGGAATAGTAAGTTTATTTATTAATTAAACTATTTCAAATATATATATATATTAAACTAATTAAATATATATATATATATTAAACTATTGAAATAGTTAAATAAATAAATAAATAAAGAGGTACAAACTTTAGGAAACATTTAAGGAACCTAAAATTTAAATTTAGAATTAAATTAAATTCTAAAATTACAAACTTTAAGAAACCACTTAGGAACCCAAAAATTTGAATTTAGAATTAAATTAAATTCCCACAATAATTTTTATTGAAAAAATTCAAAAGAATTTTTATCTAAAAAATTAATGTTAAACCCGAAAACGACGTCATCTTTCCATTCACTCATAAATGGTTTTGACGTCCCGTCTTCACCACTTCACCTCTTCGGACCCACCCCAAAAGACATTTGGGGTCCACCCAAAATTGGGTTAAAAAATATGCCTATATAAAACCATTTTTTTCCAACATGTTCCACTTCCACAATGTGTCCATACAGGTGTGACATTGAGTACATTGTTATGAACCCACCATAGTTGACATCGCGTACCGACCATGTTACACTCATTTATAATGTAACCACACATTTACATTGGGCTAATTCGTATGGGATCCAAAATTGGTCCACAATCTAAGCATTACATTGTTTCATTGTCCAAATGGCATCATCCGTGTAGATGGCATGTTTACATTATAAACATCTATTCGCTGATGCGAGCATTAAAATGTTTGGTCATCACATTCAATACTAGAGGATTCCAAAGGTTGGCTTACACAATGTGTCCATACATTTTACAGTGGGAGCCTTAGTTGACATCGCGTAACGATCATGTCACACTCGTATTTAATGTGATCACACATTTACATTGGCATATTTAGTATGGAACCACAAAATTGGTCAACAATCTGAGTACTACATTGTTTTGTTGCCCAATTGCCATTGTCCGTTTGGATGTCTCGTAAACATTGGAATCACCTATTTGTTGCTACGAGTGTTAAAATATCTGGCAGTCACATTCTGACAATAGATGATTCCAATGTTTGACTTGCACAATGTCTCCATCCGAGTATGCCATTATATAGCGATCCCGGGTTTACCCCTTGTTGTATAGTGATCCGGACGTGTGTCCGTGGATGTTGGTAATGGATTGTTGTCCTGTTTACGACCTTTCATATATTGTATTTGAGTTATAGGATGTGTTGGGCAGGTTTGTTTCAGGTTGGTTGTGTTCGGGAGCCAAGGGTTGCTGCCCAGAATTTTTGTTCTTCGCCGGCGAGAGTTGGTCGCCGAGCGGCGTTGAGTTTTGTGTCTGGTGGGTCGAGCCAGAGCGGCTTCGCTGAAGCGGCTCGCGTCTGGCTGGACTGAACACCATGATTTCGCTCGAGCGAAGCCGATTCTTCGCTTTCGCCGAAGCGAAGCGGTTCGCCGCTTCAGCGTCGTCTAGTTGCGAACTGAAGGGTCGAGCTCTGGCTCGAGCGAGCTTTTCTTCGCCGAGCGAAGTTTCTAGGATGCTTGGCTCGGCGAGACCTTCTTGGCTCGAGCTACGGTTCTGGTTCCGTCGCCGGCGACCAAGTCTTCGCCGAGCGAGCCTATTTATATCGATTCGACAGCAGCCGAAGTTTCAAATCGATTTTTATAAACTTTTGATCCAATCCTCCAGATCGAGAGCTTCTCTCTAACTTTACACTCTCTCTAAGGTTTGATCTATCTAGGATCATTTCCTTTCCATCTTGCTTTGTTAAAAGGTAGAGGTTGTCGAGGGCTTCGATTTAATCTGAAAAAAGTCGGTGTTTGGAGCACTTTGATTCTTGGGTCTTCATCTCCTTTTGGGCTTAAACTTTGAGGTAGGGATATCCTACCTCTTTATGGATTTTGTCTTTGAATTTTAGCATTTTGATATGTTGGTAGTTGTTGTGTAATTTTGGGAAAACTTTGGGCCATTGTGTAATTTTATAAAAGTTTGGGGTTTTGTCTATAATAAACCTAGAAGCATGTTTGGTATAGAAACATGGAATTAATGTTGAAACATTAGTGAAATTTGAACCTAAGGGTTGTAATGTTAATTATGGAAACGTCCTAATTACATTGATTAATTAATTTGAATAATTAATTGTGGAAAATGAGGAATTGAGATAGAATTGGGTCATGGGTTATGACGATGGAAAGAATACATTGATTTTATGTATTGATATGTGATGTGTATAATTGTTATATATATGCATTGTGTTGTGTTGGAGGAGATAGGGATGTACTCCGCGGTTTAGGGAAGATAGGGATGGACCTCTAAACCGGATGTTGAGGAGGAGATAGGGATGAACTCAGTAGATAGAGCATGTATGCTTATCTAGAAATATATTGGCAGAGCATGTATGCTTGTCATGGAAAGTGTGAATGTAATGCTTTTGTTTATATTTGTTGATGTGATGAAAGAATGTAAAAGAATTGACCATCTATCAATTGTTAATCTTTTAGTCAGTATTTATAACTGGTTTAGTATATTTCTCCTGGGCTGTGGCTCACCGTATATGGGAACATCATTTCCAGGTACTGGTAGCATGCCACCTCCAAGGACTTAGCTTGGGAGGCTAGTGGCGGACGGACTTTTTGGTTGTCTTTTCTTTTTCTGTGTTACATGTAAATTCAAGCCTAGGGCTTAATGTGTAAATAAGTGAGCACTCTACTTTCTTGTAACCAAATGTTAACTTGAAAGTCGTGCTTAGTAGGGCATTTGCTTTGTTGTTAACATGTAATACCTTTTGTAATAGCACTCTGATGAATGGAAGGACGTGGACCTTTTATATATCATAGCATGTTAATATTGTTGGTTTAATATCATTATTTTGAGGGCGTTATAACTTGGTATCAGAGCATACCGGATTCGAATACCTTGGGTACGTGGGAAGTGATTAGAATCACAATGGGTTTGTCTCGCTCGATAGAGACTTAGGTGTATCGATATATGCTTATGTGATAACATGCTTATGTGATTATTTGGGTATGGGATTTAGTTTCTAGGATGTTGATCGGATCTTTGGGTTTCGAGAGTCCTGTTGAAAGGCACTTGATCAATCTTGCTTTCTAACCGGTACTCTAGTAACGCCTTGGGACTGTCATCATCCGGAAATGAAATTCGTAAGTGCTTATGTGTTTATGTGCTTACGTGGAATGAATTACAGTTATCCATGTATTAGGGCATGAGTGTCTAGTTTTGGCACGTTTATAAATGTGCTAATGTTTTGGGTTACCTTTATTAGGATGTCAGGACGAGCAAGAGGTGGTAGGCGTGGTAGGCCTAGAAGACAGGAAGTGCCATTACCGGATGAGATTCCGGCAGTTCAGGAAGGGGTTGGTCAGGCCAATGTGGCCGAGCCGGTGGGTCAGCAGGCTATGGGTGCCTTGGCCCGAGAGATAGCAGGGGCCTTAGGTATTCTCAGAGCAGGAAATCAGGCAACTGAGGCAGGACCTTCTTTCTTGAAGAGGGAGTTCTTCCGGTCTAACCCGGAGGAGTTTGTTGGGGATCCTAAGGAGCCATTGAAGGCAGACGAGTGGCTAGAACAGATGAGTAAAACGTTCGAAATGCTAGGCATTGAGGACGAAGCATTGAAAGTGACCTTGGCATCCTTCCAGCTGAAGGGAGATGCGGGTCAATGGTGGAAGTATGAGAAAGTTCGTGTGGGTGGTACTTGGGAGGCGTTTGTGAATGCTTTCCAGGAGAGGTTTTTATCCGCAGTGGCTAGAGAGAGACTAAGGGATCAGTTTACCAAGCTTAAGCAGGATGGTTTGTCTGTGGCCGAGTTTGAGGCTACATTTACTAGCTTGTCCAGGTTTGCACCTGAACTTGTGGCGACAGAGGAGCGCCGTTGCTATGAGTTTGAGCGGAAGTTGAGGTGGGATCTCAAGTTGAAAGTTGGTGGACCTTACATTCGAGAGTACAGGCATTTGGTGGATGCTGCAGCTCATATGGAGCTGATGATGCAGGAGGGAGAAGAAGAGAAACATGGGGGCTCCAAGAGGGGCCAAGAGGGACAAGTGATGGTAGGAGGCGAAGGGTTATAACCCTCGGCCGTCCCAGTGGAGTTGGCGGTCGACTTTCCCAAGATGCGAGTCAGGCTCCGGGAGCAACGAGGAGAGTTCTGTTACAAGTGTGGCCACCGGTCACAAGGCTTCTGTTGCCCAAGGCGGGGTCGAGGGTCGCTTCGTCACCAGACCACGAGTCGAGTTCGGGCAGGCGGCCCGTGTCGTGTTACCGGTGTGGACAGCCGGGCACATGAAGAGGTATTGCCCACGGTTGAGTGCCACATCGAGCGTCTGGTTCTAGACAGACGAGGATTTCAACCATTTCGATCAGGCAGCCTCGAGGGCCAATCCGGGCTTCTGCCCGTCCAAGATAAAGATCCTATGCTCCGAGAGGCGAGCAGTAGGCCTCTGTGGCCGTGTATCTTGTATGTCGCTGTCACAGACCTAATCTGGCTCCATCAAGAGTGAGAGGTACCTTTTGTTTTGCAATCGGTTGCTAGAGTGTTGATTGACACGGTGCATCTCATTCTTTTGTATCTGCTACATTTGCATCTGTGTTGAACCGGAGTTAGCACTTTTAGCATCTCCTATTTGCGTTGTGTCACCTATTGGGGTGAGTTAATTTTGAGGCACGGATGTAGAGGTTGTGATTTAGAGGACGATCATCGACTTCCTTTTCCATTTGTAGTTATGCCCATGAAGGGCTTTGATGTTATTTTGGGTATGGATCGTTATCGTCATACCGGCGGTTATTGATTGCTACCGCCAGAGGGTTACCTCATTGCATGATGAACGGGAGTTTTTCCACTTTTTAGGAGACCGGGTTGGTAGTATTGTGCCAAAGTGCGGTCCGATGGCGGAATGAGCTTAGTAGTTTACTTGCTAGTTTTGAGAATGGTGAGTGTGATGAGACCCATTGAGTTGCCAAGGGTAGTTTGTGAATACGCAGATGTCTTTCCCGAGGATCTTATTGATTTGCCACCCACCGAGAGACGAGTTCTCTATTGATTTAGTGCGACGCACGGCCGATTTCTATGGCACCTTATCGTTTTGCACCGGCAGAGTTGATTGAGTTGAAAGTTCAGCTCCAAGAATTGCTAGATAAGGGCTTCGTTCGCCCTAGTGTATCGCCGTGGGGAGCACCGGCCCTCTTTGCTAAAAAGAAAGATGGTGCCTTGAGGTTGTGTATCGACTACCGGAAGTTGAATCGGGCTACGGTTAAGAATAAGTACCCTATGCCCCGTATAGATGATTTGTTCGACCAGTTGAAGGGTTCCCGTTGTTTCTCTAAGATAGATTTGAGGTCGGGTTACCACCAGTTGAGGGTCAGAGAGGAGGACATTCCGAAGACGGCATTCCGTACGCGGTATGGCCATTATGAGTTTCTAGTGATGCCATTTGGGCTCACTAATGCACCGGCAGTCTTTATGGACTTGATGAACCGGATCTTCCGGGAATTCTTGGATCGTTTTGTGGTCGTTTTTGTGGACGACATTCTTATCTATTCACCCTCAGAGCAAGAGCACGAGGAACACTTGAGAGTGGTGCTTGAATTGCTTAGAGCCCATAGGCTGTATGCCAAGTTTGGGAAGTGCGAGTTCTGGCTAAGAGAAGTCAAGTTCTTAGGCCATGTAGTTTCCGGGGAAGGTGTCATTGATACATCAAGACGAGGCAAGGTAACATCGGGCACGACCTAAGAGTGTGTTTGAGATCCGCAGCTTACGATTAGTGGGTACTACCGTCGATTTGTGAAAGATTTCTCCGTGTTAGCTTCATTGTTGACTAGGTTGACTCGCCAGGAGTCAAATTTGTATGGAGTGAGACTTGTGAAAAGTCGTTTGAGAGTTGAAAGTTAGATTGACCACCGCTCGGTCTTGATTATTCCGAGAGAGGGTTGGGTTATGCATCTATTGTGATGCCTCACGAGAGGGTTTGGGTTGTGTGTTGATGCAGGAGGGAAAGTGGTAGCTTATGGCTCACGCCGATTAAAAATACACGAGAAGAACTACCCTACACACGACCTAGAGTTAGCGGCTGTGATTTTTGCCTTGAAAATCTGGAGGCACTACCTTTATGGTGAGAGATTCGAGGTGTTCTCGGATCATAAAAGTCTGAAGTATCTGTTTTCACAGAGAGACTTGAACTTGAGGCAGAGGAGGTGGATGGAGTTTATAGAAGATTACGACTTCGAGTTGCATTATCACCCAGGGAAGGCCAATGTTGTGGCCGATGCCCTTAGTAGGAAATCCATTAGTGATGTAGCTTGTGTAGCCATCCGAGAGTGGGAGATGTTGGGGGCACTTGGCGAGTTTGACTTGCTTCTGGGCGAATCCGTTGAGGCTGCGGCCTTGTTTTCTGTTGTTGCGCAACCTACACTTGTGACTCGAGTGTTAGAGGCACAGAGAGGTGACCTTGAGGTAGAATCCCTCAGAGAGAAGGTCTCCAGTGGGAAAGTTGAGAAGGGTTTGACGGCGTATCCCGACCTGAGTTTGAGATACCGAGACCGTCTGTTTGTGCCGGAGTCCTGTCGAGAGGAGGTACTCCGAGAGTTCCATCATTCGCGCCTTGCGGTGCATCCGGGAGGTACTAAGATGTATCGGGATTTGGGTCGTCAGTTTTGGTGGCGGGGTATGAAGAGACTTGTGGCTGTCTTCGTGTCTAAGTGCCTTACTTGTCGCCAAGTGAAGGTTGAGCATCGAGGCCGGGTTTGTTACAACCCTTGCCTATTGCCGAGTGGAAGTGGGAGCATGTCACGATGGACTTCGTTGTAGGTCTTCCGAAGACTCAGCGGGGTAGTGACACTATTTGGGTGGTTGTAGACCGGTTGACCAAGTCGGCGATTTCATTCCAATGCGCGTGAGAGATTCAAGAGATCATCTTGCCGACTTGTATGTTCGGGACATAGTGAGATTGCACGGGTCCCAAAGTGATCGTCTCGAGATAGAGATCCTCGCTTTCTTTGCTAGGTTGTGGCGAGTTTGCAGAGTGCTTTAGGTACTAAGTCGACCTTTAGTACTTATCATCCTCGGTGATGGGCATCCGGCGTACCATTCAGATCCTTGAGGATATGCTTGAGGTTGTGTCCTTGATTTCATGGGACATGGGAGAGGCACTTACCACCGTGGAGTTTGCCTACAATAACAGTTCGATCTAGTATCGGTATGGCACCGTTTGAGGCCTTGTATGGCCGACCTTGTAGGTCTCCAGTTTGTTGGGCCGAGGTGGGTGACACACCTTTGTTGGGTCCGGAGTTGGTTAGGGAGACGACGGAGAAAGTTGAGCTTATCCGTAGGAGGCTTGTTACAGCCCAGAGTCGTCAGAAGTCCTATGCTGACCGTAGGAGGAGACCGTTGGAGTTTGAGGTGGGTGATCACGTCTTTCTGAAGATATCACCTAGGCGGGGTTTGTTGAGATTTGAGAAGAGTGGGAAGTTATCCCCTCGGTTTATTGGTCCTTTTGAGATCCTTGAGAGGATTGGCGAGGTTGCTTACCGTTTAGCTTTGCCGCCACAATTGTCCGGAGTTCATGACGTGTTTCATGTGAGTATGCTTCGGAAGTATGAGCCGGATCCATCACACGTGTTGGATTGGACCGACTTAGAGGTAGATGAGGATGCCTCGTATGAGGAGAGACCAGTTCAGGTCTTGGATAGGCGGGATCAAGTCCTGCGTGGTAAGACCATCCCTTTGGTTAAGGTTTTGTGGAAACATCACGGAGTGGAGGAGGCCACTTGGGAACGTGAGTTGGGAGTCCGTGAGAAATATCCGGACTTATTTGTTGATGTGTAATCAAGTGTTGCAATTTTGTAATTGTAATGAACTTTAAGAACATTTGAAATGTCTTAAGTGGTAAAACATGATGTATGTTTTGGTTAATGTAAATGTCGTAGAGCTTGCCTTGTTATGGGAGTTGATTATAATATTGCATATGTTGGCTATATTATAGAAATAAAGTTGTATCATGATTATTGCTTATGATATAAATTGTAAACCATATATGTGGGAAATGGTTGAAATGGAAAGAAATTGCATGTTGAAATGTACATGTTGAGAAATGTCTCTTAATAGGAGATGGATGACCGGTAATGGGTCAAATTGTTAAATGTTGAGTTATGACATTGTTTAAAATGGAGAAAATGCTTGTTTTTCAAAAACTTGTTTTAATTTTGGGACGAAATTCTTTAAGGGGAGGTTATAGCGATCCGGGTTTACCTTGTTGTATAGTGATCCACGTGTGTCCGTGGATGTTGGTAATGGATTGTTGTCTGTTTACGACCTTTCATATATTGTATTTGAGTTATAGGATGTGTTAGGCGAGTTTGTTTGAGTTGGTTGTGTTAAGAGCCAAGGGTTCTTGCCCAATTTTTGTTCTTCGCCGGCGAGAGTTGGTCGCCGAGCGGCGTTGAGTTTGTGTCTCGTGGGTCGAGCAGGCGGCCGCTTCAGCGGCAGCGATCGCGTCTGGCGGACTCAACACCATGATTTCGCTCGAGCGGTGATTCTTCGCTCAGCGATCTGGTTGATCTTCGCCGAAGCGGCGGTTCGTCGCTTCAGCGTGCGTCTAGTTGCGAACTGAAGGTCGAGCTCGCTCGGCGAGCTTTCTTCGCTCGGCGAGTTTCTAGGATCTTGGCTCGGCGAGACCTTCTTGGCTCGAGCTACGGTTTTACGTCAGGTCGCTCGGCGACCAAGTCTTCGCTTCGGCGAGCCTATTTATATCGATTCGGCAATGGCGAGTTTCAAATCGATTTTTATAAACTTTTGATCCAATCCTCCGGATCAGAGCTTCTCTCTCTAACTTTACACTCTCTCTAAGGTTTGATCTATCTAGGATCATTTCCTTTCCATCTTGCTTTGTTAAAAAGGTAGAGGTTGTCGAGGGCTTCGATTTAATGAAAAAAGGGGTTTGGAGCACTTTGATTCTTGGGTCTTCATCTCCTTTTGGGCTTAAACTTTGAGGTAGGGATATCCTACTCCTCTTTATGGATTTTGTCTTTGAATTTTAGCATTTTGATATGTTGGTAGTTGTTGTGTAATTTTGGGAAAACTTTGGGCCATTGTGTAATTTTATAAAAGTTTGGGGTTTTGTCTATAATAAACCTAGAAGCATGTTTGGTATAGAAACATGGAATTAATGTTGAAACATTAGTGAAATTTGAACCTAAGGGTTGTAATGTTAATTATGGAAACGTCCTAATTACATTGATTAATTAATTTGAATAATTAATTGTGGTAGATGAGATATTGAGATAGAATTGGGTCATGGGTTATGACGATGGAAAGAATACATTGATTTTATGTATTGATATGTGATGTGTATAATTGTTATATATATGCATTGTGTTGTGTTGGAGGAGATAGGGGATGTACTCCATGGTTTAGGGAAGATAGGGATGGACCTCTAAACCGGATGTTACTGAGGAGGAGATAGGGATGAACTCCGTAGATAGAGCATGTATGCTTATCTAGAAATATATTGGCAGAGCATGTATGCTTGTCATGGAAAGTGTGAATGTAAGCTTTTGTTTATATTTGTTGATGTGATGAAAGAATGTAAAAGAATTGACCATCTATCAATTGTTAATCTTTTAGTCATTATTTATAACTGGTTTAGTATATTTCTCTTTGGTGTGGCTCACCCTATATGGGAACATCATTTTCGTCTTGGTAGCATGCCACCTCCAAGGACTTAGCTTGGGAGGCTAGTGGCGGACGGACTTTTTGGTTGTCTTTCCTTTTACTGTGTTACATGTAAATTCAAGCCTAGGGCTTAATGTGTAAATGAGTTAGCACTCTACTTTCTTGTAACCAAGTGTGAACTTGGAAAAGTCAGAAGCTTGTAGGGCATTTGCTTTTGTTGTTAACATGTAATACCTTTTGTAATAGCACTCTGATGAATGGAAGGACGTGGACCTTTTATATATCATAGCATGTTAATATTGTTGGTTTAATATCATTATTTTGAGGGCGTTATACATTAGGTTCATTGTTATGAACCCACCTTAGTTCACATCACGTAACGACCATGTCATTCCTATACATAATGTAATCACACATTTACATTGAGCTAATTTGTATGGAATCGAAAATTGGTTGACGATCCGAGTATTACATTATTTCGTTGTCCAATTGGCCGCGACCATGTAGATGTCACATTTATAGTATAAACATCTACTCACCGATATGAGCGTTAAAATGTCAGGCCATCATATTTCAATACTAGATGACTCCAAGGGTAGCCTTACACAATGTTTCCATCGAGTTAAGTATTAAGAATCCACCTTAGTTGACATCATGCCACGATCATGTCACACCCATATTCAATGTCATTATGCATTTATATTAGGCTACTTAGCCTGGTTTATACTTTTGGTGTTAGTGTGACAATGGTTTGATTTGTGGTAACGATTGATTCCCCTATAATATGTAGCCTTATCAAGAGCTGATCACCCAAAATAATGCCAATTTTGAAATTCAAATCCCCAACCACATAGATGCGATGTCAATATATGGTATTATTATCAATTAGTTCCTTACATAGGCCCTGTTTGGCACAGCTTATAATCAGCTTATTCCAGCTTTCAGCTTAATTTAAGCTATTTTGATGTGTTTGGTTTAGCTTATAGCTTATAGCTTATAGCTTTTTGGAAGTCAGAAATCAGCTTATTCTTTGAGTGGGGCAGGAGATGCTTTAAGAATAAGCTGGAAATCAGCTTAAGCTGAAAGTTATAAGCTATAAGCTGTTTCCCACAGCTCTACCAAACGGGGCTATAGTAACATTGGGGGTAAATGAGTCCATAAGAAATACACAGGACTCATCGAAATATAAGCTTTTGTACAGGATTAGATGGAGTATAAGTAGTCTAAATAGGCCTTAGAAATCAAAATTCCTATATTATATTAGAAAATTTTAAATAATTAAAAATTATAAGGACTTACACCCCCAAACTTACTTTCACACCTCAATAGTGATAATTCTAGATCCAACAATAATATGAAATGTGTGATTCTAGCCATAAATGACATTTTTATTTAACATTTTAATAAGAAAATAGAAAAAATTGTGTTTGCACCATTAGAGAAATAATGATAAAATTTTGCAACTGCATTATAGCTCATATTTTGTACAAATTACTATATTATAACTATGAGCTTCTGCTCTCTCTAGGAGATTTTCGGTGGGACTCCGGTGATGGTCCGATGACTTCTTATAAATTTCTAAAATGTGGAGTATAGATTTGGGTCTTTTATGTATGAAATAGGGGTTTTGAGTGTTTTTCACCCGATTTTAGTATAGATTTTAAATTTTCGACAGCCATAATGGTTCTCTCTTCTCTCAAGCATCTTCCTATATCAGTGTGAGTATTCTTCCCCTTTAACTCTAACGTCTGGCAGTGTTCGAAGTACAGCAGCGGCAGTGGCGATAGGAACGATGTCAACGACAGGTTTTGATGTGGATCTTACTTTCCAAACCACATTTATAAGAATATTGATGGTTCTCCTTTAATTGTAACTGGGTTTTTTTTGGCAAATTTGCATCTTCTTCTCCTTCTTCTTTTTCTTTTTCTTTCTTTCTTTCTTTCTTTTTTTCTTTTTTTCTTTTCCTTGTTTTGTTGTATGGTTATTTGTTTGACCCTTTAAGGTCTTGTTATTATTATTTTTTTATTGATTTGTATATTGTTTGTTTTTATTTTAATATAACTATTTTTCATATTCTCAAAAAACAAATTATGAGTCATGCTACTAGACACAACTCTTTTAGCATGTGCACACAAATGTCGTAGTTAAATTTTTTTCAATCATAACAAAAATAATAATAAATCATAATCAAGCATCACATAAGATATAATTAAAATAATAATCATAATATATTATAATTAAAATCACAATAAGTTATAACTAATTATAAATATCATAATTAAAATATATGATACACAATTCACACCTATAACTATAGCTGCATCAAATAAAAAAAATAAAAAACTATAGTTGCATTAGAGCTACTCTATGTATTGAAAAAATATTTGGTCAAAGGGCGGGTACTAAAAATTTAAGTCGTTTTAATCTTGGTATGAGGCAGATGAATATATATATATATTTATATCTTAAAAATGCTAAAGATTTTAAATATTTTATTAAAACTTCTTCTACATATTCACATACTGTAGGCTTCACTCACGTGAGTGATGTGTGATCCAAACTCATGTGAGTGTTTGGTTAAATATTTGATAAAATATTTTGTAACCCTAGCATTGTTCTATCTGGTAATGCTCCAAAATCATATTTTTTTTTAAAAAAAGAAGAGGTTCACATATGTTGGACTAAATAGGTGAGTTTAAAATTTAAAAGTTTCTTTAATAATGGACTTGGAATGACTGAATTAGACATGATGTTTGGTCAAACAGAATTTAAGATGACAAATATATTCTTAATGTGTTATGCAAACTTTGTCCGGCCAAATCTTTGCTCACTTCTAGTATAAACAAAATATGAAAAATATTTGAGATTCTTAAAAATGTCTTAATTTAATTAGTGGGAGTGGGTCCCGCCAGTAATGATGTGATGTTTTGGTCTTGGAGTTGTATTTTTTTTTTTTTTTTTACTTTTTTAATGCATTAGTGCTATTAGTAATGCTATTTTTAGTGGGATGAATCATTGTTGATATAAGTGGTCAAAAAAGGGTAGAAAGAAAGGGTAGAAAAGTAATCTTAAATGATGCACTACAAATAAATGGCAGACATCAATTAGGGTTTAGGCTCAAAGAATGAATGAGGCTCCCAGCAGAGAGATTGGGATGTTTTTGAGGGTGGTTGCCCCTCTCTGCAACACAGAAGATGATCGGATCAAAGACCATCGGAGCCGATGATTTCACCTCCCAAATCAACAGCCCTCCTCTCACTCACTCACTCACTCACTCACTCTGTCTTTTTGTCTGTGTGTGTGTGTTTGCGAGTGGAAGTTTGGATCGTCTCCATCTTCTTCTCGCAGGAAATTCTATTTAAACCACAAACCCTTTCCCTTTACATTTTCAAATCCCTCCGTAAATACCCAACCAAACACAGCATAAAGAAATGAAAGAAGAAAAAGAAAATGTTTTGACAGTCCTTCCGATAGGGTTAGAGGCTGTTGATTGCAGCACAAAAACTCAACCCTCCGGAAGCGCTGTCTTTGGCGAATCAATCGGAGGCTGTGACGATGTACAGTATTTTCTTCCGAGCACATGAGTCGGGCAATGAGAACCCGACCCGTTAATTGGCGGGGCAACTCGGAGGCTCTGTGAGAAATAAAGAGAGATAGATGGGTTACCATTTGTTTCTTTCTCCCACGGGCAATTGTTGTTGCAGCCATGGCGTTTTCGGATTCTCACCTGTTCATTCATAGATCTGAGCCTCAACTTTTTGTTTTTTTTTTTCACGATCCTGTGTTTGTGTTTTAAAAATGTGTTTGCGTTTGGTTGGGGATTCAAAAATGAATTTAAACAGAGAAAATGAAAAAATTTCTGAAATTAGATGAAATTAATAAAAGATTTATGAAATTAGATAAAATTTATATTTCATTTATTTTTTTATTTTTATTTTTAATTTTTTTTTTCAAGTTTTTCAATCAAATAAAACGTGAGTGTTAAGATTTATATGTAGTTGATTTTATAGTAAAATCTTGTTACTTAGACCTATTTTGAGAAGATGGTAAAAATTAATTTTTTTACTTTTAATCAAGATTTTTTAGAGTGATTTGAAAAGTTGGTAAAAAGTTACTTTTTACTACACTAAAATGACTAAAATAGCATTACCCAACTTAAAAAATTACTTTTAACCTAAACTCACAAAATATAAACACTAAGGGTAATTATGTAATTTGGCCACCAATTTTTTGGCTCTTGCTAAATGAACAAAAATGAAAAATCAGATTTTTGGATGAAAACGCAATCTCTTCCCAAAAGTAGCCTTAGGTTGAGATTTGATTAGAAATTTTATCAAATTTAAAAAATTTGAAGGTTATTTTGTTTTGATATTGAACCGAGTTTACTGGGTATAAAAATTTACGGAAGGGAGACCCAAATTATGGGTCTTCTTTTTCATAATTTCTTCTGATGTTATTAATTAAATTTATTTATTTATAAATTTTTATCAATAAATTTATTGATTATATTAGTAAATTTATTATTATAAATTTATACATTAATATCTATCATTTTTACTAATCACTTATTTATAAGAATTCATCACCTTCTTCATATACACAAAGAATAAGAAATATTAATAAATTTATCACTAGAAAATAAATTTGAATATGAAATAAAGGAGATGGTGGTGATATGGTGGTTGTATACATTTGCAATGGTGAAGTGTAGATTGGTAAAAATAAGTCTTATTTAATAAAATTAAAAATATTAGTAATTTTTTTTTTTAATTTTTAAAATTTAGAATATTATCAATTTTGTATAGTAATATTTCATATAATTATTTCATTAATTGATAAAAAAAAAATAGAGCATGAGATAAAACGTTTTTACTTTTTTACTTATTGGTTTGATTCAAATATTTAATATCACCGAAAATATTATCAATTTTTTTTTTTGGTTTTAAAATTAAGAATATTATCAGTTTTTTCATTTTTAAAAGTTTTTTTTCTTTTCAGTTTTCTACACATGCTCTATTCTCATGTTTATTTATAAGCACAAAATTTTCAGTTTTACACAAAAAAAATAATTTATTTTTTTTAATTTTGTCAAAAAAAATATTAGTTTTTTTTTTCACATAATTTTTTTTTTTTTAGTTTTTCAATTTGAAAGTTAATATTTTAAAATTTTAAAAATCAAAATAAATGTCAAATCATCATATTCTTTTACAGATAATTATAAATAATGAACAATCATTGTTTAAAGGACAATTTCGACTATTAAAAATTTAATGGGACTTGAAGGACTAAAAAATTTTAGTTAAATAGAGTATAACTTCATAAATTAAAACTTGTGTGTAAATACAAAAAAAAAAAAAAAAAAAAGTATTTCTATGTGAAAATTTCACTTATGTAGTTTTGAAAATTAATTATGAATAAGTGGTAAATTTTATTAATATTAATAATTAAAAAATAAAATTCATAAATGTATAATTTTTCCTATTTATATCCCAATTTACTTGGAAAATTTAGCCAAAATCCCTCCATTGGATACTTATTTAGTGAAAAAGACAATACAATTTATTTTGTTTCATAAACTCCCTAAGGAGAAAATACATAATTGAACAAAGACAAAGTAAAATATATATTTTTTTCTTTGGACAATATTGTCAGAGTAACATATTACTGTCAAACAGAATAACTGTTAAACAGAGTAACATGTTCATGTTATTGTTACTGTTTATATCAATTTCGACAATAAAAATAATAACAATTTTTTTAAAAGAATTTCATAGTCAATACGAATCATATTTGATAGATTTTGATGAAAAGATTTTAAAAATACTAATTTTATTAAAAACCAATATTTATATCAAAATTATATTATTTTAAAGTTTAATATTTTAATAATGGTGATATATATTGGATTTTAAAGTTTAATATTATGAGGGAGTTTTGACCAAATCTCCTAATTTACTTTGTCCATTTATGAAATATTAATAGGGTGAAATACCAATAAATCTCAAAATGTGATTTTTTGAATTGTTTAATCCTCTATTTTTTTCATGAACTCAAAGGTCCTATTGAAGTGGAAATTATATAAAATAGTAGTCACTTGCACATTGGGGTTTAATTTTTGATGGATCAAAGTGAATTTTTTCAAATGTAAAATTACACATTTGGATAATTCGCACTATAGAGGTTTTGCATTCTCTCAATCTAGAACAAATCTCACATTGCAAATAATATAGCGATCCCGATTTTCCTTTCCTTTGTTTATTGTATTCCGGACTTGGTTCCGTGAGTGTGTTGATACCGTATTCTCATTTCCATCCTTTACTCTTGTATTTGAGTCTTGGGTTGTGTTGGGCAGGTTTGAAACAAGTTGGTTGTGTTTAGAAACCAAAGATTGATGCCCAGAATTTGGCCTTCACGGACGAGCGGGGCTTTTGACGCTCGAGCGGGAGTTTTGACGCTCGAGCGTGAATTTCCATCTCCCAGTATTTTTCTCTGCAGGTCTTCGTATGCTCGAGCGGGAGTTTGACACTTGAGCGGGGACCATCGCTGCAAAACTTCTGTGGGTGTGCATCCGATGCTCGAACGGGCGTTTTGACGCTCGAGCGTGAGTTTGTGTCTGACGCTCGAGCGGGGAGACTTTTATATCAGTCCGAATTTCACCTTTTTGGATCACTTTTTGATTTTCTTTCTCTCTCTTACTTTTTCAAAACCTCCATTGGAGAGCACCTCACTCTAAAACTCCAACTTCTCTCTAGGGTTTGATCTAGTAGGAGTGATCTTCTAACTTTGGACCCTTGTAAAAGTGTGGAGCTTGTTGAGGGCTACATTTTGATCCGAAAATATTGGTGTTTGGAGCACTTCGAATTTCTTCATCTTCTTCCTTTGAGCTCCGAAATTGAGGTAGGGATAACTACTCATTTATATGATTTTTGACATAAATTATTAGTCATTTTAATTTAATATTGAAGTTGGGTGATTTTGGGTGTTAGGGTTTCTAAATGTGTAAAGAGAGGTTTTGTTATTTTGACTCATAAATATGTATTTTGGGTCTTAAAGTGATGGTATTGTTGTTGGTTGTTGATATTGGTGCCTTTGGTTCAAAGTTGAGAAAGAGGGAGGAAAGCCCTAATTTTTGTTATGAATTAATTGATATAATTAATTTGAGAATGTTATGGAAATATGAAATTGAGGTGGAAATGATGAAATTTGCATAATATGAGATAGAATGGTGGAGTTGGATTTATTAATCGCTCACTTTGAAAATGTTGAATATATATCTGTTGAGGCATTTATTATCTGTTTAGAAATAACTGCTTTGGGCTATCGGTGGAGGATAGTCTTGATTGTTGTAGACAATACATGATGATTAGGCGAACTAAAACTAATCAATTGAATATCTCATCGAATATGACGGTTGGAATAATACATCAAATTTATGTATTGATTGATTATGTATATAATATGTGTTTATATACATTGTATAATGTGTGAGGAGATAGAGGATGTACTCCACGGTTTAGGGGAAGATAGAGGATGGACTCCTAAACTAGATATTGTTTGGGAGGAGATAGGGGATGGACTCCATCAATACAGCAAATATGTGTATCTATTGAAGTATTGATACAGCAAATCTGTATATCATATATGAAGTGCGGAAGTGTTTTATTTGAGATTGATACAACAAGTATGTGTATCTATTGTGAAGTATGAAGAGTTTAATTTGAGTTGTTACCTCAATTGAAATGGAAGTACTGTTGATATGAGATGTAATCTCATTTAAATTGTTTGGCCAGGCTCTGAGCCATAGTTATGCATTGAGAAATTGGATAAGAAACAGAAAATGGAATGAAACATGGACACATTTGTCATGTAATTGAAATGAGTTATGAATTGATTTATGTGAGTTAAACATTTATCAAATGCTAATGTTTTAGTTATTGCTCATATTATGTTTAGCATATCTCTACTGGGCATTGGCTCACCCTATATGAGACATCATTTTCAGGTACAGGTATTATGCCACCTCCAAGGACGTAGCTTGGAAGGCTTGAGGCTGTTGGACTCTTTTTTGTTGTTTTTTGTTGTATTACATGTATAACAAGCCAAGGGCTTATCTTGTGTAGAGTTAGTACTCTTTTTTGTAACCAAGTGTTGACTTGGAAAGTTGTAAGCCCGTAAGGCATTTACTTTTGTTGTCAACATGTAATACTTTTGGACTAAATACTTTGATGAATAGAAATATGTTTATTTCCCTTATGTTTATGGATGTCGCGAATGCATGATTTATGGGTTTATTTTGAGGGCGTTACAAATAAGAACGTAACACTCTAATACAACACTCCAACATAGCACATTAGGAGGTTGTTTAGAATGATCTAAATAACTGTACATTTTAACTTTTTACGAAAAGATATGCAAAAAAGTAGAAATATGACTCAAAAAAGATAAAAATATAAAAATGTGCCCTAATATAGGGGATGCCAAACAACTCTTAAAAAACTCATTAGTGTATTTTTTTCAAACGTAACACTCTAATCAATATAATCCCAAATGTAACACTCCAATGTAACATACAAAAACACTAAAAAAACTCTTATTGTACTTTTTCCAAACGTAATACTCACAGTTTGAAATTATACATTCGTCAAAGCTTACTAAGAAATTTTTGTACTCCTTTTGGAATGGTTTGAAGAATCCTACATCTTTTATTGGAGTGTTATGTTTGAAAAAAAATACATTTAAGAGTTTTTTTGTGTGTTACATTGGAGTATTACGTATGATTGTTAAATTGGAGTGTTATAGTTTGACATTATACACTTGTCCAAAACCTACTAAGGAGTTTTCGTACTCCTTTTGAAATGTTTGAAAGGGGAGGCGCGTGGAGGAAGTTCGGGCGGTCTACAGTTTCTGGCGACTCTGCTGGGGATTTAGAGAATTTGACTCGAACTCATGATATGTTGTTTTGTTAACACTTATGTGTTTCTTTGCATTGCATTTGCATTGGTGCGCTTAAGTCACAGTGTTTGCCATTTGTTATTCCTAAACGGTTTGCCGGAGGCTTGCTTAGAAAAGCGTGCCATAAGGCTGACCGGTTACGGGCTTTACCACGATGGGAACACAAACCTCGGTTTTACCGAGGCACCCTTTTTGACCAATCGACCAAGTTATATATCAGAATCCATAGAGACCATTCCAAACTAGGACAGGTTACTTACCCGATTGTAGGTTGTTTGAAACCGCATGCGTGCGTAGTGAAACCCTAGTTCCTGACGAAACTAGGTAGGGAAACCCTACCCCACCATAAGGGTGTTTTTGCTCTCACTTGCTTGATATGTGCTGTTAGGGTGTGTTTCTACAAGAATGTATGTATCGATTGCAAGTCTGGGTATCAGTCTGAGGACATCAGTATTTGGGGGTATCGACCGAGGCGTAACAATTTTAGGCGAATTCAAGAGAAACATCATTCAGCTATGCTCACATCTGTTTGGTGAAATCAGGCTGAGATGCTGTCTGTTTTCTCTTTTGCAAGGAAGTCTTGGAACCATAGCTTCAGAAGGCTCCATTATCCCCCGGGTACATTGGACTTGTGTTGATAGACTTTGTCAGGTTAGAGATTCAGTTCAAGGGCAATCAGTGTTTCCTTCGCCGAGGCAAGGCAAAAAGGTCAGTCAGGCACAGATCACTAGTTCAACAGTTTCCAGTCTAGCGGTCATTATCTACCTCACCTGTGCGCAGTTGGGCTCAGATTCCCGCTTCCATCTCAGAAAGAGAGAATATACCAGAACCGATAGATCAGCACCCCTCAGTTAGTCAGTATGGAAGACATGATGCGTCAACTCCAAGAGACCATGTAAGCCATATAGCAAGACGCTGCTCGTCAGGCAGAGGTTGTAGCTCAACAGGCAGAACTGATTGTCAAACTTCAACAACAGCAGCAACCACAACAAGCCGAAGTGTCTGCTTCGCATCCATCCCTACCCTCGCCTAGGGTTCCAACACTTGGGGAAACAACAAACGTCCAGGAAAATACGAACATTCCAACAGGGCCAGTTCCACCGCCGATTCCATCTCAAATGTCTAAAGCACCAGCTAACCCAGTGGACACGTTGTTAGAATTTGAGGTTGATCCAACCGCTCTGAAAATGAGTAAGCTTGAAAAGCTGTTTAAACAGGCCCAGAGAGTTAACTCGATCCCGGACATAGAAGATGGTTACACGGATTCGGCAATGACATTGTTGGACCGGTTCAAGATGCCACATATAGACAGTTTTGACGGTTCTAGAGATCCTATGGTACATCTGCGGTTGTTCTCGGATATCTTACGGCCAATGGGCCTCTCCAGATTACAAAAGCTATCTCTTTTTGGTCGGACCCTGTCGGGTGTTGCAGCCATCTGGTATGCAAAGTTGGAGGATTTCGTGAAACGAAGTTGGGAAGAGATGGCCGAGGCTTTCGTCGCCCAATATTCATATAACACGTAAATCGAGGTCATAACTCGTGATCTCGAGGCAACTAGACAAGAGCCGAAGGAGGGCTTCTCTGACTTCGTAACCCATTGGAGGGCCAAGGCTTCTATGATGACCACTAGGCCAGCTGAGAAAGACCAGATAAGAATGGTCATCAGGAATCTGCAACCGAAGTTGATGTAGAAGATGATTGTCTTACCCCTCCTTACCTTTGCTGATCTCCACGAGATTGGGGTATAGATGGAAGATGTTATGAAACAAGGTCTGATTGACCACAAAAGGGAGTCGCACAAGAAGGGTTATGCACGCAGTTTGAATGCGACCACCAGTAGTGATGCAGCTACAAGATCTTCCGAAGTTGGAATGGTCACCACCACTCCGAAAACAGCCACCACCTTTGTTGGTACGTCCAATCCAAACCCCAAAACTTCGAACTATCTACCCCGAGGCAAGAGGGTTTTCACCCCACTTTATATGCCTTTGTCTAAAGCTTTAGGGGTCCTACTCAGGAAAGGACATCTGAAACCGTTAGAACAACGGCCTCTACCCGATCCTCTCTCTCCAACGCATGACCCGGCTAAATATTGTGCTTTCTATCAGCAGCATGGTCATGATACCGACTTTTTCTTCAGACTACGTCATGAGATTCAAGATCTCATTGACAACAAGGTAATAGCACCTCTAGAAAAACCAAATGTCAATCAAAACCCTCCACCTAGGCAGGTAAACTTCATCTAAACAACAGCCAACCCGTTTGACCCCAGTATATACATCACCCCAGCCCATTTACCAAAGCCTGAGGTGTTCATTACAGACATCATGGACTTATGCATGATGGATGTACCTGAACCCCAATCATCTCAAACCCATGAACCCACTATTTCTGAGCTATTGAGCATGATTGAAGATTTGCAAAGAACTATGGCAGATTTAGCCTTTGGAATTTTGGCTTCATCATCGATCACATCGCATGCCAGAAGTTTCAATCCAAAAAGCTCCTTGATCTTGGGGCAAGTGGCAATTGAAAAGGGCCAACCTGAAGTCATCTCAGATCTGGGTGGTGGTATGTTGACAACAACTGGGCTCCGCTCTGATATAGTGACCCAATCCGTTGGTAAAGTGAAGGCAAACAACAAGAGAAAGGCCGGGGCAGGCATCGGTCCCTATGAACATCTTCAATGGGTTGTTGAGGCTTTGAAAGCCGAAGGACTGAACAAACAGCAGGTGCTCCCAGTTGTTGCAAAAACTGTGGATGACACTTTTGCCACTCAAGTTCGGGGCAGTTTGAATCAAGGGGCAAGCCGGGATAAGGGATGTCGTACCAGAAAGACCCCTTTCAGCTCCAATCCTACACTCAGAAGAGATCGGCAAACCCAGTCAACACTTGCCGACCCTTTCGCCGGTACATCCAACACAACCAGCTCACAACCTGCCAAATACCCACCTCGGGGCCAAAGGGTGTTCACCCCACTGTACATGTCCCTGTCAGCGGCCTTGAAGGTCCTGATCAGAAAGGGGCATTTGAAGCCCCTGGAGCCGCGGCCATTATCGAATAAACTTCCTCCCTCTCATGATCCGGCCAAGTATTGTGCCTTCCATCAACAAATCGGCCATGACACTGACAGTTGTTTTTGTCTTCGCCATGAAATTCAAGATCTAATTGACAACAACGTTATCGTCGCACCAGGTCCTGCAAAGTCTATCGGCATTGGATCAGAGAACTTGGGGGATAATGTGACTATGTGATCGGGGGATGAACCACCTGCGGATGGCGCTCAGTTTACTCCAGATGTAGTGGATGACACGCACTGTTTTGAGCAATGTGCAAATGCTGTTTGTTGTACTTTTTCACTTGGGTGTTGGGTCAGTCTTGTTGTGTTATGTTGAGTCAGTCTTTTTGTACTGAGTCAGTTGAGTCTGTCATGTTGTATCGAGTCAGTCCTATTGTGTCGGAGTCGGGTGATTTTGGGTGTTTTACCTTGGGCATCACTTGCTTATTTTGTGTTTGTCTTTTACACTCTTTTGCGTCTGTTTCTGCCTTGAGCCAGTTGCGCCAGAAGATCTGAATGAAACAGCAGTGATTTTTATGCTTTTGTGTTTGTTTCTGCCTTGAGCCAGTTGTGCCAGAAATTTGAATGAAACGGCAGTGCTTTTCACCCACTTTTCTATGCCTTGAAATCATTGCATTGACCTAAATTTTTCAAAAACTTTTCGAACACTATGATAAAAACAAAAAGGGAGGAATTCCTCTGGATTTGCAAAATTTGATCAAATGAGAGAAAGAGAGGCATGCTAAGCCCTTAATGAATGAGATCGTGCTTGTTAGTGTGAGTACTGAGAAGGATCCTGGCTTGATCCAGATTGGTTCCGCATTGTCTTCAGCGCGAGCGACTAGTCGCTTTCTTAAAAGATTTCAAAAAATGTTTTGTGTGGTTCTGCGAAGACATGTGTGGAATTGCTCTTGAGATTGTGTAGCATAGGATCGCTCTCAGCCTCAAGACTCAACTCTTTTTGCTTTCAAACCTTGAACTTGGATTCAAAATGTTCAATGGTCAACCACAATGTGAGGCTTGCATGGCTAGATTTGAAGCAGCCCATAAACTAGGGGCAATAAGGTCGTATGACATCCAAGGAGGCCCGCTAGGCCAGATTTGGAGCAGTCCTCGAACTAGGGGCAAGAAGATCAAATGTGATCAAAGGAAGCTGGTAAAGCTAGATCAGAAGTAGTCCTTGAACTAGGGGCAAAAAGGTTAGATGTGCTCGAAGATTCAAAAGATGGGTCATTCTGCAAACCAATGAAGACTGGCAAGAAAGACAAATTCCAGTAGCTGGAAGAAGAAAGTTTATTACTGAAGGACAACCGAGTTCCCATCCATAACACTCGGGGCAAATTTAGCCCCTATTGGATGGACTTCTACATCATTAGCAAACATCAGCCATTTTCCTAGATTCAGATGGCTTCGAGATCTCAAAATCGATCAGCATGGACAAGTTACACTTTTCTACCCTTGAAAGGCTCGCTGGGCCGAAAACCCAGAAGGGCGACCTAGGCAAAAGTTAGAGCAAATGAAAAAGAAGAAATAAAGAAAAAAAAAAGAAAATGACAAAAATGAAAAAAAAAGCAGATGAAAAAAAGAAATGAAAAGAAAAAGGAAAGAAAAAAAAGAAAAGAAAAAAAAAGAAAAACAGAGCTCGCAAGGTTAAAAACCCGAAAGGTCGGCCTTGGCAAAAGTTAGAGCGCAAAAGGAGACGTCAACACTCGAGTGCACCCTAAAACCGAACAACGTAAGGCTTGATTCCCATCTTCGGGATACGTAGGCAATTTCATTCTGAAGTCCAGCCGTAAAACACGTCAAATTTAACTGTCCTGTCCATCAGATTGAACGGGTCATCTTTGTCATTTCTGTATCCAAGAGTTCGGTTGTGATCTTCACTATGAGGACTGATTACAGTGTGCTATGGTGCCATTCAGACAAGGGGCAACTTTCCGTTACCGTGCAGTGCTATTTAGACAAAGGGCAATTTTCCATTATTTTGGATCTGAGGTTGTGCATCTCAAGAGTAAATTCTGTGTTGATCGAGTAGTGGCCATTTGCAAAAACAGTTTTTGGGAATTTTTAATGAGGTTGATTAATTCTCTCGAAAATTATTCCATTTTTTCCAAAATTGGACCATTTCTTAGACCCCAAAAAAGGAAAATTTTCAGTGCTCACAGCCTGAGCTGCATGATTTCAAATCAGAAAATCGAACAGGCATGTTAATCTAACTCTCATGTTGGTCAAAATTGTTTTAGTAGAAAGCCAAAACAAAAAAAAATGGTCAAAATGATGAACTAGGGGCACAGTTGAATCAGGTTTTCTGTCTTTTCCCCGTTGTTACCATACTTGCCAGAAAGGGTACCATACTCGCCAGAAAGGGCACAACTGAAGCTAACAGCAGAGGGCCAAAAGCTCTCTCATCCTCTGAGCAGTGAGGTATCAAGCCAAGTGTGAAGCACAAGCTGGAACGGAGCAGGACATTCCACTCCCTCGTCTGGACAGGTCTGATCACATCCAAACTGGCCAGGGGCATCGTCAACCGATGTTAGTTGCGAATCTGTCGTACATCCAGTCGCACCACAACCCTTCTATGGGAAAGTTCACTGTTGTGAGTGAATGAAGAAACATCTAGTAGAATGGTAGGGGCAAGAGCCCACAACTTCCTATTTATCCATCAACCACCCAGGGTAGGGATAAAAAAGAAGAGAGATTGAAGAATAGAGAGATGTGCGTTGAGAGAAAAAGTGAGAAAAGGGCTTTTTCAGAGAAAAAGAGATTGAGCGCCAGAGGGATGTGAGAATCACAAATAAGAAAGGGTGGGAAACAATACCCGAAAAAACAGGCTCCTCGTGAACTGAGAGGTCTCCCACTGGTGGTACACATCTGAGTGTTGTGTGTGTGTTTTTGTTTGTCTTGATTCTTGTTTAGAGTCGTTTCGAGTGTCAATAGCCATGTTTAGGTTGTGTTACCTTTGCTTTCCTTTGTTGAGTCGTGGTGTGCTGTGTTCAGTCGTAGGCTCAATACCCGGTTAAGAACTCATTTCTTAATTTCAAAATGAATCGATTTGTGCTCAGAATGTTGTGCCGTTCTCCACATATGTGCAAAATAAGACTTGTTCTTTCATAAAACTGCAGGGTTCAACCCAGGTCATGTGAGAATAGTAGAACCAGGACCTATCTGAAGCTACATGGGTTCCAGACTGCAAAGCAAAAGAAAAAAGGGAAAATATGGAGCATCTGAGTGTGTTTCACCTTCAGCAAGTTCCGAGATTGCATTCCGGACGTACCTTCTCAGGTCTTGTCAATGCTCCGAAGTATGAGTGTGCCTCTACCTCAAGTTCAAGTTCAAGTTCAAGCCTGCTTCAAGCCAGAATGGCGATCAAAGTGCTCTCCCTGAGTACCATTCCCTGCCGGAGACATCTTGGCTGTGTTTGCAATGAGTTCCTAGGAGACCAACTGAGACGGTGGAAACTAGAGTTCGAATGGCTGATGCCTAGAACGCAAAGGTTCGGGATTTCTGAGACTAAAGTCTGGTTTAAATGCCCAGGGGTGTATCCCCAGCTTGAAATCTGTATGGAAGCCACATAGGTTGAGGTAGCGGGTATGCGCCTCAATTCTGGATACTGAACCAACCTAGTCTATTACCCTGTTGGAGAATAAGGAAAGTTGTGAAAAATAGTACTTGTGGTTTGGAAGCGCAATATGCAGAAGTAGGAGATCCCCAACAGCACGAGATCCCTTAAGAAAATGCAAGGGAAGTACATTTTTTTAAGCTCAAGGGGCCTGCGCGGAAGCTCCAGACTGTGTTTTCAGCATGTGATGTTCAACACGCACGAGGTGTATCCTTTTTAATTTGTTGCAACTCCTCCGAGAAGTAAATCGGAGGTTGTGTTTGAATCAGTCTTGTTAAGATATGCGTTTCTTCATTGAACATATTGCATCGAATATGCATTGATTACTGTGCACAGAATATGTATGCTGCGTTGCGTTGCATTCTCTATGCACTTCTTATACTTGCATTGTATATGCACTTCTTACACTTGCATTGAATATGCACTTTAATATCTCGCATGGAACATGCATTTGTTACTCCCGCATCGGACATGCATTCATTATTCTTGTATAGAATATGTATCTCGATATTGCATGGAGCATGCATTTGTCATCTTTGCATTGTATATGCACTTCTTACATTAGCATGGTGCATGCTGTCAACCTTGCATGGAACATGCATTCCTATCCTACTATATTTGTTAAGTTTCTTTCTTATACAGGCACGATATTGTATGTACGGTTCATTCAGAGAAGTTCCGGGTAAGATCGTTCATGTCTCGGTAAGAGAATGCTTTCCTTTATCTTGTGTATCTATCGCACAGGTTCATCTTGTGTATCTATCGCACATATTCATCTTGTGTATCTATCGCACATGTTCACTTTGTGTATCTATCGCATTTAATCTCGTGTGCCTTGGGCATTGTTATTCTTTTTCCTTGTGCGCGTGGAGTATTAGGCTGTCTTTGGTTAAGAGCATTTGGAACGTGTTCCAATGCTTATACCATTCCTTTGGTTGGAAACATTGGGACGTGTCCCTATGTTTCTCCCTCTTTGGTTAAGAGCATTTGGAACGTGTTCCAATGCTTATACCATTCCGAAACGTTGGGACATGTCCCTATGTTTCTCCCTCTTTGGTTAAGAGCATTTGGAACGTGTTCCAATTGTTATACCACTCCGAAACACTGGGACGTGTCCCTATGTTTCTTCCTCTTTGGTTAAGAGCATTTGGAACATATTCCAATGCTTATACCATTTCAAAACACTGGGACGTGTCCCTATGTTTCTCTCTCTTTGGTTAAGAGCATTTGGAACGTGTTCCAATGCTTATACCATTCCGAAACATTGGGACGTGTCCCTATGTTTCTCCCTCTTTGGTTGGGAGCATTCGGAACGTGTTCCGATATTTATACCACTCCCTTTTCGTTTGTGTGCAACGCGTCGGAATCTTGTTTGAGACCTCAGGTGTGCCCAATGGTTGTTTTTGGCCTTTCCTGCGTGAGGCGCAGTGAAGATTGCATAGTTTTCTTACATCCTTTCTGCATGAAATGTGGTTTGACTTGTGAGTCTCGTGCGCAGCGTGTTTGTGTGTTTGTGTTTCTCATGTGTTAGATTACCATACCTTATCGGTTTGCTTCAAATGTTGTATTTACTTTGCATAACATTTGCATAAATGCTTCATTACAACTCCCTTTGCATAATCATAAGTTATGTTCTGCATTGTGCATGCCATTTGCATTTTGCCCCTGCCTACGGGCGCATCTATTTTGTTATCTTGCCTGTTTGTCTAAGTCTTCGGCCTTCTCAAAAATGGGTCGTATCTGGGCTTTGACATTCACTCTCGTCATTTCATGACTTTCAAGTTCTGTCAAAGAGGGGTAACTGTAGACACCCTATTTTCGACCGACCTTAAAACTCAGATGTCATCGTTTGTACACGAGATGATTGCGCATGTTTGTGCTTGTTTTGAGCGCTTGAAGGTCTCGGCTGGGTGCCTTGTCTTTGAGCCTCTTAACTCTTTGTGTTTTAGCCTTGGTTTTTGGGCCAAACCTTATTGCCTCTTGCCTTGAGGAGAAGAGGGCCTTGCCGGCCACTTTTGGCATCTGCTGGCCACTTTTCCCTCTTATAGGCCACTTCAAGTGGCCGGCCGGCTAGTAGAAGTGGCCGGCCGGCCACTTTAACTGGCCAGCAGCCACTTTTTCTCCTTTTTAGATATTTTCAGATCTTTTGGGCCAGCTGTGGCTCACTGAATCATCCTCCATACACGTGTATGGAGGGATGGAGGCAAGTTTCAAGCTTGTCAAGCAAGCTTTTTGCTTGCATTGCATATATAAGGGGAGCTCCCTCCCTCTTTAGAGAGGTTCAGACTTTTTAGAGACAAAATTTCTCTCTCTAGAATTCTCACACTCTCCCTCTATATTGTGCTCTATTGTGTCTTAAAGTGTGTTTTCTTCACACATTTGCACTACAACACCTAGTGAAACACCATTATCTTGTTGCTGAGGTACTTGAGGGTCTTGTTTAGACTCAAAAAGCTAGTTTTAGCTCAGAGAAGTTGCTGTGTTAAAGTTGTGCTTCAAGGGTGAGTGTTTTCCCTCTTCAAGCTTTATTTTGATCAAGTGTTTGGCCACCTTTGCATGCTTGTTTTGTCCTAGTTGTCAACTACAAAAACCTTTGTTTTTGAGTGCTAAAATGGTTGTTTAAAGCCTTGTTTGAGTTAAGGGTGGTCTACTCCCTTTTGTGGCTTGTTTTGCTTTGCTTTGTGCTATCTCTTAAAGCCTTTGAGATCACCTTTTCTTGGCCTTTTAACCACTGAATTCCAGAGGAATTTCAACGGTGGAAAGGTGGTTTTGAGACCCCAAATAGAAGAGGGTGGTCCCCTCTCCTCTTGTCTTGCTTGCTTGTGTTGGCCTATCAAATGAGCATGCTTTTCTACCCTTTTGAAGCTTGGTTTAAGCATGTTTTTGCCATTGATTTGTCATGCTTTAACTCTGTTTTTGGGTGTTTGGGTCACCTCTTGCTTGCTTTTGACACTTGTAATGCAACCCTACTTGTTGCCTAACATGCTTCATGCTTTAGTTCATCATTCTAGCATGAGTTAGCTTTGCTTCAGCACATTTTTGCCACTGATTTAACATGCTTGAGGTCTGTTTTAAGTAGTCTTGGTCATATATGCTTAGCTTTGTATAGCTATAGTGTAGTTGGGCTTCACTAGCTTTGTGTTGAGGTCCCTGACATGTTTTGAATGTGATGATCGCATGCCTTAACCTCATTTCTCACATGATTTCAGTGTATATAGCATGATTACACTCTCACATGTTCCACTCTTTTAATGCTTTTGAGAGATGTGCTTTATGCCTTGTTTGTGAGCCAATACGTATGCATGCTTGTCTAAGCTTTTGGGCTATCATTTCAGCATGTTTTAACCTTTGATTTGGCATGGTTGAGCTCTGTCTAGAGCTGGTTTGGTTGTTTAGGTTATGTATTGCATGCCTCTTGTGTAAAGTCCTTGGCTAGCTTTGAGTTCTAAGGATCCTAACATGCTATACTTGTGATGTTTGTGTGATATGGCATCATTTAACACATGATTTCAGAGCATATGTGTAGACGCGCCCGGGAGGGCCTTCATGCTATAGTTCGGACTCAAATTGTCACGGTTCTTAATCTAATCTCACAATGTGCAATGTGAGATTGATAAATCACCAAAGAGTCCAAATCCGGCAAATCGTTTTGGAAAACTGATTTTTGTAAAGAAGTGCCAAACATGGACTGCTTTGCCAGATACAGAGTTGCCACCTAAATATTTTATTTTTGGGGAAATTTAGGAAACCCTGACTCGTTGCCTAAGGCCACGTGTCCGTCATCACCAAAGTTACCTCGGCTCAGAAACTTGGATACGATTGGGGAAGGTCAGCTATGAGCACCCCCGCTCGCCCGATCAAAGATCGGTCACTACTAAACATGATATCTTGTTTTTGAAAACACATGTGTTCTTATTTCGGTTAATTAGCTAGTCTTACTATGTGATGCGCACAGCAAACAAGTATAGACTAGATCGCCTAATTTGGAACAAAGCATTGCATATCCGTTTGTTTGGAAATGGTTTGAAGTTTGCTACTCGTAAGTAGGCTAAAACACGGATTTCAATGAATTGTCCCAATTCAAGTAATCCAACCTTCACCCACAAGCATTCAGACAGTTAATCAAATAAGCAATTAGCCTCATGGCAATCGATGACACACATGCAGGGATGCTAAAGCATAAATACTCACAGTGTACTCTGAGCCAAAACAGAAACTAGTTAGAAATCAATGCATGATCCTAGTTCATGTTAAGATGGCTAATGCAACACATGCAAAATGCAACTAGAAATAGGCTCGGCTATTCTAAAGTGGCATGTGAGATGCAGCAATTGATAATCATGTATTCAAATTGGAATTGAAATATGATGCAGTTAGTATGATGCGCCGAGCCCGATGCATGTAATATAGATGAATGGATGCACGCATGCGAAGCATAAGTATGCTAGACAGATGAATGGATGCAAACATGCAAAGCATAAGTATGCTAATTGAAGAATGACCTAAAACTAATCAACAAAAGCAGGTAAGTAAAAAGGAGAAAGACGTGGGGTTGGAAGACATTCACACACTCATGCACACTTATTACAAAATTGGCCCTCTCGATGGAGGGTCTGAATAAATAATACATGCACAAGCTAATTAATTATTACATATCCGAATGAATAACTAGCTACAACTAATTATTACAAAACTTAATTAATTAACAAATTAACTAATTAACTACAAAATAAACACTTAAAAGGAAGCTGCTCCAGCTCTGTTTGGAGAAGGAGAATATGCATGCTCGCATCCGATTCCTTGTCTCGAAACGCCTTCCGGTTGCTCTCTTGAGGCTCTGTCTGCAAGGTGTCCTTGAGAACTTTATGCTGGAACTTACCAAAACACTACTGGGGGAGTGCATCAATGGCCTGCCGGCCATGTGAAGCCACTGCCGACCACTTGCCGGCCAAGGATGGTGCACTGCCGGCCACTGATGTGCTGGGACACCAAGCTGCAACAGAGCACAAAATAGAGAAAATGGAGAGTCTCCCAAGGGTATGTACGCACTATGCCACCCCATATCATCTCAAAACATCAAGGGAGAGGCATAGTCGGATCCACGACCATCAATCATGCATCCCGATGTATGATGGCCAAAGATCCAACTTGTGCAAATCAATATGAAATGAATGCACAAATAACACATAAGTGCCTAGAACTCTATCATGGATAGTCAAGAGCGTCGGCGACCGAGAATTGAGACACGTTTCATCACTTTAAGTATGAAACGTCCCTCGTTTCTTGTGCTTGGATTAACACTTAACCCAAACAACAATGCAATACAAGCATGGCATACACAATGCTAACTTGAACATGCAATCATGCAAAATGACTTAAGCATGCAAAATGCAGTGTAATAAACATGCAACAACATGTAATGGAACTAGCATGCGACAACATGCAAAGATGGAGCAAGCATACAACAATATGCAAGACAAGCATGCAACAACATGCAGGAATAGACTTAAACCAAAATGGGCAACTCTCAAATAGGCCCAAATCAGTGGCCAAAAGTGTTGAAATGATGGTATAAAAGACATGAAATGGCAAGACAAACATGCATGCCAATTGGCTCAAGGATTAAGACATAATGATGCAACTCTTAAGAGCACTTAAATAGTAACAAGCATGAATATGTGACAGCACCCTAAGCTCTGAAATCTCATGTAAATTGATGCCAAATCAACTCAACTATGCAAGTATGGCATGTTAGGATGCTCAAAGCTCAAAATAAGTAAAGGGGCCTAAGCCATGGTCATACAAAGCAAGCCCCAAAGGGCCAAGGGGACCTAAAACTGTCCCAAGGCAGGTCCAAACAAGACCAAAAACAAGCTCAAAGCCAGCCAACACAAGCTAGAACACAAGGCCAAAAACATGGAGCATGCAAGGCTATAAAAGAGGCAATGCACTACACCTATTGAAACCAAACATGGCACGACTTGGACAGCATAAAACAGAGTTACATCATGGTATAACAAGACCAAAAATGCACTGAAATGATGAGCCAAAGGCTTAGGCTTAATGGCATGCACAAAAGTTCATTATTGAGGCATAAAGAGCCAAACCTCCAAGGCATTAAAAGCATGGAAAATGCAAGTATGTGGCCACATTTTATGGACTGAAATAACACTTAGAATGATGGCAAAGCATGCAAACATCACATGCATGGCATGGTAGGGGCCTCAAAACCTAAGACTAGCCTAAGCATTTACACTGTAGCTATACAAAGCATGAGTGATATGGCCATGGCAGCCCAAAACAGTCCTAGGACAGCCCAAAACAAGGACAAAATCATGCTGGAACAAAGCCAAAACATGCTAGGATGATGAGTCAAAACATCATGCACATGAAGCTAGTAAGCAAGATTTGTTCTACAAGTATATAGAGCATGCAAAGGATGACCAAACCCACTTTAGAAAGAGTCATGACATGGCAAAACATCACCAAAAACATGCTGAAATGAGCTCAACATAAGCTAGAATGACATGCTAAAGCAAGAAGCATACAAGACTAGTTTAGGAGATTTACACTACAAGTGTGTCATGCATGCATGGAGTGACAAAACCAACCCAAAACAGATCTAAGGCATGGTAAAACATTACCAAAAACCTACTGAAATGGACTTAACACAAGCTAGGCAAACGTGCTACTTTGATGAGCTATAAATGGGATTACACTACACATGTAAGATGCATGCAAATTATGACCAAACTAGCCATGGACAGACTTAAGGTAGGTCCTAAAAGTCACAAAAAAATGGCCTGAACCAAGTCTCAAAAATACATAGAGGCAAGCTCCTTTGGAAGGCCAAAAATGCAAGTAAACAAAAACACAAAGAGAGGGGGGCCACCCCCTCTGATTTGAGGCCTCAAAACCTCATGCCTACCACTGAAAATCCACTGGATTTCAGTGGTTAGAAGGCCAAACCAAGGCTAGTTCGGAGGCCTTAAGGCATGGCTCAAAACAAGGCTAAACAAAGCCAACAAGAGGGTTGAAGACCCTCAATAGCAAAAAGACCTTAAACAACCACCAAAAGCACTTAAAAAAAAGACTTTTTTTAGTTGAAAGCAAGGCCTAAATCAAAATGAAAGGATGGCCAAAATGAGGTACAAGAAAGTGCTAAAAGGGGAAGTAACTTACCCTTGAAGAACCACTTCGAGACCAGCAACCTCAGGGGGTAAAAACTCACTTTTAGACCTCAAGTAACCTTCCCAAGAACCTCAGCCCAATGGTGGTGGTATATCTCTATGTGTTGTAGTGTAAAAGTGCAAGGAAAATGGACTTCAAGGCACAAATATACAACAAAATATAGAGAGAGAGAAAGAGAGAGATATTTCTTCTCTAAGAGCTCAACCTCTGCTAAGGAGAGAGGCTCTCTCCTTATATAGGAGAAAAGCAATGCAAAGCTTCTTCAAGAAGCTTTGCAAGAGCTTCATCCCTCCATACACGTGTATGGAGGGCAGATAACAGGAAACCAGCTGACTCAAAATATCTGGAGTAAAACCAGCTGAGACAGGGGGGATGCCGGCCATCAGTGATGGCCAGCAGTGGCTCACTGATGGCAGGCAGGCTTCAACAATGGCCGGCAGCAACAAAACCATGGCCGGCAGTGCACCAGGAGAAAGGTGCAGAAAGGACCAAGTCAAGGTCCAAAAAAGGGGTAGAAAGGATACAGGGTCTAGAAAGCTCGAACCTGTGACGTTCTGCCGTGAAAATCGAATGCCCGACGAGCAATCGAACTTGTGTCCGGATGTACCTGCAAGCACAATCGAGTCTTGAGGATGGTCAAAAATAGGGTGTCTACAATGTGTCATTGCCACACTCTCACATTTTTCACTCTTTCAATGCTTTTGAGAGTTGAGCATTATGTCTTGTTTGTGAGCCAATGCATGAACATCATCCTCTTGCCTTTCATGCTATCATTTTAGATCATTTTGGCCACTGTCTTGGCATGCATGAGGTCTGTTTAGGGCTGGTTTAGTCCATTGAGCATTGTATTGTATAGCCCTAGTGTTGTGTACTTCACTAGCTTTAATGCTTAAGGACCCTAACATGCTATACCTGTGTTGTTTCCATGATATGTCATCATTTGGCATATGATTTCAGTGCTTGTACCTCTGTCATGCTCTCATATATGTCACTCTTTCAATGTGTTTGAAAATTAAGCTTTGTGCCTTGCTTGCGAGCAAACGAATGAGCATGCGTTCCTTGCTTTTTGTGCCTAAGTTTTGGTTTGTATTGGCCACTGTTTTGGAGCATCTTAGGTCTGTCCATATGTGGTTTGACCATTTAATATTGATAATGCATGCCTCATGTGTGATACACTTCACTAGCTTTGATGCCTTAGCTTTTAAACATGCCATGCATGATTTGCTTACATGATAGAGTCTTGTGCATGCCACTTTAGCATTGAAAGATAAGCATCTTGTTTGCATTACATTGTGTTTGGATTGGACGTTAATCCAAACACAAGGAATGTGGTATGTTTCATACTCAAAGTGATGAAATGTGTTGCGTTTCTTGGTCGCCAACCCTCTTGATCTTGCATGATAGAGGTGGAGGCTCTTATGTGTTGTTTGTGCATTCGCTAACATTGTGCGAGTTTGACTCTTTGGCCATCATGCATTGAGATGCGTGATTGGAGGCTTGAGAGTCGAGTACTACGCTCCTTTGAGCTTGAGAAATGATAAGGAGAGTAGTTGCACACACATTTCCTTGTAAATGTAGTGTTGTGCCTTTGTTGATCTCTGTTGCAACAAAGTTGAGATTCTGGAAAAAGAAGTGGCCGGCCGGCCACTTGCACTAGCCTGTCGACCAGTTGAAGTGGCCGGCCGGCCAGTTGAGGTAGCTTGCCGACCAGTTGAAGTGGCCGGCCAATCACTTGCAGCAAAATTTTCCAGAATGCTTCTGTTTTGGGACAGATGCAACCTGAAAGTGTGTTTGATGCTTTGAGGTCACCGCGAGTGCAAACAGAGACAACTCATGGCAACGCAGTGCATTTCTGGACGAAGCAAACCGAGCATGCATTTCTCCCTCGCCCTCGAGGCCATTTAACTGCTTTACTTAGTTAGTTAATTTGCCGGTTTTGTAATTAATTAGTTGATGTGTTTAGCTAATTTAATTCATCTTTGTAATATTCTAATTAGTTTAGATTAGCTAGTTATTCAAATTCAATTTGGTTTGTAATATTTATTTAGCTTAGAATAGTTAATTAGTTGGTTTGTAATAATTAGCTTAGCTTAGCATAGCTAGTTAGCTTGTTTATTCAGACCCTCCGTCGAGAGGGCAAATGTTGTAATAAGTGTGCGTGTGTGTGTGAATGTCTTCCAACCCCACATCTTTCTCCCTTTTACTTATCTGCTTTCGATGGTTAGATTAGGACATATTTCAATTAGCATACCTTATACTTGCATGTTTGCATTCATTCATTTGTTTTTGCATGCACCGGGCTCGGCGCATCATTCAAACTGCATTGTCAATTCAATACCTATTTGAATACGTGTATCAACTCGTTGCATTCATATGCCATCTTAGATAGCCGAGCCTGTTTAGTTGCATATTGCATGTGTTGCATTAGGCATCTAGCATAGTTACGATTCATGCATTGTTTCTAACTAGCTTTCTGTTTTGGCTCGGAGTATACTGTAAGTGATTATGCTTTAAGCATTCTTGCATGAGTGTGAGTGTTGCCATGATAGCATGCTTGCCATGAGGCTATGTGCTTAAATGATTAACTGTTTGAATGCCTGTGGATGAAGGCTTTATTGCTTGGATTGGAACAATTTATCAATTGTGAGTTTTAAGCCCACTTGAAGTGGCAAATCATCATGTTTTAAGCCCACTTGAGGGTGGCAAATCCGCGCTTTAGCCTACTTGCGAGTAGCAACTTCAAACTATTTTCGAAAAACAAACATGATATATTTTGTTCCAAATTGAGTGACCCAGTTTATACTTGTATGTTGAGTGCATCATATAGTAAGTTAGATTAATAACCGGAATAAGAACACATGTGTTTATGAAACAACATATCATGTTAGTAGAGGCAGATCCTTTGATCGGGCAAGCGGGGGTGCTTATTTCATGACCTTCCCCCCTCATACCCAAGTTCCCAAGCCGAGGCAACTTTGGTGATGACGGACACGTGGCCTTTGGCACGAGTTAGGGTTTCCTAAATTTCTCAAAAACAAAATATTTAGATGGCGACTCTGTAATCTGGCAAAGCAGTCCAGTTTGGCATTTTTGATTCAAAATTTGATTTTCCAAAATGTTTGCCGGATTGGACTCTTTGGTGATTTATCAGTCTTACATTGCACTTTGTGAGATTAGATTCAGAACCGTGATAGAAGTTCGAACTGTAGCAGCTAAGAACCCCAATCCACGCCCTCTCCGAAAGAGGAGGCGCGCGGAGGAAGTTCGGGCGGTCTACAACTTCTCTTGAGGCTTTCCATGACAGAGAAAGGTGAGAGGGACAAACAGAGTTGAAAATACTCTGTCTGCACTGTTTTCACTTTAGAGCACAAAACAAAATTTTGCATGACATTGAGGCACGGCTAGCCTTCTGTAGGCCCGACCGGACTTCATTGAGGGTCGGACGACCATCAATGTTGGGTCAGCAGTGTATTTTGCAGAAAACAGAAAGCAGTGGCTGAAGGTGAAACAGAGCAAAACCTAGGGAAGACAGTGCTGTTCTTGGACCTTGTGCATGCAGCCCTTGTGCATTAATGCTCCATGCATTGTTGTAATTAATTTATTTATTAGTCTTGTTATAATTAATCCTGTTAATTTGTAATTGTTATAGCTAGTTAGCTTAGATAGTTAATTTTGCTTATCATTATTATCCTTGTTGTAATAGAGTAATTAGCTAGTTTATTCTTCACCCATTTATTCGTCCGGTTTTGTAATAAATAGTTTAATTCGGACTCTCAGACATTGATTCGAACCCCCTTAAGCCAATATGTAATAACATGTATGTTTTCTAACCCCATGTCTTTATGCCTTTTACTTATTTGCTTACGATGGTTAGTTTAGAACATCATGTTTCTCTTAGCATTTTCCATGTTTGCATACACTTGTCTCGCATGCATCGAGGCTCTTTTCATTATTCTAACAAGCATTGTCGTTTATTACTTCGTTGAATACATGAGTTACTGCATGCTATCAAATTGATTTGCATGCCATGTTAATAGCCGAGCCTATTTAAAATGGCATATTACATGTGTCGCATTAGTCATTTTGCATCCTTAGGATCATGCATTTTTTCTAACTCTTTTATTTCTTTTGGCTTGCCTTGGAGTACTAGGTGAGCAGTTATTGCTTTAGCATAACTGTATGCGCGTGATTGTTGCCATGATAAGCATGAATACCATGAGGCTAAGTGCTTAAATGATTTATCTGTTTGAATGCCTGTAGATGAAGGCTAATTGTTTGAATTGGGATGATTTGAGTAAATGTGCATATGAGATCACTTTCAAGTGATACATATTCGAAACAATTTCCAAAAACAAACATGAAATCAAAGTGTTCCACTCTTTGCAAATTAGTCTATACTTGTGTGTGCGTCACATAGTAAAAATAGCTAATAATTGGAGTAAGAGCATGTAATGTAAATAAAAATCACATCATGATTAGTAGAGGGCGATCTTTGATCGGGTGAGTGGGGTGATCAATTCATGACCTTTCCCTCTCGTACCTAAGTTCCCGAGCCGAGACACTTTGATGATAACGGACTAATGGCTTTTGGCATGAGTCTTGGGTTTCCTTAGTTTCCCAAAAATATTTAGTTGGCGACTCTGAAATCTGGCAAAGTAATCCGTTTTTTTGGCATTTGATTCAAACATCAATTTTCCAAAAAGAATTGCCGGAATTGGACTCTTTTTGTGTTTTCACTATTTCACATTGCACTTGTGAAATCAGATTTAGAATCACACGTGGAGTTCGAACTGTAAGGCTATTCGCCTTCCAAAAAGAGTGCAGAAAGTCGGGCTACAATATATATTTCTTTTTATAACTTAAATAAATTGAAATATTTGTTAATATGCCCAATTTATATAGTAATTAAAAAAAAAGTTCATATATATTGGTGGACAAAATGGGTGAGTTTAGAATTAAGAATTTTTTAATAATGGATTTGAAATGATTTGATTAGATTAGGGGTTATTTGGTATGATCTAAATGAGGGCATTTTTTTTAAATTTTTACAAAAAGATGTGTAAAAAAGTAAGGAGATAATGTGACCTAAAAAAGATAAGATAAAAAAAAATGTGTTAATATCCAACTTCCCAAATAACCTCTTAATGTTTTTGACAAATATATTTTTAATATGTAATATGAGCTTTGTTTGTTCACTCTATAAACAATATATAAAAAATATTTGAGATTTTTTTTAATTTAATCTTTGTTACGTTATTGTCCATTTAAAATTGTGAGTTTCTAACATTTTCTCTTTTCAAATCTCTATTGATCAAAATACAACCTTAGAGAATGTTTTTTATAAGCTAAAAAATTAAGAGTAATGTTAGGGACTCCAAATACTTTATCAAATATTCTACCAAATATCTCGCATGGGTGTGGGACCCACATGGTGTGGGTCTTACACCCATGTGAGACATTTGGTAAATTATTTGGGATCTCTAGCATTTTTCAAAAATTAATTTTTTGGCTAAATAAGTTATATATATATATATATATATGTATAAATAAACTATAATTTGATTGGGAAGAGCTAAAAAACAAAAGGGTAAAGCACCAATAAATCTCACATTTAGATCTTATGTACTATTTAGTCCTACCTTTTCTCTTGTAGACTAATAAGTCTCATTTCAATGTTAATGATAGTTTTGGACATTATTGCATTGCCTGTTTCTCCTAGATGTGAGGGGTAAAAAGGGGGTTTGGTTAATGTGAAAATTACAAATCTATCCAAAAGCTTACTGAGGAGTTTTTTGGTTTCCCTCCCACTTGATCAAACCGAAAGAGATAAAGATGGAAAATTCTACGTTTGCAATGTTAGTGCTATGAAAACTCTACATTTCTACAGAAAACGTTTTAGGTAATGTTAACTCATCATTACAACTTGCCCAAATTAACATTCGTTTTTCCTCCCAAACCCTAGAAATAAAAAAACCCTCTTTTGTGAGTGAAATTGCGTCGTCGATACATAGCGGAAGTGAATAATTTTGTGTCGTGCTTGACTTTAACAACATCACTCCTGTGAGATTCGAAGCTTCATTCACTACTTGTCGGCTTTTGCGACTGTGTTAGTGAATGATGGCGTTAGTTATGTGGCCCCCAATGTCGATTTCCTTCTTGTTGTAGTTGATTCAGTTTGTGTATTCAATGTTAGAGTGTGTGTTTGTTCTTGATGATATGTAGTAGTGTTAGTTACTAAATAGTGATTTAGTATATGTTAATGGTTGGGTGGGTTTCAAATTGCATTGAGGATATGGTCATGTAATGGCTAATCTCTTTTGTGGTTGGTGTTCTGGTAGTGTAAATTTATGTCTGACATTGGATTGTTGTGGTGTATTTTAGCATCAGTTTAATTGCAATGCCATTTGTTGTATTGTTATTTCCCCTGTTTGTCAGTGGTACATATTGTGGAGGTGACATGGAATGATAGTGACATCAATATTAGTTAAGTGTAACGCTGATGATTTACATGTTAATGGCATTACAATATAACTGATGCCATAACAATCCAATGTCAGACATAAATTTACACTATCAGAACACCAACCACAAAAGAAATTAGCCATTACATGACCATATCCTTAATGCAGTTTGAAACCCACCCAACCATTAACATCTACTAAATCATTATTTGGTGACGAACACTACTATCTATCATCAAGAACAAACATACACTCTAACATTGAACACACAAACCGAATCAACTACAACAAGAAGGAAATCGACATTGGGGGCTACATAACTAACACCATCGTTCACTAACACAGTCGTGAAAGTTGATGATGAGTAAATGAAACCTCGAATCTCATTAGAGTGACGTCATTAAAGTCAACCACGACCACAAAATTATTCACTTTCTGCTGTGTATCGACGATGCAATTTCACTCCAACCATTCAGCAAAAGAATAACAAAACCCAATGAACAAATGCGACTAACATTGCATTTCATTAACAGGTAAATCATCAACATTACACTTAACTAAGTGAAATTGCATTTCATTAACATGTGGTGGTGTTGTAAGTCAAATTGTTATGTAAATGTCAAATCTTTATGTTTGTTTAGTATTTGAAAATGTATTTTCTTGTAACACCACAAACGGGGTGACGTCGTCCACCTACAAATCACTTTACTAAATCCCCACAAAAAAATAGAAACATAAAAACCTACCTCATTCACACACACTCAACATCAAGAAAAAAATCCAAACAAAATCACACACAAAGACAAACAAGTAAACTCCCAAACCTCCAAATCAAAAAAATACAATATATCCAAAATAAAAAGGACCCTATTTGTTCAAAAATTTTCCTATCTGTTCAAAAAAAATTTCCCCATTTGTTCAAAATTTTCAAATTATATTTTTTATCTTTTTAATTTTGTAACTATTTTTTCAATTTTTTGCTCTTATCTATTTAAATTTATATTTATTTGTTCAAAATTTTCAACTATCTGCTACAATTTTTCAATTACATTTTTTATTTGTTCAATTTTGTAACTATCTATTAAAATTCACTAAACTTATTTTTTTTATCTGTTGAAATTTGCTAAATATATTTCCCTTACCTGTTGAAATTTATCATCATTATCATCAACAACAACAAAACAACCTATTTGTCATTCACTTTCTTTCGAACCAAACAAAAAGAAATGAAATCTTATCAACAACAACAACAATAATAAAATAATATATCTATTAAAAAATTTAAAAAAAAAAACAAAAATAACAAAATAACAAAACAAAATAACCAGATCAATTTTTTAAAGATGTTTACCCATGAACTTAACACATGAGGTAAATGATCTTAATCTCTCGAGACAAAGGCCAAGTGATCCATTTCAACTGCATCCATATTAGAACCGAGTGAAAGTAGCACATCAATGGTGGTTAATCTGCTACAAAAATGCCTTAAATCAAAGAGAACTGTCATTGCGAAGCTTTCTTTTGCACATTCATTTTCCAAATCGGAACCATAGAGTCTGAACAACACTGAATCATGAAATCAAGAAACCTCCTTCGATTACTCGACTTCTGAAGAAAACAAGCCTCCATGAGAGAATTTTCGCCTTACGATGCTCAATATCATTGCTTTTGATCTCTTAACACTGCTTTCAAAATTAAAAGAGCTCACAAATCTCAATTAACTTGTAATTCATGAAGAATTGTACAAATCACAAACATACATATGAGAAACAGAGAAATGTCAACATTGAAATAGATCTTAGAGGAATTAATCGAGGGCAAATTGAATTCATAGGTTTCACTTAGTTGAAGAAGTCTATGATTCTTCAAACACGATAGATCAAAATCGTAGGGTTTTGGTCGCCTCTGTATATCTATATAAGAGAGAAAATCTCTAGTGGTAATGATGTAAAGGAGACGAGTTGAATCTCCACAGTTTGATGCCGAACAGAGTCAAGAAGACTCTGGAACTCATCGCCATGATTCAGGAAAATAACATTAGATTCACCGGTGGTGACGAGAGAGAGAGAGAGAGAGAGAGAGAGAGAGAGAGAGAGATGAACCCTAGCTTTTGGAGGCTTCTAGCGGTGACACATAGACGATCTGAAAATGGAGACGATCTAACAATGACGTTGGCAGCGGAGGTCTAGTTTGATCACCGATCTCAGTTCTAGTTTGCGGCCGTCGATGACGAAACCCTAGGGGAGATCGAGTGAGACCACGGCGGAAGAAGAAACGGAGGGTGAGGCAGAGATAGAGGCAGAAGCTGTTGGATTGAGTGGCCAAATAACCCTTTATATTTTATTAGGATTATTTACCAATAAATCCTACTTTACAAACTGTTATACCAAATAGTCCCACTTTTATTCTATTATACCAATTAGTCCTATTGGTGGGTTGATTTAATCCTTTTTTTTTTTTTTTTCCATTTTTGTTTAACTTCGCGGACGAGAGTGCCCTTCGTATATTGTGGACTGTGTGTAACGATGTGTGTGTGCGTATAACATTGTGTGTGTGTGCGCGCGCGTAACAGTATGTGTAACAGTGTGTGAGTGTGTGTTGAAGCCATCTGTGTGTCTGCGTGTATCAGTGTATTTGAGAGGGCTTCCCAGAGACATCAGTGTGTTCGAGAGTGTGTTTAACAGTATGTCTGCGTGTATTAGTGTGTTTGAGAGGCCATCTGCGTGTATCAGTGTGTGAGTGTATAAGCCATCTGTGCTTATAAAGAGAATGACCAAACACAAACAATCAAATTGATTATCAAAATGGTGTTACAAATTCAGAGAACAATCAAGGAAAACAATCGAAACCCTAATCCCAAAACATCAACAACATTAAACATTGATCATACATCATACATCACAACATCATGTGCCAAGTGAAAGTCACGGCGTTAACGTGGTCCTCGTCGCCTGAGATCTGGAACCGGGACTCGACGGCGCATCAACCCGTCGCTATGGCCAGATCTGAAGAGGTCCCCCACCGACCTCTTCGGCGATCCCATCGACTCCCACCCTCTCTGGTTCAACCAATCCTCCTTCCTCCTCCCCACCTTCGACTCCGAATCCTACATCTCTGATCTCCGTACCTTCGTCCCCTTCGAAACCCTCCGCGGCTGTTTCAGATCTCAAATCTGAGGCGATTCCGAACGAAGTTGATGGTGAGAACGAACGGTGGTAAAGATATGGCGGATCATGAACAATATCTCGATCGATTTTTCATCGAAGACGAAGAATACAAATCAGGGTTTCGAATCTGTTACCATCTTCGGCGACAGTGAGAGATGATTTGTTGAGCCTCGTTGGGGTCTTGGGTGCGCAGAGGTTAGAGGCGATGGAGATCGAACGGCCGAGACAGTGGGAAGCGAACCTGGGCTTGAATGATGACGATGATGATGGAAAAATGGAGGTGGAAGAAGAAGGGGGAGGGGGAGAGAGCAATGGAGCCATTACTGTATGTGTGTGCGTGTATCGGTGTGTGTGTGTTATGCGATGGGTGTGTCTTACAGAGATTACAGAGAGAAGACAAATCTGGGTTTGGTGTGCTCTGTGCTGTGTGTGTGTTGTGTGTGTGTGGTGTGTATGAGTGTGTGTTCTGAATGTTTGTTTGTGTCTGCCTGTGTGAACCCCCAAACACACCAACCCAATCCAAAACAAAAAACTCCTTACAGCGCTTTGCCATTGTGTGACACCCTTACAATGTATCACATGCAACACACCTAAACGGTTAAATGAGGGTAATTACGTCCCTCACAATTGAATAGGACTAAACGGTTTAGTAGAATAAAAATAGGACCAACTGGTTCATAAGTTCCAAATTTGGGATTTATTGGTAAATCTCCCCTTTTATTATTATATTTGATTAACATTTTGTTGTTTAGTTTTTTTTTTCTTTTATTTACAGAAAAGATAATGTGAGTGATTGACCAAGTTGACTAAGTAATTTGATTTGGTCAAATCACTATTAAGTATTCTCCTACTTAATATGAGATATGTATATAGATAGGGGAACTTTGCTACAGACCCCCAGTGGGGGTCGCGCCCCCAGTGACGTGGCGCGCCCCCACTGGCCGACACTCAAAAAAAAAAAAAAAAAAAAAGAAAACAGATTTTTTTTGGTCCAATCGCACACTGCCACCTCACTGGGGGTCGACCCCCAGTGGGGGTCCGAAGCATTAATCATAGATAGGGGTAGTGTGGTTATTATCTCCTAATAAAAAAAGAGTTGTTATAATATGGATAAACAGTTAAAGATTTGGGTGAGTGAAACAACCCCCATAATCTGAGTGAATCAATTTTCTAACGTGTATACAGATATGAGTGTGTGAAACAACCCCTACAATCTGATTTTTAGAAAGACAGTTTCTAATATATTCTTTTGTATACATATATATATATATATATATATATGTGATTCCCAACCATGAAAAAAACATACACTGCAACCCAAGCACAACATTTACAATATCTCTCCATTATCTATTACTTTTGCACTTCTTTTATTTTTCCAGATATCAATTCAATTTTTGTTGTTGCTGTTGAACATCACGGTGCCAATACAATTTAAGAATTCTGGCGTGGCTTCATTTGTTAACTATCACTAGTATCAGAGCAACCGAAAGTTGAAGCCTATTGCCGAAGCCCATAAGATTTCTTTAATTGGCCATAGACAAGCAGCAACAATTCCGTCAGTGTTGACTTTGCAAACAACCAACATTGCATATTGTTCATTGTGTGGATCCATGCAAAGTTTTCCATCATTAACATACCAATTAGTGCTGGTATCATTAGTGCTGCTTTGATTCAACACCTTCAAGCATTGTCCATTTATTTTTTTGGAGATCAAGATAGTGGGAGCAACTTTGGCAAAGCAGTGTTGCCAAGGAGATTCGATATACAACAATATTTTTGTGCACGTTTATAGTTAGTCTATCTGAACTTATAATTAATTGATAATTTATATTATGGCTAGTAAAGTAGTCAGTCAAGAACTCAGTAAAACTAAAAAATTGAATGGCACTAATTTTTCTACTTGGAAACGTCGTGTTCGTCACATTCTTTTCCAAGGCAAGGTTGAGTATGTGATTGATATTGATGTACCAGATCCACCTCCTGAAAATTGTAGTGCTGCCAATAGGAGAATGTATGAAAAATTTATTCAAGATGATAAGATTGCTAGAGACATCATGCTCACTTTCATGGAACCAGATATTGAAATTTTAATTGAAGATCATGTGCATGCTAAACCCATGTTTGATGTTGTTAATGATGCTTATCGCGCTTCATCTGAATCATATGTTCAATTGTTAATTGAAAGATTTAATGGACTTCAATGAAGGAAGATGAGAGTGTAATTGAACATGTTAATAAATTATCTGTCATTGCTAAAGAACTAGCAGTTTTAGGGAACCCTATTCCGAATCGAATCCAAGTGTCCACAATTTTACATAGTTCACCTGATTCTTGGGAGCATGTCGTTGTTGCTCTTAATTTGTCTTCAACTCTTGTGACCATGAAAAATTTACCTATTTTTTTAGGAGTAGAGGCTGAAAGGAGCCAAAAAGAAAACCACTAAATCTTTTTTAACCGTTACCTCTGCTGGTCCATCTGAGCCACCACAATTTGAAAAGAAAAAATTCTCTGCTTTTTCCTCAGAAGCTTCGAATTTTGGAAAGAAAATTTTTCTAAGAATTTTAAAGGAAAAGGTAAAAAGTTTAAAACTAGTGGCAATAATAATAGTGGCTATAACAAATGGAACACAGGAGTCTGTTTTAATTGTGGAAACCTGGACATCATCAAGTTGATTGTCGTGTGAATAAAAATAAGAAGAAACCTTATTCTGGAAGCTCCAAAGATATTGTTTGTGTTGTGACCGAATCTTTTTTGGCTGATTCTGACATTGGTGCTTGGTGGGTGGATTCTGCTTCTTCTCGCCATATGGCAAAGACTAGAGAGTCTTTTGTGGAGTTAAGAGAGGTGAAAACCGGTGATTATCGAATATACATGGGAAATAACAATTACTGTGATGTTGTTGGTATTGGAACTGTAAAGATCATGATATCTGGGCAAAGAAACCTCTACTTGACTGACGTATTATATTCACCCACCATGAGGTGTGACCTTATCTCAGTCCCTCGTTTGGATAAAAAGGGTTTTGAGGTGCGCTTCTATTATGGAAAAGTGTCTATTGGAAAACATGGTAGGATTCTTATGTGGGGTAGTAAGGTTGATGGTTTGTATCACTTGAACATGGTTTCTACTGTTAACAATAATGCATTTGCTAGTTCTTCTGCTTGTATTGATTCTTCTTTGTATGTTGATGATCCTTATATTTGGCATTTAAAATTAGGACATATAAACAAAAATAAAATGAAAAGGATGATAAATATGGAATTAATTTCCAAAATAAATATAGATTTATCTATTTGTGAATCATGTTTATCCAGAAAAAATGTCTATATTAACTTTCCCTAAAGGACAAAGAGCAAGCGAATTATTAGCTATAATACATTCAGATGTTTGTGGACCATTAAATATTAAAACACATAGAGGCATGGAGTATTTTGTAACGTTTACTGATGATTACTTTAGACATGTTTATTTATATTTAATGCGTAAAAAATTTGAAGTATTTGAAAATTTTCAAGAATATAAAAGGAAGTTGAAAAACAATTAAGAAAAGACATTAAAATGTTTAGGTCTGATCGGGATGGTGAATATATATCAAATTTATTTGGTGAATTTTTTAAAGATAATGGAATTATACATCAAACCACTATGAGTTATACACCACAACAAAATGGCGTTGCCGAACCCCACAACAGAACATTATTAGATATTGTTAGATCCATGTTAAATCATTTTTCACTTGGATGAGAATTTTGGGGGGAAGCTATTGTTATTGCAATGTATTTATTAAATTTAGTTCCTACAAAAATTATTGATAAAACTCCACATGAATTATGGATTGGTAGAAAGCCTATTTTGGATAACTTAAAAGTTTGGGGTTCTTCTACTCATATATTAATTCCAGCTCAACAAAGAGACAAACTAGATAGTACAACTATCAAAGGAATTTTTATAGGATATCCTAAAAATTCATAAGGTTATAGATTTGCTATTCATCATAGTGATGGTACTATTAGTGTAATGGAAAGTAGAGATGCAAGATTTTTAGAAGAGGAAATTGACACAAGAAATCCTACAAAGCTAGTAGAATTATTTGAGATTCCTAGAGGAAAGAAATTTTAAACGATAATGCTATTAGAACACCTAATATAGAAATTATTTCAAAACCAATGGAAACATTTCATGATACTATTGGAAAAATTCAAAGAGAAAGAAACCCATCCACAAGGTTAAAAGACTATCTTACATTTATTAGTGAAGAAAATAATGATGATCCTTTAATCGTCAAAGAAGCTTTATCGTCCCCTGATTCGAACAAATGGGTAGAAGCAATTGAAGATGAATTAGATTCTATAATTAAAAATAATGTGTGCGAATTAGTGGATTTACCGAAAGATAGAAAACCAATTGGGAATAAATGGATTTTGAAAAGAAAATATAAATCTGATGGTACTATTGATAAATATAAGGCAAGATTAGTAGCTAAAGGTTTCACACAAAAACCAGGAATAGACTATGAGGAAACATATTCTCCGGTTGCTAAGTTCACTTCAATAAGGATTTTAATGTCAATTGTAGCTTCATTAGATTTAGAATTATTTCAAATGGATGTTAAAACGACATTTTTGAACGGAGAATTAAAACAAGAAATTTATATGGTACAACCAAATGGTTATAAAGTTGAAGGCGAAGAACATAAAGTGTACAAACTTAAGAAATCATTATATGGACTTAAACAATCATCTAGAAAGTGGTATTACACTTTCCATAATGCTATAACTACATACGGATTTAAAGCAAATGAATATGATCATTGTGTATATTATTGGAATAGTGGGAGTAATTTTATTATTTTATCTTTGTATGTGGATGATATTTTAATTGCTAGTAATAATATTGCATCGATTGAAGAGATTAAGAATTTTCTAAATAGTCAATTTGAAATGAAAGACATGGGTGAGGCATCCTTTGTATTAGGAATACAAATAATTAGAGATAGAAAATCAAAGACATTAAAATTATCTCAAGAACAATATTGTGAAATTTTTTGGAAAAGATTTAATATGGAAAGTTCAAATCCCATTGATTCACCTATCCATAAGCAAACAATCTTATCAACAAAAAAAAAAAAAAATGTGCCCAAAAAGTGAAGAAGAAAAACAAAATATTGAAAATAAGCCTTTTGCTCAAGCTGTTGGAAGTATCATGTATGCAATGTTATGTACTAGGCTTGATCTTAGTTATGCTATAAGTGTGGTTAGTAGATACTAAAGTAATCCCGGAGAATTGCATTGGGCAGTTGTTAAAAGAATTTTAAGATATATTCAAGGCACTAAGATTACAAACTAACCTATCAATGTAATAATGAAAATTTAGAAGTTATTGGTTATTCAGATGTTGATTTTTCTAGAGACATTGATGATGGAAAATCCACATCAACTCATGTATTCCTCTTAGGTGGAGGTTCAATTTCATGGTGTAGTAGAAAACAATCATGTGTGGCTAAAAGTACAATGGAAGCTGAATACATGGCATGTAGTAATGCAACTTCAGAAGCTGTTTGGATTAAGAGATTTCTTGATGATTTAAAAATAAAAGAAATATCCAAGAAGCCCATAGCTATAATGTGTGACAACAAAATTGCTATAAATACCATGAAAAATTGTGAGATTGGCTTAAGAGGATAACACATAGATCGTCAATACCATTATGTTGTTGATATGTTTCAAAAAAATGAGATTGTTATACATTATATTTATTCTAAAGAAATGATTGCAAATCCCCTAACAAAAGCTATTGCAGCAAATGATTTTAGAAAACATGTGAATGCGATGCGAATTAAAAATGATTGAGAATATCTTGGTCTATTGGCCAAGTGGGAGATGTTGGATTGAGTGGCCAAATAGCCCTCAATATTTTATTTATTAATTTGTTCATATATATAATGTTTTAATTTATTATTATATTTGATTAACATTTGGTTGTTTAGTTTTTTTTTTTCTTATATTTTCAGAAAGGATAATGGGTGTGATTGACCAAGTTGACTAAGTAGTTTGATTGGTTAAACCACTATTAAGTGTTTTCCTACTTAATATGAGATATGTATGTGGATGGGGGTAGTGTGGTTATTATCTCCTAATAAAAAGGAGTTGTTATAACATGGATAAATGGTTAAAGATTTGGGTGAGTGAAACAACCCCCATAATCTGAGGGAATCTATTTTCTAACGTGTATACAGATATGGGTGTGTGAAACAACCCCCATAATCTGGTTTTCAGGAAGATAGTTTATAACGTATACTTTTGTATACTTATATATATGTGATTCCCAACCATGAAAAAAACATACACTACAACCCAAGCACAATATTTACAATATCTCTCCATTATCTATTACTTTTGCACACTTTTTATTTTTCCAGATATCAATTCAATTTTTGCTGTTGCTGCTGAACATCACGGTGCCATTACAAATCAAGAATTCCGGTGTGGCGTCATTTGTTAACTATCAGAAGCGACAGGTGAGGGTTTGGTTTGTGTGCGACGGAGTGACGAAGCGGAGAGTAGAGCGAGAGAGTAGACGGCTTGTGGGGGTTGTGAGGGTTTGGTTTGTGTATATAGCATAAATGTATATATAGATAGAATATTTTGTTCATTTTATTTACGTTTGTCCTTATGAACAAAATATTTGAGCGGCTAGACTTCTAGTCAAACAAAATTTAAAATTGGATTTACGGACCGAGTACCCTATTTTTTATAGCTAAAATATGAGATAAAAGTTTATAAAGTGTTTAAGAATAACTTTTTAATTTTTTTACGAATATACATGCAAAAAGTAAAGGGGCATTTATACATAAATCTTAATTTATAAACTTATACTCTATTAAGTTTTAATTATGATTTTTTGGACCTTCAAGTTCATTAAATTTTTAATAGTTAAAATTGCTCTTCAAACAATGATTGTTCATCATTTATGATTATCTCTACAGGAACGTGATAATTTGACATTTATTTTGATTTTCAAAACTTTAAAATATCAACTTTCAAATTGAAAAATCTAAAAAAAAAAAAAAACACTAATTTTTTGAAAAAATTGAATTATTTATTTGTGCAAAACTGAAAATTTTGTGTTTATAAAGGAGCATGATGATGGAACATTGATGTGCAAAACTGAAGAAAAAAATTTAAAAATGAAAAAACTGATAATGTTCTTAGTTTTAAAACTGAAAAAAATTGATAATATTCTCAATTTTATTAGATAATTGAATCAAACTAATAAGTAGAAGGGCAAAAATATTTAATCTCATCTTCTATTTTTTTTATCAGTTAATGAAACAATTATCCAAAACATTACCATTTAAAATTTATAATGTTCATTTTTAAAAATTGAAAAAAGCTAATAATATTCTTAATTTTAGTAAATATAATTTATTGGTTCAAAAAATGTTAGATAAGACCTAAGTTATTATAATATTTGTAAATAGGACTTTTTGATGATTAACTCAAAAGTAAATAGGTAATTTTTTTTTGAATTTTTTATATGATTTTTTTGTCCTTCTTTAGTAATGCTTTTACATTAACATGCCAAATGAACTTTTAATCTAAATTTTTTAAATTAACAAAATAAAAAAAAAATATGCCATATAAAAAAAAGGAAAAATTATTTATAAGTCCTATTAGGGAGACTTATACTACATATGATCCTACTAAAAAACTTATGTTCCCATAAGTCTTGTTGGAAGTTTGTTGACACATTTACCCTCAATATTAGTTGTTAATATCATAAATAATAGTAAAACCATATATAGGAAATTGAATGTTACCATAGATCATATCTATATAAACATAACGTAACGTGACACGTACATAAACGTAACGTGACACATGTACGTAACGTGACGCCCATGATCTATGGCAACATTCAATTTCATATAGGAAATTGAATGTTGCCATAGATCATATCTACATAAACGTAACGGAACGTGACACCTACATAAACGTAATGTGATACTTATGATCTATGACAAATTTTAATTTCCTATATAGAAAATTGAATGTTACCATAGATCATATTCATATGAAACGTAACGTGATACCAACATAAACCAGCAACATTTTCACATTCAATTTATAAAAATAAAAACTCATTAAGTTTGCGAAACGTAACGTGACACGTTTCGTTACGTTTATATAGGTGTCACGTTACGTTACGTTTATGTAGGTGTCACGTTACGTTACGTTTATGTAAGTGTCATGTCACGTTACGTAGGATCTTGTGGAATACATTCCTATCTAAATAGAACTTGAGACTCTATAAGAAATTACACAGGACTTAACTTAGCATAAGTGTCTGAAAAATGACTTATAAATAAGTCTCCCTAAAAAAACACTAATAAAAATATCAATTAAAACACAAAACTTGAACATTGATTCCATCACTTTTACCTCGTTAGTGCTTTCTCCTTTACCATTTTCCTCCTTGAAAAATGCTAGAAATTCTAAGAAAATTATTAAATCCCTTACTAAATTTTCATATGGGTATAGGATAATATGAGTATAAATCTCATATCTGTATGAATGTTTAGTAAAAAATTTAATAATTTTTTTAAAGTTCCTAGCTTTGCTTAAGTCCTTTTGTAGTAATATGCTTACCCAATGTCTATATTATCCTACACCTTCACAACATTCACCTCATCACAATTGGTCCCCCAAAAAATAAATGATAATTAAATGAGTGGTTGTGTAGTAGAAATTAAATGGGAGTGGCTTGTGTCCAGTCAGAGATCAAACTAGACAGCGTTGTTAGGCCCGTCGGGGCTCACTACGGGTCCCGTTTTAATAATCCGAACTATTCAATGTGTAGAACTCATTGAGTACTATATGCCTGTAAAAAATCACATTGATCGGATATCGATAGCTATCTGATCAAATCAGTTTTGTATAAAAAAAAATGGACAGTGAAAAAATTAACGGTTAAAAAAAACTGTTTTGATCACATAGCTATCGATATTCGATCAACGTGATTTGTTACAGGCATATAATATTCGACAATTTCTACACACTGAACGGTTTGAATTATCAAAACGAGATCCGTGATGGGTCCTCACAGGCCCAACAGCAGCGTCCAGTCCGATCTCAAACTGGACACAAGTTGATCCCAAATTAAATTTATATATTGTGAAATCATATATAAAATAATTCTAAATTACGAAGTTATAATTATGAGTAATTTTTGAATAATTGAGTCGAATTTGTAATATTGCTAAAGGTTGAATAAAAATATAAAATTAATCTTTGATGATGATGCACTACAAATAAATGGCATTGAGACGTGCTAGGGTTTACGCTCGAAGAATGAATGAGGCTCCCAGCAGAGAGATTGGGATGTTTTTCAGGGTGGTTGCCCCTCTCTGCAACCCAAAAAGATGATCTCTCTTTCTCTCACACAGATCAAAGATCATTGGAGCCGATGATTTCACCTCCCAAATCAACAACCCTCTCTCTCTCTTTCTCTCTGTGTTTGCGAGTGGAAGATTGGATCTTCTCCATCTTCTTCTCGCAGGTAATTCTATTTGCACCCAAAAAAATCCAAAAAAAATAAAATAATAATCATTGGCAGTCCTTCCGATGGGGTTTGAGGCTGTTGATGACAGCACAAAAACTCAACCCTCCGGGAGCGCTGTCTCCGGCGAAACAAAGAGAGGCTGTGACGATTAATTTCTTCTGAGCACATGAGTCGGGCACTGAGAACCCGACCCGTTTCTTGGCGGGGCATCTCGGTGGGTCTGTGAGAGATAGAGATATGGGTTCCCATTTCTTTCTTCTCTCACGGGTAACCGTTGTTGCAGCCATGGCGAATCCGGATTCTCGCCTGATCAAATACATAGATCTGAGCCTCAAATATATATATATATATATATTATTGTAGAAATTTGGGTCAATCTTAATTTGTAATCTGGTTTGAGTGTTGTGAATTAGGCGATTGAGTAGTTATGTGGAGATTTGATTTGAAATTTTATCAGAATTAAAAACTTTGAATGTTTAATTGTTTATATATTGACATGTTTCTAATGGAGTTTTAATCTAATTGATATTGATATGCTTCCGTTTGGGAAGAGCTAGGTTTTTTTTAACTATTTTAGTTACGAAAAATAAAATACGTTATTTTAGTTAAAAAAAATATATATCACATTTAACTCATAATCATTATATTCTTTTTTCATAAAAAAAATTAAAAAATTCTTTTTAAACTAAATTTTTTAACTTAGATTAAAATAATTTAAAAAAACAAAAAATTAAAAAATCAACTCATTTTTCAAAAGGAGACTATAAAATATTGACATGTTTCTAATGGAGTTTTAATCTAATTGATATTGATATAAAAATTTATGAGACTAACGGGGAACAGAGTCAGAATTCTATCTTGAAGGACCCCCAAATTATGGGTCTTCTTTTTCGTAGTTTCTTTCGATGTTTAACGATCGCGTTATATGGATCAATTAATGTATATATTAAATATTAACTAGTGTTATGATATTGTTATTGATCATATTTATTATATAAGTTATAAATATTTAAAATTATACAAATAATGTTATATCATCTATATATAATACATTAATATGTACATTAATTAATATATATATTATTATTTGGTGTTTAATAATTTCAATTCAAGGCTTTTTAGAAATTTTCAAAGATATTTCAAAAGTCTACTAAGACCATCTCCAACGGAGAACCAAATTCAACATCAAATTTGAAATTTGATGAAAAACTCACTTTTTAAGACTCCAACGGTTGCACCAAATTCATATCAAACTGAGGATTCACCAAACAAAACATCAAGCGATACTCAGAAGCAGTTTTACCAAATCATTATTCTTGACCGTTGAAAGTGGTACCGGTCAACCACCGGTTGACCAACTGTCAGCTTGTTCTCTTTGAAATACATGGGTTCAAACAGTTCAAACAGTTTAAAAAAAAAAATAAAATAAAATAAAAATTGCCTTTGCTGGTCGACCGGTTGGTCAACCGACCGGTCGACCACCTCCCCAATTTCACTTTGATGCTCATTTGATGCTCACCGTTGGAGCGCCTTGTACCAGATTGAGAAAATTCCCATTTTTGTACTTAAATTTGATGAAATTTTTGAGTAACCGTTGGAGATGCTCTAAGGTTGTGCCAATAGTTGGACATTGTTTTATTGAACAAATTACCAATACTATTAGATTTGTCTAGTTTTGAAAATTACCACTTCTTTTGTGTTGTGGTTGGTTCAATGATTTAGGGGTTGTTTAGGATGATTTAAATAAGTATATTTTTTGTTGTTTTATAAAAAGATATGTAGAAAAATACAGAGGTGATATGATGAAAAAAAGATAAAAAAAATAAAAAGATGAATTATTTAGGAGATGTCAAACCACCCTTTAATTCGTATTTGATTTAAGAATTTTTTTTTAAAAAAATAGTAAAATATAAATAAAATATAATTATATTTTACATATTTTTTTTTTATAATTTTATATTTTAAATTTCTTTTCAAACATATGAATTAAACATAGCAATACATTTTGTTGTGAATACCACCACTCCAAGTCTCCTTGATCAGGGATTGATGGTAATTTTATTTTTATACATCAATTCTACTTTGGTCTCTTTAATAAGAGTTTGTCAGTAATTATATTTTCACACATCAATTCTATTTCGGTCTCCTTGATTAGTGACTTTCGTCTCCTTCATAATTTGTCTCATAAAGGGCTATTTTAAAAAGATGGTTAAAAGTCATATTTCAATTTTTAATTCTTTTTGAGTTATATTAACTCTCACATTTTTTTACATATTTTTTTAAAAAAAAAGCCAAAAAAAAAACTAAAAAGTTAAATTTTAACAATCTTCTCAAAACAACTCAAACAATTAATCGAAATAAAATCACGTTGTTAACTTCACTCTTGAAAAAAAATTACATAATTATTAGAGTAAATTATAATAAACTCCCCTTAACTATAACTTAATTTTGAGTTGCCCCTTTAATGTTTATAACTTGACACTCAATTCTTTTTTAGTTTTATTTTGCTACTCTAAACCCCTTATGTTGTGAGATCGTAAGGGATTTGTATTGAATTTCATTTACTGCTCCCATCCTTCACACAATCGAACATCTTTGATCATTCTCTTTATTAGTAAGGAGCTCATTGCAGTTTCATGAGACTGACCCTGTAACGTCAGCCCAACCATCATGCTATGTTGCCGTTTGGCAATTGGGTTTTTTAATTGACTTTTTGACTTTTTAACTATTTTAGTTTAGAATTAAAAGTTTGTTTGATTTGACTTTTTTGATTTTTTTTTTTTACTTTTGTGAGAGAAAAAAATAAAATAATTATGGTTTAAATGTAACGTTTTGTTTTATTGACTTATTTAGCTTATTTTATCTTTTGTGCTTTTTTAGCCAAAAAGTTCTAACCAAACAACCCCTATAGTGAGTTAATGATTGTCATCTTGTTGCCGATGTGTTAAGAAATTTATCGAATAAGTCCTTACGACTTGCTCTCCTTTCAACATGTTCTTTTTTTACATTGGATATACTTGTACTATGTTTGGTTGATAAATTTAAAAAAGGATTTGGAAACTATAGGTAAAATGTAAATATAAAATACCTACATTTTACTTAATTTGACACTTTTTTCTTTTTCCTTTTCAAATTTCTTTCTAAATTTGTCAACCAAATACAACGTTAGAGTCTTCAAAAAGACCAAGATACCCTTATTATATGTTGGAACCAAACATAACCATATATATATATATATTACATTGTAATAAGCATAACCAAAACATCTACAAACAAAGCTTCGGAAGTCGAGTCATCGAAATTCAATGTGGGGAAGTATTTTGAGAATGATGCGCACGTGGCTAAAAGTGCCTTTGAGATGTTGGCCGATGTGCCATGTAGACGGGTCATGTTTGCTGAGATGATTGCAGTATTACCGAGGTTTGGTGTGGTAATATCAAAATCCGAGATATCTGGATAGAGGACAAGAGTCCTAGATGAAAGAAGGCACTTAGACTGGATAAGGATAAGACTCTTGAAGAGTTTATCCCTATCTAGCTAAGAGTTCGAGATAAGCATTGTGCTTGAGTCATATGAAGTGAGACTTTTAGGGGACTAGGGCACTGTTGGCTATAAAAGTGAACCCCCTTGGGTCTAAAGTATGCTTTTATTCTATGCATTGAGTACTTGTTTGATATCTTTGAGAGATAAATTGATTGACTTGATCGTCAGAGTGCCTCTGAGTGGACGAGCCATTGTGGTATTCTCATCTTCTTGTTGATAGGTGGTTGAATTAATCTATTTTGCTGCATGCTCTCTAGCTAAGTTCCCTGTTTGGTTGTGAGGTCAGAAATCAACACCCATAATTTGGCGCCATTGGTGGAAACTTAGTAAGGATAGATGGCTAACAACAGACATGAAGTGAGGATCGGGAATGACATTCACAGTGAGGAGAATGAACACATGGATCCCAATGCTGGAGGAGGAAGCAATGATGAAAAATTCAGGAAGTGAATCCCAAGGCGAACAATGTCACCAGGGACCAAAATGGCCCGAAAAGTGGTAGCCGAGATGAATACTACCATGAGAGCGATATTCAGTTATGGAAGGATAGATGCCTGAGAAGAGACGAGGAATTGAAGGACATGAAAAACAAGTTGACAGACTTATAGACGGTAGTCAACTTTATGACGCAGAACAATGTGATGCAACTAGCGTTTCTGTTGTAGGATACACCGGCCCCAGTAGCCAAAGCCGGTGTGCAAAGGGAGGGACAGAAGACAGTACCAATTGTCTCACAGCATGCTAAGGGACAGAGAAATTCACATCGGTAATCACGAGATGTCGGGTGGACAGAGTCATGGCGAGGGAGTCATAGAGAACACCACGGACTAAGGGGACCTATGTTAGGGGATCTCGGCAGATCCAAGGGCAGGGCCTTTGTTTTGATGATGCATGGGAGGTGGAGAAGTCTAAAAGGACACATCTTAACACAGGAAGCAGCGCGCTGAAAAGGTTGAAGTTGACTAACAACCCAGCTCTTAGACAGACAAAGGAGGAACTGAGAGATTACCTCCAAAGGAAAAGGCACGATGCCGAGATCATATCCATCGTCCAGCCAAAGACACTGTTCTCAGTGGAATTGGATGCATTCAAAGTGTCGAAAAGATTCAACATGCCAAGGTTTCAAATCTATAAAGGTAAGTCTGACTTGAACTTTCATGTTAGTTTATACTTAAATTCAATGGCTTTGTGGAGTGGGAATGAGCAGCTCTTGTGTAAGGTGTTCCCATCATTATTTGGAGAAACTACATTCGATTGGTTCCACAAACTGCCGAAAGGATATGTGAAGAATTGGGAAGGCCTGGCCAAGATATTTGTGGTCAGGTTTGTTACAAACAGATTACAGCCACTGAGAGTAGATTCCCTATTGGCTTTAAAGATCAGTGATAGCAAAGGTCTTACGGCCTACGCCAAGAGGTATTATGAGGTTTACAACTGGATTCCAACTTGTAACCAGTAACTCGCAGTCGTATCTTTTAAAAACAACTTAGATGATAATTGCCCACTTCGACAATTGCTTGCGAAGACACTCTTGAACAACATGGAGGAATTAATGGTGCGGATCGAAAAATACACTAGGGCAGAAGAAAACAGAAATGCGAAGAAGACGAATGCATTGAAACAAGAAAAAAGAAATAGCTCGCCGAAGCAAGGCCGAGAAAATACCGGTGTTGACAGGCTGTAGTTAGGATTGAGATCCATGTAGGCAGTGAGTATAGTTTTCAAGATCCCCATCTATAAGATCTTGGAGAGAATCAGGAATCAACCATACTACAGGGCAGCATAAAAGGACTCGGGAGAATACATGGGCAGGAACCCTAGGAAGCACTGTGCCTACCACGAGGAAAGCGGACACATGACCCAGGGATGCCGGGCTTTGAAGTCGTAATTGGAAGATTTGGTCAGACAAGGACACCTGAGAGACCAAAGCGATGAAACAAAAACAAGAGAGGAACAAACGAAGTTAGCCTAGGCGCTGGCAGCACCACCACCCCTACAGGCGGATAGACCATGGGTCGTCAACGTAATCCACACGAAGGTTAATGAGAACAAGATCCGAGGTGAGACTCAGAGGGTAAGGTATCTGCAGCATGTCTGCCAGATCTAGCAGAAGAAGCCCAGGATAGATGGATGTCGGGGGCCGATGATATCTTTCATAGAGGTGGACTTAGATATGGTACAACATCCATATAACGATGCTCTGGTGGTAACATTGAAAGTTGGAGACTAACAAGTGAGACACATCTTAATTGATAAAGGCAGCTTTTGTGACATCATGTACGTCAAATGTTACAAGGAGCTCGGCCTTCATAAGCATGATCTAAAGCAATCCGACAGCCCTATGGTTGAATTCAATGGGACGCCAACATGGCTGCTAGGAACCATGAGTCTGGAGGTGTAGGCAGGGACCAAGAAGGTAACTATAGAGTTTACCATGATAAATACCCCATCCTCATATAACGTCATTCTGGAAAGACCTTGGCAGCATGCAATGAAGGCTATTCCCTCAACGCTGCACCAATTGTTGTGATTCCCAACTGAACATAGGATAGAAGAGGTGAGGGGAGACCAAGTGCAGGTGAAAAATTACTCCATGGTAGCAATGAAATACACTTACAATGTGAGGGAAACAGAGACATTAGAGATTGATAGCGAAGAGAGGGAGGTCTTGGATGATGTTGGCAAAGAACCTGCCGACAAGAGTGAAGAACCCTTGGAAAAAGTTCTAGTGCAGGAAGGCGATGATGAGCAATTCTTCCTCCTCGACTCTAGTTTAGCCGAGGAAGAGGAGAGGAAGCTGGAGAATTTTTTGAGAGTAAACATAGAGGTGTTTGCCAAAACATCCTACGAGATGCCAAAGGTCAGCCTCGAGGTCACCTGCCACAAACTTAATATGGATAGGTTGACAAAACTCATGATTCAGAGAGCAAGGAGACTAACTCTGGTCCAGGTACAAGCAATTGAAGAAAGAAGAGAAAGAGCAACAATCCGATTGGGGGCATACTAACAGTAACTTGCTAGGGCATATAACAAGAAGATCAATCCTAGGGAGTTTCAAATTGGAGATCTCATCCTAAGGAAGGAAGTCGGCAATAAGAAGGATCCCAGGGAGGGCAAGCTCGTCCCGAACTGGGGAGGACCATATCGCATCATCTCAGTCACTGACAATGGTGATTACCAGCTTGAAGACACTGATGGCAAGGAGTTGCAAAGACCATGGAATACCGGCAATTTGAAAATTTTTTACCATTGATTTATGTTTTTCAAAATTCCTCTCTATGTAATGGATGTTAGCTGAAGTATTAATGAAATACTAGTATTGATTTTGTTCTTACAAAATGTTGTTTATGATTATGAGATAAGACTAAAAAAGTCTTAACGTGATGTTCTTGTGGTGAACACGACGATTAACTTAGACTTGCCATGATGGCAGAGTTGAACTAAGTAAAAGGCGATGTTCCCATGGTGAATAAGGAGATTAACTTAGACTTGCCATGATGGCAGAGTTGAACTAAGTATAAGGCGATGTTCCCGTGGTGAACAAGGCGATTAACTTAGACTTACCATGATGGCAGAGTTGAACTAAGTTTAAGGCGATGTTTTAGTATGAAACAAGGCGAAACTTGTAACTGTAGACACCCCATTTTTGACCGACCTTAAGACGCAGACGCCACCAATTGAGTGCTCGGTGATGATACATATTGTGCTCGTTCTGAGGTTGTAGAGTCTCGGCTGAGAGCCTTGCCTCCAGACTTTAGGACTCTTTTGTGCTTTGCCTCGGTTTGCGAACCAGGTTCTATTTTCTCTATTTTCTCTTCCCTAAGGGAGAGAGAGGTCTCGAAGACCATCTCTCAGTGGCCGTAGGCTACGTTTCGTGGTCGTAGGCCATTTTTCCCGTTTGGAGACCAGTTTCTGATTTTCGGAGCCGTCGGCTGTGCGCCTCGGTTCAGGACCGCTTAACTACCTCCGTTTGCTCCCGTTTTTGGCACACACCTTGTTTCCTCTCCTTAGAGGGACACTGTGGCCCGGGAGACCACCTTCGTGGTCGTACGCCACTTCTGGTGCCTAACAGTCAGCTTTCGGGGCCCTAGGCTGTGTGTTTTGGCCCCCGAACCCTCGTTTTGCATCGGTGTGGGTTCATTTTTGGCATGGACCCTAGTTTCATTGTTAGAAAGGTGGTAGTAGGGTGGGAGACCACCTTTTCTTCTTGGAAACCACCTTTCCCCGGTCGGCCGATTTTTCTTGACAGGTAGGTGGTCTCCCTCACTTTTGAGCCACAATTTCGGGTCTCCCATACCACCATTGTGTTGTATTCATCTGGGAGGCCACCAATCTGGTCTGGCCGACCACCTTTTCTTCTTGACCTTTTGACCCCTTGGTCTCCCTCACTTTTGAGCCACAATTTCGGGTCTCCCATACCACCACTAAGCTGCATTCACCTGGGAGACCACCAATCTGGTATGGCCGACCACCTTTTTTGCTTGAACCTTTTGACCCCTGGTCGGCCGACCAGGGGGAGTGGCCGGCCGACCACCTTAACTGGTCGGCCTGCTTCCTGCTTTTTGGTCTCACTGAATGTGTTCCAGTTGTGCCAGCTGGGAGCCATTTGATGCATATTCTTGGTTTGAAGCTTCCAAGAGAAGCTTTGGCCTCACTTCTCTATAAAGGGAGGCCTCCTCCTCCATTGCAAGGGTTGAACATTTTTGTTAAAGCATACATACACTTCCCTCCATATCTCTCTCCTTCAAGCGCCAAAACTCCATAGTTCTTGGCCTATCATACACCAACCCTTAGCTTAACCTTCCCACCATCCATCCAAGCACCTTAGAACTGTTTCTCAGAGGTTGAAGGGTTGCTACATTGGTCCAGAAGTTGCTGGAGGTCTGCTCTATAAGGGTAACTCTCTATTTCCCTATTTGTAGCACTATTTTGCTCCATCTCTTAGCCTATCTTGAAAGCATATTTGAGCTTTGTCATCAACTGAAAAAAGTCTTATTTTGAGCTCCTCTTCAAGTTTGATTAAGGTCATTTTTTTGTTGGGGGTCATCTACCCCCTTGCATGCTTCATTTTCTCATGTTTTGAGCTATGCATTAGAGCATTTGTGTTGGCCTTGGTTTGGCCTTTTAGCCAATGAAATCCAGTGGATTTTCAGTAGCTAACATGTGTCTTTGAGCTTCAAAATCAGAGAGGGGTGACCCTCTCACCCCTTGTTCTCTTTACTAGCTTTGTTGGCCTTGCAAAGGAGACCCTATTTGCATGTTTCAAAGCCATGTTTCAGGCCACTTTTTGTGAGTTTTGTGACCTGTATGAACTCTGTCCAGAGTTGTTTTTTCCATGTTAGGTGTCTATCTTGCATGTGTAGAGTAATCTTCTTCAAGGCCTTTCAAAGGGGTTTTCACTTGCATGCTTCCTAGACTAATTTCAGGACCTTTTTGGTGGGTTTTAGGACCCTCATAACCTCTGTCCAAAGGTTGTTTTACCATCTTGTGTGTCTGTCATATATGTGTAGAACAACCCCTTACATGGCCCTCCAAAGGAGCCTATCATTTTTGCATGCATTGACTGAGTTTCAGTGGGTTTTTGGGCATATTTTGGCATGGCATACTTCTGTTTTTGGCTGGTTTGGTGAGCTCTCATATGCTTCATATAGTTGTAGTACAATTCATGGTTCACTAGCTTTCTTTGCATGCTTTGTTGACCCTTGATTCTAGCACATTTTGACTATGCCTTGAACTGATTTTGTGCATATTTTGGACTGCCCTAGCTCTATTTTTGGGTCTCATGGTCGAATGATGCTTGTTTTGCATGCTTGTAGTTCAATACACTTGCCTAGCTTTGAGATTTGAGGTCTATTGCATGCATATACTGAGGTGTTTTCATGCTTTGGGGTCATTTTGCATCATATTTCAGAGCCTATGTGAATGCCATAACCTCATGTTTTCTCCTCTTTAAGTGTGCTTGAGAGTTGTGCATGAATGCATTGTTTTCGGACCATTGAATGAGCTTCATTTCCATGCACTTTGAACCATCATTTTAGGCCATTTTCCCACTATTTCAAACCTGCCTAGGGTCTGTTTGGGGTTGGTTTTTCCATTTGTGCATTGGTTTGTGTACTGGTTTGTGTACCTCTAGTGTATCCCACTTCACTAGTTTCGGTATTCGAGCCATCTTGCATGCATTGGGTGACATATTTGCATGATTCGAGACCATTGTACATTATGTTTCAGAGCTGGAAAATGTTTGTTTACATGCCATACTTCATCCTTTGCCATGCTTAGTTAGAGTTGCATGTTGTGCCTTAGGATCGGTCCTTTGCATTTGTGCATGTTTGCATGTATTTCAGTTGTCTCATTTTCATCACATGGCCACTGATGTGAGTGTGGCTGAGGTCCACTCATATTAGTGTAAGTCCGTCTCACATTATGTATGCCATTTTAGTCCATAGCATTGCGTATGCTAGGTTGCATGTTAGTGCATTGTGCATGCCATGTTGTGTCACGTGCATTGTGTATGCCATTTTAGTCTATAGCATTACGTATGCTAGGTTGTATGTTAGTCGCATTGTGTATGCCATCTCATTGCATTGTGTTTGGGATAGGAGTTAGCCCAAACACGAGAAACGAGGGACGTTTTGTACCCGAAGTAACGAAACGTGCCTCAATTCCCAGTCGCCGACACTCCGGATTATCGATGATGGAGTTTGGGCCTTGTTGTGTTTATATGTGTATTCATTTCATATTGAGTCATGCAATTCGACTCCTCGGCCATCATGCATCGAGTTGTGTGATTGGTGGCACGAGGATCGAGGTGTGCATACATGTGTGAAAATACTTTGCCATGCCCCTTTATTGCTCTCTGTTGCAGCAAACCAGAAATCAGCAGCCTTCTAGAGCTTTGCACAACATTCCGGGATTAATTGCAAACAGAGGCAAATCGGGGCATCGCGAGGAATTTCCCGACGAGGCAGCTTTAGCATGCATGCATCTTTCATCTTTCATCATTCGGAACAGAGCTGAGGCGGTCCATTTAGCTTGCATGCTAATTTACTTGCTTTCCTAGTTAATTTGTTAATTAAATAGGGTTTTGTAATATTTAATTATTTATTCGGACTGTAATTATTTATTCGGACTGTATTATTTATTCGGACCCTCCAAGGAGGGCAATTGTGTAATAAGTGTGCGTGTGTGTGATGTATGTCTTCCAAACCCACGTCTTTCTTCCTTTTATTTACCAGCTTATGATGGTTAGTTTAGGGCATGTTTCAATTAGCATACTTATGCTCGCATGTTTGCATCCATTCATCCGTCTTGCATGCACTTGGCTCGGTGCATCATGCTAACTGCATTGTATTTCAATTTCAAGTTGAATACGTGTTAGCTGTAGCATCATCATATGCCATCTTAGAATAGCCGAGCCTATTTTAGTTGTATTCTTGTATGTGTTGCATTAGGCATTTCAGCATAGTCAGGATCATGCATTTGATTACTAACTAGCTTCTGTTTTGGCTCGGAGTACTTGGTAAGTGTTTATGCTTAAGCATCCTTGCATGTGTGTGAGTGACTGCCATGATAGCATGCTTACCATGAGGCTATGTGCTTATGTGATATAACTTCCTGAATGCCTGTGGGTGAAGGTTGGATTATTTGAATTGGAACAATTCATCGATTGCGAGTTTTAAGCCCACTAGATAGTGGCAAATCACCATGTTTTCTAAGCCCACTTGAGGGTGGCAAAATCCGCATTTTAGCCTACTTGCGAGTAGCAAACCGCTTTAAAAAACAAACATGAAATGTTTTGTTCCAACTCAGGCGATCCAGTCTATACTTGTATGTTGTGTGCATCACGTAGTAAATCTAGGCTAATAACCGAAATAAGAGCACATAATGTTTTCAAAACTCGATATCATGGTTAGTAGAGGCCGATCTTTGATCGGGCGAGCAGGGGTGCTCACGAAGTGACCTTCCCCAATCGTACCCAAGTTCTCGAGCCGAGGCAACTTTGGTGATGACGGACACGTGGCCTTAGGCAACGAGTTAGGGTTTCCTAAATTTCCCAAAATAAAATATTTAGGTGGCGACTCTGTATCTAGCAAAGCAGTCCATGTTTGGCACTTCTTTCAAAAAAAATCTGTTTTCAAAAACGATTTGCCGGATTTGGACTCTTTGATGATTCATTGGTCTTGCATTGCACTCTGTGAGATTAGATACAAGACCGTGACTTTGAGTCCTGAACTGTAGTGAGCCCAAATGAACAAAACGGGGGATTCCCTCCCCGGACATTCGGGGACGTCTACAGTTTTCTGGCGACTCTGCTGGGGAGTTAGAGAACTTGACTCGAACTCATGATATCTGGTTTTGACTACACTTATGTGTTTCTTTGCATTGCATTTGCATTGGTGCGCCTAGGACACCGTGTTTGCCATATGCTATTCATGAACGGTTTGCCGGAGGCTCGCTTTGAGAAGCGTGCCATAAGGCTGACCGGTTGCGGGCACTGCCACGACGGGAACACAAACCCCGGTTTTTACCGGGGCACCCTTTTTAACCATTCGACCTAGTGCATATTTGGAATCCATAGTGACCATTCCAAATTAGGACATGTTGCTTACCCGATTGTAGGTTGTTTGAAACCGCTGCGTGCATAGTGAAACCCTAGCTCCTGACAAAATAGGACAGGGAAACCTTACCCCAATATAGGGGTGTTTTGGCTCTCACTTGTTTGCTATGTGCTTTTAGAGTGCGTCTCTATAGGAATGCGTGTATCAGTTTACAAGTTTGGGTATCAGGCCTGCGGGCACCAATTCAGTATTTTGGGAATCAGTTATCTACGGGTATCGGATTCAGTTTTGGGGGCAGTGATTTGGGAACAATGATCAGTATTTCAAAACAGTGTATTTCAGCTTATCAACTGCATGTTGCTATACCCGACTGTGTGTTGTGTATTTATTTTAAGCCGTTATGCTGTCTGTTTGTCTGGTTGTTTATTTCCTTATTATTTCTTTATTTATCTTTTTGTTAGGTAGTTTAGCACAATTGCTTCAGACCAAGCAAATATTCCCCAAGCACTCTGGACTAGAGGTCGCCGACTCAATCGATCTGAGGATCTGGTTAACGAACAACCAGTGTTCCATTCTCTCCCCCCAGTTATCAGCCGGAGGTCAAGAAGACGCAGTGTATCCGAGCAAAGGTTGCCAGAGCAGTGGTTTACCCCATCAGTGGACAGTCGGGCTGAGGTCTCAATTGTTGCCATAGAGATAGACCTACCAGTAGTTCAGATAGATCAGGGCAGTATGGCAGGAACGACAGGAGTTGAGGAAATGATGCGTCAGATGCAGGAGACCATGAGAGCCATGCAGCAGGACACTGTTTGTCGAGATGAATTTGCCAAACAACAGGCTGAGATCATGGCCCAGCAGGCAGAGTTAATTGCCAGGCTGCAACAACAAACCGGTGCATCTGCTTCACACCAAGCTCCTCCCCCACCAGGAGTTCCAGCACCCGGGGAGGCACCAAATGTCTAGGGAGATACGGATATCCCGACAGGGTCAGCTCCGCCCCCGATTCTACCTCAACTATCCAAGGCACCTACGCTTGTCAATCAACCGGACTCTCCCTTTGAGTTCGAGGTGGACCATACAGGGTTAAAGTTGAGCAAGCTTAAGAAGTTGTTCAAGAAATCCCAAGGGGTAAAGTCCATCCCAGACATCGAGGACGGGTATACTGACGTGGCTGTGACGCTGCCAGATAAGTTCAAAATGCCATAAATCAACCGCTTTGACGAATCTAGGGATCCCATGGTGCATCTCTGGTTGTTCTCAGATATATTACGGCCGATGGGCCTCACCAGACTGCAGAAGCTTTCATTATTTGGCCGGACCCTGTCCGGTGTGGCCGCTATCTGATACGCAAAATTAGAAGACGATGTTAAGCAGAACTGGGATGAGATGGCTGAGGCTTTCATTGCACAGTACTCCTATAACACGCAAATCAAGATCACAACCCGTGATCTTGAGACAACAAGACAGGAGCCTAAGGAGAGCTTTTCGGATTTTGTAGCCCGGTGGAGGGCTAAGGCCTTAATGATGACCCTAAGGCCCACTGATGAAGATCAAATTCGGATGATTGTGCACAATCTCCAACCCAAATTGATGCAGAAAATGATTGTGCTCCCCTTCCCTACCTTTTCAAATTTGCACGAGATGGGGGTACAAATTGAGGATGCTATGAAGCAAGGTCTGATTGACCAAGACAGAGAGCAACCCAGAAGAACCTTCAACCGCAACAACAATACAGGCACCAACAATGCCGCAAATGCTAGAGCTTCAGAAATAAGCATGGTCACCACCATAACCCCTCCAAGACCTATGGCAGCTACACCTTTCTCCGGCACGTCCGGAAATAACACACAAACCACCAAATACCAACCTCGAGGCCAAAGAACCTTCACCCCATTATATATGCCCCTATCCAAGGCTCTGGGGGTATTAATCAGGAAAGGGCACTTAAAGCCCCTGGAGCCAAGGCCATTGCCAAATCCACTCCCTCCCTCTCATAACCCAGCAAAATACTGCGCATATCACCAACAACATGGTCACGACACTGACCAATGTTTTAGATTGCGTCTTGAGATTCAAGATCTCGTTGACAAGCAGGTGATTGTGCCTGCAGAAAAACCCAATGTCACAACAAACCCTCTCCCACCGCACAACCAAGCTCCACCCCCCAAACGTATCAACTTTATCCAGATTGGGGTCGTGTCTTACGATCCTAGCATATATATCACCCCGTCCCACCTACCCAAGCCAGAGGTGCTCCTTCCTGACTGCACTGACTTGTGCATATTGGACATCTCCAGAACCCAACCCGAACCAATGGTGGTGACTGTCGAAGACAGAACATGGGAGATTTCAGGGGAGAATGGGATTGATGAGTCAGAATCTGAGGAATTTGTGAGTTTTGCTGAGGAGGTATACAGTCCGAGTGACTACATTCTATCCGTAGGCCAGGTTGGGCCAAATGTGGAAATGCCGGCAGGGGCAGAGCTTGGTGTGATACAGGGGGATGAATCTAGTCAGAGGATAGATGACTTGGCAACTATGGAAGGGGACTTTGCTAACCTCCAATTTTTCAATGAACAAGATCCAGAAGGCATGGTAGTCAACTGGTTAGATTTTGAGGAGCCAGCAGAGGTCACCGGGTGGCTTGATGACCTACCAGATGTTGTCGACAAAACTCAGTTGGAACGGGGCCCGGCAGGGGCAAGAACATCAGTTGTGGTTGGAAGGGTCGGAAATCAGAATGCATCGCCGGAGAGTACTGGTGCTAAGAATTTTGCTCAGGACCTGGGCATTGTGAATGCGGGAAGTGTTGAATAGCCAGCTGTACTGACGCAGTTGGAACAAGAAAGGTTCGGGGATTCTGAGAGAATCAGGAAAGCTAAGGCCCCTGAGGGGAATGAAAGTGCTGTGTGCACGAGGATAGAGAATGTCATGAGCATGTGGACGTAGAAAATCGCGAGTACAATTGTACCGGAGCCGGACAGGTGTCTGTTGGCTACCTACGGAATGTGGTGGGAAGACGATGATCTATGTCTTGCCCACACGGATGAGGATTGGGGGAGCAACCAGCCAGACGATACTTGGTACATCGGCGAAGTCGATCATATGACTAAGAGCGGGCGGTATTTTAAGCCCCCGCATCTAGATCAGCCAGAGGCGTTTGGGAAAGATAAGGAGGTAGAGAAACAGAAAGAGAAGCAACTCGAAGAAGAGGCTGTACTGAGGCAGTTAAAAAAGATACAGGCAGACATCTCCATCTGGGGATTGCTTATGGCATCGCGAGTGTATCGACAAGCTGTCTTATCAGCCATGGACAAGGCCAAGCTCTCAATAGACACCACGCCCGAACAGCTGGTGGGCTTAGTTTTTCCTGGAGGGGCTACCTCGATGTTGACTTTCTCCAACAAAGAATTGCCACCTGAGGGTGCGAACCATAACAAGCCACTCTACATCTTTGTGGAGTGCAGAAACAAATGGATACCCGTGGTGCTTGTCGACACGGGGTCCGCCATCAATGTGTGCCCGGCAAGGACTGCATATGCAATCGGTTTAAAGACTGTGGACTTTGTGCCGACAGCCCAGGTGATTCAGGCATATGATAACACAAGCAGAGAAGTAATGGGGATAGTGAAAATTCAGACCAAGGTTGGGCCGGGACAGCATGAGGTGGACTTTCACGTCTTAGAAGTTCTTGCGACCTTTAATCTACTTTTGGGGCGACTGTGGTTGCACCAAGTAAAGGCAGTTTCGTCCACCTTGCATCAGATGGTGAAATACCCCCATGGGAAGGGAGTAGCCATCATTTTTGGAAATTTGTCGATCCATCCACCGCTAGAAGTATCTACGCCAGTTTTGGAAATTGAGCACAGTATGGAGGATGTATTTATGTTGGGTTTTACCCTGGCTAAGGCCCGGGTCGTGCAGAACATCTTAGCTATTAATGAGGGGGTGTATGTTAGCGCACAATCAGTATACCTCATGAACAAGCTTCAACACATCCCCGGGATGGGATTGGGAAAGAGCGGCCGGAAGGGCGTTGCAGCGTTGGCCGAAGTGCCACACAACCCACACACCTTTGGCTTGGGTTATCTGCCCACCAAAGAGGATTGGATAAGGAAAGGTAAGGAGATGGCTGGGAGAGCTAGAGCGAAGCAGGCGGGGAAGCCTTTTGAGCTAATGCACCGACCCATCCAGGGTACCCTAAACGGACGCTTTGTCCGAGAAGGAGAGGATTTTCCATTTTGTGGCTTCCCAGAACCGTAGATAAACGAAGAGAAACACCGTGTGCCAGGGTTTGATATTTTCTTTGACCTATAGTTATCCGGGGATGACGCAAGAGCGAGCGGACCCATTAGCCGAGGGCCGAGAGCAAGAAAGTGGAGTCTGAGGACGCCGAAAGTGAAATGGGGGTAGTGCTGGCGTATCTACTTTCAAATCCTCCGATCGAACAGAAGTGCTTGAGGGATAACTTCTCGGTATACGTGATCGGGAATGAAACGGTTGCGGGCCTATCAGCAAACATTTTGGATGCATCTATCGCACCCTCTCTCATTTGGCAGTATGAAGAGAGATTTTTGTCAAGCAGCACCGGATCAGGTAGTGAGCCGGAATCTGATTCCACTGAGTCTGTTGAGTAGGAATCAGGTTCCAAATGACCGAAGTCTGAGTCCCAGATTCGAGGTGATAACCCGGATACCACAATCCTGTCGTCTTTTTTTTTCTTTGAGTCTGTTTAAATCAAGAATCGGACGATTTGGATGTGCTTAATGAGAATGATGTGGCTGTGGTTTCTGAGTACTTTTTTGTGCCCTTGATTTATTGCATTAACTCAAACTTTCAAAATTTTGACGAAAACGACGAGGAAGAAATTCCTTCGGTTTTGCAACGCTTAATTGAACAAGAGCAGGAAAGATTTGTTAAACCCTTAATGGATGAAATCACAACTGTGAATATTGGTACTGAGGAGGACTCGCGGCTGGTACAGATCGGGTCCACGTTGTCTTCGGAGGAACGCGAGCGCTTAGTCGCTTTATTAAAAGATTTCAAAGATGTTTTCGCGTGGTCCTACGAAGACATGCTTGGGATCGATTCTGAGATTGTATAGCACCAGATCCCTCTTGACCCCGAGGCCCGACTCGTCAAACAAAAACTCAGAAGGATCCACCCGGACTGGGCTCTCAAGATCAAGGAAGAGGTCAGCAAACAAATTGCCGCAGGTTTCCTTCTGGTATCCGAATACCCGACTTGGTTGGCCAACATTGTTCCGGTACCGAAGAAGGATGGCAGGATCCGGGTATGTGTGGATTTCAGGGACTTGAATAGAGCTAGTCTGAAGGACGACTTTCCCTTGCTACATATTGATGAGTTAGTGGACTTCACAGCGGGGCATGCTTTGCTTTCATTCATAGATGGCTTTTCGGGCTACAATCAAATAGGGGACTTACTGTTACAGGGTGATGCCATTTGGGTTGAAGAACACTGGAGCTACATATTAACGGGCCGCGACCATGATATTGCACGACATGATCCACAAAGAGATTGAGGTGTACGTGGATGACATGATTGTCAAGTCCAAAGAAAGAGAGGTCCACTACACCGCCTTGCAAAAGTTCTTTCAGAGGATCATAGAATTTCGGTTGCGGCTAAATCCTCAGAAGTGTACGTTCGGTGTTACAGCAGGGAAAATGTTGGGGTTTCTGATTACACAGAGAGGTATTGAAGTCGACCCTTCTAAAATCAAGGCCATCTTAGAAATGCCACCACCAAGGACTGAAAAGGAGGTGCGAGGCTTTCTGGGTAAAGTGTAATTCATAAGACGGTTTATCTCAAAATTAACCTTGAGTTGTGAACCACTTTTTGGCCTCCTGAAGAAAGGAAAGAAATTCCAATGGGACGGCCGATGCCAAGCTGCTTTTGAACGGATCAAGGAATACTTACAGAACTCGCCTGTGTTGTCACCGCCAGAGCCGGGGAGACCGTTGATTTTGTATCTTTCAGTAACTGAGACTACAATGGGCTACATGCTCGCGCAAGAATCAGAGGACAAAGTGGAGAGAGCCATCTACTACCTGGGCAAGAAGATGCTGGAGTATGAGACTCGCTACACACCGTTGGAAAAGGCTTGCTTAGCCTTGGTATGGGCTACTAGGAAGCTGCGGCACTACCTGTTAGCTCACTCTGTAATGTTGGTTTCGAGATTAGATCCCATCAAATATCTCTTTGAGAAACCGGCACTTACTGGTAGGCTAGCTCATTGGTTGCTGTTGTTTTCCGAATTCGATTTGAAATATGTGACGCGCAAGTCAGTCAAGAGAAGAGCAGTAGCAGAATTCTTAGCCGATCATCCAGTGGAAGGAGGTGAAGCAGTTGAGTACTTATTCTCAGATGAGGCCATTTTCCATATTGACGACGAGTTTTGGACGATGTACTTTGACGGAGCGTCAAACCAGTACGGGTATGGGATAGAAGTGTTGCTGATAGCACCCGACAACTCCCGTATCCCTCTAGCATTCAAACTTCAGTTCAAAGTCTCGAACAACGAAGCAGAATATGAGGCATGCATTGCCGGTCTAGAAGCAGCCCTGGAATTAAGGGCAAAACGGTTGGACGTCATCGGGTACTCGAACCTTGTTGTATCTCAAGCGAAAGGAGATTGGAAAGTCAAAGAAGAAAAGATGATTATGTATCACCAGACCTTGGACTTGTTAATTCCTCGGTTTGAGAAGCTAAACTTTGCTCATCTGTTAAGAGAGAACAACAGGTTCGCAGATTCACTAGCAACTCTATCTTCCATGATAGACATCCCGTTTGGAGTCCAGATGCATCCAGTCATTATCGACCAAAAATTTGTGCCGGCTTACGAGTCGATTGCTACTATAGATGAGGTTCAAGATGAGAACCCCTGGTATTACGATATTTGGAATTTCTTGGAGAATGAAGCATATCCACCAGGGGTAAATGCCAAGGATAAAAGGGCAATCAGAAGAATGGCCATTCAGTTCATCATCTGCGGAGGTAAATTGTATAAGAGAGGTCATCTAGGAATGCATAAGCTGTGCGTTGAAGCTGAAGAATCAAAACGCCTGATGGAGGCCATCCATGGAGGGGAATGCGGTGCGCATATGAACGGGGTAATGCTAGCGCAGAAGATCCTCAGACAAGGTTATTATTGGTCCCCATGGAGGAGGATTGTATCGGCTTTGTTCGGCGCTGCCACAAGTGTCAGACCCATGCAAATCGCATGAACATCCCGCCGTTGAAGCTGTACAATATGACTTCGCCATGGCCATTTTCAGTTTGGGGAATCGATGTGATCGGGGCTGTCACTCCGAAGGGGTCGAATGGGCATGAGTTCATCCTGGTCATGATAGATTATTTCACGAAGTGGGTCGAGGCCCAATCTTATGCGGTGTTGAAGGCTTCACACGTTGCAAAGTTCATCCGGAACAACATCATCTGTCGCTACGGGGTCCCAAATGAGATTATTTCAGATAACAGTCCCCACTTCAAGAAAGAAGTGATTGACTTGTTGGAAAAATACAATGTGGCTTTTCATAAGTCATCCACATATCGGCCATAGACCAACGGAGTAGTTGAGGCCGCCAACAAGAACATCAAACACATTTTGCAGAAGATGGTGGAAACCTACCGGGACTGGCCAGATAAGTTACCATTCGCTCTGTGGGGCTACCGGACGTCAATTAGAACTTCTACTGGGGCGACTCCATATTCATTAGTTTATGGGATGGAGGCCGTTCTACCTATCGAGATTGAAGTTCCGTTTTTGAGAGTGCTGGCTGAGTGTCAGATAGCCGAAGCAGATTAGCAGCAGAGCAGATTTGAGGAACTCATGCTTTTTGACGAGCGCAGACTGAAAGCACTATACCATGTTCAAGGTTATCAGCGTAGAATTGCCAGGGCTTTCAACAAGAAAGTTAAGTCCAGGAATCTAAAAGAAGGAGATTTGGTGCTTAAGGACAACCGAGCTCCCATCCACGACCCAAGGGACAAGTTTAGACCCAATTGGACTGGTCCTTACATCATTAAGTCTATCTAGTCAGGTGGAGCTGTGGTTCTGATGGACCTAGATGGCCTAGAGTTCTCCCAACCGATCAATATGGACAAGTTGAAGAAATATTACCCTTGAGAGGCTCGCTAGGCCGAAAACCTGAAGGGGCGACCTAGGCAAAAGTTAGAGCACAAAAAATTTGAAATGATAAAAATTGAGCTCGCAAGGTTGAAAACCCGCAAAGGGCGGCCTTGGCAAAAGTTAGAGCGTAAAAGGAGAGTGAAAATACTCGAGCGAACCCGAGCCTGAACTACGTAAGGCTTGATTCCCATCTTTGGGATACATAGGCAACTTCATCCTGAAGTTCAGCCATAAACTTTTCCCCGATCAACTTTGTCCATTTGATCATCTCGGCCATCTTTGTCTATTCAGTATTCAAGAGTTCGGTTATGATCTCCGGTGCAGTGCTTTTCAAACTAGGGTCAACTTTCTGTTGCTGTGCAGTGTCGCAGTACCATTCAGACTAGGGGCAACTTTCTAGTTGCTGGGATCCGGGGTTGTGCACCTTAGTGACAAATTTTAGGCATGTCCAGTTCTGATCCATATCGAAAATGGTTTTGAAAAGTTTTAGTAAAAGTTGACTTTGTTCAAATTAATCTTTTTACAACTTAGTCCATTTTTGGACCAAAGCGGAAAATTTTCAGTACCCACAACCTTCAATTTCATTGATTTCAATACAGAGTTCTCCTGCTCTTGCATACAAATTGAAGTTGCTTTTGGCTACGATCATAAAGAAAACTTGAAAGTACAAATAAAGCAATAAATCCGGGACATAGATAAGTCAGGTGTTCCTGCGCCCCCTCCTAGAGCTGGTCGAAGCCTCTGATGCCAAAGTGGGCCCTTCCTGTGCCTCTTCATTAAGCCAATCCAAGCACTCATCGGACAAAGTGCAACTGAAAGTGGGAGTGGGGTCCAGGAGCTCTCTAGTCCTCCATGTTGTGGCATACCGGGCAAACTGTGTGCCTCGGGTTGGGAATGCAGCAGGGTACTCTATCCCCTCTGCAGATTGATCCAAGGACAGCGCCAAGCAATGTAGTTTGCAGACAAACTGCACATCCAGTTGTACCACCACCCCTCATCCAGGGCATCGACCAGGCGTTGTCGAAAAAAGTAGCCGCGAGCTGAGTATGCTGGGCAAGACTCCAGAATTTGTAACTTGTCCATCAACCACACCTGGGGAGGGATGAAAAATGAGAGAATAAAGAATAGAGAGATGTACGATGAGAAAAAAGTAAGAAAAGGGTTTTGTGAGAAAAACCAAGCCTGAGGGCCGAGTGATGTGAGCAATACATATGTGAGATTGGGTGGGAAACGTTACCTGCAATAGTAGTGGGCTCCCCGCAAGCCTAGCCGTCTCCCGGCGATGAAAAGCGTCTAAGTCCATCAACGTCTCAGCCAATGTCATGGCAATGCAGCTCTTGCCCTCCTTCAAGCCTTGGGCAACCTCGATCAATCGGACACTGAATCCACCAGAGCCCGGGGCAAGCAAGAAATGGGATAGCAAGCATAAGCAAAGCGCGTGTCGCCGATATCCCTGCCAATGATGGTCGTTGCGGTTACCAGCATTAGAAAACCAGCAAACCAAGCTTGGGATGTCCAGCTCCCCATCGTGAATCAATGATCGAGCGTCATGCAAAGTGAGGCCGCACATTCGTCCTAAGGCTTGGACATGACCGAATCGAAGTTGAGGCAATATTTCTTCATTACGCTCGGACTCCATCAAAGCTTGGAAATCCTCGAAAGTAGGACACATCTCTTGCCCACTAAAGCTAAAGACGTGTGTTACCGGATTCCAAAACCTTACCGCGGCATGGAGGAAAGGAAGATGCAGCGGAGTACGACCCAGCGTGAATAGTGCATTCAAGCCGAAGCCCCGGAAGTTCAATTTTTCCGAGCCATCTAGAGAAGCAATCCAAGCTGTGAGATTTCGGACGAGAAATGCCTCCATTTTGATGCAAAACTGAGATGAAATGAATGAACCACGAGGCTGGAACTTTTAAAGAGGATGAGGTACTGTTCGGGGGACACGTGTCAACAATTTGGTGGTTGCCAAACCGGGTGGTTGGCCGACCACGTTTTCTGGTAGGCTGATCACCCCTTGGTCTCTAATGAAAAAAAAGCTGGTCGGCCAGCTCCCTCTGATGGTCGGCCATGGAGAGAAACAGGGCTTTGGTCTTATCCTAGTCTCTAGAAGAAAGTTCCTAGCATTTCCATGCATTGGAGGTGTTGAAGGTGCGAGTTTTCCTCTGTTTCGGATGCGTTCCGTCACTCTGATCGTCCGAGATACGTCTGTTTATCGAGTTATTGTTGAGTTTTGTTTATTGAGTTGTTGCTGAGTTTTGTTTATCGAGTTGTTGTTGAGTTTTGTTTATCGAGTTGTTGTCGAGTTTTGCTTATCAAGACGAGTTGTTAAGTTTTATTGAGTTGTCAAGTTTTGTCCGTTGAAATTGTTGTTCTTTGTTTATCAACATTTCCGGGATTTGCTTATCGAGTTGTAAACTTGCTAAGGTTTTGTTGTTTCTTAGTAAGATAAGTTGTTTTGTTTGTTGTTTCGTTTCACTACCTGACTTGGCAAATTTTCGATGCTCAATTTCATTCAATTTCATTTTTGTGCAAAATGATGCGATGCGATGCTAAGAACATAAAATACAACACTTTTTGAACAAAAACTGTTTCATTCCATCATGCTTCCCTTTGTTACAACATTTTACAACAAGGGTACAAGTTTTACAGAAAATAAAACTGCCTAATAATGTACAATGTGCTACAACTACTAGTAAAATGGCAAATAAAGCAGGGACATCTGCATCAGTGCTCTTAAGTGCAAAAATAAGAGGCTCTCTTCGTCCTCTTCGGCTGAGAAGTCCCTGCACCATCTCCACTAGCACCACCATCTGAATCGGAGCAGCTGTCCTCGGAACCCTCCTCGGCGTCACCTCCGCCCTCAGAATCGAACTCAAAGTCATCCTCTCTGCCTGCAGATATCTCTAACTGAGGATGTGCAGACTCCTCCTCCTCGCTGGACTCCTCTATGACAGGTGCTCTATGCCTGCCTTGTCTGTGAGATGAGTCCCCTCTCCCAGCTCCCCGAGAAGGCCTAGATGGCCCGGCCTGTGGCCCAGTATGTAGCAGAGGCATCTGAAAAGGAAGAGGACAATTTGAGTACATCAGCCAAAGTATGTATATCAGATGCAGATGCAAGAAAACTACATAGAATGGGTGTATGCAGATACAGTACATGAATGTGGTGTATGTCAGATGTGCTCTACACATACAGTCAATCAATGCAGTGAAATGTTCAAGATTAGCATGTCATCAGAAGTATGATAAATGCAAGAAAACTAAAGAGTACCGAGACACCGACGATGGACAACTGCGTCTCTCTCCGCAAGACCATACCCTCAAGTGAGGCCACCAACCCGAGCAACCCCTCAGTATAGTCGCTGGGAGGCTGCAGATGCAAGTGCAAGTCATCAGTAAATGAATGACTGTCTAAGTATCTGAGTGATAAATCAAAGTTGTAAAGCATACCGGTGGCGAGTCAGGGTCTCTGACATATGGGTGACCAGGCATAGGAGGCTTTATCGGAATCGGGTAGGAAGTCCCATATCGCCATCCTGTTAACTCAGTCGGAATATCTGGCCATCCAGGGTGATGATAAGTCGGGGGAATTAGGGGGACCAGTCTAGCCCCACCTCTCGATGTGTCGGCCCTGCTAGTAGAAGGGACACCTGTAGCTCGAGCTCGACTCGATGATGGCATGCTAGCAGACCTCCTCGTGGGAGTACGGACACCTGTCAATGGAGGCATCAAGTATGTATGACGGTAAGTCGCGTACTCTCCCTCCTCCAAATGTAGAAATACGTCGGTACCCAACATGGCGCTGTCGACCTCCTGGGGAGTGAGCCTCTCAGTGGATCGCATATCGTCTGGAGGTGTTGCGGGGACACTCTGCTCGGGGAAGCCCATAGTCTGGCGCATGAAGCGCCCCCGTAAACCAGCCCTACCAAATGCCCTCAAACAGATCCTGCATCGAGAAGCGCCCATCCTCCAAAGAACCAAATTGGGTGTCTCCACCCAAGGGCGCCTAGGGCTGCCATGTGATCTGCGGATAACCAATGCATAAGCCGATTAGAAATCGTAAATGTGCAAGATGAATCAAAGATGAAAACATGAAGAATTGAGAGTTCTGAATTACCTCGGTCGGCCGCACTGTATCAAAAAACTGCCGCAGGTAGGGCAGATCTCCCAAGCTCTCGGCCGGTATTGGCCCTCAAATACGAGCGAGTAGGGAATCATGAGAGGCACCTCCACCTCAAGCTCTGGGGCTAGCGTCGGGAAGTACGCGAAAACCCATAGCTATGGAAAATAGGGCAAAAGCCATCAGAATACAGAATGCTGAGTGCATAATGTGAATACAGAATGTACAGAGAATGCAGAATGCTGAGAGCGGAATGCAAAGTACAGAATATAAAGTGCATCGTGTGTGCAATGTACAGATAATGAAAAGCAGAAATGTAAACCAAGAGGGCAGAAAGTACCTCCCAAGCTCTCCAATAGCCGCCAACTATGTTCCCCCGTCCATGGGAGGTCGCACTCATGTAGCAGTAGAGGGTAGCTAAGCCAGAGCCACCCCAGTCATACTGGCTGACCTGTGATAGGTCTACCAGAGCACTCAGTAGATAAAGTCCGACGGTGTTCCCCTTATCGGAGAACAGAGTGGTCCTGAAGAGGAACATCAAAAACCCTTGAGTGTACTGCGCTACCTCCTCGGAGTCTCGGGCACCCTCTCTCTGAAATGGAAAGAAAACTAAGTGTATCGGACTCTGCCCGAAGATCTGTCAATCGGTGGGCGAGCTCCCAATAGATAAATCCAGGCAGCCTCCCACTCGCCCATGTCCTCGTCGTAGGGGATCGGCCAGCCTCCCATGTCAAGACTTGTCAGCACGACAAAATCGAACGGGGTCATAGTCATGTCCTCGGTAGCTGAGAAATGGAAGGAGTTGGTGGTGTCCCACCATCTCTCTACGAGGGCACCCATCAAGGTCCTGCTCGCTGGATAACGTGATATCCCCGTGCAGAAGGGTCCGAACCCTGCATGGTCAACCAGGTCACTAACAGCCTCTGGGAGCTCCACATACCACTCCCTGGCGATGATCGATCCATATCCTCGTGTGATACGAGAAGATACCTGTATTCAAAATGAACACATGTATTCAATTTCAAAATAAAGTATATGAGCTGTGTGCAAATTAAATCAGATACAATGCCATGAGCTGCGTGTTCAACATAAAGTATATGGGTTGCGTGTTTAGAATTGAAGTGTGTGTGCTGTGTGTTCACCTCAAAATTTTGGACTGCGTGTTCAGAAAGTCAAGTGTTTGAGCTGCGTGTTCAGGCTTCAAAAACAGTGGGCTGTGTGTTAATCATCAAAGTGTGAGCTGTGTGTTCAACATCAAAGTTTGAGCTGTGTGTTTAGATTTCAAAAACAGTGGGCTGTGTGTTCAACCTCAAAGTGAGAACTGTCTGTTCAACATCAAGTGTTTGAGCTGTGTGTTCAGACTTCAAAAACAGTGGGCTGTGTGTTCATCTCGAAGTTCGAGCTATGTGTTCATCTCAAAGTTCGGGCTGCGTGTTCAACTTTCAAAAACAATAGGCTGCGTGTTCATAATTTACAAGTTTGGGCTGTGTGTTCAGATTTCAGAAATAGTGTGTGTTGCGTGTTCACAATCAAAATATGGGCTGCGTGTTCAAAAATTCAAAGTTTGGGCTGTCTGTTCAACTCTCAACAAGTGTGTGCTGCGTGTTCACAATCAAAATATGGGTTGCGTGTTCAGAAATTCAAAGTTTGGGCTGTGTGTTCAACTCTCAACAAGTGTGTGCTGCGTGTTCGCAATCAAATATGGGCTGGGGGTTCAAAAATTCAAGTGATTGAGCTGTGTGTTCAAGATGCAAACAGAATACTGTGTTATAGACTAAGTATTCAAAACAAGCTATGTGCTAGAATGAGCAGATGTATGGTATGCAATTGTGTTCAGAACGAGCAGATATGCACGCATAGCGAAAAGTAGGAAATGCACGGAAAATGCAGAATACATTGCAGAAAATGTAAAGGTGAAGTACATACCTCTCATGCCTGATGAGAGAGGTGGGACTCTAGCTCTCGCAGTAATAAATCTACAGGTGCTCGCTCATCAAAGTCGGTAAAGTGGTAGAAAACGGCCCGAGGAAGGATGTGCACCGGAGGGTCATACCTCTCGAGAACAAATGACCGAATCCTCAGAGGCAAAGACATAATGTCTGGCTCACCCCCGGCACCTGGAGGACCTCCGCCTTGAGGAAAATGACCTGCCATCTCAAGAAATCTGCAAAAGGAGCAAAAATGAGCAAAATGAGCCAAAATTGAAAAAAGTCAACAAAAGTCAACTCTCGGGAAATGAAAAAGTCAACAAAAGTCAACTTCTGAGAAAATGTTCCAAATATTGAGACAAACTTACCTCAAGTGGTGAAAATGGGAAAAGAAGCTCAGAAATTAAATTTTAATCGGTCCAAAGTGAAGAAAACTGAAGGATTTCGCGAAACAACTTTGCGTGGGGCGTTGGAAAATGCGTATAGAGCGCAGATCTGAGGGAGAAAATGGTCTAGGAAGGAGGAGGAGCTAATTTTGGACCTAAAGTTGTTAGAAAAAAGTGTTTGGCCATGTGTATTTAAAGAAACAAGGGCAAAAGGACAAAACTGCCCCTGTTTTTGGCTAGGTGGTCGGCCGACCACCTTTTCTGGTAGGCTGACCACCCCCTTCACCAAACCTGGTCGGTGGCCTCCTTACATGGTCGGTGGCCCTCCTAGGTGGTCTCCTATGCCTCTTTGAGCTCCCTGCAAATTTTGGTGGTAATCGGAGTCCCCGGCTCTCGAGAAAGTACAAGGAAAGTGCACTTTCCGGCGCAAAATCCCACCGCGGGAACTTCAACTCCAACTTTCGATGCGTGTTTCGTCGTCATTCGTCAAAAGCAAGGTGTATCCTTTTTGAGTACATTGCGACCCCTCCGGGAGGTAAACCAGAGGTCGCGATTGAGTTGTCCTCATCAAAGCTCACTTTTCTTTGCTCGATGTTTTGTTTTAAACATGCTCGTAAAGTCGCACTTATCTTGCATTGTTGTGCATGCCATTCGCATTGTTATGAATATCGCTTGCATTGTTGTGCATTTTTCATTGGTATTGTCATGCCTCCATGCTTAACTTGCGTTGTCATGCGCGCTTCTCTCGCATTGCAATGCACTTTCCCATCGGCACCATGTTTGTCTGCGTTCGATATAGCATTGAACATGTGTTGCTAACTATGTTGTGCTTGTGAAGTTTCTCTCTTTTGCAGGCACGATATTGTATGTACGGTTCATTTAAAGCTGGTGCGACCAGACGAATCTCGCAGGTATCGTATCTTCTCCGTGTAAGACGTAGCGAGAATTGTGATTCTCTTACATTCTTACTGCATGAAATGTAGTTGTTGCTTTGCATTCTTGCTTAAAACTGTTGCATCTATTGTGAATATTTGCTTCATTACAGTTTGCTGCTTTGCATGATCATGAGTTACATTTGACTTGGTGCATATCGTTTTGCATTTTGCCCCCGCCTGCGGGCATGCCTGCGGGTACATCTCTTTGTTTATCTCGCCTGTTTGTCTAAGTCTTCGGCCTTGTCAAAAATGGGTCGTCTCTGGGCTTTGACATTCACTCCCGTCAATTACGACTTCTGAGTTCTGTCAAAGAGGAGCAACTGTAGACACCCCATTTTTGACCGACCTTATGACTCAAATGTCACCGATTGAGCGCTCGGTGATGATACATATTGTGCTCGTTCTGAGGTCGCAGAGTCTCGGCTGAGAGCCTTGCCTCCAGACTTCGGGACTCTTTTGTGCTTTGCCTCGGTTTGCGAACTAGGTTCTGTTTTCTCTATTTTCTCTTCCCGAAGGGAGAGAGAGGTCTCGAAGACCATCTCTCAGTGGCCGTAGGCTACGTTTCATGGTCGTAGGCCATTTTTCCCGTTTGGAGACCAGTTTCTGGTTTTCGGAGCCGTCGGCCGTGCGCCTCGGTTCGGGACCACTTAACTACCTCCGTTTGCTCCGGTTTTTGGCACACACCTTGTTTCCTCTCCTTAGAGGGATACTGTGGCTCGGGAGACCACCTTCGTGGTCGTACGCCACTTCCGGGGCCTAATAGTCAGTTTTTAGGGCCCCGAGCTGCGCGTTTTGGCCCCCGAACCCTCGTTTTGCATCGGTGTGGGTTCATTTTTGGCATGGACCCTAGTTTCATTGTTAGAAAGGTGGTAGTAGGGTGGGAGACCACCTTTTCTTCTTGGAGACCATCTTTCCTCAGTCGGCCGATTTTTCTTGACAGGTAGGTGGTCTTCCTTACTTTTGAGCCACAATTTCGGGTCTCCCATACCACCATTGTGTTGCATTCATCTGGGAGGCCACCAATCTGGTCTGGCAGACCACCTTTTCTTCTTGACCCTTTTGACCCCTTGGTCTCCCTCAATTTTAAGCCACAATTTCGGGTCTCCCATACCACTACTGAGCTACATTCACCTGGGAGACCACCAATCTGGTATGGGCGACTACCTTTTTTGCTTGAACCTTTTGACCCCTGGTCGGCCGACCAGGGGGAGTGGCCGGCCGACCACCTTAACTGGTCGGCCTGCTTCCTGCTTTTTGGTCTCACTGAATGTGTTCCAGCTATGCCAGCTGGGAGCCATTTGATGCATCCTCCATACACGTGTATGGAGGATGTTTATTCTTGGTTTAAAGCTTCCAAGAGAAGCTTTGGCCTCTCTTCTCTATAAAGAGAGGCCTTCTCCTCCATTGCATGGGTTGAACGTTTTTGTTAAAGCATACATACACTTCCCTCCATATCTCTCTCATTCAAGCTCCAAAACTCCATAGTTCTTGGCCTATCATACACCAACCCTTAGCTTAACCTTCCCACCATCCATCCAAGCACCTTGGAGTTGTTTCTCAGAGGTTGAAGGTTTGCTACATTGGTCCAGAAGTTGCTGGAGGTCTGCTCTACAAGGGTAACTCTCTATTTCCCTCTTTGTAGCACTATTTTGCTCCATCTCTTAGCCTATCTTGTAAGCATATTTGAGCTTTGTCATCAATTGAAAAAAGTCTTATTTTGAGCTTCTCTTCAAGTTTGATTAAGGTCATTTTTCTGTTGGGGGTCATCTACCCCCTTGCATGCTTCATTTCCTCATGTTTTGAGCTATGCATTAGAGCATTTGTGTTGGCCTTGGTTTGGCCTTTTAGCCACTAAAATCCAATGGATTTTTAGTGGCTAACATGTGTCTTTGAGCTTCAAAATCAGAGAGGGGTGACCCTCTCACCCCTTGTTCTCTTTACTAGCTTTGTTGGCCTTGCAAAGGAGCCCCTATTTGCATGTTTCAAAGCCATGTTTCAGGCCATTTTTTGTGAGTTTTGTGACCTGCATGAACTCTGTCCAGAGTTGTTTTTGCCATGTTAGGTGTCTATCTTGCATGTGTAGAGTAATCTTCTTCAAGGCCTTTCAAAGGGGCTTTCGCTTGCATGCTTCCTAGACTAATTTCAGGACCTTTTTGGTGGGTTTTAGGACCCTCATCACGTCCGTCCAAAGGTTGTTTTACCATCTTGTGTGTCTGTCATATATGTGTAGAACAACCCCTTGCATGGCCCTCCAAAGGAGCCTATCATTCTTGCATGCATTGACTGCGTTTCAGTGGGTTTTGGGCATATTTTGGAATGGCATAGTTCTGTTTTTGGCTGGTTTGGTGAGCTCTCATATGCTTCATATAGTTGTGGTACAATTCATGGTTCACTAGCTTTCTTTGCATGCTTTGTTGACCCTTGATTCTAGCATATTTTGACTATGCCTTGAACTGATTTTGTGCATATTTTGGACTGCCTTAGCTCTGTTTTTGGGTCTCATGGTTGAATGATGCTTGTTTTGCATGCTTGTAGTTCAATACACTTGCCTAGCTTTGAGATTTGAGGTCTATTGCATGCATATACTGAGGTGTTTTCATGCTTTGGGGTCATTTTGCATCATATTTCAGAGCCTATGTGAATGCCATATCCTCATGTTTTCTCCTCTTTAAGTGTGCTTGAGAGTTGTGCATGAATGCCTTGTTTTCGGACCATTGAATGAGCTTCATTTCCATGCACTTTGAACCATCATTTTAGGCCATTTCCCCACTGTTTCAAACCTGCCTAGGGTCTGTTTGGGGTTGGTTTTTCCATTTGTGCATTGCTTTGTGTACCTCTAGTGTAACCTGCTTCACTAGTTTCGGTATTCGAGCCATCTTGCATGCATTGGGTGACATATTTGCATGATTAGAGACCATTGTACATTATGTTTCAGAGCTGGAAAATGTTTGTTTGCATGACATACTTCATCCTTTGCCATGCTTAGTTAGAGTTGCATATTGTGCCTTAGGATCGGTCCTTTGCATTTGTGCATGTTTGCATGTATTTTGGTTGTCTCATTTTTATCACATGGCCACTAATGTGAGTGTGGCTAAGGTCCACTCATATTGGTGTAAGTCAATCTCGCATTATGTATGCCATTTTAGTCCATAGCATTGTGTATGCTAGGTTGCATGTTAGTGCATTGTGCATGCCATGTTGTGTCACGTGCATTGTGTATGCCATTTTAGTCTATAGCATTGTGTATGCTAGGTTGTATGTTAGTCGCATTGTGTATGCCATCTCATTGCATTGTGTTTGGGATAGGAGTTAGCCCAAACACGGGAAACGAGGGATGTTTCGTACCCGAAGAGACGAAACGTGTCTCAATTCCCGGTCGCCGACACTTCGGATTACCCATGATGGAGTTTGGGCCTTGTTGTGTTTATATGTGCATTCATTTCATATTGAGTCATGCAATTCGACTCCTCAGTCATCATGCATCGATATGCGTGATTGGTGGCACGAGGATCGAGGTGTGCATACATGTGTGAAAATACTTTACCATGCCCCTTTCTTGCTCTCTGTTGCAGCAAACCAGAAATCAGCAGCCTTCTAGAGCTTTGCATAGCATTCCGGGATTAATTGCAAACAGAGGCAAATCGGAGCATCGCGAGGAATTTCCCGACGAGGTAGCTCGAGCATGCATGCATCTTTCATCATTCGGAACAGAGCTGAGGCGGTCTATTTAGCTTGCATGCTAATTTACTTGCTTTCCTAGTTAATTTGTTAATTAAATAGGGTTTTGTAATATTTAATTATTTATTCGGACTGTAATTATTTATTCGGACTGTATTATTTATTCGGACCCTCCGAGGAGGGCAATTGTGTAATAAGTGTGCGTGTGTGTGATGTATGTCTTCTAACCCTACGTCTTTCTCTCTTTTATTTACCAGCTTATGATGGTTAGTTTAGGGCATGTTTCAATTAGCATACTTATGCTCGCATGTTTGCATCCATTCATCCGTCTTGCATGCACCGGGCTCGGCGCATCATACTAACTGCATTATATTTCAATTTCAAGTTGAATACGTGTTAGCTGTAGCATCATCATATGCCATCTTAGAATAGCCGAGCCTATCTTAGTTGCATTCTTGTATGTGTTGCATTAGGCATTTCAGCATAGTCAGGATCATGCATTTGATTACTAACTAGCTTCTGTTTTGGCTCGGAGTACTTGGTAAGTGTTTATGCTTAAGCATCCTTGCATGTGTGTGAGTGACTGCCATGATAGCATGCTTACCATGAGGCTATGTGCTTATGTGATATAACTGTCTGAATGCCTGTGGGTGAAGGTTGGATTATTTGAATTGGAACAATTCATCGATTGCGAGTTTTAAGCCCACTAGATAGTGGCAAATCACCATGTTTTCTAAGCCCACTTGAGGGTGGCAAAATCCGCATTTTAGCCTACTTGCGAGTAGCAAACCGCTTTAAAAAACAAACATGAAATGTTTTGTTCCAACTCAGGCGATTCAGTCTATACTTGTATGCTATGTGCATCACGTAGTAAATCTAGGCTAATAACCAGAATAAGAGCACATAATGTTTTCAAAACTCGATATCATGGTTAGTAGAGGCCGATCTTTGATCGGGCGAGCGGCGGTACTCACGAAGTGACCTTCCCTAATCGTACCCAAGTTCCTGAGCCGAGGCAACTTTAGTGATGACGGACACATGGCCTTAGGCAACGAATCAGGGTTTCCTAAATTTCCCAAAATAAAATATTTAGGTGGCGACTCTGTATCTAGCAAAGTAGTCCATGTTTGGCACTTCTTTCAAAAAAAATCTATTTTCAAAAACGATTTGTCGGATTTGGACTCTTTGATGATTCATTGGTCTTGCATTGCACTCTGTGAGATTAGATACAAGACCGTGACTTTGAGTCCTGAACTGTAGTGAACCCAAATGAACAAAACGGGAGATTCCCTCCCAGGACGTTTGGGGACGTCTACAGTAACGTTTTGGTCAGTTTGTGTGAAAAGCCGAGGTAGATAGTACTCTCGGTACACTGAGGTCAAGCCTTAAGTGTTTAGTTTGGGCGCGCCAAACGCGATGACCTTGGTCATGGATGTCTAAGTTGGACTTAGGCAAGAACCAGGCGATGCATCCTTAATGTGAACATAAGTGATACTTAGGTTCACATTAGAGGGGCAAGAAGCATGAATAAGTTAAAAAAAAGCACAACACTTGTAAAAAGGCGATGTTTCAATGTGAGACAAGGCATGTTCTGGTCGGTTTGTGCGAAAAGCCGAGGTAGATAGTACTCTCAATACACTGACGTCAAGCCTCAAGTGTTTAGTTTGGGTGAGCCAAACGTAATGACCTCGGTCATGGATATCTAAGATAGACTTAGGCAAGAATCAAGTGATGCATCCTTAATGTGAACATAAGTGATACTTAGGTCCACATTAGGAGGCATGAAGCATGAATAAGTATAACACTTGTGAAAAGTTATTGAGAAAAATAAAAAATTTTACAAGTTGAAGTTATCCGAGACAAATATTAGAGATACTGTAGACACCCCATTTTTGACCGACCTTAAGACTCAGACGTCATCAATTGAGTGCTCGGTGATGGTGCATGTTGTGCTCGTTCTGAGGTTTCAGAGTTTCGGCTAAGAGCCTTACCCCCGGACCTCGGGACCCTTTTGTACCTTACCTCGGTTTGCGAACTAGGTCTTGTTTTCTCTTCTCGAAGGGAGGGAGAGGTCTCGTAGACCATCTCTTAGTGGCCGTAGGCTACTTTTCGTGGTCGTAGGCCACTTTTCCCGTTTGGAGGAGACTGGTTTTCGGCCACCAGACGCCTCTGCCGAGACCGCTTGATTTTCGAGCCGCCACCGACGCCTCGGTTCGGGACCGCTTAACTTTCTCCGTTTGGCACGATTTTTGGAGAGCTTGAACATTTTGAACCTTCGTTTTAGCTTCTTGAGGAAGCTTGAACCTTTTGAACCTTCGTTTTAGCTTCTTGAGGAAGCTTGAACCTTTTGAACCCTTGTTTTAGCTTCTTGAGAAAGTTTGAACCTTTTGAACCTTTGTTTTAACTTCTTGAGGAAGCTTGAACCTTTTGAACCTTTGCTCTAGCTTCTTGAGGAAGCTTGAACCTTTGCTCTAGCTTCTCCAAGAAGTTTGAACCTTTGTTTGCCCTAGCTTCTCTAAGAAGCTTGAACCTTTGCACTAGCTTCTCCAAGAAGCTTGAACCCTCTTGTTTCTCTATAAGAGAGGGTCTCCCTCTCCTTTAGAGAGGTTGAAAAAAATTTGTCTAAGGAAAAGCACATATATCTCTCTATATCTCTACATTCTAGGCTTAGAAATGGTGTTTGTTCTTCGCCTTTAACACCACACCTCATAGCCACACACCTCCACCATTGATCTAAGGTTCTTGGAGGGTCTTGAGAGGTCTCAGAGAGCTGGTTTTTGGTCCAAGAAGCTGCTGGTTTTGCTGAAGCTACAAGGGTAACACACTATTCCCTTTTTTAAGCTTTATTTTGCTCCATCTTTTAGCCATACTTGCAAGCATATTTGAGCTTTGGTGTAAACTGAAAAAAGTCTTGTTTTGAAGCCCTTAACATGTTTGTTTAGGATCATTTTTCTGTTGGGGGTCATCTACCCCCCTTGCATGCTTCATTTTACCTTGTTTTGAGCCATGCCTTAGAGTATTTGTGTTGGCCTTTATTTGGCCTTTTAGCCACTGAAATCCAATGGATTTTCAGTGGCTAACACGCTGTTTTGAGTGCCAAAATCAGAGAGGGGTGACCCTTTCTCTCCTTGTTTTGTTTTCTAGCATTTTTTGCCTTACAAAGGAGCTCTTATTTGCATGCTTCCAAGCCATGTTTCAGGCCATTTTTGATGAGTTTTAGGACCTGCATAGGCTCTTTCTAGAGCTTGTTTTTCCATATTGGATGTGCATCTTGCATGTGTAAAATAACCCTCTTCATAGCATATCAAAGGAGCATCTCATTCTTGCATGTATTGACCACGTTTCAGTGGGTTTTTTGGCTTTATTTGGCATTTTACACCTCTATATTATGCTGGTTTAGTGACCTCTTGAATGATTCACATGCTTGTAGTGTAAATCCTCTTCACTAGCTTGTAATGCATGTTGTTTTGGCCTTTGATTCTAGCATATTTTGGCCATGTTCTAAACTGATTTTGTGCATGTTTTGGACTGCCTTAGCTCTGTTTTTAGGCCTCATGGTTGAATGATGTTTGCTATGCATGGTTGTAGTTCAATACCCTTGCCGAGCTTTGAGTTTTGAAGCCTATTGCTTGCGTATTTTGAGATGTTTCCATGTTTTGGCATCATTGTGAATCATATTTCAGAGCTTATATGTATGCCATATTCCCATGTTTTCCACTCTTTAAATGTGTTTGAGAGTTATGCATGAATACCTCATTTTTGGACCATTGCATGAGCTTCATTTCCATGCTTTGTGAGCCATCATTTTAGTCCATATTTGCTACTGTTTTGGCCTGCATAGGGACTGTTTGGGGCTGGTTTGGCCATTTGAGTATTGCTTTGCATGCCTATAGTGTAATCCACTTCACTAGTTTTGGTATTTGGGCCATCTAGCATGCATTGTGTGAGGTGTTTGCATGATTTGGGACCATCTTGCATGTCATTTTAGAGCTGGAAAATATGTGGTTGTATGCCATATTTCATGCTTACCATGCTTTGGTGGAGTTGCACTTTGTGCCTTAGGTTTGGTCCCTTGCATTTGTGCATGTTTGCATGTGTGTTGTTGCTTCATTTTCATCATGTATGGCCACTGATTTGAGTGTGGCTGAGGCCCATTCATTTTAGTTTAAGTCCATCTTGCATTATGTATGCCATATCCATGTTGTCGCATGCTTGATCGTCGCATTGTGTATGCCTTGTTCATGTCTTCGTGCATGTCCATCTTCGTATGTGCATTGCGTATGCCATATAGTTCATGTGCATTGAGTATGCCATTCTTAGTTCATAGCATTGTGTATGCTAGTTGCATGTTTGCATATCATCTCTCGCATGCTAGCATGATTAGGTTGCATTGCGTTTAGGGTTGCATGCTAGTCGTATTGTGTATGCCATGTATATTGCATTGTGTTTGGAATAGGGTTTAGCCCAAACACGGGAAACGAGGGACGTTTCGTACTCCAAGTGACAAAACGTGCCTCGATTCTCGGTCGCCGACACTCCGGATTACCCATGATGGAGTTAGCCTTGTTGAGTTTATATGTGCATTCATTCCATATCAAGTCGTGCAATTCGACTCCTCAGCCATCATGCTTTGAGATGCGTGATTGGTGGCCCGAAGGTCGAGGACTACACTCCCTTGAGCTTGTGCAATGATGAGAGAGTGGTCGTGCACACATTTGTTGAAAATACCCTGCTATGCCTCTCTCTTGCTTTGTGTTGTAGAAAACCAGGAACAGGAGGCAGAAACTGGTCGGCCGACCAGCATTTTTGGCAGGCCGACCACCTCTTTTGGTCTCCACTACAAAAGGTGGCCATCAGGTGGTCTCCAAGGCCAAGGGCTAGTTGGCAGCCTTCCCACAGCTTCGCAGGGTGGAGTTTCAGCCTTCTGGAGCCTTGTGCAAGTTTCTGACATCAATTGCAAACAAAGGCGAGTCGGGGCGTCGCGAGGGATTTCCTGACAAGGCGGTTCAAGCATGCATGCATCCTTTTTCAATCAAAACAGAGCCGAGGCAGCCTACTTCATTTAGTTTACATGCTTACTTAGTTAGTTTGTTGATTAATTAGAGTTGTGTAATAATTAACTGTAGCTTGTTGGTTCTGTATTATTTATTCGGACCCTCCGCGAGAGGGCGAACTTTGTAGCAAGTGTGCGTGTGTGTGATGCATGTCTTCCAACCCCACGTCTTTCTCCCTTTTATTTACTAGCTTATGATGGTTAGTTTTAGGTCATGTTTCAATTAGCATCTATATGTTCGCATGTTTGCATTCATTCATCTGTATTGCATGCACCGGGCTCGGCGCATCATGCTAACTGCATTGTATTTCAATTCCAAGTTGAATACATGTATCGATTGTTGCATCTCATATGCCATCTTAGAATTAGCCAAGCCTATTGTAGTTGCATTTTTGCATGTGTTTCATTAGGCATTCTTAGCATAGTTAGGATTCATGAACGATTTCTAATTAGCTTCTTTATTTGGCTTGGAGTACTCGGTAAGTGTTTATGCTTTAGCATCCTTGCATGTGTGTGAGTGACTGCCATGATAGCATGCTTACCATGAGGCTATGTGCTCATGTGATATAACTGCCTGAAAGCCTGTGGGTGAAGGTTGGGTTGCTTGAGTTGGAATAATTCGTCGAAACCCGTGTTTTAGCCTACTTGCGAGTAGCAAACTTCAATCTATTTTCAAAACAAACGGATATGCGATGCTTTGTTCCAACTTAGGCAATCCAGTCTATACTTGTATGCTGTGCGCATCACATAGTAATTCTAGGCTGATAAACCGGAATAAGAGCACATGTGTTTTCAAAAACTCGATATCATGCTTAGTAGTGGCCGATCTTTGATCGGGCGAGCGGGGGTGCTCATGAAATGACCTTCCTCAATCGTACCCAAGTTCCCGAGCCGAGGCAACTTTGGTGATGACGGACACGTGGCCTTAGGCACGAGTCAGGGTTTCCTAAATTCCCCCAAAATAAAATATTTAGGTGGCGACTCTGTATCTGGCAAAGCAGTCCATGTTTGGCACTTCTTTCTAAAAAAAAAAATCTATTTTTCAAAATGATTTGCCGAATTTGGACTCTTTGGTGATTTATCGGTCTTGCATTGCACTTTGCGGGATTAGATTCAGAACCGTGACATTTGAGTCCGAACTGTAGTGAGCCCTAATGAACAAAACGAGATTCCCTCCCGGGACGTTCGGGGACGTCTACAGATACTATTCGAGATAATCGATTAGTGGTAATCCAAGATAAAGTACCCGAAGTATTCTAATACGAGGTAAGAAACCAGGTTGTTAGACTTGGAAAGATAAGAAAAAGTCTAAGTATGGAAACATACAACACAGAGAAGATAGCAAAGCATACATAAAGCAATTATGAAAGGCAAATATCCAACACTTGGAAGAAAAGGAAGAAAGAGATACATTAAAGGAGGAGCTTGTTCGGCTACAAAACGAGGTACTTCGGCTTGACAAAAATAGAAGTTGTTCAAAAGAAAAGTTACAATTGCCTAAAGAAGAAGAAAAAGTACAACCAAAAAGAAAAGGAAAAAATTCTAAGTATTAGCATGGTTCTCTGGTTGGTTCATCTTTGCGGTTGGTGTCGAGTTGGCCTCGGTGACCAATGTGTTATTCTCAGCTGCTAACTCGGCATCGATTTCCAGGAGAGTTTGATCTAGGTTTTTCTCGACAGCGATAACTTCGGTGTCAGAGGTAGCCTTCTTGGGAGAAGTGCTCTTAGAAACCTTGCCCTCCTCTCCGGTCAGGTCCAGGACCTAATTGTTGAGAGTTAGGGACTTGGTTCCAACAGTGACTTCGGCGTCATCACCCTCCTCGGCGTCGGCCTCTTCTTTTTTGTCGTCTTTCTCAAACTGGTTAGACGGGGGATGAAAGGGCACGTTGAGTCGATTGATGTCACGAAGAGGCGAGTCGTTGGGGACGGACAGCTCCTTGAAGGTCGCCATCCAGCCGAGGTAATAGCCTTTATTATAGGCTAGATTAACTTGCGGTTTATACTAGTCCCGAATATCGACTTGCCCCTCCTCGTAGGCCTTCTCATCGGTCGCCTTGACCTCGGCCTCCTTGGTTTCCAACGCCTCTTTGAGCTTGCCTTCGGCCTCAGCAACCTTAGCCTCAACCTTGGCGTATTTCGCCTCGGCTGCCTTGGTCGCATCCTCGATTTCCTTTGCAGTGGCCTCTGCCTTGTTTTAAGCGTTCTTGGCAGCGTTGGCTTTGTCTATCAAATGCCTGATGCGGGTCTCGACTTTGTTGAGTGAAGTCAGGAGACCTGCAGCTTCTTGCGTCTTTTTCGTGAGATCCTTTTTTACCAACTCGACCTTGACCGCATGGAAATGAACATGCTGGATGGCCTACAAGAGAAGAAGCAAGTTAGAAAAATATTGGCTAAGTACAAATGACTGAAATAAAAGTTGAATAGAGGGACAAAAGGTCAGAAACTTACCAAGACGGAGTGTCGTACAATCATGGTAAAGTTTTTATATTGGTTGAAGCTGGCGAGCTAGTTTATGTCGGCCGGAAGAAGAACGGTCGTGGATAGGGCAGCGCCGACTTCGAGGCTCTCTATGGCACTGTCGTCGGCTTTGAGAGGTCGGTTACCAACTAGGACCTCGGGGGCCCAAGTTTCCTCGGGGTGGAAACCACTCTCACCCTCTGGGCCTTCAGATCTTAGTTTTTTTGTTAGAGGCACATCAAATGACTCAGCCTCGGCAGGCCTCTTCTCGGTGTCGGCTAGTTTGGATATTGTGAAAGAATCCTCTGGATCCTTTTCAGAATCAAAGGGGATTTGGTTGATTGTAGCCTTGGCCTTAGCCTTCTTTACCCTCTTTTGCTTTGGTTTGGGCTGGGGAGTTGGCGTAGATTGCAAGGACACAACATCAGGCAAACCAACTAATAGGTCCTCGACAATTGCCGGTTTGCAAGCTATCTCTTCGGAGGTGGCCGCGACGGTTACTCCGATGTTGAGTTTAAGTACCAAAAGGGCTAGTGGAGGATTCGCTGGATCGTAACTTAGAGCGTTTGACCCTCGACACTTTCGGCTGTGTGTTCTGCTGGCAAGAGTGTTCAAAGGTCGGCGGCCACATTGACGTTGCGATGGAGGAATAAGTTGGACTGGAGCATAAGTGAATGGCTCGTTCACTGGATCAGGCGTTGATGCCTAATATGGCCTTGGCGAAGAAGTGACTTGTTGAGTTGAAGTAGATAGTGGAGTTTTGCTTCTTCTAGGGACGTCGAGAAGTGGTGATCTGTAGGTCGGCACGTAATTTAACAAGACTAAGGCCTTGCAATCTTCAATGGCAAGTCTAGGAGCCATTTGAGATCTCGGCTCGGGACGTAGGACTTTCGAAAAGATTTGCTCGGCTAAGGAAGAGCTACAAAATGAAAGAAAACATTAGAACCAGAAAGAGATATATGCATGAATGTTAAGAATATGGGACCTTGGGATGACTAAGTTCTTACCCTTATCTTCCCTAAAGACTCCACGATGCAAGGGGTGGAGATGAAGGTCATCATTTGGCACAAACTCCCAGTTGCTCGAGACAATGATATAGTCTTCACTAACACCTTTGTTGGAGTCTGGGAGGTTGGTTATCAGTTTGTATGCAGTGGATCTAGGTTTGAGGTAATAAGTGTAGCCACTGGTGGACTTGAGGCCACACATGGTATAGCAGTATTGGATATCAGAGAGGGTGATCCTAGCGTTTTCTAGGCAAGACAGCTCAGCTATGCCGTTGATAGCCCTAAACGTATTAATGGCTAATTGCATGGGGCTAAGTTTGTAGAAATGTAAAACTTCTTGGAAAAAAATGTCAATGGGGAATCTAACTCCGTTCTCGATTATGGACACAATTGGAAATGGCATGTAGGTTTCTCCAGGCATAAAAGCCTCTTCACCAGCTAGCCTAAGGTAGACGTCAGCCGAAATGTTAAACTCTTGGCAAAAGTGTTCTAATTTACTGGGTGAATCTACCCCCCCCACTTAAACATTCCCATGACCTCAGTTTAATGGATTATGGTAATGGTTTATGTCAAGGAAGGTTCTTAGTACCTTGGCGAGACCCTAATGAGCACTAAGGCAGGGATTCTAAATATCTAAGGAAGGTTTTGTTTCAATTTTTCCTAAGAATGGTTTCTAACAAATCTCAATCCTAAATCTATGCAAGAATTACCGACATGAAAAAGACTCAGGGGACAAGAATCTGGAAACAAGCCAGAAAAACAAAAGAAAAACATGATTCAAAACCAAGGTAAAGGAAGAAAAGAACACAAATATGGCAAGTGTAGTGCTATGTATTTAAGAACACACTTGAAACGAGAAATGATGATTCAAACTCAGAACATTGAACTAATCAAGGCAAAAAACGTGTAGATTAGAGGATTTGAATCTAGATATAGATTCAATAACAACAAAAGCGTAGGCACATATGTGTATAACAACACAAAAAAGAAATGTACTTGAGAACAGTAAGGAGAGTGTGAAAGAAATAGGGTACTTATAGGGAGAAATAGAGAAGTAGACGTCGAAATGAAGCTCGCCGGAGTCAGACGATGATGATGACAAGAACCAAATGGTGAAAGGCTCGCCGGAGGTGATGAACAGACGGTTGCAGATAGCTCGAAGGAACGAAAATAGATGATTGAGAGAAATTTTGTAGAGAGAGAAAGTCTGACAAGAGAGAGGGTTTGCATTTGCAAAGTGAAGAGACAAAGAGAGAGGGAAGAAAGTTTTGTCAAAAAATGAAAAGGCAAAAAAACATGATGAAACTACCTTGGACGACATACCTGACAGGCTGCGTGGGTAGAATTGATGTGACATAATGAGGCGTGACAGGTACAGACCAATAAGGTTGTGGCACGTGGATGAAACAGTTGGAGTAATGGATCGTGACAGCTCATGCGCAGTTGAGATTCTTAGAATTCCTGAACTAGTGGGGTAATGACCTTGGCTAGTGAAGCAATTTTGGTTGAGATGTTGAAAGAACTTGGTTCTTGGTTCTTGATTCTTGATGAAGTGGGCATCTGAGTCTTGGTTACCTAAAACTGACGAGTCATGATCTCGATCGAAGAAGTACATTTATCTGCCCGACTATTACGATCCAAACCTGCCCCTGTAGGTTTAGTGTCGTAATCGACCAATAATCCTGGGATTACCTTTGGCCTCTGAACAGAATAACAAATATAAGGGGCTAGCGGAAGTAAATATAAACATACAACATCTATAGAGCTGTGGAGACATACATGGGACTGAAAATTTAAACTTAAATATATACATATGACATCAAAGTTTCATACATCATGCGTTACTATACAGATAGTATCATAAAGGACTTAGCCCAGGATACAAATAAACAAAACAAAACCTAAATGGCCTTGACATGATTCACAAAACTAGGCTTCTTCAAACGGAACCTCCTTGGGAGGCACTAAGGCTGGCTAACAAAATCGAACTCTAGGCCATCAACTTTGGGCCTGGTTACTCATCTGGTCACCTACATACATAATATAAATAGTGAGCAAAAGCCCAGTGAATAATAAAAAAGTAAAGGGTTAAATGAATGTTGTCCCATAGCAGATTCAAAAAGCAGAAATAGATTTATAATTCTTATTCAGAGTTTAGAAGCATATGCTTATTCATTTCACAGATGATCATACGCAGTACACCCATTAGCGCTAACAGATCAGATACAGAGCATTATACTTGATCAGTTCCATGAAGGAACCTCCGGTACCGGGAACAAATAACATACTTAAGCCACGGTATTGTTACCCCGGGCGAAGGCCATGAGACCATGGTATTATTGCCCCTGGGCAAGGGTCATGAGCTAAGGATGCCATGAATACTTGTCAGAAATTGGACAATCATTCATTGTACAGAATATAACATTTCATAAAACAGATTTATTGCATCATATAGAAAATAACTAAAGTTGAGCATAGCTTTACTAAGTTATTACTCACAGATAGCTCCAGAGCAGACAGATAGAGTAGACAAGTCAGATAACTTGCGGCGCGTGACCTAAACAAACATAATAGACACACAAATTGAAACACACACTCGGATAGTACTTAACTCATTATGTTTCGTTCTTAGTGTATTTCTAAGTCTTATCCTCATTATTATGTCTTAATCATGGCCTAGGAATGCATAGGATGCAATGAAGATGCCAAAATGTTCTTGAAAACACTTAGTCAGATTTGCTGAAAATAGGGGCTTTACTCGAGCGCAACTTCCTTTGCTCGAGCGGAGGTTCACAAATAAGGGTTGTCGCTCGAGCATAACTTCGGTCACTCGAGCGGTGTGTAAACTCTGCAAAAATACTAGTTGATTGATTTTTTCGCTCGATGACTCCTCAACGGTCGCTTGAGCGTGTGACTGAGGTCTTCGCTCGAGCGCAACTCTGGTCGCTCAAGCGATCTGCAAAAATGGTAAACTTCTGGGAGCATGCATTTTATGCTCGAGTGGAAGTGCCAAACTAAGAGTGGTTGCTTGAGCGCATAATCTGTCGCTCGAGTGGAGAGACAAAATTATAAAATTTCAAGATTTGCTTCCAAGCTTCAAAACTCAACTCAAAGCTGCAAATCATATTCTTTGGGGCCAAAAACTCAAGGAAACTTGTATAAACTTGCAAAACATCATGAATTCAAAACCATTTCACAAAATCAAGGCCCAAGAGTAACTTACATGTATATGACATGTATGCAATGCTATGAACTCAAACTTGTCCAAAACATGATCAGTTTAGTAAAATGGTGAGAAACTTGATAAATTCTCAAAACAAAGCCAAGATAGACACATGCATGTGAGATTTGTTTGAAATTCAAACTCAAAATGTGATAAAAATGCATGCATGTATGAATCTTACTTAAATTCATCAATTCTAGCTTAATTCTTATATTACACCACTTAATTCTCTAGAGTTCATGTCCTAGATATTATAATTACATAATCTAAAGGTTGAATTCTTACCTTGAGGGTGAATCCTAGTGAGTTCTTGTTCAATTCTTCCAATCCCCTCTAATTCTCTAGAAAATCCTCCATTTCCTTATTGAGTTCAACTCTCTCACTCTAATTCTCCCTCTCTCACATTTTGAAGTCTCAAAGATGAGTCTAAATGGTGTATAAGCCTTATATAGGCTCAATTAATGAAGCTTAATTAACTTGAGTTACAGATAACTAATTAACATCATTTTATTCTAATTATTTGGTTCCGAATCGAATTTCAATTCAACCTACCATAAATTTCCAAAAATTTCAAATAACACATAAACTAAGTCAATTTCATGATCGGATGCCAATAAGGCCTTCAATTAGCAAAACAGAACAGAACACACACAAATATTCCTAACATGAACAGATATAAACACAAATAATGCAATTCACATGCAATTAATTCAGAATTTCATCTTAATTACTTATTAGGAATCCTTAATCATGGATTAATAGCTAATCACAGGTCGGGTTTGTTACACCGACGTGGTTAGAAATCAGACGATATGGGTTCCATCACCTCAGGTTGCCGAGGTAATAGAACCTAGGGGCAGTTATGGAAAAGTATTTTGAGAATGACGTCACATGGCCAGGTGCCTTCGAGATGTCAGCCGAGGTGCCACGTGGGTGGGTCATGTTTGCTGAGGTGATTGCGGTATTGCCGAGGTTTGGTGCGGTAATATGAAATTCGAGATATCTGGATAAAGGACAAGAGTCCTAGATCAAAGAAAGCACTTAGTTTGGATAAGGATAAGGCTCTTGAGGAGTTTATCCCTATCTAGCTGAGAGTTCGAGATAAGCATTGTGCTTAAGTCCTATGAAGTGAGACTTCTAGGGAACTGTGAGACCATGAAATATCCTCTCACATGGATCGTAGAGATCCAACAAAGAGATGAACTTAGTCCTGGTATACCTGCAAAGATGAGCATGATCGGCGCCACCCAACCAGGGTTGCCGATCGGAGGCACTCCGATGGTGAAGTCAGTCACCTGTTAAGTAGAATGAAAGTCTAGAAAGTATAGAGTGCTTGGTGTGTAGTGTAGGGAAAGAGAACATACCATTCCTCTGGGATGCCCCTCCTTTATATAGAGGGGGGGTGTGATATTTGTTTGGGTTGGACCCATTGTAGGCCTTCTTTGGGTTAACCCCAATAAGTGGATATATATATATATTTTTCTGGCTCCCACAATTACCCCAAAACTTTCATTGTCTGCGATAGAAGGAATGAGAGTTTTTCCTGCCGAGTTACACTGTTCAAATAGTTGTTAGGTTTCTTTGATAAAGAACACTCTGGATAAATGAATAAAATGTATGAATGAATGACTGCATAAATGCATGTATGCTTGAATGTATGTATAAATGTACATATTTCTATCACATGAGTTCCAAACAAATCATAACAATGGGCCACGGTATTGTTACCCCCGAGCAAGGGTCGTAGGCCGCAGTATTATGATCCCTGGGCGAGGGTGTAGGCTGTGGTATTCTAACCCCCGAACGAGGGTATAGTATATTTCCGAGTGCAAAGAGCGCTTCAAACTATGGGCTTTCGTGCCAAGCTAGAGATATTTCTATGTGCCGAGCACGGAAATGATTGCCTGAACCAAATAATGTAGATTAAATAAGGTAGATATAATAGCCAAAAAATGGACCACAGTATTATTATCCCCGGGCGAGGGTGTAGACCTACGGTATTCTAACCCTCGGGCATGGGTGTAGGCCTTTGCTGATGGCACTCCATGCCGAGTGCGAAGATTACGTTATACTCGGAGACTTTTGCTGATTTTAAGTGGCAACCAAGTGCCAATATGGCAAGGACTTTGAATAATGCATCCTGTACCGAATAAGGTGGACGTGTTAATCACCAATAATATTGCTCTTGTAAGGAATTGCCAAGTAGCTATTGGGCCAACTATTTAATTATTGAGTTGCTCAGTTTGCGTTTTGCTCGGTGTGTTTAGTCTAAGGTAGACTTGCCCCATTACTTTCGAATGATAGGTGTTAGTCGGAAGGAATGCAAATTCCTATTGCCCTATGTTGCAGGGAGGATTTGGCTTTGGTAAAATGACGGTGCACAAAAATATGCGAACTACCGACTGCCAAATGTGAATTGTCGACTGCCAAGTGCTTAATGTATTGCCCCAAAACTGGCGCTTGCTTGGAGCGGTGTGAAAAGGAGTGGGAGTGTGTGACTCAAGTAAATGTCGTTGTAATGTTTGTACCAAGTTGGCTGAGTATGCATGCATATCAAAGGTGCCGAGATGATGATCGACTGATGTGCCCCAATTGGAAAGCGAAAAATTGACTATGATGTCCCAGTGGGCAATTGTTTTGCCGAATAATATTGTTAGGCGAATAAAGTTGCCGAATATTGTGGCCAATGTTGTTGCATAAAGTTGACAAATAATGTTGTTTAGCCGAATAAAGTTGATGCATGGCCGAATAATGATCATGCATAATGTTGAATTAATAATGGTGCCGAATAATCTTGCCGAGTAAAGTTGATACACTGCCGAGTAACTAGTGTCAAAAACATCGATGTCCATTTCATATATAATGTGATTTTGCCAAAAAATTGGTCAGCTACACTTGGGTCAGTGATTGTGCCGATCCTTTGGTCGGCGATTTTTCTTAGCTTCGCAGTGTGTCGGCATCCCTCCGGAGTTGGATTTTCTAAGAACTTGGTTGGCAATGGTTACCAATTTATTGAAGTTGAGTTTCTTGTCCAATGTATATTTCTTATTGAAGTTGAGTTTCTTGTCCAACATATATTTGCCCCATTGCTTTTGAATAAGATTTGTTATTTTGAAGGAATAAAATTGATTGGGGCCAAAATTGCCAAGTAGGCCGATAACAATTTGAAACGGATTCCGTGCCCCTGTTCGGTGCCGTGGCGATATTGAAATGGAGCCGAGACAAAGTAGTGATAGGCAAAGTGAGAACCATTGTGCTCAATTCTTTGAATAAAATTTGCGTTTTTTGTTTTTTTGTTTTTTTTGTTTTTTGTTTTTTTTTGTTTTTTTTTTTTGAGTTGAATTTGAAAATTTTGTCCGTACGGATGGGCCCAAAATGCATCGAACAGCTAGAAACGAATATCGGATCATTAGAATCGGACCCCTGAGGGCGTAAGTGCAGCCAAAAATAGATCAGACGGCTTAAATTGGTGAAGAATTGAGCTCCGTGAAGCGCTGGATAAGTTCTCGGCTTGGCTTGGTGGCTTTGGCAAAAAATAAAAAATATAGAAAGATGGTGCCAAAAAGACTTGAACCCTTGCCTTTGAAAGGAAGAAAGAGTATTGAACCATTGTGCCAAGACAAAGCCTTATGTTTGTATTCAACAAAGTTTATATACGAATGTGATTGTTCAGCTATTATGGGATATAGCTTAACCACGATGCACCGAATAATTTCTTTTGTTTTCCATGCAAACTTGGTCGTCTTCTTCGATGAAATGGGTGAATTTCTAGGCAAACTTCAACCGGCTCGTATGACTTCATTTTAGCACCGATTTTGACGCGGTTTGTTGCGTTGGATTCGTCTCGATGAGTACTTCACATTGGGCTAATCAAAACTTGATTTCGATAACTTTGAAAAATTTAGTTTTTTTGAAAATTTGGTTTGTTTCGCAACTACCGACGAATTGTGGTTAGTTCTTGGCTTCTCGGATTGGTGGGTTTGGACTTCTTGAGTTGACAGGAGTCTGCCTGTATTTTCAGATGTGGATTTCGGTAAGCCGAGATGCTAGTGTTATGCCGAGATAGTAGTGTCGAGCAAGATTGTGTAGCTGACTTGTAGTTGCTAATATGTCGAATGTCGAAAATGTTGATAATAGGCGAAATAAATGTTGTTGAAGCCGAGTGATAATATGAAGAGAATGAAAATTGCCGGATAAGTTGTCGAAGCTTTGTTGATAAAAGGCCGAATAGATGTTGTTGAAGCCGAGTTATATGCAGAGAATAAAATTGCCGAATAAGGTGTCCAAACTTTGTTGATAATAGGCCGAATAAATGTTGTCGAAGCCGAGTTATAATATGCAAAGAATGAAAATTGCCAGATAAGTTATCGAAGCTTTGTTGATAATAGGCCAAATAAATGTTGTCGAAGCCGAGTTATAATATGCAGAGAATAAAATTGCCGAATAAGTTGTCCAAGCTTTGTTGATAATAGGTCGAATAAATGTTGTTGAAGCCGAGTTATAATATGCAGAGAATGAAAATTGTCAGATAAGTTGTCAAAGCTTTGTTGATAATAGGCCGAATAATCAATAAGTTGCCGAACAAGCCAATAGGTTGACGACTTGCTCGTTGAGCTTGGATGTAAGTTGGTTTGTTGGTGGTTGCCGAATAGGCGTAGTTGTGATAGCCGAATTTTGAGGTATGTTTTGGACAATCCGAGCCGAAGCTAAAGTCGAAGACGATGCTAAAGTCGGAGATGGCGAAATCGAGCTCGGAATTTTTTTGACCATGCACCGTTTGTTATTACATATATAGTCTCGGCGTCGTTCTCGTCTAAGTTGTTTACCAATCTCTCGAAGCCAATTCATCCTCGTTGTCTCCGAGTGTTCTTGCTATGTGAGTTGCTTGGGTAACAAACTTGGGAGAATGATCGATTTGGGTCGGAATTGTTGTCGATGGGGTTGGAACTCAGCGATTGATTTTTGCCGATCAATCCATGCCTGCGACGAAGGATCTGAGAGGTCGAGGAAATTGTGTACAAATTCATAGCCATAGATCTTCCGATGTACCCATTTTTCCTGCATGACTGAAGTTACCGAATTGAAGTTGGGGCGATTTGGCCATTTGGCTTATTGAACCACAACATAATTCTTTAATTCCTGTTAATTGTTAGCACATGCATATGTATATATATTCCAAGAATCAACTTTTGTCTAGAGAGAGAAAAAGTGAAGACCAACTTTTGTTTTTAACATAGGTACACATCTACGTTAACAATCAACTGTAAGGTAAGTGTTGAGAAATAAAGAATAAATAAATAAATGGTAGACCACATATGAATTTGGCCGAGCAATCCCGTTTGTAATGCCGAAAAGATGCTTTCACCAAAAAAAGTGTGAAACCCATTTTTAGAGAGAGAATGAAAATGCAAAAGTAAATCCAACTAATATGTGCTGACTACTCTTTTAGAGAGAATGTCGACATAGATATTAAACAAATGTTTGGACCAAATCTATGAGCATAAATACATACATATATAGATATGTATATAGATAGATATATCTGTGTGTATGTATATGCATATAGACAGCAAGATTGAATTTCAAAAATAAATTCAAACAAAGAGGAAAAGAATAGGACCAACTGTGGGTCTTGTTTCTAGTAACTCGTAATGATGATATGAGCATCTTAAGTATGGTGTTTGTCATCTCCTTCATTGAATTCTTGCAGACGTTTCCTATAGACGGTGCCAATTGTGAGACCATGAAATATCCTCTCATATGGATTGTAGAGATCCAACGAAGAGATGAACTTAGTCCTGGTATACCTACAAAGATGAGCATGATCGGCACCACCCAACCGGGGTTGCCAGCCGGAGGCACTCCGATGGTGAAGTCAGTCACCTGTTAAGTAGAATGAAAGTCTAGAAAGTATAGAGTGCTTGGTGTGTAGTGTAGGGAAAGAGAACATGCCATTCCTCTGGGATGCCCCCCCCCCCCCTTTATATAGAGGGGGGGTGTGATATTTGTCTGGGTTTGACCCATTGTAGGCCTTTTTTGGGTTAACCCCAATAAGTGGATATATATATTTATATTTTTCTAGCTCCCACAGGAACTAGGGCACTGTTGGCTATAAAAGTGAGGCACCCCCGTGGGTCTAAGGTATGCTTTTATTTTGTGCATTGAGTACTTGTTTGATATCTTTGAGAGATAAGTTAATTGACTTAATCGTTGGAGTGCCTCCTAGTGGACGAGCTACCGTGGTGTTCTCATCTTCTTGTTGACAGGTGGTTGGCTTGATCTATTCTACCGCATGCTCTCCAGCTAAGTTTCCTGTTTGGTTGTGAGGTTAGAAATCAACACCCACATTCACCATTTTTAAGTGATTTGAGCATATCATAGCGAAGGAAAAGAAAAAGGTTTTTTTATGGTGCGATAGGTTGAATTGATATTGGGCTTTCGATGGTGGATTTTTTTAATTATTTTATTCTATGGTTTTGGTTGTTTGATTTGAGTGATTTTGATTGTGGAGTGAGGTTATGGGAAATAGGAATTACAACGAGATGAGTTTTACATTTTTCATTCTTGATTTTTTATTTTTATATTTTTTTCATCTTTGTCCTTGATCCCTAATGAGAACCAATTTTATATCACCACCACGCTCTTAACAAGGTTCGATTTTTCCGGGTTTGGTTTTTCCCGCACCACACATCCCCGCCTTGTTCTCCTCGTCTATTATTACTGCTTCAGTTTAGGAGTACTACTCATTACAAATATAAAAAAAATAAGAAGAGAAGAAAGTGAAGGAAAGGGATAAATCAATTAAAATAAATATTTTTTAAATTATTGGGCGGATCTCACACTAGGAGACATAAATTAAAAATTAAATAAAAATTATGTAGATTAAGTTTCATTTGTTTTGACGTAGTCTATGTTATACACACACACACACACAAAATCATGTAAATTAATTTTGTACAAAAATATATATAATTTTTAACGTTTGATTGACAATTAAAACAACAAATAAAAGTATTTTTTTATTTCTTATAATTTTTTACCAAATCATTTCATTCAAACGAAGTGCTTCAGAATTTGTACTGACAAGTCGTTTTGGAGACTATGATAAAATATCTTACTTAGTTTTTGTTTAATCAAATAATAAAAAAATAAGTAAATAAAGAAAGCATTTTATTGGGTCCTTAGGCTATCTCCAATGTTGTATCAAATGATTTATCAAATTTGAATTTGATAAATAAGCAGTCATTTTTCAGCTCCAACGGTTTCACCAAATTGATATCAAATCGAGAATATAAATAATCTTTCACCAAATAGAGGATTTTTGGCAGCCTTCACTATTTCACTGTTTAGTGCCGTTGGTTTGGACAACCGGCCGAACGTTCAATTGGTTGTCTCCCTAGTCATCGAGTTAGTAGATAACTTCCCACAGCAATGCATGCCCTCGGACGACCAAGCAGATGTCCTCTTAGACATCCTCTGTGTATATAGGCTTGCAAAATTGTGTGACTTGTGTGCCAGCAATACCAAATTTCTGACCAACAATTGAGGGAAGTGTAGTAGAGCGTTGGAGGATGCATGAAGATACAAAAATGCTATCTAAGATTAGTCGTTGCTTTTGCAAGGTGTCTACCCTGTAAGGTTACCGTTGGTATTGTAGAGGGTTTATCAAAGTTGGTTTTGCAAAGGGTTTATCAAAGTTACTGTTAATGTGGTATCTATAAAATATGAGCTGATTTATATTTTACTTTTACAATATCATTACAGTTTCTATTTTCTTTGTTATAATTTCCTTCAATATTCTTGTGGTCTCTAATTTTTCAGTTGTTTAACCTTCAGGTTTTCTTTAATTTGTCACTTTTTTCTTGTACAATCTGTTTCACTATCAACTTCAATTTTCGATCGTATTGATTTTTTTTTAACTAGTTTAGTTCTACAAATTTTACCTTCAAACTATGTAAGATTTTGAAACGTTTGACGAATCACAAATTTTTTTCTAGAGCAATGATACAAGTATTATTTCCAAAACATCTTGTATTCCTCGTGGTAAAGCGTTCACCATTATAGAAGATGAAACTTTATGTAGATCTTGGTTGGCCATCTCTCAAGATCCCATTGCAGGTAATAGTCCGACCATGGCAATATTTTGGGAACGGGTACTCGTTTATTTTAATTTACAATTGAATGGTCAATCAAATCAAAACCATATTTATTTATCTCACCGTTGGTCTGTGATGCAAAAGGCAATTAATAAGTTCTGTGGTTTTTCTTGAACAAATTCAATTGAGGCAACAAAGTGGAACAAATGAGGCAGACAAGGTAATTTTTATTAGTTGTTATACTATATATATTTTCTGATTTTTATCTACTTGTTATACTTACTATGTATTTCGTTTTTAAGTTGTTGAAGTAAAGCACATGTATCATGCAATTAAAAAAAGAAAACACTTCACATTTGATACAAGTTGGAAAATTTTGCGCCAAAGTTGTAAGTGAGATGAAATTAGAACACAAGGCAATAAACCCACACCACTAGCAAATCCATATTCGACTCCAACAACTGAAGGTGAGGCATCGGAACCCAACAACAATATATATTTGGACCAACAACGAAGTAGTACATCAACACGACCAAATGGTACTAAGGCTATGAAAGAAAAGTTGAAGAAATAAGCAAGCCACGATGTTAGGTTTGATGAAATGGCAGCCAACCAGTCTAAAATTGTTGAAATGTTGTCAACTATGTCCTCTAGAAGTGTTGATCGAGATGAACAAAAGGCGATAGAATGTGAACAAAAGGCTGCAGAACGTCGAAAAAGGGCTGAGGACAGGGAGGAACAACTGAAAATATTATCTATGATGAATGAAAGAGAACAACGAAATGAGGAGTATAAAATAATGTTAATGGATATGATCAATTTAAATCCTATGCAAAGGTCCTACTATAAAGAGCTTTAACGACAAATATTATTTCGATCAATAAATAGATTTGCTTGACTGTTTTATGAAGACCGCTTTTTTTAGCCCAGTTAGTTTCATATCAATTTTCATATTTGTTTGTTTAATTTATTATTGTTTTAGTAATTGATTTTAGTCATGATCTTCTTGTAGTAATGATGTGAAATTTATTTTACTATTGATTTGCTCATAGTAAGGATATTTCTTGACTTTTTGTTTTATTTTAGAAATAAATAATGATGAAAAATAGTTACCACTGATAACAACTTGTCTCATAAAATATAGGAAGTTATTTAAAATATTTAGTTACGTAAATTTTGAGACACGTGATAATATATGAAAATTTTCACATGTTTTTGCAGTTGAGGCCTAAAGCCATTGTAGGATATTGTAGGATATTGAGGCCTAAAGCCATGTTTCATATTGTAGATTTTTTATTTTCATATTTTTTCGCAATTGAGTCCTAAAGCCCTGTTTCATATTGTAGGATATTGTGGTTCCTATTGCTATTGCTATCTATTGCAACTGTTTTGAAAAATAAACATTTATCATTATTTTATTTTCCAAGTGACAGTGTTTTTGTGAGGAAACAATGTGTATCACTTGCAAAATGTCGTCCATTACAACAGTGTTAGAGGCTTTTTTTTAAGGGTTGTCAAGACACATTTGAAGTTCACCATTCACAAATAATACATCCATTCAAAAATTAAAAACCACATAGTACTAGTACATCCAAAAAAAAAAAAAACCACACTCGTAGTACATCCACACACAAAAAAAAAAAAAAAAAAAAAAAAAAAAAAAAAACAACACATATTGAAACTACATCCAGTTTCTCTATCAATAACTTCAAAGGTCAGTGTCAGGTGGTGGTAGAGGGAAGTAGTGATGGTAGATGTCAGTCACTCGGTGCTCAATTTGCTCAATGCGATTGGTTGCTTGTTCATGACGTCTTTCAGTGTCCACACGAAACTCACTAAATTGTCGAATTAATGCGTTCTAAGTGGTGTCAAATGCATCGAACTGATTCGCCATGTATTTTTCCCATTGAACGCGCTGATTGTGTCGTTCTTGTTCCATAGACAAAAAATCAGTCCAGTATCGAGGTTGTTGAGGTGGTGGCATGGCATTCTCATCATGTTGGGGATCATTTGTTGGTGCATTTAGACTTTGCAATAACAAATCACCACCGCCAGCTCAGGTGAATGTGTACTCTGAAATCACAGCTGATATTTTTGTTCCTATTTCACCTACAAGTCTGATCTTGAAAGCTTTGAAAATTTTTGTAAGCAGAGCTCCAAAAACTAATGACCGGCCACTGATATTAAGATTTGCAACTACTATTTCTTTCATGAGTATATAGCATAAATCTAATTTGTGGCCAACTTCAAAATAGTAGAGCAAATAAGCATTAAAAACTAGAACCACATCAAAATGTCCTCCTTTTGGAGTGACATTGTCTATTATGTATCGGTGGAGAATACGAAGGTGGGGTTTCAAATGTTTTGCTTGCAAATTACTTCCAGTAAATCTACTATCACAAATAATAAAATATACTTCAATTATGTTGCCAACAATATCAATCATTAAATTGGAAATGCAAAGTCAACTGTTATGCATTACAAATAAAAGTTAGATAACAGTAAAATGTCAATTGCGAAAAATATAGTAAAATAATGAAATCCAATAATCATCTGGAATAAGATAAGACCATATCCAAAAACATTATATATTCATTTCATGCATTTAGTTGCAAAACTGATATATGTGTGCAGGTGTAAGACAATCTTTACTACCAAAACAACAACAAACACTGACAAATCAATCACCCTAAACACCTCCTAATCAAAAAAGCCAACAAACAGCTCATCCTCTTGTCCACATGGTCAAGTTACTTTTCACCATGAAGTTGTCACATATGTTCAATTAAATCATTGCGAAGGGCATGATATGTATTCTTATCTCTAATACCTAAATGACGGGATATAAACAATTCAAAGGCATTGTTACTAGTAGTAGATAGTACTACTACTGAGGTGCTTGATGACATTTCATAATCCAAATCAAGATAGGAGTCTTTCTCATCTTCGACAATCATATTGTGCAATATAATGCTAGTCTTCATTATGTTACCAAGGATTTTGGGATCTTAAAAATGTACTAGACCACCTACAATTGCAAATAGGGATTGGAGCACTCCGAATGCCTGCTCTACATCCTTCCTTGCTGACTCTTGCATCATAGAAAAATGTTGCTTTGTTGCTCCTTGGGAAGAAGGGATTGTCTGCACCAATGTTGCCCATGGAGGGCATATACCATTAGCAAGATAACAACCCATATTGTAAGTGTGTCCATTAACTGTGCAATTAGTAGGCGCAGCTTTCCCTTGGGCAAGATCAAAAAATAAGGGCGAACGATCCAAGACATTCAAGTTATTGTGTGATCTAGGCATTCCAAAAAATGCATGCCAAATCCACAAGTCATAAAAAGCTACTGCTTTAAGAATTATGGTTGGCTTTTTCTGATGGCCTACATATTGACCTTGCCATGCCATCGGATAATTTTTTTACTCCTAATGCATGCAATCTAAACTTCCCAACATACCTAGAAACCCACGAACATCCCCAATAGCAAGTAATCTAGCAATATCAGTTGGTGATAGAGATCTAAGATATTCAGGTCCAAAGATTTCGACAATTGAATTGCAAAAGTGTTTCAAACTTTCAATTGTTGTGCTTTCCTCAATTCGCATATAATCATCAACTGCATTTGCTGCCACTCCATATGCGAGCATTCTAACTGCTAAAATCATCTTTTGAAGTGCAGACAATCCGAGAATATGAGCTGTATCTTTTTTTTGAACAAAATATGTGTCATATGCTTCAATGGCATGCAAAATTTGCAAATATAGATCACGACACATTCTAAAACGTCTCTGAAATGTTGAAGATGAACAAACTGGATTACAGCAAAATAATTCGCAACCAATCAATCATGACCCTTTCTTCTTTTGCAATGTATGTACTTATGTCCTACAACAGAGTCACATTTTTTCTTTGGTTGATCACTTATTGTTAGCATCTATATCATACTAGCATTATTTATCTCATAAAGACCCACAAGTGAAACAATTTTTGCATTACCACTTTCATCATCAGAGGATGAAGAAGAAGAGAAAGATGAAAAATTAGTGAACAAAAAAGAAGTTGAAGAAGTCATTATGCTCTGTTTTTCAGTGATAGGTTGGTTCTAGATACAACGTTGTTTGCTGGGTGTATTTAGTTGGTTTAATCTATTTATATATATATTTTGAGGGAAATAATTAATGGAGGCAAAAAGGAATGGAAAATAATTAATGGAGGGAAAACAAATAGCAAAGAAATTGAGAGAAACAGAAATGGACGGAAAAATAATTTTCGGAACTGGTGGATTGCCCTTGTCGGTCAACTGGCCAGCCGTCCCCCTGGTTGACCTGTTTGTTGATGATAGCCAAAATTGCTTCATTGGAGTGTTGGATATCAAATTTTCACGACCCAAACCCGCCCCTATGGGTTTAGTATCAGAAGGCGATGTCGTGATTCTGAAGGCACCTTAATGAAGATAGTATCTGAGTATAGTGGCGAAGCCAAAAGAATAAAAGATGTCCAATGAGTCAATAAATCAGTATGCAAAAAGACTTTTCTGTAACATATTCACATTCATAAGCAAAACATATATACACCGTATGTACAACATTCAGGTTAGTGACCAAATCCCTAATTAGCACAGTACAGTATAAGTCTTAAAACGGTATTACAAAACAGAGACGCAAGGGTGAAACTGAGACACCCTAAAACAGCCTTAGCTCGATTGGACTTGGAACCTCGAAGTGAGGCGCAATGGTTGGCTTGACAAAAGGGGGGCCAACCCAATGCTCTTAACTCCGATCCGGTGCCTGGACACCTACTTATAAATATAAACAGTGAGCTAAAGTCCAGTGCATAACAGTTGTGTAAAGAGGTTAAGAATCAATATCCTTTCAGTCATTAAACAGTCATATCAGTCATTTAGAAACCATAGCAATTATATGTGGTACATCCAATAGCAAAACAGTACAGTAGGTCTTAACAGACCAAACAGTCAGTTGATGGCCATCATAACAGTAAACAGCAGTGGTTCCAAACATGGGAACCGACAGAGATCTCTGTGACGATAAAGATACTTGATATGATAAGAATAAAGAAATTGCTATGGATGCCACGAATACAGTTTACAAATAGGACAAACATTCATTCATTAAACAATAACGTTTCAGTAAACAGAACAGTTGATCATTCAGAAAATATTCATAATTGAACATATCTTTACAACATTGTTACTCACAGAGAACTAGGCTATAAGTGGCTAATGAGCGTCCTCGGATGCCAACCCTACACAATTCCAGGATGAACACACACACTAAGTTACACACTTGGGGATCAATGACTTAGTCCCTATTTGACTCGGTGTGGTTCTACATCAATATCCTCATTAAGATGCCTTAAACTAGGCCTAGGAATGCCTAGGATAAAATGAGGATACAAAGATGTACTTTAAAACACTTTTCAAAATTTTCAGAAAACAGGGGTCTCACTCGAGCGTGGCTTTCTACGCTCGAACGGACATGCAGACAAAGGATCTCCGCTCGAGCGTGACTTCCTTCGCTTGAGCAGACTGTAAACTCAAGCAAAAGTACTGGATGCATGCAATTCACGCTCGATGGGCGCTCGACCTCCGCACGAGCGTGAGACACAAGTCCTCGCTTGAGCGTGCATTCCCTCGCTCAAGTGGACTGTAAACACACGAAAAGTACTGGATACACGCATTTCACGCTTGAGCATTACTTTCCCTGCTCGAGCGGGATGCATGTACTCAGAGTGTACGCTCGAGCGTGAAGTCTTACGCTCGAGCGTAGATCCAAAATCTAGAATTTCCATATTGAACCTCCAAGCTCAAATTCAACATTTAAAGCATCAAATTTGATTCTTTTGGGCTAGTTTTCTGGAAAACACTTTAAAACTCATAATATGACATGTTTTAAAGATTAATTTGCAAAATCAAAGCCCAAAGGTAGTTCAATTAAACAGAAACTTCAACTCAAAATTCAAGAACATGAAGAACAATACAAAACTCATACATGCATGAGTTCTCATGAACTCTTATGCTCTAAGACATGATAAAATGCAAGTTTGAGCTCAAGAATATGATTAATTCATGGCTTAAAACCAAAATAGAAACATGCATGTGGGAATTTCATGAAAATGACTTCAAAATGCTATGGCATAGACATGCATGCATGAATTCACTCTCAAATTCAACTCTCTTTAAACCAATACTTGAATCTAAACACTAATTTACCATGGACCATGCAAGATACAACTAGAATTCACAATCAAGAAGATGATTTCCTACCTTAGGTCTTGAATATCAAGGTAATGGAAGCTTAATTGCAATTATCCTCCAAATCTTCTAAGTCTCCAAGCCAAATTCTTGATAAACTAAATTTCCTCTTACTCTCCCTCTTTTGCTCACGGTTTTGGCCTCAAGAAGATGAACAAATTGACACATAATCAAGTCTCAAGATGGTTTATGAAAGTGGCCCACTAATGGCATTTTGGTAATTTACTTGAACTAATGTGATTTACATTATTTAATCCAATTTAATCATCCCAAATCAAATTTAAATTAAATCTACCATAAAATCACATACTCGAATGAAAGCTGTTATTGTAGGCAAATTCAGCCAAAGGTAGATGACTTTCCCAATTTCCCTGGAAATCAAGAACACACATCCGCCGTAAATCTTCTAGAGTCTGGATGGTTCTTTCTGACTGGCCATCTATTTGAGGATGGTATGCACTACTCAGTCTCAGTTCAGTACCCAATGTAGTTTGCAGACTTTGGCAAAATCTCGAGGTAAACTTCGAGTCCCTGTCAGAAACAATGGACACAGGCACTCCATGCAATCTAACAATCTCATCAATATAAATTATAGCCAATTTGTCCGCATTGTAAATTGTTTTGACAGGTAAGAAGTGAGCAGATTTAGTCAATCTATCAATAATAACCCAAATTGACTCCATACCTTTACTGGAGCGAGGTAAACCAACAATGAAATCCATAGTGATATGTTCTCATTTCCACTCCGGTATTGGTAAGGGTTGCAGTAAGCTTGCAGGTCGTTGATGTTCAGCTTTAACTTGTTGGCAATGAAGACATTTCAATACAAAGTCAGCAATCTCTTTCTTCATTCCCGGCCACCAGAAATTCAATTTCAAGTCTTGATACATTTTTGTATTTCCTGGATGGATAGACAGTTTCGAATTGTGGCCCTCTTGCAGAATTCGTCTCTTTAGTTCAGAGTCATTCGGTACACATAATCTTCCCTGGAATTTCAACACATTGTTCTCAAATTTAAAGTCCGGCCTCGGTTTGGACTCCCGTTCATCAATGACCTTTTTCAAGAAGTCATCCCGTTGCTGTTTCTCTTTAATTTCCTCAATCAGTGCCGGTTGAGCAGAAATAGCAGCTAAGGTTCCACCTTGTTCACGCAAAACAATTTCAACCCCAAATTTTTCAAGGTCACATAGCAATTCTTTCTGCCCGGTGAGTAAACAGGCTAAATTTCCAACTGATTTCCGACTCAGTGCATCGGCAATGGTGTTAGCTTTTCCCGGATAGTACAAAATTTGTAAGTCATAATCTTTTATCAGTTTTAACCATCTCCGCTGCCTCATGTTCAATTCTTTCTGTGTGAAGAAGTACTTCAAACTCTTGTGGTCTGTGTACATGTCACGACCCAAACCCGCCCCTATGGGTTTAGCATCAGAACGGCCGATGAATCCGAGATTCAAGGCCCGCTAAAGCGATATAACAAGATACTGAGGGCATAGCGGAATATCTGATAAATAAATAATGTCCAATGAGCTGTGACACTCTGTATGCAAAAAGATTTTTCATACATACATACATAGATATATACACAAGATGTGAGCAGTGTGCACAATATTACAATCATTGAGCGAGGACCGAATCCCTATTACAAGATAAGAATCTATCTGATCATACAAGATGCAGACCGAAATGCATAGGAAAATAAAAACACCTCTAAGCCGTAACTCGGCAGGCTCGGAATCTCGCAGTGAGGCACAGTGGTTGGCTTGACAAAACTGGGAGTCTACCCCGACGCTCCTAGCTCCGGTCTGGTGCCTATACACCTACATATATATATGAGCAGTGAGCTAAACCCCATTGAATAACATAAAGCGTAAAGGGGTTTAGAATGAATGTCCTTATAGTAATGACAACAGTTCATTTCAATCAGTATTTCAGTTGTTCAGTATAGTAAACAGTTATATGTGGTACATCCATTAGCATAACAGTAAACAACAGGTCTTAAAAGACCGAACAGTAAATGATGGCCATCAATCAAGAAATGAGTGGTTCCAACAAGGAACCGAAGAGATCTCTATAATGATAAATGAGTTGCTAAGGATGCCTGTCTGATTGAGAATATAGGACATGCATTCATTGATTAACGATGGCTTCAAAACAGTATAGTTCAATTGTTCAGAAGATAATCATTTTTGAATATATCTTTACACAATTGTTACTCACAGAGTTCTGGGCTACAGTAAGCTAGAGCGTCTCCTCGGAAAGCCAACCCTACACAGTTACAGATTGAACACACACTAAGCTACATGGTTGGAAAAGATAATCACTTAATTCCTAACTGCCTCGGTATGTTCTACATCTATATCCTCAATAAGATGCCTTAAATATGCCCTAGGAATGCCTAGGATGGAAAGAGGATAAAAAGATGTATTCAGAAAACAGTTTCAGAATTTTCAGTGAAACAGGACCCCGCTCGAGCGTATAGGCAAACAAAGGTACCCGCTTGAGCGTCAACTTACCCGCTCGAGCGGACTAAAAAGTACTGGATAGGTGAAATTCACGCTCAATCGGGTGCTCGATAGCCGCTCGAGCGTAAGACACAAGGTCCCGCTCGAGCGTCAATCCTTCCGCTCGAGCAGACTTCAACACAGTGCAAAGTATTGGGAGCACGGATTTCCCGCTCAAGCGCCACTTCCCCCGCTCGAACGGGAGTCCAAAATCTGGAATTTCCATATTTGAACTTCCAAGCTCAAATCAAGTTTAAATGCATCAAAATCGATTTCTTTGGGCCCATTTTCCAGAAAACACCTCAAAACTCTTAGTACTACATGTTTTAAGGATTAATTTGATAAATCAAAGCCCAATGGTGTTTCAATTAAATCCATTTTCAAACCCAATTTCATGAATATGATCCAAACATGACATGCATGAGTTTTAAATCAATTCAAAGCTTCAATACATGCTCTAATGAGCTCATTCTTTTCAAAATAAGATGAAATCATGGTCTACTCTCAAAACATGGACATACATGTGAGGAATTTAAGAAGAACAACCTCAAGGATGAGAGATATGTACATGCATGCAAGATTAGATCTACAATTCAACATGCTAGAACCATTTCATGACTTAGCTCTTCAATTTGACATAAACAATGCAAGAATCAACTCAAAGACAACAATAAGAAGATGAAATCCTACCTTAAGTCTTCAACTATGAGAATATGAGCTCAAGTTTGCAAATTACTCTTCAATTCCTTCACTTCCACCAAATTTCCAAGCCAATTAGAGATGAAATCACACTCTCTTCTAACTCTCTCCCTCTAGTCCGGTTGTGGTGTTCAAATGGGCTGATGAAATGTTTGTTTCTAAGTGTAATGTGAAGACCAAGGTGTTGAGATAGTGGGCCACTAGAGTGGCATTTCGGTAAATAAGTCCGACAATGCAATGCAACTTACTTTAATCTAATTTAATCATACCAAATCAGTTTTCAGATAATTACACCATAAAATCACATAAATTATGATGATCATAAAACATCAATCGATTTCCGGTTCGGCCGCCGATAAGGCCTTCAATTTGCAGTTGAAACACAAAGACATGAACAGATAATCAAACGATCAACAGATAGGATGCAATTCAAATAGGTACACTCAATCAATTCGGTTTCAGTTTTCAGTCAATCAGTTCAGTATTTCAATTACTTCAATTATCAGTCATAATCAGTTTCAGTTTAACAGTATTCGGTAGTTTATCGGTAAACAGTGGTGAGGGTTATTACAGTACACTTCGCATGTTGCCCCATATAGGTAGTAACGCTAAATTTTCAATGCAAATACCACTGTGGCAAGTTCTAAGTCCTAGGTCGGGTAGTTCTTTTCATGCGGTCTCAGTTGTCGGGAAGCATATGCAATAACTTTACCATTCTGCATTAAAACACATCCCAAATCCTTATAAAAAGCATCACTAAATATGGTAAAACCATCCGTACCTGAGGGTAAGGTGAGAATCGGTGCAGTCACAAGACGAGTTTTCAATTCTTGAAAAGCTAATTCTCTCTGGTCGGTCTAGTCAAATGATATCCCTTTTTGAGTCAACTGAGTCAACGGTAGGGCAATTTTGGAGAAGTCCTTCACAAATCTTCTGTAGTATCCGGCTAAGCCTAAGAAACTTCGGACTTCAGTAACATTAGTCGGTCTAGGCCAATTCACTACTGCTTCAATCTTCTGTTGGTCAACTGAAATGCCATCCTTACTGATCACATGTCCCAAAAACATTACATTGTCGAGCCAAAATTCACACTTTGTCAGTTTTGCATACAGTTTCTGTTCTCTTAGGGTCTGTAAGGAAATTCTCAAATGATGTTCATGTTCTTATTCACTTTTGGAGTAAATCAGAATGTCATCTATAAAAACAACTACAAATTCGTCGATGAATGGTTTAAAGATTCTGTTTATAAGGTCCATAAATGCAGCAGGTGCATTAGTTACTCCGAAAGGCATAACAAGAAATTCATAATGTCCATACCTCGTTCGAAAGGCAGTCTTTTCAATGTCCTCTGGTTTGACTTTCAACTGGTGGTATCCAGATCTAAGGTCAATTTTAGAGAAAAACAGGCACCTAGAATCGTCAAACAAATCGTCAATACAAGGCAATGGATATTTGTTTTTCACTGTTAGCTTGTTCAGTTCACGGTAGTCAATGTAGAGTCTCAGTGAACCATCTTTCTTTTTCACAAACAAAACTGGTGCGCCCCACGGTGAAGTACTGGGCCTGATGAACTTCTTATCTAACAGTTCCTGTAGCTGAACTTTCAGTTCTTTCAATTCAGTAGGTGCCATTCTATACAGAGCTTTGGAAACCGGCTATGTACCCGGAATCACATCGATGGTGAACTCAATGTCCCTGTCAATCAAATCCCTTGGCAAATCATCTGGAAAAACATTTGGGAATTCTCTGACTATAGGAATACTGTCCACATTAGCTTTAGTATCAGTAGGTACAGTCAATACACAACATAGATACCCTTTACACCCCTTCTTAATCAGTTTAAAAGCTTTCATGGATGAAATCAGGTATGTGGGAGGTACTACACCAACTCCATTAAACACAAATTCAGGCAGTCCAGGTGGACGGAAAACAACTTGTTTTGTTACACAATCTATGGTAGCATGATATTTTGTTAACTAGTCCATTCCTAATATTACATCAAAATGGTCGATGTTCAAAGACAGTAAATCAATATACAAATGCACATCCCCAACAATAATTTCGCATGCAGGGTAAATATAAGCACAAGTCATGGATCCCCCACAAGGTAAAGATACAGCTAACAAATAATTCATGGGTTCCAACGGTCTATTCAATTTTCATGAAAAAGCATGTGAGACATATGAATGTGTAGACTCCGAATCAATCAGAATATAAGCATTTTGGGCACAAATTGAGAGTATACCTGACACAATGCTCTCGGTATTCTGTACATCTCCTGGTATAAGTGCGAACACTCGGCCTTGCCTCATAGGCTCTTTCCCGGTAGCTTTGGGGTTGGGTTTCGGTGGAGTAGTTGATGCTGCTGCGCTAGCTGCAGCTTTACTATTGCCCTGAGGAGCAGAAGGGCAATCTTTGACCATGTGGCCCACCTTGCCACACCTTTAACAAGCACCTGAGATTTTATAACAAACCCTTTATGTCTCTTACCACATTCTGAACAGGGCGGTATGGAGCCACTCCCCTGACTGGAACTGGTTGTTGACCCTGTATTATGCTTTTTGTTTGATGAATTATTTTGGCCTTTCTTGAACTTAAAGCCTCGTCTCTTACCGCGCCATTCAGTTCCCGGTGTTTCAGTTTGTTTCAAAGCCTCGATATTCAACTCAGCTATTATTGCTCGGTCAAGAACATCTACATATTTCAGTAGTTTCAGGACATTGATTCTGTCAAGTATTTCAACATTAAGGCCGCCTTCAAACTTCCTGGCCTTTTTGTAATCAGTGTCCACCATGTGTGGTGCATATCTGGCGAGTTCAGTAAACTTTGATTCATACTCTGCCACTAACATAGTACCTTGTTTCAATTGCCCAAATTTAGTTACTTTTCGATCCCTGACACACTGAGGGAAGTATTTCTCAAAGAAGGCTTCTTTAAATTGAGCCCAAGTCATAGCAGTATTGGTGTCATGGACAAGCATCCACCACCTTATGGCCTCTTCTTGTAAAGTGAAGGTAACCAATAGCACCTTGTGTGCTTCAGAACATGGAAACACTTTGAACAATTTCTCGGTTTCTAGAACCCAAGCTTCGGCCTTTAATGGTTCAAGGCCTCCCTGAAATGATGGCGGTTTCATCTTACTGAACTTTTGTGTCAGAGCAATTACATCATCGTTAACATTCTGTTCGGGTTGTACTGGAGGAGATGGGGGCTGTTGGTTCTGTTGTAGCCTCAAGGCCTCAGTCAACAGTTCAACTGTTCTTTCTAATCTTGTCATTTTAGCATCAGATGATTCTATTTCATTGGCATTCCTTGCATTGTCCATTTCACTATATGCAATACAGTAATAATAAACATAGGAATTGCTCACCTAAACACATTAGTACATTAGCACATATATTCATGTCATGGCCACACATGCTTTTTCAATGCTCATGCAATGCCCTAATCACTTTTCTAGGACATCCTATAGCTCATTTGGACACGTGTGTGCGGTATAACTCGTGGTTTAGTATCGCTCTGATACCACTCTGTCACGACCCAAACCCGCCCCTATGGGTTTAGTACCATAAGCGGCGATGTCGTGATTACCGAAGGCTTAATATGATGAAGATAATGTCTGATGTCAAAAGCCAAAACAATAATAAAAGATGTCCAATGAGCTGTAACAGTCTGTATGCAAAAAGACTTTTCTGTAACATATTCACATTCATAAGCAAAACATATATACACCGTATGTACAACATTCAGGTTAGGGACCAAATCCCTAATAGTACAGTACAAGTCTTAAAACGGTATTACAAAACAGAGATGGAATGGTAAAATTGAGACACCCTAAAACAGCCTTAGCTCGGTCGGACGTGGAACTTCGAAGTGAGGCACGATGGTTAGCTTGACAAAAAGGGGGCTAACCCAATGCTCTTAACTCCTATCCGGTGCCTGGACACCTACATATAAATATAAACAGTGAGCTAAAGCCCAGTGAATAACAGTTGTGTAAAGAGGTTAAGAATGAATGTCCTTTCAGTCATTAAATAGTCATATCAGTCATTTAGAAACCGTAGCAGTTATATGTGGTACATCCAATAGCAAAACAGTACAGTAGGTCTTAACAGACCGAATAGTCAGTTGATAGCCATCATAACAGTAAACAGCTGTGGTTCCAAACATGGGAACTGACAAAGATCTCTGTGACAGTAACAATAATAGTAAATTGCTATGGATGCCACGAATACAGTTTACAAATAGGACAAACATTCATTCATTAAACAATAACGTTTCAGTAAACAGAACAATTGATCATTCAGAAAATATTCATAATTGAACATATCTTTACAACATTGTTACTCACAGAGCACTGGGCTATAAGCGGCTAATGAGCATCCTCGGATGCCAACTCTACACAGTTACAGGATGAACACACACACTAAGTTACACATTTGGGGATCAATGACTTAGTCCGTATTTGACTCGTTGTGGTTCTACATCAATATCCTCATTAAGATGCCTTAAACTAGGCCTAGGAATGCCTAAGATAAAATGAGGATACAAAGATGTACTTTAAAACACTTTTCAAAATTTTTAGAAAATAGGGGTCTTGCTTGAGCGTGGCTTTCTACGCTCGAACGGACATGCAGACAAAGGATCTCCGCTCGAGCGTGACTTCCTTCGCTCGAGCGGACTGTAAACTCAAGCAAAAGTATTGGATGCATGCAATTCACGCTTGATGGGCGCTCGACCTCCGCTCGAGCGTGAGACACAAGTCCTCGCTCGAGCATGCATTCCCTCGCTCAAGCGAACTGTAAGCACACGAAAAGTACTGGATACACGCATTTCACACTCGAGCGTTACTTTCCCCGCTCGAGCGGGATGCATGTACTCAGAGTGTACGCTCGAGCGTGAAGTCTTACGCTCGAGTGTGGGTCCAAAATCTGGAATTTGCAAATTGAACCTCCAAGCTCAAATTCAACATTTAAAGCATCAAATTCGATTCTTTTGGGCCAATTTTCTAGAAAACACTTTAAAACTCATAATATGACATGTTTCAAAGATCAATTTGCAAAATCAAAGCCCAAAGGTAGTTCAATTAAACAGAAACTTCAACTCAAAATTCAAGAACATGAAGAACAATACAAAACTCATACATGCATGAGTTCTCATGAACTCTTATGCTCTAAGACATGATAAAATGCAAGTTTGAGCTCAAGAATATGATTAATTCATGGATCAAAACCAAAATAGAAACATGCATGTGGGAATTTCTTGAAAATGACTTCAAAATGCTATGGTATAGACGTGCATGCATGAATTCACTCTCAAATTCAACTCTCTTTAAACCAATACTTGAATCTAAACACTAATTTGCCATGGACCATGCAAGATACAACTAGAATTCACAATCAAGAAGATGATTTCCTACCTTAGGTCTTGAATATCAAGGTAATGGAAGCTCAATTGCAATTATCCTCCAAATCTTCTAAGTCTCCAAGCCAAATTCTTGATAAACTAAATTTCCTCTTACTCTCCCTCTCTTGCTCACGGTTTTGGCCTCAAGAAGATGAACAAATTGACACATAATCAAGTCTCAAGATGGTTTATGAAAGTGGCCCACTAATGGCATTTTGGTAATTTACTTGAACTAATGTGATTTACATTATTTAATCCAATTTAATCATCCCAAATCAAATTTAAATTAAATCTACCATAAAATCACATAAATTCTAATTAGCATGAAATACCAATCAATTTCTGATTCGGCTGTCGATAAGGCCTTCGATTTGCAGTTCGAGCTTGAAATAAGAACAGATCATTTAACAGTCAAATAGATAGAAAATGCAATCAAACAACATACTCATGCAATCAGTTTAGGATTTCATCCTAATCAGTTACTTATCATGTTCAGTCACAGTTTAGCAGTAATCAGTGGCGAGGGTTGTCACACAGATGGAGTTTTTACTCAAATTTGGTGAACTAAATGAGTCACCATTGAAGATGCTCTTATAAAAATAGTTTCCAAAGTGTGTATGTGAAAAACATAAAGAGAAAAATAATGCTCCTTCTATTCCAAAATAATAGTCTCTTTTGGAAAATTTAACTTTTTTTGGTAGTACAATTATTATACTTTAAAAGTATTAGTTTTTCAAAATTACGCTTTGATAGTATATTTTTTGAGAATATCAATTGTCATAATTGTACTTTTTGTATTGTTAATGGATTTAAAACAAAGGCAAAATTGGAAATTCATATTATTTTAATCATTGATTTTTGAAAAGAGACTAATATTTTGGAATCAAGGAAGTATATATATATTATTTCATTAGTTAATATTAGCAATTTGAGAAAGCATGGTTAGTTGGAATATTCTTTTACCTATATCAAAAGCTTTGCTTGTTTCTTCTATTTTATAATGAAAGAAGAAAAAGTAAACGGGGATTCACCAAATCGACCTGATATTCACCTACCCCACCCCAAAACTAATGGGGATTCACCAAACCAATACTATAACCAATCCATAGGAAAAGAATTGAAGAAAAACCGCACCTATAAGTGCAGGGTGGGATGGGTACCTATCGGGTCGGGGCATCGTTTGTCATTGGGGAATGCATTTCTACTATTGGAAATCGAAATAGGAGGGGTTTTAGTGGTGTGGGACGTAAAGTGGAGCTGGAAAAATAAAAGAAAGAGAAGGAAAGGAATGAGGGAGAAGTTGATGGTTAAAGAGGAAAAGAAGTAGGTTGATGTGGGTTAGAAAATAAGGTCAAGGTGGAGGTGGTGGGTAGTAAGGGAATTGAAGTAGAAATGAGGTGGAGGTAGAGATGGTGAGTGAAAGGAAAGACATGTGCTGGTGGCGGCAGAGAAAAAACAGGTGCTGGTGGGGGAAGTTCAGGTTGGTGAATAGTTTAGAAATGTGGTTGGTAGAGAAAGTTGTTGTTGTTGTTTTTTTTTTTTTTTTTTTTTTTTTTTTTTTGCAAATGATATTATTATTATTATTATTTCAAAATGTAGGGTCATTATTGAAGGATAGAAATGTAAATTACTTTTTCTAATTAACTGTGACCTCAAAATTTATGGGCATCATAATAAGATCTAAACTTGAAAATTAATTTAATAAAGGGTTTCTAATCGTTGTTTCTAAAATATTCATCATAACCCGTCAATTATAAAAATAGAAATTACTATTATCAAATTAAAATCTAAGATAAATTTAAAGCTTTGTCTTAAAATATTCATGATAAGAAAAGTAGCTTAAACTAAATACCTAGGGAAATATTGATGGGACTTGAGCATGTTGCAGGATAGCCAAGATTAGCCGTCACCTTTATATGTCTCGGCATTTTCTTCAGCTTCCTTGGTAACTAACATAATACGCCATGAGTTGCGAAACCCAATAGGATTTTTTGGTAGAGCATGAAATGTTGGGGAGGCATTTATGGCCAAGAGCAATAACCTTCGATGGATTTAGTTTTAAAATTTTAGAAAGAAATGAGTTATCACTACTACAAAAACAGTTAAAGATCACACTTTGACAAATGAGAATATCTCACTTTTATTGAAAGTGTGATAAAAAAAAATTAGATTGATATTTTAATCACACTTGATTTGATTAAGTGTAATAATATTTATTTTTTAGTCACACTTCAATTAAGTGTGATTATATATATATATTTTTAATCACACCTTCTAATTAACATGTGATTATAGATCACATAAGAAAAATTAAAAATATCTCACATTTATTAGACGTGTGAGTAAAAAAATTATAATGATTTTTTAATCACACTTAATTTAATGAGTGAGATAATATTTTTTTAATCATACATTTTAAATAAGTGTGATTATATATATTTATTTTCATCACAGTTTCAGGTGTGATTATATATCATTTTTTAATTTAATTTTTATATAAAATAATTATTCCCATATTCGTGCCTCTTCTACACGATTGAGATGGCAACAACTCTTTGAAACACCCACCAAGATTGAATTTGCCAAATATGTACAGGCATTATTATAATAATGTAAAAATCACACGAAAGAAATTTAAAATAGTTCACTTTTATTAGAAGTGTGACTAAAAAAATTAAAATAATATTTTAATCCAATCAATTTAAGTGAATGTGATAGTATTTATTTTTAATCACATTTATATTAGAAGTGCGGCTATATCTTTTTTCTAGTCGTAGTTGCTAAGGCCTGGTTTGGGGTGTTGCAAAAAGTTACAAAAAAAAGCAAAAAAGTTATCACTATTCACAAATTAAAAATATTAAAAAATTAATATACATAATATTTTAATCAAACAAAATTTACACAATTTTCGGGGCTGAATTGACCCTTTAGTACCGTGAGAGGGGAAAAAAGAAGAATTACATATATAAAATCACTAAGTTAGATGGAAATGTTGGGCCCGTAGGGGCCCACCACAGGTCCCATTTTGATAATCCGAACAGTTTAATATGTAAAATTTGTCAAGAACTATATGCTTGTAAAAAATCACGTTGATCGGAAATCGATAACTACATGATCAAATTATTTTTGTATAAAAAATGGATGGTGTCATAGTTAACAGTTGACAAGAAAAACTAACACGATCAGATAGCTATTGATATCCAATCAACGTGATTTTTTATAAGCATATAGTACTCTACAAGTTCTACATATTGTACGGTTCCGATTAGCAAAACGGGACCCGTGGTGGCCTCCATGGGCCGAACAGCACCGTTCAATTTATGCCCAAAAAGGAGAGAATCAATCTCCTACCCCTACCCTCTGCCGCGTTACCCCTTCGCTTCCGACTGTACGGCCTATTTCATCACTAACTTCTCCTATACACTTATTTATACAATTTTTTAATACACATTTTCCATAAAAAGTCAAAAAGTTAACACAAATATCCATATTTTTTTCCTCAACTTTTTAATCCAAAAAGACAAAAAAGTACACTTATTTAGGACACCCCAAATAACCCCTAAATAAGTGTTACAATGTGTTTCGTTTCAGTTTTCTGAATTTAGTTATCTGAAAATTGAGTTTTTTGTTTTTCGTATTTTTTTATTTGTAGTAAATATTTTTAAAATTTTAAGTAATTTTTTACTTTTTTAGATGTACCTTACTTAAATGTATCTAAATAATAAATTATTTATGAAAAAATATTTAAAAAATTAATAAATACATAAACATACAAAAAATGTACTGAATTTTTGTATTTTTGGTATTTAGTGAATTTTTTAAAGATTTTTTTTTCCACAAATATTATACTTTCTAAGTGTATTTATGTTAAGTATGTTTAAAAATTAGAAAAATTGTTTAAAATATTAAAAAATTCAATGAAAACAAAAAATAATAGAAAATGAAATAGTAAAATTTTTTGAAAAGTGAATTCTGAAAACAAACAAAGTGATTTTTTTTTTTCCCTTTTTTTCTTATCTATATAACAAAAGAAAACAGTTTTTGAAAATGTCTTAAGAGTTACATTTGAATAGAACGACTAGGATTAATTTTGTATTAGATCCAACGGTCAGATTTACTCCTCCAACTTTCAATATCCCGCCCAAACATTTCTCCTCACTCTTCCTTCCTTTCAATAGTTTGAAACCATCCCAACTCCTCTCTCTCTCTCTCTCTCTCTCTCTGGAGATGAACCATCCCATGGCCAAGGAATTCAATGTCCCTCCAGTGGTGTTCCCCTCCTGCGGAACACCTGCACCATTTGCAACAGCGGCGGCTTTCGACGGTACCGTTCTAGTTGCCATAGTCCACAAACCCTAGCATCCCATTGATGTCCTTCGACATCGTTCTTGGCTCCGCAATTCGGTGGTAATATTTCGGGAATCGAAACCGGGTTGGATGACAAACCACCTCTACTCAAAAAGTTTGGAATCAATACGAGACAAATTTGGAGCAAAACTGTATCGATTGTGAACCCGTTCAGAGTGAACACGAATCTACAAGAATATGCTAATTTATCAGGTATGTTTCTCTTCGTGATGGCTTTTGGGTTGTTTCAATTGCTTGTTTGGAAGCTACATTTTGGGATTTTATTGGGTTGGGCCACTGTTTCAGCTTTGTTTCTTTACGTTGTGTTCAATAAAGTATTGGGATTATGTGTGTTTTGATGTTTGTGCTTTTAGTTACAATAACTATTATGTGTGCACAAATGTTTATTTTTCTGTGGATTTTGATATCTTTTAGGCTGTGATTGAATCATGGATTTGGATAGTAATTTGGATTTCCCTTTCTCTTTTTATATCCCTATCCAAATCTATGATCCAAACACTTCAATAAGAATTAAACATAAATGTATACAACACCTTACATCTTTAATTAATTTAAATTATATGACAATATATACATCATATGTGAGATTGTCTTGCCCTATGCCAAGTTTCATTGGAGAAAAACTTTTTTTTTTTTTTTTTTTTTGAGTTATTAGAGAAAAACATGCAGTGGATCTTAAATGACACTAGCAATAGATCTTTGTAGTTATGATTTCTTTTCTTTTTGAATTTTCCCCCTTGACATATATTGGTTGTAAAATGGTAGCTTATTTGTGCATCATGGTTGGCTATTCATTGACCTAACAATCTGTAACTTTATATAGTTTGTCATTGTAGTCTATTTGTCCTTGCAGTTGGTGTGCTTTAATTTTTTCCAATACAAATTTAGATTCATAATACCAAAAAAAAAAAAAAAAGTTTTATGGTTGCTTGAAGACCTACCTATGTATTGTTTTGGTTGATCAACTGATTTTAGCTTGAGTTATTGATTGTCACCAGTATGCTAGGGGACATATCTGAGCATTTAAGAGGCCTTTGTGGAAATACCTACGATAAGCATTGATGTGTCATTATTGGGGGCTATTTAGAAATATTGTTTCAGTAACACACATAAATTGCTGTACTATTTTGTTTATTATTATGAGGAAAATTCCATACTAATTTGACTATCAATATCATTCTTACATGGATCTTTCCCTGATTAGTGGTTAATTATACCCATATGACATGGATGAGTTTTGTAAATTGGTGCTAACATTTACCCACAAACAAGGCATGTATCTTTCGTTGGTGTGATGTCTTCCTTTATATCTTTAGTCGTGTTATGTTTCACTAGGATTGTGTTATGCATGGATTTTTGAATGGTGAAGTCTGAGCACATTCACTTTCATGTCTTTTATTTTTTTTCCCTGGCCAATATTTATTTTCTTTTTCCCTTTTCTTTCCTTTCCTTGGTGCATGTTTTCATTTGATTGTTGTTTTGGGCCTTAAGCAAAAGAACCCAAAGTTCGCAAGGCAATGATTAGACATTCTTCTGATTGTCTACCTTCCATGCATTTAGATCTTTCTTGTTGGGTGCATGAAATTTTTGCTCTTTGTAAGTAACATTGGCAATTAAGGTTTTGTTATTCTTGTTAAATCTTTGACTTTTTAGTGTTATGGGTTCACTAAGAGACATCGACCATCACATTTTAACTGTGTCTACAAGCTATGTTACTATTGTATCCTTGAAATTTTGAACAACAGAGGTTCTGTACCAACCCTTTTCTTCTTGTTCTTCTTTTCCTTTTTAAATACTAAGTTAGTCGTGCTTACCAATTCTATTTACTAATTGGCATTGTCAATAGCACGGTTCATATATTGTCATACTGCACGCCCATAAGAATCTTTATATAGAAAGAAGAGCATTGTGAATAACGCTGATTTTCTGTTTCTTTTCTTTTCCAATAGAAATAATGCTAATTTGATTTCTTTTGAGTGGATGACCTAATGTGTTCGCATGTTAACTTCCCTCCTATGCTAGGTCACCTAGATTTCTAGCTTTTGGTGTAGCTTTCCTCAAACTTGTGGAGTCCAACTAATCAACTTGCTTGTATGAGGCAAACTAGGTTGCTAAGGCATGTCAGTATTTTCACAAGCAAGCCAAACTAGCAGCATGTACTTCCTAGCACAGTTAGGACGATCATTTTTAAGTGGCATCTCATATTATGCATTTTGCTAATTAGAGGCACATGGAGTCAGTAACATGTCCAATGACCTTTAAGGTTTAACCCTCAATTGGTGAATGGGTTGTGTCAATTATTGGGTGACCATTAAATGGTGCAATAATTAGTTACTTTGGAACATTAGCAACTAGTACTCTTTGTTGTATAAAGTTTTGGTAGTAATTAAGGGAATAATTTCTAGTGTTCATTATGTCTGTTTTGCTATTTGTGCTTTTAGTTACAATAACTATTATGTGTGCACAAATGTTTATTTTTCTGTGGATTTTGATATCTTTTAGGCTGTGATTGAATCATGGATTTGGGTACTAATTTGGATTTCCCTTCTTCTTTTTAAATCTCTATCCAAATCAATGATCCAAGCACTTCAATAAGAATTAATCATAAATGTATACAAAACCTTAAATCCTTAATTAATTTAAATTATATGACAATATATACATCATATGTGAAATTGTCTTGCCCTATGCCAAGTTTCATTGGAGCTGTTTAATCCTCAATTAATTGAAATTTGGAACCCCATTTTCTATCTTTTTGATTTCTATACATGTTTTTGATCTTTGTATTTGTTTCTAATTGTTTTGAGAGAGAGAGAGAGAGAGAGAGAGAGAGAGAGAGAGGTTAAAGATTAAAAGGAAAAAAATTGAAGCTTGCCAGGAACTTAGTATGTTCTAGTTTTTTTCAAACCTTAAAGTGTTTTTTTGTTTTTATTTTCTTTATTTTTTCTGAGGAGAAATTTTTCTATAGTTTTGTGTTTCTAAATGGACACTGATTTTATTTTTAATCTTGAGTTGGTTATTGATTTGAATTACATGCGTGTGTCTGTGCCGATGATGAGCGCAAGACCTGGGACGCTGAGTTGGTTATTATTTAGGGTTACTGAGAAAATGTGAGAAAGAATAAAAACAAATTGAGGTTTTGAGATCACTGAACGTCTGAATGTGGTGTTTATGCATGAAGGTGTAGTTTTGCTTTGATCTCTTTTTTTTTTTTTTTTCCATCAGTTCTCTTGGAAGCTAAATAAGGTTAAATAGATTTAAGAAATCTTGAAATTTTAAAAAGCTTACTATAGATTCTACATTCTTTTGGTAGATTACATATGCTACAGTACTTAAGTTGATGCATGAGAAGACAAAGGTCCAGTTGCATTCACATGAGGTTCCATATGGATCTGGAAGCAAGCAACAGTCGGTTACAGGTTTTTCTGTTGTTGATGATTCAAATTGCTACTGGGTACTCTCTATATCTCTTTCCTATTTTCAAGGCAAGGTCACAATTGTCACGACCTCCACTTAGGGAATCCGCTCTAGCATCGCCGAACGTCTCGGCTTTGCAAACAGGTTCATTTTTATTTTTGTCCCAATCTTTTTAGTCTTTCTTTTTAGGATATTAAAACCTCAATTTATCTGGGTTTATTGATTTTTTCTCAAATTTTTCTAGGTTTGTGTCCTTCAATCTTAAAACATCAATTTCTCGATATCTTTTTCATACTTTGATTTTGAGTTGAGTTCATTTTGTGTGCTAGGTTTTGATTGTTCTACAGAAAAATATAGATGAGGCAGTGGAGAAGCTTAAATCAAGAAGAATTAAAGTGTTTGGAGTGGTTTGTCATTAGGAATGGCAACGGGCCAGGGCGAGGCCGGGAACCACACTCCCTGTCCTCGATCCCCAAAGGTTAAAAAATCCCCGCCCCCGTCCCCAATCCCCGACGGGGGAACCCATCACCCCTCCGTCACCGTCCCCTAATGGGGATCGGGTTTTCCCGACCTCGAAAAATCCCCGAGTTTTTTTTTTTTTTTAAATTTTGTTCAAGAACAATAAATCAATATAACAGATCTGAGTACCAACAATCATCATCAACAGATTTAAATTAAAAAAAATAATCTGAAAAAAAATATATATATATATATATGTTTTCATCATCATCAACAGATCTAAATTAAAAAATAATCTGAAAACAAAAAAAATGTTTTCAACAACAATACCAACAATCATCATCAATAACACAATACAATACTAACAAGATCAGATCACAGAGAGAGAGATAACAGATTCGAGTATAGATCTAACAGGTCTGATCGACGGTGCTGTAGTGAGATTGACGGTGGCTGTGGCAGTGGGTTCGGTGGTGGTGTGAGAGAGACGGACCTTCTGCTGTGGCAGTGGTGGTGGCGGTGGCCATGAGGAGTAGAGAGAGATGAAGTGGAGAGAGAGAAAGAGAAACCGAGGTGAGGAGAAAAGAGAGAGAGGGGGGTCGGGGCCAGCGGTGGTGGTGGGACAAGGCGACTGTGAGAGTGAGAGTGAGAGTGAGAGTGAGAGAGTTGAGAGAGAGAGAAGGACGAGAGAGTGAGAGACTAGTGACCACATGTTGTTTGTATTGTGTGTGAGGTAGGGTTTGGTTTATTATATATATATATGTATATATATAAGGGGTATAAAAGTAATTTTACTTCGGGGAAATTTGGGGATGGGGTCGAGGCTTGAACACTGATCACTGTCCCCGACTCGAAACAGATCGGAAATTGATTTTCAAATACCGTTTTCTCCCCGTCGGGGGTATTTTTCGGGAAAAAACCGCTCAAATTGGGGTCAGGGTCGGGGATCCCCATCGGGTCAGTTTCAAATTGCCATCCCTATTTGTCATGTGTCTGTAGCTCAACAAAGAAAGAATCTAGTAGAAAGACTGTTCAGCTGATCAAACCCATCTTATTTGTTATCTTTTGAGAGTAGTTAAACAAATGAGAAAATGGAAACCTGGGCTTTGATTTTTCTTGAGTATTTGTATTTTTATCTTTAAGTTAATTGATTTTGAAATTCATGACTTAATTGGTTTGAATTTGTAGTATCATATTGTTCAAGCTTTAATTAATCTCATTAGCAGAAGTCTTTGTATTTTCTTATAATTCTCTTATTGGTTGTTGAGAGTTTCATCGTTTTAGGTTAGTTTAACTAGATATCTTTATGTATTCAAATTCAAATAATTAGTTACTGTAACGCCCTCAAAATAATACATGAAACCCATCACTTTAGACATGCATTGATACAAGAGAAATCAACCATTTCTATTCATTAGAGTAGTTCTTACAACAGTATTACATGTTAACAACAAAAGCAAATGCTCTACGGGCTTACAGCTTTCCAAGTTAACACTTGGTTACACCAAAGAAGAGTACTAACTCTATACAAAAGAAGCCCTTGGCTTGATATACATGTAATACAAACAAAACAAACAAAAAGAGTCTTCAACTTTCATCATCATCCAAGTTATGTCCTTGGAGGTGGCATGCTACCAATGCCTGAAAATAATGTCATATATAGGGTGAGCCAATGCCCAGTAAAGATATGCTAGACACAGTATGAGCAATAACTAAGACATTAGCAATTGATAAATGTTTAATTACCATAAATCAATTCATAATTCATTTCCATTACATGACCACTATGTCCATGTTTCCTTTCATTTTCCATTTCTTTTTCAACTTTGAGTTTGAAAACAAGGCTCAACACCTAGCCAAATGACTTAATGAGATTTAGACTCATCTTGAAAACACTTTCAAAACTCAAGACAGATACACATTGCAATGCTGTATTGATAACGCAGAAATCATTTCCACACTTTACGAAAGATACACATTTCGGTGCTGTATCAACATAACATAGAATCACTTCTATACTTCACAATTGATAGTGATATACATTTTAGTGCTATATCAAATCAATTTGAACACTTTCATAATCAACACTTGATACACATTGTAGTGCTGTATCAATGTCACACACAACCCGGTTTAGAGGTCCATCCCCTATCTTCCCCTAAACCGTGGAGTACATCCCCTATCTCCTCCCATACAACACATGTATATAAACATAGATCATATATAATCAATCAATACATAAAGTTAATGTATTATTCCGGTCGCTATATTCGATAGCATACTCAATCGATTAGTTTTAGTTTGCCTAATCATCATGCATTGTCTACAACAATCAAAACTACTCTCCACCGGTAGCCCAAGCAATTATTTCTAAACAGATAATAAAAGCTCCAACAGATAAATTATCAATATTTTTAAAAGTGAGCGATTAACAAATCCAACTCCACCATTCCACAATATAATGAGTCAATTTCATTATTTCCAACTCAATTCCATAAATCCACAACTTTTTCCAAATTAATTATACCAATTAATTCATACAACAAATTAGGATTTTCTACCACTTTTTCCAATAACAACCCAATGGTCCATAAATCAACCACCAACAACAATATCATTATTTTGAAACTCAAAATTCACTTTTTAGAATCAAAATACAAAACCCTCTTTTAACATGTTGAAACCCTAAGTCCCAAAATTTACCTAACTTCAACACTTTATCAAAACAACCAAAAATCTATGTCAAGAACCATAAGAGTGAGTAGGAATCCCAACCTCAAAAGTTGACACCCAACGAAGAAAATAAAGAAAACGAAAACGCTCCAAATCCCGAGATTCTTGGATCAAAAGATAGCCCTCGACGATCAACAACTTTTTTGGAAAGGCCAAAGGTGAGGAAACAACTCCTACTAGATCAATACCTAGAGAGAAGGCAAGGTTCTAAAGAGAGAGGCTCAACAATGGAGTTTTGGAAAAGTAAGAGAGAGAAAAGGATGTGAAAAAGTGATTCAAAAAGTGGAATCCCGAAGTTGATATAAAAATCGCCCCGCTCGAGCGTGGAAACCCCCACTCGAGCGTCACTCACTGACTCCCGCTCGAGCATCAAAACTCCCGCTCGAGCGGCGAATACACACTCCTAGAACTTTTTGCTGAACCAGGTCCCCGCTCGAGCGTAAAACTCCCCGCTCGAGCGTCACACACAAACTCACGCTCGAGCGTCAAAATGCCCACTCGAGCGTCCAACACTGTAGAGAAAATACTGGAAGATGGAAAATCACGCTCGAGCGTCAAAACTCCCGCTCGAGCAGAGAAGCAACAACGATGGGCCCACTCGAGCGTCAAAAGCTCCGCTCGAGCGTGAAGGCAAAAATCTGGGCAACTACTCTTGGTTTCTAAGTTCAACCAACCTGAAACAAACCTGCCCAACACATCCTATAACTCAAATACAAGGTACGAAAGGATGCAAACAAGATAATAGCAACTACTAACATCCACGGAAACAAGTCCGAATCACTGTACACAAGAAGTAAAACCCGGGATCGCTATAGTTACTAAATTTGATATTTTAAATTGAAGTGGGTCATAATTTGTAGATGAAAATGGGTTAGAGAGAGATGAAAATTGATGAATCATTATGAGATACAGAGAGGTTAGAGCATCTCCAACCATTGTTATTCTTATAATTTGGCAATGAATAGTGTTATTTTGCCAAATTATAGCAATGGTGTTCCAATGGTCATTTGCTATTTTAGCAAATCTTAACCAACTTTCTCTCGAAGTTTGTAGATATTGTTTGGATATAGGTTTTTTTGTGATTTTATTTTTGTTTATTTTTTGCCTTTTGTGACATTTTTTTACCTGTTTGTAAAAAAAAAATTATATATTTATATTATTCTCAACTAGACAAATATAAAAAATGAAAAAAAAATTGAAAAATTGGAAAAAAAATATACATATAATTCACCACACCAAAAAAATATAGTAGTCAAATATATTATCTTTTATCTTTTTATTGCCTTCATTTGAAAAAATATATTTATTTTTTTCATTATACTTTATTGAAAAATCTAAATTATACTAAAAATTAGTCAACATTGTACATTGCAAAATAATATTACATTGTGTGGTAGAAAATACTCAAAAAAAAAAAAAAAAATTAAAAATTAAAAAAAATAAAAAAAACATGAAATTTCATTACAACGGCTCTTTTAATAATAATAAAAAAAAATATTACATTTTGTTTTGTTTTTTGTTTTGTTTTTTTTAAACCAAACAGAGCACAACGGCTTTTTTTATACAGATGGGTGTTATTTTGCCAAATGAATAGTGTTAAAAAATCTTCTTTCTTTTTTTTTTTTTTTTTTTTTTTTTAAGGACAAAAGAGCACAACAGCTCTTTTGTATTTCTAAGGCACCATCACCACCATCCACATACCCATTCACCAACAATTGAGATGCAATCATCCCTTGCATTCCATTCCAAGACAACACATCTGTCTCCCTCTTCCAAATCAGACGGAAGTCGACTCTTTTTACTCTCCCTCTTACTCTTCGAAGACCAACCTTCTGATCTCTGATTCTACTCCTCGGACCCTCTTTGAGATGCTTATTCCGACTCCAGCTTCTTCTTCAACGCCGGATTGTGCTCTGCCAAGTACACGATGGATCTAGTTCTCAGCCCGACCTCGTTCCTCGAATCCCCTGTTCTCCTCTCCAACATGAAGGTTAGGTCTTCTTCGAATCTCTCACTAGTACCTTCAATTTTAGTACCTGTTCTCCTCTTCAATATATATAAATATTTCTATTGAATAGCTATTATATATTTATATTGTCTATTTTTAATAAATTTTAAGAAAGACAGAAAGAAAAAAATATGTTGATATTAGAATTTTTGTATTGGTGAAATTTGTCTGGGAAAGTTGGTGAATTTGGTGATTATTTTTAGTAATTGGTGAATTATGTTTTAAATAAAATGATGAATTTCATTTTTTTTTTAAATTTAAACATTCTGGAGAAGTCCCAACTGAAAGGGAAGGAGGGAAGGAAGAAAGCAGTTGGTTTTTGGGTGACTTGGCAGATTTGGCAACTGCCAAAGTAGCTGTCAAATTTGGCAACTGCTATAGCATGCCATTGGAGAAGTTATTTTTGCCCAAGCTGCTATATTATGGCTATGGCAACTGTTTTAGCAATCCGTTGGAGATGCTCTTAGTTTCTAATTGCTAAACCATTTGGCGAAAATTGATGAAAATTGTTGAACCATTTGGCGAGATGACTTGTTTTTTAGAGAAAGAAATAGAAAGGTAGAGCTTTAATTTCTATGTTGTTTAATTTGTATATAAATATTCACTTAGTTTGTTATCCTACCATACAACATAACATGTCATGTATAGGACACAAAACAATATACATACTATCAACCATGCTTCCATAGGAATTTAATTTAATATTCACTCAGTTTGTTATCCTTTCTATTGTTATGCTTTTCTTAATGTGGACAATGATACATGTTTAGAAATGTAGGATTAGGTGTAATATGAGTTTCGCCATAGATTACGACATTTGTCATGTCATCAAAAAATAAGAAATTTTTTTACCATACTTTTCATGCCCATCAGTTTCGGCATGGACTATCAAATTTGTTCCTCCATGTGGGAGATTTTTTTCCCCTGCATGTGGATAAGTGGATATAGACCCATGGGCACAACAAGATGGATGATTTGATACTTATGGATTTTCTTTGTTATATTTCATTTTTTTATTGGTTTAAATACATTTGTAATTTCTAAAGAAGAGGCAAATTTTGCCTCTTAATTAATTTGTATTTTCATTTTTCAAGTCAGAAATTACTTGGAGAGATACAAAATATAGTCAAAGAACTCAAAGACTTTGTGCTTCAATTTTTTCATTTTTTTAATATATGTAATCACAGTTAATTTTTTTTATTTATTAATTCCTTGGTATATACTTTTGAACATTTAACTTTCATTTATGAAATATGTGACGTTATTCCATTCAATATATGGTTGTGATTCAAAAGATAGTATATATATTGTGTATTATATTCTTCAAATGCGTACAAAAATAATATTGATTATTCTTCAAATATGTCGAACCCTTTTTTTTATCACACATATTAACTGTGATGAGAAATGCATATAACGTGTGATTTTATCTCATTATTAATAACATGTTTAATTAGTTATACATCACACATAAAAAGTGTGATCTAAATGTTTATTATCACATGTAAAAAATGTGATCTAAATATTTATTATCACACGTATAACGTGCGATGGAATCATCTTTTAATGACATTTTAAATGTGATTAAAAATGACTTTTTAATCACACTCCCAAAGATCACACATTGACAAAATTTAAAATGTATGATTAAATATCATATATCACACATAAAAAATGTGATATATTTATGATTTTGTAGTAGTGTATATCAACTTAAGGGGGTAGTGCATGAATACTTTGCTTTAGCTATATTGATTTAGACTTGGGTATTTGAAGGATGTTGAAACTTGATTGTTCTTGTTAAATATAACGATTCAGGTTTTACCCTGACCTTTGTTGTGTTTCGGGCTCAAGATCTGTGGTTGTGTTGTTGTCTATATCTTGTTTCCATCCTTTAATTCCTTATATTTGAGTTTTGGGATGTGTGGGTGAGTTTGGAACAGGTTGGTTGTGAGTTGGTTCAAGTGATTGCTGCCTAGGTTCTGCCTTCTTCACTCGAACAAGGCTTTTTGTGCTCGAGCGAGCCTTGGGTATTTTCTTCTTTGCTCGAGCGAGGATTCTTGCGCTCGAGCAAGGATTGTGAGTTCTCAGGTTTCTTTTCAGACGTAGCTTCTACTCAAGCGAGCTTTCTTGCACTCGAGCGAGCCTTGCGTGGTGTGTCTCTTCGCTTAAGCGAGAACTTTTGCGCTCGAGTGTGCGTCTGCGTCTTCGAAAGACCTGAAGGTTGGTATTCTTCGCTCGAGCGAGCTTTATTACGCTCGAGCAAGCCTTCTTATGCTCGAGCGAGCCTTGTGTTATTTGTTCCTTCGCTTGAGCGAGAACTCTTGCGCTCGAGCGTGCGTCTGCGTTGGTTATAGACCTAAAGCTTCTCATTGTTCGCTCGAGCGACGTTTCTTGCGCTCGAGCGAGGTCTTTGTTGTGTCTGGTCGCTTAAGCGACGACTCTTACGCTTGAGCGAGCCTCATGTATATCAGTTCGCAGCAGAGATGAAATACTCCATTTTTTATCCTCTTCTTCTTCCAAAACCCTAGATCGGCTGCCTTTCTCTCTAAAATACCCCTTCTCTCTACAAATACACTTGATCTAGAGCGTCTCTACTCTACTTCCTTTGTAAAAAGGGTAGAGCATTGCATGGGCTATCTTTTGACCTGAACAAGTTTGGATTTTGAAGCATCTTGGGTTTTTCTCTTCTTCTCCTTTGAGCTTCTCCATTTAAGGTAGGGATAATCTACTCATTTCTATGAACTTTAACATAAATATTAGTCATTTTGTATAAATGGCGAGATTTGGAGATTTTGGGAACTTAGGGTTTGAAATTTGAAATGTTTGAAAGAGGGGTTTTCTATTTTTGGGCTCCATTGTGTATGTGAGGTCTTGAAATGGGTTTATTTGTGTATAATTGATGAAATTGAGCCATAGGGTTGATGTTTGAGAAAATGGAGAAAATGCTCAGAACAACCCTCGCCATCGACACGCTCATTGGACATCTTTTATTCTTGTTTGGCTTCCGCCACATTTTCAGACTGTATTACTATCTTCATATTAGCGGGCCTTCGGTAATCACGGACATCGGCGATTCTGATACTAAACCCATAGGGGCGGGTTTGGGTCGTGATAATGCCCTAATTGAGATTAAATAAATTATTTGTAGAAATAATGAAATCAATTATGGAAATATGAAATTGGTTTGGGAATTATGAAAATTGGAGGAAATTGTGATTGAATGATGTAGTTGGATTGATAAATCACTCACCTATGGAAAAGTTGATAAATTATCTGTTTGATAATTTATTTATCTATTTAGAAATAACTGTTTTGGGCTATCAGTGGAGGATAGCCATGATTGTTGTAGAAACTGCATGATGATTAGATAAATTGAAACTAATCAATTGGATTATGTCATTGAATATGACGGTTGGATGTAAACATTGTATATGTGATGGAATTGGTCATTATATATGACAACCTGTTTAAATGCATTGTATATGTATATTGTTTATGAGGAGATAGGGGATGTACTCCATTGTTTGGGAAGAGATAGGAGATGGACTTCATGAATAATTAAGTTGGCCAGAGTGTCCAGGGTGAAAGTCCCGAAATCTTATATGTATTTGGGTGTCGGTTCCCTCGGACGTAGTTCCGTAAAATGGCAAGAAAATAGAAGTGTTGAATAATGTTTGTTATTGAAGTGTTGATATATGAGTTGTAGTCTCATTTTAAACAGTTTGTATAATATTGAACTATGTCAATGAATTGATTTGAATAAATAATGGGAAGTGGATTGATTATGATGTAAACGTTGATTGGTTACGGAGATGATGTAAATGGTTTACTCGTGTTAAACATTTATCGGATGCTAATGTTTTAGTTAATTCTCATATATTGTTTAGCATATCTTTACTGGGTTTTGGCTCACCCTACTTGGGACACCATTTTTGAGGTACAGATGACATGCCGCCTCCAAGGTCTTAGCTTGGGAGGTTTAGGGGATTGAGGACTCCATTTTGTTGATTCGTTTTTTATGTTAAATGTAAAATCAAGCCGAGGGCTTTCTATGTAAAAGAGTTAGAACTCTTCTTTTGTTCTAACCAAGTGATAGCTTGGACAGATGTAAGCCCGTAGGGCATTTACTTTGTTATTAGAATTTAGAATTACATGCTATAGTTTCAGGATGAATATCAATGAAAATGTAATGCATGTGATATATGTTGTAAAGGAGGCTCTGATGAATGAAAATATAATATTTCCCTTACGTTTGTGAATTTATGAATAATTGCTTTATGTTGTATTTTGAGGGCGTTACATTAAATGTTTTGTTTGAATTACTTTCTTCGTTAGGAGACGAGTTTTGAAATAATTGCTATTTGCTTTATTTTGGTATATTTCATGATATAGATAATATGTTGTTTTGATTTTTTTTTAGGTTAATTTTATAACTTTATCACTAATCTTTGTGATTTTGTTGTTCTAAAATTAGTGGGATTAGATAATGTATTCAATAGGAATAATGTGTTGGAGTTGGTTGTGTTTGGCATGGTTGTCTCTTGTACATGTTTGTGGTTGGTCTTGAATTGGGATTCAGCGGCTTGCATGCTTTGTTGATTGACTCTGCTCAAGTGTTTGGAGGAACTGGGGTTGTTTTGTTGTTCTTGAAAACAAAGAGGTAATTGTAGGGGTTGATTTTCAGTGGCTGGGTGTATAATTGTAGTGGCTGATGTTGGAACTATTGATGTTTGTTGTTATATTGAGGGTTGATTGTTCTATGCTATTACTTTGTTGTATCTTTGTCGTATGTTTTGTATGATTGTTATCTTGTGAACCTGCTACTGGTGTGTTGAAAGTGTTTGCACATGATTTTTGTGATTTTGCTATGATGCAATTTTTTGCACTTCTTTTTTTTTTTCCTTATTGATGCAATGCTTTGATTTCATTAATAAAAGGTTTTTTTTTGCTAATAAAAAAAATTAAAAAAAGATTATCTTTCATAATTTTAAAAATTACATGCTACCCCCTTCACATTTTTAATTGCATAATGAATTACTCATTTTATTAATAAATTATTAAATCAATTGACAATTTTCAATGATATCAAAGATTTATTTATGATAATTTTATTGTTATATCGGAAGGCAATTAAGAATTTTATTTTATTTTGGTTAATTTTGGAAAAAAAATTCTAATAATGAGGTATTTGTAATTTTTAGAATCACAAGGGACAATTCATATTTTAAACAAATCTCAAATGATGTATTTATAATTTATCCAAAAAATACTAGTGGGATGTCATTTTCAAAGTTAAGATTTTTTTTTTGAAAAATATATTGTTTGTTCCTAACAATGAAAAATATTTTTTTGAAGGGTAAATTACAAATACACTTCCTACAGTTTGCTTAAAATACGAATTGTCTCATGTTTTTGGAAAATTACAAATACCTCCCTATCAGAATTTTTTATTTAATAGAATTAATTGAAAAAGTGAAATTTCTAACTGTCCACCTGTACAATAATAAAATTATCTGAATTATTAATTGAAATATAATTTTAATATTATTAAAAAATGTTAATTAACTTGGTGATTTATTAATAAAAGGACCTATTTGTTATGAATTAAAAACTTTAGAGGGCATAATGTAATTTTTAGAATCACAAGGGGTAATTTATAATTTAAGTAAACCTCAGAGGATGTGTTTGTAATTTACTCTTTTTCAAAAATATTTTTCGGTGCTAACAAAACACCAAAAATTTAAAATGTAAAAAAGAAATTTTGCAAAAACATTTTATACGAAAAATATTTTATGATGTCAAATGTTTTATATCGAAATAAACGGAGCCGGGTAAATTACAAATACACTCTTTCAAATTTGATTAAAATATGAATTATCCTCTGTGATTTTAGAAACAAAAATGTTTTGGACCTCGAATCTGGGATCCCCCGAATCCCCCTAAGCCCAAAACGACGTCGTTTTGGGCTTAGGGTTTTTTTTTTTTTTTTTTTTTTTTTTTTTTTTTTGAGAGGAAGAGAAGAAGAGGAGGAGAGAGAGAGAGAGAGAGGGAGAGACGCGTCGTCTCGCCGTCCGATCGTCGCTCGCCGACGCTTGTCGCAGCCTAGATCATCGCCTCGCCATCGCTCGTCCGTCTCCAGCTCATTGCCGCTTGCTCCTGACTCACAGCCTCGCCGCCGACTCGCCCGCCTCATCCCCGAGTTTATTGGCCCTCCTCCTCCTTCCTCCCCCCCCCCCTCCCCCTCCCCCGTCTTCGTCTCCGTCTGCTGAAAAAAAATAAAATAAAATAAAATTAAAACCATGAAACGACGTCGTTTCATGGTTTTGGGGGATTCGGGGGACCTCGGATTCGAGGTCCCAATCGCGATTGTTTTAGAAATTACATTCCATCCTGATGTTTTTAATTTTATAACAAATTGTTCATTTTATTAATAAATCATCAAGTTAGTTAATAATTTTTAATAATATTATAAATATATTTTAATTAATAATTTAGATAATTTTGTTATTATATAAGAGAGAAATTATGAATTTTATTTTTTTAATTAATTCTATTAAATAAAAATTTTTTAAATTACAAAAATAACCTATATTTTAAGGAAACATCCAGCGCTTATATCAAACCCATTTAATTGATCGTCTCTTTTTACCTCATGCAACCTCCCACAAGATGTAAATAAGTGGTCAAAATGAGGTAGAAAAGTAAATTGGATGCACCATAAATAGAGGGCTTTGAGACAGCGATTAGGGTTAGGCTCAAAGAATGAATGAGGCTCCTAGCAGAGAGATTGGGAAGTTTCTGAGGGTGGTTGACCCTCTCTGCAAAAACAAGATGATCGATCGAAGATCATCAGGGCCGATGATTTCACCTCCAAAATCAACAGCCCTCTCTCTCTCTCTCTCTCTCTCTCTCTCTCTGCGTGTGTGTGTGCGCAAGTGGAAGGTTGGATCATATCCACCTTTTTCTTGACCAAAAGCAAAAACCAAACCAAAAATAAATAAATAAAATAAATAAAACTTTCAATGGGGTTTGAGGCTGTGATGGCACTACCCTCTTGGAGCATTGAAATGAATAATTTCTCCTTGGAAAAATTAGAGGCAGTGACGATGGATTTCTTGAGCCGGGCACTTAGAACCCGACCCGTTTCTTGGCTGGGCAACTCGGAGGGTTTGTGTGAGATTTCTTCTCTCTGTCACAGGCAACTGTTGTTGCAGCCATGGCGTAGTTGCGTTCTCTCCTGATACCGATCTGAGCCTCACCTTTTCTTTTCTTTTTTTTTTAATTTTTCATTATAATATTCAGATTTATTGGTGTTCGTTTAGGGAGTTTTTTTTTTTTAATATTCTAAAAAAAAAAAAAAAACTGTTTAGAGAATTAACCAATTTTTCAAACTATTTAGGAAATTAACCTGCTTTTGAAATTGCATTTTGAAATTGAAATTACATTTTCGACATGTAATTTTATTTTAAAATCGCATGTTGAACATGTAATTTTACCATGTCATCATAAATTATATTTTCACCATGTAATTTTAAGGTGAAATTGCATTGTAAAATGCAATTTTAATTTCAAAATCGCATTTTAAAAATAAGATTTCAAAACATAAGTTAGTTTCTCAAATAATTTAAAAAGTGAGTCAATTCTCTAAATATATATTTTTAGAATATTAAAAAAAAAAAACTCTTCTTTTAGGAGGTGGATTGGTTTTATTTTTTGACGATTTAGTTATTTTAATTTGGGGTTAATAAAGTTTGTTTGGATTTTTTTTTTTTTTGACTTTTTTTATTTTTGTGAAATAAAAAGTGAAATAATTATAATTTAGATTTAATATTTTATCTTATTAATTTTTTGATTTATTATTTTTTTTTTGGGACTAATTTAATTAAAAAGTTCAAAAAAAAAAAATTTACTTGCCAACAGGGGTATATATATTGTTGATTTTGTGGTATAAAGTTTATTTTAACCTTAATTTTTTCATTTTCTTTGAGGGCTCCATTTATATATATATATATATATTTACAATTAAAACTAACAGGAAATGAGTATTTTAATCTAATTATTATCAATTTCATTGTATATGTTGTATATATATAACGGATATGTATTGTATATGCATAAATGTCCCGTAACTATATTAAATCCATTTTTGGTAAATACCCCTTAAGTATTTTTTAAAAAAATTAATAATTTTTTTTATTCTCACTATTAGAGTAAAGCTATATTAAATCAATTTTTTAGTCTTAAATATTGAATAAATTTAATTTAAAAAAAAACAAATACAAAAAGAAAAAAAAAGAGTTTAATTTATTTTATAGCTAGTTTTTCGGCATTGTTGGGGACTCTCAGTGGGGGGTGACCCCAGCACCTAGGAATGGCAACGGGGTGGGGCGGGGCCGGGGATCACCCTCCCCGTCCCCAATCCCCGATGGTGAAAATCCCCCCGTCCCCGGCCCCAATCCCCGACGAGGAACCTATATCCGCCTCCACTCCCGCCCCCTAACGGGAATCGGGTTTCCCCGACCCCGATTAACCCCCGGCCAAAAAAAAAAAAAATAGATACAACAACTTTGTTCATCATCAACAACAACAACGTAGAGAGAGAGAGAGATTTGATGCTCAAATGTAAATAAATAAAAAATTCAGATCTAACAGATCTGTTCATCACCATTAACAGATCCGAGGAGCTCAAAAAAAAAAAAAAATTCAGATCTAACATGTATATATATATATAACAAATCTAATATATATATATATATATAACAAATCGATCAAGAGAGAGAGGGGGGGAAAAGTGCTCAAACAGTGGGATGGTGTCATTGCCGGACTGCGCAAACAGTGGTGGAGTTGTGGTGGCTCAATCGGCGGAGGAGGGAGAAGAGGGCGATCGGCGCAGGAGGGAGAGGATGGAGAGGAGGGCGATGGGCGGACGAGGGAGAGGAGGGAGATCGGTGGAGGAGGGAGAAGAGCTCGCGTCGGCTAAGGGTTCGAGAGAGAGAGACGAGAGACAGTGTTTGAGCACTGTCAGTGAGTTTGATGTGAGTGAAAAGAGGGCCTAAAGGCTAAACATATAATATAATATATATATATTATATATTATAATAACACTAAACATATAATATAATATATATATATATTATAATAATCCTATTATAACTATACAGGGGTCAGTCGGGGGCAGTCGGGGATTTGTCAGGGCGGGGCCGGGGTTGGAGAACTTATTCCCGTCCCCGGCCCGAAAATAATCGGGGATTTCATTTTCAATACCATCCCCGGCCCTATGGGGATAATTTTCGAAGAAAAACCGTTCCAATCGGGGTCGGGGGATCGGGTCCCCATCGGGCCGGGTTTAAATTGCCATCCCTACCAGCACCCCCACCTCCACATGAGGGGTTACAAGTGGTAGGAAAAAAAAAAAAAAGTTATGGACCAATCAAAAAACAGTGGAGGTGGTGGGGTCTGGGCCATTTTCCCTAGCTTTTTGCACTAGTTGTGAAATTAATGGTTTAATTTATATCAAACTTTCATTGACTTAATATTCTAAATTTTGATTATCATAAGGGCAATTGCATAAAAAATGCTAACAATTATAATCATTTAGATTAATTTGAGAAAAAAAAAATGTAAAATTAATGTCAAAATCAAATCCATTAAAATTATAAAAATCAAAATGGCGTATATGTCAAATTACATAAACTAACAATCTAATTTACCCTCAACCAAAGTGGAGGAAGTAGTTTTAGGCTTAGGAAATGAAGAAATGTGCTGCCAATCAATAACATTGGCAATGGCAATGGCAATGGCAATAGGAAAATTAAGGGCCTAGTGATGAGAAGTGTTGACAAACTATAGCGATCTCGGTTTTCCTCTCATGTTTACTGTATTCCGGACTCGGTTCCGTTGATAGTTGTTGTTGTCTGTATTTCATTTTCATCCTTTAACTCTTTGTATTTGAGTTTAGAATTGTCTTGTGCGTGTTTTGAACAGGTTGGTTGAGCTTTTGTCCCAATTCTTGTTGCCCAGATTTTTAGTGATCCGCTCGAGCGGGTCTTCTTGCGCTCGAGCGGAGTTTGCATACCTTCAGTAGTTTGTCCGTTTGAAAAAATACTGCAGATGTGTTTTTCATGCTCGAGCGAATTTCCTTATGCTCGAGCGGGTATCCTTGCGCTCGAGCGGGTGTTCGATGTTTGTAAAAGTATTTGAAGAGTGTAATCTACGCTCGAGCGAGTTTTTTTTACGCTCGAACGAGTATTTTTGCGCTCGAGCGGGTTAAGTTTTTGTGTTTGACGCTCGAGCGTCCTATTCTCCGCTCGAGCGGGTCATACGCATATCAGATCTGGACTGTGTTATTTTAAATCACTTTTTACACACTCTCTTTCTCTTACTTTTCAAAACCTCTATTAGAGAGCTCATTTCTCTAGATTTCAACTTCTCTCTAAGGTTTGATCTAGTTTGAGTGAATCTCCACCCTTGTCCCTTTGTAAAAAGTGTGGGGTTTGGCTTGCTCTTCATTTTGATCCAAAAATCTTAAAGTTTGGAGCACTTTGGAAATTCTTCATCATCTCCATTTGGTCTCATCTTTTGAGGTAGGGATAACTACTCATTTTTATGATCTTTGACATAAACTTTTGGTTATATTGATTTAATGCTGAAGTTGGGTAATTTTGGGTGTTAGGGTTTCAAAATGTATAAAGAGGGGTTTTGTTCTTTGGGCCAATACATGTGTATTTTGGGTCTCAAATGGGGTTATTGTTGTTTATTATTGGTATTTGAGCCTTTGGGTCAATGTTGAGAAAAGAGGGGAGAAAAGTCCTAATTTTATGTTATGAATTAATTTGTATAATTAATTTAGAAAGTTATGGAAATATGAAATTGAGTTAGAAATGATAAAATTGGTTTAAAATAAGGTTGAATGGTGGAGTTGGATTTATAAACCGCTCACTTTTGAAATTGTTGATAATTTATCTGTTGGATGTAATTATTATCTGTTTAGAAATAATTGCTTTGGGCTATCGGTGGAGGATAGTCTTGATTGTTGTAGACACTGTATGATGATTAGGTGAATTAAAACTAATCGGCTGAATATGTCATTGAATATGACGGTTGGAATAATATATCGAATCTATGTATTGATTGATCGTGTATATGATAATTGTTTATATATATTGTTTTGTGTGGGAGGAGATAGGGGATGTACTCCACGGTTTAGAAGGTGATACGGGATGGACTTCATTGATACAGCAAATCTGTGTATCATTTGTGAAGTATGGAAGTGTTTTATTATGAGTTGTTATCTCATGTGAATTGTGAAGTATGGAAGTGTTTGTTATAAATCTTAATTCATTTGAATTGTTGATATTGGAAAGGTTTTTAACACGAGTCGTAGTCTCATGGGAATTGTTTGGCCAGGTTTTGAGCTATGTTTATAAATCGAAATTGTTAAGTAAAGGAAAATGGAATGAAGCATGGACATGTGTCATGAAACTGAAATGTGTTATGAATTGATTTCTATGAGTTAAACATTTATCAAATGCTAATGTTTTAGTTATTGCTCATATTATGTTTAGCATATCTCTACTGGGCGTTAGCTCACCCTATATGGGACATCATTTTCAGGTTCAGGTGATATGCTACGTCCAAGGACGTAGCTTGGGAGGCTTGAGGCTGATAGCTCTTTTTATTGCTCTCTTTTGTATATTACATGTATATCAAGCCATGGGCTTATTTTGTGTAAAGAGTTAGAACTCTACTTTTGTTGAACCCAAGTATTGACTTGGAAAGTTGTAAGCCTATAGGGCATTTACTTTTGTGGTCAACATGTAATATCTTTTGTAAGAATACTTTGATGAATGGCAATATATTTTATTCTCTTCAGTTTATGGATGTAATAAATGCATGATTTACGGGTTTATTTTGAGGGCATGACACAAACTGAGTTCCTATTTTCTTTTATATGTACTTCCAGTCTGGACAATGGGGAAATGAAAGAGCAGTGAGCCAAAAAAGTAGTGAAAACTATATGATAAAGGCAAATTTGAGTTTGACCCAAGGTTTTGAGAGAAGATGGTAAAGGAGTAGGTGTATGCCCACCACATTGTAGAACAATCTGGTCAATCTACAATCCTTAAGAACATGAATCATTGTTTTAGGCTCAAGATTACAAAGTGTCATTAATAACATACATTATCTTTCTAAAAATAAAAAAAATAAAAAAACAACATCCATTATAAATTGGATTTGGATTCTTTTAAATTGGTCACTCAATTTGAGAGTGTTTGAGTTTAATAGATTCATTTTGGAACTAGGTAGAATAATCATATAAAAAAATCAAGATAATTGAGTATCAATAGTTATATGTTTAAATCACATTTATTTTAAAAAATTCAATAATAAAAATAATTTGAAAAATAATTATTTATTTTTTATAATACAAATTTGAGTCAAGCATATAAATTTGAAAAAAAAGATTGACTATTGGTTTGTAAGGTTGTGAGATTGACGTTGGTGATAGAAACAGTGAAGAAGACAGCGAGAGAAAGAGAGAGAGAGAGAGAGAGAGAGAGAGAGAGAGTTGAGAAATAGTGAGGAAAAGAGAGAAACAAAGGGAAGAAAGAGAGACGGAGAGAGGGGCATACTCTTTGATTGCTAGGGTTTAAAATAAAAGTATCATAGATAGATATGTATATATAAAAGAAGTTTGGTTATTTTGTATAAACTTGTCTTTATAGACACAATATTTTAACATGTGAATTTTTGAAAAAAAAATTCAAATTCAAATTTATTACTCGAGTGCCTTTTTATGTATGTATATATATATATATATATATTTCAAAAATATAATCATGACAGATAGACTAAAAACCACTTATGAAAATGAAAAAACAGTATCTAAATAATTATTTATAGTCACTTTAGTTTCGAGGAACCTTCTAATGGGGATGTCATGGAGCTCATTTCTTTTTCTTCTCTTCTTAATTTTTTTTTTTTTAAATTTTAATTCATAACTACCTATGCATTGCACCTTCTATTTTCAATCATATCAATAACACCATGTCACTTGATTAGGTTGAGACTAATGTATCAATGACACCATCTCATTTAAATGTCCTAGCTCAATGAATTGATCAAAATGTACTCAAATCATGTTTTAAAATTGTCAAGAAATTTTATATAGTTGTAATTTTTTTTTATACATTGGATATGATTAAGAACGTGCATAGGTCAACTCTAAAATTTTAGATTTAGAATTTAATCGATTATGTGTATACCAAGAAAAATTGAATTGATTTGATATCGACACGTACGTTTAATTTTATTATATTAAATTTGACTTATTAATTAAAAAATTATTGCTATAATAAAAAATGACAAAAACCTATTATATAAAAAGTAATCAAAATCAAATACATTTAGACATGTTAATAAATTATACAAGTTATAAAATTTTGTCAAAAAAATATAATGAATCGAATCTTAAGTTCTTCCGTTGTTAACCCCAACTCAAGAAAGCTAAATTAATCTGATACGTGAATTATTTGATTCATTTGTACACCTCTAGGTATATATAATTAAGGAGCTTCAATCATGGATATGCGAGCTTTTGAAGAGTTTTGATATATGATATGGAAGTATTTCATGTACAAAATCTAACAAAAATTTTAGAATAAATTACACTGATCTTCCTAAAGTTTAGAAAAAAAAAAAAATATAATAAGTCTCATAAATTTGGCATAATTATACTGGACCATCTGAAGGTTTTAATTCGTATAATATTTAACCCTCTTTTCATTGAAAATTTGTAGTCGTATGAATGAAAAAATAATGTTGTCATATCTTTTACATTAAAATATTAATTTTGCCTTGTATATCTTACATCTATGTTAGTTTTGATCTCCTTAATCTTACTAAAAAGAAACTCAGGATAGTTATATCAAAATTATAGAATTTGTTGTAATTTTTTTAAACTTCAAGAGATGTCAGTGTAATTTATTTAAAATTTTAGTAAAAGTGTGACGCCCCAATTTTCATGCCCAAATGATAATACATTTACCTCAAATCAAAATAACATAAAACAAATAAATATCCTCATGGGTTTACAAGTTTCCAAGGCTTGAGCCTGGTTACACAAAAATGGTTATTCAAACCCATACATACAAAGCTCTTGGCTTACAATACGGAGTTACACAAAATGAGAGTATTGTACTCCCAACACACATACTTCCACGCCTCTAGTTGGGTGGAATCACCACATCTTTTCCTGCACAAAAATCCCATAGGGTGAGCATAATGCCCAATAGAAAATTCTTAACAAAGTATATACATTTTATACAAGTCTCAAGAGATGAATGCACATGTCATGCTATGCCCTTTTTGAAGATAATTTACATATTTATCTTTTGAAAAACCATCATGCACAATGATGTCATGCAATTTCAATTGTTCAAAACTTAACAATTTAGTTCAAGGGCGGTAAATACGTCTCTGGTAATCCCTAGGCCAGTGTCTGCAAGTAGACTATACAAGTACTACCAAATTGTCATTTTTACCAATCGCAACTGGAAAAATCAACAATCACCTCTCCGCGCGGATTTTTCGGTTTTTCACCCCGGACCCGCAGGCTAACTTATTCTACACCACCTGTCAAGACTTACCATCATTATTTACCCCAAAACCATTTCACGAAAACTTATTTCTCAACATTCTTTTCTCAATGCAAGTTTTCAAATCAAACATCAAAGTGTAATGTAATGAAATGAAATGATATGCCAATACCATGTTAAAAATGCAATGCAATATTTCTTTCACTTTCAATACTCCCACACAATATTCCCATTGTGATCAAAATTCTCATCTCAACGCAATTTCACAAGATGAATAAATACTTTTATTTCAATTCATCAAAGGAATAACATAATTCCCACATTTCAAGTAATCTTAACAATTTAGTCATCTCAAGACTATATTAATACTTTTAAACAACAATGCCCAAAATTTCAACAATTCTCATATTCCATGAAAACATCATTTATATGTGAATAAATAAACAATTTTCAAATATCATTTATTTTGGCACACAAAATAAATATAACAACATATTCTAAAAATTTTCAACATCTTTGTTAAAAATTCTCAACTTCTAGATTTTCTCATCAAAAGCCATTCATCTTCAAATATTTGAGAAAATCTCACCAAAAACATCTTTCTTTCATTAACATAGTTCAAAAACCCTAAATTTCTATTTTTAGAAATAAGAAAGTAAACCCACTTTCGAAAATCAATCATCTTCTTGAATCAAAAATTCATTTTTATCAAAACAAATCAAAAGATGATTTCTAAAATCATTTAGATCTTGCAAAAACATATATATAACTCAAAGAAAATCCCTATCTCAAGCTAAGAAGAGGAAACAAGCAAAGACCCCAATTTTTGACTTTGTTGGATTTCAATCTCCACCGGTCAACACGTTGTTCTCACCAACTTCTACACTTTGGTAACTCTGAGGATAATCCTTGTGTTCCGTATTTGTCATCCCAAAACATTGTTCCAATGCGATATATTTGTGGAACACTCAAGATCGGGCAGAGTTCATTTGTGATATCGTCCAGTGATTTTTGAGGCTTTTGATGCGAAACCAGAAATCCTACAGCTTGCCTTATGTGTTGGAGTTCATCCCATGATGATCCTGAAAACTGATCTGTTGCTTTATTGCACCACTGTTCCAGTTCTTGCAAACCAGCCTTTACATATTCTCCATTGCTGAATGAGCAGCACTCACGACGAAGTAATAAACTATTAAAAAGCTGGACATTTATGAATGAGAAAACCTGACCAAAGATTTTCTTTGTGATTGTGGAGGGGACATGGTTTCCTGAAAGGATGCTCAAGGTAAAATCCAAGTTGTTGACAATAATTTGCCAGTGTATGCTTGATGCCTGTTGTTTTGCAACTATACTTGAATGTATATTTTTAGATGAGCCTCTACTTGCTCTGGCCCTTGTAGTCCTTGGTGCTTGTATGCACAAGTTCAAGAATGGACTAATCTCTTTCTTTAAGCTATCACGGATCATACCATATATTTTCTCTACACATGCAGTCAGATGTTGTTTAAATAGTAGGGCTGGGTATTTAGCTTCTATTTTTGATCGTGTGGTTGGCTTTCCCTCCATTCCACTGTACCCACTGGAAATTCCCATGCCCATCGAGGATGAACGAAAACCTTGTGCCATTCTACCAAACAAGGTCGCCGGTGAGGTTCGAGTACGATGTGAAGCCACATTAGGTGTATTGCTGGCCTTGATTGTATTTTGTAGAGAAAACAGAAGGGTAGAAGTTGTTGAGAGCCAATATGCCAGATCTGTGATGTTTTCGTGATGCTCTATAGATGAACGGATTTGTGTGAATAATCCTATCAAATATATTTGTCTTCTCTGCTTCAAAGGATCTCCATTGGATAAGTGTTTTGTGCACAATGCAGGCAGCGGCAGGTCTGCCTTTGTCGAACCGCTTGTCCTCCATGAGGTACTTGATTAATACATCATGGTTTTCCTGCTGCCTGTCTGTTAGGGATCTTTGTTTAGCTAGGATAGGGACAAGAGGTTCTGTTTCTTTTGGTGTTTGATGCTCTGCTTTTGTGAATCAAACGGAATGTGAAGAGGATTGAGGAATTCAAAGAAGAAGAAGAACGACAATTTGAGAATTTCATTTGAGAGTCACCTATTCTCTTCCACCGCCAGGTCCACGGTGGTGATGGTGAAGCCATGCTTGAGCTTCAAGACCACACCTCTCTCTCTAGATAATATTCTATATCCTATCCTATTGACCCACCTCCTCTTTTCTTTTATCATTGCTGTCCCCCCCCCCCCCCCCCCCTATATTCTCTCTTGCACAATAATTCTCCACCCATACATATGGGTCCTTTCTACCGAATTGAGCATTGAGATACAAAGATATATTGTATAATTTATTCCCACTTTGTTTTATCTTTCACCCAAAAAAAAAATATATATATATATATATTCCATTGCCTCACACCTTGATCCCATTCTATAATAAATTTATTTATTTATTTTTTAAACTTAGGTCATCACAAAAAGAATATTAATTGGTAGGAGTCACTTTCAATTCAAGGCAACCCTTTAAATTAGGGGTGAGCAGTGGATATATTGATCCGTCTAAACCGACTGAACTAAACCGATCTGTCGCATGTTAGACGGATGCATGATGACGACCGGACAGTTGCGGATTGATTTTTTCCAATTTGCCTAGCTTTGGACGGATGACGGATTTGAGGTTCCTTTGGCCGCAACCGAATCGCCAAACTGTGAGCACCCTTAGTAATTTGTAAGATTTTGTGTTTTCAATTTGTTTAAATATTCTATTTGTGTTTTCAATTGAAAAAGAGTTCAAATATTCTGTTGAATATATTCTGTTGAAAAAGAGTTTTCAACTTGAATATATTTTTTGAATTGAAAAAAAATAAATGTATTATTTATCTATATTTTTTTATTTTTAAATCTAACTCTAAAAATAATAAATAAAAAAGATAACATACGTTGGTTGGTTTTTGTTTTAAAAAACATATATAAATGTAACAATGTAGAGGCATAAAATCTCTACTACTGCTCTACTCATAGTTTTGGTGGTTTGAATTGTTTTTATATTTTGCGAATTAAAGATTGTAATACTTTATGTAGATGATGCATGCTACGATTGTAATATGTAGATGAGACATGCAGTGATTATAATATTTTAAAGTTTCAAACTTTCTTTCTTTGGATAAGGTATACAGTGATTGTAATACTTTTAGTCATTGACTGTAATATTTTTTTTTTTTGAGGAAGTACACAAGTTGAATTATGTTGAAAATTTATAAAATTTTAAATCGCCAAACCGATGCGCATCCATCCGCCAATTCGCTCAATCCACATCCGCCGGATTGGCGAACAGATGTGGATTGATTTTTTCTAATCCGCCAATCTGGCGAACGGATGACGGATTGGAGGTTCCGTAGCTGCAACCGACCCACACCCATCCCTACTTAAATCGATGATATGATAGATTTTATTTGAGTTAGGGTCACTTTGAATTTCCCTTTAGGAGCTCCTCTTATCTAAACTGGATTGAAGGGTGCTATTTAGAAAGGGCTAGAAGAAAGAAAGAAGTTTACCCATCAATCGTTTTACTGTCCATAATAACCACTAACTTAATTCACTTGAAATAATAATTATCCATCACTAATTATGCAATTTTTTCACAATAATTCTACAAATCACAAAATGCATGTCATGATTCCTAGCTTTTGTTATCACTTTTGGACATCTTTATTATTATTTTTTTGAGAAATTCAATTCTTACAATTTTTTTTTTTAACACAGAATAATCTACAAAAATAATGCAATAGTTATAATTTTGTATTTAAAAGTCACATTGGTGGATTTTTTATTTTCAAATGATAGGGCCGATTTCAACACTTCATTTTGTATTTAATTTTTTTATTTTACTTTTTATATTTATATATCATCACTCCTTTTTCCAGTAAACAACGTATAGTAAAGAGAGGTATTATTAGTATTAGATATTTGGTGACAGTGTCAATTTAAAATGAAAAATTGCTTCAATGGAGTTATAAGATAGTGGGCTCGTTTAGAGCCCATTTGTGTCAGAATATTAGTCAGTTTGATTAGGGGGAGTTAGGGGTCGGTCCTTTGGACTGGACTTAATATCCATGAGATTCTATTTCAAAATAATTTAGCCCACCTTCTCATTTTATCCTTGATAATCCACACGTTTGACTTCTCTACTTTGTGCACAGTTACTGCCATGACCCACCTCGCCTTTCCAGCCATTGTCAATTATTTCCGATTGTCGGCGATAACCTTTGGCGACCTCTGATGATCACCTCCGACAACCTCCACTGTTGCCACTATCCTCCAACCTCTGACAATATTTTTTTTTATCCATTTTTCATCTCAAGTATGTCATTACTACCACTACCTCATCCTCAGATCTAGTGGCAACAAAAGAAAATGAGAAGAAAAATGATGAAGAGAATGAAGGAGAGAGACGAGAAGCAACCAGAAAGTAATTCTCATTAATTTTCACGTTCACAGATCAAGACAAAGAATCAAAAATCAGATTCAATGAAATTACGGAAGGAAAATCAAGCAATCACCATTACAAACCAACACAAGAATTAGAGATACATTTAGTGATAAATTTATCACTGATTGTTTGCACACACAAAAAAAAAAAAAAAAAATGTAGAAGGAAAATTTAATCATCACCATTATAAATGATGAATTTATCACTGCTAATTTATTAAGTTTAATATAAAAACAAATATATTCAATAAATTTACTAATAAATTTATCACTGATATAAAGAACAGAGAAGAGCTCCGTTGACCATGTCAGTGCTACATCTCGATGTCGATAGGGGTTGTGATATTAGATTGACATCGAAGATAATAGATCAATATTGAAAATGGCTAGATCTAAAGTTTCCTGTGAAGATTGGCATGGAAGATAATAGATTGGTAATGAAGAATAAGTATGGAGGCAAAACAGTGTCAATTAGTAAATTTGGATACTTTGCATCCTACACCGGTGATGAAGGAAGATGATAGCAACGACAATGTCAAAGTTAGTAGATCGGTGATGTAGGAAGATAGTGGCAACGACGATGTCAAATTCAATGATAAATTTATCACTGACTATTTGTAAAAAAAAAAAAAAAAATACAAAAGGAAAATTACCATTACAAATGATAAATTTATCACTGTTTAGTTTATCAAGTTTTATACAAAAACAAACATATTCAACAAATTTAATGATAAATTTATCATTGGTTTAAATAAGATAGGAGCTTCGATTGGCATTGAAAATACCTAGATGAACCCATCACCGTTCTGATCTAACACCCTAAACGCCTCTCTCATGTCTTCTTTTTCGTCTCGCTCATCTATTATTAACTGGTACAGAGCTCCAAACTTGTCAATGTCAACACACCATCTCCGTTCATATTGATTTTCTTGATCTCTTTCAGATCTAACACCATCTCTCTCAAATCCAAGGGCCACAGAGACAACTCTCATGTTCACCAACACCAATGAACAACCGTTTGATTGTTGAGTATTCATCACAAACTTCCTCACCGCTGTTGACGCCGTGACCCCTCATCTCCGCTTAACATTACAGTGGTGCAATCAATGCCTCTTGCAACACAACAGTGCATGAAATACCTTCTCACACCGATTACGATCTCTATACCCAAATCTTTCGTTGCCTCCCTTTTCAAAACCCAGATCCTTCGAGGGAGAGAGAGAAAAAAAATTAAATAAGACCACATAATTCAAACCAAACGCGCGAAACATAACAACAGGGGTTAAATCGGGATAAAAAAATACAACAGGGCATTCTGGTACATGAGATAGAAACTTAGGACCTAATGAGTAATAGATTCAATTATTGAGACCGGCAGGTAAAAAATCCTTAGATTAATTGGATATTTATAATCCTATAATAAGACTATATTTTTTGAAAAAACTGAAACCGCTATTATAATTTTGATAATGTTTTTAAAAAATAATTATAACTCGATCATGGAGTTATGAATATCTGATTAACCTAATTTTTTACATGAATAATATATTCGACAAACCCTATAATATAAACGGTTTAAATTAACAAAATAGACTCGGAACAATCCCTCACGTGATATCACAACAACATCCCGATTTGCTTCACCCTACAAAACACACATTTTAACACCTTTATTGGAGCACTTGTACACTCATTAAAAAATAATAAACACTTAAGACACAAAATCAAGTATAATTTTTTTTATATTTTTTGTCATATAATATAATTTAACTAATATTTTTAACGTTTCTATTGGAGATGCTCTTAAAAGATTTGTTAGTGGAGTTGTGTGTTAGTATTAGTGTTAATGGTGTAAAGTGTTTGCCTATAGAATTTCTAAAACTCATGAACAAACAAGGTATATGTGAAATGACACATGCTTGGAATAATTTGAGATTCGGTCGAGACATGAAAAATGGCGTCACGATCAATATTCATTGCTTTGATATGGTGTATGATATATTTCGGCCAAATTCCACTGTTTAGGCCTTCAATTGCACGATTTTGCCGTTTAGAAAATATTTATTTCTTCAATTACTTGGTCTAAATAAATCCGTTTGAGACTAGGTAATTTTCCAGTATATTTAGTTTTTATTATATTTTTTGAAGATTTGAGATTAAGTCAAATCTTTTATTTTTGGCAAATTTGGTATTCTCTTTTATTTAGCCTTGATTAGCAAGAATTTCCTTTTTAATTTATTTCCTACCGTAATTAAACCTCTCTTTTCACTATAAATAGGAGTTGTAAGCGTTCAGACAAATCAAATTATTTTTGAAAAATTAATTACTTTGTTTGATTGTTGTTTTTCAAACTCAGTTTTTTGAAAATTTTAGAGTACTTGTTTGGTTATTCAGAAAACTAAACACACTTTTCAAAAATGCATTATTGCAAATTGAAATTTCTTTCCAATTTAAAGAAAGAGACAATTTTGAAAAAAAAAATTTGTCACATCAAAAAATAATCTCATCTTAGTTATATATATGTACATGCTATATATATATATGAAAACATAATTTGCTATGTAGCTATTTATGGATACATATCCTACCATTAAATGTGTGATTTTATCATAAAATTTGCATTCATTTCAACCATAGAAAGCGTAATTTTTTTTTACAAATTGGCATTAAAAAAAAAATTGTAACTAACTTAGAAACTTTTGCAACATGAAGTACAAAAAATTTGGACATTTTGTTATGCCAATTTCAGACAATGTTACACATGTTTGTGTTAATGTTACGATATTGTGTGATAAAATAAATTTTCTGAATAACATTTATGAAAATTTAATTCTACGTAAGAAATTTTTTAATGCCAATTTGGAATTTTTTTTTTATATTTTTAGTGGTTGAAATGAGTGAAAATTTTATGATAAAGTCACACAATTAATGGTAGGATATATACCCATAAATGGCTACATACCAAATTATGTTTTCATACATATATATATATATATATAACTAAGATGAGAGTATTTTTTAATGTGACAAATTTTGTTTTTCAAAATTGTCTCTCTTAAATTGGAGGGAAATTTGAAATTGCAATGATGCATTTTTTTGAAAACCAAACAAAAATCTTTTTTCAAAATAGAGTTTTCAAATCACTTTTTAGAAAAATTATTCAAAAAAATGGAACCAAACATAGTACATTTTAAGAGAGGGTATCTCTTTATCAAATTTGTGGTTCATATTTGTACTTGATTTTCGTTTCATTAATCAGCAGTGCATCAGTTAAGTTCGGTGAGCAAACATGAAATGTATCTCTTAAGGAAAAAATTATCACATGAGTCTAGAAAAGTGTGTGGTTGTAGTTTTGGTTGTGGTTATGATTAAAAAAAACTCTAGTTGAAAAAATATATATATATACAAAAAATATTGCAAAAGTAATGTGATATTAATAAAGCAATATTTATAGATGTTTTGTTTTAAAATAAAAAATCAGCTTTAAAATATATCTTTTTACATAAAAAATTCTATATAAAAATTTTATGTAACTCCATAATATTTTTTTTATTTTTTAAAATTATATAAGCATTTAATGCCTTGTTATCTAAATTAGACATAACTAGTACTCCTATAATGCTTTAAAATACATAATAACAACTCGCCCAAGTGGGCTCACCCTTAGCTATTCTCCACTAGAATTTTGATTGAATTATCTACCCCACCCAAAAGTAGAAATTCAACCAATTTTTCCAAATTAGAGAACCACATGGCAAGTGACAAGTCAAAACTTGCACACCCAAATCTAAACGCACACGAAATTGTAAACGCCCACAATTGGGGGGTGTTTAGTAACGTTTGTAATTATAGTTTTTATTTTTTTTTTAAATTAAAAAATTTCTATAATCATAAAAAAAAATTATCACTAGTCACCCCACTTCAATAACCATATTGGCCACCATCTCTCGTGTAACCATCTATCTCACTTGTTTTTTAAATAAAATTTTAAAACACACACACACATATATATATATATATATTAAATATGTTTTTATTTTTGTTTTAACCAAAAAACAAGTATAAACCAATTTAATGTTTTCTGTAAATAATAAATAAATTGTAAACAAACGACACTTAAAACTTTCATGTTGTGTTTAAAGTTTATTTTAAGAAAAATTATAAAAAATAAAATAAAAATTCCAAGGGTTAATCATTATAACAAAATAAATCTTAAGTTTTCATTTTACCAATTTAAATTTAAATTTTGATTTATTTTCAATCTAAACCATCCGCCTATTTTTGTTAAGTAAAACTGGTAGAAAAAATATATTTTAGTTATTACACTCAACATAGATGTACATAAAATGTTTAAGATACTATTTTTCATTAAATTTAATGACTAAAATATCATTTTTTTTCCTCTAGTTTTAGTTAATGAATATAAACAGATGGCTTATATTTAAAACAAATCAAAACATTAAAGTTTAAATTGACAAAATAAAAAATTCAGGATTTATTTTGTTATAAGAGTCAAATCCTATTTTTTTTATTATTTATAATTTCTCCTTTATTTTATTAATAAAAATAAATTAAAGAAATAAATTAAACCTCTTTCATTTTATTTTATTCGTGTCTTTTCTTTACAAATCATGATTACAAATATTAAAATTGGAAACATGCTTAAATTAGTTGTGGCAAAAAATCATACCACTCATTTTATAGCATGCCTATGAAAATAAAATAGAGAGAATTCAAATCTATTTAAATGCCGTGCCTGTCTTTCAAATTTTTTCCTTCTTTTTTTTTTTTAAACTGAATAGCAAAAAGGTTTGTTGTGTTGCACATCCCATTATAATCAATCAATGGCCCTATTTGGTAGGGTTTATTTCCAGCTTATTTCAGCTTTTAGCTTAATTTAAGCTATTTTAATGTGTTTGGTTCAACTTAACAATACAGCTTATACTTTTTTGTAAGTCAAAAATCAACTTATTCTTTGAGTGGGGGAGGAGAAGCTTAATTTATAAGTCAAAAATCAGCTTATGTTCACAACTATAAGCTGTTAGGCTATAAGTTATAATCACTTTCCCACAGCTCTACCAAACGGGCCAATAAGTACATTGGAATACAATAAAACTTGCAAAAGTGAGAGAAAACCCTACACAACGGGGTTGAAACTTGCACATAAGAAAGAAAAATGAGCCTTGGAGGAATTTACAATGTGCATCCTTCAGGCCTGGCCTTGAAATTTTCGAGGTCCAAAACAGATAATCAACTAATAAATTTTCGAGGCCTTTCACATTTTTTTTTTTCATTGAATGAAAACAAAAATTAAAGTAAAAGATAAAAAAATTTGTGTCAAAATCACAAAAAATACTTAGCATTACATTACAACAACTAATAAGTGTCGCTTGATTCTCGCTCTTCTTGCATTTTTAGAAGCAAATAAATCAATCATACTTGCATAATCTAATTTTTTTGCAAAATCATTTTCAATGGATAACAATGCTAATTATTTTAAATGGGTTTTTCAATTTTTTAACAGGTCAATTTATTTTAAGTTAGTTTGGGCCTTTCTTAATTTTTTTTTTTTTGATTTAAAACCTACCTAATATATTACACTAAACTATAATAGGAGGGGACCCTTTTTTGGGTCTATTTTCAATGGATAACAATGCTAATTTTTTTGAATGGGTCTTTTAATTTTTTTAATGGGTCAATTTATTTTAAGTTAGTTTGGGCATTTTTTAATTTTTTTTGGACTTAAAACATACCTAATATATTACACTAAACTATAATAGGAGAGGGCCTCTTTTTTGGGTCTATTTTAAGGAGTCCTAAGCCATGGCCTGGTGGGCCTATGCCCAGGGCCGGTCCTGGCATCCTTTCAAAAGGTGCACATTGTAAAAAAAATTATGATTTTTTATGATGAGCGTTATGATTGTTTGTGATGTGTGTTATGACATTTTGTAGTAAAGTTATAAATAGTGAATTTATGATCTGCACCTTAAAGTTAGGAATGATAATGTTATGACGTTTTGTGATTTTTGTTATGACACTTTGAGATTTTGTTATGAGATTGTTTAGTGAAAAAAAATTATGACTTTTGTAGTGAAAATTTTTTGACATTTTGAGTTTAAGTTATGGAATTTGTGAAAAAGTTATGAAAAGCATTCCATATGCACTTTTTTGAGGGTGCACATTGTAATATCTTAGAGGGAAGCATAATAACACGAACAAACAAAATGTATAAAAATAAATGAAAATCAAACACACCAAATGAAATCCTACCATAACCTTCTACAAACCCCCTCTTGGATTGGAATGCTGCAATCCCTAATAGAGAAGAACAATTGATCCTAATGGACCATGGATGGTTGCATAGCGTGGATCAACATGTTAAAAGGGCATTAGATAATTGTGTGTAGCAGATCTGAGTCTAGATTTGGAAGATCTAAGTCCAGATCAGGAAGCTTTGGTAATAATGAGTAGAGGAAGACCAATAAAAGGAGATGAGACATTAGAGGTGGTAAAGAAGTACAAAGTGATCGGTGCAAGTGTTGGAAAATATAGTTTTTTAGCAACTTTAATGTTAAATTAAAGTGGGACTTAATTGTCGATTGAGTTGGATCCAAGTGATTTTGTATTCTCTTAAGTGAGAAGGTTACAACACAAAGTATGAGTTGAAAGCATTGAGTTTTGAATAAGAAATTTTCTCATAAAGTGGGCATTAATACAAGTTGGATTTGGACTTGGATTTAGTTTTATTTGGACTGGGCCCAGGCTTGTACTTGTGCATGTGCTGGGTTTGGTTTGGACTTAGACCTAGTCTTAAGCTTGGCCTGGGCTGGGTTATGTTAAGCTTAGCTTGTGCATGTGTTTGAGATTGAGTTTGGATCAGGTTGTAACCTAACACCTATATCCGTTTTGGAATCCATCTGCTTGAATTATTCAAACATCACTATATACATATTTATCTGTATATATTAAGCACATGTGAGTTTTTGGACCTTTGCAACTCTAGCCCTAATGACTAGAGTTGATAGCTTTAAGGATGATAGCCTTCATGGCTTAGGTTTCCCCTGCAAGTATAAAAAAGAGCCTTTCCCCTCAAACTTTGATAGGATAGGTACATGCTTCGATTTGCTTTTCTTTGTCTTTTAATTTTATTTTTTATTATTTATTTATTTATTTATTAATTATTATTATTTTTTTTTATAGTTTTTCCAGATTCAATTTATGTCTTGTATGTTAATTGTTAGTTGTCCATGTTACTAATTTGTTCTACCCATTGGTTTAGTGCAAAATTCTTCTGTCATGTAATCAGTTCATATTGTCATAATTTATTCTACATTTCATTCTTTAATAAAGGAAAAGAAGATTGTTTTATCATTTCTATTTTTATTTTATTTTATATAATTTATTTTTCTATTATTATTATGAAAAATACTAGCCCAAAAAAAAAACATTTGATCTTTAAAAATCAAACGCAACATAAACAAAAACAAATAAATAACTAAAAAATAGAATGTGAGCCGCCAACTAACGAAAAAGGCAGAGGAGTAGTGGAGCTGGCCAGTGGCGAAGAGCTTTGTTGGGGGAGGGGGTTTTTTCATACAAAGAAGGAGAGCATTGCACAAAGAGAGACATAACACCTAGTTTTTACTCTGATGATTTGATTTATTTATTAAAAAAATTAGATTGATTTGATAATTACAACTTCCTAATTTAAATATGATTAAATCATATTATTACATTTTTGCACAAAGAGGCCTACAAGATAAATAAATTGGATCATTAGACTAACAATTGTGGTTGGTTCAGTAATCTCAATTGTACGAGTCCACATAATGGGATGAACTCAACCCTAATATTATCTATGATTACACAAATGTCAATTTTTTATTGAATTGTTATTATTGAATGAGAAATTGTACTATATACACTTAAAAAATGGTGCATATCCGTGCATCATCATTTATAGATCTAAAGAAGTAAACACTACTCCTTGACTATAATAAAATGGGGTCATATAACTAATATGACTTCCAAGCATAATGAAAACGCACTCTAAATTGCGATTGAGATTATTTCCACTGTATGATTATATTAGAAGATGTTCATTATATTATTTAAGAATTGTGAAATAATAATCGAAATTTATTATTATTTTCAATTTTAAAAGAATCATTACTATAATCAAAACCATCACAATAAGTAATAAGTAACATAATTTTGGGACATACCAAACACAATAATCAAATATAATAAACTTTGATTTAATAATTTAGCTAATAACCAAACAACACAAAAGTCATTACTAATACTATTTTAAACAATAATATATACCATGTATATTATAGCCTGAGGTTTGTTGAATGTTGTGGGGAAGTATTTTACGAATGACACCACGTGGCCGAGGTGGTTCTGAGATGTCAACTAAAATGTCACGTGGGTGAGTCATAGTTGCTGAGATGATTGCGGTATCGCCGAGATTCGGTGCGGTAATACCGAGATTACGAGATATTTGGATGGAGGATAAGAGTCCTAGAAAAGAGGAGGTTCTTAGTCTCGATAAGGATAAGGCTTTTGAGAAGTTTATCCCTATCCAGCTGAGAGTCTGAGATGAGCACTGAGCTTGAGTCCTATGAAGTGAGACTTCTAGAGGATTGGGTCACTGCTAGTTATAAAAGGGAGGCATCCTCATGGGCTAAGGTAGGCTTTAATTTGTGCATTGAGTACTTGTGTGAGATCTTTGAGATTGTGTGATTAACTTGATAGTCGGAGTGCCCCTGAGTGGATGAACCACTGCGGTATTCTCATTTTGTTGTTGACAGGTGGTTGGTTTCATGTATTCTGTTGTGTGCTCTCCAGTTGAGTTTTGTTTGGTTGTGTGGTCGGAAATCAACAACCACAATTTGGCATCGTCTGTGGAAACTTAGCATAGAATAGATGGCCAACAACGGGCAATGAGAGATGATCGGGGATGATCTTTACAGCGAGGAAGAGGAACATATGGGTCCTAATACTGAAGGAGGGAACAATAACAAAGAGGTATAGCGGGTCGACCCCGGGACGAACAATATCGGCAAGGGCCGAGGCGCAAACAAGAAGGGTAGTTAAGATGAATACTACCACGAAGGCGATCTCCAAGTATGGAAGGATAGATGCCTGAGAATAGATGAAGAACTGAAGGACATGACGAACAAGTTGATAGATCTGTAGACAGTAGTCAACTTCATGATGCAGAATAATATGATACAACCGATGTTTCCCTTATAGGACACACTAGCTCTAGCAGGCAAGGTTGATGCCTACAAGGAAGGATAGAAGACAGTACCCACTGTCTTGCAGCATGCTAAGGGAGAGGGAAATTCACATCGACAATCCTGAGATGTCAGACGGATGAGTCTATTCGAGAGTCACAGAGGACACCACGATCCAAAGGGACCTATGTCAGGGGATCTCGACAGATCCAAGGGCAAGGCCTTTGTTTTGATGATACAGTGGACGAAGGGAAGTCCAAGAGAACGCACAATTACACTGGAAGCAGTGCGCTGAAAAGGCTGAAGTCAATTGACAGCCAAGCTCTCGAACAAACGAAGGAGGACCTGAGAGATTACCTCCAAAGAAAAAGGCACAACACCGAGATCACATCTAACACCCAGCTAAAGAGGTTTAGCATGTCGAGGTTTCAAGTTTATGATGGTAAGTTCGACCCGAACTTTCATGTCGGCTTATATTTAAATTCAATGGCTTTGTGGAATGGGAACGAGCAACTATTGTGCAAGGTATTCTTGTCGTCATTTGGGGAAATAACATCAAATTAGTTCCACAAACTCCCGAAAGGATGTGTGAAGAGTTGGGAAGGCCTGGTCGAGATGTTTGTGGCCAGGTTTGTTACGTACAAGTTGCAGCCACTAAGGGTAGACTCCCTACTAGCTTTGAAGATCAACGATGGCGAAGGTCTTAGGGCCTATGCCAAGAGGTACTATGAGGTATACAATCGGATTCCGGCTTGTAACCAGGAACTGTTATGTCTTTTCAGAACGGCTTGGAAGATGATTGCCCACTCTGGCAGTCGCTTGCAAAGACACTCCCGAAAAACATTGAGGAGTTGATGGTACGGATAGAAAAATATGTCAGGGTATACCAAAACAAGAAAGGAGAAACGGATCGCCGAAGTGAGGCCGAGAAACTACCAGCGTTGACAGATTGGAGTTGGGGTTGAGATCGATGCAGGCAGTAAGTATAGTCTTCAAAATGCCCGTTTATAAGGTCTTTGAGAGAATCAGGAACTAGCCATACTACAGGGCACCATAGAGGATCCCGGGAGAGTTCATGAGCAGGAATCCTGGGAAACACTGTGCCTACCATGAGGAAGATGGGCACATGACACAGGGCTGCCAGCTTTAAAGTCACACCTAGAAGTTCTGATTAGATAGGGACACTTGAGAGACCTAATCGATGAAGCAAAAATAAGAGAGGAGCAGGTACAGCTGGCCCAGATGCCAGTAGCATCACCACCACCACCACTACAAGTAGAGGGGCCATGGGTAATCAATGTGATTCATTCGAAGGTCAACAAGAACGAAGTGCGAGGGGAGACTCAAAGGGTAAGGCATCTGTAACATGTTTACCAGGTCCAACAAAAAAAACCCAGGATATGTGGACATCAGGAGCCAATGATATCTTTCATCAAAGAGGACTTGGACATCGTTCAACACCCACACAACGATGCATTGGTGGTGACATTGAAGGTAAGAGATTGCCAAATGAGGCATATCTTGATTGATCATGGCAACTCTTGTGACATCATGTAGGCTAGATGTTATAAGGAGCTTGGCCTCCACAAGGATGATCTAGAGTAATCTGACAATCCTATGGTCGAATTCAATGGGACGCTGACGTGGCCTCTAGGAGCCACGAGTCTAGAGGTGCAGGTAGGGACCAAGAAGGTAATGATGGAATTTACTGTGATAGATACTCCCTCTCCATACAATATCATTCTAAGAAGACCATAGCTGCATGCAATGAGGGTTGTTCCCTCAACGCTGCACCAACTGTTGCGATTCCCAACTGAACAGGGAATTGAAAAAGTAAGGGAAGACCAAGTACAGGTAAAAAATTACTCTATTGCAGAAATGAAGTACACCTACAATGTAAGGGAAACAGAGAATGCAGAGATTGAAAGCGAAGACCATGAGGTCTTGGATGATGTCGGCAAAGAGCCGCCGACAAGTGCGAAGAACCCTTGAAAAAGGTTCTTGTACAAGAAGGAGATGATGAGCAATTCTTCCTCCTCGGCTCTGGCTTAGTTAAGGAAGAAAAAAGGCAAATAAAATTCTTTTTGAGAGAAAACATAGAAGCATTCACTTGGACACCTAATGAGATGCTGGGGATTAGTCCTGAGGTCACCTGCCACAAACTTAACGTGGATAGAATGAACAAGCCAGTGATTCAGTGATCAAGGAGATCAACTTTGGTCCATGTGCAAGCAATAGAAGAGGAGATGGAAAAGTTGCTAGAGGCACAAGTGATCTGGGATGTAAACTACCCCACCTGACTGTCCAATATGGTGGTGGTAAAGAAGAATAATGACAAGTGAAGGGTCTGTGTAGACTTCACTAGTTTGAACAAAGCATGCTTGAAGGACTGCTTTCCCCTCCCCAAGATTGATCAACTTGTTGATGCCACATCAAGGCATGTAAGAATGAGCTTTCTGGACGCATATAGAGGATACCACCAGATAGCAATGTATGCCCAAGATGAAAAAAAGACATCATTCATCACCCCGAAAGGACTTTATTGTTACAAGGTAATGCCCTTTGGGTTGAAGAATGCAGGAGTAGACATCCTAGAGGTTGGTTATCAAGATGTTCAAGCACTTAATTAGGAAGACTGTGGAAATCTACATTGACGACATGATTGTCAAGAGTAAAGAACCAGAAGATCATCTGGCAGACCTAAAGGAAATCTTTGAATTATTGAAGGCACATCAACTTTGGCTGAATGCCTTAAAGTATGCATTTGGGGTAGGATCTGGTAAGTTCCTAGGGTACTTGGTAACTAGGAGAGGAATTGAAGCGAGTCCAAATCAGATCAAGGTCATCCTTGATTTGAAGAGTCCAACGACAGCGAAGTAAGTCCATCTTTTGACCGGCAAGGCAACAGCCTTAAAAAAACTCATCAGCCGGAGTTCAGATAAGTATAAGCTATTTTTTCAGCTATTAAAGAAGGCTACAAAATTTTTGTGGACAAAGGAGTGCAAAGTCGCCTTGGCCGACTTGAAAGGTACTTGACAACAACACTTATATTGTCAAACCCGATACCAAGAGAAGAATTGTTCCTATACTTAGTAGTTTCAAACCACGCTGTCAGTGCCGTGGTAATTCGAAAGGAAAATGAAGAGCAGAAGATAGTGTACTATGTCAGCCAAACCTTAGCCAATGCAGAGACAAGGTGTGCCTCTAGAGAAGTTAACGCTTGTTTTAGTAATGGCTTCAAAGAAATTGAACCATTACTTTCAAGCCCACAAAATCGTTGAGCTTACAGAGCATCCACTGAAGTCTTTGTTGCAACAAGGAGATCTGACAGGCAGAGTAGCACAATAGGCTGTAGTTCTAAGTCAGTATGACCTAGAATACAAGCCAAGGACAGAGATAAAGGGCTAGGTTCTGGCCGACTTTGTGGCAAAGTTCACTCTAGGCGTGACTCCGAGGTGAGCACCAGTGAACCTTGGCCTCGAATAACTAGGAGAGAGAGAAGAAAATTAGTTGGGCCCATAGAACCCCACGTCGGGAAAATAAAAGAAGGGTGAAGAAAAGTTAAAACCCTGCGATATTTACAATGGTGATTCCTTTCGTCTCTTTGTCGATGGTAGTTCAAACTAACAAGGAGCGGGGGCAGGAGTAGTTTTGGTTCACTAGAAAGGCGAATGATAGAATAGTCTATCCGGTTAGGGTTCAAGGCCTCCAACAACGAGACAGAATATGAAGCACTAATTGCTAGATTGAAACTAGCTGGGACTGTGGAAGCCGATGAGGTAGTAGTTTTATGCGACTCTCAACTAGTTGTAAATCAAGCGACGGGCGAGTACACAGTCCGAGATAATGGTGGCCTACATGAAGGAGGTTATCAAGTTACTTACCCAATTTCAAAGCTACCGGCTGTAAGATGACAGTCATGATGACGTCCTAGCAAACCTAGCTAGTGCTATAAAGTCAGGTGAGCCAAGGATAATCATGGTGGATTACTTGTCTGACCCAAGTACTGAACCTCTCATAACAGAGTATGAAGCAATGTGCGTAGAGTTGGGTCCAAGTTGGATAGATGCCATAGTAATGTTCATAAGAGATAGAAAGCCCCTAGAAAATAGAAGAGAAGCCCACAAGATCAGGTTGAAGTCGGCCAAGTTCTACCTGTCAGCAAAACGCCATTTGTACAGGAAGTCTTTTACTGGACCTCTATTGCGATGTGTACACCCATCCCAAGCAGTGGACTTTTTGTATGAGATCCATGAGGGAGTATGCGGAAGCCATACAGGGTGCAAATCACTTGCTCACAGGGATATATTGCAGGGATATTGGTGGCCTTATATGCAGAAAGATGTCGAAGCCTATGTAAGAAAGTGCAAAAAGTGTCAAAGGTTTGCACCTTTGATACACTAACCTACTCGAGATTTAAATCTAGTATCCAGTCGTTGGCCATTTACCCAGTGGGGCATGGACCTTGTTGGACAATTGCCCCAGGCAACTGGACAGAGAAAATTCTTGCTTGCAGCAACTGATTACTTCACAAAGTGGGTAGAGGTTGAACCTCTCGCCAAAATCTGAGATGTGGATGTAAAAATTTTTATCTAGAAGAACATAATCACCAGATTTAGAATCCCAAGAGCCATAGTAGTAGATAATTACACTCAATTCGACATCAAGTTGATCAAGAACTTCTGTATGAAATACAAGATCAAGACCTATTATTCTATTTCTAGCTTTCCCCAAAGTAATGGACAAGTAGACGCATCCAACAAGACCATCTTGGATGGAGTCAAGAAAAGGCTGGAAGTAGCCAAGGGCAAGTGAGTGGAGGAATTGCCCAATGTCCTATGGGCATATCAGACTACGCCGAGAAGATCTACTGGTGAGTCTCCTTTTGCTATGGCCTATGACACAGAGGTTGTTATCCCACCGGAGATTGGCATCCTTGGAATCAAAACCCAGGGAGTGGAAAATGGAACAAATGAGGCATTCCTCACCCAGGATCTTGACCCTATAGAAGAGAGAATAGAGAAAGCAGCGATTCAGCTGGGGGAGTTTCAAATAAGAAGGTTAATCCTAGGGAGTTTCAGATAAGAAACCTCATCTTAAGGAAGGTCGTCAGCAACAAGAAAGATTCCAGAGTGGGGAAGCTTGGTCCAAACTGGGAAGGACCATATCGCTTTATCTCGGTCACCGGCAATGGCTCATATCAGCTTGAAGATGTTGATGGCAAGGAATTGCCAAGACCTTGGAACACCAGCAACCTAAAATTTTTCTATCATTGATTGTTTGATTTTTTTTCTCTCTTTATTATTGTAATTTGAGCTGATTTTAGCCGAAGTATTAATAAAATACTAGTATCGATTTTGGTTTTACAAAATGTTGTGGAAATTTATAATTGCGAGATACGTTTGAAAAAATCTTAAGGCGATGTTCTCGAGGTGAACAAGGCGAATAACTTAGACTTGCCATAATGGCAGAGTTGAACTAAGTATGAGCGATGTTTCAAAGTGGAACAAGGCGATTAACTTAGACTTGCCATGATGACAGAGTTGAACTAAGTGTAAGGCGATGTTCCCGAGGTGAACAAGGTGAATAACTTAGACTTGCTATGATAGCAGAGTTGAACTAAGTGTAAGGTAATGTTTCAAAGTGGAACAAGGCGAATAACTAAGACTTTTCATGATGGCAGAGTTGAACTAAGTGTAAGGCAATGTTTTAAAGTAGAACAAGGCGAAACTACCCATGTTTTGGTCAGTTTGTGCGAAAAATCGAGTTAGCTAAGTACTTTCGGTACACTAAGGTAAAGCCTTAAGTGTTTGGTTTGGGCGAGCCAAACGCGATGACCTCGGTCATGGATGTCTTAGGAAAGAATCAGGCAATGCAACCCTTATGTGAACATAAGTAATACTTAGGTTCACATTAGGGGACAAGAAGCATGAGTGAATGTAACACTCGTAAAAAAATTTAGGAATTTTACAAGTTGAAGTTACCCAAGATGATAATGTTCAAATTTTTTACAAGTTGAAATTATCCGAGATAAATGTCGGAAACACTACCGAGATGTTTGATGCCAACATGTTCTAATCCGAAGTGATTATTGAAAAAAGTTTTACTTAGAAGAACTTTAAAAGATTTGAAGTATGGAAACATACAAGGCAAGGCAGTGAGCATATAACAAAAGGCAAACACTTACAAGATAAAGAAAAATTGCATTAAAGGAAAACTTGTTTGATTACAAACAGAAGGCACATTGGCCTGACAAGACAAAAGTTATTAACAAAAAGAAAGGAAAAAGTACAACTACATTAAAATCTAAGTATCAAGGTCCTCGGGTTAATCCACCTCGGCGTTTGGCGTCGTCTCAGCATCGCGCGATCAGCTCAGTTTTCTCTGTCACTACCTCGGCGTCGATCTCAAGTATGGTCTGGTCCAGGCTCTTCTCCGCGGAGAGGAATTCGGCTTTAAAGGTAGCCTTCTGGGAAGAGATGCTTTTGGAAACCTCATCATCTTCTTATCCGGTCAAGTCTAGGACTTGATCGTTAAGAGTTGGGGACTTGGCCCCAACAACAGCATCTTCCTCTTTGTCGGCATCGGTTTCTTCCTCTTCGGCCTCGTCCTCGGATTGGTTTGACGATGGAGGAAAAGACACGTCAAGTTGGCTGATATCCCAGAGTGGTGAGTCCTCAGGGACAGATAGATTCTTGAGCGCAACCATCTAGCCGAAGTAATAGCCTTTGTTGCAGGCTAGATTGACTTGCTTCTTATATTAATCGTGTACGTCGGCCTTCCTCTCTACATAAGCCTTCTTGTTGGCGGCCTTGACTTCAGCCTCCTTGGCCTCCAATGCCTCTTTGAGTTTGGCCTCAGTTTGAGTAACCTTGGCCTTGGTGTACTTCGCCTCGATTGCCTTGGCTTTCTCTTTAACCCTTTTCGCTACAACCTCGGCTTTGTGCTAGGCAACTTAACGACATTGGCCTTGTCCATGAGAGGTGAATGCGGGTCTCAGCCTTGTTCAGAGAAGAAAGGAAACCAGCAACTTCTTGTGTCTTTTTGGTCAAATCCTTCTTCACTAACTCGGCCTTGACCGCATGAGAATGTGTGTGTTGGATGGTCTGCAAGAAAAGGAACAAGTTAGAAAATGTGGCTAAGTATTGAGAAGCGATGACAATAAAGAAAAAAGGGAAATTTGAGAAACTTAACAAGACAGAATGCCTTATCATCAAGGCAAAATTTTCATACTAGTTGAACTCACTGACTTGTGCCATGTCCTCGGGTAGAAGGAGACCTATTGTCAAGGAGGCGCCGATTTCAATATCTCTGATAACGCTATCGTTGACCTTCAGAGATCGGTCGCCCACCTTGATTTCAGGTAGATATGTGTCCTCGGGAAGAGCGCCTCTCTCACCTTCGGAACCAGACCATTTTGGCTTTCTTGCTGGAGGGGCATCAAAGGACTCAACCTCGAGGTGCCTCTTGTCAGTGTTGGAAGGCCTCATCTCAGCCTCGACCAGCTTCGATATCGACATTGTATCCTCAACATCCTTCTCAGAGTCCGAAGAGATGGTAGTAACTTTGGCTTTTGCCTTAGTCTTTTTTAGTCTCTTTGGCTTGGATTGGGGAGAGGGTGTAGACTAGACCGAAATGATCTCAAGTAAACCGGTTAGAAGGTCCTCAGCCACTGCTGGTTTGCGACCCATCTCTTTGGAGGTGGTGGCGATAGTTACTCCGATGCCGAGTTTGAATGCTAGAAGAGCTATTGGGGAATTAGCGAGATCGTAAGCCGACGCCTTTGAATCTCAGCCCCTTTTGCTGCGTGTTCGACTGGTAAGAGCATTTAGAGGTCGGCGATGGCATTGATGTTGAGATGGTGGAAGATGTTGGGCTGGAGCAGAAGTAAAGAACTGGTCCACAGACTCAGATGTGGATGTTTGGTCTGGCCTTGGAGAAAAAGCAGTTGGTGGAGTGGAAGCAGATGTAGGAGTCTTGCTCATTCTGGGGATGTCAGAGAGAGGAGAGTGGTAAATTGGCACGTAGTTCAGGAGAACGAAGGCCTTACGTTTTTCGATTGACAGGTCCAATAGCCGTTTGAGATCTTGGATGAGGACGTAGGATTGCCGAAATGATTTGCTCGATTGATGAAGAACTGCAAAAACCAAAGGAAAACATTAGAACATATATAAGAGATAAATGCATAAAATGCAACAAGAATGGGATTTTGACTAAGTTCTTACCCTCATCCTCTTTAAAAACTCCTTGGCGCAGAGGATAGAGATGAAGATCATCATCAAGCTCGAATCCCCAATTGCCCGAGACAATCAAGTAGTCATCTCCCGTGCCTTTGTTGGAGTCTGGGAGGTCGACTATTAGTTTGAAAGCTATGAAGCGGGGTTTGAGGTAGTAGCTATAGCCACTAGTAGATTTAAGGCCATACGTGGTGTAACAGAATTGGATGTCGGGAAGGGTAATCTTAGCATTTTCTCGACGACAATTCGGCTATACTGTTTATGACCCTAAATGTATTTATGGCTAATTGCAACGGGTTAAGTTTGTAAAAGTGTAAAACTTCTTAGAAAAGAATGTTAAGGGGGAATCTGATTCCGCCCTCGATGATGAATGCTATTGGAAAAGATATATAATTCTCTCTGGGCATGATAGAATCCTCTTCTCCAGCCAACCTTAGTTGGACATCGGCTGGATTGTTAAATTCTTGATGGAAGAACTCTAGCTTATTGGGCGAGTCCACCCTCCACTTAAACATACCCATGACCTTCGCTAAAGAGAGTCTGGTAAGGCTTATTGTTGGATTGGTGGACTGTATGGGTTAAAAGACCTTGGCGAGACCCTAATGAACACTAGGCAGGGATTCTAGAGATCTAAGGAAAGTTTCGTTTCAGTTTATCCTAAGTACAATTTCTAAGCCAAATCCCAAGCCTCAATCTATGAAGATGAACAAGAATCAAAAGGCAAAATTTTGGAAAATAGACAAAGAACACTAGAAGAACGTGATTTAAAATATGAAACAGTGATAAAAATACAAAGAAGAAGACAGATATAGACATGAAATCATTAGGAATCCAAGAACACAAACAAGATTAGGGCGATTGCAGAATCAAGGAAAAATTTGTAAACAGTGCCTATGTGCAAAATTTGTAAACAGTACACAAGAATTATGGGTAAACTTCAGAAAATGCAAAGACAAGATCGAGAACATGAATAAACAAGAATAAATCAGGGCAAAAGACATATGGAATAGAGAGACTTAAGCATGGATGTGGATTTAATGGCAACACAAATACGAATATAGATGCAAAGTGTGATGTATGTACAATCCAGGGAAGAAGTATATTCAAGAAAGAAAGCGAAGCTAAATAGAGGACTTACAGAATGAAGCCGAGGAGGTGGACCTTGAGGTTGAGTTCGCCGGAGTCAGACGATGAAGATGATCAGAATTGGATAGTGAGGAGCTCGCTGGAGGAGCTGAACAGAATGATTGTAGAAAGCTTGGAAGCACAACAATGGAGGTTTGAGAGAAATTTTAGAGAGAGAAAAATCTGAGGCACTAGCGGGGAAATGACCTTGGCTAGCGAAGCAATCTCGGTTGAGAAGTGCGATCTCAATTGAGTTGATGATCTCGGTTGAGATGTCGAAAGAACTTGGTTCTTGGTTCTTAGTTCTTGGTTCTTGGTTCTTGGTTCTTGATTCTTGATTCTTGATGAAATGGACACTTGAGTTGAGTCATTGTTTCTTGGCACCGACGAGTCATGATCTCGATCGGAGAAATACGTGTATAGGTTCCATCACCTGAGGTTACTGAGGTAATAGAACCTATATGGTAGGTGTGGGGAAGTATTTTGCGAATGACATCATGTGGCTGAGGTGGTTTTGAGATGTTGGCTAAAGTGCCATATGGGTGAGTCATAGTTGCCAAGATGGTTGCGGTATTGCTGAGGTTCGGTGTAGTAATACCGGGATTATGAGATATCCGGATAGAGGACAATAGTCCTTGATAAGATGAGGCTCTTAGTCTGGATAATGATAAGGTTCTTGAGGAGTTTATCCCTATCTAGCCGAGAGTCCGAGATGTGCATTGAGCTTGAGTCCTATGAAATGAGACTTCTAGAGGACTAAGTCACTATTGGTTATAAAAGTGAGGCACCCCCGTAGGTCTAAGGTACGTTTTAATTTGTGCATTGAATACTTGTGTGAGATCTTTGATATTGTGTGACTGACTTGATCGTCGGAGTGCCCCCGGATGGACGAACCATTGCGGTATTCTCATTTTCTTGTTGGCAAGTGGTTGGCTTCATTTATTTTGTCTTGTGCTCTCCAGCTGAGTTCCTTATTTGGTTGTGTAGTCAGAAATCAATATCCACAAATGTGATGGGTAAGACGTGGTGTATCTAGTGGGAGACAATACTATAATGATTTGAGGTTGATTACAAACCCTACTTGGTAATCATGATATGAAGGGCTTTTAAAAAAAATAAAAAATAAATTAAATTAAACCATATCTTAAAGGAGTGTGAGTAGCAGCTTCAAAATAAATTAAAATACATTGAAAATACAAACAACACGCTATAGGACGCCTTTTATTATTCCGTATTTTTGAAGTAATATTTCATTCTATTGACCATTCTGTTATGTATTAATATTTTTACATTTTTTTTCCTTTTAAAATTGTGATATAAAAGTGGGGATGAGCTTATAATTTGAACTAATAACTATTAATTAAGAATATTACTTAAATTTGCTTTAAAAATATTAAATAATTTCTCGCTAGATTGATGAAACACATTAATTGCCTGCTCAAGAACCATTACATTTATTTTGATTTTAAATAATTTATAAGTCACATAAGAATAAGTGACATATATAATATTGTCTTTGGGGCAGATTTAGGGACAATTTGGGAAGCTAATTAAAAATTAATTTTTTGTTTTTAATCCATTTTGGATCATATCACTTCTCATATTTTTTACACACAAAAGGATAAAAAAGTCAAAATATTAGCTTTTAACCAACTTTCCAAATCACCCCTTAATTAGGACTGCAAACAAATCGAACTATTCATAACTCGGCTTGTTTGAGCTCGGTTTATTTATAATAAATGAGTTCGAGCTTAATTTTTAAACTCGTATATTAATCAAGCTAAGTTCGAGTGGCCTTAAACTTGGCTCAATAAGGATTGTGAACATAAGGAAAATAAATTTGTATTTATTAGTAATAGTATATCAGGTAAATTTTTATTAATTTATTTTATTTTTATATTTGTATTTGGTGTTTGTGTAATTTTATATATTTAATTGATGAAATTTATTATTAGTATTATTGTCTATTTTGCTTTTTTTAATTTTTAATCTTATTAAGTAAATTAATACGTTTAATTTTTTTTCAAACTTAAGCTCGAGCTCAAACTCGGCTCATTTATATATTCTAGCTACCTTGAGCTGAGCTTAAATATCTCAAATATTTGACGAGTCGAACTCGAACTTAATTTTTAAGAGTATGAACACTCAAAAGTTCAGTTCAATTTGGCTCATTTACAACTCTAAATTTAGCAGACCAATTCAAGCCAGTGGAATGAGGTTTGATTTTTTAAGTTAAGTTGAGTTTAGTAGATCAGTTCAAGCTAGTGTATTAGTTCAACTCATAATCATTTTAAATTAGTAAAAGATCCTACATAGTTGTAACAACCCCCATACTGTTTACCGATAAATTACTGAATTACGTACTGATTATTGCTAAAATTGAATTTCTGACCGATAATTGAACTAAGCATCGAATCTTGAGCAGATGATTGAAAATTTAAACTGAACTGACTGAGCATGTTTATCGTATTGCATTCTTATCTGTTTGATTATTTGATTATCTGTTCGTGTTTTATGTTTAAATTGCAAATTGAAGGCCTTATCGGCGGCCGAACTGAAAATCGTTTAGTGTTTCGTGATCAGTAGAATTTATATGATTTTATGGCGTAATTATCTGAAAAGTGATTTGGTATGTTTAAATTAGATTAAATATTGATTAATTGAAGAGTTGGGCTTAATTACAATTATGCCTTTGTGAGAGGGCCTTTATTATACTATATTTGAGCCTTCTTATTCATTTTACAAACTTTTGCTCAGCCATTTTCTTGCTTCAATCGACCATAGGGGGAGAGAGAGTGAACTAGGAGAGTGTTTCAACTAGACTTCATTGAGGATTGGCTTGAAATTGAAAGATTTGAAGTATAGATTGCCTAATTGAACTTCTAGGCTTAAACTACAAGACTTAGGTAAGGTTTTTACCTTCTCATTGTTGTGATTGACATAGTTCTTGCATGCCCCATGCTTAATTGAAGAATAGAACCATAAATTGGTTCCCAAGAGTTGAACTAGAGCTCATCTCATACATGCATGTTCATATAATCAAGTTTGGGGGTTTGATCTCATGGAAATCTCACATGCATGCTCAAATTTATGTATGAGTCCATGTTTCAACTTGTTTTTGGTATAAATGGCTCACTAGAGCATCAAATTGGAGCTTTGAAATGGTTTAATTTCATGCTTGGCATGTTTGAAGTTTATTCTTGAAAGTGGGTTTGAAAAATGGTTTTAATTGACTCACTCTTGGGCTTTGAATTCACAAATTAAGCTTTGAAACTTGTTATACATTGAATTTGGATGTGTTTTCCAGAATTTGGGCCCAAGAGGTCGAGTTTTGAGTGAAAGAATGCTTGGTTTGAGCTTAGGAGACAAATCTGGAAATTCCAGAATTTGGCTTCTTCGCTCGAGCGACCGACCTTTGTTCGAAGCTACGCTCGAGCGAAGGATTGGTGGCTCGAGCGTAAAATTCGAGCATCCAGTACTTTTACTGTTTCATCAGACCGCTCGAGCGAAGGATTTCTCGCTCGAACGAAGCCTTTGATTTTGGAATCTCACTTGAGCGAAGGAAGGCTCGCTCGAGTGAGGGTCCTATTTTCAGCAAATTTTGCAAAATGTTTTCTAAGTGTATTTTTGCATCCTCATCCCATTCTAGGCATTCTTAGGCCTAGTTTAAGGCATCTTAATGAGGTTATTGATGTAGAACACACCGAGGCAAGTTAGGGATTAAATTATGATATTTCCCAACTGTGTAGCTTAGTGTGTGTTCAACCTGTAAACTGTGTAGGGTTGGCGACTGGGGAGACACACTCTAGCATATTGTAGCCCGAACTCTGTGAGTAACAATTGTGTAAAGATATGTTCAAAATGATTATCTTTCGAATACTGAATTGTTTACTGAACTGTTTTCTGAACTGGTATTATTTACTGAATGAATGTATGTCCTTTATTTCTGAACCGTACTGTGGCATCCTTAACACCTACTGTTACTGACTGTTACTGTTACAGAGATCTCTGTCGGTTCCCTCGTGGAACCACTACTGTTATTGACTGATGGCCATCATTACTGTTCGGTCTTTAAGACCTACTGTTTACTGCTATGCTAATGGATGTACCACATATGACTGAATAACTGCGATTGAAAAGTCAAATACTGTTTAATGAACTGTTTTCATTACTGTAAGGACATTTCATTCTTAACCTCTTTACACATTATGTTATTCACTGGGCTTTAGCTCGTTGTTTATATATATATGTAGGTGTATAGGCACCGGACCAAAGCTAGACGCGTCGGGGTTATTCCAGTTTTGTCAAGCTAGCCTACGTGCCTCACTGCGAGGTTCCAAGCCTATCATGCCAGGGCTTAGGGGTGTCTTAGCATTCCCCCTTCTGTACTGTCTCACTGCTTTGTATAAACTGAATGCTTACTGTACTGTTGTCAAGGGATTAGGTCCCTGCACTGTTTGACTGTAAATATTTGTATAGACCGTACTGTTGAATGTATAAATGCATGAAAAATCTTTTGGCATACAGACTGTCACAACTCAATGGATATTATTTAATTACTGTATTGGCTTCCGAACTCTATTTCTTTGTTCTCTTTATTAGCGGGCCTTGGTAATCTCGGATTCTTGGCGATTCTGATGCTAAACCCATAGGGCCGGGTTTGGGTCGTGACAGAGTGGTATCAGAGCGATACTTAACCACGAGTTATACCCCACACACATGTCCAAATGAGCTATAGGGTGTCCTAGAAAAGTAATAGGGCATTACATGAGCATGAAAAGTGTGTGGTTATGACATGACTAATTATATGCCAATGTGTTAACCTGTTTAAGGAAATGACTGTCTATATTGATGACTGTTATAACTGCTTATAGTGAAATGGATAATGCAAATACTGCTACTGAACCTGAATCATCTGAGGCCAGAATGGCCAGACTGGAAAGAATGTTGGAACGAATAACTGAAAGACTAGATCAACAACAGAACCAACGGCCCCCACCTCCTCCTCCTCCGGTACAGCCGGACCAGAATGTGAATGTTAATGATGGGGACATAATTGCTCTTACCCAGAAGTTCAGCAAACTAAAACCGCCATCCTTTCAGGGAGGCCTTGAACCATTAAAGGCTGAAGCATGGGTTCTGGAGACTGAGAAACTGTTTGAGGTGTTTCCGTGCTCGGAGGCACATAAGGTACTGTTGGCTACCTTTACTCTGCAAGAGGAAGCAAGAAGATGGTGGATGCTTACTCGGGATGACAACACTGTTATGACTTAGGCTCAATTTAAAGTAGCCTTCTTTGAAAAGTACTTCCCTCAGTGTGTCAGGGACAGGAAGGTCACTGAATTTGAACAGTTAAAACAGGGCACAATGTCTGTTGCTGAGTATGAAACGAAGTTTACTGGACTTGCCAGATACGCACCACATATGGTGGATACCGATTACAAAAAGGCCAGAAGGTTTGAAGGCGGCCTGAATGTTGTAATACTAGACAGGATAAATGTTTTAAAGCTACCGACTTATGTGGGTGTTCTTGACCGAGCATTGATGGCCGAGTCGAACATCGAAGTTGTGAAACAATCTGAAACACCAGTGTCTGACTGGCGTGGTAAAAGACAGAATTTCAAATTCAAGAAAGGCAAGCATAATCAATTGAACAAGAAACAGAATACGGGGTCAACAAATAGCCCCAGCCAAGGGAGTGCTTCTATACCGCCATGTCCCGAATGTGGTAAGAACCATAAGGGAGTTTGTTATAAAATTTCTGGTGCTTGTTACAGGTGTGGCAAGGTGGGCCACATGGTGAAAGATTGCCCCTCCACTGCTCCAAGTAATAGTAAAGCTACAGGCAGCGCCGCAACGTCAACCGTGACACCAAAACCGAACCCCAAAGCTACCGGAAAAGAGCCTATGAGGCAGGGTCGAGTCTTCGCCCTAGTACCGGGAGACGTGCAAAATACCAAGACCGTAGTGTCAGGTATTCTTTCTATTTGTGCTCAAAATGCATATGTACTGATTGATTCGGGGTCTACACATTCTTATGTGTCGTATGCTTTTTCACGGAAATTGAATAGACCCTTAGAGCCCATGAATTACTTGCTAGCTGTATCATCACCCGTAGGGGGATCCATGACATGTGCATATATGGATCCTGCTTGTGAAATTCTTGTTGGGGATATGCATCTGTTTATTGATTTACTGCCATTGAACATTGATCATTTTGATGTAATATTGGGGATGGACTGGTTACAAAAATACCATGCCACTATAGACTGTGTAACAAAACAAGTAGTTTTCCGTCCACCTGGTTTGCCTGAATTTGTGTTTAATGGGAGTGGAGTAGTACCTCCTCCGTATCTGATTTCTTCTGTGAAAGCTGTTAAACTGATTAGAAAGGGGTGTAAAGGATATCTGTGTTCTGTGCTGACTGTGTCTACTGATGATAGTGTAAAAACTGATGTGAATTGTATTCCTATAGTCAGAGAATTCCCAGATGTATTTCCAGATGATCTGCCAGGGGATTTAATTGACAGGGAAATTGAATTTACTGTGGATGTGGTTCCGGGTACACAGCCAATATCTAAAGCTCCTTACAGAATGGCCCCAACTGAACTGAAGGAGTTGAAAGTGCAACTGCAAGAACTGTTAGACAAGAAGTTTATCAGGCCCAGTACTTCACCGTGGGGTGCACCTGTTTTGTTTGTAAAGAAGAAAGATGGCTCACTGAGACTGTGCATTGATTACCGTGAATTGAACAAGGTAACTGTGAAAAATAAATACCCATTGCCACGTATTGATGATTTATTTGATCAGTTACAGGGTGCACAAGTGTTTTCCAAGATTGATCTCAGATCGGGGTATCACCAACTGAAAGTTAAACCAGAAGACATTGATAAAACTGCTTTTAGAACGAGGTATGGCCATTATGAATTTTTAGTTATGCCACTCGGAGTCACGAATGCTGCTTTTATGGACCTTATGAACAGAATTTTTAAACCATACCTTGTTGATTTTATTGTAGTATTTATTGATGACATACTGATTTATTCAAAAAGTAGAGAAGAACATGAACACCATTTGAGACTTACCCTGCAGACCCTAAGGGAACAGAAACTGTATGCTAAACTGTCTAAATGTGAATTTTGGCTTGATCATGTTATGTTTTTGGGGCATATTGTTAGCAAAGATGGAATTTCTGTTGATCCGCAGAAAATTGAAGTCAGAGTGAATCGCCTAGACCAACAAATGTGACCAAGTCAAGCTTTTGGGATTGGCTGGATATTACAGAAGGTTTGTTAAAGACTTTTCCAAAATTGCCTTACCATTGACTCAGTTAAGTCAGAAGGGGACATCATTTGACTGGACTGACCAAAGGGAATCAGCATTTCAAGAATTGAAAACCCGACTTGTGATTTGCGCAGTTCGACTTTACCTTCAGGTACGGATGGTTATACTGTATTTAGTGATGCTTCTCATAAGGGTTTGGGGTGTGTTTTAATGCAGAATGGGAGAGTTATTGCTTATGCTTCCTGACAGTTGAGACCACACGAAAAGAACTACCCAACCCATGATCTGGAACTTGCTGCAGTAGTGTTTGCACTGAAAATTTGGCGTCACTATCTGTATGGGGCGACATGTGAAGTATACACCGACCACAAGAGTTTGAAATATTTCTTCACACAGAAAGAACTAAATATGAGACAGCGCAGATGGCTAGAATTGATCAAGGACTACGACCTACAGATTCTGTACCATCCAGGAAAAGCCAACACTGTTGCCGATGTATTGAGCCGAAAGTCAATTGCCAACCTAGCTTGTTTGCTCACCGGACAGAAAGAGCTGCTTTGTGACCTTGAAAAGTTTGAAATTGAAGTTGTTTTGAGAGAACAAGGTGGAACGATAGCTGCCATTACCGCTCAACCAGCCTTGATTGAAGAAATTAAAGAGAAACAGCAACTGGATGACTTTTTGAAAAAGATCATCGAAGAAAGAGAGTCTAAGCCGAGACCGGGTTTCAAATTTGAAAACAATGTACTAAAATTTCAAGAAAGACTATGTGTGCCGAATGACACTGAACTGAAAAGAAGAGTTCTGCAAGAGGGCCACAATTCAAAATTGTCTATCTACCCGGGGAATACAAAAATGTACCAAGATCTGAAACAGAATTTCTGGTGGCCGGGAATGAAGAAAGAAATTGCCGACTTTGTGTCCAAATGTCTTCATTGCCAACAAGTCAAAGCCGAACATCAACGACCTGCCGGATTATTGCAACCCTTACCCATACCAGAGTGGAAATGGGAGCATATCACGATGGATTTTATCGTTAGGTTACCTCGCTCCAGAAAAGGTATGGATTCAATTTGGGTTATCGTTGATAGACTAACCAAATCTGCTCACTTCTTACCTGTCAAAACAATCTATAATGCGAACAAATTGGCTGTTATCTATATTGATGAAATTGTGAGACTGCATGGAGTGCCTGTGTCCATTGTTTCTGACAGGGATTTGAAGTTTACATCTAGGTTTTGGCAAAGCCTACAGACTGTGTTGGGTACTGAATTGAGGCTGAGTAGTGCCTATCATCCTCAGACAGATGGCCAGTCAGAAAGGACCATCCAGACTTTGGAGGATTTACTGAGAATGTGTGTCCTTGATTTTCAGGGAGATTGGGAAAGTCATTTGCCCTTAGTTGAATTTGCCTACAATAACAGCTACCATTCGAGTATTGGTATAGCGCCTTTCGAGGCATTGTATGGCAGGAAATGTCGATCTCCAATTTGCAGGGCAGAAGTTGGAGATGGGCCTTTGCTTGGGCCCGAGATTGTGTATGAAACGACTGAAAAGATAAACCGTCTGACAAAGAAAGACGAAAATCGCATGAGCCGACAGAAAAGTTATGCCGATGTTAGGAGACGGGACAGAGAGTATGAAGTGGGTGATCACGTTTTTGTGAAAGTGACACCAATGAAAGGCCAGACTCGTTTTGGAGTCAAAGGCAAGTTAGCGCCGAGATACGTCGGGCCATATGAGATTATTGAGAAAATTAATCCGGTGGCGTATCAAGTTGCGCTCCCTCCTGAAATTGAGCATATGCATAATGTTTTCCACATTTCGATGTTGAGAGATTATCTCCGGGATCCCTTCCACGTGATTGAGCCTACTCATATTGTGTTGAGTGATGACTACACTTACGAGGAACGGCCTATACAGATTGTAAACAGACGAATCAAGAAAATGAGAAACAAAGAGATCCCGTTGGTGAAAGTTGACTGGCAGAACCATGGTGGTGTGTATGCCACTTGGGAAAGGGAAGATGACATGGCTAGGCGATGTCCTGATTTGTTTCCGCTGAATCCTGTTTTCTTCCAGAATGAAGGTAACTCGAGTTTAGAGGACTAAACTCCTTATAAGGAGGGGAGACTGTAACAACCCCCATACTGTTTACCGATAAATTACTAAATTACGTACTGATTACTGCTAAACTGGACTGTTTACGACCGATAATTGAACTAACTGAAGTACTGAACGGACTGATTGAAAATTTAAACTGAACTGACTGAGCATGTTTATCGTATTGCATTCTTATCTGTTTGATTATTTGATTATCTGTTCGTGTTTTATGTTTAAATTGCAAATTGAAGGCCTTATCGGCGGCCGAACTGAAAATCGTTTAGGGGTGTCTTAGCATTCCCCCTTCGAGGTTCCAAGCCTATCATGCCAGGGCTTAGGGGTGTCTTAGCATTCCCCCTTCTGTACTGTCTCACTGCTTTGTATAAACTGAATGCTTACTGTACTGTTGTTAAGGGATTAGGTCTCTGCACTATTTGACTGTAAATATTTGTATAGACTGTACTGTTGAATGTATAAATGCATGAAAAATCTTTTGGCATACAGACTGTCACAGCTCAATGGACATTATTTAATTACTGTATTGGCTTCCGCCATGAACTCTGTTTTACTGTTCTACTGTTAAGCAGGCCTTCGGTAATCTCGGATTACTGGCCGGTTACGGTGCTAAACCCATAGGGCCGGGTTTGGGTCGTGACAATAGTTAAGAATCTTTTTTTTTTTTTTTTTTTTGAAAAGTGGACGTCAATTCGGTGAATTTCTTTTATAGGGGTAAGGTAATTATCTATAGTATTTTCTTACTTAGTATCTACAATGGCTACTTTCTTGCAATTATTTAATATTATATGTCAGATTTCGTTTATAATTTTTAATTGATCGTCTTTAAAATCTTCGTTAAGTTATTTTTATAAATAAATTAATGTATTATTTTATTTTATTATTATTTGTAGCGAAATGTTATTATTTAAATATTTAGTTTATCTAATACTTGTATAATTTTATTGGCAATGCTAAGAAATCCGAGGTCTACTAATTTAAATACACAGTGAAATAAAAAATCCTTTTAAAAATAAAATAGGAATTTAGATTTTCTAGAATAAAATCTTTATGGAGAAATTACAAAAAATAAAAAATAAAAAAATTTCCAAGTTTGAACCTCATAGCAAAATAAATCCTGAGTTTTTAATTTTGTTCCTAAACTTTTGATTTATTTTCAAGCTAAACCATTTTCTTATTTTCATTAAGTAAAATTGATATAAAAAAAAAAAAAAAAGTATTTTAGTTATTAAACTCAATGAATATTTTAGATATTTTATGAATACCTACATCGAGTTTAATGATTAAACCACTATTTGTCTATCAATTTTACTTAATAAAAATAGACAAATAGTTTAAATTAAAAATAAATTAAAAGAATAAGGTTTAAATTAATAAAATTAAAAATTTATTTTGTTTGAAGGCTCAAACCTTGAGTTTTTTAGGTAACTGTCCCAATCTTTATTAGATAGTGTCTTTTATTAATTTATAATACTTATACTAATATTCTATTTTTGTAATCATTTAATAGACTAAATAAGTTTGAATTTATTACTTTAAGAATTTAGTAGATTTAATCGATAGTTCAGAAAGTAAATAGACTTTGATTTATATATTGATAGTTTATGAATTAAATAGAAAATTTGATGATAGTTTAAACGTAGAATGAGAAATAAACTCTAAAAAGAAAAATAGAAGTGAAGTATAATTTAAAACAAAAATATTTATTTTAAAATAATAAATATAATTATAATTATCAAAGGATAATATTTTTTTAAGATCCCTGATATTAAGATTTTATAAGATAAATGACATACAATATTTTTATAATAGTTGAGATCCCTTAACATTTTCACAGAGAAAATTCGACAAAGTGAAATTTTGCTCGAACATAGAGAAATTTCAATTTTTACTGAGAAATTTATCTAATATGATCACAGAAAAATTTTATTGAGGGACTTTAACTAATAAAAAAAAAAATATTAGATCAGTTCTACTATTTAAAGTTGGAGATGAATGTTTCACTAGTTTTCCATTATAAAATTAATCTGAATTTTGAAGTAAGGCGGTGTTTGGGAGCCAACTTTAAACTTTTTTTGGCTGAAATTCATAAAAAGATAAAATAGATTAAAATAATCAATAAGATAGAATGTCATATCAAATTCATAATTGTTTTACATTTTTTTCGTAAATATTATATCTAATATAAAAAAAATTAACTTTTTTTTTCAAATATAAATATTTTAATTTATTAAAATAATCAAAACTAAAATAGTGAATTTTCAATCCAGGCCTGAATTTGAGAGGCAAATCATTCAATCCAAACAGAGAGGACTATGAATTGCTAAAGTGGACCCTACCATACAGCATTGATTTTTAAAAGCGTAGTTATGTCCGGACCACAGCAAGACGAAGAGCAGGTTATGTTTGGCGTTGGTTATTTTGATTATTTTAATTATAAAAAAAATAAAATATATTAAAAAATTAATAAAATAAAATATTAAATCTAAATTATAATTATTTTATTTTTTTCTTATAAAAATAAAAAAAATCCCTGATGTTTTAGCCTCAAATTAAAATAATAAAAATAAAAAAATTAAGAACCAACCTCCCAAACGAAGAGAGAGAGAGAGATGGAAAAGGCAAAGGAAGAAGAGAGGGAAGGTGAGAGAACAAAAAAACAGAGTCATCAATTGTTGTTTTGAAAATTCAACTGCTCCAAATTCTCCAATTTCTTTTCACCAATTCCCTCAAGAATAAAAACCCACCTCCCAAACCCTTCATCCTTCAATACCCATGTTAGATAAATTGATAGAGAGAGAAAGAGAGAGAGCAAATGTATTAACTCTGTATTTCAATGTGTATTGAATGTAGTATTTTACATCTGTGTTGTGAGCTCATTTATAGATGAGTTACAAGCCAAAACACTAATTATTAAAGCATTACATATATATTTAAATCTATCTAACAACCGAAAGCACCGACAACATACACTAACGTGAGTGGAGTATATATTAGTGGAGTGTACATTAACAGCCCCCCTCAAACTCAAGGAGGATAGGTACTAACCATCTTGAGTTTGGAGAAAGTAACAAAATAGAAAATAAACTGACAAATAAAATAAAAGTGGATAGGAGACACTGTATGGTCGTGTCAAACCGTTGGTGAAGACACTGTATGGTCGTGTCGAACCGTTGTAGCAGACAATGTTGGGACAGTTTACGGGGTCATGTCGGACCGTTGTAGAAGACAGTTTACGGGGTCATGTCGGACCGTTGTAGAAGACATTTACGGGGTCATGTCGGACCGTTGTAAGAGGACAGTTTATGGGGTCATGTCGGACCGTTGTAGAAGACAGTTTACGGGGTCATGTCGGACCGATGTAGAAGACAGTTTACGGGGTCATGTCGGACCGTTGTAGAAGACAGTTTACGGGGTCATGTCGGACCGATGTAGCAGACACTATGTGGTCGTGTCAGACCGTTGTTGTAGAGGCTAACCAGAATCAATGTCGGGACAGTTTACGGGGTCATGTCGGACCAATGTAGCAGACACTGTGTGGTCGTGTCAGACCGTTGGAGAATACACTGTATGTTCGTGTATATGCCTCAAAAGTCATGCCCAATTCATAAAAAGACGTGCCATCAAAAGGCGTGCCCGACAGAATTCTTCGAGCGGCGAGCCATGAAAAGGCGCGCCGGATATGCGGCGAGGCATGTGCCCGCCTGGGCTTGCGCGCCCATGTTGTCGTTTGGCGCCGAGCGGTGCGCAATACGCGTGTCTGCTGTGGCTATTTAACCAAGACGGAGGCTGAGGCTGAGACAGAACAAAACACCTGCTGAAAATCTCTGAAAACCTCTTCGTTTTGCTGAGAGAGATACTCTGTAACACTTCTGAGAGAGATATTCTGTAACACGCTGTTGCTTTGAAAATGGCTTCTTCTTCCCGCCCCGTTACCCAGAACATAGCCTCTTCGTCCCGTGGTCTGCTCACTCTCTTTCCCGACCTCAACGAGTCCACGAGAGAGATAGCCGGGGCAGGTGCCCTTGAACCTCAACCAAGCGCCCCTGGACCAAGCGCCCCTGGTTTTGCGCCGTTGAACTTTCCAATGTTATCAGTTGAGCAGATAATGGCTGCTCAATCTGATATTGAGTCCAATCATTATACTCTGAAGTCATGTGTTGAGACAATGACGGCGGTCAACAACCTGTCGCACCGACTTCAGAGTAGAACAAATGAGGTGCAGCAGGTAAAAGCCCAACTGGCTCTGCTCCAGCGCATGTATACGGATGCCCGAGCAGAGATATGTGTGCTGAAGGCAGAAAACAAGAAACTGAAGCGGAAGGCCACCGTGATGCTCAGATTTGGAGGTCCGCCATATGTGAGATTGAGAACAACGGAAGTGAACGTCTTGTGGCGTGGGAAACACGGAGGCAGCACCAGCAAAGGACGCCCAAGACAAAGGCAAGAAGAAGAGAACAGCGGAAGAGGCGAAGAAGTGAGGCCGGTTGTTTGTGTTTTTGTTTTTGTTTTTTTTTTTTGTTTTTGTTTTTTTTTTTTTTTGTAAAATGGTTATCGGGTTTGATCCCCGACATGAATAAAATGAGGTTGTTGTTCAAATGCGGATGGCATGAAGGTACAGGACTGAGCAGAAATAATAATAAAAAATAAATTAAAAATAAGGTGAAAGAAAAAAAAAATAATAATAATAAAGAAAGAATATATATATGAAATCAAAATGAGAGAGTGAAAGAAAAAGGAGAGTGAGTCACGTGGGGGTCTGGGCCCACGGTTTTGGGAAACCGGCAATAAATGTTTTTTTTTTTATTTTTATGTATGGAAAAGGAAAGATAAAATAAAATAAAGAAAAGGTAAAGTGGGAGTAATGGGAATTATGATGAGTTTGTGGAAAGAAGACAGCTTAGTGGAGATATATATATATATATATAGAATAGATAGATGGCAGTATGGCAATTCGGTGGGTGGTGTGATTAAAGAGAAAAAAATAAAAAAATAAAAAAATAAAAAGAAAAGTCAAATGAGTTTAAAAATAAAGAGTGTGTGGGGAACATGAGTGTTGATTGCTGGTGATGTTGGAGGGATTAAAAGAAATAAAGAATATGCGTTGCCCTCTGCTGTGTGTGTCCCCTCCATGTGCTGTGTCTCCCCCTTTCATCATACTACCCACTCCCTCTGAGAAAGAAGCACATGGTTTGTGCATTCTAACATGAAACTAACACTGATAAGAGGGGTAAAGTTGTTTTGATTCACCGAGGCTGCTGAGATGATTCTGAGAGTCGATGAAATTATCAACTGTGCCCCAAGGAACCTGATGGAGTTTTGGAAAGAGAAGAGGAAGCCAGCGCGTATGTGGAGAAGTCACCTCCGGTGGCCGCGAAGAACTCGAAGCTATATGTATTGATAGAGATGACATGTCGAAGCTGGACATGCTTGCCGGAGGGATGCTGGTGGAAAAAGTAAGCAGCGGAAGAAAAACCTCAAAGTTTCACAGGGTTCGCCTTGGTGATGGCTCAGTGGCGGTGCCGGCGCGGAGCTCCGTCGTGAAGGTAGTGTTCCGTTCGGCCAGTTTGAGAGAGAGATTCCGACATGTCATCTCTATCAATACATATAGCTTCGAGTTCTTCGCCATGAATATGTTGGTTGAGTGACAACTCGGAATTCTGTTGCTGCATGTGCTGGTGATTCTGATCTTGAAGGTGAATATTGAATTGGGTTTAGTGGCAGCGGAATAAGGTATGTGTAGAGGTCCGGCGGGCGGCCAAGGCGAGGCTGCCGCCCGCCAGTGAAGCGGAATTACTAGGTTGTTAACCTAGCTCTGATACCATGTTAGATAAATTGATAGAGAGAGAAAGAGAGAGAGCAAATGTATTAACTCTGTATTTCAATGTGTATTGAATGTAGTATTTTACATCTGTGTTGTGAGCTCATTTATAGATGAGTTACAAGCCAAAACACTAATTATTAAAGCATTACATATATATTTAAATCTATCTAACAACCGAAAGCACCGACAACATACACTAACGTGAGTGGAGTATATATTAGTGGAGTGTACATTAACAACCCAGATCTCATTTTCCTCCGATTTCTATCAAATTGCCTCTGCATCCGATCCATCTCTCATGCCTTTCCAATGGTGTTTTTGGCCTTTTTTTGCAACAAGAACACATCAAATTCTTCACCTGTTTGTATAAAAATCTGCTCTTATCAGTCTTGTTGTAGCCTTTAATTCTTCTCTCTTTCTCTCTCTCACAATTTTATTCTGATTGTTTTAATTACCCCTTTCTTTCTTTAAGTCTCCCGGTTCAATTTCAAATTTTCAAACCCATTTCATTAAATTCAGCTCCTTTCACAACCCAACTATTTTCCCACACTTTCCAGGAAAAACAAATAATTTTCTCCACAAGTGGACTCTTCCTGTTTCTCTGAGCCTCCCAACTTCAAATTCCCATCTTGATCTACCTAACTTGTTGGCAATTGAGCCATGGGAATTCAAAAAGACATACCAAATTCAATGTTGGGGCAAGATCTTCAAACCACAAAGAACAACACTTGCCAATGCCGGCCGAAATTCCCTCTTGCAATGTTCGACGAGAATTGGAACCTCCAAACCCACAATTTCGATGAATACTTCATCGATCGAAACCCAGTTGCTTTTGTGTCCTCTTAGACCTACTCGAGCAGGGGAGCTCTCAGATTCTTTCCAACATCCTGAAAAGCTCCTCCACGAGAAGCCTGTTTACGGTCTCCTTGACCACGTCGGACCGCGAAATGGGGCCAATTCGATGGAAACAGTCTCCGGTTTCGCGATCTGTACGCCAAGCACTGGCGGCACCGCCATCCGAGCCGGCCCGGATGGCGGGTGCTGTGTAGTACATGGTAGTATGGTACATCTCTATGATTGGATGCTAGAAGAGCACCCCCCAATCAATCTTGACTACCAGAGAGTTAATGATGTCGGTTGGATCGATTCAGAGACTGTTGTGGTCACTGCATGTGAGCGGTTAGGCCACGGCGGTGGCGGGATGGGTCTGTTTAGTGCAGGAACAGGGGAGCTCAGGCATAGATTTCAAGTCACTCATGATGATCAAGTGAAAAGCTATACAGCTGGTGCTTTGAGTTTTAGTTCAAATTACAAGATTTTTAGTAGTTGTAAAGGTAGGAGCAATGAGTATGGGATTGGTGTTTGGGACCAAATCACTGGAAAACAGATTGATTTTTACTATGAACCAATTGGGTGGTCACTTGGTGAGGCTGATAGGCTGCAATTTTTACATGGCACTAACTGTTTGTTAGTTGCAACTCTATTTCCTAGGAACGACAATTGTTACATTAGTCTGTTGGATTTTAGGGATAAAAGTATGGTTTGGTCTTGGTCTGACGGCGGAGCTCCGGCAACCGACGAAAGGTGAGTCCGGGATGCCATAGCAATGGAGGAGACCGGATCGATATGCGTGGTGAATGAGTACGAGGATTTGGGGTTCATGGACTTGAGGAGTAGTGGGAGTGTGAAGTGGTGCTCAAGGAGCCGGTTGATGAAAGGGAAGATGCTTGAGGAACCGTGTTATCCAAAACTTGCATTGCACGATGGGCAGCTTTTCTCGTCGATGAATGATAGTATTTCAGTATTTTGTGGTCCAGATTGGGTGTTAACATCGAGTCTTCGCCAGAGTTATGGTGGTTCAATTTGTGATTTTTCGGTTGGTGGTGATAGACTTTTTGCCCTTCATAGTGAGGAGAATGTGTTTCATATATGGGAGACGCCGTCAGCGCCGATCACTTAATTGTGTATTTTTTTATTTTGATCTTTATTGCTTTTCTAGCCTTTTTTTCTTTAAATTTGTTGAAGATGGAGTTCGAGATGATGCTTATAGGTTGGAAGTATAGGGTATGTGCTGTGTAAATGACAATGTAATGAAATTGATTGCTCAACTACCATATTTTGAAATCTTTGTTTCCCTCCACTAAATGCATTTACAGGTTAAGGATATACTTGCATAGTTGCATATATTGTCATGTACTTTTCTTCTTTATTTTGCTTTGTTTTGTTTAGTGAAGTACACGGCACTCTCATTCTCTTTTGGAACTTATTTTCTTTTGACCCCTAGCTTTTACAAAGTTGATTCCTCTTCTTATTCCCTCCCCCCCCCCCCCCAAAAGAGAGAGAGAGAGGGTATATTTGCTTTGCATGTGAACAGTTCAACTGCTTGGGTGGTGAACAGATTTTGAGGTAGCTCACTTGGAAAAAAGTTTGTTAGGGTTTGCTTTGCTTTCATTCCAGTTTGACGCGTCAATTTGTGAACTATATGCAAGATCATATATACATTGAATCTTTAATCTCTTGAGCATTTTGGGGGCACCGAATCTGCATATGATCACAACCACATCAACAAATCATGACTACTTTCTTTTTAATGTCTTTACCATTCAAGCAGTCATCCTTTGTTCAAAGGTCCCTTTGCTTTTGTCAAAGTTTTATGACACTAAACTAAGAGGACTATCACTTAGAGTTGACCTAGTGGATAAAACGCTCCCTTATTAGCTGTGATGCTCAGATTGGAGTTTGACCACATCACTAAGGGTTGACCTAATAGACGAAGTGCTCTCTTATCAAGTGTGATGTCCAAATTTGAGTCTTACCGTTACGTAAATTACTTAGTACACGAGACTTATACTATATTGAGATTTGAGAAAGATAATATGTACACAATATTGCTTCTAATTTTGGAGAAACTGTGTTGTTTCTGTGAGTCAAACCCACGTTATAAGTGACGTTAACAACAAGCCTTACTGTTAGGCCAAGCTGTCCTTTTGTTATATTTAAAAATAAAAAGTAAAAATTTAAAACTAGCAGGGCTCCCTCTATCCTTGTGCAACTTTGAAATATTCATCAAACTGCAGTAGATTAAAGGGTGAATTACACTAATAGTTCCTATAGTTTGGGGGTTGTGTCACTTTAGTCCCTGACTTTTCAATTGTGACACATTTGACCATGAATTTTGAATTTTGTTCCAAATAAGGACAATTGAAAATATTATTAGATTTTTTAAGGGTAAAATCGTCAATTTGATAAAATATAAACTAATTTGACAAAAATAAATGTCAAACAAATATTTTTGAATTTTTAAAAATTATTTCTATCCACTAAAAATAAAATTATGTAAAATTGACAAATCTTTTAAACATTTATTTATTTATCTTTTACCAAATTAATTTTTATTATGTGTTTAGATGATGATCATGTAAAATTAATTTAATCATGTAATTTTTATTAATTTTTATCAATTTTACATAATTTTATCATTGGTGAATAAAAATAATTTTTCAAAAATTTAAAATATTTTTTTGACATTTATTTTTGTCAAATTAGTTTATATTTTATTAAACTGACGATTTTGCCCTTGAAATTAAACAATAGTAATTTCAATTGTCCTTATTTGGAACAAGATTCAAAATTCAGGGTCAAATGTGTCACAATTGAAAAGTCAGGGACCAAAGTGACACAACCCCCAAACTATACGGACTATTTGTGTAATTTTCCCTAGATTAAATTATGTTCAAACTCCTACAAAAGGAACAAATCCCAATTTAATCAGAGCCCCACAGAGAAATATGAAACTCATTTCGCATTGACTCTCTCAAAGGCCAGCAGTTTTTCAACTAAACAATAGAAAAACAAGCCAATTCTAGTGAATTTTTAAAAATTTCTGTCATTAATGTTGATAATAAATTATGCTAAAATATGATTGGCTTAATTCAAGTTAAAAGATTTGTTAGCATTGCACCTATATACAATAGCATGATTATTTTACTCAAAAAAAATAACTCTGGAAGGAGAAATCATTGTCTCACAGCAAATCGTTCCAAACAATGTATCTTACATTTTGTACATATATAAATTCATAAGTTGAGAGTTCTGACATCAGATCAATCTCTGCAGAAAACAATATTAAAATCCAACATTTACTGATAATGTCGCAAGAAAGTTTTGTTAATCCAACCAATAATCCACGCTCAACGTGCAAAATTCAAAAGTTGTGCCCGAATCACAACACGAAGCTTCCTACAATGCTTCTTTTTGTTTGTTTGTTTGTTTGTGAAGCATGCAATTAATTTGAACCAAAAAGGAGAAGAACATCAGATAAGAAAGAATTAATGGACAACATGAGGCACATCAACGAATCAAGCATAATCAGGCATCATAATTTTGCTCGAAGGCAAGTTCATTGAAAGGCGATGTAATTTGCTCCTTGTTGTAAGCATGGCATATCGTCAATATGGTCTTCATTAGACGCCAATTCCAAGTTGCCTCGTTCAGATACTGTTGGTGACAAGAAAAAACCAGATAGATGAAAAGAACAAGTTTGTCAGCATCATCAGGGAACTTATGGACGTGTAGACACCCCATTTTTGACCGTCCTCAAGACTTGGACGTCACCGCTTGAACACTCGGTGATTATCCATGTTCGTGTTCGTTTGGAGTTCTCGGAGTTCTCGGCTACGCGCCTTGCCTCAGGACCTCCGAACTTGACCGTTTTGTGTCTGGTTTTGCACCAAACATTTGTGCTTTGCCTTGGAGGGGCAGGGAATGCCTTGTGAGGCATCCCCACACACCACCGGCAGTGGCTAGAGGCCACCGGCTGGTTGGTGTTGCCATCGGCAGTATATTGTGCCGGTCGGTAGTCAATTTTGTCAAAATGACAATTTTGCCCTGCCGACTACTGTGCAGTTGCTTTTTCAGATATTTTGAAGCAGCTATATAGCATTTGTTTCTCCTCCATACACGTGTATGGAGGGATGAGCTTTTGTTTGGCTTAGCTTGTAAGCTTTCTTGCCTATAAGAGAAGGCTCTCTTCTCTTGGCTCAAGGGTTAGCAAAATTAGACATTTTTAGAGAGAAAAGACAGAGAAGAAGCTCTGGTTTTAGGGTTTGAGTTCTATATCTATCCTATCTCTCTTTTTCTCTCTTGTTTGTACACTAGGTGCTTTAGTCCACATTATTGCACACAAGCACCTAGTGTTTCACCTTCCTTTGGTTACTGAGGTTCTAAGGGCTGGTTCTTAGAGTTTTTGGTTGGATTTGAGCTCAAGGAAGCAAGAACATCATCTTTGGTGAAGAGGTCTACAAGGGTAAGACACTAGTCCTCTTTTTACCCTATTCTTGCACTCCATTTTTACCTATCTTTGAACTGTTTTTGTGCTTGGTGTTTAATACAAAAAAGTTCTATTTTTTAGTCTTCTTGATTGTTTGTTAAGAGTGTTTTGTGCTTTGGGGAGGTTTGACCCCTCTTAGGCCTTGAAAAGGCCTCATTTTGTGCTATTTTGTGAGAGCTCCGGGATTTTGGTGTTGGGGTCTCTTCACCACTGAAATCTTGAGGGATTTTAGTGGTGAAGATGATGCCTTGAAGTCCCAAGAAGGAGAGGGTCACCCCCCTCTCCTTGTTGTCCTTGAAAAGGACCTATTTTGCCTCTTGAGGAAGCCTATGTTCAAGTATGTGTTGAGCATGCCATGACTGTTTTTCATACTCATATTACCATGATATAACATGATTTTAAGTTGGTTTTGGTCCCTTATGCATGCTTAGAGTTATTGCCATGTAATGCCTTGTAATGCCTTTAACATGTCTTAGGTTGTTAGCCTTTATTTGAGCATGATTTAGGCTTAGACTTATGAATGTTTTGTGCTTATTTTGCCATGCTTTAGGTCTGTCCATGGTCGTTTGGATTGATTTTGGCATGTTTAGTATAGCTCCTTTGCATTTGTGGCTTGCCGGGCTTGTACGCCTCAAGTATGTGAATGTGTAGCTTGTGTTTCTTGCATCATTTCGGAGGTTTGGAACCACCTAACATGTAATTTCAGTCCCTTTGGCATGCTCATATGCTTGCCTAAGTCGCCTCTTTATTGCTTTGAAAGCGTATGTTGTATGCCTCTTGTTTCGACCATTATGCATGCCTTTGAATTTGAGACCCTTAGGTGCCATCTAAGTGGTCCTTTGGACTTAGTTTTATGTGTCAAAACTCTGTTTTTGGTTGCCTATTGCATGCCATGTATGGTTGTGTTAAGTGTAGCCCATTACCTCCTTGATGAGCCTTGAATACTTGGCCCCTTTTGCATGCATTTGCTTGTCTTGTTTAACATGATTTGACATCATTCCATAGCATGATTTTAAAGCTTATGATGCATGCTTAGTGTCCATGATATCCCCTTTCAAGTGTGCTTGAGGGTTGCTTACTTGGTGCCTAAGTGTTAAGTCTTAACATATGCATGTGTGTATGTGTGTGGGCTTTCATTTTTGGGCATTGTTGGCCACTGATTTTAGGCCTATTTGGGGTTGCCTAGATCATGTTTAAGACCATCATTTGCTTGGCTTGCATTGCTTCATGTTTGCTTGCATGCTTACATAAGTGTCTTGCCATGATCATGTTGCATATTAGCTAACATGCTTAGGTTGCATTGCACCTTGCATACGCGCCTTGTTCCTTGACTTGGTGATAGGAATTGGGCCTTGTTTTGTTTGTTTGGTTTACATGCATTTCACATGAAAGTGCACAACTTGGTTCTTTGGGCCATCATGCATGGAAATGCGTGATTGGTGGCCCGAGAACCGAGGCACATCCTCCTTTGAGTCATAAACATGATAAGGAATGTGTTTGGTGCATACATTGCTTGAATAGCATTGCCATGCAAGATTTTTCCCTCTGCTGCTGTGAGTTGCAGGTTCTGCAGGAATTCATTGCCGGCCGGCAATGTTTAGTGCCGACCGGCAATCAATTATCAGCCGATGGATGAATTCTGTGCCGGTGGCCACATATAGTAGCCGGTGGCTATTTTGTTTAGCCGGTGGTGATCCCCAGCATCCAAGGAAGTAGTTCTGAGACTTTGGCAGTCTTCTGAGATGCAAAGCAGGGAAAACAGAGGCAGGCTAGGCATGGCAGTGCAATTCTGAGCGGAATCCGAGCGCGCATGCATTGAGCCCTCGCCCCAAGGCGGCTTACCGTTTTTCCTTAGATTAATTAATTTGTTAATTTAATTAATTTGTAATATTTAATTAGCTTGCGTAGTTAATTATTTGTATTATTCTTTTGGTCCCTCCGAGCGAGGGCAAATCTGTAATAAGTGTGTGTGGGTGTGTGTATGTCTTCCAACCCCCATTTCTTTCTCCCTTTTATTTACCTGCTTATGATGGTAGATTAGGGCACGTTTATTTTTAGCATACCTTATGCAATGCATGCGTGCATCCATGCATTTGTTTACATGCACCGGGCTCGGTACATCATACAAACCATATTGTATTTTCAAAGCTAACTTGAATACGTGCACCGAATGATCGCATTTCACATGCCATTTTAGGGTTAGCCGAGCCTATCCTAAACTACATCTCTGCATGTGTTGCATTAGCCACTTAACATGAACTAGGTCATGCATGTTTGCTAACTAGTTTCTTGTTTTGGTACGGAGTACGATGGAAGTATTTTATGCTTTAGCATATCGCATGCGTGTGAATGTTGACATGATAGTATGACTACCATGTGGCTAAATTCTTATATGAGATAAACTGCTTGAATGCCTGTGGGTGGAGATTGGATTGCTTGAGTTGGAAAAACTCGTTGAAATCCATGTTTTAGCCTACTTGCGAGTAGCAAATTCCAAAGCATTTTCAAAACTAACGGATATGCAATGATTATTTCCAAATTAGGCAATCTAGTCTATACTTGTTTGCTGCGCGCATAACATAGTAATTCTAGGCTAATAATTGGAACAAGAACACATAATGTTTTCAAAATCGGATATCACGGTTAGTAGAGGCCGGTCTTCGGACCGGGCGAAAGGGGGTGCTCATAGCTGACCTTCCCCGATCGTACCCAAGCTCCCGAGCCAAGACCACTTTGGTGATGACGGACACGTGGCCTTCGGCACCGAGTCAGGGTTTCTTAAATTCCCCATTTTAAAATATTTAGGTGGCGACTCTGTAATCTGGCAAAGCAGTCCATGTTTGGCACTACTTTTCAAAAATCTGTTTTCTCAAACGATTTGCCGGATTTGGACTCTTTGGTTCAAGATTAAGAACCGTGACAATCGAGTCCGAACTGTAGTAAACCCAAATGAACAGAACGGGACTTAACCCTCCCGGGGCGTTCGGGGACGTCTACAGTTTCTGGCGACTCTGCTGGGGATTTTTAGAGAGCTTGACTCGAACTCGTGATATCCTGTTTTGACTATACTTATGTGTTTCTTTGCATTGCATGTGCATTGGTGCGCCTAGGACACCGTGTTGGTCATCTGCTATTCCTGAGCGGTCTGCCAGAGGCTTGTCTTGTCAAGGCATGTCCATAAGGCTGACCGGTTGTGGGCTCTGCGATGTAGAACACAAACCCGGTTTCTTAAGGCACCCTTTGACCATTCGACCTAGTGCATATTCGATCCATAGTGACCATTCCAAATTAGGACAGTTGCTTACCCGATATAGGTTGTTTGAAACATTGCGTCGTAGTGAAACCCTAGCTCGACAAAATAGGACAGAAACCCTACCCCAACATAGGGGTGTATTGGCTCTCTTTACATTATGTGCTTTTAGAGTGTATCTCTGCGGAACGCATATATCGGTTTGCAAGTTTGGGTATCCGCCCGAGGGCACCGATGTCGATGTTGTTGAGAATCACCGGTGTATGCGAGGGTATCGATTCGATTTTGAATAGTGATTACGGGAAAGCAGTGTTGATAGTAGAGTGTAGTTGTTCGACTACACCGTGTTTGATCTGTTTGAAATGAAATCTTGCTTGTTTTCCGTTTGATTCGGAAATCGAGGGTCGATCTAGAATAGCTAGTGTCTTCTCCTTCTTTGAGGCAAGACCGAACATAATATGAAATTCGAAGAGATCGTGGTCATGACGGCCGCATTGAGCCAAGGAATTACCCCACAGGATGAGACTACTGTTGACATGCCGTATCCACCCAGGTCGTCTGCCGCACATCCAATTTGGACCCCTCAACTATATCAGGCTCGCGAGCCCACCACATTTGAATTAATAGGAATGATAGGTGATCTTCAAAGATCCGTAGCGGATCTCGCCTATGGAATGTCTGTTTCGCCACCAGCTGCACCATATGCCGGAGGCTTTATACCCCAAGAGCCCCCGCCATTTGGGGCGAATTGTAATTGAACTTCGACCAACGGAGATGACCTCCGGCTATGGTAACGAGCGACAAACCAAACTACTGGATCGGCGAGGCCAGAGATAAAAACAAGATGAAGACAGATGTCGACCCCATCGAACAACCGCTTTGTAGGCGATGAGGCTTTGAAAGCCGGGGAATAAACAAGCAACAGATATCCGCATGATTATGTCAAAAGTCATGGAGGATGCTTTCCCACTCACCGAGGGCAATTCGATCAATCGAGAATCGAGATAGGCCCCGTCATGCCGGACGCTTCTTCCGCTCGATCTTGCATCCGGAAAGGATCGAACCCAAGGCCGCACCCGCCGATCCGTTCGCTAGTACATCTAGCAAGAGTGCTCGAACTCAAAGTACTGCCCGAGGGCGAGGTCTTCCATGCTCTCTACATGCCATTATCCAAGGCACTTCAAATCCTTGCCGAGAGGACACCTTAAACCCACGGAGCCTCGGCCTCTCCGAAGAATCTCCCGATACTCATGACCCTACTCAAGATCTTGTCGTACCACCAATGAGGCCATGCTACCGACAATTGTTTCCGCCTCCGGCACGAGGTGCAAGATTTGATTGACAACGAGGTTATCCTTCCCCCTACCTCAGCAAAGTCCGTCACCACTCAGTTGTTGCATTTCGAGGATCTGAATCGCAAGTATGTAATCGAAGGTGAACACTTCGGCGATGTCTGTACATTTTTGGATGTGGCGTTTGGCACGTATTTTTGAGCACCTGCCAATGCTAGTTTTGTAAATCCTGACTTGGGTGTCGAGTCAGTCTTTTGTTTTGTTTTGAGTCTGTCTCTTTGTATGGAGTCAGTTTTTTTGCTTACAAGGTCTGTCTTGTTGTAATGAGTCAGTCCCTCTTGTATAGTATACCAGGTGATTTCGGGGTTGTTGCCTCAAACACCGTTTTGTCTTGTAATTAGTTGCTTTTGCTATTTGAGCCTGTTGCTGCCGAGGAGCCGGTTATACCACCAAATCTGAATGAAACAGCTGCGGCTATCATGTGCCGTATCCATTGCTATTTGAGTTACCCGTGCCAGAGGATGTAAATGGAATGATAGTGCATTTCGCCTACTCTCTTGTGCCTTAAACATCGTCGTAATGACCTAACCTTTTCATAAAACCCCTTTTTCGAACACTGTGGTAATGAAAACGAAGAGGAAGTAATTCCTCGGGTTTTGTAAAATTTTGATCATTTTGAGAGAAAGAGAGGCCCACTAAGCTTTTAATGAATGAAATCATGCTTGTCGGCGTGAGTACTGAGAAGGATCCTGGTTCGATCTAGACTGGTTCCACACTATCCTCAACGCGAATGATTTGTCGCTTTCTTAAAAACTTTCAAAAACGAAATGTCTTGTGCAGTCTTGCAAAGACCAGTGTGGAACCGCTCTTGAGATTGTACAGCCCAGGATCGCTCTCGATCTCAAGTTTCAATTCATCTGTTTCAAACCTGGGATCCGTTCAAAACGTTCAGTACCATGAAACGCCTGTGTGGCCCATTTTGAGGCAGCCTTCGAGCAAGAGGCGTCAAAGTTAGATCAAGGAGATCAAATCCCACCAAGCAAAGCTCGAGAAGCAACTGTGATGGACTTTTCTTGCAAATCAATACAACAGTCGCTCTCCTGGATACGGAGAGGCTTCAATCTCAAAACCATTTGGCATGGGCTTGCTACACTTTTACCCTTTGAGAGGCTCGCTGGGCCGAAAACCCGGAAGGGCGGCTCAGGCAAAAGTTAGAGCAAAGGAAAAGAAAACAAAAAAGAGAAAAGAAAAGAAAAAATATATAGCAAAAGAAATAAAAAATGAAAATGCAAAAGAAAAGAAAAAGAATGAAAAAGAAAAACATAGCTCGCAAGGTCGAAAACCCGCATTGGGCACCTTGGCAAAAGTTAGAGCCTAAACAGTGAAGGTTAAAATACCCGAGTGTACCTTAACCGGAACTACGTAAGGCTTGATTCCCATGTTTGGGATCGTGAGGAACTTCATCACGAAGTCCAAATTTCAACGCTTCCATAGCGTCTCAGTCCATGCCATGGTTTTGATCACTTGTGCCTCCTCCGAATCCAATGTCTCGATTGCAGCAACCTGGAACTACGTGATTAACTTCCTCTTGAAGCCAAACCACCAACACCTTCCAGGTGACTGTGTCCACATATTGATTCAAACCGTCTTCGACTCCTCCGCGCCCGAGGGTCCGATCGTCATCAACAAGGACTGGCATACGACATGCCGCGGCATCATCCAAACAAGGGGCAACTTTCCGTTGCCATGCATTGCCATAAGTCGCCCTGAGTTACCGTCCAAACCAGGGGCAACTTTCCGTTGCCTTATCCCCCTTTAAGCTAGGGGCAATTTTCCATTGCCTCCGATCCGAGGTTGCATATCTCGAGGGTAAGTTCTATGCTCGTCAAGCATCGACTGTTTGCAAAAATAGTTTTTGAAAATTTTTACTGAAGTTGACTGTTTTCTCGAAAACTATTTCATTTTCAAAATTGGACCATGTTTGGACCCAAAAAAGGAGAATTTTCAGTGCTCGCAGCCTGATTCACATGATTTTCAAATCAAGAATCGAATAAGTGTGTTAATCCAACTCTCACTTTTGATCAAAACTGTTTTAGAAAACAAAAAATGGTCAAAATGACGAACTAGGGGCACAATTGAGTCAGGTCTTCTGTCTTTCCCCCGCTAACATGCTTGCCAACAGGGCACCCTATTCACCAGAAGAAATAGCCGTGAGCTAACAGTGTTGGGCGTGAATCTGCGATTTCCTATTCATCCATTAATCACCCTGGGGAGGGATTGAAAAATGAGAGATTAAAGAATAGAGAGGAGCAAGTTGAGCGAAAAGTGAGAAAAGGGTTTTGAGAAAAAAACCAAGCATGAGGGTCGAGTGATGTGAGTATCACAAATCAGAAAGGGTGGGAATAATATCCGGAGGAAGTGGCTCCTCAAGATTTGAGGTCTTTTTGTAAACATGTCTGTGCGTCGAGCCTTTTTGATTTGTCGGTCTTGATTTTGGCTTGGAGTCTTGTCCGTACATATCTCGTTCTTTTAGGTTGTGTGCCTTTTATTTCTTTGTTTGAGTCTGTCTCACTGTGTTCTGTGGTAGGCTCGATACCCTGGTTGAAAACCCTTCCTTATTTCAAAAAAAAAAAAAAATCGTTTGTGCTCAGAATGCTGCGCCATTCTCTACATTTATGCGAAACAAGAGAAGGAGAGGAAAAATTTGGGACATCCGAGTGTGCTTCAACTGCAAAATCAGACGGTTTGTGATCATCTGTCAGTTAGGGTTATTTGTTCGGGGTTTCTTTGTGTGTAGAATGAACCGAATCTTTGTGTTATGGGCTATATGCAGTCAATCGATGAAGTATGGGCTGTATATCCAGTTTGAGCAGTGGTTTGTATGAGTTGTTTTGCTGTTAATTGGTTGGTTATCCGATTATCACAGTACAATTGCTCAATTTTCAGACAACAGATCAATATCATTTACATTTGAGGTGTAACATGGCGCAATGCAGTGCAAAGTATGAAAGATGCAGATATGAACAGATATAACATTCTTTTCAGACAAAAAGTTTGTTTCATTTCATATCATCTTTTTCAAGTACATAGTTTTGGAAACAAAAATCTGCCTACGGCAGTACAAAGTACTCTATCTACCAAAAAAAGGGAAAAGTACAAAAAAGAGAGAAGAAATAAAAGAAACAGCAAAAGTCTGGGTCATCAGCATCATCAATGGCCTCGCATCGGGGGATCTGTCCTCGCCCTCTTCCTGGGCAGAAATCCAGGAGCATCACCAGAAGTGTCACTATCTGAGCCCGAGCCCGAGCTGCCCCCGGCCTCCTCCTCGGATAACTCCACCCCCTCGCCGGACTAAATAAATGCAGGCAGAACCCGCGTAGTCATCGCCCTCCTCTAGTGCGGGGGAATATCCTGCCATCCCGAGTAGAAATAGAAGGTCTAGATGGAGCGCCACCACCCACTGGAGGAATCGGGAAGGGAGGCTGAAAAGTACAAAAGGCAAATGCATCAATATACATGAAGCAGTTTATCGGTCACGAATCGATTATGAATCTGAGCATGAATGCCGTGGCGGTTTATCGGTCACGAGAATCACGATGTATGAATCTGATATGAATGCCGTGAGCGGTTTAATCACGAGAATGTAGTGTATGAATCTGAGTATGAATGCCGTGGCGATTTATCGCGAGAATCACGGTGTATGAATGTAGAGTATGAATCTGGTGGCGGTTTATCGATGAGAATGTAGTGTATGAATATAGTGTATCAAGTGCCGTGAGGGCTAGGTATCCAGTGTTGTGATATGCATCAGATTATGCGAAGCAGTTTGTGTATGGTTTGAAATTATGACAAAGAGAACATACCGAAAGGCCGTAAAAGGCTAGGAACTCGAAGGTCCGCTGCAACATCCCCGTCATGGAGGCATTCATCTCCAGTAACTGCCGGGTGTATCCAGAAGACGCCTGCAAGGGAATCAGATGTATCAATATTCTGTGGAATATCAAATAAACTGAAATGAAATAACTATACAGAAATGCAGTAACACATACCGGAGGCAAGTCGGGGACACCGACAAACTCGTGATCAGCTGGCGGAGGGGCGAAGGGGATCTGATAGGTCGCCCTATCCGACCGCCAGAAAGTCAGCGAAGAAGGCAAAGCGGGCCAACTGGCCTCCCGTCCTCTCTGGACTCCGCCCCTGTCGCAGACTCGAGCCCTCCTCGGCGCTCCTCCTACTCTCGCTTGACGGGCGCCATTGGTCACTCTCTCAGCTCGGCGACCACCGCTCAGAGGTGGCATGATGAAGGTCCGGACGTACTCTGAGTAATCACCCTCGCCTCATGGTATGCGCCTCCCACGATGGTGTAGTCCGCCATCTGCTTCGTGAAACGCTCGGTGTCCCTCATATGCTCAGGAGGGTGCACCGGGACTGTCTGCTCGGGTACGCCTAGGGTCTGACGCAAGAAGCGCTCGCCCAGGTACCAAGCCCGACAGACCGGGCCCTCCAGCAGAATCCAATAACGCGAGGTCTCGACGGCACCGGCAAACCGATCTCACATCATCGCTGGCAAAGGAGCCCAAGGCTGCCAGGTGATCTGAAATTGAAATACAGTTTATTACCTACTGGTATTGCAAATATATAGTGGAAAAGTGAAGCTTAAATGAACTGCAAGTAAAACATACCTCGGCAGGAGTGATGGTGTCGAAGTAGCGGCGAAAGAAGCTGAAAGTCTCCATGACCTCCGGCGCATCTCCGTCAGCGGCGTGAGAAGGGGCGACGGAGGGGTCTCTGCGCCAGATCTGAGAGCGAGCCTAGGAAAGTAGGCGTAAACCCACAACGCAAGGTGAATACGAATATTTATCGGATAAAGCAAAATCTGAGAATAAAGCGAAATAATGAGCTGTGTTGTGTAGTGTATTGTCTGAGTGTCTGATTGTGAGTAGTGTCTGATCGATAAAGCGAGTATGTGTGTGCCGTGTGTACAGTATACGGTCCGTGTGAAACAGACTACAGTGTGTGCAGTGTGCAGAGTACAGAAAATGTAAAGCAGAAATATAAAGCGGAAAAGGAAATGTACCTCTCAATCACGCTAATAGCCCCAGAAACAGCTGTCATTGCCGCGGAGACTCATATAGCCATAGAGGGTGGCGAGCCGCACCACCCCAATCGAAAGCATAAGATGTCTCGGACATCCACCGGTCGCTTAAGAAGGCGAGAGGGAGCCTTGTGTTCGCTCGATTCGGCAAAGAGAGTCGTCGAACAAAAACATCGAAGCCACGTGCATACCTCTCGCGGCCTCTGAGTCATCGAGCTGCGTCCTGAAAAGAAAGGTTGCACCGGGCGCACCTCGAACCGGGAATACCGAAGCCGGGATAGGCGAGGCGGAAGCAGCGCCAAGTAAGTAGACTGGTGCGGTCCACTCATCCATAGCAGTATCAAAGGGGATCGGATCACCCCCTACCCCGATGCCAGTGAGCACCGAGAAATCGTAAGGGGTCATCGTCATGTCCCCGGTCGCAGATAAGTGGAATGAATCGGTGATGTCCTACCACCTCTCTGCCAGGGCAGCTAGAAGAGGCCTGCAAGCAGTAAGCCGGGAGAGTCCCCTGCAGAAGGAACCAAAGCCCGCCTCGTCTACAATGTGGCGAACCGCCTCGGGAAGCTCCGCGTACCAATCTCGAGCCGCGACGTTCCCATACCCACGGATGGTATGAGAATCTCCCTGTTTTCAAACAAATAGCAGCAAAGTAATATGAAATGTACAATTTTGAAAAAAACAGTGGTTCAGTGCCAATTTGGCATGCGTGCAAGTTTTTCAGATTCAAATAGATATCGGGTGCCGGTGTGCTTACAGTAAACTACAACGTGTGATGCGTCAGCGTGTTTGAGTGGTTCAGTGCAAATGTGGCATGCGTGCGAGTTTTCAGATTCAAACAGATACCGGGTGCCGGTGTGCTTACAGTGAACTACAACGTCTGATGCGTCAATGTGTCTGAGTGGTTCAGTGCAAATGTGGCATGCGTGCATATTTTCAGATTCAAGCAGTTATCGGGTGTCGGTGTGCTTACAGTGAACTATAACATTTGATGCGTCAGTGTGTTTGAGTAAATCAGTGCAAATTTGGCATGCGTGCAAGTTTTTCAGATTCAGACAGATATCAAGTGTTAGTGTTTGCAGTGAAATACGGTGTGTGCCGTGGTTTGAGTGGTTCAAGGCTAGTGCAGTGTGTGCGCGTATCGTTCTTAAACAGATATCAGTTGCAAGTTTGTTTGTGATCTACTACAATACACAATGCATCAGAGTATCAGAGCTAAAGCAATTAAAGAATCTAATCGACTATGGCAGTTGACAGTTGAAAGGTTCTACAGTGGGGAAATTTAAAGCAGAGAAAAGATGTTACCTCGGAAGTGCCGAAGGAAAGGTGAGAGGTCGGCTCGCGTAGGAGGAGCTCCGGGTCCAGTGCTCGGTCAAAACTGCGAAAGTGGCGGAGTCCATCCGGTGGTAGCACATGAATCGCTGGGCGGTAGGTCGCCGGGTCGAAAGGACGCTCGCTCAACGGGAGAAGCTTGACCCCGGGATCCATCTCGTGATCCGAGGGAGTCCCGCCGCGTGGAACGTCGTCGGCCATGTCAAGAATGATGGGAAAAATGGTCGAGGAATGAAAATAGGCTCGGAATGTGAAGGGTCAACCAAAAAGTCAACCCCGAGAGGGTTGGGAAAGGCCGGGAAGGTTGAAGTGTGAAAAGGCATGGGTATCGAGAAGAGATCGAGGGGAACAAGTCCCAAAAAGGTGAAAATGGCAAAGGATGTGCCGAAATGAAATTTTGATCGGTCGAAAATGTGCGAAACGCGAAGGTATTCGCGAATCGAACGACGAAACCGAGCCTAAAACGCGAGAAAATCTCACGAGGATCGAAAATACTAGAGAGAAGGGGGAGGAATTTTCGGCGCAAGGGAAGTGAAAGAATAGGGTTTAAAACCCTATTTTAAAAAGCCCGAGGTGAAATGTCAAAACTGTCCCCGATCAGTAACTTTTGGCCGGTCGGCACTATTATGTGCCGGTCGGCACAATATTGTGCCGGTGGAACTTTCATGCAGCCGGTGGCCACCTAGTCCAGCCGGTGATGTTCCTACAGCCTTTTTTAGGCCATGTAGGTAGTTTTGGGTCTTCATAGCTCAAGAAAGTGCAAGAAAGTGCATCTCCGACGCTCAACCGGCCTCCGTTTTGACCTTGGACCGTGTCTTCTGTGCGTGGCACCCAGATTCAAACAAAGATTGTATCCTTGTGTATCCTTTGTCTTTTACAAGATTCAAAAATTGCCCCGTGTGCGTTGCACACATCCATCACATTGTCCGGCGCGTCGCATCGCGCCGTCTTGCACGTCCCTTGCGACTTACACCGTTTTGCATTGTCGTGTGGCATGCGTGTCATACTTGCGTTTTATTTTCCATTCAAATGAGGTATGCGTGCCTCATTTTACATTTCATTGCATCTCGAGGTACGCGTGCCTCGTTTTGCATTTCATTTTCCATTCAAATGAGGTATGCGTGCCTCATTTTACATTTCATTGCATCTCGAGGCTGCGTGCCTCGCTTTTGCATTCCATTTTCCATTCAAATGAGGTATCGTGCCTCATTTTACATTTCATTGCATCTCGAATGCAGCGTGCCTCGTTTTGCATTCCATTTTCCATTCAAATGAGGTATGCGTGCCTCATTTTACATTTCATTGCATCTCGAGGTACGCGTGCCTCGTTTTGCATTTCATTTTCCATTCAAATGAGGTATGCGTGCCTCATTTTACATTTCATTGCATCTCGAGGTACGCGTGCCTCGTTTTGCATTCCATTTTCCATTCAAATGAGGTATGCGTGCCTCATTTTATATTTCATTGCATCTCGAGGTACGCGTGCCTCGTTTTGCATTTCATTTTCCATTCAAATGAGGTATGCGTGCCTTATTTTACATTTCATTGCATCTCGAGGTACGCGTGCCTCGTTTTGCATTTCATTTTCCATTCAAATGAGGTATGCGTGCCTCATTTTACATTTCATTGCATCTCGAGGTACGCGTGCCTCGTTTTTCATTTCATTTTACATTTCATTGCATCTCGAGGTACGCGTGCTTCGTTTTGCATTTTATTTTCCGTCTAATGAGGTATGCATGCCTTATGTCCATTTCAGTTTTGCATCTTGAGGTATGCGTGCCTCACTTTGCATTTCATTTGCATTTCATTTTGCATTTTGCATCCATGAGGTATGCGTGCCTCATCTTGCATCTCATTTTGCATTCCATCGCGCTATTTTGCGCACCTCATTGTTTTTCGCCCCGAGTCTGGCGAGACCTTAAACACGCATGGTCTAGGAGACCTTAAATCCTTGGAGGGTGCGAAACCTTCACCGTATTCGACGGTCTAGGAGACCTTAAATCCTAGGGAGGTGCAAGACTTTCGGTGCATTAAGGTGCACACCTCATTGCACTTGGCATGCATCGTATCGCGCTATCTTGCGCATCGCACTGTCTTGTGCACCACGTCTCAATTCATGCATTGCCCCACAATGGTCCGGCGGGACCAAAAACACGCATGGTCTGGCGAGACCTTAAACCCGCTCATTTGCATTGTTATGCATCTCAAAAGCAGCGCATGGTCGCACCTTTCGAAATCATGCATCGTACATTTCAATACATACGTCGCCTCGCGCGTCATTCGCATTGTCATGCATTTCAAAACACGTGCGTTGTCACTGCATTGTCATGCACACATTTTGCATCACGATCTAGGAGACCTTAAATCCTCGGAGGGTGCAAGACCTTCGTTGCTTTGGCACACCCAATTCATGCATTGTCATGCATTCGCAAAGCTGGGCGTTGCCGCGCATTTCAAATTCATACATTGTCATGCATTCAAAAGTCGCGCGTTGGCGCGCATTTCAAAAGGAACATCATGCATCATGTACATTTCAAAAAAAAACATGCATTGTCATGCATACATTTTGCATCCCGGTCTAGGAGACCTTAAATCCTCTGAAGGTGCAACTCCTTCGGTGTTTGTCGTGCCCGAACGACTTCCGGTGGTCTGGTAAAGCCACCAGCTTGTGTTTGCAGTGAGTTCCTAGGAGACCAATGGGGACGGTGAAAACTAGAGTTCGAATGGCTTATGCCAAGAACACAAAGGTTCAGGATTTCCGAGACTAAAGTCTGGTTTAAATACCCAGGGGGTGTACCCTCGGCTTGAAATCTGTATGGAAGCCCCATAGGTTGAGGCGACATGTTTACGCCTCAATTCTGGATACTGAACCAACCTAGTATATCGCCCTGTTGAGAGAATAGGGAAAACTACAATCGCAGCCATTGCATCATACTGCATTGTCATGCATCATTAATACTATTGCATATGTCATGCATTTCAAAAATTCAAAACAAAAAATACAAAAAAAAAAAAAAAAAAATACTGCATTGTCATGCATCATTGTAAATATTGCATATGTCATGCATTTCAAAAAAAAAAACCAAAACAAAAAAAAAAACATACTGCATTGTCATGCATTTCAAAAAATCCAAAAAAAAAACATGCATATGTCATGCATTTCGTTATAATATAGTGCATATGTCATGCATTCTTTGTAAATATCCATTCCATTGCATATTGTACATATTGCATTTTAGTTATATGCATCCACTGCATCATCTTCCATCTATGGCTTGCACCTTTCCTTGTTGAGCTTGGTCTGGTATGTGCCCTTACTTTTCATGTTGAAACACAGTTCTGCATGTGTACGCGCCTATTCCTTGATGAACTTGGTTTGAGGGTGGCGACACCTTTTCTGTGTTAGACATGGCTTGTACGTGTACATGCCTTTCCTAGGCAAAATACGGTTTTGGCTACAGGCCATATCCATTTCTATTACATTGTAGTGTAATTATTGCATCCAGCATTAGGATCATTATTCTTTCCTCAGCGGGTTGTCACCCCACTTATGTCATTCCACCCAATACTTGTTCTTGTGTCCGTCTACATCACTCATTGTTCAAACATCGTTCTATGGTAGACGGACTCGTTACTTCCATCAATCTATTTGACATATGTGTGGTTTCGAACCGCTCATGATTGGATCATGATTCAATTGCTCTGCATGTAGTTTGCATTGTTTCAATTGCATTGCATTATCATTTGCATTGTTTATACTTAGTTTTGGTATATATTGCATATCATTTTGCATTTGTCATTGCATTGTCATGCATATTGCTAACGATATTATACCTGTTAAGTTTACTTTCTTTTCAGGCACGATATTGTATATACAGTTCATTTGAGGCCGGTGCAACCGGACGAGCAGCACAGGTATTGTATCCTCCACGTGAGACGTTTTGAGAATTGCATAATTCTCTTACATCCTTTCTGCATTGTAGTGTGGATTGGCATATGCTAGCTTACAACTGTTGCATGCGTGCTTCATTACAGCTTTCTTTGCATGATCATAAGTTATGCTCGGCTTCTTGCATTGTCTTGCATTTTGCCCCTGCCTTCGGGCGCATACCTTGTTTGTCTTGCATGTTTGTCCAAGTCTTCGGCCTTGTCAAAAATGGGTCGTCTTTGGGCTTTGACATTCACTCCCGTCATTGTTATGACTTCCGAGTTCTGTCAAAGAGGGCAATCAGAGACACCCCATTTTTGACCGTCCTCAAGACTTGGGCGTCACCGCTGAACACTCGGTGATTATCCATGTTCGTGTTCGTTTGGAGTTCGGAGTTCTCGACTCTGGCGCCTTGCCTCAGGACCTCCGAACTTGACCGTTTTGTGTCTGGTTTTGCACCAAACACTTGTGCTTTGCCTTGGAGGGGCAGGGAATGCCTTGTGAGGCATCCCCACACACCACCGGCAGTGGCTAGAGGCCACCGGCTGGTTGGTGTTGCCATCGGCACTATATTGTGCCGGTCGGCAGTCAATTTTGTCAAAATGACAATTTTGCCCTGCCGACTACTGTGCAGTTGCTTTTTCAGATATTTTGAAGCAGCTGTATAGCATTTGTTTCCCTATGGAGGGATGAGCTTTTGTTTGGCTTAGCTTGTAAGCTTTCTTGCCTATAAGAGAAGGCTCTCTTCTCTTGGCTCAAGGGTTAGCAAAATTAGACATTTTTAGAGAGAAAAGACAGAGAAGAAGCTCTGGTTTTAGGGTTTGAGTTCTATATCTATCCTATCTCTCTTTTTCTCTCTTGTTTGTACACAAGGTGCTTTAATCCACATTATTGCACACAAGCACCTAGTGTTTCACCTTCCTTTGGTTACTGAGGTTCTAAGGGCTGGTTCTTAGAGTTTTTGGTTGGATTTAAGCTCAAGGAAGCAAGAACATCATCTTTGGTGAAGAGGTCTACAAGGGTAAGACACTAGTCCTCTTTTTACCCTATTCTTGCACTCCATTTTTACCTATCTTTGAACTATTTTTGTGCTTGGTGTTTAATACAAAAAAGTTCTTTTTTTTAGTCTTCTTGATTGTTTGTTAAGAGTGTTTTGTGCTTTGGGGAGGTTTGACCCCTCTTAGGCCTTGAAAAGGCCTCATTTTGTGCTATTTTGTGAGAGCTCCGGGATTTTGGTGTTGGGGTCTCTTCACCACTGAAATCTTGAGGGATTTCAGTGGTGAAGATGATGCCTTGAAGTCCCAAGAAGGAGAGGGTCACCCCCCTCTCCTTGTTGTCCTTGAAAAGGACCTATTTTGCCTCTTGAGGAAGCCTATGTTCAAGTGTGTGTTGAGCATGCCATGACTGTTTTTCATACTCATATTACCATGATATAACATGATTTTAAGTTGGTTTTGGTCCCTTGTGCATGCTTAGCATAGTTGCCATGTAATGCCTTGTAATGCCTTTAACATGTCTTAGGTTGTTAGCCTTTATTTGAGAATGATTTAGGCTTAGACTTATGAATGTTTTGTGCTTATTTTGCCATGCTTTAGGTCTGTCCATGGTCATTTGGATTGATTTTGGCATGTTTAGTATAGCTCCTTTGCATTTGTGGCTTGCCGGGCTTGTACGCCTCAAGTATGTGAATGTGTAGCTTGTGTTTCTTGCATCATTTCGGAGGTTTGGAACCACCTAACATGTAATTTTAGTCCCTTTGGCATGCTCATATGCTTGCCTAAGTCGCCTCTTTATTGCTTTGAAAGCGTATGTTGTATGCCTCTTGTTTCAACCATTATGCATGCCTTTGAATTTGAGACCCTTAGGTGCCATCTAAGTGGTCCTTTGGACTTAGTTTTATGTGTCAAAACTCTGTTTTTGGTTGCCTATTGCATGCCATGTATGGTTGTGTTAAGTGTAGCCCATTACCTCCTTGATGAGCCTTGAATACTTGACCCCTTTTGCATGCATTTGCTTGTCTTGTTTAACATGATTTGACATCATTCCATAGCATGATTTTAAAGCTTATGATGCATGCTTAGTGTCCATGATATCCCCTTTCAAGTGTGCTTGAGGGTTGCTTACTTGGTGCCTAAGTGTTAAGTCTTAACATATGCATGTGTGTATGTGTGTTGGCTTTCATTTTTGGGCATTGTTGGCCACTGATTTTAGGCCTATTTGGGGTTGCCTAGATCATGTTTAAGACCATCATTTGCTTGGCTTGCATTGCTTCATGTTTGCTTGCATGCTTACATAAGTGTCTTACCATGATCATGTTGCATATTAGCTAACATGCTTAGGTTGCATTGCACCTTGCATACGTGCCTTGTTCCTTGACTTGGTGATAGGAATTGGGCCTTGTTTTGTTTGTTTGGTTTACATGCATTTGACATGAAAGTGCACAACTTGGTTCTTTGGGCCATCATGCATGGGAATGCGTGATTGGTGGCTCGAGAACCGAGGCACATCCTTCTTTGAGTCATAAACATGATAAGGAATGTGTTTGGTGCATACATTGCTTGAATAACATTGCCATGCAAGATTTTGCCCTCTTCTGCTGTGAGTTGCAGGTTCTGCAGGAATTCATTGCCGGCCGGCAATGTTTAGTGCCGACCGGCAATCAATTATCAGCCGATGGATGAATTCTGTACCGGTGGCCACATATAGCAGCCGGTGGCTATTCTGTTTAGCCGGTGGTGATCCCCAGCATCCAAGGAAGTAGTTCTGAGACTTTGGCAGTCTTCTGAGATGCAAAGCAGGGAAAACAGAGGCAGGCTAGGCATGGCAGTGCAATTCTGAGCGGAATCTGAGCGCGCATGCATTGAGCCCTCGCCCCGAGGCGGCTTACCGTTTTTCCTTAGATTAATTAATTTGTTAATTTAATTAATTTGTAATATTTAATTAGCTTGCGTAATTAATTATTTGTATTATTCTTTTGGTCCCTCCGAGCGAGGGCAAATCTGTAATAAGTGTGTGTGGGTGTGTGTATGTCTTCCAACCCCCATTTCTTTCTCCCTTTTATTTACCTGCTTATGATGGTAGATTAGGGCACGTTTATTTTTAGCATACCTTATGCAATGCATGCGTGCATCCATGCATTTGTTTACATGCACCGGGCTCGGTACATCATACAAACCGCATTGTATTTTCAAAGCTAACTTGAATACGTGCACCGAATGATCGCATTTCACATGCCATTTTAGGGTTAGCCGAGCCTATCCTAAACTACATCTCTGCATGTGTTGCATTAGCCACTTAACATGAACTAGGTCATGCATGTTTGCTAACTAGTTTCTTGTTTTGGCACGGAGTACGATGTAAGTATTTTATGCTTTAGCATATCGCATACGTGTGAATGTTGACATGATAGTATGACTACCATGTGGGTAAATGCTTATATGAGATAAACTGCTTGAATGCCTGTGGGTGGAGGTTGGATTGCTTGAGTTGGAAAAACTCGTTGAAATCCATGTTTTAGCCTACTTGCGAGTAGCAAATTCCAAAGCATTTTCAAAACTAACGGATATGCAATGATTATTTCCAAATTAGGCAATCTAGTCTATACTTGTTTGCTGGGCGCATAACATAGTAATTCTAGGCTAATAATTGGAACAAGAACACATAATGTTTTCAAAATCGGATATCACGGTTAGTAGAGGCCGGTCTTCGGACCGGCGAAAGGTGCTCATAGTCGACCTTCCCGATCGTACCCAAGCTCGAGCCAAGACCACTTTGGTGATGACCGGACGCGTGGCCTTGACCGAGTCAGGGTTTCCTAAATTCCCCATTTTAAAATATTTAGGTGGCGACTCTGTAATCTGGCAAAGCAGTCCATGTTTGGCACTACTTTTCAAAAATCTGTTTTCTCAAACGATTTGCCGGATTTGGACTCTTTGGTTCAAGATTAAGAACCGTGACAATCGAGTCCGAACTGTAGTAAACCCAAATGAACAGAACGGGACTTAACCCTCCCGGGGCGTTCGGGGACGTCTACAGGACGCCATGAAGTAATCACAATTTGTGATTATTTGTAATTATTTATTTTTTGTGCGTGTGCGCATTTGTGTATGGAGGAGGGAGCGCTTCACGATTCATTCAAAGGATGGAATGTGCTTTTTAATGTTAACAGAAATAAAAAGGAGCAAGTTCAAACATGAAATAAAGAAAAATGTAACATAATATGCACCAATTCAGGCATGGTGTTATATTTTGAGAAAGAATTTCAAGAGATTCATTTGTGTTGAAATATCAAACAAATAAAAAATTTGACGAATTTAAAATTGTCACAAATGCATATAGAAGCATTCAAAATAGACAAGGAAGTAGATTTTTACCCACCCAAAAGTGAAAACCCAACCATGGCATTATCCATAACTAGATCCACCCTATGATCCCCATCTGATAAACAATCAATAGCGATCCAATGGTGATGAATGCAAAAACACAAGCCAAGATTATCTTCATCCCCTTAACTTCATTTGGCCTGAACTTTGCTTTTGTATCAAAGTGCCATGTCAGCTTATTAACATGCTTAGTAATGTTAATGTAAACACATCATGAAATTGGACTGCTTACAAAAATCAATAATAATACACTATAAATTAAAGACAAGTTGCAATTCTAGTAATATCATAATGCTTCATTCGTTTGCTTTAACAGTGAGCTATAGACATCCAAGGCCGAAATGGGACATAGCCACATAAAATGGCCTTCTGTAAAACTGGAGATGAATCAAACTCCTCTGTCCAAATAAGGTGCCAAGCTGTATCTTCAAACAACATAGAATGATAAGGGATACAAATGTGAAGTTACAGAATGTAGAAGTGAAGATGAATGAAGGATACATGCATAAATGTGCACATGGACTGGATGCATTGTACATATTGATGTGCAAGTAAATGTATGGTTCCAAACACAATCATTTCAGGGAAAGAGAATAACAATCAACGCCTTTGCTTAGCTACTATAACTTCTTGATTAAATCCTGCTTTCATCCACATTTTCGAGAATGATTTGTGTGCACAATCATGGCCTATAACAATGAACTTAACAATAGAGAGAAGAAAAAAAAAAAAAAAAGATTTGGCTGGATGTACAGAAGGACATATTACTCATGGAAAGCAATGCGGTGACAATTGCAGTCCCCATCCACGCCCGAGCTAGAGGTAGTAGAAACCATGGGGCTTTGGAGATCATGGAAAGCCCCAATACATTAAGAAGTCACAGATATTACAAAAGACTTCCATGCTTTCACATCATCAATCTCAAACACTTTAAACAAATTTTAAGCAGAAAAAAGACTTTAGAAAGCCACAAAAACTAAATACTGATCAGCTTTGTGTTTGCAAGCTAGCATGTACATGAGATGGGTATCTTTTGTAATTTATTTTGGACATGTTCCAAAACTTCTCTCTGAAAATGATGGAAAGAACAAAGAACTGAATGAAAGAAAACAACAAATGAGCAATTAAAAGTTTGTTATAGAAACCAACTCTCAGTTTCAACATTCAAGATTTGATTGGGTTTGCTAATAATTAAAGTGAATGAGTCTTTTTAATGTATATGCATTAGAAAACAAAATATTTTGTTGAGGAATGAAATTGACTTAGTTGAAGGATCAAGATTGAATTTTAGCCAAATCAATTTGTGGGAAAGAGAATATAAACTTTATATTCACTTCATTTTTAAAAATCAATGAAGATATTATTTTGACACACTACATTTAAGTTTGCTCGCAACTAGATAATAGAGTACAATGTGTGTAACGCCCTCAAAATAATACATAAAACCCCACATTCTCGACAAGCATTAATATAAGAGAAATAAACATCATTCTATTCATCAGAGTATTCATTATAAAAGTATTACATGTTAACAACAAAAGTAAATGCCCTAAGGGCTTACAATTTTCCAGGCCAACACTTGGTTACAAAAAGAGAGTACTAACTCAAAAACATATTAAGCCCTTGGCTTGAGTTTACATGTAATATATCAAAAGATAACAAAATAATCAAAAAGAGTCTTCAACTCCCAGAACCTTCCAAGCTATGATCTTGGAGGTAGCATATCACCTGGACTTGAAAATGATGTCCCATATAGGGTGAACCACAGTCCAGTAGAGATATACTAAACCAACTATAAACAATGACTAAAATAATAGCATGTGATAGATGGTCAACACTTATAACAATTTATATCACATTATAGTTCCATGACAATCATGTCCATGTTACATTTTACTTTCCTTTACTTATCTATTCATTTCATAAACGTGGCTCAAAACCTGGCCAGATAACTTAAAAGAGATTACATCTCAAATTTTATCAGTTTCATACTTTGCAATTTCTATGAGATCACAACTCATATTAAAACAATTCCAATACTTCACGTAATACACATATTTGTTGTATTAACACTTCCATTTAGTACACATATTCGCTGTACAAACATTTCATAAAGACACACATATTTGCTGTATCTATGGAGTCCATCCCCTATCTTCTCCCAAACTGGTTTGAGAGTCCATTCCCTATCTTCCCTCAAACCGTGGAGTACATCCCCTATCTCCTCCCACACAATACACATATTCCAAGTATATAAGCAATTATCATACACAAGGATCAATCAATACACGTATTTGTTGTATTAATTCAACCGTCATATTCAATGACACATTCACTGTGATTAGTTTCAGTTTTCCCTAATCAACATACAGTGTCTACAACAATTAAGATTATCCTCCACCGATAGCCCAAAGCAGTTATTTCCAAACATAAAATAAATATATTAAACTAATACAATATCAACAATTTCATCGGTGAGTGATAAATTAATCCAACTACATCATTCAATCCCATAATTTCCCAATTTCATGGATGTCAACTCAATTCCATATTTTCCCAAATTAATTATACTAATTAATTTATTTCCATAATTAGGGCATTTCCACCATTCATCAAAAATCAACCCTAAGGTTCAGTTTCCTCAATTTGACACTAATAATGCCATTTTTCCAAATCGCACAAACACATGGAGTTTAATATATGAAAAACCCCTTTTGTTAAATTACAAATTAAACCCTAACTTTTTCCAAAATTACCAAACATCACCAACTAATCAAAATGACCAAAATCAAAGACAAAGCTCATAAGATGGAGTAGGATATCCCTACCTCGAAAATAGAAGCTCAAAGGAGAAGATGGCCAAAATCCAAAGTGCTCCAAATCCACTATTTTTCAGATTACAAGGAAGCCCAACTCACCCTCTACCTTTCTTACAAAGAACTTAGGGTAGAAACACACAAGAAGGAGATGAATACCTAGAGAAAAGGTGTGTAGAGAGAGAGAGAGAGCTCGGATCTAGGGTTTACAAAACAAAAGAGATGAAAAAGTGAAGTGTAATCCCGCTGCTGCCTGCTGATATAACACAGGCTTGCTCGAGCGAAGGATTGGTCGCTCGAGCGACCAGACACAAAGAACCCTCGCTCGAGCGAAGAAAGTCTCGCTCGAGCCAACAATTCAAAGCTTCAGGTTTGCAACCCAGAAGCACGCTCGAGTGACAGAATGCTCACTCGAGCGAAGAAACTCAAAACATACACTTCGCTCGCTCGAGCGAAGGAAGGCTCGCTCGAGCCAAGAAATGCAACTCTCAGGTCCAGAACCAAACGCAGACGCAAGTTCGAGCGAAGGACTTCTCGATCAAGCCACCAAAAACAAAATTCAACTCTCGCTCGAGCGAACAAACCTTGGCTCGAGTGAAGGATCCAAAACAAAGAGCTCGCTCGAGCGACAAAAGTCTCGCTGGAGCGAAGGACCAAAATTCTAGACAGCAACCATTTGCTCCCAATCACTCCCAACCTGTAACAAACCTACCCAAAACATCCTATAACTCAAAAATAAGGAATTAAAGGATAACAACGAGATATAACAACATCCAATACTACGGAACATAAGTCTGGTACAATGCACATAAAGGGGTAAAACCCGGGATCGCTATAATGTGACATTATCAACGCTGTGCTCCCAGTAAATGAGGAACTCTAAAACATGCTAAGGTGGGTCATTCTTTGTCTCCTAGCTACCTAATTAAGGAGATGCGGAACTTTCATGGATATTTATAGAAACTTTATAATTTTATTTGTTTATTTTAATTTATAGTTTGATTAGAATTTTAGTATATTTAGTTTCTGTACGAGCACGAAATAATCTTCTCGTATGATCCTGTTGACCAAGTCTGCGCTCCTCCAAACATTGTCGCTTTACTCCCTAAAAACACAAACGTGAGCTAGCCGGCGGGGTGTGTGTCGGATACCTCTCCGATGCCTAAGTTAGCAAAATAGACAAATAGACAAAAGCTCTGTGTATTCGAGAATCAAAGTTGTGTTACCTGTCCATAGGTTCTGTTGTGAGCTTTTATAGGTTACGCGTGACACAATCCTAGTAGGACTCTTATTCCTCCATGTAGAGTCCTCCTAGGAATCACACTCCTGAAAGATAATGCTTATCTTTCAACACTCCCCTCACTGCTTAAACCAAGTGAGATGGTTTACCCCGGTTGGATGACAGTACGACCGAGCTAACACTAGCCCTTTGTCATACTTAATCCAACGCCTTCATATGCAACACATAGCTCGGTTTTCCTTTCACTTGTACCTCAGTTTTGGCCTATTGAGACCGAGCTAACCGTACATAAGTTTGGACCGAGCTAACAAGGAAAAGTCCACCTTAAGAAGTCCAAGCACCTCGGCTCTGAATACTATGACCAAGCTAATTATCACCACTCCGACCATGGTGATTGTAAACATGTTTGGACCAAGCTAAATACAAGGTCCTTTCACTCAGCCTTTTTTATCGCGGTTCACAGAACGGCCCATTAGCACGCCTTGGCCTAGCTCGGCCCTAATGCACATAAAAACTCCCTCTCAATTGCCCCTTAATTCCATTTGCGTAGCATGATTGGGATTACCTGTTACTAGCTGAGCTAAAATTTTAGATTTTCAACCGAGATAAATTGCCACCGGGCTATCGATTGGTTCGGTCAAAAAACGTCTTTTTAGTCACTGCAAAACTGAATCGCTTACGATTCTCTTGGACACGTGGCAAGCCTTTAGTGGCTAATTACAGCTGTCGACGCTGACTTTGTATCTCGCAAATTTTGAACATTCTCGCCTTTTTCACTTTCTTTACACAAAAACCATACATTTTGAACCAACCATTTCTACTGTTCATCATCTTCTCTCTTTACCTTCTAAGCCTCCATTTTTTCTCAACACTGCATCTGCAAAGCTCGTGTTTTCTGCTGATACTATTTCAATCTTCAGTCCCCCCACCTTGAACTGGTATGTGGCTTAAGCCTTTTTCTTTTTCGTTCATTTCGCATAGTATTGTAATACATAGCATAGTATATATGTTTCTCAAAACACTTTGTAGTTTCCATGAGAAATGACCACTTTATTCCAAGAACTATGTAATAGATCCACTGGATTCATAACCAATTTGAGAAATGACGTTTTTGATCCAAAATAATATTTCAACTGAACTAGGAACCTGTTTGTAGTTAAGGTGTGCACCCAACCGAACTAGATTAAGTCTCAATAGGTCTAAGAACCTTCTGTTTCACTTAGCTGAGCTAGAGAACTGTATTAGGTGTGCACACTACCGAACTAGAAAGCCTTAACCAATGACCGGGCGATCACTTGGGACTAAACCAGCTCTCTGACTTAGTCAAAACTGAACCAAGAATGCCGCACCCTAAGCTTCAACTGGGCTACGAACCTCTCGTTCCACTTAATCGAACTGAAGTCCTTCGCTTCAACCGAGCTAAGAATGGACAGTATCCCACGTAGCCGAGCTAGGACTCCATTTATTTTGCCTTTGTTTCTTTTAGCACGGTCCAACGATCTGTGTTTAACACTTTTCCTTTTCACTTTGCAGACTGACTAGGTTGGCTAGGCACACCTTTGCACGCTCAACCGAGATATTGAAGGTCATCTCAACACCGAGCTAAATTATACATAATTTAAGTCCACATGGGGAAGTATCGATTTTTAGTGAACTCTCCAGGGGCCATAGCCGAGTTTCGAAAGGATTACGAAATTCCAGACGACGTCCATCTTTCCCTAGCCGAGCTAGATACAACTCCATAGGGAAAACAAGGCTTTGTTCCCTTCACTGTCCTTTCTATTGTAGAAGCCGGACTTCGATTCCCTGTATAGCCACTCCTTTGTGAATTCCTTAGGCAAACTAGAATATGCCCTACCCAACTTAGCACCAATTCATACAGAATAATAAATGGCATTGCCGAGCTAAATTGTCGGCTTGGCCTCAACCTTGGTTTAGCCGAGCTATTTCACCAGTATTCGCTAGGCCAGAACGAAGACAGCTGGGTGTACTATTTAAGAATAAGACGCCGCCGAGAGAAAATAATAAAAAACACTTCAGACAAAGATGTAAATGACGATGATTTTTTCTGGGTCTCGGGAAACTTTGAAGACCAGGAGGCCCAGATCCCGAGCAACCAAATTAACTGGAATAAGGGAGTAGCTGGTATGAATACCGCGGTTTTAGCTTCGTACGTTCTTTACTCTGTTTATTAGTTTCGCACCGTGCTAACCGTTGCTTTTTTGTTTATGCAGACTTGAACCGGCTAAAGTCGCAGTACAGTTACCCCAATCTAGACGCACTCCGCGCCACGCTGCGGTACTGCGATCGAGGTTGGGCCGAGCTACTCAACTTTGAACCGACATACAGATACAGTAGTAGAAGGAAGACTAGGGTGACAGATTTCCTTCTGGAACCCTCTCTAGAACCAGATCCAACACTACCTCAAATCAATCTGATCCCATTAACAGCAGAACAAGAAATGGCCAAGAAGAGAGCAGTTAGGGCCCTTATCACCGAAACAAATCAAGCCGAGGTACCACAAGCTGACCAAACACAAGAGGCCGTGGTAGCCCTTCCAACCGCCCAGCCTTCATCATCTCGGCCAAGCAAGCGTGCTCGGACTTCCACAACCGAGCCACGCCTTGTTGATGAAGAAGTCACCATACTTCCCCAATCCACACCTCCAAGCCCAGAACCTGAACGTTCTGACCGGGCTAGCTCCTCTAAGTGGGCCCCAAAATTATCGTACAGGAACCGAGCCATAAGAGACACAGATTCAGTGGTGGCAGACAAAGACCACATGCTCGCCTTTAACCTGGCTAAGAGTGTGTGCTTGCCCCCTGATATGGAACACCATGACCACCTCACCGAGCTCAAGGCCATCTGCTCGGCCACCAAATCGATGGTGCTGGTGAGTACTTTTTTGTTTTCCAATTTTGTGCATCTGTTTGCTCGATTTTACTTCCAATTGCTTACCGCCCTCTGGCAAGCCATGCAGAAAAACCACATTGCACATAAGCGTGTGTTGGAGCTATGCAAGACCACTCGGCAAGCCGTGGCAGAGGCCAACGCTAAGTCGGCCGATCTAGAAGAGTCCAAGTAGAAAATGGCCGAGCTACATACCGAAATAGCCCACCTGACCGGGCTAGTCAACTCAGCTGAAGCAGAGAAGCAAAAGGCTTCGACTGTGTTGAAAGATAAATACCTGCATGAGCTGGCCAAGCTTGAGATGAAGAAGGATGCAGAGATAGCTCAGCTGGAGAAGAGTATGGAGGATGCGGAAGACCGTGGTTACAAGGAGGGGGAGGCCACTTATATCCAACAATGTGAAGTCGCAAAAGATATATTCTTCAAGTGTGGATGGAAGGCGGCTGTGGCGAAGCTCTGTCATGGCCAAGAGACCAAGGTCTTCCAGAACCCTCATCTACATTTCATACCGAGCTACATGGCGGAGTATGCCAACGCCATTTAGCAAAAATTTCTTCAAGTTGAGGAAGAAGAAGAGGCATCCTCCAGAACCCAACAATGCCCCCGTTGTTGCCAATGATCTCGGTCTTCAAATTGCCCAGTCAGCTCAAGTGGAGCCATTGGTGCCCATTGTGGTTGATGATGTGGTAGGGACCGACCTCCCCGTCAATGCTGGGCTACTAGCTGGTGAAGCTCGGGTTGAATTGGATGCTGATTTGGATGACCTCTTTGCATGATCATGTATTTTCTTTTCTTTAGATGACAACTGCAAGAAATTTGTAACCGGGCTGAGGACCCACCTTTTGTACCTTTGATTTGAATTTTGAATGAAAATCTTCTTTTTGTTCTGTCTGTTTCATGCCTGTACTTATTTTTTAATTGTAATTTGCATGAAGTATAACATTTTCTAGCCGAAATATCTATCTCGATCTTAACTTTGTAATCTATTTGGTCATACCTGCCAACCTCTTTAGCCTAGATCCTTATCTCGACTGAAGAGTACTAAAAGTTGGTTATTCCAGCCAACCACTCTTCAGCCTAGATCCTTATCTCTGCTGAAGAGTACTAAAAGTTGGTTATTCTAGCCAACCACTCTTCAGTCTAGATCCTTATCTCGGTTGAAGAGAGATAAGTGTTGGTTTTTCCAGCCAACCACTCCTCAGCTTAGATCCTTATCTCAGCTGAAGAGTAGTAAAAGTTGGTTATTCCAGCCAACCACTCTTCAGTCTAGATCCTTATCTCAGCTGAAGAGAGATAAGTGTGGTTTTTCCAACCAACCACTCCTCAGCCTAGATGCTTATCTCGGCTGAAGAGTACTAAAAGTTGGTTATTCTAGCCAACCACTCTTCAGTCTAGATCCTTATCTCGGCTGAAGAGAGATAAGTGTTGGTTTTTCCAGCCAACCTCTTCAGTCCGGATCCTTATCTTGGCTGAAGAAAGCTCAGTGTTGGTTATTTCGGCCAACCTAGAGCCAAATGTTTGGTTATTCCTACCAAACTTCTTCAGCCTAGATCCTGATATTGGCTGAAGAGGGCTCAATGTTGGTTATTCCTGCCAACCTAGAGCCAAGTGTTGGTTTTTCCAGCCAACCTCTTCAGCCTAGATCTTGATCTTAGCTGAAGAGAGATAAGTGTTGGTTTTTCTGGCCAACCTCTTCAGTCTAGATCTTGATCTTAGCTGAAAAGAGCTCAAAGTTGGTTATTCCTGCCAACCTAGAGCGAAATGTTTGGTTATTCCTACCAAACTTCTTCAACCTAGATCCTGATCTTGGTTGAAGAGAGCTCAAAGTTGGTTATTCATGCCAACCTAGAGCGAAGTGTTGGTTATTCTGGCCAACACTGCTTTCATTGCCCCTAGCTCACTGAAACAACTTTTACAGAAGAAAACAATTATGCTGAAAAAGAAACTACTTGCTTTATTGAAAAAAGAAAAATTACAAGTACTTTAAAGAAAAGCTAAAAATAAAATAGTTTGAGATTGACAGTGTTCCATGGCCTGGGAATGGCCTTGCTATCTCTATCTTCCAAGTGGTATGCCCTTTTTCCTGCTAATCCAACTACTTTGTAAGGACCTTCCCAATTAGGCCCTAACTTGCTATCTCCAGGAACCAGGGTGTTTCCCATTACTTTGCGCAGCACCCAATCTCCAATCTTGAATTGCCTCGGATGTACTGTCTTGTTATATTTTCTGGATAACTTCTGCTGGTATGAGGCAATGTGAACTAGTGCTCTTTCTCTTCTTTCTTCTGCTAGGTCAAGTTCCAAGGTTATGGCTTCTCCATTCAAGTCTGGGTCAAAATTTTCGCTTCTAATTGCGGGGAGGCCGACTTCCAGCGGGATTACTACTTCCATGCCATAGGCTAAGGAGAATGGCGTTTCTTCAGTTGATCGCCGATGTGTAGTACGGTAAGCCCATAAAACATGAGGAAGCTCCTCAGCCCACTTTCCTTTTACTTTTTCTAACCTTTTCTTCAATCCATCCAAGACAAGTTTGTTTGATGCTTCTGCCTGGCCATTTGCTTGGGGGTATGTCGGTGTAGAGTTGTAGAATTCTATCTTGTATTCTTCACAAAAGCCTCTAAAACTTTTGCCATCGAACTGAGTGCCGTTGTCAGATATTAGAGCTTTTGGTATGTCAAATCAAGTGATGATATTCTGCCAAACGAACTTCTTCACGTCTTTCTCCTTAATTGATGCGAGTGCTTCTGCCTCCACCCACTTTGTGAAGTAGTCTGTCGCTGCAAGAAAGAACTTTCTGTTGCCGGGTGCCGTTGGAAGTGGTCCTACTATGTCCAAACCCCACATCGCAAAGGGCCATGGGCTAGTTAATGGTAGAAGCTCTCTGGCTGGTTGATATATTTGGTGTGCGAACTTCTGACATTTCTTGCACTTCTTGACATACTTCTCTGAATCTGCTTGCATGTAAGGCCACCAATATCCTTGTGAAATTGTTTTGTAGGCCAATGATCTTCCCCCTTGGTGGCTTCCGCATACGCCTTCGTGTATCTCGAACAAGAATGCCTCGATCTTACTAGGGTGGACAGATTTCAAGTAAGGTCTTGTGAAGGATTTTTTGTACAAGGCCATTGATGGGGAGAGCCAAAATTGCTGTGACTTTGCTCTTATTTTGTTGGCCTCTTTCTTCTCTTCGGGTAAGATGCCGTCTTTTAAGAACACTATAATGGGATCCATCCATGAAGGGCCTAGTTCAACACAACATACCTCAGTTACTTCGGTTTCTTCAATGCTTGGTCTTGATAGGAAGTCGATTAGTAACGGATGTGGGATGGATGTATCTGCCATTAAAGTGAAGCCCGCTAGTCCGTCTGCTCTACTGTTTTCTTCTCGGCCAATCTGCTCTATCCGCATTAATTCGAATTTCATGATTTCCTTTTTGACTAGCTCTTGGTACTTAGCCATCCTCTCATCCTTTGCCTTGTAGTCGCCTGAAATTTGGTTTACTACTAGTTGAGAGTCACTGTACACCATTAGCTCGGTTGCCTTCATGTAGAGTGCTGATTTTAGGCCTGCTAAAAGTGCTTCATACTCCGCTTCATTGTTTGATGCTGGGAAGCCAAGGTTGACTGCTTATTCCACTATTAGGCCGTCTGGTGAGATGAGGACTATGCCAAGTCATGCACCGTGCCTGTTGGATGCTCCATCCACAAAGAGCTTCCACATCTCTCCAACGAATAGCTTCCAGCAAGTGGAAGGGTCGGATGAAGTCTTGGGGTCATGCGCGTTGCTAATGTTTTCTTCCAAGTCCATGCCTACAGTTGGGTTCTGCTCTTCACTGTCTGACTGCCCCAAGTTTTTACTGGGAGTGGCATGGTTTATTCCTTCCTTCTGATCCTCAAGCCTGTGTGGTTTGCAGTGTGGTTGGATATCTTGTATTAGGGGTTGCGCATTTCCTGCGGCACTTTCCGTCCCCATTTCGGTTGCACCAGTTAAGTCAACTGGGCAAATGTGATGACTTCCTGGTGTGAACTCTGCCACAAAGTCTGCCAAAGCTTGGGCTTTTATTGTGGTTCTGGGTTGAAACTTGATATCGAACTGTCCCAATTCTACCGCCCACTTTAAGATTTGCCCAGAAAAGTTCGCCCTTTCAAACAAAGCTTTTAATGGAAAAGCTGTTAGGACGATTATGGTGTTGGCATGGAAGTAATACGACAGCTTCCTTGAGGCCATCATCAAGGCTAAGGCCAGCTTTCCCAATGGTAGGTACCTGGTTTCTGCGCCCAGCAAGGTTTTGCTAACATAAAAAATGGGCAGGTGTTGGATTCCTTCTGCTCTGACCAACACTACATTGATTGCGTGCTGTGAAATTGCTAGGTACAAAAAGAGCTCTTCTCCAGGTACTAGGGTTACTAGCAATGGTGAAGAAGACATGTACTCTTTCAGGCTTTCTAGGGCGCGATCGCATTCTTCATCCCACTCAAATTTTGTCTTCAATGCTTGGAAGAATGGTCGACATCTATCTGACAACCGACTTATGAACCGGTTGAGTGCGGCTGCTAGGCCAGTGAGATGCTGCACCTCCTTGACTATGTTGGGCCTCTCAAGATCCTGGATTGCTTTGATCTGAGAAGGGTCTGCTTCTATACCACGGTTGGTTACCAAAAAGCCTAGGAATTTGCCTGATCCAACGCCGAATGCACACTTGGATGCATTTAGGCGCAACTTGTTCTTCTTCAGAACCTAGAACATTTCATCTAGGTCCTTGAGATGGTTGTTCTCATTCTTACTTTTAACCACCATGTCATCTATGTAAGCCTCCATTGTTCTGCCTAACAATGGTTTAAACATCTTGGCGACCATCCGTTGGAATGTTGCCCCTGCGTTTTTTAGGCCAAAGGGCATGACCTTGTAACAATACAATCCTCTAGGCGTTGTAAAGGATGTGACCTCCTGATCTGGTTCATACATAGCGATCTGACGGTAACGTCTGTACGCATCAAGAAAGCTAAGTCGATTGTGTCCTGCCGTCAGGCCTACCAGTTGGTCTATCCGTGGTAGGGGAAAGCTGTCCTTTGGGCATGCCTTGTTGACTGTTTTGTAGTCCACGCAGACACGCCATTTTTCGTTCTTCTTTGGCACTACTACGGTATTGGAGATCCACCTGGGATAGTGCACTTCTCTGATAGTTCCTGCCTCTAGCAAGTTTCTCACTTCTTCTGCCACTATCTCGGCATGGTGGAGTGCTGATCTGCGAGTGCGTTATATAATCGGTCTGGCATTTGGGTGGACATTCAGTTGGTGACAGATGGAGTTTGGGTCAATGCCAGGCATGTCATACGGCGTCTAGGCAAACACTTCGATGTTAGAGGTTAAGAATTCCATGACCTCTATTCTCTCAGTGCTGGACAGAGACGAGCCGAGCAAAAAGAACTTTTCTGGGTCTTTTTCATTATCCTTACCTGTACCAAGTCTTCCACTGCCATTTATTCAGCTGCCTTGCCAACATCCGTAAATAGTTCATTGCTCTCAGGCTCTTCCACCATCTGTACATACCTTTTGGCAGCTTGGCTGCCATTTACTGTGACGAAGCACTGTTTGGACATAATTTGGTCTCCAAAGACCTCTTCAATTACTCCGACTTCGTTGGGGAACCGCAGTACCTGATGGTAGGTTGAGGCTACCGATAGCATGGTGTGCAACCATGTCCTCCCCAATATTATGCTGTAGATGGAAGGGACTTTCAATACCCAGAATTCCACCTGTTTTTTCATGGTTCCTACTTTGATTGGGAGAATTATCTTGCCCACTGGCCACTCTAGCATTGAGTTGAATCCGATCAGGGGAGATGTCACTGGTGCCAAGTCTTTATCCTCCAGTTTCAGTTGTTTGAAGGTTTTGTAATACATTATCTCACATGAACTTCCTTGGTCGATCAGAATCCGTTTGACGTCAAAATTCTTGATGCGTAGAGTGACAACCAGTGCATCATTGTGAGGGCAATATATCCTTGCTAAATCTTTGTCTGAAAAAGATATGACATTTGTGGCCTCTGTTCTCCTCTTTTTGATGGCAAGTTGTGCACTTAATACCTCCCTTAAGTGCTCAGCCTTTTTAATCATTCCCCTGAGCTCACATACTCGCTCAAGTTCGAATACTCCATGTATTACGTTAATTACGCCTTGAGGTGGGGCATCGACCGACATTCCGTTTGGGTTGTTGTGGTTCTGGGGGGCTGGTTGTGTCCCTCCTTCTATGTACTGGTCCAGGTGCCCAGCTGCCACTAACTCCTCCAAATGCTGCCTCAATAGCGTGCAATTTTCAATGCGGTGCCCCTTTTCATCATGGAAGGTGCACTGGGACCTTTCGTCATAGTCTTTTTGTGCTTCTCCTAACTTAGATGGCCATCGAACAAAAGGCTCGTTGCGTATCTCACTGAGAATTCGGTAGATTGGTTTTTTGAATACTGTGGTAATGGCGGTGCGGACTCTTAACCTTCTTTTGTCTGGGTCCTCTCTGTTGGCTCGTCTGCCTTGCCCATTCCTGTTTGGTTGCCTTACCGTGTTGAATTTTGCCGTAGTCTTTTTATCTGACATTACTGTTGTGCTAGATTTCGCTTTAGCACGGGCGCCATCCTCCTCCACGTGAATATGTTGGTGCACTTGCTCTATTAAGGCCTCCATCGTGAGGGGTGGCGTCATAGTAATTGAGTCCCTCAACTTGTTTCCGACTGGCAGACCCCTTTTGTATTGTGCGATGGCGAGATTTGTGGGGCAATCTCCTATTTGGTTGAAAGTCTCCCAATATCGACCGTTGTAGGATCTCAACGTCTCCTTGTCTCCCATGTCTATAGAGAGTAGCTGGTCGATCCCCACTGGTGTTTTGGTGTTCGTCCTGAATCTAGTCACGAATGTCTCTGCCAACTGTGCCCATGAGGCGATGCTGCCTTCTGGTAGCCTTTCGAACCAGGTTAAACCTAGGTCGCCAAGGCTGGATGGGAACAGGATACACATTAAGGCCTCGTTCTGCCAGTATACTGCCATAACCCGGCGAAAGTGGCTTAGGTGCATGTAAGGGTCTGTCTTCCCCTCATAAGTAGTGAATTTGGGCTGGTGAAAGCCCGAAGGTAGTGGTGCGTTCTCAATTGCTGGAACGAACGGTGAGCTCTGTAACCTTGCTAATGCTTTGTCTGTTGGTTCGTAAGCAAGGTACGACATTGGCATTCCTACCTCGACGCTCCCATGCGTCCGAGGAGCCAACCGCTGTAGGACTGAAACTCTGCGCGGGTCGCATGCCCTAGTATCCTCCTTCCATTGTGCCCCTTCTTCAAGCACAGTTCATAAGTCAGATGATCTAGGCAACTCCGTGTGCCCAGATGACGTCTGGTGCGTGTGCGAGGGCCGATAGGTGCTTCCCTCAGTATATGACCTCTCAGTTCTCGTTCTCTTAGACCTGGAGTAACGAGTCCTGGAAGTCCTTGATTGAGTGTCGCCTGTTCTAAGGCTCCTATTTGCTGCTTGCGATGGTGTAGTACGCCTATCCCGATCCTCCGAGTGGCGAGGGGGCGTGTTTCCTTTGCGCCCTTCTCCTGTCGTCACCCCCAAACGTCGTCGCTTTACTCCCTGAAAACACAAACGTGAGCTAGCCAGCGGGTGTGTGCCGGATACCTCTCCGATGCCTAAGTCAGCAAAATAGACAAATAGACAAAAACTCTGTGTATTCGAGAATCAAAGTTGTGTTACCTGTCCATAGGTTCTGTTGTGAGCTTTTATAGGTTCCGCGTGGCACAATCCTAGTAGGACTCTTATTCCTCCATGTAGAGTCCTCCTAGGAATCACACTCCTTAAAGATAATGCTTATCTTTCAACACCCCCCTCACTGCTTAAACCAAGTGAGATGGTTTTACCCCAGTTGGATGACAGTACGACCGAGCTAACACTAGCCCTTTGTCATACTTAACCCAACGCCTTCATATGCAACACATAGCTCGGTTTTCCTTTCACTTGTACCTCGGTTTTGGCCTGTTGAGATCGAGCTAACCGTACATAAGGCAAAGTCCACCTTAAGAAGTCCAAGCACCTCGGCTCCGAGTACTATGACTGAGCTAATTATCACCACTCCGACTGTGGTGATTGTAAACATGTTTGGACCGAGCTAACTACAAGGTCCTTTCACTCTGCCCGTTTTACCGCGGCCCACAGAACGGCCCATTAGCACGCCTTGGCCTAGCTCGGCCCTAATGCACATAAAAACTCCCTCTTAGTTTCTTACTTTAGGGATTCTAATTACAAAATAATTTTATGATTTAGTTCCCACTGTGAATTAGTGTTTCTAGCCTATAAATATTAGGTCTTTGCATTGTAATTGTTTAACTTAGAGTTATTGATATTGAGTATAAGGTTGTGGCAGTTTTTGTTTGGAAAAGTCTACAAACCCAGACGTATCTACCTAGAATTTTCTGGGTGGGTAGTTGTGTGATGATGATTAAATTTTCTGTAGTGTAGCGTCTATATGTAAAATAAATCTAAATCACAAAATACTAATTCTAGATAATTTCTAAGTAATTAAGTCTGGATTTGTAATGTTAATGGTTTTGTTAAGGATGTAGCCTTGTTCTTCTTTTTTCTCTTCTTCTCTCTCCTCTTTTCTCAAGGTGTTCTACAACATGACAAGGTAGGCCAACATTATCCCATTCGTTAGGTTTTCCATAATGTCATTGGTTAGGAGCACCACGTGGATAATGCCACATGATAGTTTAGGATTATTAATAATTACTCCTATTATTTTGGCACTATATTTAAGATTTGTTTAAAATGCAACAGTTTGCTCTCTTTAGTGTGATTCAATGAATTCTTCATCCAGATGTTGATAATTATCTTTCATTTGTTTTAACCATGTTCAATATTTTAGTTCCATTGTGTTTCTGTAACTATTATCAGTTTTGATTAACCTGCTTATTTAGCAATCCAAAATCATTCATTTAATTTTACTATCATACAAAATATTTAACACTAGAAATCTTAGCCTCTATTCTTCCCTCAAAATTGACATCAACTGGAATAAAATTGTCCATTTACCCATCATGCCATTTTTATTTAAGATTGTCCAACTTAATTGCAATCCCCTCCCCCCCCCCCCCCAACTCCAAAAAAATTAAATAAAAAAAAAGGACACTACCAATTGATTTTTCTTGAATAAAAGCTTACTAAACTGTCCACTTTTACTCATCATGTCATTTTTGTCCAAATCCTTGTCCACCAAATACCCTATCTCCCTTATCATCCTTTAACTGAAATTGAAAATACATCTACAGTTGTCTCAATCAATAAGCTTACAAGTTTCCTCATTAGAGAGTTTGCCAATTAATTTCAATACATCATAGGCCTCTGCAATAAGCTACAGCATGTCATCCCACATTCAATCCCATTGTGAACTATCTCAATAAAATTGCAGATCCACCTTTCCCAATGTAACACAAAAGGTCACTGTGGTACAACCAATTTGAAACAACTGATACCATAACATAACTACTTTTTTTCTTCAAATTTAAATATTTTAAGTAAAACAATCTGATACATGCTAAGTAATTGAATACAAAAGCAACTTGAGTAATTTGTTTGAGCAAAAATGGTTTGAATTTCTCCCATTTGCATATGGGTCTTATTCCACGCAAGGGAGGCTATTTCCCCCCACCTCCACATCTCTCACTTGCCTTGCCCCAATGAAGAAGTAGGGCAGGGGACAAGTTTTTCTTCCCCACCTTGTTCTAACCCACCCTTGCCTTGTATATATTTACTAGATAAATCTATTTATATGTGTATAATATATATATATGAGCAAATTACAAAAAATAAAAAATAAATAAAAAAACCCAAGATTTTGTGTGTTTTTCAATTTAAACCCCACTGATGTTACTTCCGTGTCACAATTTAGCCCTCCGTCCATCTCCGTTTGATTGAACTAATAGAAATCTGGGCAAAATTTTCGAATTCAAACCCACATGTTCAAACCCTTGTATCTCTCTGGTCATAACTCCATTTCGCCTCATTTTTGCATCATTGGATTCACCACATGCCTAGTTTTCATTCCACTTGTTCCACCTTTTTTTGCATGTTGTTGGAGCTCCAAAAGTTGGCCAAAAATAGATTTTTCTCTCCCATTTTTTTTCTTCTTTTTTTTCTAATTCAAACGCACATGTTCAAGCCTTTGTATCTCTCTCGCCGTAGCTCCGTTTCACCTATTTTTGCATCATTAGATTCATCTCATGGCTTAATTTTCATTCCATTCCTCATAAACCTTGTTCTACTGTTTTTACATGTCGTAGGAGCTTCGAAAGTTGTCCAAAAGTAAGATTTTTCTCTATTTTTCTTCTCTTTCTTTTCAAATTCAAATCCACTTGTTCAAGCTCTTGTATCTCCCTCGTTGCAACTCTATTTCATCTCATGTTCAAGTCATTGGATGACCTAGTTTTCATTCCACCCCTCATACGCCTTGTTCCACCCCTTTTTATGTGCCGTCTAAGCTCCAAAAATTAAGATTTCTCTCTTTCTTTTTCTTTTTTTTTTTGTGGCCAAATTTCGGAGCTCCGATGGTATGCAAAAAGAGATGGAACAAGGCGTATGAGAGTGGAATGAAAATTAGGCCATGAGATGAATCTAATGACGCAAAAATGAGGTGAAATGGAGTTGCGGTGAGGGAGATATAACAACTTGAACATGTGGGTTTGAATCTAAAAGAGAGAGAGAGAAAGAGAGAAAGAGGAATCTTTTTTTTTACCAACTTTTGGAGCTCCTACAAAGTATAAAAATAGGTGGAACAAGGCATATGAGGGGTGGAATGAAAATTAGGCCATGGGATGAATCCAACGATGCAAAAATGAGGCGAAACAGAGTTAATATGAGAGATACAAGAACTTGAACATGTGGGTTTGAATCGGAAAAAAAAGGGAGAGAATGGGCTTGTTTGGTTTGTTTTAAGGAGAGTTGTTTTTGAAAAAATTTTCAAAATTTTGTTTGGTTTGTAGTTTTTCTTAAAAAAATTCCAAAATCACTCTCTCTCTCTCTTACATATCAATCAATCACTTTTTCTCTCTCTTCTCTCCTTCTCAATCACTTTTTCTCTTACACACATCTACTTAATTACAATAAAATATCAAATCATCCCAGATTCCCAAACTCTAAAACTACTTTGAAAATATACCACCAAACAAACTAAAAAAATTTCTAAACTCTCTCCTCAATTTTTTTTTTTTTTGAAAATCACTCTCTCAAAAACAAACCAAACACACCCATTATTTTTGGCCAACTTTCAGAGTTGTGATGATACGCAAAAAGAGGTGGAACAAGGCGTATGAGGGGTCCAACGACCCGAAAATGAGGCAAAACAAAGTTATGACGAAGGAGATATAAGGGTTTGAACATGTGAGTTTAAATATGAAAATTTTGTCCACATTTACATTAATTCAATCAAACAAAGATGGATAGAGGAGGGGCTAAATTGTGGTTCGAAAGTAATATCAGTTTAAATTGAAAAATAAGCGAAATCTTGAGATTTTTTTTTGGAATTTTCCCTATGTATATTACTTAATTTTTTATAATATGATAAAATAAAAACTTAAAATATTTTACGTAGTATTCAATTTTACTCATTTATTATTCATCTTACATATTAAGTTTTATTATTTATAAATCACTATCCATAGCATATTATATTATCTATCATTTTTTATTAATATTTTAATTTTTAAATTATAAAATTAACTTGCCTCCACCCCACCCCTCTCAACCCGATTTCCATTTCAACATGTTCAGCCTGATCCATGTTTGTTGGGCTGTTTTTTTTGAGAATTTTTTTTATATTAATTATGCACTGTATTTAATATTCAAACACACAAATGTGAAAAAATAAATAAATAAATAAACAAAAAGCCATGCAAATAATTCTACACAAAAACACTTTCTGACCCGTTGTAAGCATCATATGCAACTTCATCTTCTACAAAATTAAAAAAAAAAACAGACTGAAAACCAATTGGATCAAAATGAAAGACACCCAATTACAAACTAGAACACCACTAAGGTATGTTTGAGAACCTACCTAAATTTGTCAAAATAAGTTAATAAAAAAAGTCCAAACAAAAAAACTTCGCATTCTCTTTTGGTAAAAAATAAAAAATCATTCCTAAATATTTCAATTTTTTTCACCTCATATTATAACGAGAAAACTAAAAGCATCACTTCCTAAACAAAGCCTAAGCAAACGACTAATGGATTGGCTTTTGTGGTGTCATATATCGAACACATTCTACTCATAGTGAAAAGCAAAAGGCCTATCACCCCCAACCGAAAAATCACAGATTGAACCTCCATTGCTTCTGCCAAGCCTGGATGTCAGTACCCAATCTGGACCACAATACACCCAAATACTATGATTCATAGACAAGAAGAGCTGCCCATTATGAAATGCCAATTTTAAGTAACATGGTTCCTTCATCTTGAACTTCACTGTGGAGTCGTTTAATCAGCACCTCACACTCATGTCAATACTCCTCAAATCCAAGAACCCAAAATCCCCACATTCATTCACCAGGCATATAGAATTAGTCTCCTCCATAGCTATGGCATCTCTAAACTGCCACTGGGTTGTCGGATAATCATCTTCGTCTTCATTTTTTGGCCAATGAGACCAGAGCTCGATCATGTTTTTAACTCTAAAATCCAACAAATTAATGAAAGAGGAGCTCTGCTTCCTAGGTGACAGTAGCAACCATCAAACAATTGGTACCATGTAACCATTGCAACCTGTTTGCTTCACCAAGTGACCACCCATATTGGTCATAGTAAAACTCAATCTGCTTGCCAGTTAATTGATCCCAAACACCAATCCCATACTCCTTGTTGTTCTCACCTTTACAACTGGAAAAAATCTTGTAGTCTGAGTTAAAACTTAAAGCACCAGCAGTGTAGCTCTTCACTTGATGATCCTCATTAGTGACCTGAAACCTGTGCCTGAGCTCCCCTGTTGCTGCACTGAACAGACCCATCCCACCACCGCCAGCGCTGACAACGATGGTCTCTGAATCGACCCAACCGATGTCATAAACTCTCTGGTCATCGAGATTGATTGGTGGGTGTTCTTCGAGCATCCAATCATAGACGTGTACCATAATATCATGCACTACACAGCAGCCACCGTCAGGGCTGCCGCGGATGGCGGTGCCATCGCCGGGTGCTTGGCCCGTTACGGAGTGTGAAAATCGGAGTCTGTTGCCATCAAATTGGCCGCATTTGGCAGAGCGGACGTTGTCGAGGAGGCCGTAGAACAGGGCTTCTCTGTGAAGGAGTTTTTCTGGGATGTTGGAGGGGATATAGAGCTCCCCTGTTCTGAGGAGGTCGAGGAGGACTGCGAAACAATCTGGTTTCCGATCGATGAAGTAATTACCATCATCATCAGCAGAATTATAGGTTTGGAGGTTCCAATTCTTGTCGAACATTTTCCCGAAGAAGGAATTATGGCCGGCGTTGGCGAGGGTGGAGGTGGTGGTTTGGAATATTTTGCCACCAACGTTGAATTTTACTTGTATGTTATTGTGAATTGCCATTGTTGAAACAAGAAAAAAATTGGGGCAGACCCAGATGGGAATTTGAAAACAGGCTCGGCATTAACTTTATATTTTAGTTTGTCCTTTTCAATTCTTGTATCAAGCTTCAACACTTGGCTTCCCCATATGGGATTCTAAAATTTTACCGTCTTTTTGAATTCCTGTTTCAAACACTTAGGGTTGGTTTGGGGTGTTCTAAAAAAGTGTACTTTTTGTCTTTTTACGAAAAGATGTGCAGAAAAGTAGAGAGGTGATGTGATGGAAAAAAAATAAAAAGATAAAAAGATGGATTATATAGGTTATGCCAAACAAGGCTTTAATCTGTGTTTCCTTATACAGTTTCCCACCAAAAGCCTTCACAATTATTAAGGGATCATTACCCCATACTATACATTGACAAGTTATGGCACAAATTGAACTTCTTCTTCTTGATTTCAGTAAAATAAAATAAAAATAAAAGGGTAAATTAGAAAATACAATTCAGTGTGTTTGGTTTCAATTTTTTAAAAATTGAGTTTTTTATTTTTTTTAGTGAATGTTTTTAAAATTTTAAGTATTTATTTATTTATTTTTATACTTTTTTAGATACACCTTACTTAGATATATCTAAATAGTAAAATATTTGTAAAAAATATTTTAAAAAATTAATAAATACACAAAAATTTGAAAAATGTACTAATTTTTATTTTATTTTTTTGTATTTTTCATATTTAGTGAATTTTTAAAGTTTTTTTTCTGCAAATATTATAATTTTTTAAGTGTATTTATGTGAAGTGTGTCTAAATTTTTTTTTAAAAAAATTGCTTAAAATATTAAAAAAAAATCATTGAAAGCAAAAAAATACGAAAAATAAAAAAAATTGAATCTTCTGAAAAGTGTTTTCTGGAAACCAAAACCAAACAAACTGATTAGCGATGTAGATGAAAAATAGACTGTTTTTTCTGAAATGGCCTAGAAATCAGGTTACTCGAAATCGAGTTTTACGCATACCAGGAGGAAGGTCTTGAAGAGAAGAGTCCCAACCTAGAAAAATAAGCCCAAATAAAGGCTGGGGTAGAGCTTATGCGCCCTCTGAAATTAGCGAGTGAGGACCACTCTTGGACACATACCACACGATCGTCTAAAGAGTGAAGATGAGCAACTTTCACCAAAGCTAAAGTGTTTAAATATTATTTGAGGGATAATAAATACAACGTGTGCGTTTGGCAGAGTGGATAAGACGCTGTAGTTTGTATTTGGTTAGGGGTTCAAAGCTCCCCAACTGCACCCTAAAAATTAATATTTTTGAGTAGAGGATGACGCAGTGGTGGCATTAGCATTGACGCAAGTAGACGGTGGCTGACGGGTGAACGAAATATTCCTTTGTATATATGGAATATTCCTTGAGTTTCTAGAAATTGCAGAGAGTCCCAAATTTTTAGAAATTTGTGGTGTAACCCAACTTTCAGGAAGTTTTTCAGTGAGCGCCTTGAAAGTCTAGCGAAGATTGGTTCTAGCTGAACCAATCGTTCCAGACGCAACCGCGTGGTCAGAATTGTGAGATTGTGAAGGGTTTTTTGAAGATTGCCAAAACATGGGAGTTTGTCATCTGTAATAGCTGGAGGAAAGTTATCTGATGTTGTGGAACGCTGCAAATTCACTGAAGAGGTCAGAATAGGTAGATTCTGATCAGATTGGACAACCATATGCAGATCGAGAGATAGATCATTGGAGATCAGTCTTGATCAAGTGGCGGATCAAGGGATATCATGATTGGTCATGGGCGATTAGAGGATTGTAGATGATTATCTCAGAATCGATCGGAAGATCTGGTTCAATTAGAGAGGAAGTCCACTTCATCGACGAACAGATGATTTGGCAATCAGTACAGGCTCAAGGGAATGTTGTGACAGTTGGAGCTACTATCAAAGAGAATACGAGTACTACTGGTAGTTTGCAAACGTGTAGAACAATAGTTGCAGAGGAGCTTACTAAATGCAAGAGCATAAATGCAGACGTGCAATAGTGTAATAGTACGCTAGAGTATCGTATAGAGCCGCGAGAAGAGTGTGTAGCAATGAGTTGTTGAAAGTTCACTGGTAAAAACTCCGAGCAAAGAAGATAGAGGAAGTTGACCAAGCAAAGCGCGTTGTTTGGAACACGAAGGGTGTTTTATTTTGCTCCAGTGTTGGCTATGCAAGGTGATGTATGGCAATGGACATCCTAGGCAGGGGGTGCAAGGCATCCAATTAGGGAGTATCGAATATCTTGGTTACGCAAGTTCAAGCATAGCAGGTGAGAACATCCGAGACAAAGAAGCGTGGAAGAGATTTGTAGGAGATATGAGCAAAGGCTCTCTAAAAGAGAATCAATTAGTGGTGTGACTTGAGTTAAGGATGTAAGATTCCCTCATTCTCTTATATCTATGTATTTTCCCCAGTATATTATCTCTACTTGTAGGGGATGCAGACGTCTCAGTGAGGAGATGCAGACTATGTTGGATTTTGGACGTGATAGGATTAGCAGTAGTTTTTGCTACGGCTCACCTCACATAGGTTGAGAGAGTGATTTGTTGGATATCACCCCATGTGAGGGGTGGTCTTTTTTCTCTTCTACTCATGTAAAACCAAGTTTGAGTTTGGATGAAGAAGTTAGGAATGACACAGACAGTTGTTAGAGGTGTTGGATTTGGTACAACAAATTTGGAGTGATTTACAAGATAGTGTTGGCTAGCCTTCTTTTTCTTGGGTGTATAAATAGAGAAGTTGAGGAATGAACTCAGTGTGAGGGTGGAAACCATTGAGAGAGTTCAGTGTGAGTGAGTTGAGTCTCCTTCTGTGTGAGAGAGGGAGACGTGTGACTATCATGAGGGAGTGAGGCAGGGAGAGGCTTTCTCTATGTGAGAGGGGAGCCTAGTGAGGGTAGAGTGAAGATGTGGATTCCCTCATCCTCCATTGTAATCTCCATTTATAATGAATCTCCGGTTACTTTTCTGTGGACATAGGCATTGGGTCGAATCACGTTAAATATTGTGTCTCCTTTGGGTGTGTGTTGTTTTTCTGCTTCGTATGATTTTTGGAACTTGGGTGGGATCTCGAATCCCCAACACAGACGTTGTCAAGGAGGCCATAGAACAGGGCTTCTCTGTGAAAGAGATTTTCAAGGATGTTCGATAGGATATAGAGCTCCCTTGTTCTGAGGAGGTCGAGGAGTACTACGAAACAATCTAGGTTCCAATCAATGAAGTAATCACCATCATCATTAGTAGCATAATTATGGGTTTGAAGGTTCCAAATGTTGTCAAACATGCTTGCGAAGAAGGAATTACAGCCACCGTTGGTGAGGGTGGTGGTTGTGGTCTCGAATATTTTGCCACAAACGTTGAATTTTACTCTTTTTTGTGAATTACCATTGTTGAAACAAGAAAAAAATTGGGTAGACCCAGTTGGGAATGTGAATCGCCATTGTTGACACAAGAAAAAAATTGGGTAGGCCCATATGGGATTTGAAAATAGGCTAGGCATTGAATTGATATATTTTAGTTTGTCCTTTCAAATTCTTGTATCAAGCTTGGACACTTCATTTGATTAGGTTAGTTGGCTCCTCCTCAATCTGTTATTGGACTGAAGGGTAGTGTTGGTCTATTTTGGGCTCTAATTCGGGCCAATCTCGATAATCCAAACTGTCAATGTGTAGAGCCCATCGAGTACATCACCCATGCAAAAAATCACAGTGATCGGATATTGATAACCACTTGATCAGATAACATTTCTATCACAATTTATTTTTAAAATTATGCCATTGACAGAAATGTGATCTAATAAAATGTTTATCGATATCCAATCAACACGATTTTTTGCAGAGATGATATACTCGACAAGTTTTACAGATTGAATGGCTTAGATTATTAAGATGGCCTGAATCAAAACCCACAACAACCAAATAGTGTCCTCCAGTATGATAGAGAAGCTAATTCCTTCTAAATTTTACTGTCTTTTTGAATTCCTGTTTCAAACACTTCATCTGTGTTTCCTCGTACGATTTCTCACCAAAAGCGTTCACAATTATTGGGGGATCATCACCCCGCCATATAGTATAGCAATGAGAAGTTACGGCACAAATTGAACTTCTTCTTGATTTCGGTAGAATAAAATAAAAATAAAAGGGTAAATTAGAAAATACAAGTGTAAATTGACTTTTAAAATTGGTTTTTGTTATCAAGTGTCTTAGGCACTTGCTAAAAATTCATTAAATATACTTAATTACCTCCACTATCATAGAAAAGATAAAATATAATAAATATATTTTGTTAAAGACTAAACTATCTTTTTATTTAATTCCTTCTATTTTAAAATTATATACTTTTATAATCGATTTTTTTTATTTTTTTTTATACTTTTGTTTTATCATAAAAACAAAATAAATGCCTTTATTTTTAAATAACATTTTGTGGATTGTTTTTAAAAAAATTTAAATGTCATCTATTTTTAATCATAATTAAATTATATGGTGTAATAAAAATAAAGGATATATAATTTTCGTATTTTTTAAAAAAAAAATTCATGTCCTTTATTTTTATAAAAAAATTTATATGCTCTTTATTTATTTATTTTCAAATTTTAGATTCACTTTCTTTACACTGTATAATTTAATTATGATTAAAAATAGATGGCATTTTAAAATTTCTTAAAAAATCCATGAAATGTTGTTTAAAAATAATGGCATTTATGTCGTTTTTATGATAAAAATGTTTTTTTTTTTTTAAAACTCCATTATAAAAGTGTGTAATGTTAAAATAGAAGGAATTAAATAAAAGAGTAATTTAGTCTCTAACAAAATATATTTATTGTGGTTTATCTTTTTTATGATAGTGGAGATTGTAAGTGTATTTAATGAATCCTTACCAAAATCCTTTAATATAGTTACACTAATATCTTTTTTAGTATAGTTATGAGACCAAAACTAATGTCAATATGAGTAGATACTGAAATAAATAAAGATAAATATAAATTTTATAAAAAAATATATGATAACGTCATTTTTTTTAAATCCATATAACTAATGAATTACTAATAAAAAATATGCCTAAGTGTTATATAAATTAAAAACATGAGAAAAATCAGTATAATTATGTTAAAATTGTGAAACTAATTATATATTTTTCTCAATCTTAGGGGAGGTGACTGTAATTTACCCAACATAAAAAGTAAAGTAGATATTTGTTTTAAGCCAAAAACATTCTAACCATTTGGTTGCAATTTATTTAGGTTTCGTTTGGCATTCAGTTAAAAAAGTTATATAAGTATTTTAATTTTTTTTTTCTTTTTAGTGATATTTTTAAATTTGTATTATTATTATTATTATTTTTTATTAAGTTGGTCTAGTGAAGAATAATTTTAAAAAGGTAAGAAAAAGTATGCCATGTTTGGTTTGATTTTTCAAATTTTATTTTAATTTTTTTTTTGTTGCTAAAAACCAAAAAATAAATTTGTTGAAAGAAACCAAAAAACAAAAAATATGTAACATTTTTATATAATTTTATCTTTTGAGAGGCCAAAAATAATTTTAAAAATTTGAAATTATATTTTTAATATTTTTTTATCAAATTAGTTTATACTTTTTCAAACAAATTTCTTTAATTTTTTTTTTTTTTTTTTTTGAAAACCAAACCAGACATGGACTTAAATTTCTTTTAAAAAGTTTACCAAATACAAAAAAAAAAAAAAAGACGACGACGACGACGACAACAAAAAATTGAATTTGCCTTGGATTTTGTTTTTGTTTTTGTTTTTATCTTTAAAGAATTTTTTAAAATTATTTATGTATTAATTTTTTAGTTCATCTAGTTGAGTAAAATTTAAAAGTGTAAATTGTTTTTGAATTTTTTCATAAAAAGTTCAATAAAGAACCCCAAAAAAAAAAAAAAAAAACCAATGAAAAAACACTCCCTATTTAACAATGGATTTTTTTTTTCAATTTTTTCTAACATGATCTGCATACCATTTGACAAAGTTGTCTTTCAATGAATTTTAAATTTCTTTTTTCAAACTTAGTATAAAAGAATTTAATGAGTAATTTTTTTAAATTTTTTTCTTTTTGTTTTTAATTCACAGAGTGCTAGATACTAGCAAGGAATAGGTCAGTACAAAAGGAATAAAACGCCTAACCACATAGAGGTGATCTTTGGTTAGACCCTAAAGCTGTTTAGAATAAAATTGGTAAAAAGTGAAAGAAAGAGAAAAAAAATTAACTTCTATAAGTTTGTTTAGCTTGAAAATAGGGGAAAGTATAAGAAAATACAACCCATATTAGCATTGCAACTAATTTTTATTTCTTAAAAAAAAAACACAACACAAGAAAAATTGAGGTTGTTTGGGATGATCCATATAAATGCACTTTTTGACTTTTTGGCTAAAAAAGTAGAGAAAAAAAGATGTATGTTTAGGATAATTTTTTGACTTTTTACGAAAAAAATATGTATTAAAATATTGTACCAAATAACAAAATTACATTGCTACCCTTCTGATTTGAGAGCTGTTTTCCATGCATGTCAGTCAACTTGTACTTATTTCCGAAGTCGTGGCTTACATTGTGCCACGTCATTGCATTAAGCTACACTTTTTCTTTTCTTTTTTTAAATTTGTTTTTGCACCCCACTGAGCTACACTGCTGCTTTCCGTGCATGTCAGTCAACTTGTCTTATTTTTTTATTTTTTATTTTTTCCACTCAAACAAGGTAAACTGTATGAACTTTTTTGCTTTTTTAGTGACTTTTTGACTTTTGTAGGTGATGCCAAACCAGTGAATGTGTGAGTTATCTATATTTAAACTTTTAAAATTTTCTATCTTTTTCTTACAAAATTTTCAATCTTAATCAAATGTTTGCAAGAAAATATATTTTCTTTTCTATTTATTTTCTTTTACTTTCACTTTCCACCGAATTTTCTTTCTAATCAAACGGAGCCTCAAGAGCCGAGACCCCAGATGTCACCCTTAAGTGGTGCTATATAGTAGGACTTGTTAGACTTATTTATTTTGATGATTTATTTAATTATGTTTTAATTTATTTGAAAGAGAAAAATAAAATCCAAAATTTATTTTGATGATTATATTTTAATTTACCTAAACCTTTATCCTAAATGTTGTTAGAATGTATTTAATATTTGATTAAATCAGGAGTTCAAACAGCCCAAAACAGAGGTTCAAACAGCTCAGCACAATGGCAGTTCAAAAGGTTCAAAAGGTTCAAGTGGAAGATATTCAAATTTGTAATGATGGAGTGGAAGATATTCAAATTGATAATGATGGAAATACAACGGCTATAAACGGTTATAAATTCAAATGAATACAACGGCTATAAACAGCTATAATTTTCATTATATATACCAAAGTCTCTAATGTAAACAAGTTAAAAAAAACAAAAAAACAAAAATATTCTTTGATCTATAATCACTCACATCTATTCTCTGAAAAATTCTCTAAGAAGTGTTCTTCAATTTTTGTTTACATCCTCTCTCAGAAATTATACACTGAGCCTTATCGCATTAAGCTCATCTTTCCTGTGTGAGGTTTATAGAAAAACCAGAGCTTCATTTTTATATCTATCTTTGAGAGATAATTATTGTAGCTTTCTGTGAAAGTAAAAACATCTTCTTTTCAACCTTGTAAGAGTGTAGTACACTCAGTGTTCTTGACTTAGAAAGTCAGTGTAAAATTTGTGAAGGATTGCTCCATCTGTGAAAAGGTTGCTAGCACCCTGTGAACCTAGAGTATAGTGGAAAATCTCAAGTGAAGCTTGAGGAGTAGATGTAGGCCGAGTTGAAACCGAACCACTATAAATTTTTTTTGCCTCTCTCTCCGTTGTCTCTTTATTTTATTTTAAATTGCCATAACTATATTTCACATTTTTACTGTGCTAAAATCATTAACTGACATAGTTGTTAAGACAATTGTTTTAATTATTTTTATTTCATTAATTGTATTTATCTATTGTGCTAGTCATAATTTTTATTAGGGTATTATTAATTTTAATTATAAAAACCTAATTCACCCCCCCTTAAGTTGTCTTTTGGGTAACAATTGGTATCAGAGCCTAGACTCTTGCTTTAGATTTAGCCATCTGAGAGTTTCGATCCATAGCAACCTTAGCTAGCACTAGCACTACTGAAGGACAAGCCACCAATAGGCCACCATTATTTGACGGAAATAACTATAGTCATTGGAAAGATAAGATGACCATATACCTACAAGTCACTGATTATGCTATGTGGATTATTGTCACAAAAGGTCCAAAAATTCCTACCAAATTAGTAGACAATATTAGTGTAGATAAAACTGAAGATGGATGTGATGAGAGGGATCACAAATTATTGCAAACCAATGCTAAAGCCAAACTCACCCTTGTTTGTGGATTAGACTCTAAGGAGTATGATAGAATTTCAAGTTGTGATTCAGCAAAAGAAATTTGGGACAAACTTGAAGTAACTTATGAAGGTACAAACCAAGTAAAGGAATCTCGTATTGATATGCTTGTTCATAGTTATGAATTGTTTAAAATGAACTCTGATGAATCTATTTCAAGTATGTTTACTAGATTTACTGAAATTGTAAACTCTTTGAAATCTTTTGGCAAAACTTATACTAGCAGTGAGTTGGTAAGAAAAATTCTTAGGTGTTTACCAAAGAATTGGGAAACAAAGGTCACCACCATTATAGAAGCCAAAGATCTCTCCACACTTGGATTGGATGAGCTTATGGGTTCCCTTATGACTCAAGAGATCACCATGAAAGGACAAAAGGATGTTGAAAAAAAAAAAGTGGAATTGCATTCAAAGTCTCATCAAATGAAAAAGAACATGAAAACTTCGGTGAGGATGAAAGCTATGCCATGTTTAGTAGAAATCTCAAAAAGCACTTCAAGAAAAACAATTATGGAGGAAGAAGACCTTTCAAGAAAGAGCCTATTATTTGCTATGAGTGCAAAAATCCTGGACATATGAAGATGGATTGTCCCAAATTGAAGAATCATGGAAAAAACTACAAAAGAAACAAAAAGGCCATGGTAACAACTTGGGGAGAAAGTGAAGATGAAAGCTCAAGTGATGAAATTGAAAATGAAGTAACCAACTTATGTCTCATGGCTCTTGAAGATGACGATTCTACTCAAGATGAGGTAACTACTCTTTATGAAGAACTTAAAAGTGCATTCCATGAACTATCAAATGAATTTAGAAAAGTTTGTGCCAAAAATAATGTGTTGAAGAAATCTGTTGCATTTTTATCTATTAATGTAGAAGAATTAAAGAAAGAAAAAATTATTTTGAAAAATGATTTTGATACTATCTCTAATGAGAAAACTACTTTAAAAAACAATGTTAATGATTTAACAAAAACACTTGAAAATTTTGTAAAGGTAGAGATAATCTCAACATGCTTCTTGGAAATCAAAGATGTGTTTTTGATAAAGCAGGTATTGGCCATGACCCTATTAAGAAACAAAAGAATCTCAATACAATTTTTGAAAATGCACCTCTCATGACACACCCTCATATTACTTGTCATTATTGTAGAAAGAAAAGCCATTATACATCTTATTGTCCATTCAAAAAGAATATAAACATGGGAATTAAAAAGATTTGGATTGTTAAGGGATCTAACAAAACTAACCAAGAAGGATCGAAGAAACTATGGGTACCAAAAACCAACACTTTATTGTTATCTTGTACGTTTGCTTTGAGTCCAAAACTAAAGAAGGGAAGTGGTACCTTGATAGTGAATGTTCCAAACACATGACCAGAGATAAATCATTCTTTACTAAACTATCATCGAAAGATGGAGGATTTGTTACTTTTGGAAACAACAAGAAAGGAAAAATCATTGGTATTGGTAGCATCGGTATTTCTCCTAACCCTTTTATTGAAAATGTTTTACTTGTTGATGAATTTAAGCATAATCTACTTAGTATTAGTCAATTATGTGATAAAGATAATCAAGTTATTTTTGATAAATTACATTACACAATTGAAAGCACAAATGATCATAAAGCTTTATTCGTTGGTAATCGTCGTGATAATGTTTATGTTTTTTTATCTTAATGATCTCTAGGCTAGTGATGTTAAATGTTTATATGTTAATAATGAAAATAGTTTGTTTTGGCATAGAAGACTTGGTTATGCTCATATGGATTTAATTGCTAAACTTTTGAGAAAGGATTTGGTCATTGGACTTCCAAAAATTAAATTTGAAAAATATCATCTTTGTAGTGCTTGTCAACAAGGAAAACAAACTAAAACATCGTTTAAATCAAAATCTCATATTTCCACAACTAGACCTTTACAACTATTGCATATGGATTTATTTGGTCCCTCAAGGACATCTAGTCTAGGTGGTAAACATTATTGTCTTGTTATAGTTGATGATTATTCAAGATTTACATAGGTTATGTTTTTAGCACATAAAGATGAGACATTTTCTTCTTTCACAAAACTCTGTCGTAGAATTCAAAATGAAAAAGGCTGTCTTATTACTAATATTCGAACCGACCATGATAGAGAACTTGAAAATGAGAAATTTGAATTATTTTGAGATGAGCATGATGGGGGAGCTAAATTATTTCCTTGGGCTTCAAATCAAACAATGTAAGGAAGGAATTTTTATCAACCAAGCTAAGTACTCAAAAGAACTACTAAAAAAGTTTGGTATGTATGACTCAAAAATAGCTGGAGCACCTATGAGCACATCTATTAAGCTAGACAAGGATGAAAAAGGTAAGTCCATTGATCAAACAGAATATCGAGGCATGATCGACTCACTTCTTTATTTAATTGCAAGTAGACCCGATATTATGTTTAATGTTTGTATGTGTGCTAGATATCAATCAAATCCTAAGGAATCACATCTCAGTACTATTAAAAGAATTTTTAGATATGTTGTTGACACTCAAAATTTGGGACTGTTTTATCCTAGAGGTGTTGCATTTGATTTAATTAGTTACTCGAATGTCGACTTTGCCGGTTGCAAACTTGATAGAAAAAGTACCAATGGCACTTGTCACTTTCTTAGTAACTCATTAGTATTTTGGTTTAGCAAAAAGCAAAATTCTGTTGCTTTATCAACGACTGAAGCTGAATATATAGCTTTCGGAAGTTGTTGTGCTCAAATACTTTGGATGAAACAACAATTGGAGGACTTTGATTTGCATTATGATCATATCCCTATTAAATGTGATAATACTAGTGCCATCAATTTAATCAAAAATCCGGTTCAACACTCACGAACAAAACATATTAAAATTTGACATCACTTTTTAAGAGATCATGTTCAAAAAGGGGATATTGTACTTGAATTTGTAAACACTGACAAGCAATTGGCGGATATTTTCACAAAACCCCTAAGTGAGGATCGCTTCAATTTTATTCGTGGCAAGCTTGGAATGCCGATTTCTACTTTAAAAGTTTTGTTATGACTGTGAAACTTGAATTTTTGTTAAAATGATATATGTGTATTGCTACATTGATATGGAAAATTTATATCAATTGAATGCTCTCAAGTCTTTCATACATTTATTCTTCTTAATAGTTTGCTATTCTCAACTGATTAATTTTTTTTTGGGTTCTGCATCTTAAGGTAAAATTAACTTTGCATACATTGATTTTTTTAAAACCCTCATGGTATTTTTTTTGCATTCCAGCAACACCAACGTCTCATTAAGTTTAATTTCTACTGGTATTATTTTATTTTCATTTATTTTATTTTTTTTATTATTTTGCTATTAGGCTAAATTTCTTTTAGTTTTATTTTTTTTCATTATTATTTTTTGTTTGGGCTTAATTTTCTTTTTTTTTCTGCTTTTTAATTTTATTTTTCAGTACTTAAACATAAACACAACAACAAATCAAAATACAAATATTTACATACAAAAAAAAAACCAAAAAAAAAAAAACACCCTTCATTTTTTTACGGCCACACGCCGATCAAAATAAACATAAAAAAAAAAACTTTATTTTTTCTGGCCATAAGCCGATCTTACTTACTCCCCTCTTCCATCGTTTTCTTCTTCTTTTTATCACCTTGGGTGACCCTTGATGCCCCTGTCCCCGTGCTTTCATCGAGAGCGACAACACCCCGCTGACTATCAAAGGCCAAGAACGGCGTTCCTCCAAATCGGGCCATGGAGGTGTTCTTCTGTTTAAACTCTTTATTTTCAGCCTTTAGTGTGCCTATATCTGCTCGCGTATCCTTGTACACGTGCTGGAGTAGAGCGAGTTGGGCGTTGACCTGATGGAGCTCACTCATCCTGTTCTGCAGTCGGTGAGCCAATTTTGTGACTGCAGTCACCGTCTCCATACAGGATGTCAGTGTGAAATGATTGGCTTCAATGTCTGATTGAGCTGCCATTATTTGCTCAATCGACATCGTAGGAAGGTTGGGAAGAGTAGGCGCCGGGGCACTCGGTCCAGTAGCGCTTGAGGGGTCATTCAGGCCCGGAAAGAGAGTAAAGGGATGTGATGAGGCCATGTAGTAGGAGAGAGAGATGTACTCAAAAGGAGGATCGTTTTTGGCAACCTTTCTACTCTGCTTAGTCTCTCTGTTTTGTCTCTCGAAGAAGAAGAAGATCGAAGAGAGTGATGTAGAAGAGATAGAAGCAAATGAGGAAGAAGAAGGCGAAGAGAGTGATTAAGAAGAAGACGGAGAAGGAGACGACAAAAGGGAAAGAGAGCCAATGCAGCTGATTGACTGATTTACCCATCTCGCTTTTGTCGATCGGCTGACGCAAAAGCAAGGACGCGTGTCGGACGTGATTTTCGACGAAAAAAAAGGAGACGCGGGCGAATCTTATATATATATATATATATATGTATGTATATATATGTTTTGATTCTCTATTTTTTGATGCCATTTATCACTATCATTTTCCTCCTCCAGATTCTAACCCATGATTTCCTTTTGATAATGTCACAGGGGAGAAATTATATGATGTTATGTATTATAGTATTATTTGAAAACTAATCTGATGATTATGTATTTATAATTTGATATCTTAGTCTCATATGATGTCTCCAATTAAAGCTTATTTATTACACATGTGCTAACCTATGTATTTAGAAATGAATTCATGGAGCATGACTTGAGGGGGAGCCTTTCTTACTTCCAAATCAAATCAAAACATCATTGTGTGCCATCATAAAAAAGGGGCAGATTGTTAAACTTATTTATTTTGATGATTTATTTAATTATGTTTTAATTTATTTGAAAGAGAAAAATATAATCCAAAATTTATTTTGATGATTATATTTTAATTTATTTGAAAAAGAAAAATAGAATCAAAATTTATTTTGTCCCATTATTTCTCACCTAAACCTTTATCCTAAATATTGTTAGAATGTATTTAATATTTGATTAAATCAGGAGTTCAAACAGCCCAAAACAGAGGTTCAAACAGCTCAGCACAACAGTAGTTCAAAAGGTTCAAGTGGAAGATATTCAAATTTGTAATGATGGAGTGGAAGATATTCAAATTGGTAATGATGGAAGTATAACGTCTATAAACGGCAATAAATTCAAATGACTACAACGGCTATAAACGACTATAAATTCAAATGAATACAATGGCTACAAACGGCTATAATTTTCATTATATATACCAAAGCCTCTAATGTAAACAAGTTTAAAAAATATATATATATATATTCTTTGATCTATAATCACTCACATCTATTTTCTGAAAAATTCTCTGAGAAGTGTTCTTCAATTTTTGTTTACATCTTCTCTCAGAAATTATACACTGAGCCTTATAGCATTAAGCTCATCTTTCCTGTGTAAGGTTTATAGAAAAACCAGAGCTTCATTTTTATATCTATCTTTGAGAGATAATTATTATAGCTTTTTGTGAAAGCAAAAACACTTTCTTTTCAACCTTGTAAGAGTGTAGTACACTCAGTGTTCTTGACTTAGAAAGTCAGTGTAAAATTTGTGGAGGATTGCTCCATCTGTGAAAAGGTTGCTAGCACCATGTGAACCTAGAGTATAGTGGAAAACCTCAAGTGAAGCTTGAGAAGTGGATGTAGGCCGAGTTGAAGCCAAACCACTATAAATTTGTTTGCCTCTCTCTCCCTTATCTCTTTATTTTATTTTAAATTGTCATAGCTATGTTTCACATTTTTACTGTGCTAAAATCATTAACTGATATAGTTGTTAAGACAATTGTTTTAATTATTTTTATTTCATTAATTATATTTATCTATTGTGCTAGTTATAATTTTTATTAGGATATTATTAATTTTATTTATCAAAACCTAATTCACCCTCCCTCTTAGGTTGTCTTTTGGGTAACAGGACTATTCAATCATATAACGGTAAGTTGCATACTCGCACAAGGATTTGAATGCACATTTTTGACACTAGGTACGATTCACTTATGGCTGAAAGATTCGTTCTATCAATCATATACACTATTGGGTCAAAAGGAATAAGACAATGTATTTTGTCATCAAGTAATTTTAATATGGGGGACTTACCAGCTGGTCCTATGGAAGCAAATTAATACTAGCCAAGTCCTTTCTTATTTCCGTTTTCAATTTTACCCTTCAATATCACATCACATGCGTGAAACAAAGAAGCTGCTCACGAGCTCTCCCCTGTATGTTGTCTTCTTTTTGTTCTTTATATATTGTTCTTTTTGTTCTCTCATACTCACATACATACACACTCACTCATTAATTCACAAAACCACATCCACACTTACTAATTCACAATAATTTAGCAGTGATAAATTTATCACTGAAAAAATCTTATCAGTGATAAATTTCATACTCATATACATACACACTCACTAATTTACAAAAAAAATCAATAGTGATAAATTTATCACTGGTTCAAATAATGTTTTCTACTTTTACTCCTACACTCAACATTGTAACTCAAAAATTTTAGTGATAAATTCACAAAAACAAACTTATTTAAATAGTGATAAATTCACAAAAACAAACTCATCACTGGTTTAAATAGTGATAAATTCACAAAAACAAACTTATTAGTGGTTTAAACAGTGATAAATTCACAAAAACAAATTTATCACTGATTTATCACTGGTTTAAACAAATTTGTCACTGATTTATCACTAGTTTAAACAAATTTATTTCTGGTTTGAATAGATTTATTACTAGGATCTTCCCCCAATATACAAAGAGAGAGAGAGAAAAAGAGAGAAGACCCGATGGCAAAGAGCCTAGATCCTAGATCTAGAGGTGGAGGCGGCAGTAGGCGGTAGTGGTCGACAGTGATGGTGGAGGTGAAGGCGAAGACGTCGGTGGAGGTGGAAGCAATGGTGAAAGTGGAAGAAGATGCCGGTTGAGGTCGCCAACAATGACGACAGTGGAGACGGCGGTGGTCGGCAACGGTAAAGATGGTGACGGTCATTGATAGAGGAATGTGTAGAGACAGAGTTTTTTTTTTTTTTTTCATCTTTCATTTCACAGATTTGGATATAAAACATGAGGACAAAAATGGAATAAACAAAAATGTTCAAGACCTACAGGTAAAAGAGTCTTCATTAAGGACCTGTTGGGTAATAACCCTTGAAAATATGACTGGCCTATAAAAATTCCTTTTAATATTTGGAGAGTAAGAGACCTATTGAAAGGAAATAGACTATACTCCCGAAGGTTAAAATGTACAACAATACAACCATTTAATATATTGTTCCAATTGAGAATGATTTTTTAATAATTATTGAGAGGGAAATTTATGAGCTGGATTGGGCCGTTGTAATGATCGGACAGATTTTGGCAGACGAGTTATCTAGGATAGATTTGGGCAGACGAGTTGTCTTGACAGATTTAAGCCGAGCAGGTGATGGGCCGAGGAGATTTAGCCCTGTCCAGAGAGAAGGTGCTCGGTTAAGGCACCGCTTGGCCCGACCGAGCTACGTACTTCGGCAGAGACGAGGTTAGCCGAGTGAAATGTTCGACGCCAGGCAAGGCACGGTTGGACCAAGGTATCTGTCTGCTCGGCAGGAAGGCCAGCTGCAGACAAGTTTGAGATGACCCGAGCTCGGCTCTGCCGAGATGCCGCCGAGCCGGTCTCCATTGAGCTTAACCAGGGGAATGCTTGGGCATAAAGCAGTGAGGCCGTTGATAGCCGAGATGTTCAGCTCGGCTGCCGAGCTCCCAGTAGAGTGAGCGGGCAGTTGGGTTAGGTGATGTTCAGCATGGCGTATGCTGACAGATGGGATAGCAGAGCCACGTGTTGAGAGGCCACTGGAAGTGGATATGGGGCGCAGAAGGGTATATAAGCAAGTCTGCGCCCCCCATACGAAAGGCACGAACACTTTGTAAGGAATTTCTTACACTCAAACACTCTCCTTTCTCTCTCTCTTTATCCTAGGTGTGTGCTAACTTGATCGTCGGAGGTGTTTTCCGGCCACACACCGCCGGGTAGCTCACCGCCGTTGTGCTTTCAGGTGATCGGACAGCTGAGGAGCTTGGAAGAAAGGAAGTGCGGGTTGCCGGAATATTTCCTCCCCGTACAATTATATATATATATATAAATATGTAAAAAAAACAAAACAAATAAAATTGTTTTTATATTTATTTTTATATTTTTTTTTCCTAAAATTCTAAATTTCCAAACATAGTGTTAGTGGATTCAAATCTTTCGACAATTATTTTGTGCATTATACTAAAAATTAGATATTTACTTAATATTTTTTCTTCCAAACACATTAATATGTACTAAATGAATATTATTTTTTGAGTGTAAGTGTTTGTATGTTATCATAAGTGACCTCTACAGGCCAACGTTACAACATTAACAGTGTGTGGTGAGACTCTGGCTAGCTTTATAATCTATTATTTTCATCATCCCTTTTTGATTACTGTCTTCCAAGGGGAGAGGCGGTGTCAATTCAACCTCCGTCTATTTTTTTCCTCTCACCCATGTTTTTGATCTTTCTTACACTTGTTGAGCAGGTATTTCTTTCTCTCACTTCCTCCTCCAGTTCGATCTAGACCTTTTGCACCTCATCTAGCAAAGCATTAGCAATAGTTTTATATTTTGATGACGTTGATTGACGATCGAAACAAATCTGTTGCAAGAGAGGTTGAGTTATGATCTGTTCTTTTTTATTATTGTTTGTAAGTGGGTTTCCTTTTAGATTGTTATAGTGGTAGTGGCTGTGGGGAATCATGATCTCCCCTCTTACTTGTAGGGTCATTAAGCCCATTTTAGGCCCAATTTTGATAATCCGAACCGTTCATATTTTAAGATTTGTTCAGTATATCATACCTGTAAAAAATCAAATTAATCGGATATCAGAAAGCATGTGTTCGGAAAACTGTTTATTAAATTCTTTAAAAAAATAGTTTTTAGTTCAAGTTTTCCAAACACATACTTTCTGATATCCGATCAACTTGATTTTTTACAGGTATGATATACTGAACAAATCTTAAAATATGAACGGTTCAGATTATCAAAATTGGGCCTAAAAGTGGGCCCAATGGCCCTGCAAGTAAGAAATGTAAGGAGGGGATCTTGGTTCGGCTGTGGGTGCTGTGTGTTTCTACAATATTATTCGGTTGTTGTCGTGATTGTTGGTTATGTGCTTCTTGTTTTTTGGGATTGCGAATATATTGAAAAAGACATTTTCTCCTCAACTTTACATCATTTTCGTTGAATCTATCAACATTTAGATATAGATTTTTTGCCACCATAGAATCGGACTCGGGTGGCTGCTGTGCATTTTGTACAATAGTCACAATTGTGTAGTTGTTTGAGTTCACTCTGGGTTCTATTTTGACCAGAACCATGTTGTTTTTTTTTTTTTTTTTTTTTTTTTTTTGTGGCAATTGTCACCTGTTATTTAAAAAAAAAAAATTTTATTTGTTTTTGATATTTTTTAAATATAGAAATTATTTTTTTAGACTAAAATGAAAAATTATTTGGCCATTTATTTAAATTAACGAAAAAAATTTAAAATAAAAATTAATTTGTCACAGTAATTTTAAAAAAATAAAATAACATTTTTAAACAAAACAATCAAAAGTAATTTTAAAACATTAGCTGAATATTTTTTTTAACAAAAAATAATATATATTTAATATTTTAAATAAAAAATATTTTTGAAATTTTTTAAATAAAAAATTTATTTTTTTCAATAATTATTTTTTAAAATTAAATTTTAAAAAGAGTTTAGTCATGAGTTTTAAATAGAATTTTAAATAGAGTTTGAGTTGTGTTTTTAGTTATGAGTTATATGTTTTTGAATTGAGTTTTGAAAACATAACCAAACAACTTATTTTAAAACTCATTTCAAAAATTCAAAAACTCAATTCAAAACCTTTTTCAAAACTCATAATCAAACAAATTTTCTCTTTTCAAATCATGATTCAACAACTCATAAACTCAAAATACAACTCTATTTTTAAATTATGAGTCTAAAACTAAACCAAATGCTACCTACAATTCTCTAGAAATAGAATGAGAGTCTTAGATTATTCAATGGTAGCCATATAAGAACTCAATAAAAGAAGATGACGGAGCATAAGAGGTTGGGTGAAGAAGAAGACAGAGAGCTTAGAGAGAGAATAATGGCAAAGCTCCCATATAATCTCCTACTTCCACTCTCTCAAGAACTAAGAATTATAAAGAGTTGTCTAAGTGAATTCTCATTCTCTTTTGAAAGCTATGGGTGAGTGCTTTATATGGCAATTCAAAAGCTACCCCTCTGAGGGAGAGGTAATCGATCAAGATTGAGTCCAAGCTCTAGGTTTTTTAGAACCCTTTTGAGAATAATGTTCCACATCGCCTGGAAGGGACTCGCACTTCCACCTTATAAGTGCACTGGCTCTCTCCACCTGTTACGAGGCCTTTTCCCCAAAGGAAAAACAAAGTAGTGGGAGGGCTACCCAAAGCAGACAATATCGTGGCACGATGCGAGGGAACAGATGTTGCGAATTAGGCGCCAGAAGGAGGGTCATTCGGCAAACTCTCCCGCTATTACAGTCCAGTACGCTGGGGGGTTATGATGAGGACAATGTCCCACATTGCTTTGGAGGGACTCCCACTTCCACCTTATAAGCGCACTGGCCCCTCCACCTGTTTCGAGGACTTTTCCCCAGAGGAAAAACAAAGCCGTGAGGGCCGACCCCCAGAGGGCTACCCAAAGCGAATAATATCGTGGCAAGGCGCGAGAGGATAGACGTCGTGAATTTGGGGTTGAGGGATAGATCTTGTCGTCCCCCCCTCATGGTTTTGTTTCTCCTCGGAGGAGAAGACCTTCGCGTCGTCTGTCCTCTCGCGCCCTGCCATGATATTGTCCTTTTTGGATAGTTGGGCCTCATAGCTTTGTTTTTTCTATGGGGAAAAAGGCCTCGTAACAGATGGAGGGGGCCAGTGCACTTATAAGGTAGAAGTGGGAATCCCTCTCAGGCGATGTGAGACATTGGCCTCATCAATTATTATTATTATGGTCTCAATTCGAAGATGAGCGAGTGAATGTGTGTAGCTTTTTGGCTAAAATCTTCCATTCTTTGATCTTTTTTAGTCCTTATTATGATTGCATTTGCATTTTGTTTGAAGATGGGTTTTCGGTGAGAACAGAGTCGGTGTGCGGTGGTGGTGGAGGAATGGGAATGACTGGCGGAGGCTGTGAGGAGAAGATATTTGTGTCGGTGAGGTTGAGGCCTTTGAATGAGAAGGAGATTGCAAGGAACGATGTGTGTGATTGGGAATGCATCAATGAAGTTACCATCATTTTCAAGAACTGTAATCTTCCACTTCCAGATTGCTCCATGTACTCAACTGCCTACACTTTTGGTATGCTAATTTACTTTTCTCTTCATTTTTTGTGTGAATTTTTTATGTGTTTGTGTTGTTTTTGAGTGTTTAAATTTAAGACTGTGTTGGGATCTTTGATTTGATTTGATTTGGGTAGTAATGTGTGGAGTGAGAAGAAAATGATGGTGAAATGTGAATGAATGAAGTATAAATTAATTTATTTTATTTTTTACATTTTCATTCTATTTTCTCTTTGCTTCATAATTCTCTATCCAAATTAAGATCCAAGACTAGAAGTTTGTGTTAAACTATGTGGGTATTTTTTATTTATTTTTTATTTTTTATTTTTTTTGTGGGAAAGAATTTGAGCCATTATTTGAGCTAAAATCTGCAACATTTGCTGTGCTGTGGTTGATGATTCAAATTTGAAATGTCTGAAAATAGGAAACCATTTTTGTTCTTTCTTCATTTGGCCGATTCTATTGGAGTTTTCCTTGTAAAACTGTTCCTTCCAGGAGGGTTCAAATTTAGGTTCTTTAATTCTTTTACATTAGTAATTATTTATTTAAAATTAAATTAATAGTGTAGAACAGACTTTATTCCCAAATTATGTTAGAACGTGGTTAGTAACTCGCACCCAAAAAATAAATATTACTAACCACATTTTTTATATAATGCAAAAAGGTAGTTCAGATAGTGGTATGTGTTAAGTAAAAAACGTGATTAACAATCGCATTTTTTTAAAAGTATGATTGCTAATCATATTTTACTATGGTTTGAGAATGTAGTTTGTCCATACACTATTTGTTTAATTTTGAATAAAAGAACTGTAAAAGGGTTGAAGGCCTTCAAATTCAGGTCTGTCTGGGTATCAATCTTACAGAATTTATTGCCAGAGTTAAGTTGTGAAGTTTCTTGTTAAATGTAAAGCTTTGCATATGGTTCAGTATGTTAGATTTGAGAAACCTAAGTTTGAATGCGACTTACGAAGAATTATTGTTACAATTTCATATCAGCATTGGTGTCATGGCTTGGATACTCATGTTGATCTTTCTTTTCCTTTTTTCACTGTTAGACAGAGTATTTAGGAGTGACTGCTCCACAAAGGAGGTGCATGAGAAAGAAGCCAAGGACGTTGCTCTTTCAATTGTCAGTGGTATTAACTGTGAATATTATTTCTCTTTGCTTCTCCATTTTTCCTGATATTAAATTTCACTTGAATTCCATTGACAATTTTCTTTATGTCAAATAATGGGCATAAATTTCAGCTACTTTTTTTGCATACGGACAAACAAGCAGTGGGAAGACATTCACGATGATGGGAATTACTGAGTATGCCGTAGCAGATATTTGTTATTATATAGAGAAGGTAATTAAGAAACTACTAATATTCACTGTTTCTCACTACTTGATGTTCCTGCATTCTATTATAGTACTATGTTCCTTGGACTTTCTCCTAAGAAATATCAATACTTCTAAGAAGATGGCGTGTCCATGTCGGACACTGACACTCATTTGATACTTCCCAATGTGTGTTGGACCTAACATGCATTGGATATTTGAAGGACACACATAGCCATCTCTTAGACATAGATGAAACACATTATAAGTTTAAAAGAAAAACAATATAGTTTTATGCCTATTAGCGAAACTTTAGGAATTAATGTTATGTTGCATTTTTTTGTAATTATTATTTTTGATAAAATATTCATATATATAATAAATGACATATAAAAACATATAAAACTATATATTTTGCATGTGTCACACATGTGTTGTCTTGCTTTTTTGAAAATTTTCAGCGCCGGCGTGTATTTGTGTCATGTTGCATGTCTGTGCTTATGCTTCTTAGGCTTCACCTGTTTGTTGTTTACATGTTTGTTTTATTTGCAGCACAATGAAAGAGAATTTCTTTTGAAGTTCTCTGCTATGGAGATTTACAATGAATCCATCAGGGACCTCCTCAGCACAGATAGTACTCCACTTAGACTTCTAGATGATCCCGAGGTCGATTACTTTCTTGGTCGACTAAATAATTAGTATTTTATATTTTTCCATTATGCTTAATTCTTAGCTATTTCACAGAGAGGGACAGTTATTGAGAAACTCACAGAGGAACCTCTCAGGGACTGGAATCATGTAATGGAACTTGTTGGTAATCAAGCTAGCTGTATGCTTGTTCATGCTCATGGCCTCATGGCCTCATGGCCTCATGTTTTTGGCCTCATGGCCTCATGTGCCTCATGTACCTCATGGCCTCATGGCCTCATGTTTTTGGCCTCATGTACAACTCCTATATAATGGAGCTCATATTTTGGTTTCTAAGATAAGAAGAACATAGAGTGTATTAGTTCATTCACTCTCTCTCAATATTTCTTTCATGGTATCAGAGCAGGTGTAACCCTGTCTCATCATTTTCGCCTCTTCAGTCAGTATTCGAATTTTTCTATTTTTTTTTTTTTTTTTTTTTTTTTCTCTCTTCTACTCAAAAATATATCCTTCTATTTCATGCCTAAATACGGTCCAGCTTTTGGAATGACTATCAACTCATCCTCCTCTTCTTCTGATACTATCAACTCATCCTCCTCCTCTTTTGATATTATCATCTCATCATCTTTATCCTCTCATCAAATGGAAACCTCTCATCTTCCGATCACCGCCCATAAACTGAATGGGCAAAATTATTTGCAATCGTCTCAATCCATATTAATGTTTATATGGGGAAAGGAGAAAAATGACTACATCACCGAAGCCTCGGCGCTACCAGAAACCACAGCATCAACCTACAAAAGGTGGATAGCTGAAAATAATATGGTCATGTCATGGCTCATCAATTCTATGACCACTGACATTGGCGAAAATTTTCTGTCATTTGATACTGGCAAAGAGATTTGGGACATGGCAAAAGAAACGTTTTCGGACAAGGAAAACACATCTGAAATCATCCAGCTTGAAAGCTCCCTCCACGACTTACGTCAAGACCATCTTACGGTAACTGAATATTTCAATACCCTTACTCGTCTATGGCGTCAACTTGATACGTTTGAGGTTCATAACTGGCAGTGTGTTGCTGACGGTTTGTTGTATAAAAAGATTGTCGAAGGGAAGCGTGTGTTTAAATTCTTGTTAGGATTGAACACAAATCTTGATGAAATCAGAGGAAGAATTATGGGAGTAAAACCGCTACCTAGCCTTCGAGAGGCATTCTCTGAAGTCCGTCGCGAAGAAAGTCGGAAAAAACTCATGATGGGATCTCATCAACAACTAAATATGGTAGAAAGCTCGGCTCTTAAGACTCATTTCGCTCCTATTGACAACCGTCAGAAAAATAAAGGAGGTAGGCCTTGGTGTGATCATTGCAGAAAGCCGGGTCACTCGAGAGAAACCTGCTGGAAGATTCATGGAAAGCCAGCAGATTGGAAGCCACGTCAGCATCTTGAGAAAGAAGGACGAGGTAATCATGTAGGTACAAATGAACTATCACCACAACCTGAAGCAAGCCCTTTCACCAAGGAGCAAATGGAGATGCTCTAGAAACTACTACAGTCACAATCTGGTTCGTCTTCCAACCACATCATTGGATCCAGAACCTTGGCTCACAAAGGTAATTCTTTGAACGCCTTTACTGTTGGTAAGAAACGTAAAAAACCTTGGATTGTGGACTTAGGAGCATCTGATCACATGACGGGAGATGCAACAATTTTTGATACATATAGCTCATGTCAAAATAATTTAACGGTCCGCATAGCAGATGGTTCACTATCAAAGGTTGTCGGTACAGGTTCAGTTGTGCTGTCTAGGAATCTTATTCTCAACTCTGTTCTCCTTGTTCCTGACTTGGATCAGAATTTCATGTCAATTAGTAACCTCACTAAGGAATAGAGGTGTGTTACTAATTTTTTCTCCACTCATTGTGAATTTCAGGATTTGGATTCGGGGAAGACGATTGGCAATGCTGAGGAATGCTCTGGACTCTACATCCTTAAGGAATGCCACTATCCACAGGAACAACCTCAAACGGCAATTCGTGGTAGTTCTTTTTCGGTTTCTTGTCCAAATAACGATAGAGCAATTATGTTGTGGCACTATCGATTAGGTCATCCTAATGTTCTGTATCTCAAGCATTTATTTCCTTCATTATTTAAAACTCCAAAACTTTTTGATTGTGAAATTTGTCAATTGTCTAAGCATGTACGGTCCCATTTTCCCATTCAATCCTATAAAGCATCTCGTCCATTCTCACTAATTCATAGTGATATCTGGGGTCCATCAAGAATAAAAAATGTAACTGGTACTAGGTGGTTTGTCTCATTCATAGATGATCATACTAGATTAACCTGGGTATTCCTTATGAAAGACAAATCTGAAACAAGTCAAATCTTCAAAAATTTTCAAATTATGATTCAGACACAATTTCAGTCAAAAATCCAAATTCTAAAGTCTGATAATGCTCGGGACTATTTCAACTCCATTCTAGGAGAATTTTTAGCAAAAGAAGGGATAGTTCACTTAAGTTCATGTGTTGACACCCCACAACAAAACGGCATCGCTGAACGGAAAAATAGACATTTGTTAGATGTTGCTAGATCGCTAATGTTTTCCACAAATGTTCCACAATTCTTCTGGGGGGAAGCTGTTCTCACAGCCGCCTACCTTATCAATAGAATGCCATCCAGGGTACTACAATTCCAAACTCCTTGTCAACTTCTTCTAAAATCCTTTCCAACTACTCGCCTCATCTCCACCATCCCACCAAAAATTTTCGGGTGCTCTGTCTTTGTTCATATCCATCAACAGTATCAAAGTAAACTTGATCCCAGGTCACTCAAGTGTATCTTCATTGGGTATTCGTCACATCAAAAAGGGTATAAGTGTTACTCTCCAGTCACAAGGAAATTCTACAATTCCATGGATGTAACATTTTTTGAAACCCAGTCTTACTACCCTAAAATTGTTATTCAGGGGAAGACTCCAACCCAGGAATCTCAATTTTGGACCCTTGAGTCATTGAGTGAGCCATCCATCACCACCAACAATCCCACACCTCCTGAGTCATTGCATCAATCTTTACCTGCCGACAATTCTGAAATCATTGTTGACTTGCGGGATAATGAGCACATCCAAGAGGAAACGGAGGAAGGAGCACTTTCTCAACAATCCCATGAAGCTGAACCGGGTTCTCATCCAAGCAACATTCCAGGTGACAATATTCCTCCCACAGATAGTATTGATAATTCTGAGTTAGAAAATACTATTCTTAATATGCCCATAGCTTGGAGAAAAGGAGTTAGATCATGTACTCAGCATCTCATTGGGAACTTTATTTCTTATGATAAGCTATCACCTTCGTTTCGTGCCTTCACTTCTAGCATCACGGAGATACCCATTCCTCGGAATATTCAGGAAGCTTTCAAGTATCCAAAGTGGAAGGCGGCAGTCAATGAGGAAGTTCGGGCTCTGGAAAAGAATGGTACTTGGGCAATTCTTGATCTTCCAAGAGGTAAGAAACCGCTTGGGTGTAAGTGGATTTTCACAATAAAGCACAATGCAGATGGTAATGTAGAACGATATAAAGCTCGGTTGGTCGCCAAAGGATTCTCCCAATCCTATGGCATTGACTATCAAGAAACCTTTGCTCCAGTTGCCAAGCTCAACACTGTTCGTGTACTTTTATCCTTGGCAGCTAATCTCGATTGGTCACTTCACCAACTTGATGTGAAAAATGCCTTCCTCAATGGTGAGTTAGAGGAAGAAGTTTACATGGACATTCCTGCTGGACTTAAGACGACATCAAATTTCAACAAAGTTTGCAGACTCCGAAAATCCTTGTATGGCCTCAAACAATCTCCCAGGGCCTGGTTTGCACGGTTCACTAAGGCAGTGAAAGGGAACGGTTTTGTTCAATGTCAATCCGATCATACATTATTTGTGAAGCACTCCCTAGGAGGGAAATTGGCAATTATCATTGTTTATGTGGATGACATAATTTTAACAGGTGATCATGAAGAGGAAATTGGCTTACTTAAAAAATTCCTAACAAATGAATTTGAGATTAAAGATCTTGGAAACCTGAAGTACTTTCTTGGAATGGAGATTGCTCGGTCAAAGAAAGGTATATCAGTCTCACAATGTAAATACGTTCTAGACTTACTGAATGAAACAGGGATGCTAGGATGCAAGCGTAAACACCTATGGATACAACTATCAAACTGGAAGAAAGTGACGGTAGTGCACCAAGTGATAAAAGGAGATATCAACGTCTTGTGGGAAAACTCATTTATCTTTCTCATACAAGGCCAGACATCGGCTTCTCTGTTAGTGTGGTCAGTCAATTCATGAATAATCCAACCGACAAACACATGACTACTGTGACCAGAATATTGAGGTACCTAAAAAGGACACCGGGAAAGGGTCTCTTCTTCCAAAAAACAACAAATAGAAAAATTGAGATTTTTTCATATGCAGATTAAGCGAGTTCGATGGATCGATCGAAGATCAACTTCTGGCTATTGTTCGTTTGTTTGGGGGAACGCGGTTACATGGCGAAGCAAGAAACAGTCAGTGGTAGCCCATAGTAGTGCTGAGGTAGAATTTCGTGCTATGGCACTAGGTATCTGTGAGGGAATCTGGTTGAACAGGCTGTTAGAAGAATTACGGGTTCCATCTGAACATCCCATGGTTTTATACTGCGACAACCAAGCCGCTATCAGTATAGCTAAGAATCCGGTTCATCATGATTGAACTAAACACGTGGAGATAGATCGACACTTTATCAAGGAAAAGATTGAAGAAGGAGTTTTTCAAGTCAGCTACACTCCAACAAACTGTCAAACAGCGGATATTCTCACAAAAGCCCTTGCTCGAGTTACGTTTGACGATCTGACGGACAAATTGGGCATGATTAACATCTACAACGTAGCTTGAGCTGGAGTGTTGGTAATCAAGCTAGCTGTATGCTTGTTCATGCTCATGGCCTCATGTTTTTGGCCTCATGGCCTCATGTGCCTCATGTACCTCATGGCCTCATGGCCTCATGTTTTTGGCCTCATGTACAACTCCTATATAATGGAGCTCATATTTTGGTTTCTAAGATAAGAAGAACATAGAGTGTATTAGTTCATTCACTCTCTCTCAATATTTCTTTCATCCTCTTAATTTGCGACGGTAAGATATTCTTTAGTCATCTGACTTTTACTAGATGATCATGACTGCATATTTAAATGTCTTGGTGCGTTCATGAAGCTCAAAGACAAATTAAGGGAAACTTCCTTGAATGAAACAAGCTCTAGATCTCATCAAATAATCAGATTGGTAGGAATGTTGTTTTCTTGAATGATTGTTCTAAACATAGCTTATTATTCTTTCCATTCAATTGACTAATGGGTTTTTACAGACAATTGAAAGTTCTGCTCGGCAATTTTTAGGCAAGGACAACTTAAGCACCCTTACAGCTGCTGTGGAATGGATCGTCAAGTGTTTGTTAGATTAATTTGGATGGTTATTAAGATGTTAATATATACCATGTTGAGCTATATTAATATTTTTTTGAAACATTCTATGTAGAATTTTGTTGATCTTAGGGGAAGCAAGCGTACATCTCAGTCATTATCAGCTAGCACCAGGTTAAAAGCAGGTTGCCACATAAATCGTAGTTTACTGACCCTAGGAATTGTTATCCGCAAGCTAAGGTTAGCTTGTTTTTCAAATTTTTTAATCATTTTGATAATGAAACTAACTTGAAGTCATTTCTTGAAAAGTTACTGGTGCTATAGCCTATATGTATGAGAACTGAATTCTACACTTGATTATCTAATCCTTCAGATTTAGAAAGCTATGATAGAGCTTTAGAGCTCCAGCGGTGAAGTTTTAAGGTGTGGCATTGCTAAACTAGCACAGTTCAGCAAAAACACTCACTTTGACCATAATGCTAAAATAGCATAATGCTATTTCCTGTCCAAAACTTAGCACAAGAAATAGCACAATGGTATTTTATACTACACTTTGACCATTTGGCTTTTTCGATAAAATTTACATCTATGTTATTCTATTATAAATTTGTGGGCAATTTGGGCTTAGCCAAGTTCAATTTATTGAGCTCGGGCCAGGCTTGGGCAGACAAGATCGGGTTGGAGGTTGGGTTTGGGCAACTCTCAACACAACTTGGGGTTGGCTTGAACAACCTCTCAACCTGACTGAACCTACCCAAGTTGCACCCCTAAACAAAGGCAATATTATCAAAATCTATAGAAGGCCTGCAAATAATAAAAACCAATAAAGTATATGCAATCCAGTTTTGAGTTATTTATTTGTTTCATCCTTTTCGAATTTCCGCACCAAATGTGAAAAAGTTAGTGAGATGAGTTCAATGGGCTAATGATCAGATTCAGAGCATTTAGACAAGCAGAAACTAATGTGATGAATAATATCAATATGATGGGAAAAATGAAGACCAAGTAAGTTCACTGAGTGCATCATAATCTGTGAAGCAAGATTGTCAGTAGGATACCAATGCTCCATAAACTCCAATGTCCTGTCTAATCCACAATTACATCTAGAGGCTGACACTCCAACATTTGGCAACCACCAAGTTAAATGCAATGATGTAATGAAATAATTTCCACATGAATATATTTTAATAGGAATTTCCTTCCACAATTAGTTACAAAATGTACTATATGGTGGAACCTTGAGTACCCTCATGAGCAGAGTCAATTAAGAATGCCCATCATTTGGACCAACTCAAAATAATCAGGTCTTCAGAAGAAAGGAGATGTTCCACTAAATTTAAGTTCCATCATTCATGATCATTTACTGTGGTTCAACGCATGGTAAATTATGAACTTTTGTTGTCAATACTAGCACCATCTCCGAGCCAACTATCCTGAAGAAGTATACACAACATATATTAAGAAGGTATGTGGTATCTTCTATGAAAGGTTTAGCTTCTAAAAAGCCTCCTCCAAATATGAGAATGAAAATGTATGGGGAGCGCAAGAATGAGGATGAATTCCATGACAATATTTAGCTATTAAGAAATTTGGCCACGGTCACATATTACATTGACGTTTTCTCCACAACTAGATGCTCAAAGCTAGAACATGGAAGGATTGTGAAAGTCCAAACCTCCCACTGTAACAATAAGGGGTAAAGAGACGATAATTCAATCCAATGGTACATAGGAAAAATCATTATCTAGTTGTCAAGGATTGCATTCATCTATGTTGTGAAAACTATGAGTTGCCTTATTGCTTGGCTTGAACAACAAAGAGAATTGAAACAAAGCTAAACACTCCTTTCACTGAACCATGGACTTTTTGCTCTCTTTTTTCCTATTGATGGTCTTAATAGGAGCAAGAGTCAAATGAATTGTTTTAAAGCAAAAAATCAAGGACTACTTGAATTATCATCATCAGAATAACTCAAACTTGATTCTGCCTGTCATCATTTAGGCCATGATTTTCAAATTCGTTGACTGGTAATCACTTATATCAACCAGGTGCTAGTAATGGTTAGTTGTTAATTTTATTAAGACAATTGAGTTGTCAGGATCATATGTCTAATCACTTGGTCCTGCTGCTTTACTCTACATTCTCTCAGATTACTATCATCACTTTTGGCTAGTACACTCCTTTGGGTAATCATGATAATCTTATTACATCAAAGATTTGTTGTTGTGGCCTTTTTAAATCAACATAATGGTTAAATTCTCAGGAATTTTGTGCCTTTAATCCTTTTACTTGCCTTTTCTTTTTCTTGTCTGTGTTTTTTTTGGGGTTTGATTGTATGATGTTTCATCCTGAACATTACCATTTGCTGATTGCAAGTTTTGTTATTATTTGTGTTGTCCTATCATTGGGTGCAGCAATGGAAGAAATGGGCATGTTCCTTTCAAAGATTCTAAGCTAACTCGCATATTGCAATCCTCATTCGGAGACAATGCTAGAACTGCCATCATCTGTACCATGGGCTCTCGAGAAGTCATGTTGAGCAATCAAGAAATACACTATTGTTTGCAAGTTGTGCCAAAGAAGTAACAACTAAAGCTCAAGTTAATGTAGTCATATCAGATAAAGCATTAGTAAAGCATCTGCAGAGAGAATTAGCTAGGTTGGTGAGTGAACTGAGAAGTCAAGGGGCCACCTTTGTTGCATCACATTATTCGGCATTGCTGAGAGAGAAAGGCCTTCAGATTGAAAAGGTAATGATTGGGCTTTCATTATCAAATTGCAATACCTCTTCAATAATAATATTGAACAGTTCATAAATTTCTGTGTAATTGTTGCATGAGGAATATAAATTTCCAGACTCTTTAAAACCACAATGTGGTACTTCTGAATCTTAAATTAAATTATAGGGAAAATTTCACTTCACCCCCTTGTGGTTTGGCCTATGTGCACATAATCCATTGTCATTTGGAAATAAGCACATAACCCCCTCTAGTTTGTGGACTAAGAAACCCTTGCACATAAGTAACTTGACCATGCAAACCACAAACATTTTTGTCATTTTTTTGGGAGACAATTTACTTTAACCGTCTTTGTTTTAGTCCATGTGCAATTTATCCCTCTGACATTTAGAAATGAGCGCATAACCCCTTTATGTTCTGGCATGTGTTTCACACTTGTTAACTTGGACATAATGCCTGATGGTGCACTTCAGTCCACAAACTACAAGGGGATTATGTGGTTATTTCCAAATGATAGGGGGTAATCTGCACATAGGTTAAACCACATTGAAGGGTAGAGTGAAATTTTCCCTAAATTATGTCACATGATCACATCCACTAGAGTGTGTTAGTTTGGCAACCATAAGTGTAATCTTTGCTGTTAAACCCTTATTTCTGTGTGCATCCTTCTCCATCATTTATAATTAATTCCATTTTTTTCTTTTAGATTGCATAACTTCCATTCCATTTCATTGTCTGTTTGTCATATTAAGGCTTTTGTATATTTCTCGTTCTGCACGGAACATGCAAAAAGAATATTCTTGGTCTATTTACTCATTTCTAATCTTTATTCCTTGTCTTGCTTCTAATCCTTTGACAATGTCATTTCAATTTTGGTTGGATTTTTAGGACTTTTGTGATCTAAAAGCATAATGTTTTTGTAACTCTTAGATTATTACAATAGAGGACCAGTTGAAATGTCAACAAAATCCCACCTCAAGAACAATACCAATTTGAAGATATGAGATTTGTTGATGAACTGTTTAGTTTAATAACATTGCAAGGATGCCGTTTAGATATTTCATTTGACTTTTACTTCACTGTAAGGTATATCTTTAACAACTTAACCTAACAAAAAATGGTAACTAATTTGGTGTACCATCGTTGACTGGGTCAAGATTCTCTACAATGAATTCTGGACTTCTTCTAGTAATCCCATGGCCTATGTTTAAAGTTAAGCAAAACTATTTCGTTTTAGGATGTATGGTTTTAATGTCATCTTACTTCAGTTTTAACTCAAATTGTTAAATTATGTACTTTGCTAATGTGTCTTGATTTGATAAAAAAAAAAAAAAACACAAGAAGATCATTGCAGAAGGAAGAAGTAGGCTTAAAAAGTCCAAAGAACCATGGCATTACATATGGAAATCCTTCTAATGTCCGCTTATTTGACTTTTTGATAACTGTAGGCTTAAAAAGTTCAATTTCAAATGACATTTTTGGGGAAAGTTAAGAGTGCACCTTGAGCTACTAACATTTGATGATTTACGATCATGCAGCAAATTTTTCCATCCATTCAAGAAGTAGCATTTGTCTTATGGGCTCATGCGTTGAATGCCTTCTTTTTATTTATATACTTTTCTACTTGTGTAGCTGGAGAAGGAGATGATAGATCTGACTGTTCAATGAGACTTAGCTCAATCTCAGGTTCAGGATTTGCTACAACTGGTTGGGGATGAGGAACATTCAATGACACGGGTAACTATAGTTAAATTGTTATACCAAAGCATCCATTCCATCTAGGTGTGCCTTGTATAGTTGAGTTTATTTATTTTTCCTTCTGTACTTCTCCAGGTAGGTTTTAATAACTACCCACACTTGCAAGTTCGGAAGTCACCGGAATGTGAAAATCCAGTACCAGATACATCCCCTTTGGCAAGCCCTCACTCATTGGACATTGGTATTAGATTAGTCAACAGATATCTTTATTCTTATGGACATAGTGGGAGAAGCTCTAATGATGACTACATACAAATTCTTCCTGAATTTGAAGAGAACTTTGTGCCAAATGATACTTCTCCACAGCTGTTGGCAGGTGCTTCTATGTTTATCCGAAGCAATTCTGGGCAGAGTTGGGACATGATTAAAGAAAAAACCAAATCAGGGTGTTTGGTTTTAGTTTTCTGAATTCATTTTTTTTAAAACAAAGTTTTTTGTTTTTCATGTTTTTTTTTTTAATTTTTAGTGAATATTTTTAAAATTTTAAGCATTTTTTTTTTTTACTTTTTTAGATGCACCTTATTTAGATGTATCAAAAAAGTAAAATATTTGTGAAAAAAATATTTTTAAAAATTAATAAATACACAAAAATATGAAAAATATACTGAATTTTTGTTTTTTTGTTTTTGTTTTTTTGGTATTTAGTGACTTCTTTTAAAGATTTTTTTCACAAAAATTATACTTTTTAAGTGTATTTGTGTTAGGTGTGTCTAGAAATTAAAACTTTTTCTTAAAATATTAAAATCATTTAGTAAAAACAAACAAAAATATGAAAAACACGAACGTAAAATTTTCCGAAAAGTGTTTTCAAAAAACTGAAAACAAACATGATGAATGGAACTTCGGAGGATTTATGCAAGGAAGTTCGATGCATAGAGGCAGAAGAATCGAATAGATCATCATCTCTTGAACAAAACACTGAAATCTCTGAATTGATGGTGGCTAGGAACGGAGACACAACAGATCACAGATCAGGAGTTCGTGTCACCGCCACTAAAGGAAGATAGTATGTTAAGTTAGATCCCCCATTTCGTTGCTCATTCTCATGAAAAACCATCTCCATGGCCATTAACATAGTACATGTCTGGCTCTCAAAGCTTGAAGTTAACTAAAAGTAGAAGCTATAAAGCAAGCCTGATGACTAGCCCATATTCACCATGGTTTAAGAAGGTGGAAAATAATGATAATGAGGACACACCACCAAATGGGTTCTAGAAAGAATTCAGTGGAAGACTTGAGGATATCCGAAGAAGGCTTTATGAATTGAACTATGGTGCCGATATTGAAAGGCTATCAAGAAAAGGTTCTCAATCTTCTATCAGGAGTGTTGCTGTTATTGATCTTGAAGCACACAGAGGCAGAACTTCAACTGATGATAATTTTGCTAGTGTTAATACATGCATTGTACGAATGGAGGAAAAGGCTGAGCTTCAGCAAGAGAAGCAAGTTGCTGATAATCCAGTGAGTTTTATTACTATTTCTGACTTTTATTTTAAATATTTCTGTGAAAAACTATGGCTCAACAGAGTTTATGCTGATGCCAAAGAAGGAATTTGTTAACAAGCTCTAGAGAAACTTTTATGTGTTCTTTTCATTTATTAGTTATATATGACATCATTATTAATTAAGCACAGTGAGAACAGTCGACACCTATTATGCTATGCGGATTTATAATAAATGCACTTTATGATTTACGACAGTCATTTAGCTAAGCCCGAGTGGCTGAGATTCATGGCTTTGTTCTTTTTGTTGTATCAATAACTTGAGTAGCATAAATATTTTCATATAAAAAATGTACTCTTTTTATTAGTTTGTGCATACAAGGCTCATCAAAAAGTTCATAGCCCACAGTCCGGCCCGAGCTGGTCCTTGGCCTAGTCCTAAAATATGAGCTGGGCTTGGACAAAAGGGTAAGGCCCATGGATTGGCCCATAAGTCCAGCCCGATGGACTACCTAAAACCTAGACCATAGGCCCAACCCAAAGGCCCATGCACAAGGTAGCTGGTTGTTGTCATGCGTGGCATACCCTAGTTAAAATTTTGACAATTAGCATTTAGGACCCAACTTTGTAACAATCACCCTCATTTACATTTCCAAACACACACCCATGACTCTCCCTATGGATGTGTTTGAAAGTGTAAATGGGTGTGTTCCTATCTTTTCCCCCTTTAGGACCTGCTGTAGACACCCCATTTTTTATTGTCCTCAAGACTTGGACGTCATCGTTTGAATACTCGATGATCATCCATGTTGGTGTTCGTTTTGAGCGCCCAAAGTTCTTGGCGGAGTGCCTTGCCTTTGAGCCTCTCAACTTATCTATTTTGTGCTTGGTTGTGTACCAAGAGCTTGTTGCTTCAAACTAGAGGGAAAGGGTGGCCTGTCGGCCATCCCCACTCCTCATCAACTAGAGAGAATTTTCATCGGCCATCAGTGGTGGCCGGTCGGCCTCACTGACGGCCAGTCAGCCTCATTAATGGCCAGTCAGCCACTATTGATGGCCAACGGCCATTTTTCTCCATTTTCAGATATTTCCTTGCCAGCTGTGCCAACTGTTGCTCACTAAAGGCTCTTACCCTACATATGTATGGAGGGATGAAGGCAAGCCTTTGGTTTGATTTTTTATAAGTAAAGGGGTTTCTCCCCCATTTTTGAGGGTTACAAAAATTTGTGAGCAAATTTCTCTCTCTTTCTAGAATTCTCCCTCTCTCCTCTGGTTTTGTGCCTTAAACCTAGAATTCTCTACACTTTTGTGCATCAAACCTTGACCAAACAAACTCATCTTGGAGCTGAGGTTCTTTGAGGTTCAATTTGAGCTCTTGACGTTGGTTCGAGTTGGAAATTGCACCTGTTTTGTGCTACGCTTCAAGAGGTAAAAGGCTTACCTTATAGGCTTTGTTTTAATCCATTGCTTTGCCATTTTTTGTACTATTTTTGGCTTAGTGTTCAACTCCAAAAACCTCTATTTTTTAGTCCTAAAAATGGTGGTTTAAGCTCCTTTTGCTTTGAGGTGTTGTTTACCCTTCTTGTTGCCTAATTATAAAGCTTTTTGCACCATCTTTTAGCATATTCAAATCAAACTTTTTGGCCCTTTAAACCACTGAATTCCAGGGAATTTCAGTGGTAAAAACTTGGTTTGGGGGTCCAAAATAGAAGGGGGTGGCCTCCCCTCCTTGTGTCTTGTTTGTAGGTGTAGATAGCCTAACATGTGAGCATGTTTTTCTACCCTTTTGTGGCTTGATCTCAACATGTTTTAGGCTCTGATTTGGCATGATTAAACTCTATTTTGGGTCGGTTAAGTCCTTTGGGCCTTGCCTTGCATGGTTGTAGTGTAATTGTCTTCACTATCTTAGTGTTTTAAGGCCTCTATCATGCTTTGCTTGAGATGATTGCATGTTGTAGCATCATTTAACATGTTATTCCAGTGCATATTCCTCTGTCACACTCTCACTTATTTCACTCTTTCATTGTTTTTTAGAGTTGTGCTTTGAGCGTTCTTTGCAAGCTATCATGTGCGCATATTTTTCTTGCCCTTTATGTTTTAATCTTAGCATGTTTGGCATGTTTAAGCTCTGTCCAGAGCTGGTTTGATCATTTAAGCTTGATATTACATGCTTCTAGTGTAATGCTCTTTACTAGTTTAATGCTTTTTGGCTTTTGAACATGTTGTGCATGTGTTGCTTGCATGATTTAGTGCCATTTTTCATGCCATTTCAGCACTGAAAAGTCTGCAATCTCCTTCTATTTTTCACTTTTTAATTTGCTTTGAAAGGGGTCTTGAGCCCGTTATTGTCTTGAGTGTGAACTTGAGGCTCTCATGCCTAATGGTTTTAACCCTCTCTTCAGGGTTCCTCCTAACTAAAAGCATGAGGCCCCTTTCATGCTCAAGACACTTGTGGCTTAGGCCATCTTCTCAATTAGAGGACTTTTGCTTCGGACTTAACCAACTAAAGAATGGTTTGGCAATGCTAAAATGAGTAAACAAAATTGAACAAGTAAAACATGACTAAGATAAGCATGTTGTATCGCATTGCATGTGTTTGGATCAGACGTTAATCCAAACACAAGAAATGAGGGACGTTTCATACTTAAAGTGATGAAACGTGTCACGTTGCTTGGTCGCCGTCACCCTTGATCATGCATGATAGGGTGGAGGTTTTTCAAGTCTTGTTTGTACATTCATTAGCTTGTGCGAGCTTGGCTCCTTGGCTATCATGCATTGAAAATGCTTGGTTGATGGTTCGAGGGCCGAGAATCACACTCCTTTGAGCTTGTGAAATGATAAGGAGGGTGATAGTGCACACATTTCATGAGAATACACTGCTTTGCCTTTGTTTGCTCTCTGTTGCAGCAAAGGAGAAAATTCAGGGAAGGTGGTGGCCGACTGGCCAGTGACAGTAGCCGACAGCCACCTATGGTAGCCGACCAGCCACCAGGGAGAAAAGTTGCTCAGTGTGTTCCTAGATGGAAGCAGAGATGTTCTGGAAGTTGGTGCAACTTTCAGTAGTTCAGTGATGTGCAAATAGAGGCAACCGATGGCAAGGAGGTGGATTTTCGGGAGGAAAGCAACCGAGCATGCATATCTCCCTCGCCCTCGAGGCCATTTAATTGCTTTAATTAGTTAGTATAGCTGAATATTCAATTCAAGTTTTGTACTTAATTAGTTAGTTAACGCGTTTAATTAATTAATTCACTTTGTAATAATTAGTTAACTAGAATAGTTAATTAAGTTCATTGTTGTAATAGTTAGCTTATTCATTCGGACCCTCCTTCGTGGGGGCGTAATATTGTAATAAGTGTGCGTGTGTGTGTACATGTCTTCCAACCCCACGTCTTTCTCCCTTTTATTTAACCGCTTGTGATGGTTAGATTAGGGGTCATATTTCAATTAGCATACCTTATGCTTTCATGTTTGCATCATTCATTTGTCTTACATGCACCGAGGCTCGGCGCATCATTCAAACTACATTGTAATTTCAATACTTATTTGAATACGCGTTTTCAAAGCATGCTATCAAATTGCTGCAAATCATATGCTATCTTAATAGCCGAGCCTATTTAGTTGCATAATTGCGCGTGTTGCATTAGTCATTTAACATAGTTAGGAATCATGCATTTTTCTAAATTTGTTTTCCTTCTTAGCTTTGAGTACTACGTAAGTTTTTTATGCTTTAACATACTTGTATGAATGTGATTGCCATATTGCCATGTTTCGCATGCTTGCCATGAGGCTATATGCTTAAATGATTAACTGCATGAATGTCTGTGGATGAAGGCTTGTTGTTTGAATTGGAACAATTCATCAAATATACGTTTTAAGCCCACTTTGCGAAGTGGCGAATCATGTTTTAAGCCCACTTGAGGTGGCAAATCCGCATTTCCAAGCCCACTTGAGGATGGAAAATTCAAACCATTTTCGAAAAAGCAAACATGAGTTGAAATGTTCCAAGTCTTGCGACTTAGTCTATACTTACTTGTGTACGTCACATAGTAAAGTTAGCTAATAACTGGATAAGAACACATGAGGTTTATAAAAGAACATATCATACTTAGTAAAGGCCGATCTTTTGATTGGGTGAGCAGGGGTGCTCAATTCATGACCTTCCCCCCTCGTACCTAAGTTCCCACGCCGAGATAACTTTGGTGATGACGGACACGTGGCCTTTGGCACGAGTCAGGGTTTCCTAAATTTTCTCAAAATAAAATATTTAGGTGGCGACTCTGTAATCTACCAAAGTAGTCCAATTTTGGCATTATTTGATTTAAAATCGATTTTCCAAAATGATTTGCCGGATTGGACTCTTTGGTGATTTATCTGTTTCACATTGCACTTTGTGAGACTAGATTTAGAACCGTGACAGGAGTCCGAACTGTAGGACCGATTCGAGCTCTCCAAGAGGGGGGCGCGAAAAAGTCGAGTCCACACCTGCATATATATGGGTGTGTATATATACACTAGCGGTGGATGCAAATGCAATGTGTTTGCAATTTTATATTTAAATTCTTAGATAGTTCGAAGAGTCTTTCGAATTGGCCCTCAGAATTCAAGACGCTCCAAAAGGAAATTATTGAACTTTGGGATGTTTGCAATGTGTCATTGGTCCAAAGAACTTACTTCTTCCTGCTATTTAAAGGCGACCCAACAGACTCGATTTATGTGGAAGTGGAGCTCAGGAAGCTATCGTTCTTTAAGGATACGTTTTCTCGAGGTAGCAAAAGGGTCATACTTTCTTGCCTGCTTTGAGGTAAAATTTATATTCATCTAGTAGGTTGCGGGACCCCAAAAAAAAAAAATGATCTGCTACTAATGTGGGATTCATTTTCTTGCAACTCTCCTTTTGTCATTGTTTGGCCAAACAAAAGAAAAAAGGAAATAGAAGGTTAATTATTCAATAGACCCAGACTACCATGTGGCATTATTTACGTGGTGCGCCAAACCAATCATGTAGCAAAAAAAATTATGGGCAAGACATGCTAACTTACTTTTGTTAAGTAGTTAGGAGACAAAGGATGACCTACTTAAATGTGTGCTGGCAATGTCATGTAGTACTTTGGGAGTATCTAATAAGTTTCCAAAGAAAAGAGCCCCAATCTGGTATTTGTTGCAATCATCAAATTGCTTCTTCACCATGTGGGCATTGACGAATGTCTCCTATTTTTCCTGTGAGCATACATTGTTTCATTTTAGTATTGTGATGTGCTTTTTTGCAAGGGACAGGAGACTGATACATGGAGGTGTGAGTGGGTTTGTGTCCGGTGCAAGTGAAAGTTATGGCATGGGATACAGCTCTCCTTGCAGCCATTTACACCTCCATTAAAAGGGGAATTATTTTGAGTTGTCTTTACTTCTCTTCTATTTGTCTTTATACTGTTATGTTCAACTAGTTAATGCAACATGGAGACCTCCCATTTAGTTTGATAGGGCAAACATGTAGGACCCATATTGGAATTAAATAATTTCAAATATTTTTTTGATATGCCTTTGGCTTGTAGTTGGTTTGGCAAAGGGATTGGGACATGATATTTTTAAGAATTTGTTTGAAAAGTGATTTTTTTTAATGAAATAATTATTATTTTTATTATCACACTTGAGTCATGTTATATAGATATATTATTTTTTTAAATAATTTTACATCACTGACTCAAAATGAAGTGGGTCCCACATTATCGGATCTACTTTCATTGTAAACTGTAGTATAAAATAATGTGAAAAAATTGTGCATTTATAATTTAATTTTATAATATTCATTAAATTTACACTGATTATCGAACATAATATTAATAATAAAGGTTTTTGTTGCTCCTACAACACGATAAAAAGAGTTTCAAAATTTTTTTCGCCAATTATAAAATCTTTTTTAACACTTTTGACTTAATTATAAAACATTTTTCACCAACCCATAATCAGAATAATTGTTAGCATTTTCCTAACAACAAGAATAGTTAAATCTAAAAGCAAGTGGATTAGTAGCAGTTAACTAGTTCTATTCAATGGCCATCCCTCTTTGAAAATTATTTAATTACTACTCAGCACAACAACCTGATTTTAAAAGCCCCCTTCATGTGTTTTCAAATTTTTGGATCTTCTTTAAAGACTTTTCTTATTAGTTTGAAAATCCAAACATAGCCCCCACCAATCTGACTCCAAGTCAGCTTTGTGGAGTTCTACATATTCACTCCACACCAACCTTATATATGGAAAATGTTATGAATCCTAAATAATTTATTAAATTTTTTATCAAATTTTTTGCATATGTAAGAAATTTGGTAAAAAACTTGATAGATTATTTGGAGTCCCTAGTATTACTCGCCTTATATATTATTATTGTGTCATTAGTATTTATGATTAGACAAATTGTCATCCAAACATGTCACCGAAATTATGAGTAATATTACATGAAAATATTGTGAAATACGTAAAATAATTTTATTCTTTCTCTTTTCCAATTTTTTTTTTTTTTTTTGTTTCTTCGTTTATATTTTTTTGCCTCATTAGCAATCATACTTGCTTACCCTAGGAGTATCATGACTGCTATCATGAATAAAAGAAAATAAAGTTATTTCAGACATTTTGTAATATTTGAGATATCATGTATAAGTCACATAAATTCTTAACAAAAAATTTATATTATTTAGTTATGGAATAAAGTAAGTGATAGTTCAAAAGATAAAATGTAATTTGCCTTATCTTCATACCAATCTTATTTGGTAATTGCTCCAAACTTCCACAATTTTGTGGAGGATCAAATATCAAACATTGCACCATTCATTCATGTTCTAGTTTTAACAGAAGTCATGAGCCATTTAATAAGTGAGTTTGGTGAGCAATTATTCACTATTACATTTACATATGATAGTAGCATAGTCATGCCATAAATAAATTCAAGTTGTTTATTTATGTGAGATTTACTTGAAATTTATATAAATAAATGATTAAGATTTATTTATGATAGGATAAAATACATTGTCATTCTTATAATTTGATTTAAATTGTCACGCCCCGAAAATAAACTCACATAACTATTACATCAACCACTACCAAAATGAGACATTGCTCAAATTCATTTGCATGGTTCCAATATTTACCAAAGTATTCTCACATGCCATTATACATTTATTTACAAACTAGTGCATGAACCAATAGCATGTAAAAGAAATCATGAAATCACAACAAATAAGGCCCTCAAGGGCTTACAAGTTTCAAGGTAATAGCCCGGTTACACATAATGGTCTCTCAGACCCAAACACATTAGCCCTTGGTTTACAACAAATATCACAACAAAATAAGAGTCAAACTACTCTTCTTCAAAACATCTCCACACCCTTAGCTTGGCGGGGTCGCCACATCTTTACTTGCACCAATTCCCATAGGGGTGAGCATATAGCCCAGTAGAGATTCCTCACAAAGTATATACAGTTATGCCAATTCCATCAACGTTAAAAATGCACATGTAATGCCATGCAAGTGCCGATAATGAAGGAAAATCTTATTTTGATGCACTAGTTCAAAATCATCATGTTCTCAATAACTATTCAATGCATAATTTAAATTCACCATGTTCTCGATAATACTTAGCAATCTCATCAATTTCAAACTTCCAATATTTAAATCAACAGGGGCAGTAAATACAACACTGGCAATCCCTAAGCTGGTGTCTGCAAGTAGACTCTACGAGTACTACCAAACTGTCATTTTTACTGGTATTAACTGAAAGGCTCGACACCTATCCGCGCGGCTTTCGGGTCTTTCACCCTGGACACTCAGGTCAACTTATCAAATTCATCTACACCACCTATCCAGACTTACCAACGTATTTACCCCATATACATTTCCATTAGTTCTCATCACAATAACATTTTTCGTTATGATGTAAATCTCTTCAATTTAGATTCACAATGCACAATGATAAATGAAGTAATATGCAATGCAATAATCTTTTCCATACCTCATAACATTTCTTCATTTTGAATATCTCTACAACAATGCCAACATTTACTTTCTCATATTCTCCTTTCAATATTCATCCACAAAATTTAACATGAATCATCAACATGTTGCCACAATTCTCTTTTCACATGCCATAACAATTTAATCTCTCCATGGCTACAAGTGACATATTTCAAATATAAATCCCCACTATTTACAATTTTCCCACCATTTATGATATCCAATGATTTATCACACACAAGCTTGCATTATTCAAGTATTAGCCATAACATTTAAATAACACTTCCTTCTCATACATCAAGTAAATTAGCCATCTTGGTAAACATTGATAAAAAAACCCTCTCATTCATCATTTTAACACAAGAAAGTAAGAAATTTCAAGACATTTTCCCTTTTACCAAAAATCCTCAATTTCTAGGGTTTTCATCAATAACAAACTTTCATCATTTTCTTATAGGAACTCCATCACACCATTTTCCATGAGTTTAATAGAGGAAAACCCACAAAATAATAGTAAAAGGTTGAAATACAAACTCACATTCAAGACCCTCTTCATTTTGAAATCAAAATCAAAGAAATCAACTCAAAACTTCAAAACCCCTTTTAAATCAACATTAATCTAGCAAAACTTGTTTATATGACTCAAGAAAACCCTACCTCAAAGCTTGATGAAGAACAAGATGAGATGAAACCCTAGCTTTGAAAGATGAGAGAGAGCTTTGCTTTCTTCAACCCAAGTGAGCCCTAGTTCTTGATCTCCAAGATTTAGAGGGAGAAGATGAAGTTCTTCACCCAAGAATTTGCAAAATCAAAGTGTTTTGGTGTTTGGAGAAGTTTTCTAGAGAGAAGGGGGAGAGAAATAGGGTTTAGAGTGAGAGAGGAATGTGTATAATGGATGATATATTCGGACCAAAATGTTATATAAAAACAAAGCTCGGACTGCCCGTTTGGCCACTCGTGTGGCCTTCTCCACCGCTCGAGCGCCCCACCTTGACTGTTCATACGGCCCATTTTCTCCACTCGTGCGCTCTAGACAGAATGGAATTTCCTGGGTGTCAGCCTCCACCGCTCGAGCGGCCTAGCCCACCGCTCGAGCGGCCCAGCACCACACGTGCGGCCTAGGGCCTCGCACGTGCGGCCCAAGCCCAGCCACTAAAAATTTATGCTTTGCTCCCGGCACTCCAGACTCACCCCCGCATCCTCCGGAACAAGCGAAATTTAACACCGAACAGAAAAACACTAGAACACCAATCTAGGGAACCATCCCGGACATTTCAAATCCAACGAAGGCAATTGGAGAATGAAGCCAAGAGAGAAAGAGAAAGGGCAGGAACCCGGCCGTCACAACCTCCTCACCATAGGAAATTTCATCCCCGAAATTTGAACAGACTCCCCAAAATAAAAGAGACTCACCAAAACCAAGTGCTCTAGCAACAACAATCATTTTAACAACATTCTCAAGTTACAACATTATTTTCAAACAACATTTAACATCCTCTCATCATCAACTCATCAAAACACAGTTGCTCAAACTTACAATGAAATGGACTATCTATAACCATATATCATGCCCTTTATCATCATTCTCCAAAATAATAGTTCCTCATATCAAGCTTTGGGAATAAAACATTTATAGCAATTATCTTTCTTTCATAATCTCTAGCTTAGATTTATAATACGTACAACATCATACGATCAACAATCCATCATTCCTTTCCTTAACACTAGGAAACATTACAATTAAAACAAAACAACCAAGCCTGCTCAAACAAATCCGGATACTTGGAGCGGACCCCCGCTTCCCGTCCCCAAGTCGCTTCCTCAAACCCATGGTGTCTCCACAACACCTACACTAGCGGTATGGTCCTGGATTACATAATAAATCCCCGAAAGTTGTGGCGGTAAAGCTAACCGGTATGCCACTTTCCCAAACCTCTCCAATAACTCGATAGGCCCAAAGAACCTCTGAGACCACCTACCACTCTTATCGAACCTCATCAAACCTTGCCTAGGTGAGATCTTAAGGAACCTATGATTGCCCACTTCAAAGAACAAAGGTTGCCTCCTCCTATCGGCATAACTTTCTATCAGCTTTGGGCCGTAACTACTCTTTTTCGGATGAGAGCAACCTTCTCGGTTGCCTCCCTAACAAACTCCGGACCCAACAATGGTGCATCCCCTACCTTGGCGCAACAAACTGGTGACCTAAAAGGTCGGCCATACAAGGCCTCAAACGGTGCCAAGGAAGACCTCCCATCCAACCGAAGAAACACAACACCCACTTCCGGCCACAACTAAATTTGGAGTACCACCCCGACTCTAAGAACGCCAAGGATACCGAATTGGTCAAGAACACAAGGAAGGGTCACAGACCTCCCCTCGATTCACACTACTCACTGGGTCTATGAGACAAGAACAACAAACAACCACGGCAACCACACGCACGCCCCGGGTAGCCCAAACACTCTCCACGTTCAACACTCCAACAAAATGGAAACTAGATTCTTACCATAAAATCCTTGGTTACCTCGTTTAAGGAAAAGGTCACGACAAAACTCGGCTCGAGACAAGACTCCAGTCTAACAAGTTCTTATAACGCCCGACAATCCACATAATCGAACGCACAAAACTCGAGATTCAGAAATACAATTAAAGTGGTTACACCATCACAACTAAAGGGTATATTAATTAACAACTCAATTCCAAAAGAAGGTTTTCATCTTTTTCTCAATTATAGGTAAAAATCATCTCTTTATATACAAAACATTTTCTCAAAAGCACTTCAAACACTCGCCGGTCACAAGTCAAAATGCATTTTCTTCCTTTCAAGCAAAAATCCAAAATTCGTTCATTCTAATTTCTGCTCCACCGTAACAACCAGCGAATCCCTGCCGTTAACCAACAACACCCATCACCCACATGGTGATGCCACAACCGCAACAACATAACATAGCTTTTCCACGATATTAATTAACATAATACAACAATTATACCATTCCGTTCAGTCAATAACATTATTCTTACCACATAAGTTATTATTTACACAAGATAACGACACGATCACATAAACCAGTTAAAATAGGAATTGTTCTTGTTATCTTGAAAGAACGAATATCTCTTTTTTTTTTTTTTTTTTTTTTTTGAATTTGTGCTGTTTTCCAAGGAAGGATTCGTGTTATAAACATCCAAGTAAAAACAATTCATTTTGTAATTATTATTATTTTTTTCAAAACAAGCTTTAAGGTTTTACCCCAAGGGTTTTAGTTGAAGTAGAAATGCCAAGAAAGTTTTCAAAAACCAACAATCACATATCAATTTATCTTCTCAACAACACCCGGTGAATCCCCACCATCACCCAATCACCTCCATCAAACTCTCAGTGTTGTCACAATGAGACAACCACATCTTCTAATATAACAACAATTAGAAGTAATCACGGTGTTAAACAAAACAACGCAACACACATAACTTTCCAAACTTTGAAAGTTCCGGACCAACACAAACATTAACTTAAAAAGAGCAACGGCACCTAAAAGCTTATGAGTATTCCCAACCCAGAAGCTAACACTCTACCTCGATTCACGGTTTCAATAACTTACACAGAGACGCGCGCACCGATAACCACACACAAACGCAAGGTCCAAGGCCCTAGGCACAACCCATGGCGCCACACCGCCTTCTAGCCAAATTGTACTAATTTTCCAAAGGCTCAACTTTACAACCCACATCTAACCCATTCTAAAGTGACTGTTTGTCACCCACCTTGATACTCCCAACTTAACTAATTGCCTGAGAGTTTCTGCTCCCGGTATTCAAACACCTACATACCATTCTCAAAGGGATTCAATTCACATGCCTAGATGGCCAACACACTCTTATACCCAACACAAGACCAAGTAGGTCAACGGCGATCACACGATCCGGGTCACCCAAGACAATCTTACCAACGGTACACTCGTTACCTAAAACACCAACTATTCATTGCTCTAGTAATACTTCAAGTATCTACCCACGAAATTCTTTTCCCCACTCAAATCTCCACCAAAATCTAGCAACACTACAAGCTCATTCCAAACACCTTTATTAACTCACAATCAACCTTGACACAGCACTAACCCTATTCATGGTCGATAGGACCCCAATGAACTCTCAAATCAATTTTTTTTAGTACACTAAGCTGCACACACAAACACCATTCTCACTACCCAAGGTGGAAACCTCATACTCTCTTAGACATTCCTACATCACTTCCACCAATCTTCACAAAATTCTAAGGTCTCACATTTCCTCAAACTTAATACTACGATTGTCAAATTTTCCGTAGACTCCTCAATCCCCATCAACAATTTCTAAATTAAACAAAATCAAGGGCCATCACAAGACCATCACAAAATTCAACAGTTGATACACAATAGAACTAGGATCACCCATTCCATTCACATATTTCATTATACAAACATAACAAGAAATTTAAGTTTCATTAGCAAGCCCCAACACGTGAGGGTAACAAACAACAATACTTACGCAACACTTAACTACGGTGCCTTAGCATCCTACAACACACCGATCAATCACAAAAGTTTCACAATTTATAACATAGATCTCTTAAAACACAAGTCCATCTCAAGGGCGCTACTACCGCACTGGTTTAAAAGTCGACCCTTGCGAAGCTTCCAAAGCCTGGCCTCTTCGGGTCTGATACCGATAACATCTCCAACTGGACTAATGGAACAAGGTCCGACATCTACACGGAAAGGGAAAAAACATCTAGCATGGCCCCGCTGACCACAATCAAAACAAACAACGGCCTCCCAACACTGAACCTGATTTGGAGCCTCAACCTCAATGGATCCCACAACGGATAAGCTTGAAACCCCTGATGAGAACAAGGACCGAGTCTGGGAGTGAGCATGCGCTCGCCTCCACCTCTTGCTAAGTCTAGGGTGCTTATGAACTGTAGGAGTTACCGATGTGGTCTCCTCTCTAACTCGACCAACACTGCTAACCACGACCTCTCCGTGGGTCGCCGCCTCGACTAGATCAAAACAATTCTTCCACCTAGATTCAACCACCTTCTCCCGGATATCATCACGCAACCGCCTCTCAAACTCATAACAACGACGTTCCTCTGTTGACACCAATTCTAGAACGAATCTCGACAAACTATCTCCATCTCAAACTGGGCCAAAGGAGTAGCATCCTGGCTCAACTCGACAAGCTGTTCCCTCAACCTTTCCCGAGTGGAAGGAGGGAAATACTTGGCCAAGAAGGCCTCGGTAAACACAACCCAAGTCGTACCTACAATACCCTTCACATACTTCCACCAATAATTCGCAGCCCCCTTCAATTGGAAGGTCGCCAAAGAAACCTTCAACCCCGCAGCCTCGACTTTGAGTGTGTCAAGAGTCTTGGTAATCTGTTCTAACCAACTCTCCGCCTTCAGCGGTCTTGCCTTTCTGAAAAACTCCAGTGAATTGGAGCGAGGAAACTCCTTAGTAACCTTGAGGGTACGCCCGTTGTCCCCCTCATTGCGAGCTAGAGCATTGTAACGCCCTCAAAATAAACCCATAAATCATACAATATTGACATGCTTAGACATAAGAAAATAAAGCATAATTACATTCCATTGTAGTATTCATTACAAAATGTATTACATGTTGACAACAAAAGTAAATGCCCTATGGGTTTACAACTTTCCAAGTCAACACTTGGTTACAAAAAGAAGTACTAACTCGAAACACAAAGAAAGCCCTTGGCTTGATATACATGTAATACAAAAATGTAATCACAAAAGATGTCCCAGTCACTAAGCCTCTCAAGCTACGTCCTTGGAGGTAGCATGCTACCTGTACCTGAAAATGATGTCCCATATAGGATGAGCCAACGCCCAGTAGAGATATGCTAAACATAACATGAGCAATAACTAAAACATTGGCAGTTGATAAATGTTTAACTCACACGAATCAACTCATAATCCGTTTCAATTACATGACAAAAGTGACAATGTTTCATTCCATTTTCCATTTCTTATCCAATTCTCAATTCATAACTATGGCTCAGAACCTGGCCAAACAATTTGATTGAGATCACATCTCATATCAACAGTATTTCTATTTCAGATGAGATAATATCTCATATTAAACATTTCACACTTCATAACAGATACACATTTTGGTGCTGTATCAATAACACATGACAACACTTCCATACTTCACAAATGATACACATTTTAGTGTTGTATCAATGTCAAACAAAAACACTTCCATACTTCACAAATGATACACATTTTAGTGTTGTATCAATGTCAAACAAAAACACTTCCATTCTTCACAAATGATACACATTTTAGTGATATATCAATGGAGTCCATCCCCTATCTCCTCCCAAACAATATCCGGTTTAGAGGTCTATCCCCTATCCTCCCCTAAACCGTGGAGTACATCCCCTATCTCCTCCCACACAACACAATGTATATAAACGCATATCATATACATAATCAAATCAATACATAAAATTCATGCATTATATCAACCGCCATATTCGATGGCATACTCAATTGATTAGTTTTAGTTTGCCTAATCATCATGCATTGTCTACAACAATCAAGACTACCCTCCACCGGTAGCCCAAAGAAATTATTTCTAAACAGATAATAATTTCATCCAACAGATAAATTATCAACAATTTCCAAGGTGGGTGATTAATAATTCCAACTTCACCATTCTATCTCATAATGAGTCAATTTCATATTTCCATAACATCCCCAAATTAATTGTATAAATTAATCTATAACAAAAATTAGGGTTTTCTTCCCTCTTTCTCAACTTTGGCCCAAAGGCACAAATATCAACAACCAACAACAATACCATCATTTTAAGACCCAAATTACATATTTATGAGTCACAATAATAAAAACCCCTTTTTTTTTATACCTTTGAAACCCTAACACCCAAAATTATCCAAATCAAACCATTTATACAAAAAGCTCAGCATCTACGTTAAAGCATATAAGAATGAGTAAGAATCCCTACCTCAAGAGATGAAACTCAATGGAGATGATGGAGAAATCTTGAAGCGCTCCAAACCAAGAAAATTTCGGATCAAAAGGAAGCCCAAACCAAGCTCTACACTTTTTGTAAAGACACTAAGGGAGTAGATCACTCGAGATAGATCAATCCCTAGAGACAATGTGAAATGTAGAGAGAAAGACTCTCAAAAATGGGTTTTTGGAAAAGTAAGAGAGAGAGTGAAAGTTGAAAAGTGATCTAAAAAGACCCAGTTGATATTTGATATACGTATGACCCGCTCGAGCAGAGAATAGGACGCTCGAGCGTCAAGCACAAAAAACTGGACCCGCTCGAGCGTGAAGGGTACCCGCTCGAGCGCCAAGACACAACTGCAAAACACACCCGCTCGAGCGCAAAGGGAAAGCCGCTCGAGCATAGATTTCCCCCTTCCAGTACTTTTACAAAAAATAAACTACCCGCTCGAGCGCCAAGATACCCGCTCGAGCACGACCCGCTCGAGCGTAAGAAAATCTGCTCGAGCGTGAAAAACACACCTGCAGAAATTTTGCAGAGGCACGAAATGCTGAGAGTGTGTAAACCCCGCTCGAGCGCAACAAAACCCGCTTGAGCGAACAACCAAAAATTAAACTCCACTCGAGCGTAAATGGACCCGCTCGAGCGTACCACCAAAATTCTGGGCAACAAGGAATGGGACTAAAGCTCAACCAACCTGTTCGAAACACGTCCAATACATCCTAAAACTCAAACACACGGAATTAAAGGATAACAACAAGATATACAACCACCAACTCCATGGAACCTAAGTTCGGAATACCACAATCAAAGGAAGAGAAACCGAGATCGTTATAACCTCCCCCCCTTAAAGAATTTCGTCCCCGAAATTAAGTACAAGTTTTTCAAAAACATGTTTTCTCAATACCAACATTACTACAATACAAAATTCAACAACTTGACCCATTACTGGTCATTCCATCTCTATTCAAGAGGCAAACTTCCATATAGTCTCCAACATGCATTATCAACATGTATCTCAAAATATATTCAATGCCAACAATACATTTGCATTTCTAAAACATCATCAACATATACAATGTTAAAATCAACTTCCATTATAAGGCAAGTTCCAAACTATATTTTCATAAACTCAAAACATACACCATGTTTTACAACTTAAGACACAATCAATGCTCTTAAAGTTTATCAATATTACAAAATTTTCAAAACATGATTACACATGAACAAATAAGTCCGGATATTTCTCACGGACCTCCAACTCACGTTCCCAAGTGGGTTCCTCCACTCCGTGATGTTTCCACAAAACTTTTATCAAGGGAATGATCTTGCCTCATAAGACTTGCTCCCACCTATCCAAGACCCGAACCGGTCTCTCCTCATACGAGGCATCCTTATCTACCTCTAAGTCGGTCCAATCAAACACGTGCGATGGGTCCGGCTCGTACTTCCAAAGCATACTAACATGAAACACGTCGTGTACTCCGAATAACTGCGGTGGCAAGGCCAAACAATAAGCAACCTCCCCAATCCTCTCAAGGATCTCAAAGGGACTGATAAACCGAGGGGATAACTTCCCACTCTTCCCAAACCTCATCAAACCCCATCTAGGTGATATTTTCAGAAAAACATGATCACCCGTCTCAAATGCCAAAGGCCTCCTCCTACGGTTGGCATAACATTTTTGGCGACTCTGGGCTGTAACAAGCCTTCTACGAATAAGCTCAACTTTCTCCGTTGTTTCCCTCACCAACTACGGGCCCAACAAAGGTGCATCACCCACCTCAGCCTAACAAACTGGAGACCTGCACGGTTGGCCATACAAGGCCTCAAACGGTGCCATACCGATACTAGACTGAAAACTGTTGTTGTAGGCAAACTCCACCAAGGGCAAGTGCCTCTCCCATGTCCCACTAAAGTCAAGGACACAACCTCGAAGCATATCCTCAAGGATCTGGATAGTACGCTCGGACTGCCCGTCAGTCTGAGGATGATAAGCCGTGCTAAAGGTCAATCTAGTACCCAAGGCACTCTGCAAACTCTGCCACAACCTAGCAGTAAAACGAGGATCTCTATCAGAGACGATAGACACTGGGACCCCGTGCAACCTCACTATGTCCTGAATATACAAGTCGGCAAGATAATCTACCGAATCTCTCACGCGCATAGGAATAAAGTGCGCTGACTTAGTCAACCGGTCTACAACCACCCAAATAGCATCACTACCCCGCTGAGTCCTAGGAAGACCTACAACGAAGTCCATAGTGACATACTCCCACTTCCACTCGGCAATAGGCAAGGGTTGCAACAAACCCGCTGGCCTCTGATGCTTGGCCTTCACTTGCTGACAAGTAAGGCACTTAGACACGAAAACTGCTACATTCTTCTTCATACCCTGCCACCAAAACTGACGACCCAAATCACGATACATCTTAGTGCCTCCCAGATGTATCGTAAGGCGTGAATGGTGAAACTCTCAGAGTACGTCCTCTCGGCAAGACTCCGGCACAAACAAACGGTCTCGGTATCTCACACTCAGGTCGGGATACATCGTCAAACCCTTCTTAACCTTCCCAGTAGAGATCTTTTCCCAGAGGGTTTCTACCTCAAGGTCACCTCTCTATGCCTCTAACACTTGACTCACAAGTGTAGGCTGCGCAACAACAAAAAACAAGGCCACAGCCTCAATAGATTCGCCCAGAAGCAAATCAAACTTGCCAAGTGTACCCAACATTTCCCACTCCCGGATGGCTATACAAGCAACATCACTAATGGATTTCCTACTAAGGGCATCGGCCACAACATTGGCCTTTCCCAAGTGATAGTGCAACTCAAAGTCGTAGTCCTCAATGAACTCCATCCACCTTCTCTGCCTTAGATTCAAGTCTCTCTGTGTAAACAGATACTTCAAACTCTTATGATCCGAGAATACCTCGAATCTCTCACCATAAAGGTAGTGCCTCCAAATCTTCAAGGCAAAAATTACAGCTGCTAGTTCTAGGTCATATGTAGGGTAATTCCTCTCGTGTATTTTCAACTGACGTGAGCCATAGGCTACCACTTTTCCCTCTTGCATCAACACACAATCCAAACCCTCTCGTGAGGCATCACAGTAAACCACATAACCCAAACCTCTCTCCGGAATAATCAAGACCGGAGTGGTGGTCAATCTAACCTTCAACTCTTGGAATGACTTTTCACAAGTCTCATTCCATACGAATTTGACCGTTCCGCGTCAATCTAGTCAACGGCGAAACTAGCCTGGAGAAATCCTTCACAAACTGGCGGTAATACCCAGCTAATCCCAGAAAACTGCAGATCTCAAATACACTCTTAGGCAGTGCCCAATCCTGCACTGCCTCAATCTTGGATGTATCAACAAACACCCCTTCCCCGGAAACCACGTGGCCTAAGAACCTGACCTCTCTTAGCTAGAACTCACATTTCCCAAACTTGGCATACAGCTGATGTGCTCTAAGCAACTCAAGCACCACTCTCAAGTGTTCCTCGTGCTCCTCCTCAGATGGTGAATAAATCAGAATGTCGTCCACGAAAACGACTACAAAATGATTTAGGAATTCCTGGAATATCTAGTTCATCAAGTCCATAAATACTGTCGGTGCATTGGTGAGCCCAAATGGCATCACCAGAAACTCGTAACGGGCATACCGCGTACGGAATGCCGTCTTTGGAATATCCTCCTCCCTGATCCTCAACTGGTGGTAACCCAATCTCAAGTCTATCTTAGAGAAACAACGGGACCTCTTCAACTGGTCAAACAGATCATCTATACGGGGCATAGGGTATTTATTCTTAACCGTAGCCCGATTCAATTTTTGGTAATCGATGCAAAGTATCAAGGCACCATCTTTCTTTTTAGTAAAGAGGGCTGGTGCTCCCCACGGTGAAACACTTAGGCGAATGAAGCCCTTATCCAGCAACTCCTGGAGTTGAATCTTCAGCTCACTCAACTTGGCTGGGGCAAAATGGTAAGGTGCCATAGAAATCGGTGCTGTGCCAGGCACTAAATCAATGGAGAACTCTATCTCTCGATGAGGTGACAAACTAACAAGATCCTCGGGAAAGACGTCAGAGTACTTACAAACCACTCTTGGCAACTGTAACAACCCTCATTTCGACATTGGTCATACTTGCATACATCCACGTTTGATCTTGTTATGTTGAGTTGCATTTTGCAAATCTTGTCTTGTTTTGCTTGAGTGTTGCTTGCATGTTTTGTTCGTTGCCCAGTGTGTTGCCGAGGTCATCTTAAGCCTAGTCACCTTTGAACCCTTTGCAATTAGGACTATCTCGAAACCACTTGGTTGACCTCCAACTTCACCCCGGCATATTAGCCGAGATGTCACTATCTAGGCCGAGGTGTTCAGCACCAAGGCCAAGGAGTGTATCATCTAGGCCGAGATGTTTTGCACCTAGTGATTTTGTTTCTGGGCAGGTATGACCTAGACCGAAGTGTGGCATAGCTTAGTCAAGTGTCGTCCTTCCAAGCCGATGTCTTTGTTCCCTCTACTTGCCGAAGCTTTGTCCTAGCCGAGATCACTGATTGCCGGAGTGCCCGTGCCATTTAGCTTGTTGAATACACTTTGTCATAGTTTTGTCTTGTCAATCAGTCATCTTTTTGAGGTAACCCAATCCGGTAGCGCCATGTGTCCGAGCTGAGGATTAAGTCAGTCGGCAGACCTAGAAACATGTCATTTTGTATCAAATCTTGCCTTTTAGAGAGAGAAGCTCTAGGGGGAGAGGAAGAAGAAGTTCTTAAGAGAAGAGTAGACTTCCAAGCTTGATCTTTGGTGCTTGAACCGTTAGATTCGTGTCTTGAGGTTAGAATCTTAACCTACTCTTGTTGTTCTTATTAATCATCTAGCTGCATTGCATGATCGAATATGTCCTGCATACCATGCATTGATTTAAAGTTGGTTTTAGAAAGAAAAAATAGTGTTCATGTATTCTTGATGAAAAGTCTTGTTTTGATCCGAAAGTTTGTAACAAAAGTTATGTTTTGTGTTTGTTTTCACATGATCATCTTGCATGGGTACCCAGGTCCATGTTTTCGAACTCACGGCATGAAATCTCAGATTTTGTGATGACAAATTGTGATTTTGGCATGCATGTTCTTCATCTTCTCCATCTTCCAGTTCTTCATGTTCTTCAAAAGGAAACCCAGGTTTTCCCGACTTCGCTTTTGAATGTGGCCATCGAGACCACACCTCGGCAAGGGGGTGTGGGGCCTCGGCAAAGACCTGGTTGGTACCCAGCGTGTTTTCTTTAGATGAAAAGTAGTGTTTAAACTCCGAGCACGTTTTGCTTTGTTATTGACTTAGATTCGATGAGAATGCCGGATCATTTGCCTACCTATGAAGCTTGTTTTGATAATGTATTTGCCATGTGATTGTAGGTCTTTGATCTTTGCTTTGAGCCTACACCCGAAGAGCCATGTGAGTGGTATTTTTAATAAAGCTATGTTATAACGTTTTGTTAAAGTTTCGCTTTGCTTGTTTTGAAAAGTATTTGTTAAGCATGAATGATTGCCCTATTTTGATGTATCAAGTATAAGCTTCGTTTGATGTCATCTTTGGAAAGTCCCTTGTGCTGGAGGACTCTAAACTTTCGCAGTACAAGTCCCTTGTGCTGGAGGACTCTAAACTTTCGCAGTACAAGTCCCTTGTGCTAGAGGACTCTAAACTTTTGTAGCACCCTTACTTGAGATATCTCCCTTACCACCGACGGCCTTGTGCTGGTGGGTTTGTTTAATCGATTACGGATCGATTAGACCCTTGTTTTGCCACCGACGGTCTATGAACGGGTGGGTTTGTTTTGTCAAGAATGTCATCACGCCAAGTATATGTTGATGTTTTAACATTCAAGAATGCTTTGAAAGTTTTGATTGATGAACTTGCTTCATCCCATGTTTTGCTACAAGTTATGCAAAGTACATGTTTTGATACAAGTTGTGCCAAGTACATGTTTTGATACAAGTTGTGCCAAGTACATGTTTTGAACAAGCTATGATATATGTTTTGTTTTGAAAGGACCTCGGCTAACATTCATACAAACCTTGATTACTTGTATCATTCACTGAGTATCCAAGCTCACCCTCTCTATATATATGTAGGTGATGAGCAGGACGGCGGTGATGCCTAGATGTGTTTCTTTTGCAAGCTCGTTTTGGATTTTCTTTATGTTGGCTTGACTCGTTTCTTTTATATTGGCATTTTGTGTTTACGTCGGCAACCCTGTAATTACGTCGGCAATCTTGAAGATTATGCTTCTTGGCTTGTATTCATTGCATTTTGTACATGTCGGCTGAGAAGCCTTTTGATCAAGATGTAATATGTACTTCATTTTACTTATATGCAAGGATGTATGTCATTTCATTTGATCTAAGCACAGCTCTTATGGACCATTTGTACTTTAAGTTATTGCTTCCGCATTTGTAAGCCCCTATGTATACTCTGTCTGTGTGTGTGAATTTCGAAGGTTGGCCTTCGGTAATCTCGGATTACTGGCCATCATGGCACCATCCTACTAAGGGCGGGTTGGGGTTGTGATAGCAACTCAAACCCAGTCTCATCACACTCACTACTCATAAGGCTAGCGAGAAGACCACTAAGTTCACTCCGCTCTCGCAGATCATACACCGATGGCAACACACTACCAACCCGATCCCCCAAGAAATGGAAGCAATCCCTGCTCAAGGTACATACTGTGACTCTCTGGTGGTAACAATCAATAACAGCCCGGTATGATGATAGCCAGTCCATACCCAAAATAACATCAAAACCCGACATAGTCATAACTACAAAAGAGAATGGAAGCCGGCGATCTGCTACCTCTATATCACAACCTGTACACCCTTGTTTCAAAATCAACTCACCCCCAACAGGTGATACAACACAAATAGGAGATGCTAACTGTGCCAACTCCAAACCCAAAACAGATGCAAATGCAGTAGATATAAAAGAATGGGATGCACCCGTATCGATCAACACATTGGCAACCGAGTTGCAAAACAAGAAGGTACCTCTCACAACCGATGGAGCTAGTACAAGATCCTGCGTGGTAGCAGCATACACGCGGCCTGAAGGCCCCTGATCTACCTGCTCACCTCTAGAAGCAAAAGACTGCTGCACAGACTGGGATGACGAAGCTCCCTGATTGGCCCTCGAGGCCTGAACTAACTAAACTGGCTAAAAACTCTGCCTCTGCCCAGATGCACCAGAAGTGCCACTCAACTGCGGGCAAAACCTCTTCAAGTGCCCCGCCTGACCACACTAGTAACAAAAAAGCGGCTGGCCTCTGCCCTGACTCTAGCTCTGAGGTCGAGCCGAAGATGAAGCTGCTCTCTGACCTCCGCCCTTCTGCGGGCAAGCTGGAGACTTGTGGCCCAGCTGACCACACTTGTAATAGGTGATGTCTCCCTAATTGCCTCTCCCAAAACCCGAACTTGGTACTGGAAAGGTTGATCTAGCAAAACCACCCTGAGATTGCTGAGGGTTAAAACCCCTCTGTCTCCTGCCATCACCCTGGCCATCCTGACTCCTCTTGGAGCCTCTCTGCCTCTCCTCCTTCTCCTGCATCATAATCTCCATATAGGCTACAGCATCTACAAGACGCCCATATTCCCGAGTCATAGAACCCCGACTCTCATCTTGAGGCCATGCCTCAACTTCCTCTCAAACTCAAGACAGCGACATTCCTCAGACGCCACAAGCTCAGGTGCGAACATGGATAAACTAGTAAATGCGGCCTCAAACTCAGCCACTGAAGAACTCAACTGCTTAAGCTGGCAGAACTGATCCCTCAACTTCTCCCTGATAGCTGGAGATAAGAACTTCTTCTGGAAAGCATCTACAAAGGCCTCCCAAGTGCGACCAACACGACCTCTCATAAACTTCCACCACTGACCCACATCCCCCTTTAGCTGGAAAGATGCCAAGGTCACCTTCAATGCTCCGCCTTCGATGCCAAGCATCTCAAACGTCTTAGTCATCCGCTCCAACCACTCATCTGCCTTAAGTGGCTCCTTAGGATCCCCAACAAACTCATCCAGATTAGACTGGAAGAACTCCCTCTTTAGAAATGAAGTCCCTGCCTCAGCAACATGGGCCTGGACCTGATTCTCAACTCTGAGAATGCCCAAGGATTCCCTCAAAGCTCCTGCCATCTCGCGGGCTAAGGCACCCATGGCCTACTGACCCACTAGCTCGGCCACATTGGCTTGACCAACACCCTCCTGCTGCTCCGGAATCTTATCCGGTATAGGCATCTCCTGCCTCCTAGGCCTACCTCGCCTACCACCATGTCCTCGTCCTGACATCCTAATAAAGGTAACGAAGAACATTAGCATATTCACAAATGTGCCGAAGCTATAACACTCACGTCTTAATGCATGGACAACTGTAATTCACTCAACGTAAGTACATAATCACATAAGCACTTACGAATTTCATTTCTGGATAATGATAGTTCCGAGGCGTCACTAGAGTTCCGGTTAGAAACAGCATTGATCAAGTGCTTTTCCAACAAGGCTCATAGAAACCCAAGGATCCAATCAACATCCCAGAAACCAAATCCCATACCCATATAGTCACATAAACATGTTATCACATAAGCACATAACAGTACATATAAGTCTCTAACAAGCGAGACAAACCCATTGTGATACTAATCACTTCCCACGTACCAAAATATTCAAACCCGGTACGCTCTGATACCAAGTCGTAACGCCCTCAAAATAAACCCATAAATCATACAATATTGACATGCTTAGACATAAGAAAATAAAGCATAATTATATTCCATCGTAGTATTCATTACAAAATGTATTACATGTTGACAACAAAAGTAAATGCCCTATGAGCTTACAATTTTTCAAGTCAACACTTAGTTACAAAAAGGAGTACTAACTCGAAACACAAAGTAAGCCCTTGGCTTCATATACATGTAATACAAAAATGTAATCACAAAAGATGTCCCAGCCACTAAGCCTCTCAAGCTACGTCCTTGGAGGTGGCATGCTACCTGTACCTGAAAATAATGTCCCATATAGGGTGAGCCAATGCCCTATAGAGATATGCTAAACATAACATGAGCAATAACTAAAACATTGGCAGTTGATAAATGTTTAACTCACACGAATCAATTCATAATCCGTTTCAATTACATGACAAAAGTCACCATGTTTCATTCCATTTTCCATTTCTTATCCAATTCTCAATTCATAACTATGGCTCAGAACCTGGCCAAACAATTTGATTGAGATCACATCTCATATCAAGATTTTACGCTTTCAGATGAGATAATATCTCATATTAAACATTTCACACTTCATAACAGATACACATTTTGGTGCTGTATCAATAATGCATGACAACACTTCCATACTTCACAAATGATACACATTTTAGTGTTGTATCAATGTCAAACAAAAACACTTCCATACTTCACAAATGATACACATTTTAGTGCTGTATCAATGAAGTCCATCCCCTATCTCCTCCCAAACAATATCCGGTTTAGAGGTACATCCCTTATCCTCCCCTAAACCATGGAGTACATCCCCTATCTCCTTCCACACAACACAATGTATATAAACGCATATCACATACATAATCAAATCAATACATAAAATTCATGCATTATATCAACCGCCATATTCGATGGCATACTCAATTGATTAGTTTTAGTTTACCTAATCATCATGCATTGTCTACAACAATCAAGACTACCCTCCACCGGTAGCCCAAAGAAATTATTTCTAAATAGATAATAATTTCATCCAACAGATAAATTATCAACAATTTCCAAGGTGGGTGATTAATAATTCCAACTTCACCATTCTATCTCATAATGAGTCAATTTCATATTCTACAACTCAATTTCATATTTCCATAACATCCCCAAATTAATTGTATAAATTAATCTATAACAAAAATTAGGGTTTTCTTCCCTCTTTCTCAACTTTGGCCTAAAGGCACAAATATCAACAACCAACAACAATACTATCATTTTAAGACCCAAATTACATATTTATGAGTCACAATAATAAAAACCCCTTTTTTCATACCTTTGAAACCCTAACACCCAAAATTACCCAAATTAAATCATTTATACAAAAAGCTCAACATCTATGTTAAAGCACATAAGAATGAGTAAGAATCCCTACCTCAAGAGATGAAACTCAATGGAGATGATGGAGAAATCTCGAAGCGCTCCAAACCAAGAAAATTTCGGATCAAAAGAAAGCCCAAACCAAGCTCTACTCTTTTTGTAAAGACACTAAGGGAGTAGATCACTCAAGATAGATCAATCCCTAGAGAGAAGGTGAAATGTAGAGAGAGAGATTTCAAAAATGGGTTTTTGGAAAAGTAAGAGAGAGAGTGGAAGTTGAAAAGTGATCTAAAAAACCCAGCTGATATCTGATATACATATGACCCGCTCGAGCGGAGAATAGGACGCTCGAGCGTCAAGCACAAAAAAGTGGACCCGCTCGAGCGCCAAGACACAATTGCAAAACACACCCGCTCGAGCGCAAAGGGAAAGCCGCTCGAGCGTAGATTTCCTCCTTACAGTACTTTTACAGAAAATGAACTATTCGCTCGAGCGCCAAGATACCCGCTTGAGTGTAAGAAAATCCGCTCGAGCGTGAAAAACACACCTGCAGAAGTTTTGCAGAGGCACGAAATGCTGAGAGTGTGTAAACTCTGCTCGAGCGGACAACCAAAACTCAAACTCCGCACGAGTGTACCACCAAAATTCTGGGCAACAAGGAATGGGACTAAAGCTCAACCAACCTGTTCGAAACACGCCCAATACATCCTAAAACTCAAACACACGGAATTAAAAGATAACAACAAGATATACAACCACCAACTCCACAAAACCTAAGTCCGGAATACCACAATCAAAGGAAGAGAAACCGGGATTGCTATAAGCATCCTGCACCGCTCCCACAACCTCGCGTGCAACTTCCTTGCCGACAGCTGATGCTGTAACGACAGGTGCTAAGGGAACCATCATGCCCCTACCGACGCTCCTACTACATATCCATCCTCTAGTTCCCTGTGTAGACATCCTATAAAATTCAAAAAAAAAACCAACTAAGTGCACGATGCAATAGCCTCCCCAAGGCACACACTCTCACCACCACGACTTTGAACCCTTCCTGACATCTTAATTAAGGAACAAAATGGATAACTTAGCACATAATTCCAAATGTGCTCGCAACTTGCCTCACACGTTAAACTAATACAATTATATACATTCTAACACATAAACAATTCAATTCACTCCACATAAGCACGTAGTCACGTAAACACATACGAATTATCCTTTAGTGATGAGATTCGTCCCACGAGAAACCAAGAATTCCTAGTAGAATGAGTATTGATAAGGTACCCTTCTAATAAGATCTCAAGGAATCTAATAGGCACAAATAACATCCCAAAAGTCTAATCTCATACCGACATAGTCACATAAGCATGCTATCACATAATCACATAGACAAAACATTTCCTAATCATGCGAAATGAACCCATTGTGGTATAGCAACCACTTCCCGCGAGTCCCAAGTATTCAAACCCGGTAGCTTTGATACCAAGTTGTCACGCCCCGAAAATAAACTCACATAACTATTACATCAACCACTACCAAAATGAGACATTGCTCAAATTCATTTGCATGGTTTCAATATTTACCAAAGTATTCTCACATGCCATTATACATTTATTTACAAACTAGTGCATGAACCGATAGCATGTAAAAGAAATCATGAAATCACAACAAATAAGGCCATCAAGGGCTTACAAGTTCCAAGGCAATAGCCCAGTTACACACAATGGTCTCTCAGACCCAAACACATTAGCCCTTGGCTTACAACAAATATCACAACAAAATAAGAGTCAAACTACTCTTCTTCAAAACATCTCCACACCCTTAGCTTGGCGGGGTCGCCACATCTTTACTTGCACCAATTCCCATAGGAGTGAACATATAGCCTAGTAGAGATTCCTCACAAAGTATATACAGTTATGCCAGTTCCATCAACATTAAAAATGCATATGTAATGCCATGCAAGTGCCAATAATGAAGGAAAATCTTATTTTGATGCACTAGTTCAAAATTATCATGTTCTCAATAATTATTCAATGCATAATTTAAATTCACCATGTTCTCGATAATACTTAGCAATCTCATCAATTTCAAACTTCTAATATTTAAATCAACAAGGGCGGTAAATACGACACTGGCAATCCCTAAGCTGGTGTCTGCAAGTAGACTCTACGAGTACTACCAAACTGTCATTTTTACCGGTATTAACCGAAAGGCTCGACACCTATCCGCGCGGCTTTCGGGTCTTTCACCCTGGACACTCAGGCCAACTTATCAAATTCATCTATACCCCCTATCCAGACTTACCAACGTATTTACCCCATATACATTTCCATTAGTTCTCATCACAATAACATTTTTCGTCATGATGTAAATCTCTTCAATTTAGATTCATAATGCACAATGATAAATGAAGTAATATGCAATGCAATAATCTTTTCCATATCTCATAACATTTCTTCATTTTGAATATCTTTACAACAATGCCAACATTTACTTTCTCATATTCTCCTTTCAATATTCATCCACAAAATTTAACATGAGTCATCAACATGTTGCCACAATTCTCTTTTCACATGCCATAACAATTTAATCTCTCCATGGCTACAAGTGACATATTTCAAATATAAATCCCCACTATTTACAATTTCCCCACCATTTATGATATCCAATGATTTATCACACACAAGCTTGCATTATTCAAGTATTAGCCATAACATTTAAATAACACTTCCTTCTCATACATCAAGTAAATTAGTCATCTTGGTAAACATTGATAAAAACCCTCTCATTCATCATTTTAACACAAGAAAGTAAGAAATTTCAAGACATTTTCCCTTTTACCAAAAATCCCCAATTTCTAGGGTTTTCATCAATAACAAACTTTCATCATTTTCTTATAGGAACTCCATCACACCATTTTCCATGAGTTTAATAGAGGAAAACCCACAAAATAATAGTAAAAGGTTGAAATACAAACTCACATTCAAGACCCTCTTCATTTTGAAATCAAAATCAAAGAAATCAACTCAAAACTTCAAAACCCCTTTTAAATCAACATTAATCTAGCAAAACTTGTATATATGACTCAAGAAAACCCTACCTCAAAGCTTGATGAAGAACAAGATGAGATGAAACCCTAGCTTTGAAAGATGAGAGAGAGCTTTGCTTTCTTCAACCCAAGTGAAGCCCTTGTTCTTCATCTCCAAGATTTAGAGGGAGAAGATGAAGATCTTCACCCAAGAATTTGCAAAATCAAAGTGTTTTGGTGTTTGGAGAAGTTTTCTAGAGAGAATAGGAAGAGAAATAGGGTTTAGAGTGAGAGAGGAATGTGTATAATGGATGATATATTCGGACCAAAATGTTATATAAAAACAGAACTCGGACTGCCTGTTTGGCCGCTCGTGCGGCCTTCTCCACCGCTCGAGCGCCCCACCTTGACCGCTCGTGCGGCCCATTTTCTCCGCTCGTGCGCTCTAGACAGAATGGAATTTCCTGGGTCTCAGCTTCCACCGCTTGAGCGGCCTAGCCCACTGCTCGAGCGGCCCAGCACCGCACGTGCAGCCTAGGGCCCCGCACGTGCAACCCAAGCCCAGCCACCAAAAATTTCTGCTTCGCTCTCGGCACTCCGGACTCACCCGCACATCCTCCGAAACAAGCGAAATTTAACACCGAACAAAAAAACACTAGAACTCCAATCTAGGGAGCCATCCCGGACATTTCAAATCCAACGAAGGCAATTGGAGAACAAAGCCAAGAGAGAAAAAGAAAGGGATGGAACTCGGCCGTCACATAAATTTTACTTTGGCCCTATTATTATTTTTTTGAATAATTTAGTTCTTATACTTTAAGTCCAGTTTTAGATGGTCCTTTGATCTACATTTTTGTTAATTTTTTGTACATGTACACCTTAGAAGATAGTGTTCTAAAATCGTTAATTTTAACCTCCAATTTAAACCAAAAAAAAAAAAAAAAATCAAAGTGAAACTAAAGTTAAAATGTAGGGAGTAAAATAAAATTTGAATCAAATTATAGAAATTAAAAATGTACTTTAGAGGCACACACGATAGATTTACCACAAAGTGGCATAACACACCACAAATGTTTCTAACTTTCACCACAAACTTTCTTATTGTGAGGCATTTTTTAGCAGTGCACGCTATAGATTTCGCCAACATATGTAAAGGTTACAGGTGTTTTATTTATTTATTTATTCATATATGATATTATAATGAAACTCAATGAATTACAATCACAATAATATATATCAAATACAACACAATCAATACAAAGAAACTCCCAAAGTGGGACAGGGAGCAAGACCCACCTGTAGGCGGGGAGATTCAAATCATTGACCTCCTAGTGAGTTCAACATCACAACCAAAGCTAGCAATATTAGATGTATATATCTAATGCAGCAATATCAAACTAGCAAACATACTAGAAACCCCAAAAATATATGGTGGAATCTAAAATGTGAGAAATTAGAGATTAAATGTTTGAAGAAGCAGTATGATATTTCGAAGTGACACTAATAATATGTGGAGTACAATTGATGAAATGCATTAAAAATAGATCGAACCAATTATGTATTCCAGAGAATAGATTCACAAGATTACATTGTAGAAATTATTCCCAGTTAAATTAGACAACCCCACACAGAAATAGCTTCTCATAACCAAGTAAAGGACATACATCTAATGCTTTGATTGCTAAAAGACTTAGGCCTAAATATAAAAAAAATATATTTATAGATATTGAAACTTTGAATCTCAAATCTTCTGTCATTCGGAAACCAAGAAAAGACAATATCCAGCAGTGAAGATCATTTCAATTCTCAATATAAGAAACAACAAAACACAAAATTTTTTATTTCATTTTTGTTTCTTCTCCTTTTATTAGTGATCAACCCCCCACAATAAATGAGGTGTGAGGATGCATTGGAAAAACTAAGAACAGATATTGGAGCTCTCTTATGCATATATCATTAAACACTAATATAAATACTGATGTCAATAAAACTAACAACTTAGGCATAAGAATGGAACTTTCAGTCCAGATTATTCGTTTGTGCTGCTACAAGTAAAATTTGGACGGAAACAACCAGCAGACAAACATGAATTCTTGAACGCATTATTGAAGCAAGAACCACGTACATTCTTCAACTCACTGAATGACAATGAAGCACTTCGAAACCAGCTAATTCTTTCCTTCAGTTCCAGTTGTTTAGTATAACTCTTCAAGATAAGAAAGTTTCTTCATGACTGTAGTCAACATATGCATAGCTGCAATTAGAACAATATGAAAGCACATGGACATAAAAATTATTTGTTCAAGTAATTACAATACAACAACTGCACACCATGATCTAATTTCCTTCACAATAGAACAAAAAGAAAAAGAGATCCATTGTTGCACCAGAGTCAATATGAACTAATTGTAAATATGAGGGGTTTATAAGAGGAAACCTACTAGTCTTGTAGATTCCTCAGTAAGAAGAAAGATTCAAGGCATTTACAAAATTAAAGGCCCATGGACAAGTTTGATTTTTGAGTTAGATTAGTCATTAGGGACAAGAGTACTAGCATCTTTTCTGGGGAACAAATTTCCACTTGGGTCATTTTCCAGTGAAGCTGTCAAACAAGTTGCTAATTGTGCATCATGATAATCACAAGATGCTAGAAACTTTTTTGACTAGGGGGTTGTAAATGTAACATGAGAAGAAGGTAAATGAAAGCCTAAACACATTACTTCTACACTTAAATCTCTGTTTTGCTTATCTTAATGCACTTCCATCCGCACAATTTTGTATGAGTCCCAAGACACCAAGTTGGTATTTTGTGTAACAGGTATATACAGTGTGTATCTTCTCTCTCACCTATGGGTCAACGTTTCAAATTTTTCTTGCCACGTCATTTGGGAATTTATGGAGGAGAAATTAGTGAATGAATCATTTTTTTAAAAATGAATACTCATTTAAAGATTGGAGATGTAGGCCATAAGTCCAATTTCAAAACATCTAGGCTAATAGTCTCAAACTCTATTCTTTTGGGGTCGAAAAGACAAAATAATTTAAAATACCATATTGCCTCTATCTATTTGTCCACGTCACATATATGTCCATTTGTCATCTCCCTACTTATTCACAAGTCATCTATTAATCTACCTAATCTATCTATCTGTTCATATCACCACTATCACCAATCACCGCTGCCATTGCCATCATTGGCGCCAATGGTGGTCTAGCTGTGATCTAGTGGCAATGGAGTAAAAATAGAATGAAAAAAAAATCTTTAAAACAATAATTTGTTCTTCTTGTTAGATAATTTTATTGATCATGTCATTATGTCCATAAAAGATCAATTGTTAAACCTAATGTCATATCTCATAGAAAATAGATTTCTCACCAATAAAACCTTAAGGATTAAAATTTTCTGTAGTAAAAATTATTACTGAGAATCTTTTTCCAATAATTAAGTTCTTTGACATCCACATTAACATATTAATTTCCATCAATTTATTGGTTGGTCATACTAAACCCCATCAACTATTAGCAAATATCATTTTAACTCCCTCATTTATGAAAAATATCTAGAACGTGAGTTCAATTCCTTTCATCAAACTCATATCAAATAGAGGTAAAATTACTTTTTTCATCAAATCAAGAGAACTTTATCCTTTCATCAAATTTGTAGGTGATTGTTGGATCGAACATCCTCCCAGACATCCTCCCAGACAACCTCTTCCTTGCGAAATTGCCCATAAAGGTGTTGGTCAATTTACACAAATCGGTTGACCGTCTGGACATCCGCCCGCTCGTCCTCCCAGTCGACTAGTGTTTTGATGAAAAACGCAAATTGTCCATTGGAACGCTCAATATCAGATGAAACTTTTACTCAAATTTAATGAAAAAAAAAAGGTTGAAGATACTCTTAAGGCTACGCATCTTGAAAAATCTTCCACCTAAAAGCCAAGTTGGTGTCTTCATTTAAATGAAAATACCAATGACAGGTAGTATGGTAAAGGAGTCAAATTGAGTTGAATAAAATTATTTAAATATATTTTAAAATTAAAATATATTTAAATTTAATTTATTTATGTTTTAAATAAATTCATATAAGCTTTAATCTTATCACTAACAGAAAGCAACTTGTTTTTTTTTTAAATGTCTATAATCGAATCGAATCGAGCAAAGTAATATCACGTTTAAGTTTGAACTAAAAACTTAATAAATTTCGAAATATGTTTAAAATTTACTTATATAATGAACCAATCTCCAACAAATTTTTAATGAGCTGAGTCCCAATAGCTTATTTTTTTTACAACCTATAACTAATTAAGATAACCTAATTTTTAGGTCATTTATCTCAAAAAAAAAAAAAAAAAAATTCTTATTGTTACGTGCCTAAACCATCTAAAGTCATAATAAATCTCATTTTGATGTTAGGTTCTCATCCTCAAAAAATTTTGGCCCTTAGCAAACAAACATATAATTTTGTACGAAAATTTTACAAAAAAAATTTATTTGTAGATTATTATTACTGTTGTCCGTGGCCCCCAAATTTTGAAAAATCTCATCATTCCATGCACTTTTACGACTTTAAAAGATAAAATTAGCATTTTGATCCCTAAAATTTAGGACGAATTACACTAACGGTCTCTATAATTTGAGATTTGTGTCACTTTGGTTCATGATCTTTCAATGATAATACAGTTGACTCTAAATTTTGAATCTTTTGCTAAATAAGGACAATTGAAGACACAAACTCCTTTGCAAACAAAAGATGCTCCATTTCAAAGGCAAAATCGTCAATTTGATAAAAATATAAACTAGTTTGACAAAAATAAATGTTAAAAAGTTATTTTTGAATTTTTAAAAATTATTTTTACCCACCAAAGATAAAATTATATAAAAATGATAAATCTTTTACATTTACATATTTTTTTTTTACCAAATTAATTTTTAGTATGTATTTGGATGATGATCATGTAATGGGTGGTTGTTTTGTTGATGTTTTTGGATGGTTATCATGTAATAGGTGGTTGTTTTGTTGATGTTTGTAACGCCCCGGAAATAATACAACATGAACCACCCACATTAATCAACATTCACCCAATAAATAATATTATAACTCCAACCTTTACATAATATACCATCAATGTTTATACATTCACGAATATAGAGATACATGAATTTACAGCATGTGAAGCATCTAATCTCAACACAAATAAAATGCCCCTAAGGGCTTACATCTTCCAAGGCAATAGCCCGGTTACACAAAATGGTCTCTCGGACCCATACACATTAGCCCTTGGCTTACAGAAAGATCACAACAAATGGAAGAGTAAGACTACTCTTCATCAAAACATATCCACGCCTTTAGCCCGGCAGGACCACCACATCTTAACCTGCACCAAATCCCATAGGGGTGAGCATAACACCCAATAGAAAATTCTAACAAAGTATATACAGTTATGCAATTCTCAATAAAATAATGCAATTGCCAATGCTATGCCATGCTCCTTTAAAGAAATTTCATTTCATGCTTTTCTTAAAGATTTCCATTTTTCAACAAAGCTTGCAATCTCAACACATTTCAAAAACTTTCCATTTTAATCAACAGGGGCGGTAAATACGACACTGATAATCCCTAGGCAGATGTCTGCAAGTAGACTCTGCGAGTACTACCAAACTGTCATTTTTATCGAGATTAACAGGAAGGCTCGACACCTATCCGCGCGGCTTTTTGGTCTTTCACCAAGGACACTCAAGCCAACTTAACAAAATTCATCTACACCCCCTAACCGGACTTACCACCGTATTTACCCCTTTTCACATTTCCATAATTCATATCACAACTTTATTTTCTTTCATGGAATAGATATCTTCAATCAAAATTTACAATACCAAAAATAATAATTGAATGCATATGCAATGCAATGATTTTCCACAACTCAAAACGTTTCTCCATTCAAGTACATGACAACAATATTGAATAAATACATTTCTCACTTTCTTTCTTCAATGTTATTTCACAAAATAATATATATGCCTTCAACTCATAGCAATTCCCGCAATCCATGGTACATACCAATTTCCCATTTCTCAATCATGCATACTCATGTATTATTTAATAACTTCATAAATACTTCTCATTTTCCAAGTCTCCACAATAACATCAACAATCATATTTTTCCATTACCTCTTTTCATTATTCTTTCCCAAGATAACCACATGTTATCTACACTTAGCCACAATTTCAGCTTTCACAATTCTTAGCAATATAGTCTCATCAATACAACATGTAATGTTTTTCAAACATAAATTTTCACGATTCATAAAGCACAACAATTATCATCTTCCACTTAAATATTTCCATACATTGAACAATAGTTTGAAAATAAGTCCTCCAATCTGTTATATCATGAAAATTATCATTTCTTTATATCAAATTGTGAAATCTACACTCATTTACTTGTTTAACGCAAGAAAAAGAGAATTTCATAGTTTTCCTCATGTTTTCAAAAAAAAAACCCCAATTTCTAGATTTTTCCAAAAACCTAACATTGATCATCTCTTTTATAAAATCTCACCACACACTTCAATCTCGGCTCAAGTTGTCTAAAATTTCAAGAAAATCTCTAAATGTATACAAGGTAGAGTTTGTTTTACAAAAACCATCAATCCTTTGAGCCACCAAACCCATTTTCGAAATTTCTCAAGGAGAGTTACAAGATCAACTAAAAACTTCACAAATATATATATATATATATATAACTCAAAGGAAAACCTTCTAGGATTTATAAAAGAGTTGGGATACAACCCACATTTAAAACATCTCTACATTTTCAAAACACAAGATTGAAATCAACAAGGAACTATATGAAAACTCTTAAAACCAACATAAAGGTAGCAAAACTTGTATATATAACTCAAGAATGTCCCTACCTCAAGCTTGGAAGAGAAGATGAGCAAAAGGTTGAAACTCCAAAGTTGTCGAAACCAACATCTACTTGGATTAAAACGAAGCTCTTGACGAGATCTACAATCTTTCTCAAATGAGCAAGGCAAGAAAATGCTTCCAAGAGAGTAGATCTAAAGATTTTGAGTGAAAAGTGCTTTTTAACAAAGAGAGAGAGGGTCTCACGGTTTTAGAGGGAAAAAAGATAAAAAGAAATAAAGAAATGGGTTGAGTGGAAGCATATTTATAGTACTAGGTCAAACTAAAATAAAGTCCCAAAGTCAACCAAAAAAGATCAAGTCAAAACCCCCAAAAAGTAGAACCAAAAACCGTACAGAAATCTGGAAAAAAATCTGCAGGGGTCGACCCTATGAAGAAACTAATGTTTGACAGCATGCAAGAGGGTAGACCCTTTCCAGACTGGTGTCTACCCCAATTTCCAACAAGCAAACTTCAGAAACAAAGGGTAGACACTTCCCAAACTGGTGTCTACCCCAATTTTCAGCAAGCAAACTTCAGAAACAAAGGGTAGACCCTTCCCAGATTGGTGTCTACCCTTGTGACGAACAACAAAAAGATGGTGTCGACACCTCCAAAACCGGTGTCGACCCCAGAACAAGATTTTCAAGTTTCCAATCAACTTTTTAACGTAAACAAGCGTGAATGGACAATTCTAACAAGTTTAAATCAATTTTCACTCATCAAAAACCAAGATACCACAACTCTAAAAATTCCCAAAACGTAATAAATGATTCAACTATACTTCCCAAAAGTCTTTTTTTTTTTTTTTTTTGAATGGTTATCATGTAATGAATGGTTATTAGACTTTTAATATGTAATCGATATTTTAATATATAAAATGTTTTTAGTTTTGAATTTTTTGATTTAATAGATTACTTTAATAATGACATCAAAGTTGTCACCATATTTGACTTTTGAAAAAATCAAAACTAATTTAATGAAAATAAAAATATAAAAAAAGAATTAATTGTAAAAATTATTTCTACCCTCCCAATAGATAAAATTATATAAATATGGTGTGTTTTTAATTTTTTTTCACCAATTTAGTTTTTAGTTTCTTAGAAAAAAAAATTGAAAATAGATTGTGAAAACCAAACTAAATAGAATTTTATAACCAAAAAAGTGTCATTATTATTCATTAAAAAAATGCCATTACATTTCAAATAACATACAAGTTAACCAATACAAAATAAGTTATATGGCAACTTTACTCTTGAAATGGACCATTGGCAAAAGAAATATCTTTGATTGTTCTTGTTTTGAATAAGATTCAAAATTCATGGTCAAATATATACAATTGAAAAATCAAAGACCAAAGTAACATAAGTCCCAAATTACAGGGACTGTTAATGTAATTTGGCCTAAAAATTATATAATTTTATTTGGGTTATTTACATGAAGGCCTCCTAAACTATTGAAAAGTATCACTTTTACCCCCCTAAACTATAAAAGGGTAGATATAGGCCCCTAAACTATTGAGAAGTATCACTTTACCCTCTAAATTATAAAAGCGTACAAATGTCCATAAATTATAAAACATACAAATTGGACTATTAAAGAAAGTGGTCAAAATGAAACACGTCAATAGTGTAAGTGGTTTATTTCCATGTTTCTATAGTTGAGGGGGTCTATTTATATGTTTTTATAGTTTAAGGGATTAAAATAATACTTTTTAATAGTTTAGAGAGTTACTAGGTAAATAACTCAATTTTGTAGTAAGCAAGATAATTTAACTTGCCAATTTGTTAATTTCTGGGTCCCCCACCAGCTGTCAAATATAGGTATGGGTTGCCCTGATTAGGATGCATCAGTGTTTAATTTCCAACTGAGTAATGCTTGAGATTTTAAAAATTTTACTAAATATTTTATATGAGTGTAGAACTTACACCATGTGGGTCCCACATAAATCCTATACCCATATGAGACATTTAATAAAAATTTTAACGTCTCTAACATTTTTTTTCCCCAACCAACCCAACTATGGGGAAGCCTGAAAAGGGTCCACCCCACTTCAATATGCTTGAGGTTTGTTTGGTAATTTTCTATATATTTTTTTTAATAAAACTAGGGGATAAGATCACTCGATGGGTGTGCTATTAAATTTATAAAATATAAATTTTAATTTTAAATTAAAAATATATGTAGTGTTTGTTGATCAAGTGGTAAGGGTGTTGTTTTCCAAACCCAAGATAACTAGCGGGTTATCTTGTGCACTTCAATTTAAATTTTTTTTTCTTCCCTTTTTTGGTATAGAAAAATCCACTTGACAAAAAGAGAGAGTAGGCTTCAGGAGACTAAAATGAGTTGTTCACATATATAATAACTAGTGGGTGGCACACGCGATGTGTGTGCAATTCAGATAACTAATAATAAAAACAAATAATAAAGAATTTAATATCATAATATGTGTGTTACTTAAGTGATAAGTATGTTCTTAATAAAACCCAAGGTCTTGGGTTCTGTGACAACTGGTCTCGTTTTACATCTCTTCACTTTTGTTTTTCTTTGGGTTTATGGAGTCCAGAAGTTTTCCTCAAATAAAAATCCTTGTTCTTGTATTTGTTCGGTGATTGAATTCCACTTGTTTCGGAGGGTGCACGGACGAGTTCGGAGTGCCTGGGAGTGAAACAGAAATTTCTGGGCTGCTAGGTTAAGGCTGCACGTATGGGGGGTGAGGCCGCACGTGCGAGGAGAGATAAGTTTCAGAGGCTTGCACACTACTTTATATGCAGGTGTGGTAGGGGAGTGGCGGAGGATACCGCATGTGCGGGGATCAGAGTCGCATGTGCGAGAGGCATGCTCCACATGTGCGGGCGGGCTTGAGTCCGAATCACTGTTTTTTTTTTTTTAATCTCTTTTGGCCGAGTTTGTATCATATTTAGGGCATTTCTCTCTCACTCTAAACATCATTTTACTCCACCATCTCTCTAAAAACCTTCACCAAATCACCCAAAAACCTTGATCTCTTGAAATCCATAGTGCTTTGATCCATCTTCTTCCACAAATCTTGGAGAGCAACACAAGAACCTCACTTTGTACGGTGGAGATTGAGTTTGGGGCATTTTGATTTCTAGGGTTTCATCTTCTCCTCTTCATCAAAATTTGAGGTAGGGATTTTATAGCGATCCCGATTTTTCCCCTTCATTTATTGTATTCTGGACTCGAGTTTCTTGGTTGGTTGTTGTTATCTATGTCTTGTTTCCACCCTTTAATTCCTTGTATTTGAGTTGTGGGATGTGTTGGGTAAGTTGGAACAGGTTGGTTGTGAGTTGAAACAAAAGGTTACTGCCCAGGATTTGGTTTCTTCACTTGAGCGAGCCTTGGGTGTTTGCTTCTTCGCTCGAGTGAGGGTTTGTGCGCTCGAGCGAGTATTGTGGGTCTTCAGGTTTCTTTTTCAGACATAGCTTCCACTCGAGCGAGCTTTCTTGCGCTCGAGCGAGCCATGTGTCTTGTGTCTCTTCGCTCGAGCAAGCAGTATTGCGCCCGAGCGTGCGTCTGTGTTGGTTCAGACCTGAAGCTTCTCATTGTTCGCTCGAGCGAGCTTTCTTGCGTTCGAGTGAGGTTCTTTTGTGTCTGGTCGCTTAAGCGACCACTCCTTCGCTCGAGCGAGGCTTGTTTATACCAGTTCGCAGCAGTGGGATTTTCATCACTTTTTCACCTCCTTTTTCACTCCAAACCCTAAATCCGACTACCTCTCTCTCTAAACTCTCTCTCTCTCTCTCTCTCTCTCTCTCTCTCTACAAATACACCTTGTTCTTGGGTCTCTCTACCCTGGTCTCTTTGTAAGAAAGCTAGAGCATTGCGTGGGCTATTTATTAATCCGAAAAATTTTGGTTTTGGAGCATCTTCAAGTTTCTCTTCCTTCTCCTTTGAGTTTCTTCATTTAAGGTAGGGATAATCTACTCATTCTTATGAGCTTTAACATAAATTTTAGTCATTTTGTATAAATGGTGAGATTTGGTGAACTTAGGGTTTTGAGTTGAAATTGTAAAAGAGGAATTTTCTAATGTTGGGCTTTTTTGTGTATGAGAGGTCTTGATAGTGGAAATATTTATGTAAGATGAGTGGAATTTGGCCTTGGTTGCAATTTTTTGAGAAAGGGAGGATAATGCCCTAATTTGAGCTATATAGATTAACTGTGTAAATTATGAAAACATTGGGGAAATATGAAATTGGCCCAGAAATTATGGAATTGGGAAAATATGAGATTGAAAGGTGTAGCTGTAACGCCCTCAAAATAAACCTATAAATCATACATTCATGACATCTATAAACTTAAGAGAATAAAGCATATTTCCATTTATCAGAGTATTAAGTACAAAAGTATTACATGTTGACAATAAAAGTAAATGCCCTACGGGCTTACAACTTTCCAAGTCAATACTTGGTTACAAAAAGAGAGTACTAACTCAAAACACATTAAGCCCTCGGCTTAAATTTACATGCAATACCAAAATAACAAAGAACAACCAAAATAGTCTTCAACCCCTAGAACTTTCCAAGCTACGACCTTGGAGGTGACATATCACCTGAACCTGAAAATGATGTCCCATATAGGGTGAGCCAAAGCCCAGTAAAAATATACTAAACCAAGGATGAGAAATAACTAAAACATTAGCATTCGATAAGAGGTTAACACTTGTAAACCAGATTATAACACATCCCAGTTCCACGACAAATACATCCGTGTTTCATTTCATTTTCCTTTACTTATCCAATTCAAATTCATAAACATGGCTCATTGTCTAGCCAGGCAATTAAATGAGACTACAACTCATATTAAAACACTTCCTTTATCCACAATTTAAATGAGACTACAACTCTATCAAAACATTTCAATACTTCAATTATCTATGTTATGAAAACGTAATTAAAATTTCAGGACATTCACCCTGGACACTTCGGCCAACTTAGTTATCAATGGAGTCCATCCCCTATCTCATCCCAAACCATGGAGTACATCCCCTATCTCCTCCCAAACAAGATACATATGCAATGTATTTAAACACTTATCATATACAATGATCAATCAATACACATATTCGATGTATTATTCCAACCGTCATATTCAATGACATATTCCAGGTGATTAGTTTCAGTTTTTCCTAATCAACAAACAGTGTCTACAACAATCAAGACTATCCTCTACCGATAGCCCAAAGCAGTTATCTCTAAACAAATAATAAATTCATCAAACAGATAAATTATTGATAATTTCTTAGGTGAGTGATGAACTAATCCAACTACACCATTCAATCTCATAACTTTCCAATTTCATAATTTTCATCTCAATTTCACATTTTCCCAAATTAATTATTCAACATAATTAGGACATTTTCCCCTTTTTTCAAATATCAACCTTAAGGTTTAATTTCATCAATTTAACAACAATAATTCCACTTTACAAAGTCTCACATACACATGGAGTTTAACATTTGAAAACCCCCTTTTTATAACTCTAAAACAAACCCTAACTTTTCCAAAATTACCAAACAACACCATCTAATCAAAATGACTAAAATTTATGTCAAAACTCATAAGATGGAGTAGGGTATCCCTACCTCAAATGAAGAGACTCAAAGGAGAAGATGATGAAAACTCGAGATGCTCCAAACCCAAAGATCTTTGGATCAAAACGAAGGCCACGCCAAGCTCCATACTTTTTACAAAGGAACTAGGGTAGGAGGTCACTAGAACTAGATGGATTTGTAGAGAGAGAAGCAGCTGGGGCTAGGGTTTGAGTAAAGAAGATGATGAAAAAGTGAAGTGTAACCCGCTGCTGCCAACTGATATATTCGAGGCTCGCTCGAGCGAAGAAGTGGTTGCTCGAGCGACCAGATACAAAGAAACCTCGCTTGAGCGCATAAAGCCTCGCTTGAGCCAACAATTCGAAGCTTCAGGTCTGCAACCCAGAAGCATGCTCGAGCGAAGAAACCCAAAACATACAGCTCGCTCGCTCGCTCGAGCCAAGAAATGCAACCTTCAGGTCCAAACTAGACGCAGACGCAAGCTCGAGTGCAAGACTTCTCGCTCGAGCCAACAGACATACCACTCAACTCTCGCTCAAGCGAAGGAACCCTGGCTCGAGCAAAGGAACTAAAACACAGAGCTCGCTCGAGTGACAAAAGCCTCGCTCGAGCGAAGACACCAAAATCTGGGCAGCAAGCATTTGTTTCAAAACACACCCAACTTGTTACAAACCTGCCCAACACATCCTAAAACTAAAATACAAAGAATTGAAGGACGGAAATGAAACGTATGCAACAATAGACATCCACGGAACCGAGTCCGGAATACAACAGCCAATGGAAGGAAAACCGGGATCGCTATAGTAGTTGGATCGATAAATCACTCACCTATGGAAAAGTTAATGAATTATCTGTTTGATAAATTCATTTATCTATTAAGATATATCTGTCTTGGGCTATCAGTGGAGGATAGTCTTGATTGTTGTAGAAACTGCATGATGATTAGGTAAATTGAAACTAATCACTTGGTTGATGTCATTGAATATGACGGTTGGATATAAATATTGAATATGTGAATTTGTTGGGTCATTATATATGCTAATATGTTTAATACATTGTATATGTATCTTTGTATGGGAGGAGATAGGGGATGTACTCCATTGTGTGGGAGGAGATAGAGGCTGGACTCCATTGATAACTAAGTTGGCCGGAGTGTCCAGGGTGCAAGTCCCAAAATCTTATTTATTTATGGGTGCCGGTTCCCTCGGATGTAGTTCCGTAAAATGGCAAGTTATGGAAGTGATGATTGATGTTTGCTATTGAAGTGTTGTTATATGAGTTGTAGTCTCATTTTAAACTGTCTGGATAATGTTGAACTATGTCAATGAATTGATTGGATAAGTAAATGGGAATGAATTGAGTTATGGGTGTGAATGTTAATTGGTTATGGAGAGGATGTAGGTAGTTTACTTATGTTAAACATTTATCGGATGCTAATGTTTTAGTTAATTCTCATATAATGTTTAGAGTATCTCTACTGGGCTTTGGCTCACCCTATTTGGGACACCATTTTCAGGTACTGGCGACATGCCGCCTCCAAGGTCATAGCTTGGGAGGTCTTGGAACTAAAATCTCTGTTTTGTTGTTTTATTTTATGTTTATATGTTTTTTTCTTTTCAAGCCTAGGGCTTTAAATTGTAAAGGGCTTCTGACCTTCTTTTGTTGTAACCAAGTTATACTTGGAAAGATGTAAACCCATAGGGCATTTACTTTGTCGATTAACATGTAACACCTTTTGTATAGAAGACTCTGATGAATGACAATATAACTTACCCTTTATGTTCATGGAACTTGTGAATGAATGGTTTATGTCTTAATTTTGAGGGCATTACAGATTTCTTGAGTTATACATATATATATATATATATGTTTTGCTATATTGATGTTGATTTAAAAATTTTCTTGAAGTTCTTGTGTTGATTTTTATTTTGAGATCTACAATGTTGAGAGTTTTAAAAATGGGTTTAAATCTCAACCCTTTTGTTATCCATTAGGATTTTCCTTTTCATTAAACTTAAGAAAGATGATTTTGGTAGGGTTTTCACCAAGGAAATGGGAAATGTTTGGTTTTTGATGAAAAAAAAACCCTAGGAATTGGGGATTTTGGAAAGTATGGAAATGCCTATGGATTTCCTTCTTTTCTTGTGTTAAGAGAATGAATGAGTGTAGGTTTCATCATGTGGTTTGCAAAATGGCAATCTTATTGATATATGAAGATGGAGAATTTGTTTTAAAAACTATCGTTAAATGCATGAACATGTATGGTTGTGAAGTGACAAGTTGTTGTGTACCATGGATTATGAGAAACGGGAATCTTGGAAATTGATGTTCGGAAACATTATAGATAGTCTTGAAGGGACAAAATTGTTAAAAAAATTGTGTACTGTCACGCCCCGAAATAAACCCAACATGTATAATACATCAAGCCACATTCATTAATTAAATATGACCATTCTCCAACCTTTACATCATAAATCTCCAAGGTTTTATACAAAAGTTCCACATGCGGATATACATTCAATGATAAGAAAACACCTGAATCTACATGTGAAGCATCTAGTCTCAAATAATTAAAATGCCCTTAAGGGCTTACATCTTCCAAGGCAATAGCCTGGTTACACAAAATGGTCTCTCGGACCCATACATGTTTAGCCCTTGGCTTACAAAAATTTCACAACAAAATAAAAAAGCGATCTACTCTTCTCAAAATATATCCATGCCCTCAATTCGGCGGGACTACCACACCTTTACCTGCACCAAAATCCCATAGGGGTGAGCATAAAGCCCAGTAGAGAAACCTTAACAAAGTATATACATTTATGCAAGGCATCCAGTATTAAATGCAGATGCAAATGCCATGCTCTTCTTGAAAATCACCATGTTTTCAACAACATTTTGCATTCTCATCAATTTCCAAACTCCACATTTTAAATTATAAGGGGTGACAAATACGACTCAGGTAATCCCTAGGCTGGTGTTTGCAAGTAGGCTTAAAAAGCACTACCAATAACCCCACTTTATCGGTTGCTAACCGGAAGGGAAGTGGTACCTCATCCGCGCGTGTTTTCGGTCTTTCACCCCAGACACTCAGGCCAACTTATCAAACTCATCTACACCCCCTAACCAGACTTACTAATGTATTTACCCCAAAACATTTCCAAAGTTTCAATCACAATAATACATTCTCAATGAAAGTTCCAATTTTTCAAAACCAATTTTCATAATATGCAAGATGTTCATAATGTCAATGCAATAATCAATTGTACCACTTCATGTTTCTCTACATTGATCATAACCATAGTTAACCTCTCATAGAGGTTCAAAACCTCCATTTTCTTCTTTCCATGCCATTCCATTCCCTCAAGCCAAGAGTTTGTCATCAACTACCCATGTGCAACAATAAAACCACACTTTGTGTTTCTTTCAACATTTAATCATTTCAAACCATAACAATATGTAAGTGTCACCCTCATGTCCCAAAATCTTCCATATGATAAGAAATTCTTCATCAATAAAAATATATATATATATATAAACATTTGTACACAACAAACATTTCTTATCCTCTTATCCACCATGCCACACTACAATGCATCAATAAATATATATAACATCAACATGAGCCCTCCCCCTATTTTATTCAAGAAACCCCCAATTTATACGTTTTCACAAAAACCCTAACATCTTCCATCTCTTTTGTAAATCCACATTACATATCTCAATCTCAACCCATATGGCTCATTGATTTAAGAAAATTCTTTGAGAGGAAACAAGGACAATTTCTTCTACAAAACTAACAATTTCTTGAGCCTTTAAACCCATTTTTCGGAATAGACAAAAGTGAGCTCATAAAATCAATCAAAACTTACATAAACACATATATAACTCAAAGGAAATCCTACCTCAAAGTTTGATGAAGAAACGGAGTAGAAACCCTAGAATCAAGGGTGAGAGAGCTTTGATTTCCACCACACCAACTGAAACTCTAGCTTTTGATCTCCAAAGCTTGAGAGGGAGAGACAATGATGATGATAAATCTAGATCCAAGGGATTGCAAAAATGAAAGAGTTCTAGTGTTTGAGGAGGTTTTCTAGAGAGAATGAGGAGAAAAATAGGGTTTAGAGTGAGAGGGAAATGCCTAAAATGTGATACACACACGACCAAAAAAAGAGAAAAAAAACAGAGTTTCGGGCTGCCCAGATTGCCGCACGTGTGGCACCTATCCCCTCACGTGCGACCCTCACCTATGCACGTATGGTGGCCCTGCCGCACCTCAGTCTGCACATGCCTTTTAGGCAGTGTGCAATCTTCAGAACCTCCCCTCTCCCTGCACGTGCGGCCCTCACCCCGCACGTGCAACCTAGGGCCCTACACATGCGGCCCTGGCCCAGCAGCCCAGAAATTGCTGGTTCGATTCCCAGGCACTCCGGACCTGACCCCGCACTCTCCGAAACAAGTGAAGAATCGACACTGAATAAACAAGAAGGAGAAATTATTTGGGAAAGGCTTCCAGACATCGCAAACCCAAAGAAAACAAAAGTGAAGTGACGGAAAAAAGAAACCGGTCCTCACATGCATAATGAGAACACATTGCTATGTGTTGATAACTTGGTTGTGTACATGGTTATTTGTATTAAAAAAAAAAAAAAAGATTAGATGGAGGGAAATGGAGAAATGTTATAAGGCATTAGTTGTTGCATCATATGCTGATTCAACTTATTATTATCACTATTATTGTGCATCTTGAATTGAGTTGGAAACCTTACATTGAGAAAAGAATATTTTGAATGAGAACTATTTTAATGTTATGGGGTAAATACGTAAGTAAGTCCGGTTAGGAGGAGTAGATGAATTTGATAAGTTGGCCTGAGTGTCCAGGGTAAAAGACCGAAAACACGCGCAGAGGAGGTACCACTTCCCTTCCGGTTAGCAACTAGTAAAGTGGGGTTATTGGTAGTGCTTGTTAAGCCTACTTCCAGACACCAACCTAGTGATTACTAGAGTTGTATTTACTGCCCCTATTGACAGAAATTGGAGATTTCAGAATTATTGAGATTTTAAACTATTGTTGAAACTTGATGATTTTCATGATGAGCATGTGCATAAAATTTCCTTCAAACTGGCATTGCATGGCATCGCATTTAATATTGGAAAGTCTAGCATAACTGTATATACTTTGTAAGGATTCTCTACTGGGCTCTATGCTCATCCCTATGCGATTTTGGTGCAGGAAAAGACGGGGTGATCCTGCCAAGTTGAGGGCATGGATATGTTATGAAGAGTAATAGCTCTATTTTGTTGTGATTTAATTGCCAACCAAGGGCTATTCTTGTATGGGTCCAAGAGGCCACTTTTGTGTAACCAGGCTTAAGCCTTGGAAATTGTAAGCCCATGAGGGCATTTTATTATTTTTGGAACATGACGCTCTACATGCTATAGATTCATGTATTCCTTTATTCTTGAATGTATAATTCGCATGTGGAACTTTTGTATAAACTTATTGATTTATGATGTAAAGATGGGAGAATTGTTGTTATTGTTTAGCAGATGTTGGTTGGCGTAGTTAATTTATATTGGTCATTTTCGGGGCGTTATAGGTTCAAGGTTCAAAACTTACTTATGCTGTGTATAATATATATATATTTTTTTTTATTTTAGCATATATAAAGTTGGCACATGGCATGAAGAGAAAAAGGTTTCACTAAACCAATTTAGACCTATAATAATAATAATAACTAGTGCATATGCGATGCTTAATCAATTAAAATAAATAAAAATAAAACTAAACTTTTACTATACATATGGGGTATGTCATGCAAGTGGTAAGAGTCTTATTTATTAATTCAAATAAATAAAAATAAAACTAAACTTTTACTATATATATGGGGTATGTCATGCAAGTGGTAAGAGTCTTGTTTATTAATTCAAAGGTTTAAGGTTTGAGTCTTACGCTTGTTTACTATCTAATTTTTATTTTATTTTATTTTATATTTCAAATAGGAAAATGAGGACATGTGGCATAAGGATAAGTCACCAACATTTGGACACCAAGTGAATTTGTCACACCCTCAAAAAATACATAAAACCCAACCTTCTTAACATGCATTGATATAAGAAATAAACATCTTTCTATTCATTAGAGTAGTTCATTCAAAAAAAGTATTACATGTTGACAACCAAAGTAAAGGCCCTAAGGGCTTACAACTTTCCAAGCCAACACTTGGGTACAAGAAGTGAGTTCTAACTCAATTACATATTAAGCCCTTGGCTTGAATTTATGTAGTGACCCTCACACTACCTTAACTGTACTCATATGCATTTTACATGATCTTGCCTTGATTAAGCTTGCATTTTAAATCTTGACTTGTCTTGCATAAGTTCTACTTGAATGCTATGTTCTTTGGTGGTGTGTGTTTGTGTTCAGCCGAGGTTACCTTAAGCCTAGGTTGTCCCTTTAACACCCTTACACTTAGAACTACCTTGGGTTTTCTCTTGTTGACCTCTACCTTTGTCCTGGCATATTGGCCGAGATGATTATCATCTGGGCCGAGGTGTGTATCGCCGAGGCCGAGATGTGTATTGTCTAGGCCGAGATGTCATCTTTGCACCGAGGTGATCTTGTCCGGGAGTGGTATAACCTAGACCGAGGTGTGGCACATCTAGGCCAAGGTGTGGCACAGCTTAGTCAAGTGTTGTTCTTCTTAGCCGAGATCATTGTTGCTTAACTGGCCGAAGTTTGCTCTTAGCCGAGGTCATTGTCCCTTGCTGCCGAAGTCTTGTTGTTAGCCGATGTCATTACTCGCCGGAGTCCCTTGCCGCCTAGCTTGTTGAGCACGATTTGTCAGAGTCTTGTCCTTTCGATCAGTCACCTTTTTGAATAGAACCAACCAACCATTGCCACGTGTCCGAACAGAGGTTTAATCAGCCGGCAAGCTTAGAAATGTCTCATTTTGTATTCCATCTTTGTTCTTGAGGAGAGAGAAGCTCTAGGAAGAGTTCTAGAGTGAGAAAGTAGATTGCAAGCTTGATCCTTGGTGTTTGATCCGTGGATTCGTGATCTGAGGTTAGAATCTTCACCTCCTCTTGTTGTTCTTATTGATTACATAGCTACATTGCATGATTGAGTTGTTTTGCATGCCATACATCGATTTAAAGTTGGTTTTAGAAAGAGAAAGCTAATGTTCATGAGTTCTTGAAGAAAAGCCTCATTTAATCCGAAAGTTTGCAACAAGTTATATGCATTTGTGTTTGTTTCGCCAAGATCTTCTAGCATGGGTACCCAGGTCCATGTTTTCAAACTCATAGCATGAAATCTCTGATTTTGATAAATGATAAGTTATGATCCTTGCATTTCATTTCATGTTCTCCATGATCATGTTCTTGATGTTCTTAAGCAGAGGGAAACTCAGGTTTTCCCGACTTCAATTATCCTTGAATGTGGCCTCGGAACCTCACCTCGGCGGAGAGGTGTGGAACCTCGGCCTAGACCTGGTTAGGTGCCCAGCATGTTTTCCAAAATAAGAAACAGTGTTTGTTTTGGTTTGACTTAGTCTTGGAGCATGCCGAGATCATTTGCTTGCATGTGAAACTTGTTTGAAAGTGTATTCAGTGAACTTGCCATGTATTTGTAGGACTTGGACTTGCCTTGACCCCGACGTCCGAAGAACTATGTGAGTGGCATTTTGATAAAGCTATGTTACAGTGTTTTGATAAAAGCCTTGTTTTATCTTTGTTTGGTAAAGTATTTGTAAGCATGAATGATTATCCCTATTTGCAAAAGTACTATATCCTATTTGATGACGTTCTTGGGAGTCCGTATGTGCCAGGGGACTTTAAGCATTTGTGGCACTAGTCCGTACGTGCTAGGGGACTATAAGCACTTGTAGCACAAAGTTTGGGAGTCCGTATGTGCCAGGGGACTTTAAGCATTTGTGGCACTAGTCCGTACGTGCTAGGGGACTATAAGCACTTGTAGCACAAAGTTTGGGAGTCCGTATGTGCCAGGGGACTTTAAGCATTTGTGGCACTAGTCCGTACGTGCTAGGGGACTATAAGCATTTGTAGCACATTCTTGTCTTGCCTTGCCACTGACGGTTTTACCGCGTGGGTTTGCTTGTTCGGAATGTCATCTATCTTGTATTATATTGATGTTAATGAACATCCCTTGAAGCTTTGAAAGGTTTGAAAGACAGACTTGATGTGTACTATGTATTGTTTTGTTAAAGACCTCGGATGTCATTCATATAAACCCTTTATTGTTTATGCCATTCACTGAGTATCCAAGCTCACCCTCTCTATATATATGTAGGTGATGAGCAGGTCGGCGGCGACGCCTAGTTATACTTGCCGATGTGTTTTGCTGGTTGTATTTGCCGACGTGTTTTGTACATGCATGTTGCCGATGTATTTGAACTTGTGTTTACAACATCTTGAAGATCATGCTTCTTGGTTATTTTATTGTATTTTGTATGGACGGCTGAGAAGCCTTTTGGTCAGGATGTAATTTTTGTACTACATTATTTTGTACTAAAGTTACTATAAGATGTATGTCACTTCATTCAACTTAAGCACTGCTCTTATGGACCACTTGTAAGTTAATTTATAGCTTCCGCATTTTGTAAGCCCCATATGTTTACTCTGATTCGTGTGTGTATTCTTGTAAGTGGCCTTCGGTAATCCAGAATTACTGGCCATCATGGCACCATTCTACTAGGGGCGGAATGGGGTCGTGACAATTTACATGTAATACATCAAAAGAAAGCAAAATAACAAAAGTCTGTCTGCCTCTAGTCTCTCAAGCTATGTCAATAGAGGTGGCATACCGTCTGTACCTGAAAATGATGTCCCATATAGGGTGAGCCACAGCCCAATAGAAATATACTAAACCAACTATAAACAATGACTAAAATATTAGCAGCTGATAGATGGTCAACACTTATACATCCACTTACATCACATTACAATTCCATGACAATCATGTCCATGTTATATTTCATTTCAAAAACGTGGCTCAGAACCTGGCCGGATAATCCAACAGAGATTACATCTCTTATTAACAATATTTCCAATTCAATTGGGACAACAACTCATGTTAAACATTTCTTTCATCATAATAGATACACAATTTGGTGCTGTATCAATTTCAAACGAAATCACTTCCATACTTCACAAATGATACACATTTTAGTGTTGTATCAATAACATGTAAAAACACTTCCATACTTCACAAATGATACACATTTTAGTGCTGTATCAATGTCAAACAAAATCCGGTTTAGAGGTCCATCCCCTATCTTCCCCTAAACCGTGGAGTACATCCCCTATCTCCTCCCACATAACACAATGTATATAAGCAATTATCATATACATGTTCACTCAATCAATACACAATTTCGATGTATTATACCTACCACCATATTCTATGGCATACTCAATTGATTAGTTTTAGTTCGCCTAATCATCATGCATTGTCTACAACAATCAAGACTATCCTCCACCAATAGCGCAAAGCAGTTATTTCTAAACAGAAAATAAATGCACCAAATGGATAAAATATCAACATTTTGTCTAGGTGAGCGATAAATTAATCCAACTGCACCCTTTAATCCCATAATTCCCAATTCCGATATTCTCAATTCAATTTCTCATATCTCAAAATTAATTATATAAATTAATTTTACCAAACTAATTAAGGCATTATCCCATAATTCACATAACAACCCCAAGGTTCCATTTTCATCAATATTCCAACATTAGCTCCTTTTCTCAATGTATTACATACATATGGGTTTATATATATGAAAACCCCCCCTCTTTTGTAAATTACACAAAGACCCCAAACTTTTCCAAAATTACCCAACAACCCCCAACATATCAAAATGCCAAAATTTAAAGACAAAGCTTATAAGATGGAGTAGGATATCCCTACCTCGAAGTTAGAGCTCAAACGGAGAAGAAGACCGAAAACCAACGTGCTCCAAATCCAATCATATTCAGATTAAAACGAAGCCCTCAACCCACTCTATCTTTTATACAAAGGGCTTAGGATAGAAACTCACTATAGGTAGATCAATCCCTAGAGAGAAAACAAGTGTAGAGAAAGAGAGAGCCGAATTCTAGGGTTTTGAAATCAAAAGAGGAGAAAAAGTGAAGTGTTCCCCGCTGCTGCCTACTGATATAACACAGGCTCGCTCGAGCGAAGGATTGGTTGCTCGAGCGACCAGACACAAAGAACTCTCGCTCGAGCGTAGAAAGCCTCGCTCGAGCCAACAATTCGAAGCTTCAGGTCTGCAACCCAGAAGCACGCTCGAGTGCAAGAATGCTCGCTCGAGCGAAGGAACCCAAAACATACACCTCGCTCGCTCGAGTGAAGGAAGCTCGCTCGAGCCAAGAAACACAGCTCTCAGGTCAAAATGAGACGCAGACGCACGCTCGAGCGCAAGACTTTTCGCTCGAGCCACCAGACACAAAACTCAACTCTCGCTCGAGCGAAGGAACCTTGGCTCGAGCGAAGGATCTAAAACACAGAGCTCGCTCGAGCGAAGAACCAAAATTCTGGGCAACAACCATTTGCTCCCAATCACTCCCAACCTGAAACAAACCTGCCCATCACATCCTATAACTCAAATAACAAGTATTGAAGGATGGAAACAAGGTATAAACGACAATCAACATCATGGAAACAAGTCCGGATCACTGTACATAAAGGGGTAAAACCCGGGATCGCTATAACCTCCCCCCTTAAAGAATTTTGTCCCCGAAATTAAGCACAAGTTTTCAAAACAGGTTTTTCTCAATTTTAGGCAGTATTTTGTTTCAACATTAAACAACTTGACCCATTACCGGTCATTTCATCTCTTATCAGAGGCATCTCACAATTTATATTACAATGTGCATCATCAACATGTATTTCTTCCAAGTCCAACCATTTCCAACATACATGATTCACAATTTCATATCATATTCAATGTTCATGATACATTTCCATTTCTACAATATATTCAACATATGCAATGTTACATTAAACTTCCATTTCAAGGCAAGTTTCAAAATACTTCCATAAACCGAAACATATACAATGTTTTACAACTTAAGACATACACAATGCTCTTAAGGTTTATCAATACAGCAAAATATACAATACATGCTCAAACATTCACAAATAGATTCAGATATTTCTCTCGGACCTCCAACTCACGTTCCCAAGTGGCTTCTTCCACTCCGTGATGTTTCTACAAAACCTTAACCAAGGGAATGGTCTTGCATCGCAAGACTTGATCCCGCCTATCCAAGACCCGAACCGGCCTCTCCTCATACGAGGTATTCTCATCAACCTCTAAGTCGGTCCAATCCAACACATGCGATGAATCCGGCTCGTACTTCCGAAGCATACTAACATGAAACATGTCATGCACTTCGGACAACTGCGGCGGTAAAGCTAAACGCCAATCCTCTCAAGGATCTCAAAAGGACTAATAAACCGAGAGGATAACTTCCCTCTCTTACCAAATCTCATTAATCCCCGCCTAGGTGATATCTTTAGAAAGACGTGATCACCCACCTTAAATACCAAAGGCCTCCTCCTACGGTCGGCATAACATTTCTGACGACTCTGGGCTGTAACAAGCCCCCTACGGATAAGCTCAACTTTCTCCGTCGTTTCCCTCACCAACTCCAGGCCCAACAAAGGTGCATCACCCACCTCGGCCCAACAGACTGGAGACCTACACGGCCGGCCATACAAGGCCTCAAACGGTGCCATACCGATACTCAACTGAAAATTTTTGTTGTAGGAAAACTCCACCAAGGGCAAGTGCCTCTCCCACGACCCACTAAAGTCAAGAACACAACCTCAAAGCATATCCTCAAGGATCTGAATAGTACGCTCGGACTGCCCGTCAGTCTGAGGATGATAAGCCGTACTAAAGGTCAACTTAGTGCCCAAGGCACTCTGCAAACTCTGCCACAACCTAGCAGTAAAACGAGGATCTCTATCTGAGACGATCGTCACTAGGACCCCATGCAACCTCACTATGTCTCGAATATACAAATCGGCAAGATGATCTACCGAATCTCTCACGCGCATAGGGATAAAGTGTGCCAACTTAGTCAACCGGTCTACAACCACCCAAATAGCATCACTACCCTGCTGAGTCCTCGGAAGACCTACAACGAAGTCCATAGTGACATGCTCCCACTTCCATTCGGCAATAGGCAAGGGTTGCAACAAACCCGCTGGCCTCTGATGTTCGGACTTCACTTGCTGACAAGTAAGGCAGTTAGACACGAAAGCTGCCACATCTCTCTTCATACCCCGCCACCAAAACTGACGACCCAAATCACGATACATCTTGGTGCCTCCGAGATGCACCGCAAGGCGTGAATGGTGAAACTCTCGGAGTACTTCCTCTCGGCAAGACTCCAGCACAAACAAACGGTCTCGGTACCTCACACTCAGGTCGGGATACACCATCAAACCCTTCTCATCCTTCCTACTGGAGATCTTCTCTCGGAAGGATTCTACCTCAAGGTCACCTCTCTGTGCCTCTAACACTTGACTCACAAGTGTAGGCTGCGCAACAACAAAAAACAAGGCCGTAACCTCAACGGATTTGCCCAGAAGCAAATCAAACTTCCCAAGTGCACCCAACATCCCCCACTTCCGGATGGCTATACAAACAACATCACTAATGGATTTCCTACTAAGGGCATCGGCCACAACATTGGCCTTACCCGGGTGATAATGTAACTCGAAGTCGTAATCCTCAATAAACTCCATCCACCTCCTCTGCCTCAAGTTCAAGTCCTTCTGTGTAAACAGATATTTTAGACTCTTATGATCCGAAAACACCTCGAATCTCTCACCATAAAGGTAGTGCCTCCAGATTTTCAAGGCAAAGATCACAGCAGCTAGCTCCAGGTCATGTGTAGGGTAATTATTCTCGTGTATTTTCAACTGACGTGAGCCATAGGCTACCACTTTCCCCTCTTGCATAAACACACAACCCAAACCCTCTCGTGAGGCATCACAACAAACAGCATAACCCAACCCTCTCTCCGAAATAATCAAAATCGGAGCGGTGATCAATTTAACTTTCAGCTCTTGAAACGACTTTTCACAAGTCTCACTCCATACAAACTTGACCCCTTTCTGCGTCAATCTAATCAACGGCGAAGCTAGCCTGAAGAAATCTTTCACAAATCAACGGTAATACCCAGCTAATCCCAGAAAACTGCGGATCTCAAAAACACTCTTAGGCTGTGCCCAATCTTGCACTGCCTCAATCTTGGATGTATCAACAGACACCCCTTCCCCGGAAACCACATGGCCTAAGAACTTGACTTCTCCTAGCCATAACTCACACTTCCCAAACTTGGCATACAGCCTATGAGCTCTAAGCAATTCAAGCACCACTCTCAAGTGTTCCTCGTGCTCCTCCTCAGAAGGTGAATAAATCAAAATGTCGTCCACAAAAACGACCGCAAAACGATCTAAGAATTCCTGGAATATCCGGTTCATCAAATCTATAAACACTGCCGGTGCATTGGTGAGCCCAAAAGGCATCACTAGAAACTCATAGTGGCCATACCGCGTACGGAATGCCGTCTTCGGAATATCCTCCTCCCTGACCCTCAACTGGTGGTAACCCGATCTCAAGTATATCTCAGAGAAACAACGGGAACCCTTCAACTGATCGAACAGATCATCTATACGAGGCATAGGGTACTTGTTCTTGACCGTAGCCCGATTCAATTTCCGGTAATCGATACAAAGTCTCAAGGCACCATCTTTCTTTTTAGCAAAGAGGGTCGGTGCTCCCCACGGCGAAACACTAGGGCGAATAAAGCCCTTATCTAGCAATTCCTGAAGCTGAATCTTTAACTCAACCAACTCGGCTGGAGGAAAATGATATGGGGCCATAGAAATCGGCGTCGTGCCGGGCACTAGATCAATGGAGAACTCAATCTCTCGGTGAGGTGGCAAACTGACAAGATCCTCGGGAAAGACGTCCGAGTACTCACAAACCACTCTTGACAATACAATCTGGGTCTCATCACACTCACTACTCAAAAGGCTAGCAAGAAGACCACTAAGCTCACTCCGCCCTCACGGATCATACACCGGTGGCAAAACACTACCAACTCGATCCCCCAAGAAATGGAAACAATCCCCGCTCAAGGTACATACTGTGACCCTCTAGCGGTAACAATCGATAACAGTCTGGTATGACGATAGTCAGTCCATACCCAAAATAACATCAAAACCTGACATAGGCATAACTACAAAAGGAAACGAAAGCCGGCGACCGGCGACTTCTATATCACAACCTCTACATCCTTGTTTCAATATCAATTCACCCCCAACAGGTGATATAACACATATAGGAGATGCTAATTGTGCCAACTCTAGCCCCAAAGTAGATGCAAATGCAACAGATATAAAGGAATGGGATGCACTCGTATCAATCAATACATTAGCAACCGAGTTGCAAAACAAGAAAGTACCTTTCACAACAGATGGAGCAGGTACAAGATCTTGCGCGGTAACAACATACACGCGCCCTGAAGGTCTCTGCTCTACCTGCTCACCTCTAGGACCAAAAGACTATTGAACAGACTGGGATGACGAAGCTCCCGGATTTGTCCTTGAGGCCTGCACAGACTGAGCTGGCTGAAAACTCTGCATCTGTCTGGAACCAGACGCACCCGAAGTGGCACTCAACTACGGGCAGAACCTCTTCAGGTGCCCCGCCTGACCACACTGATAACAAGACAGTGGCTGACCCCTGCCCTGACTCTGGCTCTGCGGTCTAGCTGAAGATGAAGTAGCTCTCTAACCTCCTCCCCTCTATGGGCAAGCTGGAGACTTGTGACCCAGCTGGCCACATTTAAAACAAGTCACGTCTCTCTGACTGCCTCTCCCAGAGCCTGCACTCGGCACTGGAAAGGTAGATCTAGCAAAACCTCCCTGAGACTACTGAGGGTGTGAACCCCTCTGTCTCCTGCCATCACCCTGACCATCATGACTCCTCTTGGAGCCTTTCTGCCCCTCCTCCTCCTGCATCATGATCTCCATATGGGCTGCAGCATCAACCAGACGCCCATAGTCTCGAGTCATAGACCCGCCAACTCTCATCTTGAGGCCACGCCTCAACTTCTTTTCGAACTCGATAGAACGGCGTTCCTCGGACGCCACAAGTTCAGGTGCAAACCTGGACAAACTAGTGAATGCAGCCTCAAACTCGGCCACTGAAGAACTCAGCTACAAAAGCTGGCAGAACTGGTCTCTCAGCTTCCCCCTGACAACTGGAGATAAGAACTCCTCTTGGAAAGCATCCACAAAAGCCTTCCAAGTGCCACCAATACGACCCTTCATGAATTTCCACCACTCACCCGCATCCCCCTTAAGATGAAAAGATGCTAAGGTCACTTTCAAAGCCCCGTCTTCGATGCCTAGCGTCTCAAACGTCTTTGTCATTTGTTCCAACCACTCATCCGCCTTAAGTGGCTCCTTCGGATCACCGACAAACGCGTCCGGATTTGACCGGAAGAACTCCCTCTTCAAGAAAGAAGGCCCTGCATCAACAACCTGGGCCTGAACTTGGGCCTGAACTGGATTCTCAACTTTGAGAATGCCCATAGATTTCCTCAAAGCATCGACTATCCCATGGGCTAAAGCGCCCATAGCCTGCTAACCTGCTGGCTCGGCCACATTGGCCTAGCCGACTCCCTCCTGCATTGCCAGAATCTCATCCGGTACAGGCACTTCCTGCCTCCTAGGCCTACCACGCCTACCACCTTGTCCTTGTCCTGACATCCTAATAAAGGTAACGAAGACGTTAGCACATTCACAAATGTGCCGAAGCTATAACACCCGTGTCCTAATACATGGGCAACAATAATTCATTCCACGTAAGCACATAATCACATAAGCACCTACGAATTTCATTTCCGGATAATGATAGTCCCGAGGCATTACCAGAGTTCCGGTTAGAAATAGCATTGATCAAGTGCTTTTCTAACAAGACTCACAGAAACCCAAGGGTCCGATCAATATCCTAGAAACTAAATCCCATACCCATATAGTCACATAAGCATGTTATCAAATAAACACATACTATCATACATAAGTCTCTAACAAACGAGACGAACCCATTGTGATACTAATCACTACCCATGTATCCAAAGTATTCGAACCCGGTACGCTTTGATACCAAGTTGACACGCCCTCAAAAAATACATAAAACCCAACCTTCTTAACATGCATTGATATAAGAAATAAACATCTTTCTATTCATTAGAGTAGTTCATTACAAAAAAAAGTATTACATGTTGACAACCAAAGTAAAGGCCCTAAGGGCTTACAACTTTCCAAGCCAACACTTGGGTACAAGAAGTGAGTTCTAACTCAATTACATATTAAGCCCTTGGCTTGAATTTACATGTAATACATCAAAAGAAAGCAAAATAGCAAAAGTCTATCTGACTCTAGCCTCCCAAGCTATGTCCTTGGAGGTGGCATACTGTCTGTACCTGAAAATGATGTCCCATATAAGGTGAGCCACAGCCCAGTAGAAATATACTAAACCAACTATAAACAATGACTAAAATATTAGCAGCTGATAGATGGTCAACACTTATACATCCACTTACATCACATTACAATTCCATGACAATCATGTCCATGTTATATTTCATTTAAAAAACGTGGCTCAGAACCTGGCCAGATAATCCAACAGAGATTACATCTCTTATTAACAATATTTCCAATTCAATTGGGACAACAACTCATGTTAAACATTTCTTTCATCATAATAGATACACAATTTGGTGTTGTATCAATTTCAAACGAAATCACTTCCATACTTCACAAATGATACACATTTTAGTGCTGTATCAATAACATGTAAAAACACTTCCATACTTCACAAATGATACACATTTTAGTACTGTATCAATGTCAAACAAAATCCGGTTTAGAGGTCCATCCCCTATCTTCCCCTAAATCGTGGAGTACATCCCCTATCTCCTCCCACATAACACAATGTATATAAGCAATTATCATATACATGTTCACTCAATCAATACACAATTTCGATGTATTATACCTACCACCATATTCTATGGCATACTCAATTGATTAGTTTTAGTTCGCTTAATCATCATGCATTGTCTACAACAATCAAGACTATCCTCCACCGATAGCCCAAAGCAGTTATTTCTAAAAAGAAAATAAATGCACCAAATGGATAAAATATCAACATTTTGTCTAGGTGAGCAATAAATTAATCCAACTGCACCCTTTAATCCCATAATTCCCCAATTCCGATATTCTCAATTCAATTTCTCATATCTCAAAACTAATTATACAAATTAATTTTACCAAACTAATTAGGGCATTATCCCATAATTCACATAACAACCCTAAGGTTCCATTTTTATCAATATTCCAACATTAGCTCCTTTTCTCAATGTATTACATACATATGGGTTTATATATATGAAACCCCCCCCCTTCTTTTGTAAATTACACAAAGACCCCAAACTTTTCCAAAATTACCCAACAACCCCCAACATATCAAAATGCCAAAATTCAATGACAAAGCTTATAAGATGGAGTAGGATATCCCTACCTCAAAGTTAGAGCTCAAACGGAGAAGAAGACCGAAAACCAACGTGCTCCAAATCCAATAATATTCAAATTAAAACGAAACCCTCAACCCACTCTATCTTTTATACAAAGGGCTTAGGATAGAAACTCACTATAGGTAGATCAATCCCTAGAGAGAAGACAAGTGTAGAGAGAGAGAGAGAGAGAGAGCCGAATTCTAGGGTTTTGAAATCAAAAGAGGAGAAAAAGTGAAGTGTTCCCTGCTACTGCCTACTGATATAACACAGGCTCGCTCGAGCGTAGAAAGCCTCGCTCGAGCCAACAATTCGAAGCTTCAGGTCTGCAACCCAGAAGCACGCTCGAGTGCAAGAATGCTCGCTCGAGCGAAGGAACCCAAAACATACACCTCGCTTGCTCGAGCAAAGGAAGCTCGCTCGAGCCAAGAAACACAGCTCTCAGGTCAAAATGAGACACAGACGCACGCTCGAGCGCAAGACTTTTCGCTCAAGCCACCAGACACAAAACTTAACTCTCGCTCGAGCGAAGGAACCCTGGCTCGAGCGAAGGATCTAAAACACAGAGCTCGCTCGAGCGAAGAACCAAAATTCTGGGCAGCAACCATTTGCTCCCAATCACTCCCAACCTGAAACAAACCTGCCCATCACATCCTATAACTCAAATAACAAGTATTGAAGGATGGAAACAAGGTATAAACGACAATCAACATCCACGGAAACAAGTCCGGATCGCTGTACATAAAGGGATAAAACCTGGGATCGCTATCGAATTGTTCACTTTTAATAATAGTATAGATAGATAGACAGATAGATAGATATTTAATATATTTGAAAATATTTATTTTTATTTTTTTTATAGAAAAATGTCAAAAAGTAGTATGAATGGAAATTAATTTTAACAAAAATGCTTTGTAGCTCGAATTTGTGTGACACGAATGGCTTGAATGTATCAAAATGACGTCATTTTATCCCCATAATGAAGTTGTTTTGAGACATTCAAGCCATTTGGGCCATGAAAATTCAGACTACTAATCGTTGTTGTTTAATTTTAAATATGTCCAATCTATAAAAATATCGAAAAAATCTTTTTTTTTTAATAAATAAAACAAGCTTTGATGTAATGTACAAAAGAATGGGAACACCAAATAGGCCTCTAACCTTTGTTGTTGTTGTTGTTGTTGATTTTTTTTTTTTTTTAAGTTAAATTTAACAATATTATTACATTAACCATATTTTTTAATCACATTTTATTTGCCATTATAAGAACTCGCAAATATTCGACCTAAGAGTTTATCTCGTAGAGTGGAGTCTTTTATAAGACTCAAGCTTCTTATACTAATTTATATCTATCTATCTATATATTATATATGGAAAATGATCTTTTCAGTAAGGAGTCTTGTAAGAGTTTCAATATCTCATAATAATTTTCTTTATTTTCTTAATTTTAAATAATTAAGAAAATTTCCATTAGTTAGCTTTTATTTCATAATCTCACATTGAGAAAAGAATGAAAAAAATGAGTTGTTTTACTCATATAAAAAGAATCTTATACTTCCATCCCATTAATGAGGAGCGTTGTGAGAGTTTCAATATCTCATACTAATTTTATTGATTTTCTTAATTTTAAACAATTAAGAAAATCTCCATTGGCTAGCTTTTATTTGATAATCCCACATCGGGAACAAAAGAAAAAAAAGAGTTATTTTACTCATATAAAATGAATTTTATACTTCCATTGTAACGCCCACAAAATAATACATAAGACCCATCATTTAGACATGTAGAGATATGAGAAAATCAACACTTTTCCATTCATCAGAGTAGTTCTTACAACTTTATATTACATGTTAACAACAAAAGCAAATGCCCTACGGGCTTACAGCTTTCCAAGTCAACACTTGGTTACACAAAAGAAGAGTACTAACTCTATACAAAATAAGCCCTTAGCTTGGTATACATGTAATACAAACAAAATAACCAAAAAGAGTCTTCAACTCACATAACCATCCAAGCTATGTCCTTGGAGGTGGCATGCTACCTGTACCTGAAAATAATGTCCCATAAAGGGTGAGCCAACGCCCAGTAGAGATATGCTAAACTCAATATGAGCAGTAACTAAGACATTAGCAATTGATAAATGTTTAATTCCCATAAATCAATTCATAATCTGTTTCCTTTACATGACCACTATGTCCATGTTTCATTTCATTTTCCATTTCTTATCAAGTTCACAATTCACAACAACGGCTCAAAACCTGGCCAACAATTTACATGAGATAGTGACTCATATTAAACATTTCCTATTTCACAATAGATAAGCATACTAGCTATATCAACACTTCGATAGATGAGCATATAAACTATATCAACATCTCAACAGATAAGCATACAAGCTGTATCCACATTTCAACAGATAAGCATATGAGCTATATCAACACTCCCATAGATAAGCATATGAGCTATATCAACACATTAGCTGACAAGCATATGAACTGTGTCAACGGAGTCCATCCCCTATTTTCTCCCGTACAGTATCCGATTTAGAGGTCCATCCCCTATCTTTCCCTAAACCGTGGAGTGCATCCCCTATCTCCTCCCACACACACAACGTATATACACATAATTCATATACATAATCAATCAATACATACAGTTAATGTATTCTTACAACTGTCATACTCAATGACACATCCAATTGATTAGTTTTAGTTTGCCTAATCATCATGCATTGTCTACAACAATCAAAACTACCCTCCACAGGTAGCCCAAAGCAATTATTTCTAAATAGATAATAAAAGCTCCAACAGATAAAATATCAATGTTTTCAAAAGTGAACGATTAATAAATCCAACTCCACCATTTTACAATATAATGAGCCAATTTCATTATTTCCAACTCAATTCCAAATAACAACAATTTTCCCAAATTAATTGCACCAATTAATTTATACAACAAATTAGGATTTTCTATCACATTTCCCAATATTGACCCAATGGTCTATATTTCTACAACCAACAACAATATCATTATTTTGAAACCCAAAATACACATTTTAGAATCAAAATATCAAAACCCTCTTTCAACATTTTCAAACCCTAACTTCCCAAAATCAACCATTTAACAAAATGTCCAAAAATCTAGGTCAAAACCCATAGTAGTGAGTAGGAATCCCTACCTCAAATTCGGAGCTCAAAAGAAGAAGATGACGAAACTCAAAGTGCTCCAAAACTCAAAATGTTCGGATTAAAACGTAGCCCTCGACGATCAACAACTTTTTTGTAAAGGCCAAAGGTGAGGAGACAACCCCTACTATATCAATACTTAGAGAGAAGTTGAGGTTCTAGTGAGAGAGGCTCTCCAATGGAGTTTTGGAAAAGTAAGAGAGAGAAATGAAGTTGAAAAAGTAATTCAAAAAGTCAAAACTCGGACTGAAATACACGTCGCCCCGCTCGAGCGAGGAAACCCCCGCTCGAGTGTCACTCACAGACTCCCGCTCGAGCGTCCAACTCCCCGCTCGAGCGTCACACACAAACTCACGCTCGACCGTCCAAACCGCCGCTCGAGGGTCCACCACTGCAGAGGAAATACTGGAAGGGTGATATTCTCGCTCGAGCGCCAAAACCCCCGCTCGAGCGGACAGGCCAAAATCTGGGCAACTACTCTTGGTTCCTAAGCTCAACCAACCTATTTCAAACCTGCCCAACACAACCCAAGACTCAAATGCAAAGAGTAAAGAATGTAAACAAGATATACACACTAGCTAACTCCACGGAATCTAAGTCCGGATACAACAAATAAAGAAAGGGAAACCGAGATCGCTATAACCTCCCCCCCTTAAAGAATTTCATCCCCGAAATTAAATACAAGTCTTCAAAAACAAGTTTTCTCCATCCCCAACAATATTACAACATAATATTAAACAATCCGACCCATTACCGGTTAATCTCATCTCTTTTCTAGAGGTAATTCTCATCTTATAACAACCTGCATTATCAATATGCATTCCTTTGAACTTTGACAGTTTCATCACATTTTCCTCAATTCCATAACACATGCAACATTAATATCATACTTGCATTTCCACAATATATTTAACATACACAATGTTAACACAAACCTCCATAAACCAAAACATTTACAATGTTTTACAACTTAAGACATTTATAATGCTCTTAAAGTCCAATAATATTACAAAATTTCAATACATGATTACACATCAACGAACATGTCCGGATACTTTTCACGGACTTCCAACTCACGTTCCCAAGTGGCTTCCTCCACTCCGTGATGCTTCCACAAAACTTTAACCAAGGGAATGGTCTTGCCTCGCAAGACTTGATCTCGCCTATCCAAGACCCGAACCGGCCTCTCCTCGTACGAGGCATCCTCATGTACCTCCAAATCGGTCCAATCCAACACATGGGATGGATCCGGCTCATACTTCCGAAGCATACTAACATGAAACACGTCATGCACCCCGGACAACTGCGGTGGCAAGGCCAAACGATAAGCAACTTCCCCGACCCTCTCAAGGATCTCAAAGGGGCTGATAAACCGAGGGGATAGCTTCCCACTCTTCACAAACCTCATCAAACCTCGCCTCGGTGATATTTTTAAGAAAACATGATCACCCGCCTCAAATGCCAAAAGCCTCCTCCTACGGTTGGCATAACCCTTTTGGCGACTCTAGGCTGTAACAAGCCTCCTACGGATAAGCTCAACTTTCTCCGTCGTCTCTCTAACCAACTCCGGGCCCAACAAAGGTGCATCACCCACCTCGGCCCAACAAACTGGAGACCTACACGGTCGGCCATACAAGGTCTCAAACGGTGCCATACCGATACTCGACTGGAAACTATTGTTGTAGGCAAACTCCACCAAGGGCAAGTGCCTCTCCCACGTCTCACTAAAGTCAAGGACACAACCTCGAAGCATATCCTCTAGGATTTGAATAGTACGCTCGGACTGCCCGTCAGTCTGAGGATGATAAGCCGTACTGAAGGTCAACATAGTGCCCAAGGCACTCTGCAAACTCTGCTACAGCCTAGCAGTAAAACGAGGATCTCTATTTGAGACGATCGTCACTGGGACCTCGTGCAACCTCACTATGTCCCGAATATACAAGCCGGCAAGATGATCTACCGAATCTCTCATGCACATAGGGATAAAGTGCACCGACTTAGTCAACCGGTCTACAACCACCCAAATAGCATCACTACCCCGCTGAGTCCTCGGAAGACCTACAACGAAGTCCATAGTGACATGCTCCCACTTCCACTTGGCAACAGGCAAGGGTTGCAACAAACCCGCTGGCCTCTGATGCTTGGCCTTCACTTGCTGACAAGTAAGGCACTTAGACACGAAAACTGCCACATCTCTCTTCATGCCCCGCCACCAAAACTAGCGACCCAAATCCCGATACATCTTAGTGCCTCCCGGATGCACCGCAAGGCGTGAATGGTGAAACTCTCGGAGTACTTCCTCTCGGCAAGACTCTGGCACAAACAAACGGTCTCGGTATCTCACACTCTGGTCGGGATACTCAGCCAAACCCTTCTCAACCTTCCTACTAGAGATCTTCTCTCAAAGGGATTCTACCTCAAGATCACCTCTCTGTGCCTCTAATACTCGAGCCACAAGTGTAGGTTGCGCAACAATAGAAAACAAGGCCGCAGCCTCAACAGATTCGCCCAGAAGCAAATCAAACTCGCCAAGTGCCCCCAACATCTCCCATTCCCGGATGGCTATACAAGCTACATCGCTAATGGACTTCCTACTAAGGGCATCGGCCACCACATTGGCCTTTCCCGGGTGATAGTGCAACTCAAAATCATAGTCCTCAATGAACTCCATCCACCTTCTCTGCCTCAAATTTAAGTCTCTCTGTGTGAACAGATACTTCAAACTCTTATGGTCCGAGAACACCTCGAACCTCTTACCGTAAAGGTAGTGCCTCCAAATCTTCAAGTCAAAGATCATTGCTGCTAACTCTAGGTCATGTGTAGGGTAATTCTTCTCGTGTATTTTCAACTGACATGAGCCATAAGCTACCACTTTCCCCTCTTGCATCAACACACAACCCAAGCCCTCTCGTGAGGCATCACAGTAAACCGCATAACCCAAACCTCTCTCCGGAATAATCAAAACCGGAGCAGTGGTCAATCTAACTTTCGACTCCTAGAACAACCTTTCACAAGTCTCACTCCATACAAACTTGACCCCTTTCCGTGTCAACCTAGTCAACGGCAAAGCTAGCCTGGAGAAATCCTTCACAAACCGGCGGTAATACCCAGCTAATCCCAGAAAACTGCGAATCTCAAAAACGCTTTTAGGCTGTGCCCAATCTTGCACTGCCTCAGTCTTGGATGTATCAACAGACACCCCTTCCCCGGATACCACGTGGCCTAAGAATTTGACTTCTCCTAGCCAGAACTCACACTTCCCAAACTTAGCATACAGCCTATGGGCTCTAAGCAACTCAAGCACCACTCTCAAGTGTTCCTCGTGCTCCTCCTCAAAAGGCGAATAGATAAGAATGTCGTCCACGAAAACGCCTACAAAACGATCTAAGAATTCCCGGAAGATCAAGTTCATCAAGTCCATAAAGACTGCCGGTGCATTGGTGAGCCCAAATGGCATCACCAGAAACTCATAATGGCCATATCGCGTATGGAATGGCATCTTCGGAATATCCTCCTCCCTGACCCTCAATTGCTGGTAACTCGATCTCAAATCTATCTTAGAGAAACAACGGGAACCCTTCAACTGGTCAAACAAATCATCTATACGGGGCATAGGGTACTTATTCTTAACCGTAGCCCGATTCAACTTTCAGTAGTCGATACATAATCTCAAGGCACCATCTTTCTTTTTAGCAAAGAGGGTCGGTGCTCCCCACGGCGAAACACTAGGGCAAACAAATCCTTTATCTAGCAATTCCTGGAGATGATTCTTCAACTCACTCGACTCGGCTGGGGCAAAATGATAAGGTTCCATAGAAATCGGCGCCGTACCGGACACTAAATCAATAGAGAACTTTATCTCTCGGTGAGGTGGCAAACTGACGAGGTCCTCGGGAAAAACATCTGAATACTCACAAATCACCCTCGGCAATACAATCTGGGTCTCATCACACTCACCATTCATGAAGCTAGCAAGAAGACCACTAAGCTCACTCCGCCCTCGTGGATTATACACCGGTGGCAACACACTACCAACCCGATCCCCCAAGAAATGGAGACACTCCCCGCTCAAGGTACAAACTGTAACCCTCTGGCGGTAGCAATCGATAATTGCCCGGTATGACGATAGCCAGTCCATACCCAAAATAACATCAAAACCCTTCATGGGCATAACAACAAAGGGAAAAAGAAGCCTACGGTCGGCGACCTCTATATCACAACCTCTACATCCGTGTTTCAAAATCAATTCGCCCCCAACAGGCAATACAACACATATAGGAAATGCTAATAGTGCCAACTCCAACTCTAACACAGATGCAAATGCAGCAGATACAAAAGAATGAGATGCACCCGTATCAATCAACACACTAGCAACCGAGTTGCAAAACAGAAAGGTACCTCTCACTACTGATGGAGCCGGTACTAAGTCCTACGCGATAACAGCATACACGCGCCCTGTAGGCCCCTGATCCACCTACTCTCCTCTAGGAGCAAAAGACTATTGCACAGACTGGAATGACGAAGCTCCAGGATTGGCCCTCGAGGCCTGCACAGACTGAGCTGGCTGATAACTCTGCGTCTGCCTAGAACTAGACGCCCTCAAAGTGGCACTCAACTGTGGGCAAAACCTCTTCAGGTGCCCAGGATGACCACACTGATAACAAGACAAAGGCCGCCCCGCCTCGACTCGCCCCGAGGTCTAGGCTGAAGAAGCAGCTCGACCCTCCTTCAGAGGGCAAATCAAGACGTGTGACCCAGCTGGCCACATGTAAAACAAGTCAAGCCTCCCTGGTTACCTCTCCCGGAGCCTACACTCGGCACTGGAAAGGTCGATCTAGCCAAGCCACCCTGAGACTGCTGAGGGTTAAAACCCCTATGTCTCCTGCCATCCCTTTGACTATCCTGGCTCCTCTTGGAGCCTCTCTACCCTTCCTCCTCCTCCTGCATCATAATCTCCGTATGAGCTGCAGCATCCACCAGGCGTCTATACTCTTAAATAAAAGACCCTCCAACCGTCAGCTTGAGTCCACGCCTCAACTTCCGCTCAAACTCAAAGCAACGGCGTTCCTCGGACGCCACAAGTTCAGGTGCAAACCTGGACAAACTTGTAAATGTAGCCTCAAACTCGGCCACTGACAAGCCCTGCTGTTTAAGCTGGCAAAACTGTTCCCTCAGCTTCTCCCTAGCAGTTGAAGATAAGAACTTCTCTTGGAAGGCATCTACAAAAGCCCCCCATGTACCACCAACACGGCCCTTCTCGTACTTCCACCATTGACCCGCATCTCCCTTAAGCTGGAAGGATGCCAAGGTCACCTTCAACGCTCCGTCCTCGATGCCAAGCATCTCGAATGTCTTACTCATCTGTTCCAACTACTTTAAGTGGCTCTTTCGGATCCCCAATAAACTCGTCTGGGTTAGACCGGAAAAACTCCCTCTTCAAGAAAGAAGACCCTGCCTCAGCAACCTGATTCTCAGCTCTGAGAATACCGAAAGCTCCTGCTATCTCTCGGGCCAAGGCACTCATAGCCTGCTGACCCACTGGCTCGGCCACATTGGCCTGACCAACTCCCTCCTGCATTGCCGGAACGTCATCCGGTAAAGACACTTCCTGCCTCCCAGGACTACCACGCCTACCATCTCATCATCGTCCTCGTCCTCGTCCTGATATCCTATTAAAGGTAACGAAGACGTTAGCACATTCATAAATGTGCCGAAACTAAACACTCGCGTCCTAATGCATGGACAACTGTAATTCACTCCACGTAAGCACATAAACACACAGGCACTTACGAATTTCATTCCCGGATAATGATAGTCCTGAGGCGTTACTAGAGTTCCGGTTAGAAACAGCATTGATCAAGTGCTTTTCCAACAAGACTCACAGAAACCCAAGGATCCAATCAATATCCTAGAAATCAAATCCCATACCCAAGTAGTCACATAAGCATATAACATTACATCTAAGTCTCTAACAAGTGAGACAAACCCATTGTGATACTAATCACTTCCCACGTACCCAAAGTATTCGAACCCGGTACGCTCTGATACCAAGTTGTAACGCCCTCAAAATAATACATAAGACCCATCATTTAGACATGTAGAGATATGAGAAAATCAACACTTTTCCATTCATCAGAGTAGTTCTTACAACTTTATATTACATGTTAACAACAAAAGCAAATGCCCTACGGGCTTAAAGCTTTCCAAGTCAACGCTTGGTTACACAAAAGAAGAGTACTAACTCTATACAAAATAAGCCCTTGGCTTGGTATACATGTAATACGAACTAAATAACCAAAAAGAGTCTTCAACTCCCATAACCATCTAAGCTATGTCCTTGGAGGTGGCATACTACCTGTACCTGAAAATAATGTCCTATAAAGGGTGAGCTAACGCCCAGTAGAGATATGCTAAACACAGTATGAGCAGTAACTAAGACATTAGCAATTGATAAATGTTTAATTCCCATAAATCAATTCATAATCCGTTTCCTTTACATGACCACTATGTCCATGTTTCATTTCATTTTCCATTTCTTATCAAGTTCACAATTTACAACAACGACTCAGAACCTGGCCAACAATTTACATGAGATAGTGACTCATATTAAACATTTCCCATTTCACAATAGATAAGCATACTAGCTATATCAACACTTCGATAGATGAGCATATAAACTATATCAACATCTCAACAGATAAGCATACAAGCTGTATCCACATTTCAACAGATAAGCATATGAGCTATATCAACACTCCCATAGATAAGCATATGAGCTATATCAACACATTAGTTGACAAGCATATGAGCTATGTCAGCGAAGTCCATCCCCTATCTTCTCTCATACAGTATCTGGTTTAGAGGTCCATCCCCTATCTTTCCCTAAACCGTGGAGTGCATCCCCTATCTCCTCCCACACACACAACGTATATACACATAGTTCATATACATAATCAATCAATACATACAGTTAATGTATTCTTACAACTGTCATACTCAATGACACATCCAATTGATTAGTTTTAGTTTGCCTAATCATCATGCATTGTCTACAACAATCAAAACTACCCTCCACCGGTAGCCCAAAGCAATTATTTCTAAACAAATAATAAAAGCTCCAACAGATAAAATATCAATGTTTTCAAAAGTGAGCGATTAATAAATCCAACTCCACCATTTTACAATATAATGACCCAATTTCATTATTTCCAACTCAATTCCAAATAACAACAATTTTCCCAAATTAATTGCACCAATTAATTTATACAACAAATTAGGGTTTTCTACCCCATTTCCCAATATTGACCCAATGGTCTATATTTCTACAACCAACAACAATATCATTATTTTGAAACCCAAATACACATTTTAGAATCAAAATATCAAAACCCTCTTTCAACATTTTCAAACCCTAACTTCCCAAAATCAACCATTTAACAAAATGTCCAAAAATCTAGGTCAAAACCCATAGTAGTGAGTAGGAATCCCTACCTCAAATTCGGAGCTCAAAGGAAGAACATGACGAAACTCAAAGTGTTCCAAAACTCAAAATGTTCGGATCAAAACGTAGCCCTCGACGATCAACAACTTTTTTGTAAAGGCCAAAGGTGAGAAGACAACCCCTACTAGATCAATTCCTAGAGAGAAGTTGAGGTTCTAGTGAGAGAGGCTCTCCAATGGAGTTTTGGAAAAGTAAGAGAGAGAAATGAAGTTGAAAAAGTGATTCAAAAAGTCAAAACTCGGACTGAAATACACGTCGCCCCACTCGAGCATGGAAACCCCCGCTCGAGCGTCACTCACAGACTCCCACTCGAGCATCCAAATCGCCGCTCGAGCTCCGGATGCACGCTCCCAGAACTTTTGCAGAACCAGGTCCCTGCTCGAGCGTCCAACTCCCCGCTCGAGCGTCACACACAAACTCACGCTCGAGCGTCCAAACCGCCGCTCGAGCGTCCACCACTGCATAGGAAATACTGGAAGGGTGATATTCCCGCTTGAGCACCAAAACCCCCGCTCGAGCGGACAAGCCAAAATCTGGGCAACTACTCTTGGTTCCTAAGCTCAACCAACCTGTTTCAAACCTGCCCAACACAACCCAAGACTCAAATACAAAGAGTAAAGGATGTAAACAAGATATACACAATAGCTAACTCCACAGAATGTAAGTCCGGATACAACAAATAAAGAAAGGGAAACCGGGATCGCTATATCCATCCCATTTAATATTATAGTATTGTACATGTTTCAATTCAATATAGTTTAAATTTTAAAAGTTTTAATTAATTAATTATGACCTAGCTGATTAGGCTAAATCATTTTTTATTTGATTGATTTGTTGGTTTAACCGCGATTTTAGCGGTTTTATCAGAATATAATGATTAGATTTGTTTGATTTGAAATAAACTAAAGATTGATCTAATTAAAGATTGAAAGATTGATATTGCTTGATTAGAAATAAACTTTTTGTCCAAATAATTGTTAACTTTTATTTTATAATCTCACATTAGAAAAAGAAAAAAAAGTGAATTGTTTCACTTATATAAGGTGAATCTTAATAGTGTAGTATTGTGTATACTTCAATTCAAGACAGTTTAAATTTTAAAATTAAAATAACATTTAAAAGTTTTAATTAATTAATTTTTGTATAAGTTGGTTGGTCATTTGACCTAACCGATTAGGCTGAACCATTTTAGGTTTGACCGATTCGTCGATTTAATTGCAATTTCTCATATTGATTTTATTAATTTTAAACAATTAAAAAAATTTCCATTGAATAAATTCCATTTAACCATATAAAAATAAAACTCTAATTAGTTTATGATTTATTTTATAATCCCACATGGTGAGAAGAAAAAAAAGCAAAGTTTGTTCCACTATCTATCTATATATTATATAAGAAAATTGGGGTTTTAGGAAGAAGCCTTCTAAAAGCTCCAAACTCTTATTATAAAATTATTGAATTTTCTCAATTTTAAACAATTAAGAAAATTCCCATTGGCTAGCTTCCATTTACCTTTTATTTTACAATCCCACATTGGAAAAAAAAAAAGAAAAAAAAAAGTAAATTGTTTCACTTACATAAAGTGAATCTTATGCTCCCATTTATATAAACAAAATGAGATTTTTAGTAAGAAGCCCTATGATCAATATCTCATACTCATATTTTTTTGATTTTCTTAATTTTAAACAATTAAGAATATCTCCATTGGTTAGCTTCCATTTAACTTTTATTTTACAATCCTACATAGCTTTGATTTTAAAAATAATTTTGTATGAGATTTTGAAACTCTCATAATATTTAATTTTAAGATAATTACAATCTCATATCGAGAAAAGAAACAAAAAAGTGTGTTGTTTCACTTATATAAAGTGTTACAATCCCACATCGAAAAAAGAAAAGAAAAGTGAGTTGTTTCACTTATATAAAAACAATCTTATAAATGGAGTTTTAAGAGAGAAGCATTTTAGAAGCTCCATGTAACGCCCCGAAAATATTTCAACATGGACTACCCACATTAATGAACATTCACTAGATAATAACAACAGTCCTTCCATCTTTCCATATTTGATTAAAAGAGTTTAATACAAAAGTCCCACATGCGGCATACATTCAACGAAATAAAAGAACACCTGAATCTATAGCATGTGAAACATCTAATTTCAAAAATAAATAAAGTGCCCTTACGGGCTACAACTTTCGAGGCTTAAGCCTGGTTACGCAAAAGTGGTCTCTTGGACCCATACTAAAAATAGCCATTGGCTTTTCAAATAATCACAACAAAATAAAGAGTACACTACTCTTCTCAAAATATTTCCACACCCTCAATTCGGCGGGAGCACCACATCTTTACCTGCACCAAAACCTATAGGGGTGAGCATAAAGCCCAATAGAGAATTCTCACAGTATATACAGTTATGCATTTACCTTAATCAAAAAAAAAAAAAAACGTAAATGCAATGCCATGCCAAAGCTAATAAAAGAGGAAAAATATTCTTTTTAATGCACTAGTTTAAAATCACGATGTTCTCAATATTATCTTGTAATCTCAACAATTTCAAACTTCTAATATTAATTCAATAGGGGCGGTAAATACGACACTGGTAATCCCTAGGTTGGTGTCTGCAAGTAGACTCTATGAGTACTACCAAACTGTCATTTTTACAGTAGTAACCGGAAGGCTCGACACCTATCCGCGTGGTTTTCTGGTCTTTCACCATGGACACTTAGGCCAAATTAACAAAATTCATCTACACACCCTAACCGGACTTACCACCGTATTTACCCCTTACACAATTTCATAGTTCTCATTACAATAATACTTTTCTTCGTGATGTAAATCTCTTCGATTTAAGTTTACAATGCACAATGATCAATGAAGCAACATGCAATGCAAAGATCTTCTCCATACCTCATAACATTTTTTCATTTTAAATATCTCTACAACAATGTCAACTTTCACATTCTCATATTCTCCTTTCAACATTCATCCACAAAATTAACATGTATCATCAACATCTTGCCACAATTCTCATTTCATATGCCATAACAAATTAGTCTCTCAATGGCTACAAGTGTCATATTTCAAATACAAATTCCCAATGTTTACGATTTTCCCACCATTTATGATATCCAATAATTTATCACACACAAGCTTGCTTATTCAAGTAATAGCAATAACACTTAAATAACACCTTCTTCTCATACATCAAGTAAATTTGCCATCTTGGTAAACATTGATAAAAACCCTTTCATTTATCATTTTAACACAAGAAAATAAGAAATTTCAAGACATTTTCCATTTTACCAAAAATCCCCAATTTCTAGGGTTTTCATTAATAACAAACTTTCATCATTTTCTAATAGAAACTCCATCACACCGCTTTCCAAGAGCTTAATAGAGGAAAACCCACAAAATAATAGTATAAGGTTGAAATACAAACTCACATTTAAGGCCTTCTTCATTTTGAAATCAAAATCAAGAAATCAACACAAAACTTCAAAACCCTTGTTAAATCAACATTAATCTAGCAAAACTTGTCTATATGACTCAAGAAAACCCTACCTCAAAGGCTTGAGAAGGAACAAGATGAAACCCTAGAGTTAGAAGATGAGAAAGAGCCTTGGATTTGCCTTCACCAAATGGAACCCTAGCTTTGGATCTTCAAGATCTTGAGAGAGAAGATGAAGATTTTGACTCAAGATTAGCAAAATCAAAGTGTTATAATGACTCGGATTTTAAATTCACATTGGATTGATGTATAGTGGTGCCCGTCACCTTAAAACTTGTATGGTTGTCGGACTCTTGATATTGATGGGTTGGCAAGTGAACTTTAAATATTATAATTGAGGACCCTTTGGTGATGTTTGGAACCTTGATTGAAACTTTAACAAGGTATTTAGATAAGATTAGATAAAAAGCCCCAAATTTGAGTTTGAGTTTTTGACCAGCCGTTACTCTTTTGCCCTTTTCTTTTTCCACACTTTGAATTTTGATGTGAGGCTAGAACCATTGGAAAGCTTATATCTGGGGCTTCGATTTGGACACAAGAACAACCTAGAACAGAGTCTCGATGAGAGAGTTATACTCATTTGAAGTTTTTATATCTGTGCTGGAAGCAAGTCCGCTCGAGCGGAAATACAAGCGCTCGAGCGTACTGTGCGAATTCAGCAGCTTAAAAACGTGATTTTTAGCTCATTCTTTGCATTTTCCTTTTCCTTCTTCATCCCTCTCACCTTAGGTCCGAAAACCCTAGGGTTTTGACCTCAAATACTTTCCATTTCCCTAAGGATTGGCTAAGATCTCTTACAAAGAAATGAAGAAGGCTTGAAGATCAACATTTTCAACCGATTGGAATTCGGATTGGTGAAGGATTCTTCTCAAAGCTTGCTTTTCTTGCTTGATTCTTGAGGTAGGGGTCCTAGTTCTCCTTCAATACTTCCACAAATAGATAGATTTGTGGTATTTTGAGTAAATACATATAAAACTCACATTTTTGAGCATATAGTGTACATCATGATTTTGGGGGTTTAGGGTTTGAAGTGTTGGGGGTTCAATTGTTGGGTTAATAAGGTGGATTATGAACCTTAGGTGTTTAATCAATGGGAAGATTGGAATAAAGAATAGTGGTTTAAAAAGTTTGAATTTTTCTTGAAATTCTTGATTTTCTTGAAAACCCTAAATTGATTCATGATGATAGACAATGATTTTGCCCAAATTGAAAATAGAATCATGAAATTGGTAGGTTGAATTATATGTATACAAGTTTAATTGGATTTTGGAGGTGTTTGAAAATTATGTTAAAAATTAGCGATTGAACCTTTGTTATGGATGTTGTAAATTATGCTATAATGTGAAATGAAGATTGGGGAAATGATTTATTAATGATATGGATGACATGAGCCTTGGGGTGAAAGGATGAAATAAAGGTTTAAGAGTTCACCTTGAACTATATTGAATTGTGTTGATTATGTTGAATAGTGTTGATTATGTTAAGTTGTGTTGAATAATGTTGAACCGAATTGTGTTGGACTATGATGAATTGTGTTTGAATTATGTTGAATTGTGTTGAGTTGAGTTGTGTTGGGTGTATTGAGTTTGAGTTGTGTTGTGTTGGGTCATGTTGAGTTTGAGATGAGTTGGATTGGGTGGTGTTGTGTTGGTACCCGGAGGGAAGTTGAAAGATGATACGGAATTTGTGATAAGATGATGAAGTGAAGATTTAAGAATTTTATTGTATAATTAGAAAGTAATTTTATACCTCAAAACTAAAAGCCCAACTTTATATTTAACTCTAGTTATGAAGTTTTATTTTGGAAAATGAGGATACTTCAATCAACATTAAATTTATGAAATTAAGCCTATGTTGGGTTAACATGAGTATGAATAATGATAAATGGGAGATTTTGAAATATGACGATGTTATATGAAGGAGTTGTATCAAAGAAAATTAAATGTTGGAGATTTAATTTATAACCGTGGGTAGTAATTGATAATCAATGTGTTTAAAAAAAATTGAATTTGAAGACTTGATGATAATATGGAAAAATAAAGAAATAGTTTGAACCCAAGAATTGTGAACACTTTAAAGATGAATCTTTGCCTCTATGGATGTGTTGTTATATTTTTGTGTGACAAAACAATGAATGATTTAATGGATAATGAAGAAGGTCGTGGAACATATTTGTACTTGTTATGTGAATGTAATTTTAATAAATGGTAGATGTATATTGAATTAATGTGTTACGGAAATAATGGAAGATGTGTTGGCATTGTCCACTAATTGTAATGATGGATTATGATAATATCTTGGGGTCCGTTTCCCACTGTATTTGAGCCGGCAAAGCGTGGCGCTTGAGATAGGTTCCGCCTTCCTTCCGGAATAGCGCGGTGTAAAGCGTGTGGTATCTTGAGGTTCCGCGTTCCTTCTGGATGGTGACCGGTAAAGCGTGAGGTTCCGCGTTCCTTCCGGCTCGTGACCGTTAGAGCGTGAGGTTCCGCATTCCTTCCGGCTTGTGACTGGTAAAGCGTGTGAGTCATGGAGATGACTTGTGATTGGATCCGGTATTTGATATGAGATTAATTGAAAGAATGGAAAATGAAATGGTAATTGGATTAGGGATTGGTGTTGATACACTCAATGGATTCCTTGTGATTAAAATGGAAGATTATGAGTTTTGTTTTGTAAATAATAGAGGAATTGAATTAAAAAGGGATTGTTATTCTTGTGTCATGCTTGTATTCTATTTGGTAATGCAAACGTTAATGTGAGGTAATTGTTGAGCAAGTTGGAGTTGAGTGTATGAGAATTGTCTTTTTGAACATAAAGGAAATTGAATCTTGACATTATGGAGTTATAGTGATTCAAAATAGTATAAGGAAAAAAAAAATGGAAATGAAATGGTGAATATTTTGGGAATTGGCTAATAATTTTTAAATGATGTTGTTTCTTAAACATGTTGGTTTCACAAGGATCTATGGTTTTCTAAAGTTAATGGACGAATTTTAATGGCTGAAGGTTTTTCTTAAAAGTGTTCAAATAGTTTTTGAGAAAAGGTACTCTACTTATGATATTTTGAAGTTATAAAACGTCACTCTACTATATGGTATCACCCTACATGCATGATCATTTCTATCTGTGTGTTAGTTATTGATTGAGAACTATGAAATTCCTACTGGGCATTAGTGCTCACCCCGTTGTTGTTCTACCTTTTTACAGGAAGAAAGTTTGGATTCTTTGATTGAAGAGTTGAGAAGTCCATGTGTCTTTTATATGTAATTTCACTGTAGATGTGATGGATCCTGTAATTGTATTTTATTCATTTATAGCTTCACAGTAGGAGTTTGGCATGTATTATTGACATTGTAATTTTCATTAAGAGAGAAAGAACATGTATCATTGTATTCCTATTACTCAAGTGTAATAGATATTTGTATATGTATTAAAAAATAAAATAAAATAAATATGGACCTAAATTTACAGGCTTTGGTAATGTTTTCGAGTAATTAAAATTCGGGGCATGACAGTTTGGATGATTGAGGTATTTTTCTAGAGAGAAGGGGGAGAAATATAGGGTTTAGAGTGAGAGTGAGATGTGTATAATGGGTGGTATATTCGGACCAAAACGTTATAAGAAAACAGGGCACAAACTGCCCAGTTGGCCGCTCGTGCGGCCTTTCCCACCGCTCGAGCGGCCCACCTTGACCGCTTGTGCGGCCAATTCTCTCCGCTCGTACGCCCTTTAGACAGAATCAAATTTCTGGGTGTCAAGCTTAGCCGCTCATGCAGCCCCTCCCACCGCTCGAACGGCCCAATTCCGCACGTGCGGCCTAGGGCCCCGCACGTGCGGCCCTGGCCCAGCGGCTCACAATTTCAACTTCGTCCCCAGCACCCCGGACTCACCCGTACACCCTCCGGGACAAACAAAATTCAACACCAAAAGAAAAAGAATTAGGAAACCATTTCTAGACACTTTAATTCAGCAAGAACAAAAAGAGAACGAAGCGAAGAAAGAAAGAATAAAAGAAAAAGAAGGTCGGTCATCACACTCCAAACCCTCATTCTAAAATTATTGAATTTTCTTAATTTTAAACAATTAAGAAAATTTTCATTAGCTAACTTCCATTTACCTTTTATTTTATAATCCCAAATTGGGAAAAAAAATAAGAAGAAAAAAGTATATTGTTTCATTTATATAAAGTGAATCTTATGCTCTAATTTATATAAATTATTGAAATTTCTTAATTTTAAACAATTAAGAAAATCCCCATTAGTTAGTTTCCATTTAACTTTTATTTTATAATCCCATATCGGGAAAAAAAGGAAAAAGTAAATTGTTTCACTTATATAAAGTGGATCTTATGCTCTCATTTATATAAAGTGAATCTTATGCTTTCATTTATATAAGCAGAAGAAGATTTTTAGTTGGAATCCCTATAATCAATATCATTTTTTTTTTTCTTAATTTTAAGCAATTAAGAAAATCTCCATTGGTTAGCTTACATTTAACTTTTATTTTATAATCCCACATAGATGCTTTGATTTTAAAAATAATTTTGTATAAGATTTTGAAATCTCATAATATTTAACTTTAAAATAATTACAATCTCACATCGAGAAAAGAAATAAAAAGTGAGTTGTTTCACTTATATAAAGTGAATCTTATACTCTCATTTAATATTATAGTATTGTGCATGTTTTAGTTCAAGATGGTTTAAATGTTAAAATAAAATTTAAATGTTTTAATTAATTAATTTTGTTGTAAATTGATTGGCCTTTGACTTAACCAATTAGGCTGAATCGTTTTCGGTTTGACTGATTCAGTGGTTTGACCACGGATTTAACTATTTTATCAAAATATATTGCTTAGATTTGTTTAATTTCAAATAAACTAAGACTGACCTTATTAAAAATTGAACGACTGAGATTGTTTGATTAGAAATGAACTTCTCGTTTAAACAACTCTTAATTTTTATTTTACAATCCCACATTAATAAAAGGAGGAAAAAATGAGTTGTTTCGTTACATAAACCTTTTGCTCCCATTTAATATTGTAGTGTTGTGTATGTTTCAGTTCAAGATAGTTTAAATTTTAAAATTAAAATAAAATTTAAAAGTTTTAATTAATTAATTAATTTTTGTATAAGTTGGTTAGTCTTTTGACTTAGCCGATAGAGTGAATCGTTTTCGGTTTGATTAATTCTCTGGTTTGACTGCGATTTTAGCAGTTTTATCAAAATATATTGGTTAAATTTATTTGATTCGAAATAAATTAAATATTGACCTAATTAAAGATTAAACGGCTAAGATTGCTTGATTCAAAATAAATTTCCCTCCAAAACAATTGTTAACTTTTAAATAATTAAGAAGATCTCCATTGAATAACTTTCATTTAACTTTTATTTTATAATTCCACATCGAGAAAAGAAGAAAAAAGTGAATTGTTTCACTTACATAAAATGAATCTTATGCTCCCATTTATATAAGTAAAAGGATATTTTTAGTGAGAAGCCTTATGATCAATATCTTATACTAATTTTTTTGATTTTCTTAATTTTAAACAATTAAGAAAATCCCGATTGGCCAGCTTCTATTTAACTACAAATATAAAAAAAAAATAAATACAATTATTATATTTTTATTAAATAATATATTACTTATTCTATGCATAGCACTGGTGATTTGTTAGTTGGATATTAATGAGATTCATGCAAAATCCATTAAAAACTTTGTTTCACTTTAATAGATAATTGAGTTGATAGGACACAAATAAATAAATCAATTAATTTATGATTTCTCTTTTATTTATATGTTAAAATTGAATGAATGTGACATTTCCTCTGTTCATGTTAAAACTATATATATATATATATATATTGTATTAGTTTTGTATTAAATATTGATTTATTTCTCATTTCTAAATTAAAATATGACAAGATATGTGAACAAAGAGTAGTTCCGTCCATTTCTTGTTATCATCCTTTGCATTGTAATCACCAAATTAAGGGTGGGGGGCCACTGCCACCCTTAGTCCATGAGTAGTTCCGCCCCAGTCCTTACTCCTAAACTACCTTTCAAAGACATGATAGATGACTTTGTGCCCCTTTGGAATTTTATGCATTTGTTTTCTTCAATATCATTTTCAATTATTTTTTTGCATTCATAAAGTTTTCAACGAATACGGCTTGAATTATATCCATTTGACTCCGATCCGGTCTTTACGCCACCGGTTCACCATTCGCAGTATTAATAGGAACTAATTAATAGCGTCCAACTAATAGTAAAAATGAGACTTAATTTTCTATGATAAATATTTGTTAATTTAGTAAATATATGAATATTTCAATAAAAAGAAGTTATAGAGTGTGTTACAACTTACATGTGTGTTAGTTGAGAGTCAGATTCACTTGTGTTAACTATAAGACATAATTGGAAAATTTTATAATACATATTTTTAAAAAGTGTGTACCATACTACCATATATCTTAATTATAATTTTTGTGGTCTTTGATTATGACTTGTTTGGGATGCAAATTTGAGATTTTTTTTTTTTTTTTAAACACAATTTGTGACGTCAACAAAGATAAAATATGCTATTTTAACTAATAAGATAAAATATCGTATCCAAACTATAATCAATTTATTTTTTCTCTAACAACCATTAAATCAATTACAAAAAAGTCAATTATCATCCCAAATACAAATTTTTTAGCCAGAATAAAATAATCAAATAGCCAAAAAGTCAGATTAAAAAGTTCATGCCAAACATTTTTATTTCCTATCATTACTCAAATTTATGATCTAAATACAACCATAATGATCCTCTTCCACCATTTTTGATTGAGCACATGCGAATCTTTGTTACAAGTAATAATTTCAAATCTTTGTTACAAGTAATAATTTCACTCAAATTTATTGTTCAAATCTTCGTTACAAGTAATAATTTTAGCAATACAATATCAGTTTTTAGTTTGTTTCTCTATGTTGATAACCTCCAAAAAAGGTTTTGAATTTGTCAAAACATAGGACACCAACCACAATTGCTTGATCTGTTTGTTATTTGTGAAATTTTGGTTTTCCTGTTGAATCCATTTTGTCGATTTGATCGAAATTAGATTTTTGCTAACAAAGGGGCATAATGAATGGTGATTGGTGAGGGAGTATAAGCACGTGATACTTCGGGACTATTGTATAATTTTCTTGTGGGGTTTTACGAAATCATAAATAAATAAATAAATAAATAAATAAAAATAAGTGTGTTTATATATTTATTTGGACAAAATTATCATTTGGCAAGTGGCGAAAATAACCAAAATATTAAAAAGTCACTAGAAGTTGCCACATTAATCTTCTTACTTTTTTGCTCATCTTAAAAAGTTAAAAAGCTAATTAAAATAGTCAATTCTTAAATCAATCCATAGTGAAATGCTCCTAATGTAAAAGGCATAAATTCATAAATTCTTTTCAAATAAGTTTTGATGTATGGTAAATTACACTTCTTATCCTTGAATTTTCATTTAAATTTTTACATTTTATTCTTCCTCTTCTAATTGCAACAATTAAGTTTTCAAATTTCAACATGCATTTTAATATTTGCCTTCTTTTATTCCATCGTTTAAAATCTGAGTGAAAATTAAAACAAGAGGACTCAAATAAAATTTTAATAAAAGTTAAAAGATGAATGATGGAATTTTTCATACTTTATTCTTATTTTTGTTTTTTTTTCCATTTTAATGTTCCTAAGATGCGCTCTTGCGGCTCTTGCATGATCACTTTATGTTCAATTTTTAACAATAGGTGACAGAATTTAAAGTTCGTGGAATTAATCATACTGAAAGACTAAAGTAAAATTTATGTAAAAAATTGAGGATAAAAACTATAGGCTATGGTTTCTCTGTAGTTCTCTATTGGATTGGAGAGGTATTGTTGGGCCTTGTGGGCTCACTTTTGGGCCCCGTTTCAATGATCCAAACCATTCACATTTTAGGATTCCTCGAACACAGCATCCCTATAAAAAATCAATTTGATTGGAAAATGACAATCATGTGTTGAGATCAGTTTTGTATAGAAAAAAACAAACGGTAAAGAAATAAACGATCCATACAAAATTAATCCAAACACGTGATTTCCACTATTCGATCGACCTGATTTTTTGCAGGGATAATATGCTCAATGAACCCTAAAATGTGAACTGTTCAAATTATTGAAATGTGACCTAAAAGTGGACCCACTGGATCGAACTGAACGGTCCAATCCTATTACGGACCGGAGACAATCGAATCCCAAAAGTATAATCAATCCTATAATGTATCACACCACTTATTTTAGTTTTCTTAAAACCTAAATAACAAGCGAACTGAGGGAGCGTCTAAATGCATCCCAAAATAATTTGTTTGATACCTGTGGGGGCATATTTTTTAGAATGACAACACGTGGCCAAGGTAGCACCGAAGTGCCAGCCGAGGTGCCACGTGTCCTGGTCATGATGCCGAGGTGATCTGGGCTAGGCCGAGGTTATTTGTGGAGATACCGGAATCCGAGGTGAACGGATAAGGGTCAAGAGTTCTAGAATGGGGGAGGATCTCAGTCTGGATAAGGATAAACGCTCTTAGGGAGTTTAGCTTTATCTATTTGAGAGTCCTGGATAAGCATTGAGCCAGAGTCTATAGAAGCTAGGCTTCTACGGGGATCAGGTCAGTGCTGGCTATAAAAGTAAGGCACCCTCGTGGGTCTAAGGTAAGCTTTTTATATTCTGGTTAGTGAAAAAAACATTGTTTACCATCTTTGAGAGATAACTGAGTACTGACTTGATCGTCGGAGTGCCCCTGGGTGGACGAACCACCGCCGGAGTCTTATCTTTCTGTAACAGGTTGTTCAGGCGAGATCTATTCTACCAGTGCTCTCCAGCTGGGTACCTGTTTGGCAATATGGTTAGAAATCAGCACACACAATACCTTATTTTTTAACACCAATTTAAATGATGAAAAGTGACAAAACCCTAGTTACAACCAATTCTTTGGGAGTGCTGCTATTAGCACCCCATCAATTATTTTTCAAAAAAGAAAAATAAGTTTACCAATCCACAAATAAAAGCCACCTGATCAAATAAAGCTGCAGCGACAGGTTCCTCTGAGGTGGCTAAAATATGTTTCTTTAGGGGAATCTAATTCTTCCTCAATGATCTTCATTGCCATCGTCTAGGGAAAAGAAGGGATTTGATCATGAACGGAACTAAGATTTCAATTTCGAGGGCCAAGATATGTATTATTTTTTTATTTATCAATTGTATAAATTGTCATATTTTAATTTAAAAAATGAGATATGAGAAATAAACCAATATTTAGCACTAAACTAATACAAAAAAAAAAAAAAAAAAAAAAAAAAAGATTTTAACATGAACAGAAGAAATGTTTCATCCATTCAACTTTAACATATAAATAAAAGAGAAATCATAAATTAATTATTATTTTTTGGGGTACCTATCAACTCAATTATCTATTAAAGTGAAACAAAGTCTTTAATGGATTTTGCATGAATCTCATTAATATCCAATTAGTATAGGAAACTTAACTCTTATAAAAGACACCATTCTATGAGGGAAACTCTTAGATGGAATATTTGCGAGTTCTTATTATGGTGAATAAAATGTGATTAAAAAATATGATTAATGTAATAATATTGTTAAATTTAACTTTAAACAAAAAAACAAAAAAAAAAAAAAAAAACAAAGGTTAGAGGTCTATTTGGTGTTCCCGTTCCTTTGTACATCACATAAAAGCTTGTTTTATTTATTAAAAAAAAAAATTGATTTTTTCAATATTTTTTATAGATTGTATTATAGCCAACAGGGGACATATGTAATAAGTGAAAAGTTAGAATAATGCTATATATACTAATTAATGTACACACTAGTGTACCAACAGATGATGTCACGACCCCAACTTTTCCCCTAGTAAATTTGGGTGCCGAGATGGCAAGATGTCCGTAATTACCAAAAGGCTTACAAAATTTCACACACATCGAGTAATCATAGGGGCTCACATATGCGAAGCGAATAAACTAAATACAAATGGTCCTTGAGAGTCAGGCATAGATCAAATGTAAATGCATACATATGAACGCACCTCGGCGGATAACAAAACAAATACAAGTTACATCCTCGATCAAAAGGCTTCTCAAATTACATATACAAATACTGGTTACAAGCAAAGAAGCATGATTTTCAAGAATCTGCCGAAGTGGCAGATTTGCCGAGGTAAACACAAAACAGCCGATGTAAGCAAGTCAAGTCGGCATAACAAAATCCCAAAACAAAAGTACAAATACTTCTAGGCGTCGCCGTCACGCTCATCACCTACATATATATAGAGAGGGTGAGCTTGGAAACTCGATGAATGGTACTAGAAATAAAGGTTTGCATGAATAATAGCCGAGTCTGCCAAAACAAAGCATATCAAAACCATTCAAACAATAGCGAGGTTCACCAAGCGAAGAATATCAAGGCATGCGAGAACAAGAGATGAACCGTATTCATCACCGATCCTACCAGACAAAGCAATACAAAGATTAAACAAGTAGTAGCCGAGGTTCCTTCCAAAACAAGACAAATCAAGTTGTATCGAATCAAGTGATGAACCGTATTCATCCAACAAGTCTTACAAGTCAAAACATTTGCCGAGATAGCACAAGTAGTAGCCGAGGTAATCTTCAAGACAACACATATCAAGCTTATATGACTTAGGCCGTAGCCCTTTTTCACCGAAGTTTGTGACTTAGGCAGTAGCCCTTTTTCACCAAGTGGTGCTACAAAAGTTTAAAGTCCTCTAGCACAAGGGACTTGTGTTACTTAGGCCCGTAGCCCGCTTTAACATTTATCTTAGCAAGATAGGACCGTATCCTTTTTAACAAGATGTACTGCGAAAGTTTAGAGTCCTCCAGCACAAGGGACTTTCCAAAGAAAGGACCGTATCCTTTTTAACAAGATGTCTTCGCGAAAGTTTAGAGTCCTCCAAAGCAAGGGACTTTCCAAAGAAACCAAAACAAAGCTCAACTCATTACAAGGACATCATCAAGACGAAGTTCATACTTACCTTTCCTCTAGTCTTTGCTAAAGTTTAGAGTCCTCCAAAGACAGGGACTTTCAAGAATACCATCAAAACAAGCTCATATACAAAACATCAAAATAGGCTGATCATTCATGCTTAGCAGATACTTTTACCAAAGCGAAACAAGCAAGATTTATCAAAAGCTTTATAACATAGCTTTATTAAAAGCACCACTCACCTCGGTCTTCAGGTGTAGGCTCAAGCAAAGATCAAAGTCCTACAATCACATAGCAAACCATACTCTCAAAACGAGCTTCACATACATGCAAGGAATCAAAACATTATTTCCCATCACAGGGAAGTGCACTGGGTCCCACCCAGGTCTAGCCGAGGTCCTACACCTCCCCGCCGAGGTGTGGACTCGAAAGCCAAAACAAGGCAAAGTTAGGAAAACCTGAGTTTCCTTTCAAAGGACACGAAGAACAAGATCATGCATGCTGAAATCCAACTCACATAAACGAAATCTGGGGTTTTCAAGCTAAGAGTTCAAAAACGTGGACTAGGGTACTCATTCGAGAAAATTATGCAAGAACAAACACAAAACATGATTCTTGTTCCAAACTTTCGGATCAAAACAAGGTTCTCCTTTAAGAACACAAGAACAACATTTTCTCTTTCAAAACCAAGTTCAAATCAATGCATGACATGCAAAACAGATCCAATCATGCAATGCATCTAGATGATCAATAAGAACAATCGATGTAGAACAAGAATCTAACCTCAAAAGCTGAAATCCAACGGTTCGATCTTCCACGATCAAGCTCAGCTCAACTCTCACACTAAAATTCTAACTCCAAGTTCTAGAGCTTCTCTCTCTAAACAAGACAAAGATTTGAGACCAAATCATAATCAAAAGATACACAATGATGCATTATAGGCACATGCGGTCATAGCCTTCAGCTCGGACACGTGGCATCACCGGATTGGTGCGATTAGAAAGGTGATCGCTAGACAAGACAAGTCTCGACAAAGCGTACAACACGCTTGGCGGCTAAGCACCTTGAGCTAGAATGACCTCGCCAAAGACAAGACTTGACAACAGTCAACAAAGACAAAGGTTAGGGAGGGCGACACTTGACTAAGGCTGCCACACCTTGGCTGGGTGTACCACATCTCGGCCTAGGCCATACACCAAGGACAAAGATTACAAGCACAAAACATCACACCTCGGCGATACACACTTCGCCCAAAAGGTAACATCTCGGCAAACATGCCGGGTGAAGATGGAGGTCGGCTAAGGTTCCAAAAGCGCTCAAAACGCAAAGGCTCAAAGGCAAACTATCTTTGGTGACCTCGCACGCTCCAAACAAAACACGAATTCCAGCAACTTACAATAAAACAAAGCAAAACAAGGCAAGTATCAAGATTACAAACTTGACAATTCAAGGTCATACAAAATACATGCAAGCAAGACTGATTCAAAGTGAGGGTTGTTACAGATGATGTGGCATAATTTTAAAGGTTTTGAGTATTTGTAATTTGTATAATAAATAGAATCATTAATGATATCATAACACTAGTTGGTAAACTAGTATGTAGACTAATTAGTGTACGTAGCACCATCGGAAAAGTTTTCGGTAACAATCAAACCATCCAAGCAGCATTTCTCACTTTGGACAGGGGGCCAAAGCCCTTGATGGTCTATTAATAGATCCATCTCTAGATTTGATCATGCAGCTCAGACAATGCCTGCAATGTGCAATCATAACTAAAATAAAAAATGGAAAGAAAAAAAAAAAAAAAAAAAAAAAAAAAGAAGGTATGATCTACCAATATGTGATTTGACAAGGACTAATATGAAGTGAATCTTATACTCTCATTTAATATTATAATATTGTGCATGTTTCAGTTCAAGATGGTTTAAATGTTAAAATATAATTTAAAGGTTTCAATTAATTAATTTTGTTGTAAATTGATTGGTCTTTTGACTTAGCCAATTAGGCTGAATCGTTTTCGGTTTGACTGATTCACTGGTTTGACCACGGATTTAACTGTTTTATCAAAATATATTGCTTAGATTTGTTTAATTTCAAATAAACTAAGACTGACCTTATTAAAAATTGAACGATTGAGATTGCTTGATTAGAAATAAACTTCCCGTCTAAACAACTGTTAACTTTTATTTTACAATCCCACATTAGTAAAAGGAGGAAAAAATGAATTGTTTCATTATATAAACCTTTTGCTCCCATTTAATATTGTAGTGTTGTGTATGTTTCAGTTCAAGACAGTTTAAATTTTAAAATTAAAATAAAATTCAAAAGTTTTAATTAATTAATTTTTGTATAAGTTGGTTAGTCTTTTGACTTAGCCAATAGAGTGAATCGTTTTCGGTTTGATTGATTCGCTGGTTTAACTTCGATTTTAGCAGTTTTATCAAAATATATTAGTTAAATTTGTTTGATTCAAAATAAATTAAAGATTGACCTAATTAAAGATTAAACAGTTAAGATTGCTTGATTCAAAATAAATTTCCCGCCAAAACAATTGTTAACTTTTAAATAATTAAGAAAATCTCCATTGACTAACTTTCATTTAACTTTTATTTTATAATTCCACATCGAGAAAAGAAGAAAAATGTGAATTGTTTCACTTACATAAAGTGAATCTTATACTCCCATTTATATAAGCAAAAGGATATTTTTAGTGAGAAGCCTTATGATCAATATCTTATACTAATTTTTTTTATTTTCTTAATTTTAAACAATTAAGAAAATCCCCGATTGGCCAGCTTCTATTTAACTTTTATTTTACAAATATAAAAAATTAAATATAATTATTATATTTTTATTAAATAATATATTATTTTATTTCATGCATAGTACGGGTGATATACTAGTTGGATATTAATGAGATTCAAACAAAATCCATTAAAAACTTTGTTTCACTTTAATAGATAATTCAGTTGATAGGTACAAAAAAAATATAAATAAATCAATTAATTTGTGATTTCTCTTTTATTTATATGTTAAAATTGAATGAATGTGACATTTCTTCTGTTTATGTTAAAACTAAATAAATATATATATATATATATTTTGTATTAGTATTAAATATTGGTTTATTTCTCATTTTTTAATTAAAATATGACAAGATATGTGAACAAAGAGTAGTTCCGTCCATATCTTGTTATCATCCTTTGCATTGTTATCACCAAAGGGTGGGGGGCACTGCCACCCTTAGTCCATGAGTAGTTCTCCCGGTCCTTACTCCTAAACTACCTTTCAAAGACATGATAGATGACTTTGTTCCCCTTTGGAATTTTATGCATTTATTTTCTTCAATATCATTTTCAATTATTTTGTTGCATTCAAAAGTTTTCAACGAATACGGCTTGAATTATATCCATTTGACTCCGAACCGGTCTTTACGCCACGGTTCACCATCCGCCGTATTAATAGGAACTAATTAATAGCATCCAACTAATAATAAAAATGAGACTTAATTTTCTATGGTAAATATTTGTTAATTTAGTAAATAAATGAATATTTCAATGAAAAAAAGTTAAGAGTGTTACGACTTACATGTGTGTTAGTTGAGAGTGAGATTCACTTGTGTTAAATATAAGACATAATTGGAATTTTATAACACATTTTTAAAAAGCATGTACCATACTATCATATATCTTAATTATAATTTTTGTGGCCTTTGATTATGACTCGTTTGGGATGCGAATTTGAGACAGTTTTTTTAAACACAATTTGTGACTAATTAGTTAATAAAGATAAAATATGCTATTTTAGCTAATAAGATAAAATATCATATCCAAACTATAATCAATTTATTTTTTCTCTAACAACCATTAAATCAATTACAAAAAAAGTCAATTATCATCTCAAACACAAATTTTTTAGCCAGAATAAAATACTCAAATAGCCAAAAAGTCAGATTAAAAAAGTTCATGCCAAACATTTTTATTTCCTATCATTACTCAAATTTATGATCTAAACACAACCATAATGATCCTCTTCCACCATTTCTGATTGAGCACATGCGAAGGGATATGAGCTTAATCAATATTGTAATAATTATTTTTTAATTAAGTTATTTAAATGGTAGAAAAAATATTTTAAATGTCTCAATCGGACCTTCCCTCATGTGGAAACCATCTTAATGCCTTCCTATCGGCCCCCCAACAATGAAAACCTGGTTTCGCCAGCCTATGAGTAGTTTATTCTCTTTAGGAGTAGTTTTAATTTAATGGTTCTGTAATCGTTTTTTGGTTCTTGTAATCAGTAAAAAAAATTTCCTGGTTCTTTTGTATTTTTGTTTTTGTTATTGTTCAAATCTTTGTAACAAGTAATAATTTCAGCAATACAATATCAGTTTTTAGTTTGTTTCTCTCTGTTGATAACCTCCAAAAAGGTTCTTGAATCTATCAAAACATAGGACACGAATCACAATTGCATGATCTGTTTGTTATTGTGAAATTTTGGTTTTCCTGTTGAATCCATTTTGTCGATTTGATCGAAATTAGATTTTTGCTAACAAAGGGGCATAATGAATGGTGATTAGTGAGGGAGTATAAGCACGTGCTACTCCGGGACTATTGTATAATTTTCCTGTGGGGGTTTTATGAAATCAAAAATAAATAAATAAATTAAAATAAGTGTGTTTATATATTTATTTGGACAAAATTATCATTTGGCAAGTGACGAAAATAGCCAAACTATTAAAAAGTCACTACAGGTTGTCGCATCAATCTTCTTACTTTTTAGCACATCTTAAAAAGTTAAAAAGTTAATTAAAATAGTCAATTCTCAAACCAATCCTTAGTGAAAAGCTCCTAATGTAAAAGGCATAAATTCATAAATTATTTTCAAATAAGTTTTGATGTAAGGAAAATTACACTTTTTATCCTTGAATTTTCATTCAAATTTTTACTTTTTATTCTTTCTCTTCTAATTGCAACAATTAAGTTTTCAAATTTCAACATGTATTTTAATATGGGCCTTCTTTTATTCCATTGTTTAAAATTTGAGTGAAAATTAAAACAAGATGACTCAAATAAAATTTTAATAAAAGTTAAAAGATGAATGATGGAATTTTTCATACTTTTTTTTTTTTTTTCCATTTTAATGTTCCTAAGATGCGCTCATGTGGCTCTTGCATGATCACTTTATGTTCAATTTTTAACAATAGGTGACATAATTTAAAGTTCGAGGAATTAATTATACTGAAAGACTAAAGTAAAATTTATGTAAAAAATTGAGGATAAAAACTATAGGCTATGGTTTCTCTCTAGACTATTGGATTGGAGAGGTATTGTTGGGTTTTGTGGGCTCACTTTTGGGCCCCGTTTCGATGATCCGAACCGTTCACATTTTAGGATTCGTTGAACACGTCATCCCTATAAAAAATCAATTTGATCGGAAAATGACAATCATGTGTTGAGATCAGTTTTGTGTGGAAAAATGAACGGTGAAGAAATAAACAGTTCATACAAAATTGATCTGAACATTGGATTTCTGCTATCCGATCGAATTGATTTTTTGCAGGGATAATATACTCAATGAACCTTAAAATGTGAACGGTTCGAATTATTGAAATGTGACCTAAAAGTGGACCCACTAAATCGAACTGAACGGTCCAATCCTATTACGGACCAAAGACAATCGAATCCCAAAAGTATAATCAATCCTTCAATGTATCACACCACTTATTTTAGTTTTCTTAAAACTTGAATGACAAGCGACCTGAATGACAAGCGAACTGAGGCAGCATCTAAATGCATCCCAAAATAATTGTTTGATACCTTATTTTTTAACACCATTTTAAATGATGTAAAGTGACAAAACCCTAGTTACAACCAATTCTTTGGGAGTGCTGCTATTAGCACCCCATCAATTATTTTTCAAAAAAAATATAAGTTTACCAATCCACAAATAAAGCCACCTGATCAAATGAAGCTGCAGGGACAGGTTCCTCTAAGGTGGCTAAAATATGTTTCTATAGAGGAATCTAATTCTTCCTTGATGATCTTCATTGCCATCGTCCTGGAAAAAGAAGGATTTGATCAGGGATGAAACTAAGAGATTTCAATTTCGGGGGCCAAGATATGTATCATTTTTTTATTTATCAATTGTATAAATTGTCATATTTTAATTTAAAAAATGAGAAATAAACCAGTATTTAATACTAAACTAATACCAAAAAAAAAAGAGAATAGTTTTAACATGAACAGAAGAAATGCTACATCCATTCAACTTTAACATATAAATAAAAGAGAAATCATAAATTATTATTATTATTATTATTATTATTGGGGGGGGGGGGGGTGCCTATCAACTCAATTATCTATTAGAGTGAAACAAAGTCTTTAATGGATTTTGTATGAATATCATTAATATCCAATTAGTATAAGAAACTTGAGTCTTATAAAAGACACCACTCTACGAGAGAAACTCTTCGATCGAATATCTGTGAGTTCTTATTATGGCGAATAAAATGTGATTAAAAAAATGATTAATGAATAATATTGTTAAATTTAACTTTAAAAAAAAATTAAACAAAGGTTAGAGGTCTATTTGGTGTTCCCATTCTTTTGTACATCACATAAAGAAAGGGTTTTATTGAGAAGGAAAGTGGAGTTGAGAATGCATTGAGCTTAGTATATATGTATGTATTGCATTCATGATCATTTACACTAGTGGAGCATACTTAGTTTTTGAAATATTTCCTACTGTGCTTTATGCTCACCCTACGTGGCTGAAAATATTTTTCAAGTACGCTTATGCAGATGTGGACTGAGACATTGAAGTTGTGTTTGGAACCGTGTAGGGTGTGGTTCCTTTATTTGTCGGCCAAGAGCCATTTATGTATTTGTTGGTCTTATGCAATTCTTGTAAGGGTTACACCCTTTGTATATGATATAAGCCTTTGAGCATCTTAATTCGATTTATAACATCTTTGTATGTTTTTGTTACAGAGCATCCATTTGACTTAGATGTTATATCTAAGAATGTATAAAATTGGAATAATACATGTATTGTGTGCTTATATTATATACATCTGCATGAGTGTTGTTAGTGATTGTCTATTGTCGGGTGGTTTGCTCACGTGGGCCGGACCTCATAAATCCAGGGTGTGACAATTCAGGCTTTAAGAAAACTAAAATGAGTGGTGTGATACATTGAAGGATTGATTATACTTTTGGAATTCGACTGTCTCCGGTTCGTAATAGGATTGGACCGTTCAGTCTGATCCAGTGGGTCCACTTTTAGGTCGCATTTCAATAATTTGAATCATTCACATTTTAGGATTCGTCGAGTATATCATCCCTGCAAAAAATCAAGTCAATCGGATGATTGCCATTATCTAATCGACTTGATTTTTTATATGGATGATGTGTTTGACGAATCCTAAAATGTGAATGGTGATGGTGAGGATAACATTGCCACTACCCAATGGTAAGGATAACAATAATACGTATACTGTACATAATTTGTATAGATAATGCCTAACCCAAGAAAAATATGTGTTTGTCCTTATGACCCAAACAAAAGGCGCTAGAATCTATCCCCTTAAAAGTCTATAAAATGGACCTATGGCATGATCACTCATGATAAATTTGATATAATGTATCTTTTATGATAATATAAATTAGATGAGATGTTTAAAAAATAATTTATAGTCAAATTTTTTATATAGATATTGAGAGGGTAATTTGTGTAGCCAAATTGGGTCGAGCTAGGTTGGAGTGGCGATCAAAGATGTTTGACCGAACTAATAAATGCTCATATTTCTGGACCTAGCTACAGGACCTAGCCATAGGACCTAGCTACGAGGCCCAGCTACGAGACCTAGCCAGGGGACCGAGCTACAAAACCTAACTACAGGGCCTAGCTATGAAACCTAGCTACGAGGCCTAGCTATAGGACCTAGCTACGGGGACCTAGCTAGGAGACCTAGCTACGGGACCTGGCTATTTCCTAGTGGCAGTCAAAGATGTTTGACTGAACTAGTAAATGCCCATATTACCTAGCTACTTCCTAGTGGCAGTCAACGCTATGGCTGAGCTACCAAGCAAGGTAGTCAAACGGAGAGGAGAACCGAACTGGGAGGAGAGCCATACAATGTTAGCTTTCACGCTGCGTGTTGCATGACTAAGCCATTGTTGGACAGAGCAAATGTAGTCCGGTTGCATGGCAGAAAGTCGAGCAAAGACTTATGCCATCTCACTTGGCTTGCAGTGAGAAGGGTGTTAAAGGATAAGCATTATCTTTTGGGAATGTGATTCCTAGGAGGACTCTAAATTAGAGAGTTAGAGTCCTATTAGGATTGTGTCATGCGGAATCTGCAAAAGCTCTAACCAAACCTTAATCTCAAGTATTGCAATTCTGACTCTCGAATACATAGAGCTTTTTGTCTATTGTCTACTTGCTGACTTAAGCATCAAAGGGGTTTCCAGCATACACCAGCCGGCTAGCTCACGTTAGTGTTTTTAGGCGATAAGATGACGACATTTGGAGGAGTGCAAACTTGATCAACGGGATTATACGAGGCAGATTATTTCTTACTTGTACAAATATACACATATATATATAAATAGATAAGAAATAACTAACAAGAAAAAAAATTGATAGGATCGAGATCATAATAGATTCAGGATCCTAGTGTAATTCTATATGATTTTATAACTATAATCATAATAATTTTAAGATTCTATAATATTTAAAATCTTAGTATGATTCGAATCATTTGATCTAACTAATTCTGCTAACAAAATTCGATTCTAATAACCATATTGTAGATATCGGTGAAGACTAGCTAGTCAAAGTCATTTAGTATCATAATTGAAATTTTGATAAGACATTAGTGAAGACTAGCTAGTCAAAGTCACTTGTTGGCCTGCATTGCATCAATCGTAGAATTTTAAAATCCTACTAGTAAAATTGGAATTTTGATAGCCATACTATATATACCGGTGAAGACTAGTTAGTTAAAATCATTTAGTATCATAATTGGAATTTTGATAATCATGATGTAAACATCAGTGAAGACTAGTCAGCCAAAGTCACTTGTCGGTTTGCATTGAAAAAAACTCGTAGAATTTTAAAATCCTACTAGTAAAATTGGAATTCTAATATCTATATTGTATATACTGGTGAAAACTAGCTAGTCAAAGTCATTTATTATGATAATTGAAATTTTGATAATCATGATGTAGACATCAGTGAAGACTAGTTAGTCAAAGTCATTTGTCGGTTTGCATTGTATCAATCATAGAATTTTAAAATCTTACTAGTAAAATTGGAATTCTAATAACCATACTATATATATCTGTGAAAACTAGCCAGTCAAAGTCATTTAGTATCATAATTGGAATTGTGATAACCATGATGTAGACATCAATGAAGACTAGCTAGTCAAAGTCACTTGTTGGTTTTGCATTGCATCAATATTTTGGTGGAAAATTATGTGTGTACTATTTTAGGGGTGTATACCATATGTATTTTATCATAAAAATATATAATTTTATTATAAAATTCGTAATATCAATTACAAAATGTATAATCTCGTCATAAATTAACATAATAAAATGTTCAAAATTTTGTGGTTCATATTGTAATAGTTTATGGCTTGGTTACGATATTTTTTGTTACGCTAATTTGTGACGAGATTATATATTTTATAATTAATGTTACAAAATTTTAAAATAAAATTATACATTTTATAGGGTGCATATGGTATACACCTCTAAAGGAGTGCACACCATAGCATTTTCCATATTGGGTATAAGGCATTCTGCTTTCTCCATTATTCACATTATGGGGTGTCAAATGCTCTATGAAAAAAAAAAATGATAATTATATCCAAATAATTTTATCATATTTGTTTTAAGAAAATAAATGTTAATGACATTTATTTTTGAAAATATATATCATAAAGTCATGTGGTCAAGTATCAAATTAATTTAATTTTTTAAATTAATACGTACAAAATAAATAATGCAAATCACCACAATTTGACCCGTTAAAATCTCACATATCCAAACATCTTTCAACGTAAAAAGTGGACTAGAGAGGATTTTTCCGCTTGAGCTTGTCTTTTACTAGTCATCGCTCACTTAATGCATGATATGTATAGTATACGTATTATTGTTACATATTTTTGTTATGTATGTTATATATTTTTATGGTCATGTTACACAATTTTTTAATAGAGCTACTACAATTTGTAGTTCAGAAATAATATTATGAATTTCGTGATAATATTGCGTATTTTTGTGATAATGTTACATATTTGTTTGCTAAAAAATATGTAGCATTACCAATAACATTACCATAAAATATATAACTTCATTTTTGAATCACAAATTATTGTAACTCTACTAAAAAATTACATTATATTTACTACCAAAATTACGTAACATACACCACAAAAATGTGTAACAAGATGCATATGGGTGTGCACTATAGAATTCCCTTGGGGTTATTCTACATCACAAATGTCATAACAAAATAATTTTAAGTTATAATTAAAAATAATAATAGGTCATAACCAAACACTACTTGAGGTATAGGAAAACACATCTTCGATTGTTACCAAAATAATAACCATAATAAGTCATAACTAACATCACGATGAGTTATGACCAAAGATTATAATCAAAATCACTTGAGGCATAACAAAAAAAAACTCTTTAGCAATAACAAAAAAAAAAAAAAGAAGAGAGACTAACATAACAATGAGTTATAACTACGTTATAACCAACACCATAACAGATCAAAACAAAAAATCACAAAAGTTATAACTAGACATGAGTTGCATACCCAAAAATGAGTGTGTATTATAGAATTTTCTAGGTCTTGATGTATGTCTTTTAAGGATGAGGTTGTCGCAAAAAAGCCTCAAATTTACATACCCAAAAATGAGTGTGTATTATAGAATTTTCTAGGTCTTGATGTATGTCTTTTAAGGATGAGGTTGTCGTAAAAAAGCCTCCAATTTTTTCCCCTTTTTTTTTTTTTTTTTTTTTTAATGACTTTTGAGGCAAATTACACTAACAATCTTTATAGTTTGGGGCTTTTATTATTTTGGTCATTGACTTCTTAATTGTGATACATTTAATCCTGAATTTTAAATCTCATTCCAAATCAGGACAATTGAAGACATTGTTGCTCAATTTGAAGAATAAAGTAGTCATACAACTTATTTTGTATTACTTAACTTATATGTTGTTTGAAATATAATCACTTTGCTTCGTTTGGGTTTTCTAAAAACATTTTTCAGAAAATTTTACTTTCTTGTTTTTCGTATTTTTTTGTTTTTACTAAATTTTTTTAATTTTTAGACACACCTAATATAAATAAACTTAAAAAGTATAATTTTCGTGGAAAAAAAAAATCACTAAATACCAAAAATACAAAAACAAAATGAAAATTCTATATAATTTTCGTATTTTTGTGTATTTATTAATTTTTTGAAATATTTTTTCACAAATATTTTACGTTTTAGATACATCTAAGTAAGGTACATCCAAAAGAGTAAAAAAATGTTTAAAATTTTAAAAATATTCACTAAAAAAAAATGGTAAATAAAAAACTCAATTTTCAAGAAACTGAATTCAGAAAACTGTAACCAAACACACTGAATGGCATTTTTTTAATGAATAATGTTGCAACTTTTTTGGTTATAAAGTTTTGTTTAGTTTGGTTTTCAAAATCTATTTTTAGAAAAATTTTCTAAGAAACTAAAAATTAAATTATTGAAAAAATTTAAAAACACATCATTTTTATATAATTTTATCTTTTGAGAGAGTAGAAATAATTTTTTAAAATAATTTTTTTGATATTTATTTTCATTAAATTTGTTTTATTTTTTCAAAAATCAAATATAGCGACAACTTTGATGTCATTATTAAACCAATCTATTAAATAAAAAAATTGAAAATTAAAAATATTTCATATATTAAACATATCGATTATACATTAAAAGCTAATAACCTTCCATTACATTATAACCATCCAAAAATATCTGTTAATAACAAATGCAACTATCTATTACATGATAACTGTCCAAAAATATTAACAAAAATAACCACGTATTACATAATCATCATCCAAACACATACTAAAAATTAATTTGGTAAAAAATAAAAATAAAATAAAAATGTAAAAAATTTATTATTTTTATATAATTTTATCTTTGATGAGTAGAAATAATTTTTAAAAATTTAAAAATAAATTTTGACATTTATTTTTATCAAACTAATTATATTGTGATGTATTATCTTTTTAAGTAGAACAAAGGTTGAGACCCCTCTAGGGGTCACCCCCTTCACTCCTTTAGCTTTGATTGGTCAACTTTTCTTTTTTTTTTTTTTTTTTCTTCTCACCCAATCCCCAACCTCCATGTGTGTGAGGGGGTTGTGGGGGTGGGTGTTTTAAGGGGGTCTAAATCAATGCCCTTTTAAGTATATACACCGTACATGTGTGAAACTTTATTTCGTATAGCATTTTAAGCGGTTGATTATGATCAACATTTATGAAGTCAAGTCTTCCTGGATGAGTGAAAAACACGTTATGGGGTCCAGCTTCTGTAGACATCAATGAAGGCTGACTTAGTCAAAGTCACTTTACTTGTTTGTAGGCTTTGCATTGCACCTACATTTGCCTATAAAGCATTTGGCCTCTCCCCTGTTAATAGTCAGCAAACATTACAACCTTTGTTTTTGAATCTAAGAGCAAAGATGGTCTCTAACAATCAGCTCTTTCACCTCTTTTTGTTTCTTTGTTTTTTCCAGATTACTTGTTTGCATGCCCAACTTTGCACTCAAGAACAGACCTCTGCATTGCTCCAATTTAAGCAACAATTTTCCTTCGATAAATATGCTTCCTACTATTTCTGTGATTCTGTCGAAATCCTTTCTTACCCGAAGATGGAGTCGTGGAAGGAGGGTTCTGATTGTTGCTCATGGGATGGGGTCGAGTGTGACAACAACACGAGTCAAGTAATTGGCCTCGACCTCAGTTGCAGCTGGCTCAACGGCACCATCCACCCCAATAGCACCATCTTCTACTACTTTCCTCACCTCCAAAGCCTCAACCTTGCTTTCAATCACTTTGGTTTGTCTCGAATCTCATCTGAATTTATTCGATTCACCAGATTGACACACCTCAACCTCTCTGCCTCTTTCTTCTCTGGCAAAGTCCCTATAGAAGTCTCCTTTCTGAGCAAATTGGTCTCGCTTGACCTCTCTTTGAATGATTTGAGGTTGGAAGAACCTGGATTTGAATTACTTGTTCAAAACTTAACCAAGGTAAGAGAACTTAATCTCAGAGATGTAAACATATCTTCAGTGGTCTCGAATTCCTTGCTCAATCTCACTTCTTTAACACTTCTCGATCTTAGTTTGTGTGGATTGCGTGGAAAATTTCCTGACGGAATATTCCATTTACCACATCTGAATGAGCTGATTATATGGGATAATCTTGCTCTCACTGGTTATTTTCCCGAGTTTATAAACTCGAGCAGTTCTCTCCAGTACTTGGTGCTTTCACGCACTAATTTCTCTGGAGAACTACCTGACTCAATTGGGAATTTGAAGTCCTTGAAAACGCTGGTTGCCTCTTATTGTGAATTTTATGGATCCATCCCTACGTCGCTTGGAAACCTTACGGAAATGACTTCTTTAACACGTCTCGATCTTTCTTTTTGTGGATTGAGTGGAAAATTTCCTGACGGAATATTCCATTTACCACATCTGAATGACCTGAGAATAGATTTTAATTTTGCTCTCACTGGTTATTTTCCAGAGTTTATAAACTCGAGCAGTCCTTTCCAATACTTGGACCTTTCACACACCAATTTCTCTGGAGAACTACCTGACTCAATTGGGAATTTGAAGTCCTTGAAAATGTTGTTTGCCTATTATTGTAAATTTTATGGATCCATCCCTACGTCGCTCGGAAACCTTACGGAAATGACTAATTTAGGCATCGCATATAACAATTTCACTGGCATGCTCCCATCTTCACTTTTAAACCTAACAAAACTTGTTGAGTTAGATTTGTCCAATAATCAGCTAAGAGGACGTCTTCCATCACAAATAATTGGACTTCCAAATCTAACGAGTTTAGGTTTAGGTGATAACTTAATCGACGGTACAATTCCATCTTGGGTCTTCAGCTTACCAGCATTGTATTACTTCAACATCAGTTATAACAAATTGACTGGCCATGTAAAAGAGTTCAAATCCACTCTTTTAGCTATTGTTGATTTGAGCAATAACAACCTACATGGTAGGTTTCCAAGTTCAACCTTCAAACTCGTGAACCTTAATAGTCTCATTCTTTCATCAAATAACTTTAGTGGTGATCTAGACATGCTTTGTCATGCAATTTTCCTTCAAATTCTTGTCCTATCTAGTAATAGCTTTAATGGTTCTATTCCACAATGTTTAGGAAATTTCAGCATATATTTATTTGTACTCGATCTGCGGAAGAACAATTTTTCTGGCACCATTCCTGATACATTTGCGAAGGAAAATTCCTTCGAAACTATCAACCTTGATAGCAATGGATTTGAGGGGCCAGTACCAAAATCTTTAGAGAATTGCAAATGGCTACAAGTGCTAGACCTTGGACATAACATGTTCTCCGATAAATTTCCATATTGGTTGGAAAATTTAACTTCGCTACAAGTTCTAATTTTGAGATCTAACAAATTCCATGGACCTATACCGAATTCCAAGTTCAAATTTCCCTTTCCCAACTTGCGAATTATGGATTTATCAAACAATTATTTTACTGGTCCATTGCCAAGAAAATATTTCAAGAATCTCAATGCTATGATGAATGTTGACGAAGCTAGTTTTGAATTGCAATACTTAGGGATGCCTGGTTATTCACTATATTACTATAATGATTGTTTGACTATAGTAATCAAAGGATCAACAACAGAAATGGTAAAAGTCCTAACCATTTTCACTGCAATTGATTTTTCGAAAAACAATTTCGAAGGTCAGATTCCACAGATCATTGGAAAATTAAATTCAATTCAAGGGCTCAACTTGTCTCACAATAGCCTTACAGGTCATATACCAGCATCTCTTGCTAATTCGACAATGCTCGAATGGTTAGACCTCTCTTCCAACAAACTCACTGGGGAGATCCCTCAACAACTGAGGAATTTGAAATTCCTTGAAGTCTTAAACCTTTCGCGGAATCAACTAGTAGGACCAATACCACAAGGCAACCAATTTGATACGTTTTTAAATGGTTCCTACATTGACAACTTGGCATTATGTGGACCTCCATTGTTAAATGCATGCAATCCGAGGACACCACAGCCACCACCCTTGATGTTTCAACAAGAAGACAATACTTCAAGTGGATTCACTTGGGAAGTCATATTACCGGGTTATATATGTGGGCTGGTGTGGGGGCTTGTTATGGGATATTTTATATTCTCTAGAAGAAAACCTCAATGGCTTGTGAGGATCATTGAAGGTGAACGAAACAAAAGCGGAAAGAGATTTAAAAAACATTCTCACAGGAACAGAGCAAGGTGAAATTAGCCAATACAAGCGGTGTCCTTTGGTAAGTATTTACAATCAATTTCTGCATTCTTTTACCTGATCATGAAAAACTATAGCTTGGTTATGGTTGCTATCTAGTCTTCTTTCAGTTTCTTAGCACTTTATTTGTATCATACAAAATAAAGCTATTTTATTTCCTTTGATGTTTATAAAAAGCACTTGATTGGAAATCATCTTGCGAAAAATAAAAAATAATAAAATCTAGAAGTAATAAATGTGTAGTGAAAATAAAGGCTATTGACTCTAATGGCTGCAATTGAAAGAGGTATAAGACTTGGGCACTTTTTTAGTAGTCTTTATTTATTGTATTTTTGTTGAAATTTACTTTATAGTCACTTTTTCTATTTCATTCTTAAATTATTAATTACATATATTTAGTCTTTACTGTTTATGATTTTAGTTCATATGGTCTGATTATTGGAGACAATCAGTCCAAATCATTAATGAGAAAAATCTAATCTAATGGTTAAAAAAATAATTTTACAATTTAGACAACTTAAATTGTATAACTATTTTCTTACTGACACAATATTAGACAACTTACCCCCTACAACCAAACACCCATATTTCTCTCTACTTCAAATAATAAATAAAAGAATGAGAGCTTGGCTAGGTAAATTTACACCAACCTCTCCTAATTACAGTGGGTGTTATACTTAGCTTATTTGCATCAGTATTCGTTAGTTATATGGATGAAAAAAAATTATATTTACGTTATTTGGTTTAATTTATTTTTGAGAAATATGAGTTTTTTTTGTTTTCCTTTTTAGTGATTTTTTAATATGTTACGAAATTTTTTTATTTCTTATATACACCTAATTTATATACACTTAAAAAGTAATATTTGTGAAACAAAAACTTTAAAAATTCACCAAATAATAAAAAAAATACGAAAATTCAGTACATTTTCATATTTTGTTGTATTTAACGATTTTTTTAAAAAAATTGTCATATTTTGTTATACCCTAAACTATAGTCACATTTTTTTTACTTCATTCCTAAATTAATAGATGCATCTATTTGGTCCCTATTGCTTCTTATTTCAGTTCATGTAGTCTAATTGAAGACAATCTCTGCAAATCAGTAATAGTGAAAATTTAATCTAATGTGTAAAAATATTAATTTAAGAATTTAGAAAATTTAAATCGTATAGCTAAACCCCTATTTTCTTATTAACACTATATTAAACAATATTAGATAGCTCACACTCTACAACCAAACACCTATATTCCCGTCTACCCCTCTTCTCAAATAATGAATAAAACAAATATGTGTTCGGTTGTATAGTTTAGAGTAAATTATATAGACCTCTCTTAAAATTTGAAGAAAAGAAGCCCCCTTTCATGTTTTTACTTTTTATTATTAATATGGGAAGGAGCTCTATCTAATTTACTGTTGAAATACAAGTGTGATAATTGGTTCGTCAAATACATTATAATTCTCATTTCAACGATCTGAATCGTATAATTTGTATGATTTTTTTTTTTTTTTTTTTGTCTAAATCATGCATGATAAAATTTAGATTGATGCCATATTTTTATCCATATAATTTTTTTCATATTGGTCTTTAAAAAAATGAATGGATAATTTCAAAATTATACCTATTATTCATTTTCTTTAAACAAATGTAATTAAAACATATAATTATGATTATCAAATAAATCCAATTTTTTTAAATTATATCAAAATAAGACATGTGGTGGTTCTATAAACCCCAACAAGCACCCCTCTAGTCAAGCCTAGCCCTAAGATTTTCGGGGTCCAAAACCAATAATCAACTAATAAATATCACTAGATCATTTGGGGCTCTTCACATATTTTTTTTTTCATTCAACGAAAAAAAAAAAAAAATTGAAGGTAAAGGACAAAAGATTTGTGTCAAAATCACATAAAATACTTAGCATTATATTACAACAACTAATAAGTATAACTTGATCCTCGCTCTTCTTGCATTTTTAGAAGCAAATAAATCAATCATACTTGCTCTAAATTTTTAAGAAATTCGTTGTGCTGCTTCTCTCATATTTTTTAGAAAATTGAATTAAGAGCAAGGATTAGGAATTAGATAGAGAGAGAGAATGGGCCATTTTAATTTTGAACGAGCCTTTTTAATTTTGAATGGACCTTTTAATTTTTTAATAAATCCATTTATTTTAAGTTAGTTTGGACCTTCTTTAATTTTTTTTTGACTTAAAATATACCTAATATATTACACTAACCTATAATAAGAGGGGCTCCTTTTTTGGGTCTATTTTGAGAGGCCTTAAGACATGGCCTAGTGGGCTTATGCCCAGGGCCGGCCCTGCCTCTAGTAAAACAGCCCTCTAGTAAAACAGTGGATGGAAGAAAATCCTTCCCCATTAAAATTGAGAAACACCAGAAGTGTTTTCATTTTTTTTTCCATCATTTTCATTCATTAATTGAAGCCATCTAATAAGCATATATGGTTTTCAAAGTATATTTGGGTGACATGCATATCAAATCTAGCATGTTCACAAAATTCAGTAACTATAGCTATCTTTGTTTTGTGTGTTGTAGTTGCGATGCATTTCAATTTGATCTAGGCGGTGCAGCTTTTGGAGTCATGGTGAATTGTGGTCAAGCTGATGTATTACGTAATGTTGGGAAGTTGAAGATACAGCATCACAGGTTAGAATGTATTTGTACATATATATATATATATTAGTAAGTGTGTCTATCGATGAGTGTGCTGTTAAATCTGTAAAATATAAATTTTAATTTTGATTTAAAAATAAATATGTTATGTGCTGCTCAAGTAGTAAAGATGTTTCTCGTATTGAAGATTTTGAGTTCGAGCCTTTTGCCTGGTCCGTATTTTCTAGCGTTTGATATAATGGAAAACGAAAATCAACGAAAAATATTTTTCATGATCAACAAAAAACAAGCTTATTTGGGCATGAAATGTTTCACTTTCAAAAGGTATCAAATATTTTTCAGACTAAAGTCTTATTAATGTCATCACACTACCACTGCCAGTCTCACTTCCACCACCACACCACCATCACCACGGCCACCACTACCACCATATATAGAAAAATATGTCTATAGATCTAATATATTACCTTAGTGCTATATATGTTTATATATATATCTGATTTGTTGAATAGTTGTTTGTGTATTTGAATAATCAGTAAGCAATAGATAAAATTGATAAACTCGTAATTTATGCATTATTTTAGAAAGCTCTTAAGGGAATAACAAGAGCAGGTGATACACTCCTATATGATAAAATCACTCATTTTTAGTGCTTAATAGTATTTGCCTGGAGCCTTAAAACTCTTGAGATTCATAGACTAGGGAGTGATTTTTTATATTTTGTTTTCTGACTCTTGGGATTGTAACTTCTATGATTAGCTGGTCAATAATAGTGTATAGTCAAGGTTTTGAAAAGCAGTTGCAGTCATCATAACGGTTGCGGTTGCAGGGTATAAAGGCCGTAGCATAATGGTTGCGGTAACCGGAATCGTGATTTTTTTTATTTTTCGCACAATTTGAAGAAAACTTACCAATACACTTTTTTTTTTTTTTCTAGAATCACATTTATTATGGTTTAAAATAGATTTTGATCAATTTTTGTTAATTTTTAAGTATAATCCAATATATTTCATATTTTCAAATCACTATAAAAGGATCTTTTTACATTTCATTTCAATAGTTAATGACTTTAAGAATAATTGATTTTAAATGTCTACAAATTATTTTTGACCAATACTTGAACTAATTGAATAAAAAAATATTCACAGTTATTAAATGAAATGATTATAAAATTAAAAATTGTGTCATAAAAAAAAATTATTTTTGAGGCTTTTTTTTAGACAACACTTTATAGGTAACTAAATAAAATTATTTATAATTAAATATTAAATGAAATGATTATAAAATTAAAATTTGTGCCATAAACAAAAAAATATTTTTGAGTTTTTTAAAGACATTTTTTAGAAAACACATTATAGTAACAAAATAAAAAATATTTATAATTAAATATTAAATAAAATGATTGTAAAAATAAAAGCAACTACTGTTTATATATATTTTTTATTTTACATGCTAATGTAATGAAATAAAAATTAAAAAAAATTATAAAGAAAATAAATTCATATAAGATTTTTTCTTTGAACTTGAATCATTTGAGTATTTATTCTTTTTTGTAAGCTTTTATTTTATTTTATTTTTTTGGGAAAAGAAGTTATTCAGAATATTATAAAATGGTGTAGTGGTGTATAATGGACCGTTACAGCCGTTACGGTATCGCTGCGGCCATTACATAACACAGAAACGGCTGTTACACATGTGAATTTCCGTCACACCGCTATAACAACCGTAACGGGTGACGATAACAACCACAGCCGTTATGTAACGGCATTATATAACAACGTTACAAAACGGTTGCAGCTGCTCTTTAAAACCTTGTGTATAGTAGTATGCATTTGTCTTTGGAAGCTCTGTAATTGAACCGAGGTTATAATAGTGTTTCATGATTCTTTCTGCGATTGTTTTGATGTAGACAAATTTACCTCTCTCTCTCTCTCTCTCTCTCTCTCTCTCTCTCTGGTGGCCAGGAAAGAATAGAACAGTCAATTTTAGATAAAATTGATATGCAGATTGATAGAGATGAAACAGAAAGCTTATTAGAGATGTTTTAGGATTTTTTTTGTTTTTGTCAATGGAGGTCTCTAATTAGCAATTAGCCAGATCTAAATCTGAAAGTAAAAGATTTCTTCGGTGATGATTTGTTATTTGAACAAATAAAAAATGAACAGATAGAAAATTTCAATAGATAAAAAATTTGAACAAATAAAAAAAAAATTGAACAGATAAGAATTCTAATAGATAAAAAATTTCAATAGATAAAAATAATTTTCAGCAATTTCAACAAATATTCAACGGAAAGTCAAAACAGATTAAAAAAGTCAAAGGGTAAAATTTAAAACAAAATGTTCTCCATCAAACGATTACACAAAGTGTAGATCTCTAATCAACAAAAATATATATATATATATATATATATCTTGGATCTAATGCTTTATACCCTCCTTCTATTAGATTTATCAACAATTAATCCCCTCCCCCTCTCCCCCCCCCCCCCCCTTTTTTGACAGTCCACCTAAATGTAATGTTTATTAGTAGGAAAATTATATGGTGTGTCATATGCAACTCTAATTATGATATTTGTGTTGTTTGATTATGACCCATTGTTGGGTTAATTATGAATTATCATTGTAAATTTTTTTTTTTTTTTTTTTTTTTTAAAGATATGAGTCATTGTAATTTGAAAGGCAACTTCACTAGTGTATTATATATTTTAGGGTTTATTACACTTTTCACTCTTGTAATTTGATTTAAATTTTATTTTAATCTGTAAAATTTTAATTTAAATAATTTAGTTCTTACATTTTAAGTTTAGTTTTAATTTGGTACTTCGTCTAAATTGAAGATTAAAATTGACAATTAATTAACAATTTTAGAACAATTGTCAATTTTTCTTCCATTTAACTTGAATGTTAAAATTAATTATTTTGGAACATTTATCAAATTTCTTAGTTGTACATGTAGACAAAATTATCAAAAATTTAGATGGGATAACCAAATTAAAACTAGACTTAAAGTGTAGAGATCAAATATATTATTCAAATTGAAGCTAGGGCAAACTTCACTTTACCCTCTTGTGATTTGGACCATATATTTGCGGTTTACCCCTTAACATTTGGAAATGACCACATAATCCTCTTGTGATTTGTGGATTGAAGTGCACCATTAGGCCATTAACGATTTAATAAAAAAAAGTTAAAATACCCTTGTATTTTCAACATTTGTTTGGACGATAAATTGCACTATAACCCCTTGTGCTTATTTTATGTGCAATTTATCCCCTTGAAATTTGAAAATGAGCAAGCAATTTACCCTATTGAAATTTGAAAATGGGCATATAACCACCTTATGTTACATGTTTCACACTTGCTGTTAAGTTAGATGGAATGTTTAACGGTGCGCTTCAGTCCACAAACCACGTGAGAGTTATGTGGTCATTTCCAAACGTTAGGGGTAAACCGCACATAACCCAAACTACATGGGGTAAAGTGAAGTTTGCAAACTATAGGAACTAAAGTGAAATTTGAATCAAACTACTAGGGTGAAACGTGTAATTAACCCTATATTTTATTATTGTAGAAATTTAGTATGGTAAACATAAAAATTAGGATAAAATTAATTTTATCCCCTTGTGGTTAATAGGGTAGACAAAAATTGGGCCGGGCTGGACCAGTTTCGAAATAGACCGGTATTATATAATAAGATATTTTGTATTTGCTCAAATCTGGCCCAGTTCTAACATCGGTCCTTCATGATCTGTCCAAATCTGGTCCAAAAAATAATTATAAATCCTGAACTCACCCGTCAGGCTATATGTTAAAAAAAAGTTAAATCATTCCACAAGTAAATTCAATTACACATTATATTTCTTAAATAAATATATTGATATCATTATAAATTGAAGGATTTTGTGTATAAATTGAAAGATTTCTTAAATAAATTCAATCATATATCACCATAAATGTGAGTTTCAATAAAATCAACAAAAACAAAGTCTAAATCCTAACAAAAAAAAGATATATTTTAATATATTATAAATAAATAAATAAATAAATAAATAAATAGCGCGTCGGCTAGGCCAGACTGGATTGAAAGTATAAATTCCAAGCCTAACCATTAATATTTCGGGCTAAAAATGTTGGTCTAGCCTGGCCTTATGGGTTAAAACAACCTTCTTAAGTCCTAGAAAAATAAGACTGAGCGAAGTGGGTTGGGCAGGCCAATGGGCCGATGTCCACCCCTAGTAGTTAAAGGCCTGAGCAATTTACCCTTTTATTGTTCAAATATAAGTAGAGACTTTCCCTATAAACTTGGGCGAAATTGCAACATTAACATCGTTAAAGTTAACAAGAAAAAGTCGTTTATATCCTCTTTCGTCTTCTTTTACATTATTCTTGCATATATATATATATATAATTTTAAGGGATTGGCTTCCCTCCAGTCTGTGATCAGACTAGAGGGTGCTGTTGGACTCGTGGAGGCCCACCAAGGGTCCCGTTTCGATAATCTGAACCGTTCAATGTATAAAACTTGTCGAGTACTATATGTCTTTAAAAGATCACGCTGATCAGATATCAATAGCTATTTTATCGGATCAAATTTCTGTCAACCGTTTATATTTTTACCATCCATTTTTTTATTATACAAAACTGATTTGATCACATAGCTATTGATATCCGATCAATATAATTTTTTACAAGTATATAGTACTCGCCGAGTTCTACACATAAAACGGTTCAAATTATCAAAACAGAACCCGTAGTGGGCCCCTACGGGCTCAACAACATCCTCCAGTCCAATCACAAACTGGAGGGAAGCCAAACCCTAATTTTAAACCTTATAAGTATCAATTTAACTCCTATTTACTACCTTTTAAACTTAAATTTGAAAGAATTAGGGCTTGTTTGGTTTGTGTTTGTAGAGTAGTTTTTGAGATAAAAAGTATGAAAACTTGTTTGGTTTGTCTTTTTTAAGAAATGGTTTTGAAAAATTGTTTTGGAGAGAGAGTTTTATAAAAAAAAAATGATTGATTTGATGTGTATGAGAGAGAGTGATTTTGGAAAGTAGGTAACCAAACAAAATTTTGAGATATTTTTTGAAAAAATTTGTTTGGTTTGATTACTCTTGAAAATTTATTTGTAGAGAATTTTTCCCAAAAATTTTTCTAAAAAACAAACCAAACAAGCCCTTTCTTAACTTAATTAGAAATTATATTCATTTAACTCTTAAACTTAATTTCAAATTTAATGGTGTTTAATTCCACTAATTTTGGTGGTCAATTAGAATCTAGGTTGGAGATGTGTGAGTCCATATCTACAAGACAATCACATATGTGCTTAGGGACGATCCTTCTGCAATAGATTACAAAAAATAATAATAATAATAATAATAAAATAGAGAGTAAAAAAAACAAGCAAATGAACTGAAAACTTAAAAAATTTCAAATTTGTTTGATGTGCCATCTCCTCGAGACGGAGTTGGTTTAGGGGAGAGAAGGCGGCAACGGGGGTGGTTTAGGAGGGGAGATGTGGTGGCAATGGTGGAGAGAGACTAGAAAAGGGATGTACTGGCTATTAACCCGTTTGGCAATTCAATATTTTAACTTAAAAGTCAAAAAATCACTAAAAAAAAAAGCTAAAAAGTCAACAACCTATATTAAAAAGTCAAATATTTTCTTTTCTCTCTACTTTTTACACATCTTTTCTTAAAAAATCAAAAAAGTCATTCTAAACATACTAATTTTTTTATCTCATATTTTAGCTAAAAAAATTAAAAAGTTACTAAAATAGCCTATTCCCAAACGAGACCTAAGTTTTAAATCTTCATTTTTGGATTTTTCATTTGTGCTTGATTTTATCTTGCATTTCACTAATAGATCAATCCTAGGTCAAGCATGGAAGCTTCTCAACTCTTGCTTTTCATGGAGTTTAAACGGTTGTTCTCCTTGGTTTTCTACTCCAAGCTTTCTATTACAGATGGGGTTGAGTTTCAGTTTTCTACTTTGTTGTATCTAAATTTAATTGAGAAAAAGAAAAAGAAAGCATGAGAGGGAAAAAAAAAAAATTAACTACCTTGTACATAATTACACTGTAGAAATTATAGAATAAAGTACAACTATAACTATTTTTAAATATGATAAATTTCATTTTATTCTCTTATCTTTGTCTATGTACAAATTACTCATCTCGTTTGAAAATAATCACATAACCCTTTATGATTTGTGAACTAAAATAAACCGTTAAATATACTTAACAGTAAATGTGAAACATATGTCAAATATAGAGATTATGTACTCATTTTTAAAATTTAAGGAGCATATGGAATAAAGGATAAGTGGTTAAAGTGTATTTTGCTTCCGAAGCAAATAACAAAAATATTCGTAGTTCAAATTCTTAGATTTCTTATCTATAAGAATATTTTAGTTTTTTTTAATTAAATTTTTAATTGACCTAATAGTATATTTCAGTTTACAAATTATAAAAAGACTATATGATTATTTTCAAATAAGAGGAGTATAATCTGCATATGGATCAAAATAAAATTTGGCCTTTCAAATAAAATGCATTATGGAGATTCCCAAAGGGTGATATTCATTGGAGGGAAACTATAATTGGGTTCAGTGATGTGGTTACATTTTTCCTGAAGTTTAATTACCGTGTAGAAAATTACATGGTGCATATTTTTCCCTATTAAACTCTAGGAAATTATTTTTTATTGACGACCATTCTAAATGAATAATAATAAATAAATAAAATAGTAATTTGGTGATAAATCTAATCTAAGGATGGTATAAGACATTGGCCTCGTTTGGTAGAACTGTGGGAAAGTAATTATAGCTTATAGCTTAACAGCTTATAGCTTATAGTTGTAAACATAAGCTGATTTTTGACTTATAAATTAAGCTTCTCCTCCTCCACTCAAAGAATAAGTTAATTTTTGACTTACAAAAAGTGATAAGCTGTATTGTTAAGCTGAACCAAACACATCAAAATAGCTTAAATTAAGCAAAAAGCTGAAATAAGCTGAAAATAAGCTCTACCAAATAGGGCCAATAGGTTCAATGTGTATTTTTTATTGGTAAGAGATCCATCCTTTGTGAAATAGTTTGGTAAGAAGTCTTTTTATTTGTTTTGAAGGATATTTTGTTTTCAATTTTACCCCTTAATTTATCTGCATCTCGTGTCATTGTTCGACGCCCTACTTCTATTTGTCTAGATGTGATTCAAGTGGGTTCAAGTGCTTAAAGAGCATATTTTCCGAAACAAATATGATTACCACGATAAGATATTTCCTTCATTCTGCCTCTATGTTATTTACGGAATCTAGTTCTTTTGGGGTTATAGTTGATGGTTTTTTCTAAATTCCATCTCTTCTATAGAACCGGATGTGAGAGTTTCTTCTCATCAAGCTCCTTGAAAATAAACAAGGATTCAAAATTTTTAATTTGAATTAAGATATACATATTTAATGAATAATAGATTCAAGGGGATTTTTTTTAAGGGTCCCTGGTATTAAGATTTTATAACATAAAGAGCATCTAATATTTTCATAATGTCTAAGGTCTTTCAACATCGATCAAGAGAAATTTCGATCCCAGAGAAATTCTAGACTTCTCAAAGAATTTCTCTGGGTTCAAACCAAATAAAAATTGAAATTTTTTTGGCTTTGTTCACAGAGAATTGAAATTTCTCTAGCTCTATTCACAGAGAATTTCTATGGCTTTGTTCACAAATTTCTCTATGTTTGTTCACAACTTTAAACCAAAGAAAATTGTTTTAACCAAACCAAAGAAATTTTAGCACAATAATTTTAAACCAGATAAATTGTTTTAACTAAATCAAAGAAATTTTAATCAAACCCCTCTTTTTATAACAAGGTTATATTCCTTGAAAGATGTAAGCCCTTAGGGTTATTTTTAATTTGAGACATGAAATTGTTTTGTAATAGTATCACTTGTTGTAGATTCAGGTTTAAGAGTTATGAATGTGTAATGCATGTGATTTATTTTGTACATCTTACTTGATGAAATGAAGAATACAAAATGAAGATTTTACTTTCATTATGAATATCAGATAATATAGAATATTATGTTAGCTTCCGCAATGTATATGTTTTGAGATCATGAGAGTTATAAGAATGATGCAAGTTTAGTTTAACATTGTATATGTTGAATGTGTTTTAGAAATGCAAATATGTTATTGGATATATGTGTTGAAGTTGATGAATTTCAAAGGAATGCATGTTGATAATGCATAATGAGCTATATTTTGTAACGTTGTTCTCTTGAAAAGAGATGGAATGACCGGTGATGGGTCATATTGGTAAGAGTTGAAATATAACCATGTTGAGAATTGAAAAACTGCAATTTTGAAACTTGTATCTAATTTCGGGGCAAAATTCTTTAAGGGGGGGAGGTTATAACGATCCCGGTTTTCCCTGTCATATATTGTATTCCGGACTCGGGTCTATTGGTTGTACGTTGTTGTCTGTATCTCGTTTCCATCATTTGATTCTTTGTATTTGAGTTTTGGGATGTATTGGGCAGGTTTGAAACAGGTTGGTTGTGATTTGAGATAAATAGTTGCTGTCCAGTTTGGCATCTTCGCTCGAGCGAGGCTTTTTGCGCTCGAGCAAGCCTTGGGTTTTTGCTTCTTCGCTCGAGCAAAGGTTCTTGTGCTCGAGCGAGCTTTCTTTGATATGTCTCTTGGCTCGAGCAAGAAGTCTTGCACTCGAGCATTTTCTAGTTTAGACTTGAAGGTTGTGTTTCTTCGCTCTAGAGAGCTTTCTTTCGCTTGAGCGAGCGAGCTTTATGTTTTGTGTTTCTTCGCTCGAGCGAGGACTCCTGCGCTCGAGCGTGCTTCTAAGTTGCAGATCTGAAGCTTTGCTTTATTCACTCGAGCGACGATTCTTGCACTTGAGCGAGGTTCTTTTATGTCTGGTCGCTCGAGCAACTACTTCTTCGCTCGAGCGAACCTCGAATATATCAGTTGACAGCAGCGTGTTATACATCACTTTTTCACCATCTCCCTCATTCCAACCCTAGATCTGGCTGCTCCTCTCTCTCTATACACTCTCTCTCTATAAATACCCCCTTGTTCTTGGATCTCTCTACCCTAGTTCCTTTGTAAGAAAGTTAGAGCTTGGTGTGGGCTTCATTTTGATCCGAAAAATCGTGGATTTGGATCACTTTCAAATTTCTTCATCTTCTCCTTTGAGTCTCTTCATTTGAGGTAGGGATAAACTACTCATCTTTATGAGCTTTAACATAAATTTTAGTCATTTTGATTAAATGGTGAAATTATGAAAATTTTGGAAAGCTAGGGTTTTAAATTTGAAATATGTAAGAGAGGGGTTTCCATTTTTGAGATTGATATATATATATATATATATATGAGACTTGAAATTGGGATTGATTGTGGAACGTGAATGAAATTTGGCCTTGGGGGCAATATTTAAGGATAGGGGATAAAAAGCCCTAATTAACTTTAAATAATTAATTTGTATAATTAATTTGGTGGATTATGGAAATATAAATTTAATTGAGAATTATGAAATTGGGAAAATATGAGATTGAATGGTGTAGTTGGATTGATTAATCACTCATCAATGAAAAGTTGATAATTTATCTGTTTGGTAAATTTATTATCTGTTTAGAAATAACTGCTTTGGGCTATCGGTGGAAGATAGTCTTGACTGTTGTAGACACTGCATGTTGATAAGGGAAAATTGAAACTAATCAATCGAGTTATGTCATTGAATATGACGATTAGGCTAACACATTGAATATGTGCTTTAATTGATCATTGTATATGATAGAGTATTTAGATACATTGCATATGTATTTTGTTTGGAATGAGAAAGGGGATGTACTCAAGATTTGGGAGGAGATAGGGGGATGTACTCCATGGTTTTGGAGGAGATAGGAGATGGACTCCATTGATAACTAAGTTGGCCGGAGTGTCCAGGGTGAAAGTTCCGAAATTTTAAATACGTTTGAATAACGTAGATGATTGAAGTATTGATAATATGAGTTATAGTCTCATTTTAAATTGTTGATGATTGAAGTATTGACAATATGAGTTGTAGTCTCATTGTGATTTGTTGAGATAAATAATGATCCATACTAATGAACTGATTTGGATATATAAACGGAAATGGATTGGAATATGGATACACATTGGTTTACATGTGTTGAGCATTTATCGAATGCTAATATTTTAGTTAATTCTCATATTATGTTTAGCATATCTCTACCCTATATAGGACACCATTTTCAGGTACAGGTGACACGCCGCCTCCAAGGAATTAGCTTGGGAGGTTGTGGGGCTAAAGTTTCCGTTTTGATTGTTTTATTTTTATGCTATATATTTTTATTTCCAAGCCGAGGGCTTTTAATTGTGACAAGCTTCTGACCCTCTTATGTTGTAACCAAGTGTTGACTTGAAAAGTTACAAACCCGTAGAACATTTACTTTTGTTGTCAACATGTAATACCTTTTGTAAAAAAACACTCTAATGAATGAATATATGTTATTCTCCCATGTCTATAGAAATTATGAATTATTTTGAAAGCGTTACAATTGGTATTTGATAATAAAAAAAATCTCGGACTTCTTAAATTTAAAAACACGATTATTTACATTTGAAAAAAACAAACAACAAATATATTCCTAATAAATCAAAGCATTAAACTTTAATTACACAAACTGATTTCAATTTTCAAATATCTGCTGCTACATCCATAGAAGCTCTATCAACAAAAAATGAGTCATTCCTACGACAAAACAAATTTTGATTGAGCAAAGAAAAATAAAGGAACCTATGGACTACTATAATTTGGCGACGTCGTTATGCAAGTAGCGCCACCATTTTTCTCTCCCTCCATCTTTCTATATATTTCCCTCCAGATTCCCTCTTGAACCCTACAAATTAACACCCAAAATGATTCAATAAAAAATCAAATTAAAGTGAAAATTAAAGCTAAACAAGAAAAATGATTTGAGAAAAGAACAGGGGCAACAATCACAAAACAAAGATATAAAACCAACCATCAAATATGATGATAGGAGCATATAGCACAACCAATTCCTTAAATTCAATACAGCAAGAAAAATGAAGTAATCCTAATTGTTAAAAAACACCAATATCATGGAGAGGATTAAATGAACTTAATAATGTTTCCCAAAAAGTCAGTCATTCTTAAATAGCATCATATAAATATACTTGATATCAAGCTTGTTAAAAATAGAGAAAGTCAGTCATTCCACAAATAGCATCATATAACTATCCTTGAGATCAAAGCTTGTTAAAAATAGAGAATGAGAATGGACTACAAAGCCAAAAAGAGTCATAACAGAACTCCCAAAAATTTGGAAGGATCAAAGGCCATGTTTGATTCACAAAACTAATAGTAAAGGTATTAATAATCTCATCAAATTAGTGTGGTATTTACTATCCAATTAGATTAGTAGGATAAATTATCCCCTTGCCCATTGTTTGATTTGCATTGGATAAGAAAGCATATGAATGTAGGATTACAACTATATTTATTTGCTTTTCTAATCTTACCCTACATCAATGTTTTTTCACAATCTTTACTTTATCAAAATTTCTTCATAAACGTGGTTTTGAAAAAAATTATAAATAAATAAATAAAAGCAAAATAAAAATACAAAGGCCATGTTTGGTATTTTTAAAATATAAATTAATTTGATAAAATAAATATCAAAAAATATTTTCAAATTTTTAAAAATTATTTTTAGCCTTCGAAAATATAAAATTATAGAAAAATAATAAGGGTTCTGATTTTTAATCAAAGGTAAAAGAGTCTTTTTATTTTATTTCCCAGCTCAGGATACATAATCCCACCCCTACCCCATTACTAATAATCTTACAAATTTGTTGAATTAATTATCCATTGGATTAATAATCCTAAAACAAAATTTCAAAACAAACACAAAAGTACTAGACCTACGGATTAATAATCTCAATCCCATACTCTAATCCTGTCAATTAAACATACCCAAAGGGAAAAAATATTTGGAGAGCAAAGAGGAAGTTCATATGTAAGCTAAACTAGCAGCATTTTTCTTAGAATTCCATTTGGCAATCAATAAATATTTTAGTAGAAAATAATAGATAAATGGCTGTCACAAGCTCTAAACTACAAATTACATCAAAATCCACAAACAAAAAGCTGAAAACTGAATCTAGTTTCGTTAATACTATATGCAAAAAATTAAGAAATATGATATAGTCCAAGATTTTTTTAAAATAATTGGGTAAATTACACTGACCTATCTATTGAGGCTTTTGACAAGATGGAGACATCCCCACAAGTTTAAATGACACTGACCTCTCTCTGCCAACTAATTACAAATCACAATCACCCCTCCATCATTGGTTTGAACCATCATACATCATCACCCAAGTCTATAACCGTCTCCAAACAAAACATTTTATGATTCTCACTCTACTCTCTGTCCTTACTCTAAACTCTCACCCACTAGCATATTTCTCTCCCACATATCTCAAGTTAGATCAAAATTCCAAATCTACATTCCTTAGACTATTGCATCAAAATTTCAAATTTTGTATCACTAACATTCATAATTTCTAACAAACTGTGAAGCTCATGCCAAAAATTTGAAAATTCAATATTCCATACCTACCATGTCCAAACTGTTGCACCAAAAAAAACTTACAAAGAAATCTTGTTTAAAAGTGGAATTTTCATGTATCATTGAAAAAGTTCATGATATGAACTAGTTAATCACATGCCAAAACTAAACCATCAATTGGGGATCCATTACCATAACTTCTAAAGAAAAGAAATGTGAATGGTTTCTACAATCCATTACAACAACAATATTTTTTTTAGGAGGTGATCTTATCCTTGCACCAAATGATAAAGTAATTACTAGACAATTATTGATGGGAAATAACAATGAAACACAAAAGCCATTAATCAAGTTAAATAGAAGCTAAATTGTTTTTACTTTTCCCTTCTTTTTTATACTTACATATAGAAGATAATCACACGTTATCTAGGACAAAATTAATCCACTCCATCAAGTTCAAACTCCATGCAAGTCTTCTTCCCATTAAACTACAAGAGGTCATTAAGAACCAATTAGTAAATGAAAGGTCATTCGTAAATAATTAGTAAACAACTACTAAAATTGATCTTATGTTTGTTTTGCTTAGGATGCTTTGATCTCTAATAAGGTCTTTCATGTACCTCATTACATAAAATCCACATTCCACGCTTGTCAATTGTTGTGGGCACTACATACAAATAATGTGCTTTTTATTAGAAAACTACATATAACAATTATACTCAAGATGAATCATCATTAACATTAAATATATAGTTCAAAAAAAAAAAACTATATTGATTACCTCAACTACTTGCCAAATTGGCTTTCTATTCATCCCTTTAGTTATTCCATAAATCCAAAGACCACTTTATAAAAAGAACAAAGACTAGTACATTATAATTAGAATAGCTCTATTGCAAAGAAATGTACAAAAGTAATAAACTTCCATGTTTATTACAATTTTTAAACTTGTGTTGATTTCACCATGATAAAATGAATCAAGATAGTACACTATCATCGATGATAGATCAATGACTAATAATACCTAATGGTACCTAAAATTGAACAAATCACAAATATGAGCTCAACAAGTAATTATTTTTCAAACACGTGAAATAAATAACACTACGACAATTACCCAATATTATAAGGAAAAAATATTAGTTGGTCAGGCTTGGCATCATCTAATCTTCTAGCAATCAATGTTGATTTTGAATTTCCACCAGTCTAACATTTCCCACTAACGACATATGGGGTAACAAATTCAAATCTTCTGTCCAAATTCGACGTTTTTAACACTTGATGGAAATGACTAATAAAAGAAGAAATAATTGTCATAAGAAACTTTGTGATTGATAAAAACCTCAGCTCCTCACAAAGCATGTAATAATTTAGTCTTACCTTATGTACAACATGATGCATGTAATGGATAGCTCTTTCATTTGACATACACACTCCATGTCTACTCTTTGAAGTTGTACACTGATCTCCTCCCCAAATATGTCCTTCTCTAGTGGAATGTTAATGCTTCATCATACTTGAAATGCTCGACCAATGATTCAAAAGCATGGATGGACTCCAATTTTTTTTCAAAATCAACATTTTTTGAATTTCCCTAAGTTTAGAAAATTCCCAATGCAAAAATATGTCAATTTCAGTGCAAGAAAATGTAACAACACCACTGGAAAAGATAGTTGTACCTCATTGCCAACCAATGAAGCAAAAGCCGGAATGCCCTCCAAACGTTTTTCACAATCAACATCTTTTAAAGCTCCCTAAATTTGAAATGTTACAATGCAAAAATACACAAGTCAATTTTAGTTGAAGGAAAATGTAGTAACACTTCTAGAAAAGATATTTGTACCTCATTGTTGACCAATATGAATTTTTTGGGCCAAGCCACCTGACATCCTATTGCCTCTCCAACGATAGTCATCTCTTCCGGGATAGGAATGGGAAGAGGGGCATCTTTAACTATAGCAACATCAAAAGACACTCATACATTGAATTTCCCCAATGGTACCGTGTGAATAACTTCTTGAGGTCCAGTTCTTTCATACATCGTACCATGGGCAACAATGTTTTCAAGAGATCCCACCACTAGTTTGCATGGTTTGCTCTATAAGAAATAAAAATAAAATAAAATAAATGCTTTTACAACTAAGGATTCAATTCATAATTTACAAAATAATAGAACTTAAAATTGAAATAAAAACAATATACCTTTCTAATATTTAGCTTGAAAACTAGACGTGTGATATTCTTCTTAGGATTTGGAGGTCTAATATTCTGCTTAGGATTTGAAGATGACGTGTCATTCTTGAAAAGCGGCCTACTTTCCTTTGAGTTAGGAACAAGTTGTGGATTGCCTATATTATCGCTTTTCAAGGTGTTTGAGTTTGCATCATCAAATTGCGATGTTTGTGGTCTTTGTTGTGCCATTGTATTGATTTGAGCTTGCATTTGTAACAAGATTGACTCAAAAGATTTCAGCATCTCTTCACAAATTGAATGATTTCCACGTCTAGGAACGTGGAGGTACTGTTTGGTGTGATAAAATTTCCTACACCCCTTACCCACCCCGAATGTTCAACCATACCCAATGCCATGGTAAGGATGTCGGTGCTTCCTTGGGTGGACAAACTCCCATCCATTGTTTGTTTGGTCAACTCATCCTATAGTATACAATGATATATAAGATGAATGAACAATATTGTTTCAATAAAAAATCATTATGATAAGTGCACGGAGGTTACAATTTTCGCAACTTGTTGCATAATTTTCACATCATCACTCTCTCCTTTTATTTTCATGAGCCTTCTTCCATAGAACGCTCCTATCCAAATTCTCACTTGATCCAGTCTTTTGTTTCTATCAATCAAACATAAAATTAGAAATAGTCATACCAAATTTTGAATGTATATTAAATTACAAAATCTACAAATACTTACGAGTTCTTCTTGAAACCGAGCATAGCCCTTTCGACCAAGCCTATGGTTATATATACTTCTGCTTTGCCTCGCTCTTTGAATATTACTTTGTACCTTTTAAATTATAACACAAAATTAAATTCAATTGTATAACATTAAGGCCCCGTTTGGGGATTTATCTTTTTAGTCAATTAGCCAAAAAGTTACTAAATTAGTCAAAAAGCCAACCACTCATACCAAAAAGTCAAAGATTCTATTTTCTCTCTACTTTTTGCACATCTTTTCGTAATTAACCAAAAAGTCATCCCAAACATATAAGTTTTTTTTATCTACCTTTTTAGCCAAATAGCCAAAAAGTTATTAAATTAGCCTGTTCCCAAACGAGGCCTAAATATCCACTAACAAAATAAGTAAATTGCTCTGACATGTACCTCAAATTTTTCTGTCAGTCTATCCCTCATAAATGAATTCCAATGTCTTTGTTCAATAAAAGGATAAATTTCTGGGGGTATTGAAAGGAACTTAGGATTTGACTTGTATTGACGGATGTGCTTGCTAAGGTATTTTTTGAATGTCCTCCATTTCTCTCCAATTGAAGACAAAGTCTTCTTTTTTCTACTTGGATCCACATTGTATGCTGACTGAGCAATTAAGAAATGAAGTTATAAACAAAAAATTTAAGTGAAATTAAAAGTATGTAGACGTATGAGGCCTACTTACCTCCACACAACTCCACAATTTCTCTTTCAATTCTTTTGGAATCTTATGCCAATCTTTATAGACTATTGGGACCATTGTTCGAGCCAAAACTCCACGATAGCTCGGGTATTGTACGTCCCCTATCGGTTGACCCAACTCATTATAGTGAATGATTTTTTGCACACCAAAACTTTCATCCTTTATGATCCCTGGTAGGGTTGTTGAACCTCTACCTTTCCTTTTTTTCGATTTTGTTGGTGACAACCTTGCATCCTCTTCGTAAGATGAATCCATCTGTGTCATGAAATTGGAAGAAAATCACATTAGCACACTATTAGATTATGAAAATAAAGAAAAGAAAAGAAAACTATTGAATAATGCAAAGCCATCCACAAATATAAATAGAAAAAAGCAACAATCTCGTACATTCTTAGATACAAATAAACAAAAATGAGATTCACTTCGTTTTATCATAAAGACAGAATAGACTTAACTTGTTCCCACTCGAAAGGAACAAGGACCAAAAAGCAAAAGAAAAGTAAAAATATATCCACTCAACAATGCATAAGTTCAATGCTACATCCAACACAAAAAATAGAAAAATATATCATGTATTATCAACCCAAGTTCCCTTACAGTCTCCTCGCATGTAAGATGGCATAGACTCATCAACTCCATCAAATGATTCAACTTCTGGCAATACATTTATTAATCCATGATGCTGTATAGAACAATCATTGAGCTCATCATCCCTTTCACAAGGATATTGTCTTTGAGGAGGTTCCAGCACAATTGACCACCTCGGATCAAGTTGATCTTCTACATAAAAAACTTGTTTCGCCTGGGAAGCCAAAATGAAATAATCAAATTTGTGGCCTATCCTTCCAAGCTCAACTAATGTAAAACCAAGTTCATCCACTTTAATTCCCTTCTTGTTGTCAACCAATCAAACTAGAATACAAGAATCTTGAACATATGATAATCAAGCTACCATATCTCAACAATAACCCCATAAAAACTCATTTCTGCGAACACAGGATTCTTATCTTTGTAGATTGAAACTTGCATTGCTGTCGCCACTAAACTAACTCCACTGTTCTGATTGACTCATAAATTATTGCAGTTTTTGTTGTAATAACGACAACTATTAATGACATAGCCATAACATTTTGTAACATCAAAACAAGATCCTTGTGCCACTTCAAGGTATTTGAGATATTATTCTGGGCATTTAATTCATCTGAAACCTAATATATGGCTGAACTGTTAGCAATAAGTTTATTAGTGATATACAAGAAGTAAAAAATACACATTTAATTGTTTCAATACCTTTTCACGTAGCCAATAAATAAATGTGTTATTGTGTTGAATTTGTAACCATTTCTAACTTTTTGATTGATAAGGATATTCTAGCTTCAAAAAGGCCATATTCTCCCTATCATAAAATTATAGATAAGTAAAATATGATCAGTTAGCAAATACATGACAACTATTGTGAGACAATACAGTTGTCACAAAAATGGAGACGAGTAGTTCTTACTCAATGTAAGGCTGAACAACACTTTGTGTTTTCAAACACATAACGATGTGCTTGCTCCCATTCTTCACGATCAACAACAACAACATGACAACCTGGTAAAGCCCTTCCAATTTTTGTATCATTATCAACTGTCATGTTCCTAGTAGGAGGAATCTCAATTATATCCACTCCAAATAAGTACTCTGCACAAAACTCAACAGCTTCTTCTACAATATAACTTTCAGCAGTGCAACCTTATGGAAAATTACGATTACAAACACACCCTTTTAACACATTCATGAACCTCTCAAATTGGTACATCCATCTAAAGTGAATCAATCCACAAAGTTTGACTTCTCTAAAAAGATGCACTGTCAAATGAACCATGATATCAAAAAATGATGGTGGAAAGAATTTTCAAGTACACATGATGTGATCACAAGATCTTAATGAATTTCATCTAATTTTGGCACATCCACCACTTTGCTTCAAATAGCATTGAAAAAGAAACATAATCTCATAATGGCATCTCTCACATGCTTAGGCAACACGGATCGTATTGCCATAGGTAACAATTGTTGCATCAATATAGGACAATCATGCGACTTCAAACCATAAAGTTTCAAATCTTGCATTGATACATGACTAATAAAATTTGAAGAGTATCCTTCTAGAACCTTGAGTACGAACAATTGTGTACATAAAAGAATGAAAAGAATTATTTGGCTTACCAATCAACGAAGTAGAGACCATGTATATATAATATATTCATGATACAATTTAAGAAATAATATACACGAAGTAAGATTCCTATAATCAAAATAATTCCTATTCTAATTTCCATATTCAAACATAATATTTGATTTCTATATTCAACACTCCCTCTCAAGCTAGCTTGAAGATTTTCAACAAGCGTAGCTTGTCAATGGAAGACTGGAGCAAAGTTGGTCCCCTAGATTTTGTGAACATATCTGCCAATTGCTAAGAAGAAGAGATAAAGGATGGACGCACAATGCCAATCCGAACCTTTTCTCGAATGAAATGTATGTCAACCTCGATATGCTTGGTACGCTTATGAAGTACAGAATTAGAGGATAATATTATGGAAGATTTGTTATCACAAAATAAAAAGGAAGGAACAGTCTCCTCAAAACCTAACTCTGTCAGAATAGAGCGAATCCAAAGAATCTCACATGTCTCGTGCCATAACCTAATACTCAGCCTCTACAGAAGACCTAGAAACCACCGCTTGCTTCTTACTTTTCCATGAGATAAGATAATCACCATAGAAAATACAGAAGCCAGAAGTGGAATGCCAATCAGTCCTAGATCCTGCATAGTCTGCATCGGTGAAACAGGAGAGCCCAGATTGGAGACCAGCTGTAAAGAACAATCCCAAACCAAGAGAAGCTTTTAAATACCTCAAAATATGATGAACTGCATCAAGGTGCTCTTTACGAGGTTCATGCACTACAAATGTCAAATCAAGTCTAGCGTTGGTCAAATAAATGAGGCGTCCAACAAGACGTTGATACATGTTTGGGTCATCCAGCAACTCACCGGACTCTGATGTGAGTTTGATATTAGGATCCATAGAAGTAAAAGCAAGTTTACACCCTAACATACCAGTATCCTAAAAGCAAGTCAAAAGTGTACTTTCTTTGAGATAAGGAGATCCCCTCCCTTGAGCGAGCCACCTCAATTCCCAAAAAATATTTGAGACATCCCAAATCCTTAATATCAAAAGTTTAGCCCAAGTCCTTCTTTACTTGACCAATAACGACAGAGTCATCACCTGTGAGAATAATATCATCCACATAAACTAACAAGACTATACACTGACCTGCAAAATTCCAGTGAATGAAACAAGTATGATCGGAGTGGCACTGAACAAAGCCCGTAGATATAATAACAGAACTGAAGCAACCAAATCATGCTCATGGAGACTGTTTCAGACCATATAAGGGTTTGCATAACCAGCACACTTTCCCCAAACATTCCCCCTCAGCCCGAAAACCGGATAGAGGAGCCATATAAATTGTCTTAAGATCTCCATGGAGAAATGCATTCTTGACATCAAGCTGATCAAGAGGCCAAGAATGAGATACTGCAAGGGAGATAAAGAGACGTACAAAAGTAAGCTTCGTGACGGGCAAAAGTGGTACCAAAATCCTTGTCAGGAATCTGTGTGAAACCTTTGGCCACCAAGCGGGCTTTGTAACGGTCAACTGAGCCATCAGTGAGGTACTTAATAGTGAACACTCATTTGCAACCAACTGTGCTTTCCCCAGGAAGTAAAGATACAAGATCCCAAGTGTGATTTTGTTCTAAGGCCGCCGTCTCAGTCTGCATAGCCGCTACCCATTTGAGATTCTGAAAGGCCTCAGATACAGAACGAGAAATGGACTCCGACTCAAGCTTGCCAAGAAAAGAACGGTAAGAAAGGGAAACCCTGTCATAGAAAAGATACTGGGAAATAGGATAATGAGTACTACTCAAATAACTCAAACGATTCGGAAGATGTCGATCCCAATGTGGGTTACGACGAGAAGGTGGAGGAGAAGCTAAAGGAAAAGAGATACCTACTTAGAGATCGGAGAGATGGCAAAGGGGGCTAAATGTGTGGGTAACAGGAGTATACTTGCAATGGAGGAGGAAACGAAGGTGGAGAAGGAGGAAAGGGGACAGCCTCATTCTCAACCTCATCTAAAATGGTCACCGGGCAAACAGTGGAAGTAACAGGCGGAGGAGCCTGCAAAGATGGGTTAGTACTAAAGAAAGGAAGATCCTCACAAAACGTAACATCCAAAGTGTGGTGAAAGTGACGAGACACAAGGTCATAACACCTATACCCTTTGGACATGGAAGAGTACCCTTAGAAGATACAACGAATAGATTTGTCATCTAACTTCGTGCGAATGGGACTCCGATTTTGAACAAAACAGGCACACCCAAAGACACAAGGTAAGAGTGGAAACAAAGTGATGGTGGGCATAAGGGTATGAAACGGAGTGAATCCATGCAACACACGACTAGGGGTCCTATTAATGAGGTAAACAGCAGTAAGGACAGCCATGTTACACGGACTCAGGTGTGGGTATCGGGTGCGGGTGCGTATCTGGGGGTCGGACACTTCAAAATTAAAAATTAAAGATACGTGGATATGGATCCAAATGTGGATACGGGTACGGAGATACGTTAAATAGTTATTTTAAAAATATATTTATTATATAAAAATGAGTTAAATAATTATTTTTTAAATATATTTATTATATGAAAATGAGTTAAAAAAAGTTGACCTAATAATTTTTTTTTATGAATAAAATCAAACATATGGATAAGTCATATAATAACCCATGTTATTGTTGAATAAAGTTTGTTAACAGGCCCAAATATTTTATTTACTTATTTGGATCCAACCCATTAAGATTTATCACGATACAAACCAGCCAATAGGTGTAAATTTTTTCTTTATTTTTTTGGGTCCAGCCCATTATAGTTTAAAATATTAATTTATGATACAAATCAGTGCCCAAACCTTTTATTTATTTATTTGGGTCCAGCCCATTAAGATTTATAATATTTACTAGCCAATAGCCCAAGCCTTTTATTTATTTATTAGGTCCAGCCCACAACCCTTTTATTTATTTATTAGGTCCAGCCCATTAGGTCCAGCCATTAGGGTTTGATACAAACAGCAGCAGCAGCTTTGACATGTCTGTCTCACACGCACAGCAACAACACGATGGGTCTGTCTCCTCTTCGCTTCTCTCTCACACACACAGCAACACGATGGGTCTATCTCGTCTCTTCTCCTGTTCTCTCACTCACGCACAACACGATCGAGAGAGATATCGAGGGAGAGAAGGAGATCGAGACAGAGAAGATTGAAAGACACGATCAAGATCTTGAATCCATATATCAATGTAAGTATCTCAACCTTCTTCTTCCTTTTTGATTAGCCGTGTCCGAGAGAGGAGAGGTGAATCCGACACAGATCCCACACCCGCACCCGTGTCGTGTCGTGTGGACACGGGTACTTTGCCCCAAAGTGCCGAGTCCATGTAACATAAAAGGACAGCCCTATGCCAATAAAACTTGGGAACACCCATACCTTGAAGAAGACACTGGACAACAGACATAATACATGGTTAGCAGAATCCCGATCCGGATCGTAGGATCTCATGATTCTACGATCTCAGTTGGGCCAAACGATCTGGATCACACTAGGATCTTAAATTTAGTAGAATCTTAAAGTCACTACAATCTTAGTCATAAAATGATGTAGGATCGCATACAATCCCGATTCTACTTTGATCTCAATCCTACTAATTTTTTTTGTTACTATCTATTTCTTATATATGTGTATATCGATACAAAAAATTCGACTATAAACTCATTTTTCAAATGTCTTCTCTAATTTACATTAACATAGAATATACATTATATCAAATTTATCAATTTTCTTTTGTCTTTTTAAAATTATGTAACAAAATTTATCACTATCGATAATTTTTCATTTTATTTTGCATTAAAAGTAGGATCTTGCGATTCTCAATCCGATTCTACAATCCAATCCATTAGTCCCTCCCAACGATCCTACCTGGGATCCCAATTTTAACAACCTTGACATAATATGACGGTTATTGCATTCAGTAACACCATTTTGTTCAGGGGTCTAAAGACAAGTTGTTGAAGAATACCAGGTTAATTAAGATGGGAACGAAATACATTAGAAATATATTCCCCACCATTATCAACAGATAGTCCTAACAACTGCATGAAACTAAGTTTTAACCATCTATAAAAATTGGACAAAAAGGGAAAGACATCAAACCTACGACGAATTAGATAAACCTAAGTGCACCTAGTGTGATTATCAATAAAAGTCACATAATATCTATGACCAAAAAAAGAAGTGATAGGGAAAGGCCCCAGACATCAGAATGTACAAGATCAAAAACACTAGGAGCACGAGTCATATGAGGAATATAGCTATTATAGGTATGCTTAGACAACTCACAAACCATACAATAAAACTTAGAATCTTTGCAAGCTTTATCAAATGAAGGAAAAAGTTGACATAAATACTGAAAATTAACATGACCCATACGAGCGTACCATAATTCTAAAGTTTGAATATTAAAAACACAAGACATGGAAGCAGGCAAAACAGAGGCCTAAAAACTAGCTAAGGAAGAAGAGGAAGGCTCGTCCGGTGAATCCCCAAAGTAGTACAGCCCATCAGGCTCATAGCCCTTGCCAAAAATCCTCTTCAAACTCAGGCCCTATAAAAGATAAGAGGAGGGTAGAAGATAATAGCACAATTAAATTGTGTGGCAAAACGACTAACAGGTAAGAGATTATATGCAAAATTTGAAACATGTAAAACAGATGATACAGTAATAGTAGGAGATAAAGACACTACACCCTTATGACAAACAGAGAATAACGAACCATCAACAAGACACAGATTGGGCAATAGTAGTAGGGACTGACAAAGAAAGAAAGGAAAACTCACCCATCATATGATCATTAGCCCCAAAATCCAAAACCCATGAGAGACTAGCACACCGAACACGGAACGCAGCAGAAATACTTGTTGCAAGGGTGGCAACAGTGGTAGATGATAGGTTAGGAGAACTGGCAGTAAGAGATCCAAGCTAAGCCTAAAGCTGACCAATCTGAGTCTGTAACTCCTGTAAATTAGGGAAATGAGGAGACCCAAGAGCAGGAGTAGCGGAATCCACTAGAGCCGTAGTACGAGGGGTGCCAGCACCACGGGGGCGAAAGGAACGTTGCCTCAACTCAGGATGCAGTTTGAAGCAACGAGCCTTAACATGACCAGAAACGCCACAATGATGACAAGTAACTGAACCAGTAGAACCCCGAGAACCAAAAGTGTGATGAGAAAGAGAAAAATCAGAACTAATTGGAACAGGCTAGGTGGGTATATCAGCAAATGATGGATCAGTCATGGCGGAAGAAGAGGGGCTAAAAGACATAAACATAGCAACACAGTCCAAGAAAAAATAAGAAGCCAAAAAAAAAACTCAGCGGCTTATCTAAATAGATGTTGCCGAATAAACTCAATAACCCAAAAGAATAAAAGGACAAACAAAGGGACTTAATACATCAGTCCAATCACCCTAACAAGGGGAAAAGAACAGCTACGGACCACCTAAAGAAGGCCTACTGAGGTCAAGACAAGGAAGGAGAGGGGCTGCAAAGGCTAGGTTGAGGCTGGACTAAGATTGTCGGAGGAAGAAAAGGAGTTGGAAAGGGCTGTCGAAGGCTAGAGAGAAGGGAAAAAGAAGAAAAAAAAAAAAAAAAAAAAAAGGCAGTCAGTAGTGATGGGTGGTTGAGAGAGAGACGGCTAGGGAGGCTCTGATACCAAAAAATAGGAAAGCCCAGCCCACATTTCTCCTTAAAACTCAGGTATTAAGGAAAGGGAAACTGAAACCTTATAATTAGCACAGATGGGGCAACTTCAGGCAATATGGGACACATTCCAACACACCCTCCTAAACCACAATATACACTAGCCGGACAAACGACACACCAGTCATAGGCCCAACCAACCTTTGATACCAAATTAAATGAAAAGAATTATTTGGCTCACCAATCAACTGGGTAAAGGTCCTGTATATATAATATATTCATGATACAATTTCGGAAACAATATACACAAGGTAAGATTCCTATAATCAAAATAATTCCTATTCTAATTCATATTCTAATTTCCATATTCAAACATAATATTTTGATTTATATATCCAACACGCAAACCTTTCTTTTCCCCTCATTTAGACGATGTATAACAAGTCAGAGGCAAGTATGTTCTTTTCTCTCCAATTTGTGGTGCCAAATCTTTATGTAAACCCATGTCCACAAGATCTAGGCGAGAATTAATTCCATCCTTTGTTTTTCCTAGAATATGAAGCAATGTGTCAACGATGCCGACACACATTCTTCTCAATGTGCATAAGATCCAAGTTATGTTGAATATGCAAGTATTTCCAATATTTAAGATCAAAGAATATCGACTTCTTCCAACAATTTGTAGTGCCAACATCCAATGATTTTTTATTCTTCTTTCCCATTTAGGTATAATCCCTTCAACTTTCTCAAGTATCTGCTCTCCACTTAATGATAATGGAAGCGATCCAAAATCCTGTTCACCATTAAAAGCCTTCTTTTGCTTTCAATGTGGATGGTAGCTTGGAAGAAATTTTATGTGGTTCGCATGTGTTCTTCTTAACGCATTTCAATATATAGGAATACGTTCCATCACTGCAAATTGGACACACATAATATACCTTCACAGAACAACTACTAAAATTGCCATATGCTGAAAAGTCACTTATCGTCCATAATAATACAACCTTCAACCTAAAGTGTTGTTGTCAGTAAGCATCATAAGCTTCAATGCCTACTTCCTATAACATCTTCAAATCATCAATCAATGGTGCCAAGAAAACATCAATATCATTACTAGGTTATTGTGGACCTGATATCAACAATGATAATATTATAAATTTTCTCTTCATATACAACCATGGTGGAAGATTGTAGGTAACCATTATGACTGGCCAATAACTATACCTACTGCTCAAGAACCCATGTGGATTTATTCGATCTGCAAAAATAGCTAGCCGAAGGTTCCTTGGCTCTGTAGCAAAATCTGGCCACTTGTGGTCTACTAACTTCTATGATAGAGATTCTATAGGGTGATTTAGTTTGCCATCAAAATCTCTTTGGTGAGTATGCCATGTCAAGTCCTTTGCTATTTGTGTTGATTGGAATATCCTTCGAAATCTCAGGATAGGCGAGAAGTACCATAAAACTTTTGCTGGCACACCCTTTCTTGTTTCAGTTGAATTCTTCTTTAACTTCCATCTTGATGTTTTACATGTCGGACAAGAATTTGCATCTTTGTACTTCTTTCTATAGAGTATTCAATCATAGGGACATGCATATATTTTCTCGTATCTCATTCCCAATGCAGCAAAGGTCTTTCCGACCTCGTACATGGATACTGGTATTTCATTATTGATTGGTAGTATGTCACCCAACAATGTGAGTATATCTGAAAAACCCGTATGAGACAACCCACTACTAGTTTTGAAGTTAAACAGTTTGACTAATGCAAATAACTTTGTGCAACCAAGATACAATGGTTTTTCAGCATCTTCAAGCAATTTTTTAAACTCTTCAAGATCAGTTGTACAATGATTGCATGCATCTTGAACCATTTCTATTGTTTCATGTACATCGCCTAAGGGAGACAGTTAAATTGTTGATCAAAAACATCTTGTGCAAATGTCGTTGCCCCACTAGTGGCTACTTCTTCTCCATGCCATATCCATTTGAAATAACTTTGATCAATGCCATTAACAAATAGATGATTTCTAATCTCTTAAACAAGTTCACATACACTACATGGACATCATATGGATTCAAGATCATTCGCATAAATCATAGTCTTTTGATCTTCTATCGTTGAGAATCCAAGATTTATCCATTTTGAATGAATTTTGGTAAAACCTATTATGGCAGGCCTTTTTTCAAAGTTCTTTTAAACCAATATCACAAAGCTTGATACAATAATGTTGATAAAACAATATATCTGGGTTTTCAATAGGTTCAACCACAACCTCTACCAGTAACCCACACAACAAATATAACATATCCGAGTTTTCAGTAGGCTCACCCTAAACCTCTAACACCACTATGGGCTTTCAGTAGACTCACCCCTAACCTCATCGTGTGTGTGATTGTCTACATGTATATATATCAACGTGAAAGAGATACACCTGCTCATCAACCTGTGTCGCGTGCAACAACTCCTCTTCACTACCCACAGACTCCCTGATTCACATGTACTAATTTGCTAAAGTGTCAAACATTTAATCAATAAAAGCAATTAAATAATAATGAAGAAAAGTTTAAATTGAGTAAGTAGAAAAGTTTGTTTACCTATTGACACGACCTTGCCCGTTGATAAATTCAACTTCATATAAAACAATGACATCATGATTAGCTCAAGCAATCAAGGGCACCAATTCTCTCTATAAACTTGGAGTGACAAAAATATAATCAATCAAGTCAACCAAAAAACTATCTATTTATTAAACAAAAAGAAGTGAAGCTATGATGAGTACTTATAATCTATTATTAGAATCTTACGATTTACGATTCGCGATTCGATTCACGATTCGATTCACAATTTTTGCAAAATCAATACGAATCTATGAATGAATCTATTTCGGAAGTGAATCTCTAGTGAATCGCATGATTCACAATCGATTCACAATCGATTCACAATTCAATATACTTTTTACAATTCATGCAATTCTTGAAACTACCGTGTCTGACATATTTTTGACTCTTTGGCTCTGTTTGGTAAGCCTCTCAAATTATAGTTCCACCCATTGATTTGAGTGTGGTGTTTGTTTTGAGTTTTCAAATCATAATTCTACACCCATTTCTCAAAACTCAATTCAAAACATAATCATTATTTTTCAAAACTCATAACCAAACACATAATTCAAAATTCTGTTCAAAAGTCAATTCAAATCAATATTTTAATTTTTTAAATATTTTAAATATTTAAACATTTTAAAAATATTTTAATTTTGTTAAGATTTTAAATATTTTAATATGTAAATATGTTATATTTTTTTAATTTTTTAATTTTTTAAATATTTTTAAATATTTTAATTTTTAAATATTACGATTTTAATTTTTTAAATAAAAATAAATTCAAACTCTATTTTATAAAAATATTTTTAAATATTTTAGTTTTTTTGTTATGTATTTGGTTACGATTTAAGTGTAGAGTTGTAAAAGTAGTATGGAGTTTCGAGTTATGTGTTTGGTTATGAGTTTTAAAAATAATTTCTTAATTGAATTTTGTTTTATGTGTTTTGTTACGATTTGAGTGTAGAGTTGTTTTTAAATTTAAAATATTAAAATTTTGAATTATTAAATTTTTTGAATATTTAAATTATTTAAATTTTTTGAATATTTATTTTAATTTTTTACTTATTAAATTTTTTAGATTATTTAAATGATTTAAATATTTATGATTTAAATTTTTTGAATATTTATTTTCAAAAAAAATTATTTCCTTTGTAGTATTTTCAATTAAAAAATTGATTAATGTTATTTTTTGTTAATAGTAAATTTTTTTAAATGAATTTTAAAAAGAATTTGGTTATGAGTGTTGATCAGAATTTTCAATAGTGTGAAAGTAGTGTTTTTGTTATGAGTTATAACAATTTGAATTAAGTTTTGAAAACTCTTTCCAAAACTCATAACCAAACAAATTTTCTTACTTCACATGTCAAATCAAACTTTCAAAACTCAATTCAACACTCTATTCAAAAATCATAACCAAACAAATTTTCTACACTCAAATCATAATTTCAAAACACACAAACTCAAAATACAACTCATATTCTCAAATCATAGTTAGAAAGTCTTACCAAACGAAGCCTTTATTTCTCTATGTTTTTCTTGAAAATGACATAATACAACTTCTAATAGCGTTTAGCACCAAAATAACTAACATATATATGATTTGTTGTTATTTTAGTAATCATAGAGTTTTCAATAGAATCTAATCAGATTCAGTCATACCCAACATATTTTTAACATTTCTTCTCATTTTTTTCCTTTAAAAAATCATAATATATCTTTTAAAAATGTTTAAGATTAAAGTAACGTACACCATAAATTATCTATTGCTATTTTATTGAATTAAATATAGCTGAATATTATATGAGTGAGGTTAGTTATACATTTTAAAATATTTTAGACTTTAAAATAAAATATCCTAAATAATGTTTTCTTATTATTTGGTCATTGTTACTTGGAAAAATACATATGCTTATTATCCAAATATTAATATCGTTGTCAAATTATTATTACTTTGGAAATTGAGATTTCGTCTTTAGTTTTTATTAAGAATGATTGATAAGAAAAATCTAAAAACGGAAAAAGGTAAAATGCTAATCTTACATAGAAGCCTTTGTTAACTTCTTACCTGTTAAATTACATAATTATCATTTAAAATAACATTTTCATTGATTTAAGTCTAAATATTTCATATTCATAAGATATACTTAACATTCAAGTGTGTAAATATATTTTTCTAAGTAATTTAGAAAAAATGACCAAATTTTATGATTCACGATTCGATTTAATTCGTGACTTGGTACGAGACCAAAATCATTTCACTTTTTCTAAAAGGCAAAATAAGCTAAAATAGTCAATAAGACAAAACGTCATATCAAATCCATAATCATTTCACTTTTTCTCTCACAAATATTGCATCCAACTACAAAAAAATCCAATCCTCTTCCCAAACACAACTATTTTTGCCTACTAAAATAGCAAAAAAACTAAAATAGCCTACTAAAATAGCCAACTTCCCAAATACCCCCTTATAACTAATTTCTACTTTGACATATATGCAGCAAAAAAGAGTTGAGTTTTTGGGTTTTGAATGGGAAGGATTTGTGGTGTGGCAATGTTTTTGTCTATTTTTGTTTTGATGTTATCAATGTTATAAGGAGATATGGTGAGGTTTTTCTCCTTTTGCAAACCCAGACACACAAATGAGAAACCATTTACTTAAAAATTTGATCTTTTTATTTACTTTTAGATTATTGAAAGAGGGCTGTTTTTGGTGGCTGAGAAACTGAGCAAAAAGGAAGTCTAGATTTTGAACTTGACTTTCCACCCAAACTGATACTACTGACAGCTCAAACAAATCCACATACACATGTAACAAAACAATTCTCGTTACCATCCATTTGGTTTTTAAGAAAATATAGGCAAACCAAGTGTGGAGATGAGACAAAAACAGCTTCTAAATAATTTACTATTCCTTTTAAGTTATTGTAAAGAAATCATGTTGCTGGAAGAGGACGTCTATGCTGGGGCTGTGTGCTGCCAGCAAACAAGCTTGGGAAAAAGGACAAGTTTCTTTCTTTCATTTTCTAAGTGATCGACAAATAAATGGGTCTCAAAAATAGTTTTTGAGTTACGGATCTTGTATTAAATTCTCATTCATGAAGTAAATATGGCCTAATTATGCATTAAATTAGATCCAATGAACTTTATCTCAAGTTAGGGTCTTAACACTCAAAACCAACACAAAACCGAAATTGTAGAGCATAAAACTTGGCTATGGCAATCTACTAAACACCAATCAGTCGGGAATTTTCTAAAATTAAATACAAATTCTTTCACTCTGAAAATTTTATCCAATGTACTAGACTTATATGGGAATAACATATAAAAATTTAACAATTTTTTGAGAAGAGAAACTATTTCAAAAAATACAAAATCGTAACATTTTTACAAGGAAAATCTGCACAGCACCCAATCCGAATGCCAATCAGTCCAAGAATTTTATAGAATTCATCTGTAAGAGTTTTGATCTGAAATTTTTAATAAGTTTATTATACTCATATATGAACCTTGTATAAAAACTTCATAAGCTTCTGAATTGTAAGACTATTTTTAAAAATTCATAAAGGTAAGATCTCTAATTCAAGAGATACAAATTGAAATTTCAGATCATCATAAACTAAAAGTTTTGTTTCAATCATCATAAACTATTCTACAAATGATCTTTTAAAATCAAAACAATTACTAACCACATGGTCCATTAAATGATTCAATTAATTTGTGAAATGCTTTAAAACTAAATTTCGGGTCATTACAATTTGATTCAATTGACATTGTAGGTATAATGTGAATCTACAAGAATAAAAAAGGCTGGGGGGAGAAGGGCTGCCCAACCAGAAACCAATAATGGAGTTATTCTGAAATATTATTTACATGTTTAATAAATCATAGCATAGTCTAACCACCTGATCAAGCTACAAATTCATTGCTCACAAAGTGATGATAGAATTAAACTACATCAACTTTCATTAATGCAATATATTCACTAAGAGCAATATTAACTTCCCAAGACAAAATATTGAAAAAATACTACAAGGGACAGCTTTCCAAATTTTGTGGGATACGTTTAGAAAGGGCTAGCCCATTCCAATGTAGCACATTAATAACTATGTCCAAACAAATATGTGTGAATACATGTCAGTCACTGTCATGAAAATTTACTGAGGTCATAAGCTGGGAAAAACATGTGGTATGCAAGAAAAGCAACAGATTGAGAAAATCAAAAAGACATATCTCAATATTCAGGTTATTCAAAATGATGGAAAGCAGGAGATTAATGTGTTACTTTTATTCAGGTCAGTTTTTTATTTGTTTTCTATAATTTTTGAGCCAGGGGTATTTTCAATATTTATGGATTTTCTACACATGGGCTTTATTGATCACACATGGGTCATACTTTGGATCAAGTCATGTTATTGGGTTTTAATATATCACTTTTAGCAGTAAAAATCTGAAGTTTCAAATTTTAAAATCAAAATCCTCTTACAGCCACCAAAAACATGTCTTGTTACCTCAACTCCTCCATATCATTACCATGCATACTTCCTGCCCACTAGCCACAAAAATGGGATTACAATAAGCCTCTAAAAAGAGTATTCCTACTGCTTCCATAGATCCATTTTGGCACCAAAACTCATAGAAGAGTGTTTCCTCACACTTGTCGACATCAACCTTCCTTTAACACCTTGGCATTCAAGTTTGTATCGAATGAAAAAAATAAAAACTAGAGACAATTACCAAAAAAACCCTAAGATTTGACCCTTATAACAAAATAAACCCGGAATTTTTTATTTTGTCAATTTAAACCCTAATCTTTTGATTTGTTTTCAATATAAACAATTTGCTTATTTTTGTTAACTAAAATCGACGAAAAAAATAGTATTTTAATTATTAAACTCAATATAAGTATATATAAAATGTCTAAAATACCCATTTTCATTAAGTTTAATGACTAAAATACTCATTTTTCCATCAATTTTACTTAATAGAAAAATGGTTTAGATTGAAAATAAATCAAAAGTTGAAGGTTTAAATTGACAAAATTAAAAAGTCAGGGTTTATTTTGTTACAATGGTCAAATATTGAGGTTTTTTTGTAATTTCCCCTAAAAACTAATATAGAAGAAGAAGAAGAAGAAGAAGAAGAAGAAGCAAAAATATAATATAGGATCTTACTTCTCAATCTCCTCAAATTTCAAGTAGTCCAAAGCCAATTGCAAGCGGCGTATTCGAAAAATTTTCAAGTCCCACCCTGTCATGCGTACATTCAAAATGTGTATTATGAACTAAACATGCAATTCCTGAAGGGGGGGGAATAAAAATAAAAATAAAACATCAATAACAAGTAAATCTTAAAATAAGTATCAACAAAAAAACATATTTTAATTTTAGTTGTGTCTCTGACATGGACCTAGCCAAATAACTAATGCCCCTAAGAGCCCTATTATATAAAAAGGAAGGATATGTTTTTCCCAAAACTTCCAATCTCAGTAAATCTCTCAAACACCAAAGCTGATTAAACAACCATATCCAGCTTACCAGCAACCATCCAAGTACTCTTACTCAAGCTCCAGAATGTAGAGCAGGATTTTATTGATATTGGAATTACAATTTTAACAAGTAAAAGAAATTTCTATTATTCAAGATTCTGACTTTAAACTCACAAAGTAACAGTCAGTTTAGAAGTCTAATCACATCGAAACAGACAAAAAAAAATATCCTCAACAAGTAGTTCACCTTATATTCCATGCTAATTATAAAAATAAAAATAAAAATAAAAAGGAGCAATTACAAGCAGCCCAAAGTTGGAGATTACAATACCAGCAATTCAGATAGCAATAATCAAACTTTTAACACAATGTTCTATGATTCTGAAACTAAGAATAATTAAACAATTGTAACATTGCCATTCACAATAACAAGGACAATTCGATTCATGATCAAAATACGAAGAATTCTGAGTAAATGAAACTATACAGTCCTTAATCTATAGAGTCCTTTAATTAAATCTAGAGAGAGATAGAAATCGAGCCAAGAGAAGGAAACCAAGCCCTAACCCGTAACCCTAGCAAGAAAAACTACAAAATCTCCTCGTTTTGTTCAATCGATTAATGAAATAGAGAGTTAGAAATCGAATAAGAGAGATAAAATGCTTACCGATCGTGAATCTATCAAAATCTTCTACTCGAATTGGGGATAGAGAGAGTTAAACGACTACGTGATTTTCATCAATCAACCCACCATTGTTGCAAGAAGTCGCGGAGTCGAGAATCGAGAATCGAGAGTCGAGAGTCGGAGTCGGAGTCGGAGTCGAGTAGAATCTATCAAAAAACTGTGATGGATAAGAACTGAAAATAACGAAACAATGAATGAATTGGGAGGTTGGTTAAAAGTTGGATTTTTGAATTTTTTTTTTTTATTTTGTGTAAAAATATGTAATAGATGATGTGATTTAAAACGTGTAAAAGGTAAAAGAATAATGCCATCAGCAATGTTAGGTATCACATAATTTTATAAAAGGTAAAAAAAAATTTATAAAAATAATTATAAAAGTTTTGTAATTTTTAAATTACAATTAAAATAAAGCATCACATACTAATCAAGGTAATTCAAACATCATAAATCTTTCATAATCATTTTCATGAAAAAAAATTCCATGATCCCTAACTTTTTTCTAATGCTATATGTATTAATTAGTGTATTAATTGATGATATTACATAATTTAAGAGATTTTTGATATTTGTAATATGATTAATAAGTGGGGTCAATAATAATGTCATAACTAGTATTGATACACTAGCTAATACACTTAATTGATACATGTAGCACTATCAAAGCTAAAAGCTAGTTAGTTTCTCAAATTGCCTTAATATGCTGTGCACTATATAACTTAAAAAAATAAAAAAAATAAAAAAAAGAAGAAGAATGAAAAATAATAATTTTAATTTTTTAAATCATAGTTTAAAAAATATAACATAATTAAACAAGATATAACTAAAAAATTTATGAATCATAACTAAAATAATATGATAATTAAATAAGAAAATTAGTCATAATTAAAAAAAATGACAAAACTATAGTGCATATGATCTCGTTTAGAAGGTTTTTTAGTTTTTTGACTTTTTAGCTATTTTAATCTAGGGTTAAAAAGTCTCTTTTGGCTTAGGTTTTGGTTTTTTTAACTTTTATGAAAGAAAAAATAAAATGATTCTGAGTTAGATATGACATTTTGTCCTATTTAACTAAAATAACTTATTTTGTCTTATATGACTACTTTATCCCAAAATATTATACAAAACGAACCCTAAGTGGTGTATATTCAAATTTCTCTAAAAAAATAAACATAATATTTTCAATTACATTTTTCATAAAAAATGAGATTAAAAAAGTAAACTGATTTTTTCGATTTTGTTTTTAAATAGAAAAGAGTCATATTTTTAATCAGCCTTTCATATAAACTGAGATCTTTGTATATCTCTGTTTGTATGAGTTGTTGTTTGGTGAAAGATCAATTGATTTAAAAAATGTTAGAAATCTTAAAAGTTCTACGAAAATTTTTGCATTGTGTATTGTTTGGGGTTAACTACAAAAATACACTTTTATTTCGATCATTCCAATCGTATGGAATCCATATGATGTAAGTCCTACACTCATATAAGATCTTTGATAAAAATTTTAATAAAATTTTTGGAATCTCTAGTATTACTCATTGATTTATGATTAATTGATGCGTCAGTGATGAGGCACGGGCAAGAGAGAAAGTGGAGAGAGAAGAGAGAGAGAAGAGAGGAGCATATAAAAGAGAGTAGAGAATCTCAGAAAAGGAGAGAGAGAGCGTGTGTATCTTCATTCATTATGTGTCAAGTCAGTTGATTCGAGGGGTCGTGTTAATAAATCACTTTTTTTAAAAGATTGAATGGTTTCCATTATCCCAAGTTTGGATAGGAAATAGCAGACAGAATCATCCTTTCATTTTAGGACTTAACTTTATACTTAGTTTACAAGGTGGTATGTTTATCAGCCAACACAACATCAGCTTCTTCAAACGAACCGTCAATACACCAACAGCTTATGCCCTTAGCACCATAGCCCATTCATCAGAGTTGCGTGCGAAGCGTGGTGGTACCATAGGAGTAGATTCAGTTCCCGCTAGGTTTTTATTTCCAAGTAGAAATATTTTTCCAGAGCTAGCCCAAACATACATACCTATTGACATAAAAAACACTTCTTTAGATAAATTAGATATGGAAAATTATGAGGTAGAAGATTTTGAAGAGATTCATTTTGATGATAAAGGAGATTATTGGAACTTAGAAGATTTTCAAGAAATAGCTAACTTATAATTAATTTTTGCAAAAATAGGAAAAATAAAGAAAAAACCAAAATACAAGAGAACAGAAAAAGGTTTAGATGAGATAATAAGATTAGTAAACAATGTAAATTTTAGGAGAACAACCCATGAAATATTGGGAAAGAAATAAAATTTTAGCCGTCTAGATATAAAAATAGAGATTATAGGATCACTTCAAAGACAAATAGATCACACACCAACAGACATAGAAGAATTTAGAACTCGATTAAAGAATTATTAGATTTAGGAGTAATTAGACCTAGTAACAAATTACATAGAAGCGCAAAGATTTATGGTTAGAAATCATGCAGAGATAAAGAGAGGAAAAGCTAGAATGGTAATAAATTATAAAAGATTAAATGATAATACGAAGATGATAAATACAATATACCGGATAAAGATCGACTTATAAATAGAATACGACAAAGAAAGATATTTAGTAAATTTGATTGTAAATCAGGATTTTGGCAGATAAAAATGGAAGAGGAAAGTATACCATGGACAGCTTTTTGTTGCCCTCAAGGACATTATGAATGGCTAGTCATGCCCTTTGGATTAAAAAACGCACCTTCCATATTTCAGCGTAAAATGGATAGTATATTTAATAAATATAGTTTCATACTAGTATACATAGATGATATTTTAGTATTTAGTCCAGATAAAAATAGTCATATAGAACATTTGTATATAGCCTTAGAAGAATTTATAAATAATGGAATAATAATTAGCAAAAAGAAGATGGTATTAAATAAACCTCACATAGAATTTTTAGGAATGGAGTTAGGAGATGGGAAAATTAGATTACAACCTCATATAGTCAAGAAAATTTTAGAATATCCAGATAAGTTAGAAGATACAAAACAACTTCAGTCTTTTTTAGGAATTTTAAATTATGCACGAATGTATATTCCTAACCTTAGTAAAATAATATGACCACTATACAGTAAAACCACACCCACAGGACAAAAATATTTTAACCAACAAGACATGGCTTTAGTCAGAAAAATTAAAGATATTTGTAAAAATTTACCAGACCTGCAACTCCCATTGGAATCAGAATACATAGTAGTAGAAACAGATGCAAGTCAATTAGGATGGGGAACAATATTATTAGCTAAACCTAATAAGTATGATAGTAAAAATAAAGAACGCATTTGTAGATACAGTTCTGGAAAATTTAAAGAAAAAGATACAACCATGACCAGCTTAGATTTTGAAATATTAGGAGTAGTTTATGCAATAAATAAATTTAGATTATTTTTGCACAAACCTTTTACAATTAGAACAGATTGTAAAGCTATAGTTAGATTCCATAACAAACTCAATGAGCGTAAATTAAGTACTAGAAGATGGGCAAAATTTTTAGATTATATAGTAGGACAAGGATATAAGGTAGAATTTGAACATATTAAAGAAAGCGATAATAGGCTAACAGATTGGTTAAGTAGGAAAATTTATTTAGAAAAAGAAGATAACCAGTTTAATTTTTGTGCAGATAATGGAGAACAGCAAGACCATGAACTTTGGGGGATTCTCTCTTCCCATTCATGAAGGCAGAACAAAATTCAGACCATTAACAGGAATTGAGTTAGACCCGGTCAAGTTGTCTTTTAGATAACCTTTGGAATAGTCGAACCACCCGGCTAAACGCCTTTCGGCCTTAAACTCTCTCAAGATATATTTTTCAAAAATCCAAAATAAACCTTTGTCAAAAAGTTTTTCTTTCTATGTAGTAGTTAAAGGAACCAAGCCTGGTATTTACCATGATTGGACGACAGAAGTAGACCCCTTAGTAAAATATTTTCCTTTACCTCAGTTTAAAGGATTTTATGATTTTGAGTCAACCAGTACCTATGCCCGAAGACAAATAGGAACTAGTTACTTTATTAGCCAGATAGCTAAAGATTACCTGGACACATTGAGCAAGATGAAGTCAACCATCTTTGCTACCAGTGGAGCTCCAGTTAGCCAGATAATTGGAAGCAGTAGTTCAGGCAGTAGTAGCAGTTCTAACCCACAGACAGATCCTCAAAATCCTCTCCAGTTATGCAGACATTGTGGAGGCCTTACCAGAAATTTCAAGAAAATTATGGATAAAGGCAAAAAGGTCAGTGAAGAGCTAGACCAGCTCCGAGACGAAGAAAAACAATTGAGAGCAACCGTTTGAACCCTAACCAGCCAGCTTAAAAAATTAGCTCCAGAAAGAACACCAACCTCCTTACCAAGCCCAGAAATCAAACAACTCACCAGTGAAGAATTTGACAAATTGAGTGCTAGAATGTATTTCTTCAGACATTCTATCATTCGATCTCTTTGTGAGAAAAGCTAAGTAATAGAAGACCTAAAACCCTATATTTACACCTTAGCCGAAGATAGCAGAAATAACGAGCTAGTCCTTATTCAGCAATTTCTTCAAGACCTTTCCATAGCAAGAGTCGACTGCCCTGGCCTAGCTTATCAATGGCTCTATAACAATGAAGAAGAAGAACAGTCCTGCTTAACAAAAGAAAAATGCAGAAAGCATTCCGAGCATTTTGATAGGTGTCAGTGTAACCTAGACTTCAGCATTTGCCTTTGCCAGATAAATTTAGCTACATTCAAGCCTTTGGAGATACAAATAAGAGGCGAAACATGTTATCTAACAGCCTCAAAATTGTTAGACTACGGCTTTGTCTCTAGATTAATTTTCACAGATCCAGATCAGACAGATAGCTTTGGACACAAGCTTGCTCATGCAGTCCTGTGTGTAATGGAAGAATTTCAGCCATATGTAGAAGTTTTGATAGATAGCAAATTACCAGAATGGAAGGGAATATGGTGCAATCCAGCTAAACACAAAATGTACCTCAGAGGAACCTCTACATTCCCAGGATACCCAGGACTTCTCAATAAGGGACCCTGGCCTTGCCGACGATTTCCACTCAAAGACCAGCTCAATAAGTGGAGAAAATTTGCCAGCAACACACTAATAGCATATAATGGATATTCCGGACATCTAGTTTGTGAAGATAAATATCAAAAGATACATTGTAATTTGGCCATCCCAGGTTATCCATTTAGCAGAGAAACATTTGTCGACGAAAGCCAGTACCCCAACTATCAACACGGCGTCATTCACGAATCATCAGTAATAGGGGAAAATGATCAAGAACTGTCCGATATGGGAGATGAGGATGACTTTTACGACCAACTTTCAGCAGCAGATCTGGATGACCTCTCAGATAGAATGTATGGATAGAATTAAAAAATATATATATATATATATATTTTCCTCTAAATCTCAAACAATGTGGCAATTTAAAATTGGCCACTTGTTACTCAAATCAAACTATTTAGGCCTCGTTTGGGAACCCTCCTTTTTAGTCAAAAAGTTAAAAAGTTATTAAATTAGTCAAAAAGCCAACAACCTATACCAAAAAGTCAAAAATTCTTTTTTCTCTCTACTTTTTGCACATCTTTTCGTAAAAAGCCAAAAAGTCATCCTAAACATACTAGTTTTTTTTAGCTCATATTTTAGCCAAATAGTCAAAAAATTACTAAATTAGCATGTTCCCAAACGGGGCCTTAATTCCTTAGCAACCTTGTTATGATTAACCACAATGTTAAAAAACATGTGTTTAGAAATCCTAAATATTTTTTATAACTTATGTTATTTTTTTAATTTAAATTTTTTTTCTAAAAAATATAACCTCAATGTTAAAAAACACGTGTTTAGGAATTCCAAATATTTTTGATAACTTATGTTATTTTTTTAATTTAAATCTTTTTTCTAAAAATATTTTTTAATAGATTTTCATTATATTCGGTCAATTAACTAGTACTGATTGTGGAGTACAATTGTAGCAAAACTCAATCCTTTAAAATAAATAAATACTATCCAAATAAATAAATAAAAATAGATTATTTCAATTGAACTAAGTCATCCAAAATAATTGATTTAACTTTTTATCTTCTTAAAATCATCTACCATCACATTCTTCCAACCATAATAAATCAATTATTCAAGGAAATAATTTGTCCAATGATTATAATGAAAAGTGCGAATTAATGGTCCCTATTGTTTAAAACTTATATCACTTTGATTCTTGACTTTTCAATTGCGACATATTTGACCATGAATTTTGAATCTTGTTTCAAATAAGGGCAATTAAAGATATCATTGTGCAATTTCAAGGACAAAATCATCAATTTGACAAAATATAAACTAATTTGATAAAGATAAATATCAAAAAAATATTTTTAAATTTTTAAAAATTATTTCTACCCACCAAAGATAAAATTATGTAAAATTGATAAATCTTTTACACATTTATTTTTTTTATTTTACCAAATTAATTTTTATTATGTATTTGGATGATGATCATATAATGAGTGGTTGTTTTTATTTTCATTAAATTAGTTTCTATTTTTTCAAAAGTCAAATATAGCTACAACTTTGATATTATTATTAAACCAATCCATTAAATCAAAAAATCTAAAACTAAAAATATTTCATATATTAAGGGGTTGTTTGGGAGTGCTAGATTAGTATACTTTTTGACTTTTTATGGAAAAAACGTGAAATATGGGTTGTGTTTGAAATGATGTAGTAGAGAGATGATGTGACTTAAATAAGATGATTGTAACCTAAATAGGATAATGTGCTAAAATAGCATGTGCTATTTTAGCACGTGCTAAAATAGGATACAACCACTAAATATATCGATTACACATTAAAAGTCTAACAATCACCCATCACATGATCATCATCCAAATAGATAATAAAAATTAATTTGGTAAAATAACTAAATAAATAAATGTATAAAAGATTTATCAATTTTACATAATTTTATTTTTAGTGGGTAAAAATAATTTTTAAAAATTTAAAAATATTTTTTTGACAATTATTTTTGTCAAATTAGTTTATATTTTATCAAATTGATGAGTTTACCCTTAAAATTGAGCAATGGTATTTTCAATTGTTCTTTTTGAAATAAGATTCAAAATTCAAGATCAAATGTATAGCGATTCCGATTTTAACCCGACCCTTTTGTATCTTGGACTCGGATTTCGTGGTTTCGTAGTGTTGTTCATATTTCACTTCCCTTGTATTTCCTCAAAATTTGGTTATTGGATTGTTGTGGTTGTGTTTGGAACAGGTTGCTTGCTTGGTTTCCAAACTCTTGTTGCCCAGAATTTTGCTCCTCCGCTCGAGCTGCACTTCTTATGCTCGAGCAGGATTTGCGAACTCTCAGTACTTTTGTAGGTCTACAAAACTACTGGGAGAATGTATTCTACGCTCGAACGGTTCTTTCTAGGCTCAAGTGGGCTCAGCTCGAGCGGCCTTTCTTGCGCTCGAGCGTTGGTCTATTGTCTGCAAAACTACTGGGAGTGTGTATTTTGCGCTTGAGCGTCACTTCTTGCACTTGAGCGGTGTCATCCTTTCCATTGTGTCTCGGCACTCAAGCGTCGCTTCTTGCGATCAAGCGGACCCAACTTATTGTGTTTGACGCTAGAGCATCACTTCTTGTGCTCGAGCAGACTGTGCGTATATCAATTCACAACGGCACCTTTCTACCTCACTTTTTCATATCTTTTTTCTCTCAAAACCCTAGATCTAGAGCCTCTCTTTGAAACTCACATTCTCTCTACATTTTCATCTAGATCTAGTGGTTTCTCTACTTGCGTGCCTTTGTTAAAAAGATAAAGCACCTCAAGGGCTACGTTTTGATCCTAATAGATCTAGGTTTCGGTGTATTTGAAATTCCTCAATTTCTTCCTTGGTCTCCTAAGCTTGAGGTAGGGACTTTTTACACTCTTCTATAATTTTTAACTTAGCTATTTGTTGTTGTGTAAATAATGTTGGGATTTAGAGGATTTTAGACAAACCTAGGATTTTGGTTTAAAATCAAAAGAAGGGTTTTCAAATGAAAGTATTGAAAATGATTACGGGTGTAGATATGAGGATGCATTATGTTAAATTTGTTGCTTTTGACATGTGGATTGGATTTTGGAAGGAAATGGAGTTTTGCCCTAAAATGTTTCAAATAATTATTTTGCATAAATAATGGAATTGGCTTTGGGAAGGTGAATTGAATAGATGTTTATATAAATAGTGGAGTTGGATATGTATTACCTCTTACCTATGGATATTTAGATAATTTATCTGTTTTGGAGATTGTATATCTGTTTTGGGGCTATCGATGGAGGATAGCTTTGTTTATTGTAGAAATTGCATTAGGATTAGATGAATTGAAACTAATCTCTTATTGATCGTCATTGAACATAACTGTGTTTTAATACATTGTATATGTATGATGTTTGGAAAAAAAAAAGGGATGTGCTTCATGTTTGGGAGGAGAAAGATTATGGACTCCAGAAATTAAGTTGGCCTGCGTGTCCAATGTGAAAGTCCCGAAAACTGCGCATATACATGGGTACTGATCCCGCGGACGAAATTTCCGTAAAATGGCAAGTGGATGTGTTTGTATGATGATTATATTAATTTGAGACCCAGTGAGTTGTATCCTCGATTTGGTGGATTGAATGAAATGGACATAACTCATGAATTGAGATAAAATGAATTGAGATAAAAAAGAGAATTGAGATAACATAGATTGTGCTATAAAACTTGGCATATTATAATCTTGTGAATTATGAATGATTTTATCACAGGCATTGTATATGCACATCATACTTATATCTTTATTAAGATTCATATATTGTGTTAGTTTGTTTCTACTGGGCTTTGGCTCACCCTACTTGGGAAAAACCATTTTTGAGTGCTGGTGATATGCCTTCACCAAGGACTTAGCATGGGAGGATTATGGAGCTGAAGGATCAATCTTGTTTATTTTGTGTTTAACTTTTGCACAAGCCTAGGGCTTTATTTGTGTTGAGCTTCTGACTCATTTTGTTGTAACCAAGCATGGTCTTGGAAAGATGTAAGCCTTTAGGGCACATGAATATCTATTTAGCTTTCATTTCTTATTACCTCTTGTAACACATGTTGTAGATTCAAAAAGAACGATTTATGAATGTATATCACATGTGTCACCTTTTGTATATTAACTCTGATTAATGAAAGCTTCCTTTTCACTTATATTACTTTGTAATAGTTCTTTGGAGTTGGATTGTGTAATTATTTTAGAGGTGTTACAACTTGGTATCAAACCATATCGGATTTGAATACTTTGGGTACGTGGGAAGCGGTTACTACTACAATGGCTTTGTCTCGCTTGATAGAGACATTAGTATGTATGGTATGCTATGTGATAACATGCTTATGTGATTATATGGGTATGGGATTTAGTTTCTATGATATTTATTGGGTCTACGGGTTTCTAGAAGTCCGGTTAGAAGAGCACTGGATCACTGCTATTTCTAATTAGAACTCTGGCAACCCCGTGGGACGGCCATTATCTAGGAATGAAATTCGTATGTATTAATGTGACTACGTGCTTACATGGAGTGAATTATTGTTGTCCACCGCATTAGGACACGAGTGAGTTAGCTTTGGTATATTTGTAAATGTGCTAATCTTTTCTGTTACCTTCATTAGGATGTCAGAACGTCGACGTGATAGTGATAGGCATGGTAGGCCTAGGAGGCATGAAATGCCTTTACCAGATGATATTCCGGCACAGGAAGAAGGGGTTGGTCAAGCCAATGTGACTGTACCAGTTGGTCAAGAGGCCATAGGTGCCTTGGCCCGCGAAATGGCCAGAGCATTGCGAGAATCTATGGACATTCTCAGAACTGAGAATCAAGTCCAAGCCCAAGTAGCTGAGGCAAGGTCGTCTTTCTTGAAGGGGAAGTTTTTCCGGTCAAATCTGGACGAGTTTGTGGGTAATCCCAAGGAGCCACTGAAGGCAGATGAGTGACTAGAGCAAATAGTGAAGACATTTGAGATGCTTAACATCGATGACGACCAATTGCGACTGACCTTAGCATCTTTCCAGCTGAAGGAAGATGCGGGTCAATGGTGGAAGTATGCACGTAGACGCATTGGGGTGACTTAGGAGGCTTTTGTCAGCGCCTTCTAGGACAAGTTTTTCCCTCCCACTGTTAGGGAGAAGTTGAGAGATCAATTCTCCAAGCTTGTGCAGGTGAACACTCCAATAGCCGAGTTTGAGGCCACATTTACTAGCTTGTCGAGGTTTGCACCAGAACTCATGGCGACTACGGGGCGCCGTTGTTTAGAGTTTGAGAAAAGGCTGAGGACCGGGCTCATGTTCAAAGTGGCCAGGTCAATGGTTAGAGACTATAGACGCCTTATGGAGGCGATGGCTCATCTTGGGACTGTAATGCAAATAGAGGAGGAGAGGATGAAGGGCTCCATGAGGAGTTAGGATGTTTAGGAGGACAGTAAGAGGCAGAGAGGTTCTAATCTCCAACAGTCCCAGGGAGCACAGTCGAGGTCCACTTTTCCAGTATCGAGTTTAGGGTCTGAGAGAGATGGTCAGGGAGATATTACTTGTTACAAGTGTGGCCAGCTGGGCCACAAGTCTCTAGCTTGCCCACAGAGAGGAGGAGGGCAACGATCTACACCGTCTTCGGCTCGTTCTCAGGCTAGAGTCAAGTAAGAGGCCAGTCGCTCACTTGTTATCAGTGTGGGCAGGCAGGGCACATGAAGAGGTTTTGCTCACAGTTGGGTCGCGCACCTGGTGCATCTAGTTCGAGGCAAACACAAAACCACCAGCCAGCACAGTCAGCACAGGCCTCGTGGGCCAATTAGGGAGCCTATTCGGCTAAGTTGGCGCATCAGGCTTATGCTCTAAGGGGTGAGCAGGTTGAGCAAAGACCTACAAGGTGTGTGCATGCTGTTACCGTGCTAAACCTAGGACCAGCGCCTTCAATAGTGAGAGGTACCTTCTTGTTTTGCAATTCAGTTGCTAATGTGTGGATTGACACGGGTGCATCCCATTCATTTATCTCGTCTGCATTTGCATCGATTTTGGGCTTAGAGTTGGCTCAATTAGTATCTCCTCTCTATGTAGAGTCACTTATTAGTGATGAGATTGTTTTGAAGCAGGGGTGTCGGGATTGTGACATAGAGGTTGCTGGTCGCCGACTTTCTTTTGCATTTGTGTTGATTAAAATGTCTAGTTTCGATGTTATTTTGGGTATGGACTGGTTGTCATCATATCGAGCTGTTATAGATTGCTACCAGTAGAGAGTTACTGTATGTACCTTGAGCGGTGATTGTTTTTATTTCTTGGAGGACTGGGTTGATGGAGTCTTATCACCGGTGTATGATCTGCGTGAGCGGAGTGAACTTAGTTGTCTCCTTGCCAATTTATTGGGTAACGAGTGTGATGAAGTCCGAGTTGAGTTGCCAAGGGTGGTTTGCGAATACCTGGACATTTTTCCCAAGGATCTTACTAGTTTACCACCTCATTGAGAGATCAAGTTCTCTATTGATTTAGTGCCTGGCACGGTACCGATTTCTATGGCATCGTATAGATTTGCACCTGCTGAGTTGCTTGAGTTGAAGATTCAACCCCAAGAATTATTAGATAAAGGTTTTATCTGCCCCAGTACTTCACCTTGGGGAGCACCGACTCTTTTTGCCAAAAAGAAAGATGATGCGTTGTGACTTTGTATAGAGTTCTAGAAGTTAAATCGGGTAACTATTAAGAACAAGTACCCAATGCCTTGTATAGATGATTTGTTTGATCAGTTGAAAGGGTCTTGTTGTTTCTCTAAGATAAACCTGAGATCGGGTTATCACCAGTTGAGAGTAAGGGAAGAAGATATCCCGAAGACAGCATTCCGTACGAGGTATGGCCATTACGAGTTTCTAGTGATGCCCTTTGGGCTAACCAATGCACCAGTTGTGTTTATGGATTTGATGAACCAGATCTTCCGTGAGTTCTCAAATCATTTTGTGCTCGTCTTTGTGGATGACATCTTGATTTACTCACTCTCTGAAAAGGGGCACGAAAAACACTTGCGAGTGGTGCTCGAGTTACTTAGAGCCCATAAATTGAATGCCTAGTTTGGGAAATGTGAATTCTGGCTGAGAGAAGTTAAGTTCTTAGGCCATGTGGTATCTGAGGAAGGGGTGACTTTAAATTCATTCAAGCTAGAGACAGTACAAGATTGGAAATAACCTAAGAATGCTTTTGAAATTTGTAGTTTCTTGGGGTTGGCCGGGTATTATCATCGGTTCATGAAGAATTTCTCTAGATTAGCTTCACCGTTAACTAGACTGGCGAGGAAGGGAGTTAAGTTTGTGTGGAGTGAGACTTGTGAGAAGTCTTTTTAAGAGCTTAAGGTTAGACTTACCACTGCTCCAGTATTGATTATTTAGTGTATTGTGATGCCTCACGAGAAGGTTTTGGTTGTGTGTTGATACAAGAGGGAAATATAGTAGCTTATGGCTCGCGACAGTTAAAAACACATGAGAGGAACTACCCTACTCATGACCTAGAGTTAGTGGCGGTGATCTTTGCCCTGAAGATTTAGAGGCATTACTTGTATGGTGAGAAGTTTGAAGTGTTTTCTGATCATAAGAGTCTGAAGTATCTGTTTACACAGAAATATTTGAATTTGAGACAGAGGAGGTGGATGGAGTTTATAAAAGATTATGATTTTGAGTTATATTATCATCCGGGGAAGGCCAATGTTGTGGGTGATGCTTTCAGTAGGAAATCCATTGGTAGTGTGGCTTGCATTGCTATCTGGGAATGGGAGATGTTAGGTGATATCGGTGAGTTTGACTTGCATCTTGGCTAGTCCATTGAGTCTGCAGCCTTGTTTTCGGTAGTTGCACAACTTACACTTGTGAACCGAGTGATAGAGACACAAAAGGGTGACTTTGAAGTAGAATCCCTCTAGGAGAAGATCTCCAATGCGAAGGTAAAGAGAAACTTGAATGTGTACTCCGACTTAAGTGTTAGATATCATGACTGTCTTTTCGTGCCAGAGTCTTGCCGAGAGGAAGTACTCCGAAATTTTCACCATTCACGCCTAGCGATACATCTGGGAGGCACAAAGAAGTATCACGACCTTAGTCGCAAGTTTTGGTGGAGGGGTATGAAGAAGGATGTAACCGTGTTTGTATCAAGATGCCTTACTTGTCAATAATTGAAGACCGAGCATCAAAGGCCAGTGGATTTGTTGTAACCCTTGCCTATAGCTGAGTAGAAGTGGGAACATGTCACAATGGATTTTGTTGTGAGCCTTCCGAGGACTCAACAAGGTAGTGATGCAATTTTGGTTACCTTGAAACAAAAGAATGCTTTGAATGTAACCACTATGAAAACCATTTACAATGTACGCCATAGGAATAGTGTATTTGGTTTGAGTTTTTTTGGATTAAGTTTTTTGGTTTTCGTGTTTTTTTGTTTTTAGTGAATATTTTTAAAATTTTAAACATTTTTTTTACTTTTCTAGATGCACCTTACTTAGATGTATCTAAAAAGTAAAAAAAAAAAAATTGTGAAAAAATATTTTGAAAAATTAATAAATACATAAAAATACAAAAAAAATGTACTGAATTCTCGTATATATATATATATATATTTTTGTGTTTTGGTATTTAGTGAATTTTTAAAAGATTTTTTTTCACAAATTGTTTACTTTTTAGGTATATTTATGTTAGGTATGTCTAAAAATTAAAAAAAAAAATTGCTTAAAATATTAAAAAAAATCAATAAAAACAAAAAAAAATGGAAAACAAGAAAGTAGAATTTTCTGAAAAGTGTTTTTGGAAAACTCTAACCAAGCAAAGTTGTTATTGAGAAAGCTGGGAGATCACAGATGCAACAGTTGTTGGGTGAATTGGAAAAGCATAATTATATTGAGTGGCATAGGTGTGACAACAACATGATGGCTGTCATAGACTTGTTTTGGGCACATCCTATCAGTTTAGATTTGTTCCGTTTATTTCCAAAGGTGTTGATCATGGACTGCACTAAGACAAATGGATATTGTCTTTCTCTTCTTGAGATAGTTGGTGTGACATCCACTGATATGTCATTCTTTGTAGCCTCTGCATATCTCTAATTTGAGCGGATTGATAACTACGTATGGGTGTTAATTACATTGCGTAGTCTCTTGGATGACATTGCTATTCCTGAGGTGATTGTCACAGATAGTGAGCTTGCTTTGATGAATGCTAGTGACAAGATATTTTCTACATTTCAACATTTATTATGCCAATGACATATTAGTAGAAATGTACTGGCGAAATGCAAGAAAATGTTTGAGAGTAAGGAGAAATGGGACAAGTTTATCTCTTCATGGAATTTCTTAGTACTCTGCTCGACTGAGCTTGAATACAATGAACGCCTTGTTATAACATACGGATTTTGATACATATCCTGAGGCAGTGCAATACGTGTCACAAAGTTGGTTAATTTCATATAAGGAAAAGTTTGTTACTTTATGGACCGATAGTTGTATGCACTTCGAGAATGTTACAATCAATAGGTAATATATATTTGTCTACCTTACACTATCAATCATTATGATTTTGATTATTTAAACTTAATTATGTTAATTGTTTCCATTGTACATAGGGTTGAAAGTGCACGTGCAAAACTTAAACGGCAACTTGGTTCTAACCAAGTCAATTTTGAGTGTTCTTGGACCAAAATCCATAGCTTACTTGAGTTGCAACACACTGATATTAAGGCATCATTTGAGAAGAGTTTAACCGTTGTGCAACACCAGTTCAAACCTGTAACGCCCTCAAAATAAAGTGAATAATCCATCCCATGAGATGCATGAACATAATAGAAAATGTTATACTTTCCTTCATCAGAGTTTATATTACAAAAGATATTACATGCATTACACTTTCATAAATGTTCATTTTGAAACTACAACATGTAACACTAGTTGATAACAACAAAATAAATGCCCTACGGACTTACATCTTTCCAAGATATCACTTGGTTACAACAAAAAGAGTCCTAGGCTCTATACATGTAAAGCTCTTGGCTTGAATAAACATTTTACACAGAAGTAATAAAACAAAGCCTCCAGTCCCTAAGTCCTCCCAAGCTACGTCCTTGGAGGAGGCATGTCACATGTACCTAAAAATGGTTTCCAAGTAGGGTGAGCCAAAACCCAGTAAAGATAAACTAACACAATATATGAGATTTAACTAAGATATAAATGTCAGATGAAAGTCCAATACTCAAGGCCAACTTACATTCTCCCCATTACCATTCAATATTGATAACCACATCTTAATCCATTTCCATTCATTCATTTCAAATCAATGCATAGGTGTAGTTCCTTATCATCTAAACAATCCCAAATGAGACTACAACGCATTCATTCACAATTCAATAACAATCATGATTCAAACATTTCAATCTTCTTGCCATTTTACAGATTCTTGTCCGAGGGAATCGGCACCCAAGTATACACATATAAGATTTCGAGACTTTTACCCTGGACACTCCGGCCAACTTAATTTAAAATGGAGTTCATTCCTTATCTCCTCCCAAACAATGGAGTACATCTCTTATCTCATCCCAAATAATGATACATATACAATGTATTTAAGAGCGTTGTCATATACAATGACTATCCAAGTCACATATCCAATGGTTTAGTCAAACCGTCATATTTAATGACATAATTCAAATGATCAATTTCAATTTACCTAGTCCTCATACAGTTTCTACAACAATCATAGCTATCCTCCACCGATAGCCCAAAACAGATATTTCTAAACAGATGTACAATTTATCAAATAGATAATTTATCAAATTGTTCATATCCAACTACACCATTCATTCACACTTCCTCTCAATTTCATATTTCCCATATCAATTTTATTATTTATACAAAATAATTATTTAACACGAATTAGGGAAATTTTTTCCATTTTCCAAATATCAATCCCAAGTCCAAATTTCATCATTTTAACCCATATAACTCCATATTCAATATCCCACATATATATATTCATGGAACCCAATGTAAAAATCCCTCTTTTAAAATTTGGACCCAAACCCTAACTTCCCCCATATCCTCCCAAATTCCATCACTTATACAAAATGATAAATGCCTAGGTTAAAAACCATATCAAGGTGTAAAATGTCCCTACCTCAAGTGTAGAAGCCTAAAGGAGAAGAAGAAGATCCTTAAAAATGCACAAAACCAAGCTTGGTTCGGATGGAATGGAAGCCTACAAGATGCTCCACTTTTTTCTCAAAGGAAGTAGGGTAGTAGTGCTTTGTAGAGAGAGGGACTGTTTTAGAGAGAGAGAGGGTGCCGAATTAGGGTTTCTTGCAAAAAGGAAATCAAAAAGTGATATAAAACTCCTTTGTTACGAACTAATATATGCGACCTTCGCTCGAGCGAAGGAGTTGTCGTTCGAGCGACCAGACACAACAAGTGACCTTGCTCGAGCACCAGAAGAGTCACTCGAGCGCAGAATGCAAAGCTTCAGAAGCTTTACAAACGCACACGCTCGCTCGAGCACAAAAAGCCTCGCTCGAGCGAAGAACTTCACCTTCCTATAATTTCTGCATCTGGGAAAGAAACTTGAGAACTCTCAAATCTCGCTCGAGTACAAGAAACCTTGCTCGAGCAAAGAAGCAAATTACAGAAGGCTAGCTCGAGCACAAGAAGCCTCGCTCGAGCGAAGAAGCCAAAATCTGGGCAACAACAATCTAGACTAACTAACAACCAACTAATTCCAAACATGCCCAACATGTTCCAAAACTCAAATTCAAAGAGTTAAAGGAGGAAAACAAGACATGGATACAATATTAAACCACAAAACCCGAGTCCGGAATGTAACAAAGGTCGAGTCAAAACCGGGATTGCTATAAAACCATCCCATTTTATAGAGTTTCGAGGCAATATCTGTATTACTGCATTAGAGCATGTCTTGGCAGAGAGTAAGCGAGTGGATGATATTGGCATTGATGTTTCAGTATGTGGATGTGTCATTCGACGAATACACGGGTTACCTTGTGCCCATGAGATAGCGGATTACATTCGACAGGATCATCCAATACCACTTAATAGCATTAATCCGCACTAGAGGACTCTTGAGATAGTACAAAAGTTGAAGAATGATAAAGTGGAATTCAGTTTTGAACTAGAGTTCGATCTCATACTTACGTGATTGAATGCATCTAATTATACTATGAAGTTGGAAATTCTACATAAGTTAACAAAAATTGCAAATCTGCAAAGTACTTTTCTCATTTAGCCGAATGTAAAGCCCAACCCTCATGGTAAAGGACACAAGAAGATTGATGTATCTATACGTCGAGACCCATGTGCATTTAAATAGGTTCAGTCTGGACATGATAGCCACTCACCTATGGGCACCCACATCCCTACACAGGATTCTCTCAAAGTACATAAAAAACGGCCCGCCAAAAAAAAAGTACATGCAATCATTTTTTACTTACATTTTTGTTGATGATAAATTACGTATTTTGTTGTTCATATGTTGATTCCCTCCTTGTTGAATAGGTATATCAAACTCGTATAGCTACTACTTATTCATATGTTGATGGTCACTCAGTTAGATTGAAGCCGTATATACGTCTTATCAAGGATATAGATGAATATGACAATTGTGGTTTTAGAGCCATTGTTGGCTTGATGGGGCTTACAGAGGCTGAATGGGATCAAGTCAGGCGTGATCTCCTAAAGGAATTGCACACACACAGAGTGCATTACACTTAGCTACATGGTTCACATAACAAGATTGAAGGGTTGACCCATATTTTATCATACTTTCAACCAAATCTCGGATATGACCATTGGATGACTATGCCTGACATGGGTCATCTTATTGCATCATGTTATAAAGTGGTATTGTACCACTTATCTGCACAACAATGCCTTACATTTCTCCTCCTACGATCAGTGCCAATATCACAAGTTAAACAGCGTGAGATTGCTATTGGGTTCGTTAATGGAAATCATTTTCTCCAAGTATAGCATTATGATTTGTTTAATGCATTTATGATTTTGTACTGCATCGATCTCATACTTACAGTTTTGTCAATGTAGGTGTTCATGTTACCAGGTCATCCAATTCTACCGATAGCTACCAATTGGTGTAAGTTTCATCATTCTTGTGCAGCTAGATGAAATAGTGCATATAGTCGCCGAATTGAGCATTTTAAAGATGTTGTTCATTCAGGGGTAGCTATTAGAGAGACATTTGATTGTATTAACCTTGATGAGTAATGATGTATGCGAGTTGAGTTGTAGTTATGTAATTGAAATAGTTACCGATACATTTTTTTGCGAGTTGATATTTTGAGTTCATTTAATGCATATGGTACTACTTATTCATTGCGGTGTATCAAAAGCATTTCTCTAATACTTCTTGTTCATTGCCAAATATACAAACCATGAGTACTTGTTCATTACAAAATATTGGTAGAGTACTTCTTGTTCATTATAAAACAACAAAAACATTAAAAGAGTACTTCTCTTTCATTACAAAATAACAAAACAACATTACCACAAATCCTACTACCTATCATCTACTCGTCTCCTACAACTATATGTTCTCAATAGAATAGAACTAGGTCCAGCTTCATCGATCTGTTAACCTTGAAGAACATGTGCCATCCTCTTAATGGCCTCATATAACCTATCTGGATCACAAACACTGGCATCATAGCCTGCATCAATGATAGGATACGCAATTCGTAGTGTGTGATCAATACGTTGGATCAAGAACAAATACAATTGTAATTAGCTAAACGTCTTTAAAAAAATGTAAACAATGCGTAAGCAATATTGTCATTTCTTAGCATCCTGCACAGTATATCAACTCTTCTGTGCACATGGGTCAAACCTAGACCGATGTGTGGGGTTTTGGATATACAAATGTGTGATACTAGTATACCACTACATGTAACCATTAACATAATCAGCCGGACGTCTGACGGGGGCACTGTGATAACCCTATCCCGTATTTTGCTAATTAATCTTAATTATGATTGAGATTATGTGTTTGATACGATTTTGGGTGCCATTTATATGAATATATGTGGTTTTGAATTTCTATCTGTTCACCGTAGGAATATCTGTTCAGCTTACTGTTATAAACTGAAAATTGAAGGCCTTATCGGCTACAGAAATCGAAATTGATTACGCCTTTGTGATTACCGTAATTTTTGGAGCCTACAATGAAATTTAATTGAAAAATTGATTTGGGTCAGAATAATTAGATTCAGAATGATTAATTAAGCACTATTATTAACCTCAATAAAATGTGATTAGGGAGAGACTATAAAAGGGGCTCTAATACACTAATATGCAAAATCACTGTAAAGAGAGAGAATGAGGGTCGGTTAGAGAGAGAGGGAGCTCAAGTTGTTGAATTGCTCAAGAAGCTTGAAGATCTTGGGGTGTAACTCAAGAATTAGCTATAATTTGGAATATTTGAACCTCTAGGTGAGCATTTGAGCATGGATTCATGAGTATAAGTTTGTAAATTTGTGTATTCAAGCTAGTTGGATAATCAAGAACACGAATTGAAATGAAATTGAAGAATTTAAAGCTTATATGTACATGCATGTAAGAATTTGCCATGAAGTTGTGTAATTGAGCATGAAAAACATGATCCATGTAGAATTGTGGTTAAAGTTCATGCTTTTGATCATCATTTGTATCATCTAAGTTGAAAATGGAGGTTGTAATTCACATGCAAGTCCAATTCATAGAAGCATGAGTGTTGGATGCATGAAATTGAAGTGTTGATGATGGGTTTGATATGAATCGTGTGTGTATGTAAGTAATTCATGGAAATTAAGCTTCATAATGTTGTAATCTAGCATTTGTATCATGTTAGAAGGTTTACATGTGAAGTATAAGTCGTGGTATGCAAGTTATTTGAGTTTGAATGCAAGTTTGAGCCTCAAGAACAGTTCTGGAAAACCCAGAATTCATGAAGTTCGCTCGAGCGGGGGAACCGCCACTCAAGCATGAAATGCGAGCTCCCGGTAGTTTTGCAGTTAGTGTTGTCCGCTCGAGCAGGGATATTCCCGCTCGAGCGGGGAGCCATGTAGTGTGACTTTCAGCTCGAGCGTCCGAATTCACGCTCGAGCGTAAAAATGAGGCAACCAGTATTTTTGCAGACCCAAGGGGTCCGCTCGAGTGGCCAAAGCCACGCTCGAGCGGGGACCCCTATTTCAGAAATTTTGAAAAACTATTCTATGTTTCATTTTCCGTTCTCTTTCACTTCTAACTACTCTTAGGCATACATTGAGCATTATCAATGAATTAAAAGAATAAGAAAGAAGTCTAAGAGGGATATATGAATTAAGAACGGATTGAATCATTTGTGACCCATAGGTGTTATGTAATGTGTAGGGTCGAGCTCAAGGGTGAATCCACCGGTAGAACACTGTGAGTAATATCGTAATAAAGATATTTGAAATGTGTTATTTGTCCAATTGCCTACTTCCATGTAAGTCTTATAAGTTTGTTAAATTGAATTGGGGACAAATATCTGTTATGCCATATGAATTGGGCCAAAGGCCATTGGATACAATTGGATGGGCCAAAGGCCGTCTGACCTAAATGAATGGGCCGAAGGCCGTCTGACATGAATGAATGGGCCGAGGGCTGTCTAACATAAATGAATGGGCCGAAGGCCGTCTAGCACATATGATTGGGCCAAAGGCTGTCGAATAGGAATGGTTGGGCCAAAAGCCGTCGGATATGAATGAATTGGGCCCGAGGCCGTTTGATGTGTTTGGAACCGCAGTCACTTGACCTATATATATATATATATATGCACTAGATAGAAATATGAATTGGGCCCAATGCCATCTGATGTATGTTGTTCTAAATATCGTTCATGTATCTTCTTTATTCGATATTATTCACTGGGCTTTTGCTCACGTTCATTCATATGTCTATAGGTGAGCCAAGAGAGGTCCAAACCCAGCCTTAGTGAAGTATGTGAGGAATGGTCAACGTTTTGATGAGTCAGCCCATACGTCTCACGCACGAGACCTGTTTTCGCCCTTTTGCTAGTTTGTTATATTTTGTCATATTGGCAAGAACTTTGGATTACAGTTGTATATAGTTTTAATTGGCTGACCATGACTTGAATGATCCTGTATGTACAGAACTTTGTGTTATTACATATTTTGATGTGAGTTATTAACATGTATATGTATGGATTGTTATAATGTGCCATGTAAGCACAGCTCCATGGACAAAGGTTTTGAATTTGCTTCCGTTTGGCCCCTTTACTCTGATGAGTTATGTCTTGTTTGGTTTGAGGCCGTAGATAATCCCTTGATTACTAGCCGGTTATGTCCTTAACCCATAGGGGCGGGTTCGGGTCATGACAGGTACTCTTCTGTCATGACCCATAGGTTTAACATCATAACCGGCTAGTAATCCTTGAATTACCAAAGGCCTCAGTACAGAATAACATATAATTAAGGGGGCTAACAAAAGCAGATATATAAAACATACATAGTCCATTGAGCTATGTAGACATACATGGGATAGAAATTTCAAACTTCATATACATACACATGATGTCATAATTACAGTAGTCCTACATCACCCATTTATGCAAATAAAGTCAAAATGAGACTTAGCCCAATTTACAGATAAACAGAAACTTGTTCAAAATTTACAAAAGAAAACAAGGTTTAAAACATAGTTCACAAAACATAACCACTAGACTTTTTTTGGAACCTCCTCGAGAGGCACATAAGCTGGCCGACAAAATATAACTCTAGGCGATCATCATTGAGCCTGGCCACGTGCCTGGTCACCTACATATATAATTAATACAGTGAGCGGGAGCTCAGTGAATAATAACAAAGTAAAGGGTTTAATGAATGTTGTCTATAATAGTTACAGTAGACAAAATTCAATAGTTAACATAAATGGATTCATAATCATGTTCAGAAATTAGAGTTCATAACAAAAATAGATTCAGAATCATACTCATAATTAGAATTTACAGTTAATCATACGTGGTACATCTATTAGCACTAGCAAAAACAGTTGACCCATAAAGGGACAGCCACAAAGGCATATAATTGACTCACGTGTACGGAGACGGTACAATTAGCTCATGAGATGTATAGTTGGCTTATAAATGGGACGTATACAGAAGGATCCACAACAGTTGGCTCATGAGACATATAGTTGGCCTATAATTGGGACGTAACAGAACAGATAACAAATACATTTCAGAAACATTGGACAACCATTCATTCATACAGAAAATAATATTTCAGAAAACAGATCATCTTATGTCAATCAAAAAATACTTATAAATTGAACATAGCTTTACAAAGTTATTACTTACAGATGGCACCATAAGCAGACAGACAGAGCAAAAAAATCAAATAGCTTATGGCGCGTGACCTCCACAATATAATAGATACACATAGTGAAACATACACTCGGAAAATACTTAACTCACTACGTTTCGCTCTTAGTGTGTTTCAAAGTCTTATCCTCATTATTATGTCTTAATTAGGGCTTAAGAATGCCTAAGATGTAATGAGGATGCCAAAATGTGTTTCAAAACACTTAGTCAAATTTTCTAAAAACAGGGTCATCACTCGAGCAGAGGTTCAAAAATAAGGGTGGTCGCTCGAGCACAACCTTAGTTGCTTGAGCAGTATGTAAACTCTGCAAAAGTATTGGTTGTGTGATTTCTCCGCTCAACGGTCATTCGAGTGTGAGACTGAGGTCTTCACTCGAGCGCAACTCTGGCCGCTCAAGTAGTCTGCAAAGTTTGTAAACTTCTGGGAGCATGCATTTTACGCTCAAGTGAACTTTTGGTCGCTCGAGCGTGGGTTCTATAGCTCAAGCAAAGAAACAGAACTCTAGAATTTCCAGATTTGCTCCCAAGCTTCAAAACTCGAATTCAAAGGTTCAAACTATGTTCTTTTGGGCCAAAACCTTAAGGAAACATGTGTAAACTTGTAAAGCATTGGGAATTCAAAATCATTTTGCAAAATCAAAGCCCAAAAGTATGTCAATTGTAGAAAATCAAACTCAAACTTTGAAACATAACATGCATGCATTTTTTTAAGTTCAAAACTTTCAAAAAATGATCAAATGAGGTCCAATGGTGAGAAATGTTAGGAATTCTTAAAACCATGCTAGAATTACCACATGCATGAGAGAAATCTTTGAAAACAAATTCAACACTCCATGAAATGCACATGCAAGCATGAATTGATTCTCAATACCATTCTTTTAGCTTAGTCCTCAAGTTTTAACACTTAAATCTCTTGAATTCTTTTTCTTAAGAACTTAAACACAAAGATTAGGAGTCAAATACTGACCTAAGGTCTTGAATTATTAATGATTCTAAGTTGCTCTTCTCAAAACTGAAGTCTCTAGCTAGAATCCAAGCCAATTCTCCTCAATCTCTTCCTTCCACAATGTTGAACTAAAGTTTTCTTCTTCTCTTCCTCTTTCCACATTTTTGTAGGCTCAAAATGATGAAGAGAGATGTCTCAAAGTGGTGTACAAGCCTTATATAGGCTTGATTAGGAAATTTAATTAATTAGGCTTACCACTAATCAAATATTTATTCCAATTATTTCGTTCTGAATCAAATTTCAATTAAACCTACAATATTTTTCTAACAATCCCAAATAACACAAAAAGCAAGTCAATTTTGTGATCGGATGCCAGTAAGGCCTTCAATTCGCTTACCAAATCAGAGATACAGACAAATATTCCTACCATGAATAGATATAAACATAAAGAATGCAAAATACATACAATTAATTTAGAATTTCACCTTAATTGCTTATTAGGCATATTTAATCATAGATTATAGGCTAATCACAGGTCAGGGTTGTTACATCCTCTTCCGAGCAGATAAACATGATTATCACATCTCTTCCATATCTGATCAAGATAATGATACATGACTCTATAACGGCCTGCTGTGACACCTCTAACAGCACGAACATGGTCGAGTAGCGTAGGTGTGTGGACTCGCCTTTTTCCGCGCCCCGCCTTTTGGAAAGGGTGTGAAAAGAAAGCCTCATAGTTCGGACTCCCGCGGTTCTGAATCTAGTCTCACAAAGTGCAATCTGAAACTGATAATCACCAAAGAGTCCAAATCCGGCAAACATTTTTGAAAAATCAATTTTAAATCAAATAATGCCAAAATTGGACTACTTTGCCAGATACAGAGTCACCATCTAAATATTTTATTTTTGGAAAAATTTAGGAAACCCTGACTCGTGCCAAAGACCACGTGTCCGTCATCAAAAAAGTTGTCTCGGCTCGGGAATTTGGGTACGAGAGGGGAAGGTCCTGAAATGAGCACCCCCGCTCGCCCGATCAAAGATCGGCCTCTACTAATCATGATATGTTTTTTATAAACATTATGTGTTCTTGTTCCGGTTATTAGCTAACATTACTATGTGACGCACACAAGCAAGTATAGACCAGTTTGATCAATTTGAAACAATTCAACTCATGTTTGTTTGCGAAAGTGGTTTGAATTTGCCTCCTCAAGTGGGCTTAAAGACGCGGTTTTGCCACCAAACATAGTGGGCTTAAAACATGATTTGTCACTCAACAAAGTGGGCTTAAAACGCACATTTGTTGAATCGTTCCAATTCAAACAACAAGCCTTTATCCACAAGCATTCAAGCAGTTTAGTATTTAAGCACATAGCCTCATAGCAAGCATGCTAATCATGGCAACATTCACATTTACGCAAGTATGCTAAAGCATAAAAACTCACCGAGTACTCTAAGCCAAAATAGAAACTAGTTAGAAAGATACATAATCCTAACTATGCAAGATACTAAATGCAACACATGAAATAATGCGATTAATAGGCTCGACTACTAATATGGCATATGAAATCGATTTGAACAACATGCGATTAAACACGTATTCAAAGAAGTATATTGAATGATGATGCAGTTTGAATGATATGCCGAGCTTCAGTGCATGCAAACAAGATGAATGGATGCAAGCATGCGATATGCTAATCAAAACATGTCCCTAATCTAACCATCAAAAGCGATTAAATAAAAGGGAGAAAGACGTAGGGTTGGAAGACATACACACACGCACGCACACTTATTACAACATTACGCCCTCGCAAAGGAGGGTCCAAATGAATAAGCTAACTAACTAGCTATGCTAATTAAGCTAACTAATACAACACTTGAAATGAATTAACTAACTATTCTAAGCTAATTAAAGCGATTAAATAATTAACTATCTGAGCTAATTAAATAGTTACAACACTTGCATGAATTAGCTACCCCTAATCAGCTAAGCAATACAACTAAATGGCCTCGGAGGGCGAGGGACATATTCATGCTCGGTTGGTTTCCACCCGAAAATGCCACTGCCTCACTGTTGTAAGACTCTGTTTGCACACTTGAACACCAAAGAAGCTACCAACTTCCAGAACACCTCTGCTCTCCTTTTCCGTCACACTGAGCAACTTTCTTCATTGATGGCCGGTCAGCTACCATTGGTGGCTAGTCGGCTACTGCTGGTGGCCGGTCGGCCACCCCTGCCCTAAAGTTTCTTTTTGTTGCAACAGAGAGCAAACAGAGGCAAAACAGTGTATTCTCAAGGAGTGTTTGTACTGTTACGCTCCTTATCATCACACAAGTTCAAAGGAGTGAAACTCTTGGCCCTCAAACCATCAACTAAGCAATTTCCATGCATGATGGCTAAGGAACCAAGCTTGTACAAGCTTAATGAATGCACAAACAAGACCAAAACAACCACCACCCTATCATGCATGATCAAGGGCAATGGAGACCAAGGAAAGTGGCACATTTCATCACTTTTGAGTATGAAATGTCCCATTTTCCTTGCGTTCGAATTAACGTTCGATTCGAACACATGCAATGCAACATGAAAGATGCTTATCTTGCCTCTTTTACTTGTTCATTTTTGTTTACTCATTTTACATTACCGATTCATTCTTTAAACGATTAAGTCCATTGGCGGGTGTTCTCTAATGGAAAGAGGGCTTAAACCAAAGGTGCCTTGGTCATGAAAGAGACCTCATGTTGTTGGTAATGAACCCCCAAAGGGATTAAACCATTAAGCATAAATGTCTCAATTTCACATTTGAGCAAACAAAGGGTTTAAAACCACTTTGAAAGCAAACAAAAGGGTGAAGACTTGAGGGAGATTGTAGAGATTTTAAGTGTTGAAATGAAGTGCAAAACAATGCTTTCAACTCAAAACAATGGTGATCAAAGCATGAAAACTCCAAGCTAGTGAAGGAATTAACACTACAACTATGCCAAACAAGCCTCAACTGAACTAACCAGCCCAAAACAGAGCCAAAATAAGTTATTTCAGAGGCAAAAATATGCTGGACTTAAGCTAAATTAAACTAGAAAAACATGCTAACATGTGAAGCTATCTAGGCATGCAAACAAGACACAAGGAGGGGAGGCTAACCACTCTAATTTTGGACTTCAAAAGTTGATTTTTATCATTGAAAAACCTTTGAGATTTAGTGGTTAAAAGGCCCAAAAGAGTTGATTTGAAAGTGAGGAAAAATAACACAAAAAGCTTAACAAGCTAAGGAGCCAAAATGGTGGACAACCCCCTAACTCAAAAGGGCTCAAACCACCATTTTTTAGGTCACAAAAACAGAGTTTTTTCAGTTCAAAAACAACCTTAAAACAGTTGAAAAGGACAGGAAAATAAGTATGCACAATGAGCTTAAATAAGGTAAGTGCTCTACCTTTGAAGCAAAGCACAATTTAGGCACAAATCCAAGCTCAAACCTCCTTCCAAAGCTCAAACAAGACTCCAAGGGACTTCAGCTCAATAGTGGTCAAGTTTGATTAAGGGTTGGTGTGCAAAAGTGTAGAGGAACTAGGCAATCAAGCACAAAATATCAAATGAGAGAGAGAGATATTTTTGATCCAAAATCTTCTAACCCTCTAAAATGGGGGAAAAACCCCCCCTATTTATAGAAAAACAAGTCTTGAGCTTGTGAACATCTCACTATACACGTGTATGAAGATGCAGCTCAATGAGCAACAACTGGCACAGCTGTCAACAAATATCTAGAAAAAGAGACCAATGGCCGTTGGCCACCATTGGTAGTCGACAAGCACAAGACATGGCCGACAGGCAAGGGGGCTAGCCGACAGGTCATGCACATCTCCAAACTAGAGACAACAAGCTCTTGGTCCAAAAACATACAAAAAATAGATAAGGTTTAGAGGCTCAAAGACAAGGCGTTCCATCAAGGACTTTGGGCGTTCAAAACGAACACAAACAAGCATAATCATCGAGTGCACAAACGATGACGTCCAAGTCTTAAGGATAATCAAAAATAGGGTGTCTACAAGGTGGGATAGTCTGAACCCTACCAAATTGTCATGACCCAAACCAGCCCCTAAAAGTTTAGGCCATGAACGGCCTGTACTTAGGCCTCAAAACAAAATTTTAGAAGTATTTTATTCACTAATAGGGATCAAAACGAAAGCAATTAAACACTAGAATGTCCATCGAGCAGTGCATATATGCCAGGATGATTACGCATTTTATCATAGGCAGAGAAGCCCGCATGCACAGTGTAGACGTCCCCGAACGCATCCCGGGGGAAGGGAGTGCGAGTCCCCCCCCGTTCTGGTTCAATATTGGGTCACTACAGTTCGAAGGACTCAAATGTCACGGTTCTCAATCTTGAACCGAAGAGTCCAAATCCGGCAAATCATTTTGAAAACAGATTTTTTGAAAGAAGTGCCAAACATGGACTGCTTCGCCAGATATAGAGTCGCCACCTAAATATTTTAAAGTGGGAAATTTAGGAAACCCTGACTCGGTGCCAAAAGGCCACGTGTCCGTCATCACCAAAGTTGCCTCGGCTCGGGAACTTGGGTACGATTGGGGAAGGTCACTTCGTGAGCACTTCGCCGCCGGCCAAGACCTCTCTACTAACCATGATATCTGATTTTGAAAACATTGTGAGTTCTTATTCCGGTTATTAGCCTAGGTTACTATGTGATGCGCACAGCATACAAGTATAGACTGAGCCGCCTGAATTGGAACTAAACACTTCATGTTTGTTTGTTTGAAAATGGTTTGATGGTGCTACCCGCAGGTAGGCTAAGACGTGGATTTGCCACCTTCAAGTGGGCTTTAGAAAAATATGATTTTGCTACTATCTAGTGGGCTTAAAACAAACATTTGATGAATTGTCCAATCTAAATAACTCAACCTCCACCCACAGGCATTCAAGGCAGTTATATCACATAAGCACATAGCCTTATGGTAAGCATGCTATTCATGGCAGACACTCACACGCATGCGAGGATGCTAAAGCATAAAACTTACCGAGTACTCCAAGCCAAAACAGAAAACTGATTAGAAATCATGCATGATCCTAAGTATACTGTAATGCCTAATGCAGCACATGCAAAGATGCAAACTATAGCAGGCTCGGCTGTCCTAAACATGGCATGTGAAATGCTACAGCTATCAAGTATTCAATTTGGAATTGAAATACAAATGCAGTTTGTATGATCTTGCGCCGAGTCTTGCGTGCAAAAGCAGATGAATGATGCAAACATCTTTGTCATCTTCAGTATGCTAATTGAAATATGCCCTATATCTAACCATCATAAGCGGGTAAATAAAAGGGAAGAAAGACGTGGGGTTGGAAGACATACATCACACTCACCCACACTTATTACAATTATGCCCTCGCGCAGAGGGTCCGAATAAAATAATACAGTCTGAAATAAAAGAATAATACAGTCCGAAATATACAGTCCGAATAATAAATATACAAATTCCTAATTAATTATCAAATTAAATAAGAAAGCTGTAAACTTGGCGTGCAAGTCAGGGGCTGCCTTGACTCTGCTCCGGATAATGAAATGATGCATGTTGAGCTGCTTTGCGCGGAAATCCACTGGGATGCCCCAATTAGTCTCTGTTTGCAATGTTCCTCGAAATGCGTGCCAAGCCTTGGAAGACTGCTGATTCTTGATTTTGCTGCAACAGAGAGCAGGAAAGGAGCATAGCAATGTATTTCACAGATATATGCATACCTCGATCCTCGTGCCACCAATCACGCATATCGATGCATGATGGCCGAGGAGTCGGATTGCACAACTCAATACGGGGTGAATGCAGATGAATGCTACAACAAAACCTAACTCCATCATGGGTAATCCGGAGTGTTGGTGACTTGGGAATTGAGACCCGTTCCGTCACTCGGAGTGCGAAACGTGCCTCGTTTCCCGTGCCCGGGCTAACTCTTATCCCGAACAAGATGCAATATGCATGATATGTATGAAGTGCAGCTAGAATACAATCCTAACATACACAATGCTTATGAAAATGAGGTGTCTCGGAATGCGTGCACACGGGCACGCAAACTGAGGCGATGATCCTAAGCTTAAAATGGCATACGCGATGCAATTGGACTTACACTAACATGAGTGGACCTCAGCCACACTCACATAAGAGGCCGTCGGATAAAAGTGAAGTGCCTCGAAATGCGTACACACGGACACGCAAACCGAGGCAATGGCATACACGATGCGATGAGACTAAAATGAGATGTCTCGAAATGCGTGCCGACGGACACGCAAACCGAGAAAATGGCATACGGAATGCAACAGGACTAAAATGACATAAACAATGCAAAATGGACTTACACTAACATGAGAGAGCCTCAGCCACACTCACATAAGAAGCCATGAGATGGAAAACAAAGTGCCTCGAAATGCGTGTACACTGGCACGCAAACCGAGGTGATGGCATAAAGGCATGAAACGGCCTGAAATATGATATATAATGAGCCTCAAAATGAGATGTCTCGAAATGCGTGCCCACGGGCACGCAAACCGAGAAAATGGCATACGAAATGTAATAGGACTAAAATGAGATATGCGATGCAATATGGGCTTACACCAACATGAGAGGGCCTCAGCCACACTCACACAGGAGGCCATCGGATGAAAATGAAGTGCCTCGAAATGCGTGCACACGGGCACGCAAACCGAGGTAATGACATAAAGGTATGAGATGGCATACACAATGCAAATTGGGCTTACACTAACATGAGAGGGCCTCAGCCGCACTCACATGAGAGGCCGATGGATGAAAATGAAGTGCCTTGAAGTGCGCGCACATGGGCACGCGAACCGAGGCAATGGCCCTAAGGCATGAAATGACATGAAAAATGATATGCAAACATGCAAATGGAATTTCAGCACTCACAAATGATGCAAAGCAGTCCCGAAAGGTGGGGAAATGACACCTAATGCACGGAATGGTCCCGAAATGCGATATTTAAGCACCCGAAATGGCCTACAGCCATACTAAATATGCATAATTGGTACATGACATGAAAAACAGTATCAAGGCAGCCCCAAAATAGCATTTTTTACAGTACAATACATGGCGAAATAGTAAGCATAGATAGGACAACAATGGCATACAAAAATGGCTCCACAAGGGAGGCTATGAAGCAAGTGATACATGCAATGCCCAAACAGCAAAATACCCTTCTAAAACACTGAAGAGGGACTAAAAATATGAACATTTACAGTAGAAGACATCCCCCAACTCAGTATGTAAACATACTAAAAATGCCATGCAAGAACTAGGATACATAAGGCTATAACATGAGGTACCCCAAACATTTATCAAACCAGCAAAGACCCTTAATGAAATATGACAAGAAGGCCAAAATATGGATATTTTCAGTAATTCTCATGGCCGAAAACAGAAGCTAGATAGGCCAAAAAAAGCATGCAAAAATGGGGGCCAAAGAGAGATATGAAGACAAGCACAACATGGAGACCCCCAAAAAGGTTGATCCCTTCTACAATGTTGTAGAGGGACACAAAATAAGCTTACTCACAGTTCATGACATGCTCCAAAACAGACTACATGTAGGTCAAACAAATCATGCAAACTTACGGTAAATGTGAGAGATTATGAAGCAAATGCATGATAGAGAGGCCAAACAGGGTTGAGCTCTTCTTCAATGTTGAAGAGGGGCTCAAAATAGGCCTACTCATAGTTTAAATTATGCTCGAAAACAGATCACTCATAGGCTAGAAAAAAGCATGCAAAAACAAGGGTAAAACATGGATTCAAAGCAAGTGGCATATAGAGCATGAAAACAAGGTTGAGCCCTTCTTAAATGTTGAAGAGGGGCTCAAAATAAGCACAATATCAGTTCATGAGATGCTCCAAATCAGATCAAACATAGGCCAAATATTCAATGCAAAATAATGGCATATAAGAGGATATTGAAACAAGTGCAAGATGGAGGGCTCAAATAGGGTTGAGCCCTTGAACAAACATGAAGAATAGCTCAAAACAAGGCCCCTTTCAGTTCTGGTCGGAGCCGAAAACAATAAGAAAATAGGCTTAATAAATGAGGCAAGAAAGTGCTGCAAAAGAGAGAAATGGAGCCTTACCCTTGTAGACAAGTCTTGGCTCCCTTTTGCTTGAAGAATGGATGCCTCCTAGCTGCTGGAAAGCTCTCCTAGCTGGTGGGATGGAGTTGTGATGATAGGGCTTGGAGATGATGAAGAAATGGCCCCAAAACTTGAAGAAAATGGAGTTGTATCTATGTATATGCTCCAATCAATCCATGTAGCTTCTTCTCTTGAGTTGGGAGGACACTAATGTGTGCAAGAGAGGGAGAGAGGAGTCCTTGGCCAAATGGAGGGAAATGAGCTCTTATTTCCCTCCAAAGGGGTCCCCCGGATCAGATATTTTTTGGGGAAAATCAAAGCACAGCTGGAATGCACACATCCCAAGGAAGCAGGCCGGCTAGGCACCTTTACTGGAGGTGGCCGGCCGGCCAAGGGCAAAAATGGAAAGTGGGAATTTCTGGCCGGCCACCAAAGGTTGGTGTCCTCCCAAGTGTGTACAACAAGGCCCTGTGTTTGGAATCGCAACTCAAAACAGAGAGACAACATGCCACTTTTAGGAGAGGTTCAAAAATGAAAAGTTGAATTACTGGCCGAGCTCTATTTTTTAGGGTCCTCCCATGTGTGTACAACACAAATAGGTGGTTTTGGCTCGAAGAAAATGGCCCTAGGGTGTTCAACATTAGCCCGGAAGTAAGAAAAACGGGTCCCGGGGGGCGCCGGAGGAGCATAACTGGTTCTTTGGGACAATTGGCCTCCCACCCTCCAAAGGACCTTCCTTATGATAAAACAGAGGTACGCCAAAATGAACAAAACCGATGCAAAACGAATGCTCGGAGGCCAAAACACGCATTCGGGTCCCAAAACCGTTAAGCAGAAAGTGGTGTTTGGCAAATAGTGGGTATCTAAGACCCAGTGTCCCTCGAAGGGAGTAAATGAGATGCATGCCAAAACCGGAGGAATCGGAGATGGTTGGGTGGTCTCGAACGAGGGCACGGCACCGACGGTTCAAAAACCGAACCGGCTCGAACGGGCAAAATGGCCTACGAGCACGAAATGTAGCCCACGGCCACTGAGAGATGCTCTACGGACCTCCTTCCTCGTGAAAAAGAAACAGAGAAAATCGAGTCTGGTTCGCAAACCGAGACAAGGCACAGAAGAGAGTTCGGGAGTCCGGAGGCAGGGCGCACGGCCGCGACTCTGAGACTTTTGAACGAGCACAGTATGCAACATCACCGAGCGCTCAATCGGTGACGTCTGAGTCTTAAGGTCGGTCAAAAATGGGGTGTCTACACAAAGTTTATATTCATACAAGTCCAAGTCATGTGTACATACAACGAGTTAATAACCCAAAAGTTACATGACTGTAAATTGTTTAACGAGAGCCACCAAGAACTTGATAAAAACAAAATGTTGCAAAAAGAGACTCTTTAAGAGGCAAAGGACTCCAACTTTGGGGCTTAACAAAACAAGTCCACAAAAGGCGCTTGAATCTAACCTAGGGCTGACCTCCAAGTTGACCACCTACAAAACATACACGAATACGGAATGAGCCAGGCTCAGTGAATAATAATAATGTATGAAGGAATGTTAATAAGCATGTGTCTTGAAGAATATGTACGTATCACATGTATGTCCTTTTCATCAACAAATTTCAGAAGGGCCTTAGGCCCAACAATAATAGAAGGGCCTCAGGCCCAATAATAATAGAACAGCTTCGGGCCTAATAATAACAGAACGGCCTTAGGCCCAATCACATGTAATTGCTAGCAAATACTCAATCACTTAAATAAAAACACAAGTTGATCAAAACATATCATTCGTGATCGACAATAGATAAATCACAACATACAACTGTAACACGTCCGCGGGGGGACCTCGCACTATAGTTCGGACTCAATTTGTGTGTGTTGCGGTTCTAAATCTGAACCAAAGAGTCTAACTCTGGCAAATCTTTTGAGAAAATAGATTTTTGAAAAGTAGTGCCAAACATGGACTGCTTTGCCAGATTACAGAGTCGCCACCTAAATATTTAAAATGGGAAATTTAGGAAACCCTGACTCGGTGCCGAAGGCCACATGTCCGTCATCACCAAAGTGGTCTTGGCTCGGGAGCTTGGGTACGATCGGGGAAGGTCAGCTATGAGCACTTCTTCGCCGTCGAAGACCGCCTCTACTAACCGTGATATCCGCTTTTTGAAAACATTACATGTTCTTATTAGGTTATTAGCCTAGAATTACTATGTTATGACAAAGAAACAAGTATAGACTAGATTGCCTAATTTGGAAATAAACATTGCATATCCGTTCGTTTTGGAAATGCTTTGGAATTTGCTACTCGCAAGTAGGCTAAAACACGGATTTCAATGAGTTTTCCAACTCAAGCAATCCAACCTTCACCCACAGGCATTCAAGCATTTTATCTCACGTAAGCACTTAGCCGCATGGTAAGCATACTGTCATGTTAACATTCACACGCATGTGGTATGCTAAAGCGTAAAATACTTACATTGTACTCCGTGCCAAAACAGTAAACTAGTTAGCAAAATATGCATGACCTAGCTCAGGTTAAGATGACTAATGCGACGCATACGGAATGCAATTAGACAGGCTCGGCTATCCTAAACATGGCATGTGAAATGCACGAGTAACACGTATTCAAGTTAGATTTGAAATACAATGCAGTTTGTATGATGTACCGAGCCCGGTGCATGTTTAGACAAATGCATGGATGCACGCATGCATTGCATAAGGTATGCTAATTTTAAATATGCCCTAATCTACCATCATAAGCAGGTAAATAAAAGGGAAGAAAGACGTGGGGTTGGAAGACATACACCCACTCACGCACACTTATTACAATTACGCCCTCGCTCGGAGGGACCAAAATAATAATACAGTCCAAGAAAAATAAATGAATAAATTATTACAAGACCTCTAATCTAATTAAATTAAATGCAAAGAAGAGATGGCTGACCTCGCCTCGGGATGCGCGAATGATGTATGCTTGCCGACGGTTGCCCGAAATCCGCACCATGCCATCGTTGCCTTTGTTTCACTGTCACCGCTTCTCTGGAAAATTGCAAAAGTCCCGAACAGGCTCCACGAATCCTAAGGATCATCACCGGTGGATAGAATGTCCACCGCCGTGTATAAATCCACCATTTGGAAATGAAGCTATCGGCAATAAATACATTGCCGGCACTCTATCTTGCCGTCGGCACAAAATTCTGCAGAAGGCTTTTGGATGACAACGCATCAAAGAAGGTGCAAGGCATAGAATTTCTAGGCAAATGTATGCATGGACACACTCCCTATCATGTAATGGACTCAAGGGAGCATGGCCCTCGACCCCCGGGCCATCAATCACGCATTTCAATGCATGATGGCCCGAAAGCCAAGTTAGCAACTTTGATATCAAATGAAACATAAGCACAAAAAAAATCCAAGGGCCCCCAACCCCTATCATGATTGGTCAAGAGGCAAGGGATGCATGCTCAATGAAATGCAACCTAAGCATGGCGGCTAAGTATGCAACATGAACATGCAAATGAGCAATGTATGCTAGGCGCGCAACCTAAACATGTAAACAAACATGGAATGCAACAACATGCAACGGTGGGCTTAAACTAACATGGGTAACTCGCAAGCATGCCAAAATCAGCGGCCATAATCATGGAAATGAAGGCACAAAATGCACACACACATGCATGCAATCATGGTCCAACACCTTAAGCATAAACAAGGCAACTCTTAAGCACACTTAAAGAGGTTAAGTATGGACATATAGCATGCAACGTAAGCTCTGAAATCATGTTATAGGAGGTTCCAAACCAACTAAATAAATCAACAAAGCATGCAACAATGCTCACACATTCACATACTTGAAGCATACAAGCCACAAAATGCAAAGAGGCTATATAATGCATGCTAGGATCGACTCAAACAACTTAAGACAGACCTAAAGCATGGAAAAATAAGCACAAAAGCTTCACAAATCTAAGCCTAAAACATGCTCGAACAAAGGCTAACAACCTAAGGCATATTAAGGCAATTACAAGGCATCACATGGTAGGTATGCTAAGCATGCACCAAACTGAAAAATACCCTTCTACAATACTGATGAGGGACCAAAAATATGACTACTCACAGTAGATGACAAGCCCCAAATCAATATACAAACATGCTCAAAATGTAATGCAAGATTAAGGCCCACAAAGGGGTATAACATGAAGTACCAAAAGGGTGCACCAAACAGCCAAAGACCCTTAATGAGACATGTATAGGGGGGAAAAATAAGACACTTTTCAGGCCTGTCGAAGGCCCAAAAACAGAAGCATGGTAGGCTAACAAAGCATGCAAAAATGGGGACCAAAGAGGGGTAATGAAGCAAGTCATACATGGAGGTCCCCAACAGTGTTGAGCCCTTCTTCAATGTTGAAGAAGGGCTCAAAATAAGCCTCTTTGTAGTTTACATCGAAGCTCAAAAATACATGCAACTATGGCTTAGATATGAACCAAGAAAATGCTAGTTTTGGGGAAAAGTGTGCTTACCCTTGTAGACCAACGAACCAGCACCTCTTGGACCAAGTTTTGGTGCTCCTAAGCTCTGCAAATGACCTCCCAAATTCTGGAAATGGAAGTGGTGGTGTTGTGCTATGGGTTGGTGAGGGAATGGCCCAAGAACAAGGGTGTTTGGAGGTTGAATGAGAGAGATATAGTGAGAGATGGAGGGATATATGTATCTATATCAGATATGTATCTATATCTCTGGTTTTTTGCTTAAGAATCTCTAACCCTTTGCAATGGAGGAGGAGTGCTCCTTAAATAGGCAAAGGCAAAGGCTTAAGGCTTAAGGCTTACAAGAGAAGCTAAAGCAAGGGGCTTATCCAAGAAGCCAAGACAGCTGGTAGGCTTCTTGAGGAAGCCAAGACAAGGGGTCAAGGCTTCCTCAAGAAGCCTTGAGCAAAGGGTGCACCAAAAAGGGCCAAAAGGTGGTTAAAGGGATAAGTGATAGCTGCGGGTCTCAAATGGCCGAGAGCCCTTCAAAAAAATTGAAGAGGGGCTCAAAATAAGACACTTTTTAGTTTACGACCAAGCCCAAAAAAGCCCAAAAGTATGCCTAAAATACCGTGCAAAACAGGCCTAAAAAGAGGTAAAGAGACAAGTCACAGATGGAGATGTCAAACAGTAAAAGGTCCTTAATCAAACATGAAAAGGACCTCAAAATATGACTATCTCAAGTTCGGGTCGGGGCCCAAAAATGCAAGATGAGGGTTCGGGAGCCGAAACACGCAGTTCGGGGCCCCGAAAGTGGGCTGTTAGGCACCGGAAGTGGTGTCCGACCACGAAGTTGGTCTCTCGGACCACAGTGTCCCTCGAAAAGGAGTAAATAGGATGCACGCCAAAAACTGGGGCAATCGGAGATGGTTAGGCAGTCCCGAACCGAGGCACACGGCCTGATGGCTCCGAAAATCGGGAACCGAGCTCCGAAATGGGAAAAATGGCCTGCGACCACAAAACGTAGCCTACGGCCACTGAGAGATGGTCTACGAGACCTCTCCCTCCCTTTGGGAAGAGAAAACAAAGAAAACGGAGCCTGGTTCGCAAACCGAGGCAAAGCACAAAAGAGTCCGAAAGTCCGGAGGCAAGGCTTGTAGCCGGGACTCCACAACCTCAGAACGAGCGCAATATGCAACATCACCAAGCGCTCAATTGATGACGTCTAAGTCTTAAGGTCGGTCAAAAATGGGGTGTCTACAACAACATATCCTTACATACTATTACTCACAGTGATCCGGACGTGCAGTGGTCCTTTCCGGTGAGTGACCTTGTGCCAAATCTTTGAATCTTCTATATATTTCTTCAATCTTCAAGCCCCTATGTTGAATCCTTCTTTCTCTTCATCCTTTCTCTTCTTTCTTCTCTAGGAGCTCCTCTAGGAGATATGTTTTATGTTTTTGCCTAAGTCTCCTAAGGTTCTTGTATATATCTCTATTAAGCTTATTGAGGCAAAATGGGGTTTAATTAAGAAATTCACCAAATAAAGCTAATTAATTCATTATGAATCAAATTTTTACAAAACTTCATATTATATCCTAAAAATCATGATATTCATAACTATAAAGTCAATTTTTTGTTATCGCGCCTCTAAGGCCTTCAATTTGCAGTCCAAAGGTCATAATTTCAACAGATTTTTTTTTTTTCCATAACCGACAGATACGATTTCATAATCATATAATTCACATAATTAAACACAATTACATATGGAATCTCACATCAAGCATTTAATCACACATATAATTAAAGACTTAAAGCATATGAAAGGGTCGGGTTATTATAACCCCCCCTTTAAGAAGTTTGGTCCCTCAAACTTGGTTTACCTCAAGTTGAAAATAACTCTGGATACCGCTGTTTCATTTCCTCTTCTCTTTCCCACGTGGCTTCCTTCCTATAATGTTCTTGCCATTCAACTTTCACCATTGGAATTGCTTTGTTCCGTAGTTGTTTCACTTGTCGATCCAAGATTTGAATCGGTTTCTCTTCATATATCAAATTATCATCCAAAGCAATCTGACAGTAATCTATAACATAGAACGGATCTTGGAGGTAACCTCGTAACATGGATACATGAAAAATGTTATGTGTTTGGTCCATACTTGGGGGAAGGGCAACCCGATAAGCCACCGGACCCACTCTGTCCAGAATCTAAAACGGACCTACATATCGAGGTGCTAATTTCCTTTTTTGCTGAATCTTGTGTGTCATTTCATCGGAGTAACTTTAACAAAAACATAATTACCAACCTCAAATTTCAAATCTCTTCATCGATGATCCGCATAACTCTTTTGCCTGCTTAGGGCGGTTTTCAACCTTTCTTGAATGATTTTGATTTTCTCTGTCGTCAATTGTACAATTTTAGGCCCAATTAATGATCTATCGCCGACTTCAGTCCAACAGATTGGAGAGCGACATTTTCTTCCCTACAACGCTTCATATGGTGCCATTCCTATGCTTGAGTGGAAACTATTGTTATATGCAAATTCTGCCAACGATAAGTAAGTTTCCCAGCTCCCTTGGAAGTCCAAAACACACATCCGAAGCATATCCTCTAATGTTTGTATTGTCCTCTCTAATTGGCCATCGGTTTGGGGGTAGAATGTCGTACTGAATTTCAACTCTATTCCCATAGCATCTTGTAAACTCTGTCAAAACCTTGATACAAATTTAGGATCTCTGTCAAATACAATTGAAACTGGAACTCCATGTAACCGTACAATTTCATCCATATATACAGTAGCAAGTTTATCCGCATTATACTAAGTTTTCACATGCAGAAAATGAGTAGATTTGGTTAGCCTGTCAACAATAACCCATTTGAAATTCATATCTCGGGGTGTTCGAGGTAAGCCAACAATAAAATCCATCGTTAGGTGTTCCCACTTTCACTCCAGGATAGGGAGAGGTTGAAGTAAACCCGCTGGTCTTTGGTGCTCCGCTTTTACTTGCTGACATTCCAAACATTTCGAAACAAATTCTGCAATTTTCGTCTTCATACTTGGCCACCAAACATTTTGCTTTAGGTCTTGGTACATTTTAGTATTGCCAGGATGCAGTGAAAACTTAGACTTATGTGCTTCCTCCATAATCCTTCTCTTAATTTCTGAAACATTCGGAATACAAAATCTGTCTTTAAATTTCAACACTGAATTTTCAAGAATGAACCCGGGCCTTGGCTTTGTTTCTATTTCATCCCAAATTTGCTTCAAATAGTCATCTTCCATTTTTCTTTGTTTGATTTCTTTGATAAGCGCCAGTTGAGCTGACATTGCTACTAACACTGCGCCTTGTTCACATAACACAATTTCCATGTCTATTCTTTCCACATCGAGTAGCAACTCTTTTTACCCTATGAGCAAACTTGCTAAATTTCCCATCACTTTTCTGCTAAGAGCATCCGCAACTGTGTTAGCTTTGTCGGGGTGGTAATGAATTTGCAGGTCATAATCCTTGATAAGTTCTAACCACCGTCTTTGTCTCATATTGAAGTCCTTTTGGATAAAGAAGTACTTGAGGCTTTTATGGTCGGTGTAGACTTCACATGTTGTCCTATATAGATAGTGTTGCCATATCTTCAAGGCAAATACCACTGTGGCTAGTTCCAGGTCGTGTGTAGGATAATTATTTTTATGAGGCTTGAGTTGCCAAAAGGCATAGGCGATGACCCTTCCATTCTGTATAAGAACACAACCTAATCCTTTATAAGAGGCGTCACTGTAAATCAAAAATCCCTCGATACCGGATGGTAAAACAAGAACTGGTGCTATAGTTAACCTTGTCTTCAATTCTTGGAAAGCAAATTCTCTTTGTTTAGTCCACTTAAACGGAACACCCTTTTGGGTCAATTGGGTAAGTAACACTGCTATCTTGGAAAAGTCTCTAACAAATCTCCAATAGTATCCGGCTAAGTCCAAAAAGCTACGCACCTCGGTCACATTCGTCGGAGTTGACCAATTCACAATGGCTTCTATCTTGTGCGGGTCAACAGAGACACCCTCCTTATCAAACACTACTTTATGTAACCAAAACTCACATTTCTTTAATTTCACATATAATTTCTTATCTCTAAGGGTTTGAAGAATTAGTCGTAAATGATTCTCTTGAACTTTTGTACTTTTCGAATAGATAAGTATATCATTAATAAACACCACCACAAAGTTATCCGAGTACGGCTTGAAAACACGGTTCATCAAATCCATGAAGGCCGCCAGTGCATTAGTAACCCCGAATGGCATAACCAAAAATTCGTAATGTCCGTATCAAGTGCGGAAAGCAATCTTCTCAATGTCTTCGATCTTTACTTTCAATTGGTGATATCTGGATCTCAAATCTATTTTCGAAAAGACTTGTGCACCTTATAATTGATCAAACAAATCATCTATTTTAGGCAAGGGATACTTATTCTTTACATTTACTTTATTGAGCTCCTGGTAGTCAACATATAATCGCAGTGTCCCATCTTTCTTCTTTACAAAAAGAACTGGTGCGCCCCAAGGAGAGGTACTCGGGCGAATAAATCCTTTATCAAGCAAGTCTTGCAACTGTACCTTCAATTCCTTCACTACAGCCAGTGACATTCAATAAGGTGGTTTCGAAATAGGTTGAGTTCCCGGCACAACTTCAATTGTAAATTCAACTTCACGATCCACTAGCTCTTCTAGTAACTCCTCTAGAAAAACATCCGGGAATTCACGGACAATTGGGATTGTATCAACACACACATCCACTAGTTGTCCATTCAAAATGCTACACAAATACCCCCGATAACTCTTTTGTAACAATTTGCACACTTTTATTGATGAAATCAGGTAAGGTAGAGGAATCACTCCATGCCCCTCAAAAGTAAATTCAAACTGTTCTGGAGATCGAAAAATAACTTGTTTTGACTTACAATCAATAGTCACATAATATTTACTTAGCCAATCTATCCCTAAAATTATGTCAAAATAAGCCATGTCATGGGCAACAAATCGGCATATAACTAAACATCCCCAATCATGATCTCACAAGCAGTGTAAACAAACATACATAACATAGAGCCCTCCAAGGATGAAAAAACACATAACACATAATGCAACGATTTCTTAGGTCTATTCAAATTACTAGCAAAGGTTTCTGACACAAAAGAATGGGCAGATCTCGATTCAAATAATACATGAGCGGAGTGACCATTGATAGAAAATGTACCTGACACCACAGCCTCTGTATTTTGTATATCACCAGGAATAAGGGTAAACACTTATCCTATCTCACATCATTTCTGGTCCCAGTAGCTTTGGTAGCAGTCTTTGTTGCTGTTAGAGCTGGAGTTGAACCAACTAAACTTGCAGTAGTTCTATTCCCATTCTGTCAGTCTCTCTGAGGACAATCTCGTACTAAATGTCATGTCTTTCCACATTTGAAACAAGCCCTAGTTACCCGGTAACATGTCCCACGGTGTCTCCTCCCACAATCCGGACAAACGAGTGCTGATTCCTGAGTAGAGGCAAAAGTACTAGAGGTGCCCAAGTTCAATTTCTTGTTTTGCAATGCCACCGGTCCCCTTGGTGCTTGTGCATTCTGTCTTTTTCCCTTCCACTCAGAGATCCGATTTTGAGCAACTATATTACCTTTAGCTACTATCGCCCTTTCCAACACATCGACATAGGTAGGCAATTTCAACACATTAATCCGATCTAAGATAGCATTCTGGAGTCCTCCTTCAAATTTTCTCACTTTCTTGTAGTCTGTATCCACCATGTGTTGTGCGAAACAGGCTAACTCCGAAAATTGTGCTTCATACTCTGCTGCCATCTTGTTCCCTTGCCTCAAAGTCTCAAATTATGTCACTTTCTTATCCCACATGCATTGTGGGAAATACTTATCATAAAAAAAGATCCAAAAATCGAGCCCAGGTCAAACCTTGATGTTCATTTCAAGTGAGCATCCACCACCTCTGTGCTTCATCCTCGAGAGTAAAAGTTACAAGTTGTACTTTCTGTGCCTCGGTACTAGGAAAGACTTCAAACAACTTCTCTATTCCTAGTACCCATGCCTCGACTTTCATTGGTTCAATGCCCTCTTTAAACGACAGTGACTTTATCTTCTTAAACTCTTTTGTCAGTGCAATGGTTCGGTCATCGGCTTGATGGTCTTGCACCACTAGTGGTGGTATAGGCACTGGTAGCGGTGGTGGTTGCTATTGTTGTTGTTCCTGTTGTTGTCTCATAGTTTCTTCCATGTCCACAATCATCCTTTCCAACTGATCAAGCCGTGCGGAGATAGAGCTTTCTATATCATCCATTCTTGTCCTCACCATGATCTACATATCAAAGGATTATAATGCAAACAAAGAGAGACACAAGTGTATATAGACAATGATCATTAGTCATCTTTCATAGGAAATTCACAACATAGAGAAACATCATGCATGTAGCCTATGTCTTTTCTAGACTCCTTATAGCTCAGTGGGCACGTGTGTAAGATGTTTACTCGTGCTCTGAGACCAACTGTCATGACCCAAACCTGCCCCTAAAAGTTTAGGCCATGAACGGCCTACACTTAGGCCTTAAAACAAAATTTTAGAAGTATTTTATTCACTAACGGGCTCAAAATGGAAGCAATTAAATACTAGAATGTTCATTGAGCAGTGCATATATGCTAGGATTATGACGCATTTTATCATAGGCAAATAAGCCCGCATGCACAGTTTATATTCATACAAGTCCAAGTCATGTGTACATACAACAAGTTAATAACCCAAAAGTTACATGACTGTAAATTGTTTAACGAGAGCCACCAAGAACTTGATAAAAACAAAATGGGGCAACAACAGACTCCTTAAGAGGCAAAGGACTCCAACTTTGGGGCTTAACAAAACAAGTCCACAAAAGGTGCTTGAATCTGACCTAGGACTGACCTCCAAGATGACCACCTACAAAACATACACGAATACGGAATGAGCCAGGCTCAGTGAATAATAATAATGTATGAAGGCATGTAAATAAGCACGTGTCTTAAAGAATATGTATGTATCACATGTATGTCCTTTTCATCAACACATTCCGGAACGGCCTTAGGCCCAATAATAACAGAATGGCTTCAAGCCTAATAATAACAGAACGACCTCGGGCCCAATAATAATAGAGTGGCCTCAGGCCCAACATATTAACAGAATGGCCTTAGGTCTAATCACATGTCATTGCTAACAAATACTCAATCACTTAAATCAAAACACAAGTTGATCAAAACATATCATTCGTGATCGACAATAGATAAATCACAATATACAACATATCGTTACACTACTATTACTCATAGTGATCCGGTCGTGTGGTGGTCCCTTCCAGTGAGTGACCTTGTGCCAAATCTTTGAATCTTCTATCTATTTCTTCAATCTTCAAGCCCTTATGTTGAATCCTTCTTTCTCTCCCTCCTTTCTCTTCTTTCTTCTCTAGGAGCTCCTCCAGGAGATATGTTTTTTGTTTTTGTCTAAGTCTCCTAAGGCTCTTGTATATATCTCTATTAAGCTTATTAAGGCAAAATGGGGCTTAATTAAGAAATTAGCCAAATAAAGCTAATTAATTCATTACGAACCAAATTTTTACAAAACTTCATATTATATCCTAAAAATCATGATATTCATAACTGTAAAGTCAATTTTCGATTATCGCGCCTCTAAGGCCTTCAATTTGCAGTCCAAATGTCACAGTTTCAACATATTTTTTTTTCCCATAATCGACAGATTCGATTTCATAATCATATAATTCACATAATTAAACACAATTACACATGGAATCTCACATCAAGCATGTAATCACACATATAATTAAAGACTTAAAGCATATGAAAGGGTCGGGTTATTACACAAACTGTCTAAGAACCCTTTCAGGATGATAGGGTTCAACTATATTCAAATACTTCAAACACCCGTTATAGAATGTGATCTCATGACATAGATGATATTAACAGCAATCTCGATATGGATCCCAAGTAACCTAAGAGAGAAACACAAATGAAATCTTGATAAGTGACATGTAATATGAATACATAATTCAACTAATATTAATTGTTATACCTCATCAAATGCCAATCTGTCAAGCTCCTCCCGTAACGCTTATAGGTGTGCTACCGTTGAACCAGCTTCCCGATGAGGAGTCCATCGATGCACGTAAGGCAATTGTTCAGTATATTTCATGTTTTGGTGAGGTTTACATGACCGAAAATGCTCATAAATCCATGCCTCCAACAATGTCATGTAACCAGCCATCTGTTAAACAGTTTATCTCATGGCAAATCCCAACTGTCGGTATAAATATCCAATGCAGCTGCACCCCAAGCATATGTATGAATATCAGTCAAATCCATCAACAAATGCAAGTACACAATAGGAACTCTTGTCCTACTCTTGTCGCTGAACAATGTACATCCTAATAGAAATGACAAATACGCTCTAGCAGTATAAGCTATAGATTCCTCGGTGTCTGAATCTTTGGAACCATTGAATTTGCTCCGCAATCACTCCAGCTTTATTGATTGACCCCTGCCAGATGATAGCTCATCAGTTGTTTCATCATCATCAACTCCCAAGGCAGCTACCACAAGTGCATGTGCCTGTTGATCTGTCAAACTTGCAGTACTAACTGATCTACCTGTGATAGTGATCTCCAAGATGGTACCCACGTCATCTAATGTCATTGTCATCTCACCAATTGTCAAATGGAAAGTATTTGTCTCTGGTTGCCATCGCTCAACAAATGCAGATATGACAATCCTATTGACGAAACAATATGTGCAATGGACCAAAGAAAATAGGCTTGACTGCTGCACAATGTCTCTAAACCTTCTATTGTCAGTTCTTGACCACCACTGCCACTCAAGAATCTTGGACGCATGATTATAGCACCTTAAGGGATTCCTCTCTTGCAACGTAAGTAATAATTAACATAAATAATTTGGTTCAATAAATAATTAAATGAATGAAACATGATAAAAATATATATATATACTACCTTTTGCTCCCATATAGCTGCTGCAATATGTGCCTTGAAGCTCTTTTAGTACTGATGGATCTAATGGGCCCCTAGGAAATGGACTAGTGAGTACCTTATCGTTAGCCTGATTAACATCAGTAGCATTATCATCATCTTTTGAACCATTATTAACCATATCCTCTTGCAAGATTTGAGGTGCATCCTCCAACACAATATCATGACCCCGACATCTACCTCTACCTCTACCTCAACCCCAATCTCGGCCACAAGCAGGATTTGTTAATGTACGACATTGTCTCTCTGAGGCAGTGGGTGGAATGCGCAAGGGTCATCCATTTCTATAAATGGAACAAAAAACAGTAAAGGATAAGTCCGTTCGAAAGTTCAAAACTAGATAATTATATTTTGTTCGACACTCTAATATCGAACAACATGCTTTTGTTCGACAGACTTACTCCAAACAATTTACTTACGTTCGACACTACAATGTCGAACAAATTAGAAGTGGTCGACATAAACACTTTGGACAAAACATTAACATTCGAAAGACCAGTGTCAAACGGTTCGCAAAATGAAATTTTCAAATACAATGCTCATGGCAATGGAGCAACGTACATAAAACCCTAAAGTCTAAGCCAAATGAGAATTCTCACCTACTGTATCTCCAATGTGGAGTTGTTTCTAACTGTGATGATAACAACAATCACCACCGGCATCTTTGATGAAACATATAATGGAGGGGGTTGTGAACCAAAGGAGAATGAAGTGAAGTCATCTTCAGCACTAATGGAGACCAGTTTAGACTGGTTTAGACTGGTTCCCTAGCCTCTGGGATGACAATGAAATAGAGAATGGAGGGGGACATTGTGTGTGTTTTTGAAGTAGACGTGTAGAATATGGAAGATTGAAGATTGAAGATTGTAGGTGGGGTGTGTGAGTGAGTAAGGGTAAAGATGGAAAATTGTGGGTGGAGTATGTGAGTAAGGGTAAAGATGGAAGATTATGGTGTGTATTGAGCAAATTTCTTATTTATCAAATTACTAAAGGTGTGCCTTGAGATGAAAAGTGGTGTGTAAATAGAGGCACCTAAGGTCCAGTGCTAAAATAGTATGGCCATAAGCACATCATTCTGCAAAATGACCAAACGACCCTCAAAAGTTCGCACGCTCATATTTGTTCAGAATAATAAATTTCTTATTGTAGCTTGCTTTTTGCGCTCTTTTTGGATATGATTAGCCCCACAGTTCGAACTCCCGTGGTTCTGAATCTGATTTCACAAGTGCAATGCGAAATAGATAAACACAAATGAATCCAAATCCGACAATTCTTTTGGAAAATCGACTTTGAATCAAAAATTTCAAAAATAGACTGCTTTGCCAGATTTCAAAGTTGCCATCTAAATATCTTTGAGAAATTTAGGAAACCCGTGACTCGTGCCAAAAAGCCATTTGTCCATCATCACGAAAGTGTCTCGGTTTGGGAACTTAGGTATGAGAGGGAAAGGTCATGAATTAAACGCCCCACTCGCCCGATCAAAGATCGGCCTCTATTAATCATGATATGATTCTTATTTATGTTATATACTCTTGTTCCGATTTATTAGGCTATCTTTACTAGGTGATGCACGCAAGTATAGACTAAATTGCAAAAGTTTGAACATTTTGATTTTATGTTTGTTTTGAAAAAAGTGTTTTGAATACGCGTCACTTAAAATAGTGAGTTTGTATGTACATTAATCAATTTATCTCAATTTTAGCAATTAGCCTTCATCCACCGGCATTAAAACAAGTATATCAATTAAGCACCTAGCCTCATGGTATTATGCTTGGCATGGCAACAATCACACTTATGCGGTATGCTAAAACAATAAGTGCCCACCTAGTTCTCCAAGGCAAGCCAAATAAAGAAAAATGATTAGAAAATATGCATGTTTCTAAACGATGCAATATGACTAATGCAACGCACACATTTATGCAATTTTATAGGCTCGACTATAAGCATAGTGTGTGATCCAATTCAAGACATGTGATAAATCATGTATTCAAGCAATGAAATTGACATTTTGACATTGGTTAGTATAATGAGCCGAACCCGAATGTTTCATAAAACAAGTGTATGTGAACATGAGAAATGCTAAAGAAACATGATGCTCTACACTACCATTATAAGCAGGTAATAAAAAAGGAGAAAGAAATGGGGTTGAAAGATATACACCATTATTACATATTTACCCTCGTGCAAAAGGGTTCGAATGAGTGTTCAAGTGTCTAAATAAACTAACTATTACAAATTGAAATGAATAACTAACTAGATATCTAACTTATTACATCAATAATATTACAACAACAAGAAGCATAATTACAACAATTATATTTAAGATAAATAACAATAAGAATGCACGAAGATTGTATGCGCGTTAATGAAGACAGTGTTCAGAGACTACTCTATCTACCCAGACTGCTCTGTTTTACCCTCAACCGTTGCCCTCTATTTCTACCAAAAGCATTATGTTTACCAAACATTGGAGCTTGGCCGGCCCCTAATGAGGCTCGGCCAGGTCCAAATGAGGCCGGTCGTGCCCTAATTTCTTGCAAAAATCTGTTTTTGTGCTCTGGGGTGAAAGTAGTATAGACAGAGCAACTTTAAACCAATTTTGTCCCTTTTGCTCCCCTCTATCATGAAACTCAAGAGAATAGTGAATTTGAGTCCAAAACCGTCAATAGGCACAAGTTGATGGCTTGACGATTTCGAACACAATTTGGACAAAACAATTAATAAATGCAATGAAGACGACCACCCATCCCTCTTATCATGAAGGCTCAAAGAGTGAGATAGACATGCCTCAAGTTTCGTCAAAATATCATGGACTGATAAGTTACAATTCTTGAACCGATGGACAACCAATTTTATTCATCTTCTTTATGTTGGTTTCATTGATTTTAAGCCAATTTTAGCTTTTTTGACTTACCTTTCCATTACTTAGTCAATTTGTCCAAGGTGATATTTAAGTCCACTAAATGAAGAGATATGTCAAACAAGAAGTGATTCATAGCATGAAAGAGAGACTATACATTGATTATGAACCTCTGTAGAGATTAAGCCATTGAGCATAGGTCTCTTTCTCATGCCGTAAACAATAGGCACTTGTTTGAAATAGCTCTCGAACAAAAGAAAAGAATAAAGGAGGGAGGGTGCAGAAATGATTATGCGAAATTGATTATCTAAAATAAAACTCTTCGTATGAAAACTAAGTAAATAAAGCTATCAACTCAAATGACTCGGTGTCTAAGGCCTAAACAATCGAAGCCATAAGGACTTACAACACAACAAGTATGATATTCAAAGAATAAACTATTTAAATGAATTAAACAGCTCCTAAATAGCCCCTAAAATGTAAAAAAAAAAAAAAAAAAAAAAAAAAAAAAAAAAAAAAAAAAAAAAAACAGCTAAAAGTAAGAGAAAGTAAGGAAAAAGAGTAGAGAAAAAGCTATGGAACAATGCCTAACGAGGGGTGGCTAACCCCTCCACTTTTTGTAATTTTAAATCACATATTTCAGCCCCAAAACAATCCAAGAACAGTTCCAAAACAGCCCAAAAACAGTGGCTAAAAGTGTGTTTAAAGAGCACAAAAAGATAGACAAAAACAAAAGATATAAAGCTAGTAAGCAAGATCAAAGAGAGATGGCTAACCCCTCTAATTTTGAGACTTTTAAACCATGTTTTTCAGCCTTGTTAAACTTTGAAAATCAATGTAAAAACCAAAGAAAAGAGTGCTAAAACAAAGGGTATGAGCTATGGGATAAGGTGCAAGAAAGGGTGTTGAGCCCCTCTACCTTTGATAGCTCTTCAACCCCAAGTTTCAACACTTGGAATGGATCCAAAACAATAGGAAAACATAAGAAAAAGATTGAAATGAAAACAAGGAAAAAGGAGAGAAGCTTATACCTCTTCAAAGAGAGGATGCTTCTTAGTTGACAAACTTGATTCCAACACCCTCAAGTCTATGAAATATGGTTTGAAATTCTAGCAAAAAGCTTCAAGAACAAGCTCTAATGGTGTATGTATAGCTAAAGAAGGTTTGAAGGTCAAAGGATAAAGGAAGATCGAAGAAGGTTTTTTTAGCTCTTCAAAGCTTTTGGAAAATTTACTAACCTTAAAATTTGAACGCAGGGGGTTTATTTGTAGAATTTGAGCCAAAATGGTTGAAAATATCTTCAAAAAACAACAGCTGGCAAATTCCTGCCAGCTGTACTATTTCTTGCCATTAAGACCCAGCCGGGCCCCAAAACACACAACTAGGCCCAAAAACACACAGCTGGGCCTTAAAAGCAACTCTGGAAAAGTTTTCATTGAGACCCGGCTGGGTCTAAATGAGGTACGGCCGATTCTAAATGGATCCGGTCTGGTCCAAAAATTTGCATTCTAGGCCTGACTTGAAAGGGGTATATCTCCCTTATCCGAGCTCGGTTTTAGGTGATCCTTGAGTCTAAATTGAAGCCCCAAAAGTATAATTTCCAATGGTGATGGCCTCACATCTAAATAATAACTTTGCAAATATATATGCCTAATTTAGTGAAGGCTGCTCATTCTTTCTCAACGATTCGATGCTCAACTTCTTCCTAAACTAGTTTTCTTCCCTTCCCTCCTATTTCCTTCAACTCCATACCTATAAATAACATGTTTTAAATATTTTTCGAAGATTTCACCTCCATTCCATATATTTTCACTTTGTCCTTACTCAATTTACCAAAAAGTGCAATATTTTAAACGAAATGCGAGCCACGAAACATCGTAGAAACATTTGGAAAAATATTTTGAAATGAGGGTTTTGAGGTCTAAAATAGTTGGCCGAAATAGGGTGCAAGGGTTGAGATTAGAGCTTGGATCCAAATTTCTTTGCTGAGAATTCAAAAGATTACACAGTGTAACTTTCATCATCTGGTATTTGGAATAAAGCGCCCAAGTCTTAAGGGCGGTCAAAAATGAGGTGTCTACACTTATTTGTTCAAAATTTCATTTCTCTAACCCATTCACTCTTTCGCTCTCTCTCTCTTTCTCCATCATTGGGTAGGGTTTCTGATCTCAGCGGCTCTGCGGCTATCGTGGCCCGAACAAGGTGTCGCCGCAAGTGAAGATGAGGTAGTTAACCATTAGAGGTAGAGAATGGACCCGCCATTAGGGTTTCGTCACCGATCTTCATTGTCGTTAGGGTTTCATCACCGATCTCTCGATTGCCGTAGATTATCTCCATCATCGTCTCTTATCGCCGTGTCCATCACTGCAGCCATCTCCCTCATATAGTCTCCGTCATTAGGGTTTTGACTGCCCTCGGTGGTTATGGTTCCAAGATCCAACTTCATATTCTCCTTACCCCCCTCTCCTTCCTTTTCCACCACACCTCGCAACAACAATGGTCACTTTCTGTATCTAAGCTTTGAGATGTGAAAACCCTCTATTTTCTTCGACTATAAAACCCTCCACTTGATTTTGGCCATTGCAAACCCCCTCTCCTCTCTCTCATCTTTCTTTCTACAAAAAATTGATATTGAAAGCTCAAAACACTCTTAGAGCTTATCAATTTCTCTCAATCCTTTTGTTAATTCAGGTATGTATTCATATTCCTTGATTTTTCAATCTATATAAGTGCTTTATATGAATAGATGAAGTAGTTTTTTGTTATTTTTTTGCAAGTTATTACATAGATCTTCTTCATAGTTGTGATTATAGATTCGATAAAATGAAATCATTTCATTTTGGCAAATTTTGAATATCAAATGATTCCCTCCCTTAATATGTTAATTTTTATTGGTAGTTGATTTAACGTTGGATGTTTGATTCAGTTCTCATAATTTTTTTCATTAGATTTGTTAATCTGTTATTATTGTTGGATCTGTTGCCTCTCTATATTTTGAATTTGAATTAGTAATTAATTAATTTTTATTTTTTATTCTTGTGTTGAACAGATGAAGATCTTTGTGAAAACCCTAACTGGAATCAACTTAGCACTATGACAGATAAAAAAAAGAAGAGATTATGAGAAGTGAGAAGAGATGAGGCATTTGTGTAATTTGTTGGTGGGTTGTTGTTGAAGTGGATAATTTCAACAGATAAAAAACAAGTTTGTGAAATTTTAAACAAAGAAAGAAACCCAAAAATTTTAAACAGATATGGAGAAAAACCCATAGACAGATTTTAAATAAATAGAGAGAGAAACTCATATACTTTAAACGGATAGAGAGAGAAACCCACTGATTTGTAACAAATAGGGAAAATTGAACAAATAGAAGAAAAAAAAATCAATAGATAGAAACAAATTTGAACAGATAGTCAAAAAAATTGAACAGATAGAAAATAATTTGAACAGATATATATAAAATTTAACAGATAGTAAAAAAATCAATAGATAAATTAAGGGATAAAATTGAAAATAAAATGTTCTCCAAAATCAACAAAATGACTTCTTACCAAATTATTTCACAAATGGTAGATCTCTCACCAATAAAAAATATCTACTAGATCTAATGTCTTATACCCTCATTTGATTGGATTTTTCAACAATTGACTCTTAAAAGTAATCTAGTAAAAACATGTAATAATAAGATATAATTTTTGTAAATTATGAAAAATAAATATTTATATAAATAAGTTCGTTTAGTAGAAATTAATTTCATTCAATTTAACTTGTGGATAAAAGAGTTTTTTGGGGGTGAATGTGGATAAAAGAGTTAAATTAGTGTTATGGTGATTCTGACTCGAACTTGACATAACACGACATAAATATAACCTAAAACAACACAATGCCCACTCATAGCACTATCTAAATGAGAAGAATGTGTTAGAGCTTTTATTTTTGCTTAGAGATAGTAAAAATGTTAATTAACATATTTAGTTAAATGGGTCGTATTTAGTGTAGATGTGTTTTAAACACGAATCGCAAGATGATATGACATGAAAATGGCAATGACACACAAGAACGGAGCTATGTCATGGCAAAAGGCGACTATATCTTCTCTCCCCTCCAAAGTTTTTCAAAATTATATTATTTACCTATGAATTCTAAAATAATTTTGATATTGTGCATGAAAAAGTCCCCTATTTCAAGATTAATTTTACAATGGAGATGGGATGACTCCTATGAATTTTTTCTTTCTTTCTAAAATTCTACTACTCCTATATGTCAAAGGGAAAATTACAAGAAAGTAAAAAATGGATAATTTATTTATCAAAAGATGGGAGTGCAATAAAACGATAGTCTAATTTAAGATATTAATTACATAATTCAAAAATTGTATAAAATAATTAAATAATTATTAGAAAATAACTGATACAAATTAGTTTTATTTTGATTTTCTAAATAGCATATGTAAGAAATTTATTTTATCATTTTATTACACTTAGCTTTGCCCCCAAGGCTACCTAGGCATCATGAATTCAAACCACAAACATACTCCCCCCACATTAGAATAAGGTCGTGTACATTTACCATTCCCAAATTCTATAACATTGAGAACTTTGTACATGGGAGCTTTTTTTAACACTTACTTTGGCCCCCCTTGAATACTTTTTCTGGCTTCATCCCTGATGACACGAGACAATATTTCATTTATAATTTACATTTTTTTTTCTTTTCAAATCTCTATTTGAATTCATAATCCAAACATAGTTATATAGACTACACATTTGAATTGTTCGGGCATTTTCATGCCCTTCGCACTGCTTTCTTTCAAAGATTCCCTTAATAAGTGGGCTGACCACTAGTCAAATTCTCTTAAAATTGAGAACTTTGATTTGGGCTCTAACTGAAGAGTGCACTGATTTGGGATAATCATGGGTTGGGCTCATCGAAATACTCTCCCATGGCTTGGGCACGATGGGCTAGAACAATATAAATGTTGGACTTCATGTTGCTTGGTTGGCCATTTGGGCCAAATCTATTGTGCTAAGGGAATTTTATTTACACCCAAAAAATATTAAGTATGCCCAATTAAAATTTACTCTAATATAAATTTATTAATAAGGAAAACACCTATTAAACCTTAAAATAAAATATTATCTTTTTCTCATGGTACACTCTAATTACATATACGTATTCTTCATCTTCTTTTCTAAGTTTTAATTATTTTCTCTTCTTCTTATTCCTCACTCCAAATCTCCAAACCACCTGCTAAAACTCACCATTGTCATCAATATCATTGTTTCTTATCGTTGCAAATAAAAGAAATTTTGAACAAAATCAAAAAATGGATGAGAATAATAATGAAATCTATTTTTTGAAACAACCTATCAAAGAGGAGGTAAGTTATTCACCTAAATATCAAAATACAATCCTTAATTTTTATATATTTTTTTATTGTAAAAATGAATATTTGGTTTGTTTAATGTTATTGCTATTCGGACTTTCCGATCCGAATAATTGTTTTTCCCAGCAAAAAACACCAAAAAAAAAACAAAACAAAACAAAACAAACAACAACAATAGTTCAACCATCAACTGTAGTTACATAGCACCTCCACATGAATGACATCAATAGAACTTGGAATGAACTAAAACAAACATGTGTCCCCAATTCTAATGTTGTTGGCTACCTTAAAATCAGACCAACCAGCAATGAAATCCACAGTATGGTATCCCAATCAAATAATATTGTTTGAATATGGTGACTTTGTTCTTATTTTGGTATATCTTGAAGGGTAATTTGAAAAAAAATTATAGGGCATACTGAGAATAACATAAAAATCTAAATAATTGAGCAAAGTGTACTGAGAAATTAAGAGTACTTAATAATTTTTTGGGTGTAAATAGATCCCCTATACTAAGCCATTAGAGCATTTGGGCTTCCTCTAAACTACTAAGCCCATTATCTTGAGCTAGATTGTTTAATAAAAGCCCAAAAATGAGCTATCCAAAGAGGTTTTGACTGTTAATAGGGCCAAAAACTAGTGTGAAGTCATTAGGCAACTTTAACTGCACCTTAAGAGTTTGGATGGGCATCCTAATTTTTTTTTTATTCAAAAAATTAATACAATTTTGTCCCTTAACAAAATGACCAAAACTATACATCTTGCCAAACACCTATCTCCAATCAACCACTAAGCTTTGGCTGCCCCTACTGCTATGCCCCAGCCAGCAACATACCTTTTCTACATCACCGACCGCTCCGTACAACTCCCTCATTCTTCTTCTTCTTCACACCCTACCTATCGCCACCACAACCATTGATATCGTGATGTCTCATTTTCTTCTCTGCAACTTCCTCTTTTGTCGCGACCTCTTCTCATTGCAAATACATTCTTCTTTTTCTTCTTATTCTTTAACCCTACTCATCACCATTGCCGCCGTGCCTCCTTATTTTCTTTTCTACCACCTCATCCCTTGCCGCGACCTCTTTCCATTGTGAACCTCCTTTCTCACTCCATTCTTCTTCTTTTTTTCTTTTTCTAGTCTTCTCTTCCTCTTGAGACCTTAGATAAAAGGAGATGGGAGTGACTAACATTGGTAAATGAAGGAAAGGATCGGCGGCCAACTGAGAGGAAGGTGCGGTCATCCAAAGGTGGTGAATAAGGCATTGCCGAAGATGGTGCTCTTAGGAGGTGAGTTTGGGGGTAAAATTGGAATTAATTAAAGTGTTTAGGGGTGTTCAACCAAGAAATTCAAAATTAGGGTTTGGGTGTTGGAAGAAATGGGGTGCCTAACTTAACTTTTGGGGTGCATTTACAGCCTCTCGAAGTCATTCTTGGATCTTATGGGGTTAATTACCAACTAGTCCTATTAAGTAGACTTAAATACTAATAGGTCCTATTGACTTTTTGAATGCACCAATATGTCCTACAATATATATTGCATTCGTTAAATTTATTCCCTCATTAAATTTCATTATTTTATTATCTTCTTTCTTTTTCTTCCATGTTTCTAAAAAACGTTGTCTTTTTCATTTTCTTTTTCTTCTTTCTACCCTACCATTTTCCTAGAGAGCTTCACACCAGCACCATCTACTACTACCATCACCACACCACCACCATTGCTATACCACCACTGTCACAACCCAAACCCGCTCCATAGAGATTTAGATCATAACCGACCAGTAATCATTTGACTACCTTCGGCCTCAAACAAACATACAAAATAATTATAATAATGGGGCCATAAGCGGAAGCATAACACAAATGAATAAGTCCATTGAGTCGGCCAAAATGAATAAAATTATACAGCTCACAAAATAGCCCATTCACATATTTACATGACCATGCATAACTTATGTACCAAAGAGCATTCCATATATATGGTTTACATATCCCAAGACCATTAAGCAAAACGAAATAAAAGTCATAACAAAATGTAAGTCAAAAACCAAAAGTTCCATTTTGGAGACTCGACCAAACAGGTTCACAAAAATAACTCCTGAGGCAAACTCTAAGGTTGACCTTCAAGCTGTACACCTACACACATACAACATAGGGCGTGAACGACGCTCAATGAATAATAGTAAAGTAAAGAAAATCAAACGAATAATTTTGATTTAAAAGAAGACATATTATGTTAGCACAATACTCTTCCACAATTGCATCATTCACAACAATATCCATAATCATATTTACAGAATAGCCTTAGGCCTAACATATTATAGAACGGCCTCAGGCCCAACATATTACAAAACGGCCTCGGGCCCAATGATATATCAAAACGGCCTCGAGCCCAATCATTTATCATCTTATCATTAACAAAACGACCTTGGACCCAAGCACATCAAAACATAAGCGGAACGACCTTAGATCTATATTGCACATGTCATATAACGTTCATAGAACTCATTCATTTCGATCAAAACACAATATCAGAATAAGTCACTATACCTGGATCAAATAATCAATTAAGAACATATCTTTACCATACTATTACTCACAGTGCGTTTGATCTTGCGGCATTTCCTTCGACACACAACCTACACAAAACATGTCACACACACATTCGATAAATAATTCGTTTATTTTGTACATTTTTCTTTTAGTGATTTACAACCTTTTTCAATGGTTTCTAATCATCATTTCATACTCCAGAGGGTCTACATAACGTCAAGAATGCATAGAAAAGGTCATAGAAGCCAACACAAGAAAACAAGTGTAGACATCCCATTTTTGACAGCTCTTACGACTTGGACACCATTGCATGCACACCCGATGATGAGTTTATATGCTTGTCCAGTGCTCAAAGTCCTCAGCGGAATGCCACGACTTTAAACCTTTCAAACCCTACACCCCTATTACCTTATTTTTGGACCAAGCTTTTGGTCCTTCAAGCCTGTAGCTTCTAGTGGCCTGCCGGCCACCCTTATGGGCTAACGACCATCACTTTTGGGCTGCCGGCCACGGCCGACCGGCCACCAGTTTCTTTTGCAGATATTTTATGCCAGCTATTTGCACAGATGTATGCATCTTCACCCACGTGTAGGGCTAGATATCCTTGTAGAGAATTCATGTTTTCTATATATAGTAGGCCTCTCTCTCATGTTTTAAGGTTAGAAAATTCTGAGATCAAAATTTTTCCTATCTCTCTATAATTCTCTCTCTCTTTAGCAAATCTCTACACTTTTGTCGACAAATCCTTAACCTTTGCCTATACACCCTTAACCACCAAAAGGGTCGAATGGGCATGACTACATCTTGGTGGCAATTGATTACTTTACAAAGTGGGTGGAAGCTCAGTCCTATGCAGTGTTGAAAGCAACGCATGTGGCTAAGTTCATCAGAAACAATATCATTTGCCGATATGGAGTCCCAAAGGAGATCATTTTAGATAATGGCTTCCACTTCAAGAAAGAGGTGATAGATTTGTTGGAGAAATACAATGTGGCTTTTCACAAGTCATCTACATACCGGCCGCAAACCAACGGAACTATCGAGGCCCCCAACAAAAATATCAAGAATATTTTGCAGAAGATGGTTGAGACCTACATGGACTAGCCAGATAAATTGCCATTCGCACTCTGGGGCTATAGAACTTCAATCCGGACGTCTACAGAGGCAACTCCTTATTCTCTCGTCTATGGGATGGAAGTTGTTCTGCCAATTAAAATAGAAGTCCCGTCACTGTGAGTTATGGCTGAGTGTCAGATAGCAGAAGTGAACTGGCAACAGAGCAGATTCGAAGAGCTGATGTTGTTTGATGAGAGAAAACTGAAAGCATTATATCATGTTCAGGGCTATCAATGCAGAATTGCTAGGGCTTTTAACAAGAAGGTTAAGTCCCGGAATCTCAAAGAGGAAATGTGGTACTGAAAGACAACCGAGCTCCCATTCATGACCCTAGGGGCAAGTTCAGACCTAATTGGACTGGTCCTTACATCATCAAAACTATCTAGTCGGGTGGTGATATTATTCTCATGGATCTGGATTGCCTGGAATTTTTCCAACTGATCAATATGGACAAGTTAAAGAAATACTATCCCTGACAGGCTCGCTAGGCCGAAAACCCAAAAGGGCGACCTAAGCAAAAGTTAGAGCATGAAAAATTAGAAATAAAGAAAATTTTGAGCTCGCAAGGTTGAAAACCCTAAAGTACAACTTTGGCAAAAGTTAGAGCGTAAAAGGAGAGAGTTAATACTCGAGTGAACCTGAACCGAACTACGTAAGGCCTGATTCCTATCTTCGGGATACATAGACGACATCATCCTGAAGTTCGGCCGTAAACACCTCCAACTCAACTGTCCTGTCCATATGTTTGATTAGGTCATCTCTATCTATTCTTTACTTGAGGGTTCGGTTGTGATCCTCACTCTGATAGAAGAGCTGGTTACAATGCTAAGCAGTGTTGTTCAATCAAGGGACAATTTGTGATCTTTCGATTCGGAGTTGTACATCTTGAGGATTGATTCCGTGCTTGTCAAGTGGTGATGCTTCTCGAAAATGGTTTTGGAAACTTTTAATAAAAGTTGATTTTTTGTTTAAATTTTACCTTTTACAACTTAGACCATTTTTGGACCAAAAACAAAATTTTCAGTGCTCACAAATTTAATTTCATTGATTTTAACATAAAGTTCTCCAACTCTCAGATACAAATCAAATTTGCTTTTATTACATCAAAACTTGAAAAGAAAAGGTCAAAGCAATAAACTAGGGGCATAGATGAGTCAGGTGCTCCTGCATTCCCTACTTGTACTTGTAAAAGCTTCTTAAGCTAAAGTGGGCTCGGCTTGTGCCTTATCCTTGAGCCAATCCAAGCATTCACCAGAAAGGGCACAACTGAAACAAGGGACAGGGGCCAAGAGCTCTCTTATCCTCCAAGCAATGAGGTATCTAGCCAAATGTGAACCATAGATAGGGAATGAAATCGGGTACTCTACCCCCTCCTTTAGGCAGAACTGATCATGCCCAAACTGACGTCTGAACTGGAAAAGGAAGTAGAACACGTAGTATGTGAGGCCGATCAGCTATATGCTAGGTTATTGAGCTATGCTGTAACTCATCTCGGTCAAATTAAGCTAGGGGCCATGCCAAGCTATGTCAACAGCAAACCTGTTGCACATCCAGTTGAACCACCATCCGTTATTCAGGAAATTCACTAGATGGTGGCGGAAGAAATAGCCTTGAGCTGAGTACTCAAGGTAAGAGTCTACTATCTTCAGCTTATCCATAAGCCACACCTGGGAAGGGATGAAAAAAAAAAGAGATTAAAGAATAGAGAGATGTATGTTGAGAGAAAAGTGAGAAAAGGGCTTTGAGAGAAAAATAGAGCATGAGTGCCGAGCGATGTGAGAAACACATATGAGTAAGGGTGGGAAACATTACCTGAAGAGTAGTGGGCTCCCCACGAATCTAGTAGTCTCCCGCCGATGAAATGCGTCTAAGCCCATCAAGGTCTCGGCCAATGTCAAGCCAATGCAACTTTTGCCATCTTTCAAATCTTGGGCCACTTCATCCAACCGAATGCTGGACCAGCCAAAACTAGGGGCAAGAAGGAAATGAGGCAACATACATAAGCAGAGGGCATACTGTCGAAAACCTCACCAGAGAAGGTCGCCTCGATCACCGACATCGAAAAATCAATGAATCAGACTAGCAATGTCTAGCTCTCCGTTGTGGGCCAAAGATCGAGCCTCATGCAAAGTGAGCCCACATATCCGTCCTAACGTTTGGGCGTGGCAAAAACGGGACTGAGGTATGATTTTCTCATCGCATCGGGATTCCATTAGTGCTTGAAATTCTTCAATTGTCGGGCATATTTCTTGTCCCTTGAAGCTAAAGACATGTGTAATCGGGTCCCAGCACCTAGCCGCAACATGAAGAAACGGAATAAAAAGTGGAGTTTGGCTCAATGAAAAAAGTGCATTTATGCCAAAACCCCAGAAATTCACCTTTTTCGAGCCATCCAAAGCAGCTATCCAATCCGAGAGCCTTTCGATGAAAAACGGCTTCATTTGTGAAGAATTTGCAGCTAAAATGAAGTTCTGGAGAAGAATTGATGAAGTTCAACCTTTTGTAGAAGATAAGGTAGTGAATGGAAGCCAGCTGTCAACAATCTGGAAGTGCTTCACATTGATGGCCGGTAGGTGGCTGGCAGGTGGCCGACAAGCCACATTGGTGGCCAGCATATGGCCGGCAGGCTTCTTCTATGGACGACAGCCTTCTTCTCAGCCTTGCTGTCCACCTATGTGTTAGGTAGTGCTGGAAGCCTGTGTTTTGTCGAGCTCTTTGAGTATTTTAAGGTCTTGTTTTGAGTCTTTTCGGTTTTAGCAGGTTTGCTTATGTGTATTTGAGTTGTTTTTGTTTTGTTTATTAAGTTGTTTTGCTTATCGAGTTGTATGTTGCATTTTGTATTTTGTTTGTTGGTCGGCTTATTCCCGATTAAGAACCGTTGTTTCAATCAAGTGCTCTTGGCCAATTCAATTCCATGTCCATTTCCATTGCAAATACAGTGCTCATGATGCAAAAAATAACAACACTTCTTTTTATAAAACTGTGAGGTTTTATTCCGATCATGGTTTTTACAAAAGAGAAGTACAAGTTTTAAAGCAAATAAAACCTATCTGAAGCTATACATGTGCTAGTGCTACCAAACAGAAAAGAAACTAAGCAAAAAATAAATAAAAAAATCAGTGTCGGTCACCTTATGCTCGAGAGGCCCTCTTTGTTCTCTTCCTCAGAGAAGAGGACTCTGGGGCACTGTCTCTATCGGCTCCACTGTCTGAATCAGTCTCTAAGACTGAACCCGAGCCAGCATCATCTCCGCTCTCAGCACTAGAACCCTTCTTAGCATCGTCTTCTCCACTCTCAGAACCAGAACCAGCATCATCTCCACTCTCGGACAACTCAGAATGCTGACTCGTTGCCTCCTTAGAGTTGCTGGTCTCAACATCGTTATCGCGTAAGACGGGCTCTGGAGGACTGCTCTAGCCCCAGGTACCTCTAGCTCTGCCTCTCTCCCCTACTGCTAGAGGAGGTACCGCCGGTGCTGCTGTCGCCGCCGGTGCAATCAGTATAGCTGGGATCTAAAAAAGACAGTTGTCACATATCAGTTTCAGTATATGTATCAGATGCAAGCATAGTACGTAGAATGAGTGTATCCAGAAGTCAGATACAGTGTGTGAATGTAGTGCGCCAATGCAGTGCATCAATGCAGTTTGGAGAAAACTACAATGCCAGTGTATTAGTGGACAAATGATAGCATGAAGTGTAAACTAGAGAAATTATCGGGATGCTGTGAAGACCGAGCAGCGTCTCCCTCCTTTGTACTATACCCATCAATGAGGGCATCAGCTCGAGAGTGCTCCCCGTGTACTCTATCGATGCCTGCAAATGCATTTAGACGATCAGTATCCATAGTAAATATATCTGAAATGAAATGTGGGGTGCAAATCATAAAGTATGGTCCATACCTTAATCGGGCCTCAAACCCCGATGAGCTCATGATCAGCCGCTACAGGCTTAATCGAGACTTGGTAAGCCGCACGGTATGCCACCAACATGTAAGCATGGTAGAAAGCTCTAGTCAACGGGTCCTCTGCCCCTCACGAGGAGCCCCTCTAGCACAGGCCTTGGTTGCCCTAGTCGCCTTGGTCACCCTATGTGCCTTTTTCGCTACAGGAGCCCTCACCCCCTCACCTCCGCTAGCACCTGTCAGAGGTGGTATGAGATGGGTTTGAATGAAGGCCGCGTAGTCGCTCTCTGCCCTAAAGTAATCAGCATCCAAGCCCACTATAAACTAAATAACTACATCTATGGATAGGCTGTCTGCTAATCTCATGGACTCCAGCGGTGCCAACAGAACGATCAGGTCTGGTAAGACCCAAGCCCCAACATACTAGTCCCGTATCCCAGCCAGCATCATGGCCCAGGGCTGGCACGTGATTTGCAACAGAGAGTGTACAGATTGTTAGTTGCTGTCAGTTGCTAAAATGTGAATCAGAACAGTGTAAAGCAAAAATGACTGTGTTTTGGGTTACCTCGTGGGCAGCCACTGTGTCAAAATAATGTCAAAAGAAAGCGAAGGTCTCGCAGGTCCTACGCTGGCACCAGCCATCATACCTTCTCGAGTAAGGAACTGCTAGAGGGAGCTCCTCTATGGGCTCTGTGACAAAAGTCGGAAAGTAAGCATACACCCACAGCTGCAAGGAAAATATAGTGATATGTGATCAATACAGTATAAACAGATGCAAGAAGTGCAAAGTATTAAGCACAATGTATGAATAGATGCAGAAAGTGCAAAGCAGAAAGTACAAATGTTGAACAGATATAAAGTAGAAAATGCAGAGCAAAAAATGTAAACTAGAAAGAAGGAACTGAAATGTATAACTCCCCGGCTCGCTAGTAGCCTCCGATCAACTCTCTCTTCAGGCAGGAGGTAGAGCTCCTGTAGCCATACAAGGTAGCGAAGCCAACTCCACCCCAATCGTAGAACCGCACCCGGGGAAGGGCCACCAGGGCAGTCAGCAGATATAAGCCCACGGTGTTCCACCTGTTTGAAACAAGGTGGTACCAAGGACAAACATCAAAAAGCCTCTGGCGTACTACTTCATCTCCTTAAGTGTCTCGGGCTCGCTCTATTTGAATCGCTCAACAAACCAGCTATATATGACCATGCCTGTCCGGTATAAGGGTGGATGTGCTCCCGGTAACTCAACCTAAGTCGTCTCCCACTCTTCCATGTCTGTGTCGAACGTGATCGGATCACCCCCTACTCTTAAGCCAGTGATCATGGAAAAGTTATAGGGAGTGCTCCCAGAAGTGGCAGGCTAGTGTAGCACGTCCGCGGGGGACCTCGGCTACAGTTCGGACTCCCTTTTGTGTCACGGTTCTAAATCTGAACCAAAGAGTCCAAATCCGGCAAATCGTTTGAGAAAACAGATTTTTGAAAAGTAGTGCCAAACATGGACTGCTTTGCCAGATTACAGAGTCGCCACCTAAATATTTTTTAAAATTGGGAAATTTAGGAAACCCTGACTCGGTGCCGAAGGCCACATGTCCGTCATCACCAAAGTGGTCTTGGCTCGGGAGCTTGGGTACGATCGGGGAAGGTCAGCTATGAGCACCCCCTCTCGCCCGGTCCGAAGACCGGCCTCTACTAACCGTGATATCCGTTTTTGAAAACTTTATGCGTTCTTATTCCGGTTATTAACCTAGAATTACTATGTGATGCGCACAACACAAAAGTATAGACTAGATTGCCTAACTTGGAAATAAACATTGCATATCCGTTTTGTCTCGAAAAACGTGTTGTTTTCTTTTGCTACTCGCAAGTAGGCTAAAATACGGATTTCAACGAGTTGTTCCAACTCAAGCAATCCAACCTCCACCCACAGGCATTCAAACAGTTGTATAACACATAAGCATTTAGCCGCATGGCAATCCTATTGTCATGGCAACAATCACACGCGTGCGATATGCTAAAGCAAAAACACTTACATCGTACTCCGCGCCAAAATAATAAACTAGTTAGCAAAACATGCATGACCTAGTTCATGTTAAATGGCTAATGCATCACATACAGGGGTGCAATCTAAACAGGCTCGGCTAACCCTAAACATGGCACACGAGATGTGACAACTATCACGTATTCAATTTGGAATTGAAAGTACGATGCAATTTGTATGATGTACCGAGCCCGGTGCATGTAAACAAATGCATGAATGCACGCATGCATTGCATAAGGTATGCTAAAGTAGACGTGCCTTAATCTACCATAAGCAGGTAAATAAAAGGGTTAGAAAGAAATGGGGGTTGGAAGACATACACCCACTCACGCACACTTATTACATTTTTGCCCTCGCTCGGAGGGACCGAATAAATATACAAAACCGAATAAATAATTAACTATTCTAGCTAATTAAATATTACAAATCAACTAAATTAATTAAATAAACGAATTAATCTATTTAAGCGATAAATGCCTCGGAAGGAGGGCTGACTGCCGCGTGTGCCCGGGACTCGCTCGGAACTGCACTGCCGTGCAAGTGTGCCTCTGTTTCCTCTGCTCTCCTTCTCTGAAAATTCCCAAAACTTCAGGAGTGCCTCTCAGAGCACTGGGGAGCATCACCGGCTGAGGCAGGGAGCCACCGGCTGAAGAAGAAAGCCACCGGCTCTGAATTTAATTATCGGCTGCCAAGAGGCAAATGCCAAGCACTAAAGAGTGCCGATCGGCCCTTTATCCCTGCAGAACACGCAGAATCGACAAAGCAGAGGAAACCAAAGGCAAGGCAATGCAAATCAAAGCATGTATGCACCAAGCACATCCCTCATCATGCTATGGACTCAAGAGGGCATGTGCCTCGATTCCCGGACCACCAATCGCGCATTTCCATGCATGATGGCCCTAAGAACCAAGAGTGCAAATTTGATTTCAAATGCATGCAATGCAAACAATCAAACAAGGGTGCCAAACCTCTATCATACTTCACTTCAAGAGGCTTAACATACATGCAAATGTGATGCAACCCTAAGCATGCTATCTATTATGCACACATGGGCAATGGCATGGCATTTATGCAAGCATACAAGCAAGCACATGAACCAAGCATGCAAACCGATTGTAGATTGGGCTTAAACATGAATTAGGCAACTCTAATAAGGCTCAAAACAGTGGCCAAAATGCCTAAAAAATGAGACTAAATGCACACACACATATGCAAGTGTTAAGGCCCAAGACTTAGGCATACCAAAGCGATTCTCATGCATACTTAAAGAGGCCAAACATGGACTAATAGCATGCATTTAAAGCTCTGAAATTCATGTTAAACATGATGCCAAATCATGCGATAGAGCATTCCAAACAAAGCATGTAAATGGCCTAGGCTTAAAGCAAGTCAATAGGGCATTAAACCACACTTGGCACAAACACATATGGCATGCACTTAACAACCAAAAATAGGTTCTTAGCATGTTAAAGCAAGACCAAAGAGCTACTTAGATGGTATCTAAGAGTCATTAAACTAAAGGCATGCATTGAAGCCAAAACATGGAGCATACAAGACATACTCTTAAAGCATTAACAAGGCCACTAAGGCAATCAAACAAGCATGTATGAAGGACTGAAATGGCATACTAGATGGTTCCAACCATCAAAAACAAAGCTAGAATAGCATACCACATATTCATGCTTTTGAGGCCAACAAGCCAAATACAAAGAGGCTACCAAATTCATGCTAAGATTGGCCAAAATAGCTATGGACAGAGCTGAATCATGGCAAAATAAGCTTACAAGCTTCACAAACCTAAGCTTAAAACATGCTAGAAACTAAGGCACACAACCTAGGCATGTTAAGGCATAAAAGAGGCATTACAAGGCAACTATACTAAGCATGTATAGGAGACCAAAACCAACTTGAAAACATGTTATATGATGGCATAATAAGCATGGAAAACAAGCCAAACATGCTCAATACACACTCAAGCATGGGGCTCTCTCAAGAGGCAAAACTTGCCCTTCTCAAGGACATCAAGGAGAGGGGGTGGCCCTCTCCTTTCTAGGACTTTATGGCACCATCTCCACCACTGAAATCCCTCAAGATTTCAGTGGTGGAGAGGCCCAAGCACACAAGTCCCGGATCTCTCCAAAATAGCACAAAAAGTGACCTTTTTCAAGGTCTAAAGGGGGTCAAACCTCCCCAAACCACAAAACACTCTTAATATACAATAAAGAGGGTTAAAAATCAGAACTTTTATGTGCCAAACACTAAGCTCAAAAACAGTTCTAGATTAGGTAGAAATGAGTTGCAAAAATGGGGAAAAAAGTGCAAGTTTTGCTTACCCTTGTAGCCTTCTTCACAAAGGTTGTGGTTGATGCTTCCTTGAGCTCAAAATCTGTCAAGAACCTCCAAGAACAGCCTCTGGAACCTCAGTTGCAAGGAGAGGGTGAAACACTAGGTGTTTTAGTACAATAGTGTGAACTAAACACCTAGTGTACTAAGAGAAAAAGAGAGATATGATATATGTATCTAACTTAACCCTAAAAACCAGAGCTCCAGCTCTCTAACAATGTCTAATGCTCTGAAAAATGCTAACCCTAAGTCAAGAGGGAGAGCTTTCCTCTTATAGAACTTGTAAACTTACAAGCTAAGCAAACAAGACCTCATCCCTCCATACACGGTGTATGGAAGCAATGCTCAAAAGTCATGCGAAAATATCTCGAAAGCAAGTGCAGTGGTCGGTGGGCAAATTGGTCATTTCGCCCAAAATAGTGCCGGGCACAAAATAGTGCCGGCAAGCACAATATAGTGCCGGTGACAACTTCTGACCGGCCGGTGGCCTCTAGCCCCGCCGGTGGTGTGTGGGGATGCCTCATAAAGCATTCCTGCCCTTCAAGGCAAAACACAAGTGTTTGGTGCAAAACCAAACACAAGCGATGAAGTTCGGAGGTCCTGAGGCAAGGCTCGCACAGCCGAGAACTCCGGGAACTCCAAACGAACACAAACATGGATAATCACCGAGTGTTCCAACGGTGATGTCCAAGTCTTGAGGACGGTCAAAAATGGGGTGTCTACAGCTAGCGATGACCCGCGTCAGGCCGGAGCAGAAGAGTCCGAAGCTAGTCTCATCCACAATGTTGCGAACTCCAGCAGGGAGCTTGTCGTACTAGTCTCACGCAGTCGTGGTTCCGTACTCTCTAAAGGCATGGGATTCGCCCTGTGGCAAAGAACAGATGAGTCAAAAAAGGCAGTAATAAAAGTATAGATAAAAGGCAGTGCAAGAAATGCAAGTAAAGAAAGGCAGGAATGCATGAAAATAGAGTTCATACCTCAACGATGATGAATGAAAGGTGAGAAGCCGGCTCCCTCAGTAGGAGGTCCTTCGGTACACCGAGAACGAAGTCACTAAAGTGCCTAATGCCACCGGCTAGCAAGATGTATGTGCGGGGATGGTACCTCGCTGGATCAAAAGGGCGTACCCTCAACGATAGTGGCTCTGGCTCAACCTCAGGCTCGAACTCTGCCACAATACCTCCAGCCGCTTCGCCAGCCTCGGCGACAATCAGCTCCTTCGCCTCGGCAACAGGTGGAAATACGGGGGGATCCTCCAGAGGAGCCTCGTGATGTAATGAATCATGTGCCATCTGGAAAATGGGTGAAAAGTAGGTGAACAATGAAGAAAAATGGAGAAAAATGGCTATACTTGGAAAAAGTTAACTCTAGGAGAGAGACAATGGGAGAAAAAGTGAAAGCCGAGAAAAGTTCACGGAACTCGAGAGAAACTTGAGAGAAACAAGCCTAGAAGGGTGAAAAAGCGGGAAAAAAAGTGTCGAAATCAAATTTTAGTCGATTCAAAGTGAAAAGAATCAAGAGGGTTTAGCAAAGAAAATTTGCGTGGGGCGTTGGAAAATGCATAGAAAGCGCAAATCTAGAGAGAATGAGCACCTAGAGAGAGAGGGAGAGCAATTTCGGATATGTGGTTGTGAAGAAATGAAGTGTAGAAAACTATACTTAAAGACCCATGCATGAAAAGTCGTTTTTTCCCCGAACTACCATCGATGGCCGACAGATGGCCGGCATGTACCGGGCAGCCTCTTCTTGTGGCCGGTAGGTGGCCGGTGGCCGGTGGCCTCCCTTTGAGTCCTGATGTTGTTTTGTGTCTTTGTTTCCTGAGCGGTTTTTCTTGTATCTCAGGACGCGTGAAAACGCGGCTCTGGGCGGGTTTCACCTTGGGACGTATGAAACACGACCCCGAGTGGTTTTATCTCAGGATGCGCGAAGCGCAGCCCTGGACGGGTTTCATTTTGGGACACGTGAAACGCGAGCCCAAACAATTTTTATCTCAAGACGCTTGACACGCGGCCCTGGATGGGTTTTATCTCGGGAGGCATAAAATGCAAGCCCGAGCTATTTTTATCCCAAGATGTGTGACACGCGACCTTGGGTGGGTTTCATCTCGATACGTGCGAAGCACGACCCCGGGCGGTTTCACCTCAAAATGTGTGAAACGTGACCCTACGCAGGCTTTATCTCGAGACACGTGAAACGCAAGCCCAAGTAATTTTCTTTGATCTTGGGACGTGCGAAGCACAACCCTAGGCGATTTTATCTCAGAACGCATAAAACGCGACCCTGGGTGGGTTCTCTTGTTTCTCGGGACGAGTGAAGTGCGACCCCGATCGGTTTTCGTTTTCTGTTCCTCGGGACATATGAAACACGACCCCGAGCGATTTTTGTTCTCAGTTTCTTAAGATGTGTGAAACGCAACCCTGAGCGGTGTTTTCTTTCCTCATCTCTTATTTTGACGTGGTTAGAGTGTGGTTTTATCTTTTGCATAAAACCTGTGTTGGTTTAAGCTTGAAGCTGTTCATTCATGTGTTGTTATCTCGTTATTTTACTTATCACATTTTTATTTATTGCTTAGTGCATCATCTCACATGATCATGAGTTTTCAAAATAGCCGGCTTCGCGGAGCATGCGAGTCCAACTTTCAAAGTTGCATAGTGTATATCATTTGCATTTTGCCCCAGAACTACGCTGGTTTGATTCCTTGCAAAAGGATACATGGGCAGCCTGCGGGCGCAACCATTTGTTTTTGTGTTGATTGATTGTCCAAGTCTTACGGCCTTGTCAAAATGGGTCGTCTTCGGGCTTTGACATTCATTCACGTCATTTCATGACTCTAAGTTCTGTCAAAGAGAGGCAACTATAGACACCCCATTTTTGACGACTTGGACGCCATTGTATGCACACCCGATGATGAGTTTATATGCTCGTCTAGTGCTCAAATTCCTCAGTGGAATGCCACAACTTTGAGCTTTTCAAACCTTATACCCCTGTTACCTCATTTTTGGACCAAGCCTTGGTTCTTCAAGCTTGCAGCTTCTGGTGGCCTGTCGGCCACCCTTATGGGTTGCCGACCACTGATGTAGCTTGCCGGCCACCAGTGACGGCCGGCCGACCACCAGTTTCTTTTGTAGATATTTTATACCAGCTGTGCTAGCTGTTTGCACAGATGCATGCATTTTCACCCATATCTAGGGCTGGATATCCTTATAGAGAATTCATATTTTCTATATATAGGAGACCTCTCTCTCATGTTTTAAGGTTAGAAAATTCTGAGATCAAAATTTTTCCTCTCTCTCTCAAGCAAATCTCTACACTTTTGCCTACAAATCCTTAACCTTTGCCTATACACCCATAACCAAATCTTCTCATCTTTGAGCTGAGGCACTTTTGAGCTTAATTTGAGCTCTTGAAGGGTGTTTTGTCTTGATTTGTTGTTTGAATTGCTTCCTCTCTTCAAAAGATACAAGGCTTTGTCCCTTTATTTGCTTTCTCTACTATTATTCTTGTTGTTTTTCAACTGATTTTGGGCTGTAAAACTTTTGTATTTTTGGCCTAAAATTTGGGTTCTAAGGCCATTAAAGGTTGAGGGGTGTTCTACCATTCTTTGTACCTTGTTTTGGAGACCTTTGTCCTTGTGTTTCCCACCCTTTTACAATCTTTTTCTAAACTTTTAAACACTAATTTTCAGAGCTTTTTCAGTGGCCAAAATCATGTTTTGAAGTCCAAATTTAGAGGGGTTAGCCTCCCCTTCTTGTGTCTTGCTTATTAGCCTAGTTTGTGCCATGTTTTAGCATATCAAACTAGCTATTTTTAGCTTAATTCCAGCATGTTTTAAGACTGCATTAGAACTGTTTTAGCATTGTTTTTGAGTGATAGTTGCATTTGAGCTTTGTTTTGCATGCTTATAGTGTAATGGTCCTTATGAGTTTGGTGTTCTAGGCCTTAGACACCATTTTCTTTGAGTTTATAGCATTTATTTATGCTTTTCTCACTCATTTTCAGCACTAATAATCTTTGCAACCTCCCTCCTTTCTTGGCTTTTTGTTTTGCTTTGAAAGTGGTTCAAACAACTTGTTTGTTTAAGCATGAGATTGAGATGTCATGCTTAATGGTTTAATCTCTTTGGGGGTTCATTACCAACGGTATGATGTCTCTTTCATGCCTAAAACAACTTTTGGTTTGAGCCTTCTTTCCATTTAGAGGACTTAAACTCACCATTTGAACTCAATTCATTAACGAATGGTTGGTAAATTAAAATGGAGTAAAATTGAGGCTAAAAAATGGTGAAAGATAATAATTTGGTTGTGTTCAATCGGATATTAATTGAACACATGGAAACTTGAACCATTTCATACTCATTAGTGATGAAATGATTCAGTCTCCAAGGTCACTACTGCCCTTGATCTTCCATGAGAGGGAGGTGGTTTTGAGAGTCTCATTTTATTGTATTTATTGAACTTGCACACATGGTTTCATGAGCCATCATGCAATGAAATTGCATCCATTGATGGCTTGTGAACCAAACTTGCTGCTCCTTTGATTTGTTTATGAAAAGGAGGGGTGAGTGGTGCAAACAAACCCTTAAAAATACCCTGTATATACTCTATTTGTCCTTTGTTACAACAAGGAGAACTAGGCAGCAGTGGCCGGTAGACCACCTTTGATGGCCGACCGGCCATCACTAGTGGCTGGTAACCCTCATCACTGGCCGGTCGGCCACTGATGCAAAATTTGGTAGTTTGTTCTTCAGGCAGAACAGAGTTATTCTAGAAGTGAGCAACAGTGTTGCTGTTCTATTGTGCAACAGAGGCTCTTCGAAAGCAAAACAGTGACTTTTCGAGTGGAAACCGAGCACGTGCATGATCATTCCTTACATTCTGAGCTTATTTTAAGTTTAAATACTTAGCTTAGCCATTCATTGTAATTAATTAGTTATAGCTAATTACTTTTGTAATGTATTGTAATAATTACTTAAGTAGTTTAGCTAATTTCCTTTGTTTTGTAATAAGTAGCTTAGCTTTAATTAGTTAGTTAATTAGCTTAGCTTATTCGGACTCTTCTTCGTGAGAGCATAATGTTGTGATAATGTGTATATTTTCCAACCCCAAGTCTTTCTTCCTTTTATTTACTAGCTTATGATGGTCAGTTTGGGGACATCATGATTCAATTATTATATTTCATGTTTGCATCCATTTGTATTGCATGCACCGAAGCTCGGTTCATCATTCTAACTGCATTGTTAATTCAATACTTCTTTGAATACGTGCTTAGGCCATATCCTATTTAATTGATTCATATGCCACATTAGTAGCCGAGCCTATTAATTGCATATCGCATGTGTTGCATTAGTCATATTGCATAAGGATCATGCATTTCTCTAACTCTTTTGTTTATTTTGGCTTGGAGTACTAGGTAAGCCTTTACTTGCTTTAGCATAATCGCATGAATGTGATTGTTGCCATGTCTAGCATGCTTGCCATGAGGCTAATTACTTGAATGATAAATTGTTTGAATGCTTGTGGATGAAGGCTTGTTGCTTGAATTGAAATAATTTGAGTAATGTTCATATGCGATCACTTTTTCAAGTGGTACATATTTGAAACAATTTTCAAAACAAATCGAAATGTTCCAATTCTTGCAAGTTAGTCTATAGTTGTGTGTGCGTATCACATAGTAAATACTAGCTTAATAAACCGGGATGAGAGCATATAATGTAAATAAGATGCATATCATGATTAGTAGAGGCCGATCTTTGATTAGGCGAGCGGGGGTTGCTCAATTGATGACCTTTCCCTCTCGTACCCAAGTTCCCGAGCCGAGACACTCTTGGAGATGACGGACACGTAGCCTTTGGCACGAGTCATGGGTTTTGTTAAATTTTTCCAAAATAAAATATTTAGGTGGTGACTCTGTATCTAGCAAAGCAGTCCATTTTTGGCAATTTGATTCAAAATCGATTTTTCAAAAGATTTGTTGGATTTGGACTCTTTGATGTTTATCAATTTCACATTGCACTTGTAAGATTAGATTAAGAACCACGGGAGTTCGAACTGCAAGGCTTATTTTGAACTTTCGAAAGGGGGTGCGAAAAAGTCGAGCTACAACAGGATTTTCTCCCCTGCCTGGCTGCACGTATGGCTTGTACAACCGCTAGAGCGGTTTGGCTGCGCTTGTATGAAAGTGCGAGCCACTTGAGCGTGCAGAATGGAACTCACCAAAATTGTTCATTTTCTGCTCGTACGGAGCTCGTGGCCGCATGAGTAGTCTAGGCACACACAGATAGTCCAAAAATGACACAAAAATGTAAACTTCCCAAACTAATTTCCAAGTCCAAATCAAAGCAAAACTCATTCGAAAACATGATATACTAGCATGATATGAGTGTAATTTCACTTTAAACATATCAATCTTGCTTCAACATCAAATTCATGGTCTCATCTTTTTCATATCTTCATAAATTACATCATCAAGCTCTAAATACATACAAACATGGTGAATCTTCTAACAAATCTTGGTTATATAAACCATCTAAAGTTTATTTCATGCATAAATCACAAGATTAAGCTCAAACCACACAAAATTGAAGAGATTTCTTTATTTTATTTCAAACCATTACACAACTCAAAACCCTAACTCTAAATTCCCAATTTCTTCTTGATTTCATGTCAAAGATGAGCTAAAGACAAAGATTGTAAGTAAATTTCCATATCTTAGCTTCAATCTAGGGTTTGCCCCTTGAATCTCTTGCAAAATTATAGCTTATCCTCTTCCTCTTTCTCTAATTCACTCTCTAGCAAATCTCTCAACATAGATGATGAACACAAGAAGCTAGGGATATATAAATTAAGCTATTAAAACATTATTAATCATAATTTTACAAAATTTCACTATATGCTCTAAAAATTATGCTAATCACAGATATGAAGTCAGTTTTGGTTTATCACGCCTTTAAGGCTTTCAATTTCAGTTCAAAGTTGTGATTGCAATAGATATTCTTACATTCAACAGATATTATTTCAAATTCACATAATTCACATATTCAAACTTGCAAATTCATATCAAACACATAATTACATGCGTAATTAAGTATAGTACGGGTTGGGTTATCACAACCACTATCGCCATACCGTCCACTTACCACCACCATCGCCATTGTTTGGCCGCCAACCGCCGTCATCATTTGGCTGCCAACCGCCATCATTGTTTGGTCACTACCACTGTTGATCAATCATTTCCATTGTTGTCAATCTATACTCTAACATCACTGATCTACACACCACCACCTTCCTCCGTTGCCGTCAATGGCATACACTTCTTACCAATGTCTTTTTCTTTTCTTACCATCACTATTAGGGGTCATCAAATGGCCCGCGGACAAAAAATCCGATATTACCCAACTTGGCCCACCCAACCCATGGCCCATCCCAGTTCGCTTGAGTACCAAGCCCATCTTAACCCATAAAAAATGATTTAGGATTTTGGACAAAAATTTGTAACTCGAGCCCACCCATGAACCTGACTCATAAGAGCCCGCATGGGTAAGCCCAACCCAACCATCCCATTAGCTTGACTCAAACTATTCTATACAACTTTTTTTTTAAAATATGTATCCAAAAAAATAAGCATTGTTCAATTCAAATTTAATCTATTAAAATTCATTAATAATTATATATATGTGTATACATATGTAATGTGTACCCCTCCACACACAATCAATATTTTTTAAAACCTTATTTAGTGATATTATGTGCTGGATTCAAAATAAATAAATAAATAAATAAATAAATCAAATGAAATACAAAGCTATTGAACCATAAATTCATTCATTCCATTTAATTCTATTAAATTCAACCAAACAAACTCTCTTTTTGTCTCTATATCTAATTGCTCTCTTTCTCTCTCAAATTCTTCTTGAGATATTTTCTCATATATCAAAATCAACAATCATGGTTATTGATTCGATGACCAATGCTTTGATTCCCATGGAGTCCAAGGATTTCGAGAGAGACAAAATTTTACTTGAATTATGTCAGAAAGTAAAAAAAAAATAATAATAACAAATGAAAATATTAAAAATACATGAATGAAATGTGTAGAACTTAACAATATAATGTTGGGACAATCTTCTGTGTAAATAAAATAAATTGAAATAATTCAAACAAAATAAAATAAAACTTACATAATTTATTTTGTTGAACCGAATCAATAATTAAAGACCAAGTCGAGTGTATGACACTCTCCTTAAAACAATTAAGCCCCTTCACTTGCTTACGGTTATGTGGCGTCTATCTCCCAGGATACAATGATCTTCACAAATTTGTAGTAGCACTTCAAACAAATTTGTCTAGCGAACTAGACCTTGTGTTCTATAACTCTATGAAATTTATTCTAAATCTAATATGAAGAATAAAGGACGCAAGAGAGCAAAATGAAGGCAATGAAAATTAATTTTCAGAATCAATCAAAATTGGAATGGGGCTGCCTTTATATAGGCTTTGTTGGCGCCTATTCAATTTGAATAGAAAATGTATGAAGAAGGGACATAACCCTTCCTTTAAAATAAAGAGACACCATGAAAGGTTTGTACCTTTTCATTCAAATGGAGGTTTGACCCTTCCTTTAAAACAAAAAGACACCATGAAAGGTTACACCATTTCATTCAAGATGGAGTCTATTTCAATTCACAACTACTTCTTTATAAATTTTCCAACAATCCCCCACATGAATGAAATTAACAGAGAGAAAATGCAATAACGTGATGTAAATATAGAGAGTACAGAAATTGAAAATATTCTGCAAAGGATAGGTAACTTTTGGCTTTGAACCTTCCCTTGTGAGACACTATCGGATTTACTAGCTAACCAGTGAACATGATGTCTTGAACTGTTCAACCGTTTGTGTAAACCAAGACAATAGAACTCACACAGTATATCCCCAAACATAGTTTAGTTCTCACTATTGTGTTCATTTTGGTCCTAAACAACCTGGTCTTTCATGAGTGCTCTAGAGAATTATAGCTCTTCACAAATCTCATAGAAGCGGCCCAATTCACACTCACATAAGTGATTCTTATGAAGAATATCCTGTTATACTCCACTAGGTTAACCTAGATATAAGAATCATTAAAAGTTTTACTTAACCTAAAACGCTGCAAACATCACTATTTCATCATAGAAATGGGTAGGAGTTAGACTCCCCAATGATCCTTCTGAGTCTTTCACAACTCGGTTGTCCCTTTGAACCTAGATCTTGGGATCTCCAGCCAACTAGGTTGGGTTGCCGTTGTGGTAACTCTTATTAAATAGGCTTAAGTCCCATTCCCCTCGATGAATTCTCAACTAACTCTCTTGCTAACCCTTTGGTTAGTGGATCCGCTATGTTGTCTTTAGACTTCACATAATCAATGGAAATAATTCCATTAGAGAGTAGTTGTCTTACGGTATTATGTTGACAACGAATATGTCGAGACTTACCGTTATACATATGACTCTGTGCTCTACCTATTGCAGATTGATTATCGCAATGTATGCATATAGCAGGCACCGATTTTGGCCATATTGGAATATCTTTAAGCAAGTGGCGAAGCCATTCTGCTTCTTCCCCTGCTTTGTCTAAAGCTATGAATTCTGATTCCATAGTAGACCTAGCAATACAAGTCTGTTTGGAAGATTTCCAAGATACAGCCGCACCACCAAGAGCAAAGACATACCCACTAGTGGACTTCGAGTCTCTAGTATCCGATATCCAATTTGCATCATAGTATCCTTCAAGTACTGCTAGATATCTAGTATAATTAAGCCCAATGTTACGAGTAAATCGAAGATATCTTAGAACCCTTATAATTGCTTTCCAGTGTTCTACTCCCGGGTTACTCGTATATCTACTTAATTTACTTACTACATAAGCTATATCCGGGCGAGTGCAATTCATTAAGTACATTAAGCTTCCAATAATTTGGGCATACTCTAATTGATAAATACTTTCCTGTACATTCTTAGATAGAAACAAATTAACATCTATAGGTATTCTAGCAAGATTATCATCATCTCTGCTGAATTCGTCAAGTATTTTCTCAATGTAATGAGATTGTGACAAAGCATATCCTTTTGATGTTTTGATAATTTTCATACCAAGAATTACATCAGCAATGCCCATGTCCTTCATGTCAAAATGTTTATTCAACATTTTCTTAGTAGTTTTAATCATATCATTATTACTACCTATGATAAGCATATCATCCACATAAAGATATACAATGACATAACCTTTGTCAGTGTTTTTAATATAAACACATTTGTCACACTCATTAATTTTAAATCCATTTGACATCATTGCTTTGTCAAATTTCTCATGCCATTGCTTTGGCGCTTGTTTTAAACCATATAATGATTTAACCAATTTACACACTTTCTTTTCTTTTCCTGGAACAGAAAAACCTTTTGGTTGTTCCATGTAAATTTCTTCATTTAACTCACCATTTAAGAAAGCGGTTTTCACATCCATTTGATGAATTTCTAGATTGTATAGAGATGCAATGGCAATTAGCATTCTAATGGATGTTATTCTAGTAACCGGTGAGTATGTGTCAAAGTAATCAAGACCTTCTTTTTGTCTAAATCCTTTGATCACAAGTTTTGCCTTGAACTTGTCAGTTGATCCATCCGCTATCATTTTCCTTTTGAAAATCCACTTGTACCCAAGAGGTTTACAGCCTGGTGGCAAGTCCACTAATTCCCAAGTGTGATTTTGCAAGATGGATTCAACTTCACTGTTGACAGCTTCTTTCCATAAAGGAGCCTCAGGACTGGACATAGTCTCTTTAAAAGTTAAAGGCTCATTTTCTAACAAATATGTTAGAAAATCTGGACCAAAAAATTTTGAGGTTCTAGCACGTTTACTACGCCTAGGTTCCTCTTCCTCATTTTAATCTAATTCTTGTTCTTGATCTTGTTCTTGATCCTGACTAGTAATAGCATTATGAGATCTTTTATTGTTACTAATCTCTTGTACAGTCTTATTTGGAAATACATGTTCAAAGAAAGATGCATTTCGAGATTCAATAATAGTATTTACATGCATTTCGGAATGTTCTGATTTACGAATCAAAAATCGATATGCACTACTATTCTTGGCATAACCAATAAAAATACAATCAATGGTCTTAGGACCTATTTTAGTCTTTTTAGGACTAGGAATAGCCACTTTAACCAAACACTCCCACACTTTTAAATATTTGTAGGATAGTACTCTTCCATGCCACAATTCATAAGGTGTTTGATTCACTTTCTTTCGGGGTACTTTATTAAGTATATAATTAGCAGAAAGTATTGCTTTCCTCCACAAGTTCTGAGGTAATCTAGAATTTATTAACATGGCATTCATCATTTCTTTTAAAGTCTTATTTTTCCTTTCAGCAATTCCATTTTGTTGAGGTAAGGAGCAGTGGTTTGATGAATTATTCTATGTTCTTTACAAAATTCACCAAAAGGTGATTCATATTCACTACCTCTATCACTTCTAAGTTTCTTGATTTTCTTACCAAATTGATTTTCAACTTCATTCTTATATTGAATGAAAGTTTCCAAAGTTTCATCCTTGGTTCAAATTAAATAAACATAACTATATCTAGTACAGTTATCTATAAAAGTGATAAAATATTTTTTCCCACCTTTAGTTTGAATTGATTTAAAATTACAAATGTCACTATGAATTAATTCAAGTAGTTCCGTACTTCTTTCAATTGAATGAAAAGGAGTTTTGGATAATTTTGCCTCAACGCAAATTTCACATTTATGATTTGAATCAATATCAAATTTAGGTAAACATTCTATATTAATTAATCTACGTAAAGATCCATAATTAACATGTCCTAGTCTACCATGCCATAAATTTGAAGACTCAAGCAAGTAAGAAGAAGATGTAGTATTATTAATAACTGAGGGTACAAGGCCATCAGACATGTAACATTTTTCTACATACATCTCATTCTTAGTAAGTACAAATTTATCACTCTCAAATACTAGCCTAAACCCATTCTTACTCAACAGAGATCCGAAAACAAGATTCTTGCGAATATCCGGTATATGCAGCACATTGTTGAGAGTGAGTTCCTTTTCAGATGTCATCTTGAGTACAATCTTTCCTTGTCCTTCAACTTTGGAAGTTGAGGAGTTGCCCATAAAAAGTTGTTCACCATTGTCCACTGTAGAATAAAATGTGAACATCTTTTTATCGGCACAAATATGGCGAGTAACACCAGTGTTCACCCACCATTCTTTAGGATTTTCGACAAGATTTGCCTCGGAAACAACTGCAGAAAGATTGATATCATCTATACCATTGGAAATATTGTCCACTTCGGTCATATGGGCTTGAGCAGGCTTCTTGCTTGTTCTTCTTTTGCTTTTGCCTTTGCTACGGTAATCTTTGGTCCGATGTCCCTCTTTGTCACAGATGTAACATTTGCCATTAAACTTGTACTTTTTATTTTCCCCCACTTTAAAGCCTTATGATGAACTTTCTCCAGAAGACTTTCGTTTCTTGATTTTTGAAGCATGTTCCACCACATTTGCCTTAGACTCCATAGGATGTTTACCAGCCCGTTTGTCAGAATTGCGGTTGTCCTCCTCAATCCTCAAACGCACAATTAATTCTTCCATAGAAATTTCTTTGCGCTTATGTTTGAGGTAGTTCTTGAATTCCTTCCAGCCTTTTGGTAATTTTTCAATTAAGGCTGCAACTTAGAAGGATTCATTGAGAGACATGCCTTCTGCGTGAATGTTATGCAGAATGAGTTGGAAATCTTGAGCTTGGCTGATCACAGTTTTTGAATCAACCATTACAAAATCCAAGAATCTGCCTACCACAAATTTCTTTGAGCCGACATCTTCCGTTTTGTATTTTTTCTCCAAACACTCCCAAAGTTCCTTTGCTGTCTTGATAGGACTGTAGACGTTGTATAATGTGTTGTCAAGTCCGTTCAAGATGTAGTTCCGGCAAAGGAAATTGGCATGTTTCCAGGCATTAACCGCAGCAACCACTTGCCGGTCGATTTCATCATCTTTCAGGATAGGAGCATCTTCACGGAGGAAACGAGTCAAGTTCAGAGTTATAAGATAGAACAACATTTTCTGTTGTCATCTTTTAAAGTCAGTTCCTGAGAACTTCTCTGGCTTCTCTCCATGATTTATTGGTACTGTCACCACAGGAGAGGGGGTTGGTACAATTGCAGCCACTACAGTAGTACTTGTTTGGACATTAGTTTCAGTAGTCATAAATTCTAATTTATAAAACAAAATTATAATTAGAATTTACACTACACAGGAAATTAAACCAAATTCACAGAATTAAATTCTGTAAAAAATAAAAGAAACAAGAATGTAACTTTTATTTTTCAATTAATTTGGAAATAAAATAAAATTTTATTCAACCAAATTAATTCCATACAGGAAATTAAATTCTGTAAAATAAAAGAAATAAGAAAATAACTTTTATTTTTCAATTAATTTGGAAATAAAATAAAATTTTATTTAACCAAATTAATTCCACACAGAAAATTAATTTTTGAAACACTTCAATAATTAAAATACTAAAACAGAATTTTAAGTAATGAAAACTCAGAAAATAATTTCTAAAACCCAAAATTAATTTCTGAAAAAATTCCACAAAAATATATTCTGAATTGTTAATGACACCAGTATCGAACTACTAGTTGTCAAAGAAAATAGACAGTATATTACTACTATTTGTCAAATAGCATATAATCACTATTTGTTTTTCCAACCAGAATATTATTTTATAAATCCACAGAAAATAATTTTCTTAAAAGAAAAAAGAGAAAAGAAAACAAACGAAAATTTTTGTAAACAGAATAATTCGAATCTGTCTTAAGATTGTTGGGACAATCTTCTGTGTATATAAAATAAATTGAAATAATTTAAACAAAATAAAATAAAACTTACAAAATTTATTTTGTTGAACCGAATCAATAATTAAAGATCAAGTCGAGTGTGTGACACTCTGTCCTTAAGATAGATTCGCCCCGCTACGGTGCTTACGGTTATGTGACGTCTATCTCCCAAGATACAATGATCTTCACAAATTTGTAGTAGCACTTCAAACAAATTTGTCCGGCGAACTAGAACCTTGTGTTCTATAACTTTCTGAAATTTATTCTAAATCTAATATAAAGAATAAAGGACGCAAGAGAACAAAATGAAGGTAAGGAAAATGAATTTTCGGAATCAATCAAAATTGGAATGGGGCTGCCTTTATATAGGCTTTGTTGGCACCTATTCAATTTGAATAGAAAATGTATGAATAAGGGACATTACCCTTCCTTTAAAATAAAGAGACACCATGAAAGGTTTGCATCCTTTCATTCAAACGGAGGTTTGACCCTTCCTTTAAAACAAAAAGACACCATGAAAGGTTACACAATTTCATTCAAAATGGAGTCTATTTCAATTCACAACTACCTCTTTATAAATTTTCCAACATATAAGTCGAATAAAAAATATGTAACTCAGTTCGGTTTGATTTTGACCTATAAGATTTGGGTGTATGGGTGAGATGTGTTTTCATTTTTTAAATAGACCCGACCAGTACCAACCTGTTAACTTGTCAAAATCCGAAAAATCTAGTTAATATGTGAGATTTTGTCAAATAATTACAAACTAGATAAACCCAACTCGTCCTGTTGATAACCCTTACACAAGTAACATAACTAAGGTTCGTGCTTCTTCGATGACAAATCACTCAAAAATCTAGACGTAGAGGTCATTACTACAAGGAAAAGGTAGTTGACCACTCTCGTAGCCTATGAACTCCCTTGAATGTCAATCTCATCTCTTCTATAAAAGTAACTAACTAAACCGTCGAAGTGAGTGCCTTCCAACCTTCCAATCACTGGTCAAGCAATACTAACAATATGTGAATTTTTGCAGGAGCTAGAAGGTTTGTGAAAGCTCTTTTACAATCTTTGCAATCTGAGGATTTTCCCTTGCCGAATAATATCTAATCATCACAAGATCTGTTCCCCCCCCCCACCCCCTTTCCCCTTATTTTTATAGTTTAATTAATAAGATTGCGTTTGTGAGAGAAATATAGGGGTATTTGGCATACAATTAAAAGTCACATTTTTAAATCTTTTTTGTCCTTAGAAATTTTTTTAAAAATTATGTCAAATATTTTATTTTTCATGTCCATATTGTGTAAAAAAAATCTAAAAATTAATTTTTAAAAAAATCTTTAAAAATGTCATTAAAGATTAAAAGAAAAAGACAAAAAAGCATTTGGTTTTCATTTTTGTCCTTTTTGAACTATTTTTCAACATAAAAAAAAAAAAATGTTTGTGTTTGGTTTGAGTTTTTTGGATTAAATTTTTTGAAAACTGAGTTTTTTTGTATTTTTTTTAGTGAATATTTTTAAAATTTTAAGCATTTTTTTAAAAACTTTTTTAGATGAACCTTATTTAGATATATCTAAAAAGTAAAAAATTTGTGAAAAATTATTTTAAAAAATTAATAAATACATAAAAATATGAAAATTATACTGGATTTTTTTTTTTTTTTTGTATTTTTCGTATTTAGTGAATTTTTAAAAGATTTTTTTCACAAAAATTATACTTTTTATGTGTATTTATGTTAGGTGTGTCTAAAAAAAAAAAAATTGCTTAAAATATTAAAACAATTCAGTAAAAACAAAAAAAATGAAAAACAAGAAAGTAAAATTATTTGAAAAGTGTTTTTGAAAAACAAAAAACAAGCAAGTTGATTCGTTTGTCTAGTTGAATATCTTCTACTATTATAAAATTGTGAAAAATTTGTCATATTTTCTACTTTTTTTAAATCTCAATTTTACGGGGTTTTTTTTTTAAGCTCCCTAATAATAACAATTTTCTGAATAAAGGACATTAAAAAATGTAATACTGCCTCAGGTCCCTAACCAAAATACCCGCACATTTTATCAATTTCTTGGACCAAAATACCCTTCAACTCAAACGACTGAGAAAACTCTCTCCATTCCTTCCGATCGAATTTCTCTGACACCAAGTTCCACAACTCACATTAGGGTTTCAATATCAACTTCACAATTGACATTAGGGTTTCATCATCAACAACCACTTAGAGAATTGGTCTCCATTAATTCAAATCAAATTTCTCTGACTCATATTCACTGTTCGTCGTCATCTGGTTGCGTCTTCATCACTGCGCGTCGTCGATGTCTGTTCATCTTCATCGCTGTTCGTCGTCGTCTTGGTTCATCTTGTTCATCACATTGCGTACTTTTCACTGTTCATCCTTAGTCTGGTAAGTTTTTTTTCTTGATAGAACAGTTAACTCCATGTCTAATTTTCTCTGGCCATTACTTAGAGTTTCTATTTAAAATAAAATTTCTGGCTACATTTGTGCTTCGTTTTTGAATTTTCTCTGGTTACATTTTAGTTGTATATGTAATTTTCGCAGTGGTTGAAAATTTCTCTGGGATGTTGATTTTGTTTATTTTGAGAATTTCTGTCGCCTAATTTTATTTGGCCATTGCTTAGGGTTTCCAGTGAAAATTTCCCTCTTGTGTTGAAAAATAAAATTTCTGTGCATTTAGGGCTTCTTATTGAAGCTTCTTGTGTTCTTGTGTTTGTAAATTTCTTTGGCTTGCTACATTTGTGCTTCTTTTTTGAATTTTCTCTGGCTACATTTTAGTTGTATATGTAATTTTCAGTGGTTGAAAATTTCTCTGGGATGTTTATGTTGTTTATTTTGAAAATTTCTCTGGTTACATTTTAGTTGTATATGTAATTTTCGCAGTGGTTGAAAATTTCTCTAGGATGTTTCTTTTGTTTATTTTGAAAATTTCTCTGTTGGCTAATTTTCTCTAGCCATTGCTTAGGGTTTCCAGTGAAAATTTCCCTCTTGTGTTGAAAAATAGAATTTCTGTGCATTTGGGGCTTCTTATTGAAGCTTCTTGTGTTCTTGTTTTTGTAAATTTCTCTGGCTTGCTACATTTGTATTTCTATATTGTGTAATTTTATCTGGCATGTTTATGTTTCTTCGTTATTTTCTCAAGAAAATTATCTATGGCTTACTACTTTATTGGTGTGTCTAATTTTCTCTGGCCAAATTACTTTTCTTACTTGTGTGTGTCTAATTTTCTCTAGCAGCATTTATAATTTTCTCTGGCCACATTATGTTTATGTCTTGTGTCTAATTTTCTCTGGCATGTTTATTTTGTTCAATGCTCCATTTCCTCAAAATTTCTCTGTTGTGTAATTTTCTCTGTCATGTTTATGTTGTTATCTTGTAATTTTCTCTGTTGTGTAATCATTGCTACCTTATAATTTTCTCTGGGATTTAATGTTTATGTTTTCATTCTATAGAAATGGCAAAGCACAGAAGCAGCACAACCCCAGAAACCCCAAAAAAGAAACCGAAAGTCTCTGTGTCTGCGTCTTATGATCTTAGATCAAAACGCAGTAGCAGCACCAGAACACCACAAAAAAAACAAGTCCAAGTTGAAGAAGCAACAAGCATGAAGATCAAGACACCAACTTCAAGGGTGATTTTCACTCAACTACAAGCTTAACATTTTCTCTGTCATTTTCATTGGATTATAATAACAAACCTATGATTTTCTCTATACTACAAAGAAAAGTCCAGAAACATAAATAGTGCAAAAAAAAAATGAAAAGTGCAAAGAAAACATATCAGAAAACTTTGAAAAGTGCAAACATATAAAAACACATAAAAACACAACATATAAGTCCAGAGAAATTTGTAATACTTATCATTTGTAATACAATCATATGATTTTCTCTGGAGTACAAAGAAAAGTCCAAAGAAATTTGTGAACTTATATTCACTTTCAATATAACAAAAACAAAAACACATTAACATCAAGAGACAAAAATATATTAAACACAAGTACATAAAAAAATCTCAGAGAAGATCTGTTATGTTCACAAAACATTCAATTCAAAAAAATTTAAAAAAAAAAACAAAACACTTACTACTCTATTGCTACGTCTGTAAATTTCTCTGCCTACTTACAATTTTCTTTGTGATTTTCACTGCACTACAAGCTTACAATTTTCTCTGTGATTTGAGTTCAATTATAGTAACAAACTTGCAATTTTCTCTACACTACACAAAAAATGCAGAGTGAACAAAAAACAGAGCACAAAAACACAGAAAAATAGAGCACCAAAAAGCAACTCATAAGCATGTTGACAAAGAATGAAAAAGCAATTCCCAAAATCAAAATCAACTCCATCGAAAATTCATCAATAACAGATAATGAAAAATTAACTTCAAAAATAAAAAACAACTACACTGAGTTCGTCTCTCTCACATTGATCAAAACTAAAAACAAAAACCTAATTCAACACCTACACGATTAAATCAAATCAAAAATTGAAAACTTACCTAATTCAACTCCACATGAAATCAAATCAAACACAATGAACCAGATTTCAACTCCTACACGATCGATCAACACCTACAAACAACGAACATGATTTCAACTCATGCAGGATTTCAACACCTACAAAAACCCTAGAAAATCTCCACAAAAATTTGAATCGTCAAGTTCATCCTCACGTAATCTCCCACAAAATATCAATATGATCTTTAGCTGCCAAATTCAAAACAACGTATATTATAAACAAGGGTAAGACATGTATTTTACACTCTAAAATAACATTGAGGGACCTTAGGCATCAAAAACTATTATCGTGGACCTCTTCTCATACCAAAAGTTGGGTAGGGATCTTAGACCAATTTCCCCAAATTTTACTCTATCAAATCTAATATATTTTCTAAAAGTCATGAAAAGTCCTATATAAACCAACTATTTCTTTATTTTTGGAGTTAAACACTAAAAAATGATATATCTGCTTTCAAGAGTCCTATATAAATATAAACAATTCGTCTTCCTTCTTATCAAAAATAAATAAATAAAAAAGTCGTTTATCTATTTTTTACATTGATGATGATTGAAGAATAAAAAATAAATACTCTTTCTTATTTCCTATGTTTGTTTCTATATTAATATACATAATATTTACAATTGTCCATCATAGATCAAATCATTGTGAATAATTTTAGTTGAATTTTAAAATTGTATGCATACGCTTGAATCTAAATAAAGGAAAGCGCGTGTGTTTCTAAAACATAGATTTGTACCGCATCCCAAAAATTCGCAGATTATCTTCATGTACTTTTTTTTTTAAAATTGTATTTTATGAACTGTAATATTTTACATTGTACTTTAATAATCAATGTATGATGTCAAAATTCTAAATAAAAACTATTTTTGTTGATTTTATTTTTTAAATATGTTTTTTAGTTTTTTAGTTTTCATATTTTCTTAGTTTTGATGATTAAAGATATTAAAATTTCTTCATATATTTTATATTTAAATTATACTTTTATATGAAAATCTAATATCTAATAATCCAAATAGAATTAAAAAGTAAAATATTGGTAAAAAAATTATAAATTCAAGCATGTACTATTTTTTTTTATTATTATTTTTGTTATTATTATTATTATTTAATATTAACAAAAAAAAATTCCAAAAAGAATACACGACAAATTATTTTCTAATTGTATTTAGATTAAGTAAATCTAAATCTAAATGTAAAAGTAAAATTAAAAAATAAAAAGGTATTAAATTAAGTGAATTTAAAAAGAAAATAAAAGAGTTATTAAAAAAAATAGTGTCAAAGACAAAAAAAACATGAAAACCAAAAAAATTCAAAACAAAAGTTTGAAAAAATAAACCAAACCAAACGCTATAAATTTCTTTATATATATATATATATATATTTGTAAATCTTTCTACACTAATTTATAATTTTACACAAATTCCTTTCAATTTTTTATGGGAATTTGATAATCTAATTAAAAAATGGTACATACACACAAAAATATAACTCACCAACTATTTAATTATGAATAATTAACTTTTCATTGTTACCTATATTATATTGTTACAAGAGATTTCACATATTACTTTTGTGATATCTTATATACGTCAATACTTACATATATAAATATATAAAAAATATAAATATAAATTTATATATGTTACTGTATTCATATATTGTTAATCTGTAATGCTATATTACCACCGGATACTTTAATTTTCTAACATGTATCGGTTTAGTAATATAGTTATACTTGCTAGGAAAAACTGTAAAATTGTGTATTATTCTTATGCCAACTTATATTCAATACATATATACATACATGTCATACAAGTAAGTGTTCATAACAAACACTTTCAATAACAAACTAAGATTTTACAAAACACCTTTATCACGACAATAATTATACTTTTTTTCCCACAAAAAATCACATTATTGAGAGAAAATGAATTTTGAAATTCATAACAATATGATATCACCTCAAATTCTTACTCATCAAAATATTTTTATTACAATGAGTTATAATTGTAAACAAGAAAAAAAACAAGAAGATGGTGAAACAAACACTACAGAAGATTTATTGCAATATGCTCTCCAAGCAAAGTTAGGCGAGCTAAAGCAGAAATTGTCCTATCTGCTGTGAAATTCAAGAAAATAATGTGCCTCATGCACACAATTTAGTCAAATTATAAGGAAAACAAATCAAATAATGTCAAAATATTATCGTAGCAACTCAATGATGTAGAAAGCAAGTATATTAAATAAAAAGTTTCGATCAATTTTTGTCATATATTGATTGCTTACAAATGACATAAAAAAATTATGTAACTTGATAGTTTCATGAAAGTGACTATGCAAACACTTATAAGTATGGATAAATATCATGAAAACAATTTATATCAATCGAAATATTAAGTTATAATATCATTCAATTTTTTTAAAAAACTATTCTACATTTTCTACATAAATGAAAATATATGAATGACTAATGTTATATTTTTTATCATGTAAGATATTTGTGGCACATGAAACGAGATTCAACAACTCTTAATGTATAAAAATATATTATATATTGATATTAATGCATTCTTACACCAATAGTATGCAAATAATATATAATAGTGAGTTCAATGAATTTATATTATGAGATGAACTATAAACAAAATTATGTAATTGTGTAATTAATTTCATACCTTCAATTGTATTATAGGTACAGATTATGAAAATTTGAAGTGAAAAGTTGATAAAAAAAGATTTGTATAATACTATATATGCAAAGAATCGGTTTATTGTTTATTATTTAAGATAAGATTGTGATATCAACAATCTAACTATAAATTAATATTTATATTTATAAAATTTCTCATTTATCATTTAAATTCTTTAGTCAAGTCTGCATTTATTTATTGCTTAGTTGTATTTTATATACAGATCAATTTGCCCATACAAGTCTCCATACTTTATATATATATCACATATCAATTTAAGAGACATGCATAATTACAACATTAACAGTTGATGAAAAATCACATATCACGTGTAACGCAGGTACCCAACCACTAGTAGAATTCAAAAGTGTAAAGTTTTTCAATTTTGTTTTTCAAAATTTGTACTTAAAAACAAAAACAACAACAAAAAAAATTTAAGGGATAAATGATTTTAATTTTGGCTCAAGCTTCTCTCATTTTGGGTTTAAAAAAAATATATATATATATATATATATGGAGTGTACTATTGGGCTCCGTGGACCTACCACGAAATTCACATCGATGATTAAAATTGTTCAATATTTAAGTCTCATCCAGTACTTTAATTTTGCAAAAAATTATGTTGATTGGATATAATGGATATTGATATCTATTGACACAAATTTGATCTGATCAAGTGACTATTGATATCTGATCAACATTATTTTTTACAGAGATAAAATACTCGACAAACTTTATACATTGAACGATTTGAATAAACAATATGTAGTCTATGGTGGAGCCACATAAGCCTAATAACATGCTTCAATTGAGAAACACCACTAGAGTATAGCTGATTCCTGAATTTTTATTTCAGCAATATTAGGTATCATGAAATTTTTTTCATGACAATAATCATGAAAGCTTTAATTAAGATAATCCAAGGATCATAAATTTTTCATGATTATTTTCATGACAAAATTTTCATAATTCCTAATTTTTTCCTTTTTATTTTATCCATTTTAAGTGGACACAATAAATATGAGGTCACCCTCATACCACAATAAATATGAGGTCACCCTCATTATTCATAATTCCTAATATTTTAAGTGGACACAATAAGGCCAAGTTTGGCATCCCAATATAAGTGCACTTATTTCATCTTTTCATCTTTTTTAGGTCACATCAATCAACATCTCCTCTCTATTTTTTTTACACATAATACAAGAAAAGTCAAAAAGTGCACTTATTCTAAACTTCCCAAACTTGGCCTAAATATGAGGTGACCCTCATACCACAATCTCTCTCAATATATAGTATATAGTATATATATTGGTGAATATATATAGTGTATATATATATGCAGTGTATAGTATATATATTGGTGAATAACAAATCTGTTTGTGACGTACACGTCGTCGCTGACGTGGCTTTGAAAGTCGGTCTGTAAATCTGAGCTAATTGTGAGAGACAAAAGAAGTGTTTTGGGCTTCCCTTCACCAAAAAAACCTTGGAAATGAAACGTACAAAACAAATCTCATACTCCTCATCATCCTCAGCAAACACATAATAATCAACACAACAAACACCACCACCACCATCACCATCACCATCACAGTTTGTTTTTTAGAGAGAGAGAGAGAGAGAGAATCTAGAGAGAGAAGCTCCCCAATTTCACCAGCTTCTCTAGCTTCTCCTTCAACCGAAAGCCAACTCTAAACTCTAAAATACATACATATATATACATATATCTTTCTTATTTCCAGGTGACGATACTTGTATATGCATACATTGATTTGTCGTGTGGCTTTGAATTGGAGGAAAAAAACCTGACTTTTAAATTCTGCGTTTTGGTGTTCTAGGGTTTCGTAAATTGAGGTGACTGTGTGGATCACTAGTTCTATTACATGGCATTGTTTCGCAAGTTGTTCTTTCGGAAGCCCCCTGATGGCCTTCTTGAGATCTCTGAAAGAGTTTACGGTATGTTCGTTTTTTCTTTCTTTTTTTTTTAAATTTTTTTTTTTTTTTTGGGGTTCTCTTTTGGTGTGAAATTGTCTAATACCGCGGATTATCTGTGAAATTTATACATTACTGTCAAATTACTTGTATAATTCTGAATTATACTATACAAATGATAATGGATTTTTGCCTAAAAATTTCAGTAACATTAATATAATTGGGTGCACTTGTGGTAGTGTTTGGTTCACTTGAATGAAATGAAATGGAATGGAATGGAATGGAATAGAATAATTATTCTATTAAAATGTTCCTTCATATATTTGGTTAGACTCAAACAAATAATGATGAATGAATTACAAATGAAATCATCTATCACCATATTTAGGGAATGATTGTTCCATAGGAAAGCCTAAGAAATTTCCATTCCTTCTTATTCCAATGAACCAAATAGAGGATCAGGGACATCGCAGATCTGCAGGTGAGTGGGGTTCAAATGGGTCGAATTTGATCTCGTCTCAAGCTTGAGTTGAGCTTGATATATTCGGAAGCTTGACTCATTTCTGTTGCTTTTGTGATTATTACTGTATTTGGATTCATTTAAACGAACTCAGGCTAGGTTTTAGCCCACAATAACAACAACATTAGCAATTGAAAAATCTTAGTCCCATGATCTTGTCATTATTAATTTAAAAAGTCCAAAACAAGCATGATCAACTATTAAAGAGAAGATAAAGAAGAAACACAGCCACAAAGATTTTTTCATGGAAAACCTACAGTTGGAATCCATCAACATGTGATAAAAACCACGGGCCCTTAGCCACAAGAATAACCCACTATGAAGAAGAGTAGTACAAGAGATTTCTTACAAAGACCAATCCAAGCACACTAGTTTGCTCAAGATCTTCAAGTAGCTCCACCTCTATCCTTCATCTTGTGGATATCCACCTCTGTTATTGAATCCACAACAACGGTGTCGAGTCCACAACAATAACCCACTCACAAAATATTTAAATGATTTTACAACTTGATGATAACTTGAAAGATCTAAAGATACAAACGTGTCATCAAGTAAATATGAGAGAAGAATACAAAATAACCTCACTATAGCATTCTCTCAGAAAAGTCAGTCTTTCGAATTAGAATCGCTTATTGACAAAGCAAAATAAGCTCAATATATATAGAGAATCCACCATCGCGGGTGCAAATGTGTCTTTCATGGGCTGCACAGAAAAAGTTCTAGGAGCTCATTTTGGTTGCGGCCTGCTTGCTGCCTTCTCGTAGCTGCCATTCTTGTTCATTGCGGGCACGAGTCTCTGTTTGTGTGCACAGAGATAGATCCTGAGAAGATACGGGGCACATGTTTTGATTGTGGGCGGTATCGCGGCTTATTCGCGAGCACGATGTCTACACATCGCGGGCACGATGGTCACTGTCGCGGGCGCGATGGTGAATGATGACTCCATGGTTATTAGAATTTCGATCTAGATCTTCCAATCCTACGATTCATTTGGGCACAATCGATCCGGATCGTGTAAAAAATTCCTTATAGGTAGGATCTTTCGAACTTGGTATTAGGATCTTATAGGATGGTGGAATCCCGATCCAAATCCGATCTTATCTAATCCAGTTTACAAACCTTGTTTTATATTGTATGGCATATTTTATTTTAAATTTTTTGTTTATTGTCTAAATACCAATTTATGTGGTCAAAATAAATAATAAAAATTAAGTAGTATTGAATCAAATACACTAAGAAAAACAAACTAGAAAACAAATATTTAAATATTACGGTGATTTAAAAAAATTAACTAGTCGGAAAAACAAACTTAGCTTTAACGGAATCTGAGGACGGCAAGATGATTGCAACTTTATCCCAATTTTTGGAGAGACTATTTTTGTGACTCGAATTCGCTCCACCAGGGATGCCAAGGACAAACCTTATTATTCAGTTAAACCGCTCTTTTGGGTTCTTAATCTATTTTCATATTCAACTTTGTTAAATATTTTTTCTCCACTTTTTATGCATTATTATAGATTGTAAAGTGTTTTGTTACAGAATTCTTCTTATTCACTTTCTTTTTTGATGAAATACAAAGCTTTTACCATTGAGTTTTCTATTGTATAATATTATATGCACATTTTACATGGAGTATTATATTTTTCACAATATCTTCACTTGTTTTTAATAGAATATAGGCTCATTTTGTGTATACTTTTTAAGAAATGTTTATTTACATTAAATTATTACGTAATTTGTCTTTTTCGGTTGGATCTTATAATCCTTGATCCGATTCTACAATCTGATCCCGTAAACACCTCCAATGATCCAACGTAGGATTCCGATTTTGACAACCTTGGATGACTCAGTTGTTCCCGCAGACTTTTGCCCTAAGTGCACAGCAATACCGGCCCAATCTGTTAGGGAGAAACTCTAGAGTCCACAAATATCACATCAAGGCTCAATATACATTATTTAGAACTCATACCCACTTAAAAGCTTAAGCCTATAAGTGGAGAGCCCGTCTAATGTATATTAAGATTCATCACTTTTACTCTTTATCCGATGTAGGACTCTACCTTCACACATGTTCCAACAGTCTCCCTCTCATGTATGAACCAAACATTAGGCCTCTCCATGCTCTCCCTCGAGTCTTGATCTATCATCAGCAAGTTCATTGTAGATCATGACACACTCCCCCTTAATCTTGATCTATAATTCTCCAACATCGAGTCTAGCTTAGGCCACCTGCACACACTCCATCGTGAGCCACCATACTCCATCAAGAGCCACCTTGTCGCGGTCTAGCCTTGCCATGTGCACCAGGAATTTTCTTTGCTCCATCAAGAGTTGTTATGGATTTTTCTTGCTCTATTGAGAGTCTCCGTGCAAACCCAAGGCTAACAGCATCAATGCTCCAGGAGAGCCCACCCATAGATCGTCTACCATCAGCTTTGATACTAGTTGTTAGGGAATTAGGGAGCCCACAAGCGCACAATAATATCGGCCGAATCCATTAAGGAGAAACTCTAGAGTCCACAAATACCACATCAAAGCCCAACATACATTATATGAAACTCATACTCACTTAAAAGCTTAAGCCTATTAGTGGAGAGCCCATCTAATGTATATTAAGGCTCATTTCTTTTACTCTTTATCCGATGTGGGACTCTACCTTCACACATACTTCAACAATGATTTCTTTCATCTCTTCAACCCATGCCCTACAACAATAATCACACGACAAACAGCCACTTTTAGCCACCTTTAGCCACCTTTCATCCAATCTTGAACCAATACTTTTAGTCAATCTTTCCAAAGACAAACAGCCCCCTTTTTGCATAACTCTGAAAATTCAACTCTGAATTTACAACACTGAATTTGCAATTTCTGAAAAACAACATCATACCTAAAAATAAATCTTGTCAAAAGGTTTCTAATAAGATACATCAAATCTCTTGAATCATTTAATCAAAATAAAAGAACAATTGTTTTGTCAAGAAAGGGATTGCCAAAATATAAACATTTATTAGGATAAAATCCTAACAGCAATGTTAATAAGAGTAATGAAGAGATAGTCATCCCATCCCATCCCATCCCATCCCACAAGTCATGCTGCACATCATTCAGAACTACTGCCGACTTATGAAACTCATCTGATATATTTGGAAAACCCTATTACAATCCTAAACAACTATTCTATTTTGTTCAAGACTGAAAAAGTTAATAATAGTTGCATTAAACCAGGGTTTTTAAAAGTCCTATGAATACACTCTAGGTTATACCCAGGGTTTTTTCAAATATTTCTTTAAGGGTAAAATGATGTTTGCAAACTAACATAGAGCATTTTACACATAAAATAGGAGTATTAATAGTTATATTGTGAACTCAACCACTTAGGCATTTTGATGGGTGCATGGCCAATTAAGTATGCCGGAGACACATATTCCATACCTTTACTCAAATATTGAGTATCCTATATGGGTACTAAATAAATTTTAAAAAGTCCATGTAAAATAGTTTATTAGTATAGGTTGATTGGACATCAACACATTATTAGGTGTATTATTGGCCACTAGATGATTCTACTCGTATGCTAATTAAATTCAGGGTAAATTACATTAACACCCCCTGAGGTTTATGTTTATTACAGTTTTTCCCCTCACCTTTTGGAAATTACATCCCCCTCCCTGAGGTTTAAAGTTTCATTACAAATTGCCCCCTGAGGTTTAAAGTTGCATAATAGTTCCCTCCCTCATCATAATGACTATCATACATAAAATTAAATTAACAGGGGGGTCAGTGTAATTTTCCAAATGTGAAGGGGGGAACTGTAATAAACATAAACCTCAAGGGGTGTTAGTGTAATTTACCCTTAAATTCAGATTGATTTTTCTGGCAAGGAACTATTGTGTTAGATTGTAGGCCTTGCATTTCTTTTAGTCAACAAGTACAAAAGAAATTTTTGATTTTTGACTAACAGTTTCATCTTGTGTGTGCTTCTAGTATTTGATAGTTGTTTCACAACTGATGCTTGGGGAGAAGAAGATTATAAAGTCTATGTTGGAGCCATTATTGGTCAACTTCGAGAAAACTATCCTGATGCTTCAATCCTGGTGTTCAATTTCCGTGAGAGCGGGACTGATAGCCTGATTGCTAATGTTTTATCTGAGTATGATATAACCATAATGGACTACCCTCGACACTATGAGGGTTGCCCGTTGCTCACAATGGAGGTGATCCACCATTTTCTAAGGTCAAGTGAAAGTTGGCTTTCCCTTGGGCAGCAAAATGTACTTCTAATGCACTGTGAACGAGGTGGTTGGCCAGTTTTGGCTTTCATGTTAGCTTCTCTCTTGATTTATAGGAAGCAGTATACAGGGGAGCAGAGGACCTTGGACATGATTTATAAGCAGGCCCCACGTGAGCTTTTGCATTTGCTGTCACCTTTGAATCCACTCCCTTCTCAAATAAGGTATTTGCAGTATGTATCAAGGAGAAATGTGGCCTCAGAATGGCCCCCTCTGGATAGGGCTCTCACCTTGGACTGTGTTATTATTAGACTTATTCCTAACTTTGATGGGGAGGGTGGTTGCCGCCCAATATTTCGAATATATGGACAGGATCCTTTCCTTGTTTCTGATCGAACTCCCAAAGTTCTGTTCTCGACTCCAAAAAGGAGCAAAACCGTCCGGCACTACAAGCAGGTATTTATCCCATAATTCTGAATTCTTTAATTCAAATTTTTTTAAAATTCTTGTTAAATCTGGGGGTGGAGGCATAGTTCTTGTTCACCCCCCTCATATGCATCCTTTGTTTGATATCTTTACACTCCTTACATAAGACCTTCATAGTTCTTCCTAAGTAGAAGAATCATCATCTGTTGTCCTCATATAAGTTTGTTTTTATGTTGGAAAATTTTCAACCTATTCACTCTTGGAGTGGTGATGATGCTGCAGGCTGTTTTACTTGGGCTGGTGGACAGGTGTCATACTTGTATAAATTAGTTGATGTTTCTTATTCATTAACCTTGGCTCTAGAAATATGAGAAAATTGATAAGTGATTGGGGTTTGAAGCTTTCTTTTGTTTAGCTATCTTGTTCCAAAGGTTTTATAGTTCACAACTTTATACAAACCTCAAGTTATTTTTGTTGTCATTTTGCCTTCACTGATACTTTGCACCTCTAAAATGTCATGGTATTTGTTGTTTGTTGCAGAGATCTGTTGTCCATTAATGCTTTGAACCTATTTACTATGTATAGGCCCTTAAAATGTGTTAGTAATAATGCTTGCAATGGAGAGGAAAGGAAAGGATTACATGGTTTGTACTGTTCAATGTATACAAATTCTCTCAAAGGGTAGCTGTTCTATTGGAAATTGATTTTAAAAGTTGCATGCTGGGACCATTCTCTATGTATTTTGTAAAAGAAAATTCACTCTATTTTTTCTTCTTTTAACATATCAAGGAAATCTGATCCTTTTGCCAATCAATTGTCATTTTGGAGATCTTTTACTTTGGGCTTCAGCAATAAATGGGGATGGTTGAATTAAAATCGATCTCAGGTGTGGATATGAATCCATACAGATGGACACAAATTAGTATATCATGAGCCTGATTTGTTGGTAAATTAACCCCAGGGCAGAAAAAGCAAAACAAAGAGGTTTGTGTGGTTTACTCTGCTAAGTTTAAACTGAAACTTGGACTACAAACTGAGGTTGCTCCATTTATTAGTTTGAGTTTTCAGTGCTGTGGCACCACACCTTTGGAAAAATCTAATTCTCTGTTTTTGTTTTTTCTTCAATTTTTTTATTTGTTTTTTTCTTATGTTCTGTTAGATAAAACACAATTAGTCAATTTCATTTTGGCAACTTCAATATCATGCTGATTGTCTGGAGCTCAATACTGTGTTGTTGCAGGCAGAATGTGAACTAGTTAAGATTGATATCAATTGTCATATTCAAGGTGATGTTGTGCTTGAGTGTATCAGTTTACATGATGACGTGGAACGGGAAGAGATGGTGTTCCGAGTAATGTTCAACACAGCTTTCATCAGGTCAAATATTCTAATTATTAGTCGTGATGAAATCGACATGTTATGGGATGCTAAAGATCAATTTCCAAGAGATTTCAGGGCAGAGGTATGCTTATGTTGTGTTTGAATGACATAACCTTCTGGTAGTATTGTTCCCCCTAACAAGGACCATTTTATTCAATTTTTTTTTTCTTTTTTAAATTATCATTTGGATGAAGGTTCTTTTCTCAGACACGGATGCTGCCGATTCTAGAGTTCCCATAGATTTGTCTTGTTTTGAGGAGAAGGATGGCCTTCCAGTGGAGGCATTTGCTAAAGTTCAGGAGATCTTTAGCAGTGTTGACTGGTTAGTTCCGAAGACAGATGCTGCAGTAAATGTTCTCCACCAAATAGCTGCATCAAATGCTGTCCAAGAAAAGTTAGACACACTCAGAGCATTTGAAAGTGATACCGAGAGCTCCACAAACTGGGTCTTAGGTGATCAGTCTGTGCCCTTGCCTGAATCTTCTCCACATGCAGATGGGGCTAGACAGAAGGCTGAGCCTGAACCTGTGTCAATTTCACCCTCGACACCACCTCCATTGCAACCTTATGCTAGGGAACCAGTTGCTTCTCCTCTATCTCCAACTCCACTGCCACTTCATCTTTCAACCTCACAACCTACACATGATTCACATGGCAAACAGTCTGAGACCTTTCCCGAAGCAGGGCATTCTTCTTTGGTTCCTCAACCTGCTGTTGAAACTCCGCCTTCAGGAACCATTACCAGTAATTTGTTATCTACTCATTCTCCATCTACAGCCCCTCCAATTGCTTCATCAACTCCACCTCTTCCAGCACTGCCTTTGAAGGAGGATGTAGCTACTGGAACTAAGCCGCCTCCACCACCTCCACCTCCAACTGCAAACCCCCCTCCAACTATGCCTTTGAAGGATTCATCTATTGACATTGGGCAGCAAGTAGCCCCATGTCCTTCCCGAACTCCACCTCCTCCAAGTCAGCCTTTGAAGGATAAAACTGCTGCTAGAACTGGACCCTGTCCACCCCCACCTCCTCCCCCAAATCTGCCACCGCCGCCTCCTCCTTCGGCTATGTCTTTGAGAGGTAACCAAGCTGTGAGAATTGGATCTCCTTCACCCCCAACTCCACCTCCTCCTCCAACCCCACCTTTAAAGGACAATTCAACTATCAGAATTGCACCACCTCCACCCCCACCTCCTCCTGCAACCCCACCTTTGAAGGAAAATTCAACCATCAGAGCTGGACCTCCTCCGCCTCCGCCTCCTCTTCCTTCTAGGCAAGCTTCAGGGCCTGCAATTTCTGCTTCAGTGCCCCCACCGCCACCTCCACTTGCCCCCAGTTCTTCATCCAAGCTTCTTCAAACTGCACCAGAGAGTGCTTCATGCGTCCCATCTGCACCACCCCCTCCTTATCCTTCCGTTAAGGGAAGTATTGGAGATCAGAGTTTGTCCAAGTCTCCCTCTCCTGCACCTCCAACTCCTGCTCCTCCTTTTAGTTCCCCATCTGGTACAAAGGGACGAGGTTTGTCACGTCCTGTAAGTTCAAGAAATAATCAAACGAAGAAGTTGAAGCCATTGCATTGGTTGAAGTTGACAAGAGCAGTGCAAGGAAGTCTGTGGGCTGAGGCACAAAAATCTGGCGAAGCTTCCAAGTGCGTATTGGCAATTATTTATTGGTTTAGGGAGGAAGATTCCTTAATTTTTCTTGCTTTCAAATCCCGTTCAGTTTCATGCATTATATGATTGTCATCTGTGCACATTAGGGCACCAGAGATTGATATGTCAGAACTTGAGAGTCTTTTCTCAGCAGCTGTTCCAAATTCAGATCAAGGGGGAGCAGGCCGCAGACCAGGTTCTCGTTCTTCACTTGGGCAGAAGCCTGATAAAGTGCAACTGGTAATCTAGTTTTCACCTTAGGTGGTGTTGTATATATTGCTAATTATTTTTTATTTCATCTTGTCAACTTTTTAAATCTTGACTTAATTTTGTGATATGGTACATGCAGGCTTATACTTCTATCAATTGAGATGTTTATTATTAGGATAGGTTGTCGGAAGAAATTGTCTAATGTTAACACTTTCTAACACCATGTATGTGGAGCAACACTTGAGTTTTGTATTGCATTGTCTATTATGGGTGTCATATCTTTTTTTAACTTCATTTTGAACTGAATTTTGGCCTGAAGTCCCGATTCAACTAGTAATATATCAACACAAATTTGACAGTGCACTTAGTTGGTTCTTGGTTCTTTTTTCTTTTTATTTTTATTTTTCTGAGATTAGCATAATTGAATAAAACACCTACCTACTTGCATTCTACAGAAATTTTACAAGCCGGACTATTTCCTATCATTCATAGCATAACAATCTTGATTTCATTCACTTCTCAAAAGCAAACTAAGAAATCCTTCTTTGCTTCTAAATAATGATAACTACGATTCTTCCACCATGCATGCATAATTTACCAATATATGTATATTTCTGTAATATGTGGAATGGGTTTAGGGTTTAGGGTTTATGAAGATTAATTAGATAAAAAAGTGAGAACTCTTCACAAAAATTTGCTTGTAATTTACTGCTATTTGAATATTGCGTAATATTTAAGTGTCTAATGAAGTCCATTAACTTTCAAAAAAAAAAAATATGAAGTCCATTAACTAATTTTCAATGTAACAATCATGAGGGATGTGTTTGGATATAAATGTACAAAAGCAATATTTAAACATCATGGGATCATTGTAGTGGTCGTTAATATCAAACTATGTAAAGTGTTAATGCCTCATAGACAAGATATAATGGACTTACTTTTTAATCATTTTCTGTCTGTAATGGAAGTTTGAAATATTTGTTCATTTAGCACCTCCATCTGGACTGATATTCTGTTTATCGAATGGCTTGCTGTTACTGCTGGGTGAAAGAGTCTCATGACCATTAAAACCTGTATTCAGTTTATTCTTTCTTCTTGCAGATTGAACACAGGCGGGCATATAATTGTGAAATTATGCTTTCAAAGGTCAAAGTACCATTGCCCCAGTTGATGGTAAGCTAATAATACTGTCTTCCATTTTCAAATTGTTAAGCTGTACTTTCATTCACTTTAAATCTGTTTAGAATTCGACTCAATAAAATCCTTGTCCCAAGCTTGAGTTGGTTGTATAAATCCCATTCCAATTTCAACACTCCATATGGGGACATATATTTTATTTAGGCATAGTCAATATGTCCCATCATATTGCTCTCACCCTCTGCTCATATGTCATCCTTCATTCTAACAGTATTTTGTAGACATTTTCACTTTCATTGGTCCATTATCTCGTATCCTATCCTTTCTATTACAACTCCATAAAAAAATTTCTCACTGTATTTATCTTGCTATAGAAACATTTCTACTTTGTACATTGTCAATGATTGAACCATGGAATTGAGAATGGATCATCTTTTGGGCATATACTGAACTTATCAACTGAATCTACATTTTTGTCAATTGAATTGAGAAGTAGACCCGTCATTTTATCTGTCTTTCTGTTTATCCAGAATAAAAATTAAACAGCATGTACTGGATGTTACATCCAGATGGAAACCTACTACAAGTAACATACAATTATCTATCCTACTTATTTTATGATAAGAACCTTTATTTTGTCGACTTCTTGTCTAAAATCCAAGGCACTATCTTGTAAGGGAGTTAATTGTATATTTTATTTGACTTCATTTAAGCTTCCTTGCAATACTTTTTAAGAGGTTTTTGAAATATTTGAGATTCTGTTTCTTTTCTATTAAGTAAGCATTTAAGTTTTCTTGCAGTTTTGAGGTGGCTATGAAATTATTCAGAGTCTATTTCCTTCGCTTTTTGTCTCATACTTTTATCCTGAATTAATTCCTGTTGTTCCTCATTATTTTAAGACATTTTTCCAGTTTGTGTAATTTTTGTTTGTATAATTTGTTTTGTACGGTCTTGCTATTTCAGATTATACAATAATGGGTTATTTTCTGATCAGCTATCAGTTATGTAATCTTGTGGAAATGTGACAGAGTTCAGTGCTTGCCTTGGATGATTCAGCATTAGATGTTGACCAGGTGGATAACCTCATAAAGTTCTGTCCAACAAAAGAGGAGATGGAGCTGCTTAAGGTATGGAGATAGGGTATGGATTTAATTATAAAGTTGGACTGTAATGCTACTCTGCTTAGGTGTGTACCTTCTCTAGAGTCACAGGTAGATCTGGAAAATACAGGTTGCAATTCCTTTTAGTTGTAATTAGACTTATGTCTCCATTTTCAGGGCTACAATGGAGAAAAGGAAAAGCTAGGAAAATGTGAACAGGTTCGTGGGCTTTCACTTCTCCATCTTTAACTGAGTGCTGTAGTCTACTTCTTTTGTTTCAGTTCAGTCATAATTCATTGCCATTCAACATGACATGACATGGGTTGAGCTTTTTTCTGATTCTTTCAAACAGTTTTTTTTGGAGTTACTGCAAGTACCACGAATAGAATCTAAGCTAAGAGTTTTTTCATTTAAGATGCAGTTCCGTACCCAGGTTAGAAGAAACATTCGTCCACCTTCTTGCTTCCAATTTTGGTTTTGTTTTATTATTTGAATGACATATTTTTTAACAATTCAGGTTTCTGACCTTAGAAATAGCCTGAATGTTGTCAATTCAGCAGCAGATCAGGCAAGTTTTCCATTTCTACTCAATCATCATTTGTGCTATCTCATATATTCAAGTGAAAATTGACATGCCATGACATGTTAATGATGTTCTTACCAGATCAGGTGCTCTGTCAAATTCAAAAGAGTTATGCAGACAATCCTTTCATTAGGAAATGCTTTGAATCAGGGAACTGCCAGGGGTGAGTTCAAGTTTAATTAGTCGGGTTTATTGAAAGTTGCTTGCTATGTACTTATTTGATATGCACTCACATGGCTTCAATATTTTCTGCTGCTACCAGCTGAAATATATCTTGAAATTTAAATGATGCAAAGAGAGAACTTTTATATCTGTGAGATAGTTAGGGAAGTCCACAAACAAACGTTAAGTGAACCTTTTCTTCCTAAAGGTGGCAAAGAGTTACATGTGGGTGAAAGTTGGAGCATTGTGGGGAGTCACGGGCAAAAACACATAAGAATGCACTTTTGAAGCAATGCATGTACTATATGAGTCCATATGATATAATACTTAAGAACAAGGGAAGGTGAAATAATAAAGTTCCTAAAATAAGGGAGAAGGAGATACTCGTGCACGATGACAAGTTTGCACTACTTTTCGTAGAGCAAAACCAATTTATAAAATAAGTTAATTTTCACTTCCCAGTTTGATGGTGTAATGCCCCGAAATAATAACAACAATCCACATCATAATATACCATAGAATGTATCACTAGCATTATATTTAACATTTCATTGATACTCCTCAATCATACAAAAGATGATGTATGCATGTATACGTTCATAAATTCTAGATCCTAAATCTCTAGCATATGACATGTGTACACGAATGAGAATAAAAGGAGATACATATAAGCTTATGCTCTAATGGCTTCATCTTTCCAAGTCAATGTTTGGGTACAACAAAAATGAGTTCAACTCAATACAGTTAAAGCCCATAGCTTGTACAAAAATAATTACATCAAAAGAAACAAAAGAAGCTCTTGGTTCCAAGTCCTCACAAGCTATGTCCTTAGTGAAGGTATATCATCAGCACCCGAAAGTTGTTTTTCACATAGGGTGAGTTAAAGCCCAGTAGAGATACTTCAACACAATGTATAAAACTTAATGAAGTCATAAGGTGACTGCATGCCATTTGTCAAACGTTTTACATATCTATCTCAAACAATGCAATGCCAAGATTATATGTATATCAATTCATGAAATAAATATCCTTTTATATCAGAAAACTAAGCAGTGGATACAAACACTAAGAATCTCTAGGTATGTGTCTGCTCGTAAGCTATACAAGCACTACCAAAGCCATTTTACTGGTACTAACCGGAAGGATCGGCACCTAACTGCACGAGTTTCTGGACTTTCACTAAGGACACACATGCCAACATAATAACCACAACCACACCCACACCCCCTAACCAAATTCACCAAGGTATTCACCAATTTTTCTTAAAACAATGCATTTTCAATGCTTAAGTATGAAACAATGCTCAATGCAAAATATATGAGTAATTAGTTTCAATTAACCTAATCCTCATACAATTTTTACAATAATCAAAACTATATTCCACCAATAGCTCAAAACAGATATTTCTACTTAATAGATAATTTCCCAACAACAGGTATAATCTCATCATTTTTCGAAATGGGAGTGATATATATATCCAACTCTATCCTCATCATCAACATATACATTCATTTCATTCTTTCAAAAATCCAACATCATTTCTTTCCTTCATAAATCAAACATTTATGATTTTCAAATCACACACCCTTTTCTTCCAAATATATTTCCAAAGAAGATATTTCCAATGTTTCAACATAACTCAACAACAAGCACCTCCCCACAGCCTTTCTCAAGAACCCATTTGAAAACCCCTCTTTTACATTTCAAAATCAAACCCTAGGTTTAGCCCAAAATCTCCAAATCACTAAACCCTTTCAATGAGCAAATAAATAGGCTAAGAATCATACCAAAGGTTGAAGAAATCCCTACCTCAAGAGTAGAAAAGGAAGAGAGCAACGGTAAAACTTTGACGAAGCCAAAAACAAGATCCTCTCCGATTACAATGAAGCTTTTGACGATCTCTACCTTTTCTCCAAAGATCTATGGTGGAGAAATCAATAGGTACGGGTGTGTTTGGGGTTTTAAGGTAAGAACTAGAGAGAGAGAGAGAGAGAGAGAGAGAGAGAGAGAGAGAGAGAGAGAAAGAAGAAATTAGGGTTTGAAATGTTTTAGAGAGAGTGAAAAAGTGATAAAATTTCTCTTTTTCAGATTTGATATACGCACAGACCGCTCGAACAACCAAACTACCGCTCAAGCATCGGACACAATAAGTGACATCGCTCGAGCGCACAATGTCCCCCTTCCAGAAGTTTAGATCTGTAAAAGACCGTTTGAGTGCAAGAAATACCGCTAGAGCGAAGATCACCCACTCCCAGAAGTTTTGCAGACTTGCAAAATACTGGGAGATCTCAAAGACCGCTCAAGCGACCAAAACACTACTCAAGCAAACAAGAAGAAAACTGGACAATAACTCTATTGAAAAACTAACTCCCAACCTAATGCTTTATTCACTTGACCTTTATTGATTTATGGTTTGCATTGACTATTACTTCATGGGGGTCACCATCTGAACTTGTTTGAAGCAGTTTCAATTTCTTTTACTTTGTTAAACAAGTAAAGCCCATGTGTACTCGGTACCATGAGAGTTTACAGGGAAAAAGTTTAGAACTGAGGATTGAGCAGAAGATTATCATCATTCAGATTGATGAGGAGTCAAGAGGGGGGTTTGTAGAGATCATTGAGAGAAATCAGTCACGAAGCTTTTCCTTGAAGATTGACTTGGGAAGAGTTTTTTGGGCAATGCAAACTTTGAGAAAAGCATGGGGAAAGATTAGTGAAGGCAGACTCTTTAGCAAATATAGTAGTAGTTCAGCAGTTTTCTGTTTACAAAGATTCAACAATAAGAAAGGGTTCTTTATTGAGACATATCCAAATGGGTGGTGTTGGAATGTATCCCACATCGCCTGGAGTTGCCCCATATGTGCTAGTTATAAGGTTTCAGTTTCCCTTTTCTTAATACTTGGGTTTTAAGGAGAAGTGTGGGCTGGGCCTTTCAATTTGGTATTAGAGCTTGGTTGGGCCTATGACTGGTGTGTCGTTTATCCAGCTAGTGTATGTTGTGGTTCAGGAAGGTGTGTTGGAATGTGTCCCATATCGCCTGGAGTTGCCCATCTGTGCTAATTATAAGGTTTCAGTTTCCCTTTCCTTAATACCTGGGTTTTAAGGGGAAGGGTGGGCTGGGCTGGGCTTTTCAATTGGTGGCAGAGGAGAAACAAAGCAATATCATTGTTCCGGCAGGGAGTAATGGTTGTGGTTGGGCAGACATGGCTTAGATGCTTGGAAATACCATTAATAGGGACCTCAGTGACAAGAGGAATAAGGGAGAGATGAGGAGGGGGGGCAGGGAAGGTAAGAGGCAGAGAGAGGTTGCAAAGGATTGGGCTTATAGTGGAGACCTCACGTTGAAATGGTAGAAGGTCAGAAAATAGGGATGACCTCCTTTATTTGCCCATCGGTCGACCACCCAAGAGTGATTCAACCTCTTTTATTTGCCTGCTTTTGCTGTTGTTTCGGTTATCTGTTTCTGAACAAATAAGAAATGTTTGGTTACCTATTCCCAAACAAATAAACAATGTTCAGGTCTGTGTTCCCGAATTTCAATCATATGTTCTGGAGTTTTGTCCAAAAAAAATGACGAACAATTTTTATTATTTTTATCATTTTTTTTTCAAGAAACTTACCATTACAAGGCTAATCTTTTCTGAGTTAAGAACACCATCAAAGCTATGAATCTTTTCTAACCTTTTATTATTGTACTTCTCTCATCTCATAGAGTTGTGGTTGCCAAAAAAACTTCCACTCATTGTCATGCCGGAGAAGTGTATGTAAACAAATGGTTGCCGCCGGAATATTGCTGCCAAAGAGTTTTCAAGATTCTAAGGGTGGGTAGGTTTTAAAGGTGGGATTTGGAAAAGATGGATGGGTGGTGATGGAGGTGGGTGCTTTCGTAAATCCTAACTCATGATGTAGTGGGTATGTGGGCTTAATTGTGAGATGGGGTATCCCAAAATTATTATCTTTTTTAGTAATTTCACTTGAGGTTTTGTTGTAATAAAAAAAAAAGCTGAAAAATGGGGGATCCAAAATAATTGATGGGGTGCTAGTAGTAGCACTCATATACGAGATCTCACACCATTTCGTTTGGCAATGGGTATATCAAGATTAGTAGGCTCAAGAGTAGTAATATCAGTGGACTCAAGGGGAACACGAGGGTTACCTAGACTCTTACCAGGAGAAGGAGATAGCAGTGGATGATCAGAAATAGTCTCTTACATCCAAGTAACTTTCTGTCTTTCTTTGTCCCTGACATAGATTTGTCCTTCGTTGTCCTTGATGACATTAGATTTTGTATTGTTAGTAACATTTAGTTCACCTTGGATAGTCTCCACAACTGGTAATGATCCAAGAGCAACAAGAACAATAGGAATCTCTTCATACCAAGGCTTCCCTTAAAAGGATGACCGTGACATCAGACAAGACAAGAAGTAGGATTGGGACTCGAAGAAGGTGACATCCAAGGAGACAAACAACTCACGAGTTGGAGGGTGATAATACTTATACCCCTTTTGAGTTGGCAAGTATCCCAGCAAAACACATTTGAGAGAGTGAGGATCCAACTTACCCCAAGTAGGGGAATGATTGTGGACAAAACAGACACAATCAAAGATTTTAGGAGAAATGAAAAATAGAGACTCGGAACCTAAGAGGACCTGGAGAGGAGCTTGTTTATGCAAAACTTGGGTAGGAAGATGATTTATGAGATATGTAGCGGTGAGAACAACCTTGCCCCAATGGGACCGAGGCACACCCACCGGGAAACACATACAGTGAGCCATATCAAGAAGATGACGATTCTTCTGTTTGGCAACCCTATTTTGCTGAGGTGTGTCGGTGCAAGAAGTCTGATGGATAATGCCATGTGTGGAAAAATATCTCACTAAACCTGAATTAATGTATTCACTCTCGTTATCAAAACGCAATATTTTTACAGCTGCACCAAATTGAGTATCAATCATTTTATGAAAATTTTGGAACACAGAAAAAACCTCACTCTTTTCTTTCATAAGCTACAAAGTAGTACGAGAAAAGTTATCTATAAAGTGACAAACCATCTATGACCTTTCAAAAATACAACACGAGATGGACCCCAAACATCAGAATGTATTAAGGAAAATGGTACTGAACTTTTATTAAGAGTAGTAGCAAAAGAAGCTTTGTGTTGTTTGCCAAGTTGACACGACTCACAATGAAACTCAGAAACATTATTTTTTGGTAAAAACAGAGGGAAATAAATGTCTATGTAATAAAAAAGACAGATGCCCAAGAAGCCTATGCCACAGCCACAAGTCTTCCTTAGTGGTTGGAAACTGGACAGAATGATGAGCCAGCTTGTCTGTCTGATCTAGGATATAGAGACCATGTTCCTTTCTACCATTGCCAAGCATCCTCCTCGTGATAAGGTCTTGAAACAAACAATGATCAGGGAAAAAAGTTATACTACAGTTCAAATCCCGAGTAAGACAACTCAATGATAAAAGATTAATAGAGAAATTTGGAACAAGTAAAACAGATGAGAAAGGTATAGAAGGAGTGGCACATATTAAACCTTTCCCAGAAACACAAGAAATAGTATCATCTGCAATCCTAACTTTGTTTTGACCAGAAGAGGGCTTATAGTCCAAGAAAAGATCAAATGATCCAGACATATGATCTGAGACATTAGAATCAATAATCTATGGTAAAGACTTATGGGACAGAAAAGCACTTGGAGAAGAGACTAAGTTACCTGAGCGGGCAAACGAAGAGGAAGATGCACCAATAGGAGTAGTAGAATACCGGCGGTCCAGCAAGTGACGCAAAACATCCTCAAGCTTAGAAGTAGACAAGTTGGACATAGCATTAGAAGCCTGAACACCCAGAGCAGAGTCATGTGAGTTAATTGCACTAGACTAATGGGCATTAGAGTTAGATCCACGTCCTTTAGATTGGCCTGATCCACCTCCTTTATTACTAGAGCGATCACCATGACCCCCTGACGGAGCACCGTGAAGCTTCTAACATGACTCACTAGTATGTCTTGGCCGGCGACAGTAACCACGAAATAGATTATCCTTCATGGAAGGATTGGGAGTGAGGCAAATTGGTCCCATCCCTAGGAGGAGTAGAAAGTAAGGTAGAGCATTTTGTAGAAGTAGGTGGCATCATAGCAGAACGATGACTCTCCTCATTCTGTACATAAACAAAGGCCTCTTGAAGAGAGGGAAGAGTATCCATGCCAAGGACACGACTTCGAACCGGATCAAACTCTTAGTTGAGATCTTCTAGAAACTTGAAGACCCGTTCTTGTGCAATAAACTTCCGACATCCAACTGAATCAGTTGTGCAGACCGGTTTATAATCCTACAAGTGATCAAGTTGTTTCCAGCTATTATTCAGAAAAGTAATGTACTAAAGAACAGTTTACTCCCCCTACATTGAGCGCTCAACAGATTGGCGCAACTCAAAAATCTGTGAAAAATTTCTCTTTTGGGAATAGGTAGTGGCCATAGTATTCCAAATATCCTGGACAGTCTTCATAGACAGGTAGCCCTCACCAATATCTAGGACTATGGAATGGATGAGCCATCCCATAATCAAGGAGTTGGTAATCTCTCATTGGTCATAACCAGGATCAGTGATTCCTGGTGCTTGGACTCGCCCATCATCATAACCCATCTTCCCCTTACTCTTAGAAAAAGTGTTAGACTAACGTAATTCTAACCATCAGGTGATGATTTTGAGGCTAGGATTCTGGTTCTCAGATGTAGTAGTCATAATGAGACTCTCCCCTTTAGGTGGGTGAGTAATAGTGGTAGATTCACTAGACGGGTCAGCCATTTATACTCTACTATCACAACCAAAAAATTCTGCATTAATCACAATGATGGGAAGATGAAATGGACTGAATTGGAACGAGCAGTATCAAACAAAGATCACTATGGGAGCATAACAATCAAAATTATGGGGCCGTATAATGACCCAAAAACAAAAAATTAATTAAATTAAAGGAGAACAGAACCTCCAATCAAAACAATAGTTTGAATAGAACCCAAGAAGTCAACAACAACACCGAATGGAACAAGTGCACAATAGGTCAATCAAGGCATTGGCGGAAGGCGTCAGGGCTGAGAAAGGTCACAGAGAATGATCACGATGGTTGGGTGAGCCTCAGGAGATGTCGCGACACACAACCAAGGCTGTGGATGAGGTGTGACATGTAGCGGAGGGTCGTGGGTGACTTACGAACCCTAGGCTGGCATGAGACAGCCTCGACACAACCTGCGGATGAGTCGAAAGTTGATGCATAGCTCCGGCAAGGGTAGTTGATGCCTTCCGACTACCAAAAAGGTGATGGGTAGGAGGGTAGGTCTATCGGAATTGGTTGGGTAGGTCAAATCGGCTCTGATACCATGTTTGTTTAGGTGAAATCAAACTTTAAGGGATGATAATGATATCACACCCTTTTATATTAATCAACCAAAGCTGTTACAAAGAAAGCCGTAAGGCACTAATTAAGGAATTACAATATAATCTAAATAAGAAAACAAATAATAGAATAATTCTAACATATATTCTATAACACACCTCAAACTCGAAGGTGTTTTAAAAATGTAATGCTTCAAATCTTTTTTGTGCTTCCCAATTGGAAGGTTACAACCTTTGCAAGATTAGGTTTTTAACGGATTTTGCAGGGATTGAGACAAAAAGAAATAGGGGAACCCTTAAAACCATTACTTCCCTTCAAAATCATCGCATTTGCAAATCTGAATCAATATAACCACCAATCAAGAGAATCTATCACTGAACCAGATATCTGAATGCATATATAGTGGCGGGTTTGCTCAACACTGGTAATGATTGAATCCATGTGTTTCCCTAAAGTTTTCACTGTTTCCTTGTTACATTTTGTACTAGTTTGACTATAACTTGAAATTTATTTCACGACAATGTCATATTTTTACATCAAGTAGCATTGAAACTTAATAGTTGATATTTGATGACTTGAAAATTTAATCATTTTGTCTAACAGTATATATTTGAAATGTAATGAGTGTACATGTCTCTGATCACTATACATGTCTGACACAACTTCACATTTGAAATTAACTTAGAAGATGTTCAGATATTCCAAGCCTGTACCATCATCTTGATGTAAGATGCATTTAATGTAAGATGCTTTCTTATTGATGTTATTTTTTTATCTCTTGACCACTTAAAGTCGAACCAGCCACTTATCGACCACCATTAGCAGGTTAATTTCTCATTGATGATTTGTTTCTGTGGAGACAGCTGTGCTAATTGGAGGCATTTCTCTCTTTAGTAACTTAGTTATACAATATAAGTTCACAGAGATGATATCGCTTTAGATTGAGCTAAATTTGAAAGGGGTCTATAATTCATGTGGCAATTTTGAATTAGGATAAGATAGTGTAGCTTGAGTTGAGTAAATGTATTTGTACTTTGCTTCCAGTTTTCTTGCTCTTCTTGTAGTGGCTCCTTGCCTAGATTCTCATATGAGGGACTAAACATGTTGCACTTGAAATATACTTATTCATATCTGCTGGCATTCTTAATTTTGTACATATAGCTGAGTTATTCCTGATGCTTCTTTTAGGCTCTGCTATTGGGTTCAGGTTGGATAGCCTCCTTAAACTTACTGAAACACGTGCCCGGAACAACAAGATGACTCTCATGCATTATCTTTGTAAGGTACAAAGTTCTTAGAACTCTGTGGATAAATAGAAGTTCTTGGAACTTCTTCATGTGAACTATTTTCTAGCATCTACTCAAATTTGTCTGCATGTAATATGTGTGTTTGTCATGCATTTTAGGTTCATGAATGTAAAGAGAACATGTGGAGGAATTGCATTTCTTTTTTTCTTATGTACTTGCCTAGTATACGGTTTCCCGGGAGTGTGAACAAAAGTGATGCGGAGTATAAAAAGCTCAAGGAAGGCTAAATTCAAAGAAGCAATGATATTTGGACGTTGGCATGATGTCAAAGAGAAATTGATAAGAATCTTATATAATTTTGTTTATAGTATTATTAAAGTCTTATTTTATAATTATATTTATGTTTTCTAGGATTTTAAACTTAGGGGTATTTTGGTAATTTGCAGAATTTCTGGGTATGGGTTGTAGGGGTCATCCATGGGTTGTCTTGTGGGTTAAGTTATTTAATTAGGTTTTTTTTATGTTTTTTATTTGGTCCTAGATTAGTTTTTTATTTGGTCCTAGATTAGTTTTAGAAGTTGAGAATATTGTAATAGTTTCCTTTTTTTTATTATAGTTGGTTTAAGAAGTCTCTTAGTTCTATATAAAGCCATGTAATGCTAATAATTCAATGGAGTTGATATTTTAAAGAAAAATGAGAGCTTTGAAGCTTCCTTATGGATTGCGTGATGCAATAAAACTTTAGGTATGATGTCTAAGGGATTCTATGAGTGATTCCTAGACCTATCTTCTTCTTCTTCTTCTTCCTTTCTTCCTTTTTTTCTTTCTTAAATTTTAGCACTTTCACAGCCCCAGAACAGTCCTTACAGCGCTGTCCTGCATCAAAGCCAAATATTTTGAGGTAGTGGATATGTGCTTCAAGAGTTAATAAATGATGAGGCAACCGAATAACCAAGAATGATTTATGGTTCAAATTACTAGGCCGTCAAGAAACATCTACATACAATACATGATCGATGAAATGAATAGGTGAGGTGGAAGAGATGAAGATAATTTATGGTAAAACTCTACATCTTTCTGTTAGGGTGGGTAATGGGGAAATTGTTCGGTTTTGGGAGGATGTTTGGATGGGTCAATCTTCTTTTGCTGCGGATTTTCCGCATCTTTATCGAGTGGCTCGTTCTCATAATTCTTCAATTGCTTCCATGGCTTGCTCTTGCTTAGCTCCAATTGCTTGGAATTTTGATTTTTCTAGAAATCTTAATGATAGGGAGGTTTCACAGTTGGTTTCTTTATTATCTAGAATTGATCACTTCTCTTTATCTCCTTTTTTGGAGGACAAGAGGGTTTGGGCACTTCATTCATCCAGAATATTTTCTTGTAAGTCTTTTTTTGATTACTTCATCGATAATCCTCAAATCCCTCAATTTCCTTTTTCTAAAAAAGTTTGGAAGGCTTGTGCTCCCTTAAAGGTAAAGGTGTTCATGTGGGCCTTGGTTCATGGGGGAATTTTGACAAATGATACATTGCAGAAAAGGAGACTCAATCATTTTTTAAATCCTCAGTGGTGCATTCTGTGTTGTAAGAGCGGGGAATCCGTGGATCATCTATTCTTGCATTGTCCAATAGCTTTGAATCTATGGCATAGATTGTTTTGTATTGGAAATGGTGTGTGGGTGGCCCCAAAAAGGAGTGTGCATATGCTCTTAATTGATTTTCATCCATTTGGAGGATCGAAGAGAGCCAAAACTTTATGGACTTGTGCTGTCTTTGCAACTTTTTGGGTGCTATGGTGGGAGCGAAATCAGAGGTTGTTTGAAGATAAGTTTCGGGAGGTGGACTGTTTATGGGATCATGTTTGTCACTTATCTTCTTTTTGGGGGTCGGGAAACTCTTTATTTAAGGGAGTTCCACTCTTTTTGTTAGCTAGAGATTGGTTGGCGGTGTGTGCTTTGTAAGCTTTTGCTTGTTTTTAGTTGGTTAGGGACTTTTTCCTGCTGTCTTTTCACTGTTTTGTATTTAGAGGATGCCTCATCCTCTTCCCTCCTTTTTCAGTTTCATTAATAAAGCTTTTGTTGTTGATCAAAAAAAAAAAAAAAACAATAGTTGAGAATAAGTGAGAGAAATGAAGACCAATGACTAAATTGGCAATTGTTGATATCCCTAGCAATATAGCTTTGCATATAATACATCCAATATACATTGTTTGCACACCCTTTGCGTTCCAATGATATAAGGTTCTTTAGTTGTCTAACAGGACTTCTCTTGGGGAATTTCTCTATTTTATAGGGAATTTGGATTCTTTCATTCATGTATATAAGCTTAAAGGTTTTTAGTATTTGTATTTATCCAAAAAAAAAAAAAGGGTTTGAGTATTTTGAGTATTTGTAATATACATATAGATAGTTCCCTCTTTGGTGCCTTTCATAAACAAAGTTTTACTTATGAATTTGTATCAACATACAGAAAAACATGTTGCACATCATACATGTATGTAAGATGCAATCAGCATACCAGAAGTGTTGGTGACTTGAGGCGGATACGATAAGGGTCTAGGGGGGTTCATCTAAGAATTTTTTTTCACATATATCCCCTTTATTAAAACATTTAATTGTGTTTTTCTTACCCAAACGTAGGTATGTAAATTAGTTAAAAAAACATAGTAGTACATTTACATTTTCTGTTTAAATCAGTGTTGCCAAAAATCACTAATGCCCTACTGACTTATGTATTGGCACACACATTTCAAAACATGATACATTTTTGTTCCAAAACGGTGAATTTAGCTATTCAAAGTGATCTCAATTTTTTTCCATAAAGGTTTCCTTAGAAGGCAAAATAATATATGTAATGAACTAAAATATAGAGAGTGGAATTTTGTCGGGATAAAATACAAAATGTGCACCATAATGCCCTTACAAATGTGCTTTTGCATGATTAATTGTTTAAAAAGAAAAGGGTCTAGAACTACCTTAAATTCCAATAATGTAACCTATACAAGTCTACCCCTATCGTATTACATTTTAGAGCATGTGATGTACTACGCTCCCCTTCCCGTTTCATGTTCCACATGTTGGAACGATTTGTATTCCAAGTAACACAGGTTAATATTTCTCTAGATTTCATGTTTTGGCCGTGGTGCTGGTAGCTTCCTCACTAGTCTAGTACTTCTCCGTTGAAAAGTTTAGGCTTGGGTCATGTTGCTTCTGCCTGATTTCTCCAGGTGCTTGCTGATAAACTTCCTGAACTTCTTGATTTTTCAAAAGATCTTGCCAGCTTGGAATCTGCGTCAAAGGTATCTTTGCTTGTTAATGCCAATAATAATAATATTAATCATCTTAAGAATATTTTAGAGCATATGGCTTCTATTGATTGCACTGTCTAATTTCCCTCCAGATACAACTGAAATTTTTGGCAGAGGAAATGCAAGCCATTAGCAAAGGACTGGAGAAAGTTGTACAGGAATTGTCCATGTCTGAAAATGATGGTCCTGTTTCAGAAGAATTCTGTATGGTATGAACAATTAATAAGTATAATTTCATGGTGTGAACATTAATTAACCATAATTTTTGCTTCTATCTCCTACAAATAGATAAATAAGTTATTATACATTCAAATATATAGATAAAATTAATTTAGTACTTATATCCCATTTGTATGTGTCACGGAAGCATGACCACTTTAAGTTGAGCATTGTATCATCTGCTATTACAAAAGTAGTTCTTTGAGCACATCATGGTGTTTTACATGTTGATCATGGAACATATTTCACTTATCTAGTATGGTTTGTGCATAAATTTTTTTTTTATTGCAGCAAGCGTGTATACCTGGATACTATGAAGCACGGACACGGACACGGACACGGACATAGACACGGGACATGTTAATTTTAAAAAAATAGGGATATAGACACGGCAGGGGACACGACAATTTTTTTTTAAAATTTATTTATATATATGTGCTATATAAATTAATATTATGTTACTAAACAATCAAAATTAATAAAAACTAACATTAATTCAATATATATACAAAAATCACTACGTCTAAACAAATTAATAGATCATCTATATTTGGACACGTGTGTCCCTGGTGTGTCCCTTGCAAAAAATAAAAAATAAAAAATTAAAGGGACACGCCGTTTGGCTTGTCCCTATTGTGTCCGTTGCAAAAAAATAATAAATTAAAGGGTCATGCCAAATGGTGTGTCCAGTACATGTCCTCGACGTGTCCTCGGCATGTCCGACACTGCTATGGTGCCTATTTTGAAGTGTCCCTGCTTCATAGCCTGGATATATGCAATCTATATAACAAATCATCATCAAATGTGGGGTAGGCTACAGGGATCAATTTTCACATTTTTGCCAAGTTTGGGCAACTTATCAACCTCATGGGCAATCCTATATGTTTCACAGCCTCAATCCATGTTCTTCTTTCTCTTCCCCTTCCCTCTATAGCTTCTCGTATCGCTCCTTCGCTACTAGTGAAATAATGCTTTTGTTACCAATCATGTTACGTGGCTTTGGTATGAGTATTGGGCGTGGAGTTCGAGTGTCAGACTTTCATAAATTTTAGGATGTAGTTCAGTGTTTTAAAAAGCTCTAGGTGCATCGGGGCGCCAAGGTCACCTGGAGCCTAAGAGCCGAGGCGCGAGGTGAGGCGCACACTCACCAAAGCGAAGCGCAAGTTATAGAAGTTAAGCAAAATATCAATATAGCACAATATATAGCACAATTTTCAACATAAGCAAATATTTATAGAATTCCAAAATGAACAAAACAATATTCAACATTCGAAAAACCATGAAAGTAACATCAAACAACAAACATAAGAACTTAATAATAATCCACAAAGTTGAAAACAACTAAACATCTAGTGACTAGTTCCATGGATGCATTGTCCTAAGAACTTAATAATAAGCGTCATCTCCATCATCATCATTGGATTTATATCCCTCCACATCCCCCTCTTCTTCCTCATCTGAACCTACATCTTCCCATTCCTCTTCCTCGTCTACAAGTCGACGTGAGCTTGAACCAATTGGAGTTGTCCTAGTTGTGGTTGATCTAGTTCTTTGGCTACTTTCCTCAACTCCAGCAGCTACAGCAACATCATCCCACCCTAAAGAATCATCATCATCATCATCATCAAAAACAAGCTCATTCTCCATCCTCCCAATAAGCTATTCATTGCTTTCATCAATATCTTTCAAAGAGATGGGATCAAATTTGCCATGTGAAATGTATTGACGTTTCAATGCTCTATTATACTTGGCAAACACCAAATCATTGAGATGTTTTTGAGCTAGCCTATTTCTTTTTTTGCTATGAAGCTGCAACAATAAATTAAAAAACATTTAAATTCATATATAACCAAAAAAAATTTGGAAGAAAATTTTAGAGTTCCCCAAATTTGACAATGGATATCAACATGTTCAAACACACTCCAATTCCTCTAATAACTAGATGAATTACAAGTAAGACTAAGAACTTTGATGGCAAATTGTTGCAACTTGGGAGCATCATGACCATAAGAACTCCACCAATCAATTGTAAATGATTATTAGTTAACACTTCACAAATAATTAAACTATAAGGAATTGACTACTAACTTAATTTTGTGGATGAACATAGATCACCTGGTACCCTTGTAGTTCTTTGCCTAATTGCCATAGGTATTCCAAAAAGTCCTTCAGCATTTTCATATTTTTTCAAGTCTGCAGTAACTTTATCTTGGACCGCTAGTGCTAGGATCAACCTTGATATACATTGATATAGGCCTAATACGATTTCTTTGTCCTTTGCAGCCCTTGGATCTTTGTAAAAAAATTCTGTATTTAAATAAAACCCAGCCGCATGTAAAGGGCGATGCAATTGAACATTCCACCTTTGGTCAATGATTTGAAACACATCTTTGTACTTCTCTTCATTTCCATTGAAGCTATTTGCAATAGCTTCCTTAGCCCTATCCATAGCCTCATAAATGTAACCCATTGGTGGCTTTTCTTCACCATCAACCTTTCTTAGTACATGAACAAGAGGACATGAAAATTGGAGGGCAACGTGACAATGGTTCAAAATGAAGGCATTAGTAGTATTTGAGCTGTCTTCTTACCCTGTGGCTCCTTCGCTCATTTGCTTTTAGTCCACTCCTTTGAAGTGAACATCTTCCTCAAATTGTTCCTTTGTTGATAAACCCTTTGTAAAGTTAAGAAAGCTGTTGCAAATCTAGTTTTGGCAGGCTTAACTAACTCCCTCAACTGAGTAAAATGCCACATCATATTCAACAAAGATGGTCGGTTATAAATGTAACCATGCATCTCAATTGCCCTGTCAAATGTCTTCTTAAAATTGGATAATTTGAAGATATCTCCCAACATCAAATCCAAACAATGGACTACACAAGGTGTCCAATACAAGTGGGGTCTCTTTGTCTCCAAAAACTTCCCTATTAGAAGTAACAACCAAAACACAAAATTCATGATATGAAACAAAATAATTTATGTTGCAAACTAATAACATAATAAGTTTTTCTAAAGATTTTTACTTGCCAACACATTTGCTGCCGCACTATCCGTGATGACTTGGATCACATTAGCTTCTCCAATTTTCTCCACAAAATTATCAAGCAAATTAAACATTTTATTTCCATCCTTTGAGTAACTAGATGCATCAATGGATTCAATAAACATGGTGCCTCTCGGACAATTCACTAAGAAATTAAGCAAAGTCCTATTTCTCTTATCTGTCCAACCATCGCACATTATGGAACATCCATACTTTGCCCAATCGTCTCTATGTTCCTTCATCAATTTGTTAACGTGATTCACTTCTTTTTTGAGGTAAAGAACTCGTATCATGTGGTAAGTTAGTGGTTTCAAACTAGGACCAAATTGTCCTATAGCTTCAATCATTGGCCCAAAATTGTCATAATTCACTGCATTGAAAGGAATCCCACCGTCATACATCCATCTTGCAATTCTAACACACGCCTGTTCCATTAACTCTTTCCTATAGAGATCATTTTCATCAATTTTACTTTGCTTCCCCTTGCCTTTTTGTTTTTGCGCCACCACATCTGGATCAGGTGTGTAGAAACAATCCATAGGCCCTATCTTCCTAGGCCTTTTAAGTTTGGATTGAACAGAACCAGAGCTAGTTCTTTGAGTAGAACCTTGAGTAGGAGTAGACTTTTTACCATGCTGAGGGAGTTCTACAAGATCATCCTCATCCTCAAAATCTTCTTCATCAACCATATCATCAAAATCGGACATCAAGTTGATTTGCTTCTTAACTTGCTTTTTTTTAGCCATAAACTCAGAAATCTCATCTCTAACCTCAGTTGATCATCTAACACATTTAGTCACATTCCTATACCCTCCAACAAGATGTTGCTTAACTCGACAGACACCCCCATTCATATCTTTTCTACAGAAATTGCATTTGAACTTACTTAGGTTTCCGAGATTTACCATCGTTGAATGCTTCCATGCTGGATCTTTCTTTCCACTTTCAGCACCCGACATTTGACTCAACAAGATGTTTTTTATTATTATTATTATTTTTTTGCAGGACAAGAAAAGGCAAGAAAAAAAACAGAGATTAGAGAAGAGAAGAATAAAAAAATGAAGAAGAAAGAATTTAAAAAAAAAAAATTGAATAAGAAACCAGCAAAGAGAAGAAAAGACAGGCGAAAGAAGAGGAGGAGAAAAACTGAAAAACAGAGAAGGAGAAGAAGAAGAAACGAAAGAGACTAACTTGAAGACAACATCGATGTCAAGGCTCATGTCGATGTCGAAGCTCAAATTTTGGTCGCAATAGATTTAGGGCTTCATTGATTCGAAATTTTGGTCGCAACAGATTTAGGGCTTCGTTGATTCACACAAGCTCACTAACAGATTTGTATTGTATAAGAGTTTTAATCCTATGTGGCTAGTACACAAACACAAAACAGGTCAGGCCTAGCCGAAGCGCACGAAGCGTGCGCTTTGAGCCTAGGCAAAAGGCACGCGCCTTAGCGCCTTACGTGCGCTTCTTGCAATGCGTCTCGCTTCGCTTCGTCTGCCTCGAGCGCCGACCCTGCGCCTCGCCTCGCTTAGCGCCTAGGTGCACTTTTTAAAACACTGATGTAGTTGAATATGGATGGGTACAAGGATGCATCATGGACATGTATAAATGTTTCATATTGTATAATATTCTTAGATAAGATATTGTAAATGTAGTTGAATTTACAAGACTTGGGAAAAATATGGGATTTCTCTCTCTCATCCATGTGAGAGGCTGGAAATGTTTTTTTACTAGCAAATGTGAGTTTTAATGTCGGACATATATCTCGCACCCTTAACCCTTGTCATATCCATTAGGCATCGGGGAAACAAAAGAGTGACAAAAACATAATAATTATTATTTTTTTTTAATTGGGCCTATAAGTAATGTTCTTGTGCTTCTATTAGTCCATGTTAAGCTATCTTTTTTTTTTTTTTTTGGTTCAGTGACAAGTTGCTTGAAGACTTTGCATTATGTAGGTTCACTTGTAGACCAGCATACATAGGAAGAAATTTAATCATATTATTATTAACAAAAAAACTCTATTGTTTTTGCCTTCATTGTCTGTTGAATATAGAAATTAGAGTACATAGAATCTTTTTATTTTTAGTATTATGTATATAATTTGTGATTGTATCAATCACTGATTTAGTATTGTTTCCTTATTTATATCATTTCCTAAATTGTATCATGAATCTATTAGCCTCTACCTCATTTAGGGGTAAGCCAAATCATTCTTTGCATCCTTTTTGGTATCAGAGCTAGAGCACAGAAACCCTAGCTAGAGGCCCAACCACTCTCATCTTCTTTCTTACTCCTTGAGTGCTGATAGTCCTCTTCCAACCCTTTTTTTCACCTAACAGCCCCACCCAGCCAGTCTAGACCCCCCAAAACCACCTACCCAACCCTCTACACCCCTCGACAGGCTGCCCTAGTGCTGCCGAGAGTCTTGTTGGCTATCGACCAAGGTGTTTCTTGGCCATAGATGCTTCGACAGCTCTTTTGGGGCAGTTCAATTCCTATTTTTTTTCCCTTTCTAGGGTGTGGTGCTAATGTATTAAGTACTTTTTGACCTTTTTTTATTTAGTGGACTACCAAATTTATTTGGTACCATTTATTTGGTCTAACCTTTGAGTTTTTTCCACCTTATATTTTTCTGGATTGTGTTGCGATGATTTTGTGTTTTCTAGTCTTTATTGATCCACTATAACTGACTCATCCCATGTTGATTCCAATATGCCCACCAAACCTGTACTAGTGACTTCTTTCTCATCACACTCCTGTTCATTGCATTACGAGTGTGGTGTTGAATGAGAAAAATTTTGCTGCTTAGGGCCGTTTCCTCAAACTCTATTTAAGGGGAAAAGGAAAGACCCATTGGCTCTCATCTTTTATTCAGCCTGCAGCGATTGATCCTACACGTGCCCAGTGGGACATAGATAATTGCACTATTCTAGGATGGATGTTCAACTCCATGGATGACCATATTTACCACATGTTTCTTTGTTGCGACACTATTTCGAGTCTTTGGCGTACCTTGTCTCAGATGTATGCCCGTGCTCATAATGATGCTCGCATCTTTGAGCTTTATCAAGACATTGCTCGTGCATCCTAGTCTGCTTTGGGTTTCTCCGTGTTAGAGTTCTTTGGATAGCTTCAAGCTCGTTAGAAGGAATTGGCTCAATATGAACCCTTGACTGAGTTACCAACAGATGCCGTCGCTTTTGTGCCTAGCCGTCTTGCTCACCAGCATACTTATCAATTTCTGATGGGTTTAAACTCTAAATTTGAATATCTTCGAACTCAGATTTTAAACACATAGCCCATGCCATCCGTCTATGAGACCTTTGCCACCATTGATAGTGATGAGCGTCGTCATCGTCTAGTTCCGCACACCATTACTCCAGTGACTCCTATCTTATCTAACCAGATGGCCCTTGCCGCAAACTCTAGTTCTCGGGGTTTTACTGGTTCAGCTACCTGTCTTCATTGTGGGGCTCCTGGTCATGTCAAGGCTCGCTGCTTAAAACTTCATCCTGAGTTGAGGCAACGATCTTCTTGCCCTCGTGGTTCTTGCACACCTCGCACTGCTGCTTTAGTGGAGGCCTCTCATGTTTTTGGGTCTCCGAGTGTTGCTATTTCACAGCAGTTACAGACTCAAATTGGCCAGCTTCAGACTCAACTTGGGACTTTGACTAATAGTTCTGCTGGCCCATCCTCCTTTACTACTGTTGCTCTCGCTACATGTACTTCTACTGCTTTTCATGTTCGGTCTACTGGCCCCTCATGGGTTTTGGATTCTGGGCTAATGATCATATGACAGGTCAGCTTTTCCTTCTTTCATCTCTAGTTCCTACTATTATAGACCAATCTGTTTGTCTTGTTGATGGGTCTTTCTCCTCAGTTCGCCATAAGGGTCAAGTGTCTTTATCTCCTGATATTACTCTATCCTTTGTTTTGCATATTCCTAATTTTGCATATAATCTATTATCCGTTAGTTGGCTTGCCAAGTCCTTCAATTGTGCTGTTATTTTCTTATCTTCTTCGTGTCTGTTGTAGGACCTGAGTTCGAAGAGGATTCTTGGTAGGGGATATGAGCGCAATAGACTTTACTACTTTGGGGATCCACCAGACCAACCTCCTACTTTAGCTAGTTTCCAGGCGTTTGTTTTGTTTGCTTCTATATCTTGTGTTTTTAATGTTCAAACTTTAGAATTGTAGCAGACACGTATGGGTCATGTTAATTTTCAATACTTATGTCAACTTTTTCCTTATTAAATAAAGCTTGCAAAGATTCTGAGTTTCATTGTATGGTTTATGAATTATCTAAACATTCTTGTACCAGTTACACACCTCATGTGACTCATGGCCCTAGTGCTTTTGACCTTATACATTCCGATGTTTGGGGTCTATTTCTTGTTCCTGCTTTTTCTGGCCATCGATATTATGTCACCTTTATTGATGACTACACTAGATGCACTTGGTTATATTTGCTCCATTGTAAGCAAGGTTGTTAAAATCGGGATTCTACGCTGGATCGTTGGAAGTGTTTATAGGATCGGATCGTAGAATCAAATCGAGGATCGTAAGATCCTACCGAAAAAGACAAATTACATAATAATTTAATTTAAATAAATATTTCTTATAAAGTATACACAAAATGAGCCTATATTCTATTAAAAAGAAGTGAAGATATTGTGAAAAATATAATACTCCATGTAAAATGTACATATAATATTATACATTAGAAAACTCGATGGTAAAAGTTTTGTATTTCATCAAAAAATAAGGTGAAGAAGAGGAAGAATTCTATAACAAAATACTTTATAATCTACAATAATGCATAAAAAGTGAAGAAAAAATATTTAACAAAGTTAGATGCGAAAATAGATTAAGAACACAAAAGAGTAGCTTAGTCGAATGATAAGGTTTGTCGTTAGCATCCCTAGTGGAGCAGATTCGAGTCACAAAAATAATTTCTCCAAAAATTGGGATAAAGTTGCAATCATCTTATTCTCCTTAGACTCTGCTAAAGCTAAGTTTGTTTTTCCGACTATTTAATTTTCTTAAATTACCGCAATATTTGAATGTTTGTTTCCTAGTTTGTTTTTCTTAGTCTATTTGATTCAATACTACTTAATTTTTATTATTTATTTTGATCACATAAATTGGTATTTAGACAACAAACATAAAATTTACAATAAAATATGTCATACAATACAAAACAAGACTTGTAAATTGGATCGGATAGGATCGGATTCGGATCGGGATTCCACAATCCTATAAGATCCCACTACCAGGATCGAAAGATCCTACCTATAAGGAGTTTTTGACACTATCCGGATCGATTATACTCAAATAGATCGTAAGATCCGGATCAGGATTCTAATAACCATGGTCGTAAGTTTGACGTGTTTCCCATTTTTGTTCAGTTTTTGCAAATGGTTAAGACTCAGTTTCGTACAGTTAGGAATATCTGTTTTGATAATGGTGGGGAATATATTTCCAATGCTTTTCGCTCCCATCTTAATTAGACTGGTATTCTTCAACAACTTACCTGTCCACGGACTCCTAAGCAAAATGGTGTAGTTGAACGTAAAATCGTCATATTATGTCTGTTGTGCGGTGTCTCCTTTGTGGTATAAGTGTTCCCAAGTCCTATTGGCATATGACTGTCCTCACTGCTATCTATCTTATTAATAGGACCCCTAGCCGTGTGTTGTAGGGTCTTACTCTGTTTTATGTTCTTATACTCAACACTACTCTATTTCCTCTCCTACCCCGTGTCTTTAGGTGTGCCTTTTTGTTCAGGATCGGAGTCCCACTCATACCAAGTTAGATGACACATCTATTTGTTGTGTCTTTTTGGGGTATTCTTCCATGTCAAAAGGATATAGGTGTTTTGATCCTGTGTCTCGTCTCGTTCACCACACTTTGGATGTTACTTTTTGTGAGGATCTCCCTTTTTTTAGTACTAACCTGCCTTTGCAAACTTCCACTCCCGTTCCTTCTATTGTTCGCCCTATTCCTACTTTGGACAAGGTTACAGATGAAGTTGTCCTCTCTCCTCATTCTCCACCTTTGCCTCCTTCAACCCCCCCTCGCATTGCAGATATACTCTCATTGCCCTCGTTCTCAGCTCCCCCTGCCACCTCTCCGATCTTCGGGTTAGGTACTTCTTCTCCTTTACATACATCCCCTTCTCCTCCTCGTCGTAATCCCCCTTGGGATCAACATCCTCCAAATCGTTGGGGTTATTTGAGTAGTACTAATCATCCCATTTCTCAGTATCTTTCGTATAACAGGGTCTCCCCTATCTATCGCTCTTTTCTTGGCAAGCTTGAATCCGAGACCATTCCTCGTTCTGTGTCAAAGACCCTTTAAAATCCAAAATAGGTGGAGGCTATGCAAGTTGAGATGATAGCTTTAGAATAGAATCGTACTTGGGATCTGGTTTCTTTACCTTCTGGAGAGAGTGTTGTGGGTTGTAAATGGGTATTCACTATTAAGTATCTAGTTGATGGCTTCGTTGACCGTTATAAAGCCCGCTTGGTGGCCAAGGGCTTCACCCAGGTTCCTGGCAAGGATTTTGGAGCCACTTTTGCACCTGTTGCCAAGCTTACCTCGGTTCGTCTTCTCATCTCTCTTGCAGCATCCCATTCTTGGCCTCTTCATCAGCTTGATGTCAAGAATGCATTTCTTCATGGGGATCTTCTTGAGACGATTTATATGGCACCTCCTCTTAGTTTTCGGGCTGAGGGAGAGTATTCGGGGAAAGTGTGTCGATTGCGCAGGTCTTTGTATGGCTTGAAACAGTCTCCACGAGTTTGGTTTGGTCGTTTCAGTTCTGTCATCATCTTCATGGGGTTTGTTCAGTGCCACTCCGACCATACTTGCTTCATCCGTTGTAATTCAACCAGTCAATGTATAGTCTTGTTGGTTTATGTGAATGATATTGTTCTCACAGATGATGATTTTGTAGGCATTGATCAAGTAAAAAAGGATTTGAGACACACCTTTGATATTAAGGATTTGGGGAGTCTTAAGTATTTTCTTGGGATTGAGGTAGTTCGCTCACGGTAGGGAATTTCCTTATCTCAGAGAAAGTACACTCTTGACTTACTTCAGAATATTGGTATGTTAGGGTGTAAACCTGCTTCTACTCCTACGGATCCCAATGTCAAGCTCGCATCCGAGTCTGGCGAGTTGTTGAGGACCCTGACATGTATCAGCGTCTTGTTGGACGTTTAATTTATTTGACCAACACTAGACCTGACTTGACGTTTGCAGTTAGTGTTGTTAGTTAATTCATGCATGCACCTTGTACAGAATATCTTGATGCGGTTCATCACATTTGAAATATTTGAAGACCTCTCCTGCCTTAGGATTATTCTTTACAGCCGCTCCTCAATCTGGGCTCTCTTGTTTCACTGATGCTGGCTATATAGGATCTAGAACTGATCGGCATTCTACTTCTGGCTTTTGTACTTTCTATGGTGATCATCTTATATCATGGAAGAGTAAGAAGCAGACAGTTGTTTCTAGATCTTCTGCAGAAGCTAAGTATTGAGTTATGGCACAAGGAACATGTGAGATTCTATGGCTTCGTTCTATCCTAGCAGAGTTGGGTTTTGAAGAGACTAGTCCTGCCTCCTTATTTTGTGACAACAAGTCTGCTATTATGCTGTCCTCTGATTTTGTCCTTCATGAGCGTACTAAGCATATAGACAGTGATATTCATTTCATTCGAGAAAATATTCGAGAAAATGTTCGGATTGGTATTGTGAGTCCATCCTTTGTCTCTTCCTCTCAGCAATTAGCAAATATGTTCACAAAGTTTGTAGGACCAACAGTACTCCAGTCATCCATTGGCAAGCTGCGATTGTTGAATATTTTCACACCAGCTTGAGGAGGAGTGTTGAATATAGAAATTAGAGTATATAGAATCTTTTTATTTTGAGTATTATGTATATAATTTGTGATTGTCAATCACTTCCTTATTTATATCATTTCCTTATTTATATCGTTTCCTAAGTTGTATCATGAATCTATTATATATACTTGGTTTCTACCTCATTCATGGGCAAGCCAAATCAATCTTTTCATTCCTTTTTGTCTTCATTATATAATTGTTCGTGGGTGGTGAAAAAAACTTTTAGAAATACTAAGAAGTAGAAAAAGTTGAGATCTGCTTGAAGATATGAGCAAAGTAAAGAGACATCAAAAATATAGAAGTAATGCTCCTATAAAGGCTTTCCACTGCATTGGGTCCCTTCATAGCTAGGTCTAAGCAGGATTTTGGGTCACGTTGTGGGGGGTTTATCACTATTTACTATTGTATGTCTGCTAACTTCTTTTTGTGGTCTGTCTATCAATTTTAAGTTCCCTTGACAAAGGAAACGGCTGAATTGACATGGATTCCACCCATTAAGGGTTAAATGTAATTTGGTTAAGATTCGTGGCTAAATTCAATTGACGTGGATTTCACCCATTAGGGGTGATTGCCATTTAGTATTGTATATCTGTTAACTGCTTTTTTTGGTTGGTCTAACAATTTTAAGTTCCCCCAACGGAGGAACATTTGAATTGGCATGTATTTCACCCATTAGGGGTTAATGTAATTTGGTTCAGATTTAGAGCAGACTGACCATTACAAGATTAACATGGTAGAAAAGGGTTCTACTCCAAGATGATGGCTCTGGAACACTCATGTAATATTGTAGTCAATAATAGTTAGCTTTTATGGCTGAAAGGCAAGTAAGATTGTTGGGCCTTGGGATTCGTAAGGATGCATAAAATGGTAGCAATTGAACTAATGTCTTGGGCACAATCAACCAGTGTTTTAAAAGGCGCGCTCTTAAGCGCGAGACGCAACGAGACACAACCTTGCGCTTCAAACAGGTCGAGGCGAGGCACAATATGCAAGGCACAACTTAGGCATTGGGGCGAGGGCTTTTTTTCGAGGCGCGAAGCGTGGGCTTCATGGACTTTATCTATTTTTCTACTCCAACTGTTGATTAAGTGCTTTTTTTGTGGGTATGATCAAACGTGGTCAAAAAGAGAGCAAAAAGTGATTAAAAAAAACTGTAGGTGGAGAAGATTAAAAAAAGCGATCAGAAAATAAGAAGACGACACGACTTCGACTTCTTCTTCAAGTTCTCTTCTTTTCTTCTTTGATGGGTTCTCTTGGTTGGGTTATCTCTCTACCTCTTTTTTCTTCCTTTATTTTTCTTCTCTTCTTCTTTTCTTATTTTCTTCTCCTCTTCTTCGATGGATTCTCTTCATGGGTCTGCCTCTGTTTTTTCTTTCCTTATTTTTCTTCTCTTCTTCCTCTTCTTCTTTTCTTCTCCTGCTTCTTCGTTGGGTTATCTTTTTGTTTTTTCTTCTCCGTTATGCTTGTGAAGCTTGCTTTATGATTTTTGGAATCTCATATATATTTGTTATGTTGAAAAATTTGCCTATTTTATAATTTTGCTTTTCTTCTACTACTTGCGCCTTGCTTTGGTGATGCGCGCACCTCACCTCGCACCTGGCGCATAGGCTATAGGAGACCTTATTGCCTTGGTGTACCGAGAGCCTTTTAAAACACTGCAATGAACTATCAAAAAAATAAAATGGTACCAATTTTGAGCAGGGGCAGAAATAGAATTTTTAAATTGGGTGTGCTAAAATAGTGGGGATTTCACAGATATTTTCATATGACAAGGGCTTTAAAAAATATTTAGGGTCACCAGGCCCCTGCTGGCCACCCCCCCTCCATTGATTTTGAGGTTTTATTAGGTCCATTTTGGCACTGCTCTAGAGCTGTGGCGACTACCTGATGATTGAGTTGTTGAAGGAAGGAATGACATAGTGTTGTTTTGGGAGTAATTAGTTGGTGAGATATTTTGAGTGCTGCTGGAATTTCTAGACAATGCCTAATTTGGATTTGAGTATTAGGGGAAGAAAAAAAAAGGTTTATGTTGTATGGGAAGGATGAAATAAACTTTAGGTTGAAGGGTTGGATTTGATTAAATTAAATTTATCAAAAAAAAAAATACTAGTAAACCATTAAAGGGATCCATTGGGCTTCATACGTAAGGTTGGAATTGCATCATACAATCCCAAGACAGCTTCAAAGCTTTTGAAAGTTCACTAAGACTAATGTCCATTGAATTTGAAGTATTGTGCATGTGCAGAGTTTTAAGCAACGTCAATGAATTTGCAGTGTTCCTACAACTACTGTTTATAAAGAAATAAGTAAAACCCATATTAATATGCTGAACCTCATTAATAGAATCTAATAACTGCTTATGTTACCCGTAGAGCTGATCTTATATTTGTATTATTTACTTTAATATATCGCTATCCACATATAGCTGATCTCTTTTTCTTTTCTTTTTTTCTCTGGTTACTCAGATTTTAAAGGTGTTCCTTTCTTTTGCTGAAGCTGAAGTGAGGTCTTTGGCTTTACTTTATTCTGGGGTGGTATGGCCTCACTTTTTCTTATAAAAATACGGTGACATTCACCATATCATATGGTGTTGGTCCTTACCTAACATCTCTTTAATATTGGATTCATTGCAGGGTAGAAATGTTGATGCCTTGATTCTGTACTTTGGTGAAGATCCATCCCGTTGCACATTTGAACAAGGTAATTGATAAATAAAGTTGTTTTATGAAGCTGTTGACAATATCAATGGTACTTTGATGGAAGAGAAAGAAAAACTGCCATGCTCATCAGTTTTTTTAATAGATGTGACAAATAATGAATATAATATTGGTGCTTTATGGTGTTTCCTCTGTTGTTGTAGTAGTGTTGTTATGTGCAATATTGTGTAATCTTTTCTTATCAAACTTTTCTCAGGAGTGACGCTAATATATACTCCAGTTCGCTGAACAACACCCTTGTTGCAAACTTTACAATGTTTCAAAGGGTGAACTCTGCCTATTTTTGAGCTATTAGAAAGGCTATTAAGAAATCCGTTCTGTTCTTCAATTGATTCAAAACCAGAAAATATGGAGAATGATTCTGACAAAAAAAAAAAAAAAAAAAAAAAAAAGAAGGAGAAAGAAAACCAAGAAGAAAAGAAGAAAAGAATTTTCCAAGAGAAGAACACAAGCCACAGCCCTATACACAAAAGTCACAACTTTTCTCAACTCAAATTCATTAATCAACTCTAACAAATTACAATGTCAAAACCTTTATTTATAGGCTAAAAAAAACCCTTATAATTTTGAGGAAAGTAAAATTCTTGATGACTAAGAAACATACTAAAAGGAAACAAATCCTGAGAATCCTAATTAAAAATCCTTGATCACTAAGAAACATACTACAAGAAAACAAATCCTAGCAATCTTAATTAACTATAATTAAAAGACTTTAAAAGTGAATTTTCGGCATGAGATCTTCTGTACCTTTCATTTGAAATCATGGCCTTGAAATTGCCGGGCTTTTGATTCAGTTCCACTCTGAAGAAGTGGTCAAAGTTCAACTTGTTTCAGAAGCTTCAGTATGGTCTAGTATTAATAAATAACAAGTTGGAGGTGAGTTAGTGCTATAACCAACAAAAATTAGGTGTGGTAGGTGAGAGATAACAGCTAGCAAATGGAACATACTTAGGTGTAAATTAAGCTTCAATTACTGACAACAAAATGGTAATTTCCTGGCTCCATTTCAGCCATTTCTGGTGGAGTCTGGGCAAACTGAAATGCAATGTTATTTCATAGATACATACTTGGAGGTGGGTGTCTGGCAGTATAAATTAACAGAAGTAGGATGCTTTTTTCTGAACTGGGAAGACAGTTGTGTTTATTGGCTGCTTATTTTGTTTTATTTTAATGTTTGTATTCTTATTTGCAACGTCTTTAACATGTAGATTTTTTGGAAAAGTGGAACTTCAAGGTGCTGATAATTTAAATAATAGATCTATGCTGCATCATAAATTTTGCAAAGCTCTGGGGTATTTGCAAAGCTAAATGTACTAGAGTAATTAATTGATTGTAGAGTGGTATGTGTGAGAATAAACTTGTGGTAGTTATTTAGCTTGGGAGAAGAACAAAAAGAAAGACACATTAAAGTCTTTAAATCACAAGATTGCACATTTGTCCATCATTGTATTTCATTTTGAAGAAATTTGTTTTAATTATATTGCATCAAGTTTGATTCGTTTGTACTAGTAGTTGCTTTGTTGAACTAACCACCAACTCATCTAAAAACTTAACTTGTTAAAGAGGGGTAACTTTATTAGTTATTATTTATATCCCCTTTTTTATTTTATCTTTTGAGCATCAACAAAGAAAGTTTTATTAATAAAAAGAACATGAAACAAAGGGAGGACAAGGAATCCTCAAACAACAAAAGAAAACTAAACACAAATTGGCAATGCAAAATTGGAAAAATAGTCCAAACAGGGTTATTAATATCCTCAACATGCCCCCTCACGTATGGCCAAGCTTTGCTCCATAAGTAGACCAAACACATGTAAGTATTATAATTATCACGTAGGTGGTGAGGCTTGAACACATGATCTATTTTCTGATCTGACACATTGTTGAAAGATTGACTATCAATTCATCTAAAAGCTTAAGCCAACGTCTTTATCATCAAATATGACTTGGGAGATGCATTCAAGGTCATCTAGAAGTGTAGTCTTATACCAATACTAACCATTTGATGCTCTCATTCTGCAAAAGGGAAAGGATTTTCCACCTGAGCTATGTATTACAAGCCTTATTATCTAGTACTAGCTACTCCTTTTTAGTTATATAAAAAAATTTACTCTCAATATACTTTTTGCCAAAAGAATGTAGGAAGTATGATTCCGACATAATGTTCTTAGCAGAACAAGGAATTGGCCCTCGTCAGAGAATTCTCTTCTTAGGGGGCCGCTCTTTTGAACTCGAGGAGATTGAGGAGGATCGGATTGGCCACTGCCGTTTGTCAATTGTGAAGCGTGGGCAGGGGCTTCGGAGCGCAATTATTTTTAGGGGTGTGGAGGTGGGTTGGCTTGTCGTGAAGCTCCGGAAGGCCTCACGAGAACCAGGTCGGTTGACTTATCTAGGTAGACTCATTGGTGGCTGCCGAACTGTGGCAGCATGGGTCTGAGGAGAGGAGACTGGCGGGTCGTCGGTGCAGATTGTGGCCACGACAAGAAGCAAAAGGGAATAGATTTTCCTTCCAGAGTCCAGTTTTAGGAATGGGTGAAAGGGCCTTGCACTAGTCATCAAGGGTTTTGGTTTTGGGGATGGTTAGGCCAAGGTTAGGAGGACGCTGAAGCGTGAGGCGACAACATAGAGAGTGCCACAAACAAGGTTGCAAGAACCTCAGAACGATGCGAGTAATGTCGTGGTGGTATCAAGAGGAGGTGAAGGGGGATGGCTTCGGTTGCTTGATAGGGCTTTGGTGGGCAGGGTGGGGAAGGAAGGAGAATGGGGCTAGGTATCTCATTTGTCACCGATTGGTTGTATCGCTGGTGGAGAGCATTGGGGAATGTGAAGGTGTTGGGTGTTGGAGGTCACTATTTCTTATTCGTCTTTCCGTCGAGGAGAGAAGCAGTGTCGGTGCTGCGACGGAAGTGGACCATTGCTGGGCGTGACTTGGTTTTGGATTGGTGGTTGCTGATTGCTTTCTGTGGCCGACAAAGGCACAGAGTCACTGGATTCAAGTGATAGGCCTCCCTATTCATCTTCATGGGTTAGTTTCATATCAAGCCATTGGGAATAGGTGTGGAGGTTTTCTAGAGGTTGATGAGACGACGGATCTTCTGGGTTGTGTTCGTTTGAAGGTCTGAGGGTTGGCGATAGGGATTCTGCCACGGATTTCACTCTGGTGGGGCTTATGGCATTACTCACTGCCTGTCTGGTTGGAGATAGGGCTGACGGTGGAATCGGCCTCACTGACGGCAGCGACGTGGGGTGGGAGTGGGACGAGAAAGGAAGGTGTGGATTTGGTGCAGCGTAATCAATGAATCTAGCGGAGATTAGGGGATTAACCAAATGTGCAGATTTTTGGGGGCAAGATTTGGGCAAATCAACATGTTCTGCCTAAGGGGAGGTCAACGTTTGAAGGAGAGGTTCAGGGCAAACAGGCCTTGGGTTTGGGCCCAGTAGAGAGTATTAAATAAAAGGGCCCAAGCTAAGGCTTTTAAGAGTCAAATGGGGGAGGGGGATCAGTTGGGCTTGGCTTTGATAAGGCCCAAGGATTTATGGGGCTGCAGTGGATGTTTCTGGGGTTAGGTTGAATAATGGGCCCAATGGGTCAACCTCTTAGCTAATGGGTCAGGCAATGGATCCCCTAATGTGGCGGGCGTTCGAAGTTCTGCATAACAGTGTGGTTTGGACCCGTCACCTGTGGGTCAGGCTGCTTCTAAATCGGTGACGATGGAACATAGGTTGCTAACAAATAAGGAAGGTGGTTCAACGAGGAGAGAGAAAGGTGGGTCATCAACGACGAAGTCAGTTGGGTTGGCGACAAGGCACGGTTCTGGGTCATCGGACAAATCAGGCAATTTGGACACTGTTGTAGGGGTTGTGGAGCAATTGGAATGGGGGGTGTCGACTTCGGGGCTCGAGATAGTGGAGCGACGTGAGGTGAGCACCGCAGCGACTGACTCTGGGTATCCTTTGGAGGCTGATGGTTGCAAGTCTCAATTTGTGTCTTCATTCTTTGGAGACGACGAAGAGCGACCTGGATGGAAGCAGTTTGATGGGTCATCACGGGAAGATAGGGCGGCTTTCGGTTCTGAGGATGGTCAGATTTACTTGTCGATGATGGTACAACCATTGGGCGTGGATGCTGGTGATCAAGGGGTCTTCACAGATCGAAATCATCAAAGGCCTCACAGTGGTGAAGAACTGGGTAGTACTGGAGTACCTTCGGCTGAGGAAGTCTCGGATTGGGTGCTAGCACGAATTAGTGATGTTAGTTGTTTACTAGGATTGTCTTTTGAAGGCCATGAAGAGGAAGCGTTATGTCTGTTCTCAGCAGTAGATGAGTTGTGGCAAAAAGGGAGACCCAGTAAGGAGGGGGTCAATTCATTAGCAAATGGTCGTAAGGGGAAACGGGAGCTTAAAAATATGGAATGCTCCATTAATTATGAACAGGGAGGTTTGAAGGCCAGACATGACTCTCGGAGAACTCGTGGGGGACTACTTATGTTGTAATTAGGATTAAAAATCTCTTGGAATGTGCGGGGCGTAAATAATAGGGATAAAAGGATGGCAGTGAAAGCGGTGTTACGTAGTGCAAAAGCTGGTGCAGTGTGCTTACAGGAGACAAAGATGGAAGTGTTAGGGAAGGAGGTGGTGCGTGATATTTGGGGAAGGAGATTTGTGGAATGGTTACATTTGTCAGCCGTTGGTACAGCAGGTGGGATACTTCTGTGTTGGGATTCCAAGGCAATGGTAAAGGAGGAGGAGGTGGGTGGTTTCTCTGTGTCATGTTTGTTTCGGTGGGTGTTTACTGGGGTGTATGGTCCAATACAAGATGCTGACCGAGGCGAGTTCCTATTAGAGTTAGAAAATGTGGCATTTCGATGGTCGGAGTCTTGGTGTGTAGGGGGTGATTCTAATATAGTGAGGTGGTCGGTAGAGAGGGTGGGGAGCACTAGAGAGTCGAGGTGGATACGGGTTTTCTGTTCCTTTATTGACGAGATGCAGCTAATTGATTTGCCTCTTCAGGGGGGGAGTTTCACTTGGTCAAACAGGCAGAGTTTGTCTCGGATTGATCGATTTCTGATTTCTAGAGGTTGGGAGGAGCATTTCCCGAATGCTATTTAGATTCGTTTATCAAGCCCAGTGTCGGATCATTGGCCCATTTTACTTGACAGTGGGGGGGTTTGGAGGGGCCCAACACCTTTTCGTTTTGAGAAATGTGGTTGCAATAAGATGGTTTCTTGGAGAGGATTCGAGGATGGTGGACTAGTTACGTGGTTACAGGTTCGCCTAGTTGTATGTTGGCTCCGAAATTGAAACTGCTTAAAACGGATTTGAAAGGTTGGAATAAGGAGGTATTTGGCCATTAGAAGGCTAAAAGGCAGTGGTGGTGTCTGTACTTCAGTCCTTAGATGACATAGAGGCTAATGGGGGTTTGGCACCTGATGACGATGCCAAAAAGGAGGCAGCTAGACAGGATTATATCCATATTTCTTGTATGGGGGAGGTGAGTTTCAGGCAGAAGTCCCGATGTTTGTGGTTGAAGGATGGGGACTGGAATACAAAGTTCTTCCATCGGATGGCTAACGCACATCGTCGGGTGAATCAGATCAACAGGTTGCAGGTGGATGGTCAAGATCTAGATACGGATGAGGAGACTAAGGAGGGGATTGTGGCTGATTATCAGCATTTGTTTTGGCCGCACGTAGGGGAGTGGCGGCCAGGGTTGGTAGGGGCTTAGTTTGACATGATATCAATAGAGGACAATGAGGCTTTGGAGCGTGCTGTTACGGAAGATAAGGTGCTTGGGGCTCTGCGGGCAATGTCTGGGGATAAGGCGCCAGGTTCGGATGGCTTTAAGAAAAATGTGATGGCAACTTTAGAGGCTTTTTTTGCGTTGGGGCATTTTGAGAAGGGTTTTAATGCGACTTTCTTGGCTTTGAAAGGATGGGGGGTGGGGGGATATTTAGGATTTTAGGCTTATTAGTCTGCTTCAAAGTATGTATAAGCTTTTAGCTAAAGTTTTGGCAAATAGGCTTCGAGGGGTTTTGCAGGTGGTGGTATCTGAGTCCCAAAATGCTTTTGTGGGGGGTCGCCAGATTCTGGATGCAGTGTTGGTAGCTAATGAGTGTGTGGATTCCCAGATTTGACAGGGGCAACGAGGTTTGATTTGTAAGTTGGATATTAAAAAGGCTTATGATAATGTACAGTGGGAGTTTTTGCTATATGTTTTGGAGCGCATGGGCGTTGGCGAGACTTGGTGTAAATGGATTCAGTTTTGTATTTCTACTGTGCAGATGTTTGTTTTGGTAAATGGTACGCCAGCGGGTTTTTTTCCGACCCATCGAGGTCTTCGTCAAGGGGATCCTTTGTCTCCTTACTGTTCATTTTAGTGATGGAGGCATTGAGTAAACTGTTGGATAAGGCTGTCCATGAAGGTTTATTGGAGGGTTTTTTGGTGGGTCCTCTTATTGGGGCACCTATTTGTGTTTCCCATTTGTTTTATGCTGATGATGCCTTGATCTTTTGTGGGGCTATGGCAGAGTAGGTGGGCTATTTGAGATGTATCTTCTTGTGTTTTGTGGCAATTTTAGGTCTGTGGGTGAATTTGAGAAAGTTGGAGATGATTCCGGTGGGGAAGGTGGAGAGATTGCAGTCTTAGTGGCAGTGCTAGGTTGTAGGGTGTCGGCTTTGCCCGCTACCTATTTGGGTTTGCCTTTGGGGGCATCATTTAAGGTCAAAGGGGTGTGGGATGGAGTGGTGGAGCGGATTCAGCGCCGATAGGCGGGCTAGAAGAGGCAATATCTTTCGAAAGGGGGTAGGTTGACTTTGATCAAGAGTGTGTTTAGTAGCATTCCGACGTATTTTATGTCTTTGCATGTTATTCCAGTGTCGGTGGCGCAGCGGATGGAGAAACTTCAGCGAGATTTTCGGTGGGGCAGTGAAGGGGATGACTTCCGTTATCATTTGGTGGACTGGGGAAGGATTTGTCAACCAAAAGAGATCAGAGGTTTGGGGGTTCAGAACTTGGTGACTTTCAACAAAGCTTTGTTGGGTAAGTGGCTGTGGTGCTTTGCTTTGGAGCCGGAGTGGGTATGGAGACGGGTGGTGGCTAGTAAGTATGGGATGGCTAGGGGGGAGTAGGGGTCACGGGATGTGGTTGGATCTTATGGTTGTGGTTTATAGAAAGGCATTGGGTTGGGGCGAGTGGAGTATTGGGAGAGGGTGAGGTTCTGAGTGGGGGATGGAAGGAGGATGCGTTTTTGGAAGGATAGGTCGTGTGGTGAGGCTTTGCTAGTAGATCAGCTTCCTTTGATTTTTGGAATTGCGGGGAATCAGGAAGCCTTGGTGGGTGGGGATGTGGTAGTTTCGGATATTCATTTGCGGTAGCCGGTTCAAGACTGGGAGGTGGACCAATTGTTGCAATTATGGGGATATTTGTATGGTTTGGGTGTGATTGGGGCGGGAGAAGATGTTTTGGGGTGGAATGTTGTGGGGGCTAAAGGGCACTTCTCGGTTTCGCCTTTTTACAGGAGCTTAGTGGGGGAGGTGAGGTAGGATTTTTCTTGGAAGAGTATTTGGGTGCCGGAGGTTCCTTCTAAGGTGGCTTTCTTTATGTGGACGGCGGCCTTAGGACGGAATCTTACAATTGACAATTTAATGCGGCGTGGTCATATTTTAGTAAATCAGTGTTGTATGTGTTATGCCGATTCCGAGTCGGTTGATCATTTGCTTTTGCATTGTCCTGTGGCCATCCGTTTGTGGGGACTTATGTGCTCTCTTTTTGGGATTGTTTGGGTTTAGCCGTGGAGAGTGATGAATATGTTGTGGAGTTGGCGGGGAGCTCGGATTGGTCGTTGGCGGCGGCGCGTGTGGTCATTGGTGCCTTTTTGTTTGATGTGGTTGCTTTGGTTAGAGCGTAACAGGCGAACTTTTCAAGAGGTTCATTATAATGTTTCTTGGCTTAAGAGTCGTCTTTTTATAGTTTTGTATAGTTGGATAAAGCCGTTTGATCCGGATTTGTTTGTTTTGTTAGACTTTTTAGATGATATTCTTGGTTAGGAGTTGGCAACTTCTCTTTGGAGTTCTATATTCTTTGCATCTTCTTGATGCTCTTGCAATAAAGTTTATTTATTCATCAAAAAGAAAAATATATGACTTGGGAGGCAAATGTACAAGATGACTTTGAAGGAAAATGTTATGCACATTAAATACTTGAGACTCACCGATATTAGTTCCCAAGTGCCAAAAACCATTGTCATGACTCCATTCTACCCCAAATGAGATAGTGTGATGACCAACCAATAGTTATAGACTACCAAAGGCCTTGTTAAACAAGGGCAAGTTGGACTCGTGATAATTACGTAAAATTTATTTTTTGTGGATTTAATCCATTTGAGTCATCCATTCAAGGCATGTGCATAAGTATATGAAATGAAGCATACAGTAATTACACTTCTTCAATATTACACAAGTGTACAAAGCTTACAAAATCCTTCTTCCAAAGCTAATAATTACAAAGCCTTTTAAACTCCGACAAGTATGGCTTGCAACTAGTTTTCATATGCCCAAAACTATGATCTCTTCAAGCCTAATCTTCTTCTTCACCTACATACATATAGGAAGAGGAAGTAATCCAAAGCCTAGTGAATAGTATTATAACAAAGTGGTACAATAAATAAATATCAATAGCTTTTTCAAAACATTAGGGTTGTTGAAACAAGAGTTTTTTACAATTCAAAACATAAGCTTTCATGAGCTTTAATCAAAACTTGTCGTATCTTATCAAGAGCTTCAACTTTTCATACATGATAATACACATCCAATAGAGCAAGACAAGACAAGGGAGCTAACCGGCCAGAGCCAACTAGAGGAACCCGCCCTTAGGTGGCATGTGAGATCTCTAACATCACTCTACTAGCACACTTAGGGTCCTCTAGTGGCTAGGACTAACAAAGGATGCCATCTTATAAATTTGATACAAGAATATAGGATATCCATTCATAATGAAACATTTCAATGTCTAGTAAAACATAGCATAGTTGATATTTAAGACATGAGTTTGAACATAACTTCGAAATAATACTACTCACCAATGGATTTTAGGGATGGGATAGTACTCAAGCTTACAACCAACACAAGTACAAATGCAATTTTCATTGAGATGTAGCTCAAGCCAATGCAATACTAAGTTGTTTGTGCCTATTTCTAGTGTTCCATTTCTAATTCAATCTCTTCCCTTAAACCATATGTTTTTAAGTTAATTTTTAAGCATCGTCTAGGTTCAATGCAAGTTCTAAACATCCAAATTGAGGCCCGGTGTGTGTAGGTATGAAAAACAAGTGAAACAAGGCTATCGAGCCTGTGTTGCATGTGTGGATTGTTGCAGGCCCTTCAAGTGAAACTCAAGAGCTGAGATTTCTATTTAAAAACTTTAAATTTCATCATTCAAAAGCATGGAGGAGCTTGCAACAATTCGCATGTAACAATTTGCACATGTGGCACAGACAAGATAGCCTTGTTTCACTTGTTTTTGATACCTACACACGCCGGTCCTCAATTTGGACGTTTAGAACTTGTATTGAACCTAGAGGAGGGTCAAAAAATAACTTAAAAACAAATGGCTAAAGGAAAGAAATTGAATTAGAAATGGAACACTTGAAATAGGCACAAACAACTTAGTATTGCATATGCTTCAGCTACATCTCAATGAAAATTGCATCTGTACTTGTGTTGGTTGTAATCTTGAGTACTATCCCATCCCTAAAATCCATTGGTGAGTAGTATTATTTCGAAGTTATGTTCGAACTCATGTATTAAACATCAACTATGCTATGTTTTACTATACATTGACATGTTTCATTATGAATGGATATCCTATATTCTTGTATCAAATTTATAAAGATGGCGTCCTTGGGTTAGTCCTAGCTACTAGAGGATCCTAAGTGTGCTAGTAGCGCAATGTTAGAGATCTCATTTGCCACCTGAGGGCGGGTTCATCTAGTCGGTTTTGGGCCAGTCAGTTCCCTTGCCTTGTCTTGCTCTCTTGGATGTGCATTATCATGTATGGAAAGTTAAAGCTCTTGATAAGATACAACTTGTTTTGATTAAAGCTCATGAAAGCGTATGTTTTGAATTGTATAAAACTCTTGTTTCAATAACCCTAGTGTTTTGAAAAAAACTATTGATGTTTATTCATTGTACCACTTTGTTATAATACTATTCACTGGACTTTGGATCAACCCCCTCTTCCTATATGTATGTAGGTGAAGAAGAAGATTAGGCTTGAAGAGATCATAGTTGTGGGCATATGAAAACTAGTTGCAAGCCATACTTGTCGGAGTTTAAAAGGCCTGAAAGGCCTTGTAATTATTAGCTTTGGAAGCAGGATAAACTATCTTGTAGTCGGTTGCATTTTTGTAAGCTTTGTACACACGTGTAATATTGAAGAAGTTAATGTAACTATTGTATGCTTCATTTCATATACTTATGCACATGCTCTGAATGGATGACTCAAATGGATTAAATCCACAAAAAATAAATTTTAGGTATCAAAAACAAGTGAAACAGGGCTCTCCAGTCTGTGCCCGCATGTGCAGATTGTTGCAGGCCCTTCAGGGAATTGGGTTGCACTTGCAGGCCCTTCAAGTGAAACTCAAGTGCTGAGATTTCCGTTAAGATTTCATCATTCAAAAGCATGGATTTTCACTCAATTCTTCTTAACCTAGCCTCTTTTCCTCCATTTCTTTCATTCAATTCTTATTCAATCGCAAGTCTTACATAGATTTCCTTAAGAGTGATGATATCTTCATGAAATACGGGAGAAAATCTTACCTTGGTGTGATTTTTAGTTGATTTTTGAGTTAGGATTTGAGCTCTCTCTCTTGGTTCTTCTGCTTCCTCTTCCTTCTTCTATCTCTCTTCTTCTCTCCTCTCCTCTCTATTTTGCTCCGGCAGAATTCTTCCTCTCCTAGAACTCATTTCTCTCTTCTAAGCTTTTTTTTTTTCTTCTTATTTTATAACTAAGGGAGACACTTGTTTCTCTTGGGCCTGTCTTTATCCCTCCAAGTAAGGAGGTGTGCAAAACTAAACGATGGTGTGTGTGGTCTCGCCTAGGTGCATGCTTCACCTACCTCTCTAATCCTCTCTCATTAGCATAGTCAATCAAGCTTAGTTCTAATTAATCAAGGGTAATCTCTAATCTTTCATTAAGTTAATTAATCTTATTTAGGTTTAATTTAAGCAAAAGCACAAAAATGAGAAAAAATTTAAGGGAGACAAGTTGGCTAATGAAGAGGTTAAAAGGACAATTTGAGATGCCAAGTTAAAAGCCTATGGCAATCTTTATACTAGATTAAACAAAAGACTTTAATCAGGTTAAAGTATATAAAAAATTGAGTATTTAAGGGTGTTAGCGAGTAATCTGGATCTTGAAAAAATTTAAGGTATTATTAGGGAGGCAAGCTTTAGAGTAGGGGCAAGGTCACCATACTAAAGGCGGGCTCTGAGCAGAGGTTTGATGTAGATGGCTGAATCAATTGGAGGTTGCCACACTAAAGGTGGTATTTGATAGAACCCATAGGACCATCATTGAGGCAACCCTTAAAAGGACCAAGCATGAACCACATGCTAAAGCAAATGCAAGACAGACATGACATGATCCATATGGAAAGCAAAAAATACAAGATGAATTTTTCATCACGTATGGACCATTATATTATGACACATGTTACAATCAGCCAACTGTTCCGTTTCATAATTAATTCCACCCTGATAATTAAGGCTTGGTGATTCACTGGGCCAGCTTCTGGCTTGACCTGGCTGAAAATTATCACCTTGGACCTTGTTCTTGTATATCTCTGTTAGATTCGTCCATTATCACCAGAGTTGTTTACCTGTAACATGACCTTATTATGCAGATTAACTCATCTCCAGTTTTTCTCACTGTAGTTATACCTCTGCCAAACATTTTCTTTCTGTCACGTCAAGTATATCTATCTGATGCACTTTATGTTGACTAATAATTCAAATTCCATTTGATATCTGTATTCTACTTACAGCAATACAAACTCTTCTTGTTCAATGAGCCGACATTGATGTATGTCTGGTTACACAATTGTCTCATTATATATCTGTTTTTATCTTGCAGTTATTTCTACCCTACTCAACTTTGTTAAAATGTTTAATCGTTCACATGACGAGAACTGTAAGCAGCTGGAGCTTGACAAAAAGAAAGCCGAGAAAGAATCAGAAAGTGAGAAGTTGAAGACACATGCTTCACAGAAGAACTCTGAACAATTATTACAATCCCAAATCAAGAGTATCAAATAATTTGATGATGTTACTTTTCTCCTTCTGTCACTCTTTCTTTCTCTTCCTAATGAATAAATATTATCGTCTGCTCGGTAAAAGGAAATGCAGCTGGGAAATAGGAGTGGGAGGGATAGTGCGAGTGCGAGGAGTTTGTATATTTGGGCTGAGATGTTAGGTGTAGAGTTGTAAATGCCACAATCTGCAGCAAAGTAGAGCGTCGATCATTATTTCAACAGGTATACCTATTACTGTTCCCTCCCTTCAATTGCTTGTATTTTTGTTTAATGAAAACAGAATGTTTTTTTTCCTCCTGTTTCTCTTCTTTTCTTTTCTTTTAATGCCTTTTGTTCCATAATTTATTAATTGTATCCTTTTTTTGTTTTTTAATGTTTTGGCAGGGGAGTTAATGCAATCCCGTCGCAACTTGTAAAATATTTACTGACAAATTGCAAAAGTATTTAGTTCTTCCATATCATCCTTTTGTGGTGTTTCTATTTTGCAGCGTTTTCCTAATTTTCATAGTTATCATGTACATTATAATCTCTCTCTCTCTCTCTCTCTCTCTCTCTCTCTGAGTTAACTTGGAGCAATATTTTTCTCTTCTTGAGTATGGTTTCAGGGCAGCAATTAGTTATACAGAAAAGATTTTATACATTACCGAATTTTCTGGTATTTTAAAGGAAGTTGGGAGTTGCTAATTGTGCATTTACTTTTCTTCCACTAAATTAAAGAGATTTCTTCAGACAAGCTCTAGTGATTTTTTTAAGTAAAAATGTTTTTGTTTTTTTTTTCAGAACATGAAAACATTTATATTAAAACAACAATATACCAAAATAAGACATCAAAGGGTCATACAAACTATACAACAAAACGGAAAAAAAAAAAAAACAAACAAACAAACAAACAAACAAAAAAATGACAAATTTGTCAAAAAAATCAGTTATGATTTAGAGAAAATTATTGATCTTCTCAAAGATGTGATTTGAAAAGTAAGATTTGTATAAAATCAAGCAAGATTTGCTTGAAAGTCAGCCGTCGCTGTCAACGTTATTCATGTTATTCATGTTGTCGTTGCTTAACTTTGCCATCATCGTCGTTGTATTTCGAACATTGCCAGAAATTACAGTAAAACAGGAAGGATATCTACAATGGTATGGGAAAATACTTGAAAGTGAAGGGAATTATTGTGAGTGTCGAAGATTAAAAAATCTATGTCGAAATTGAGAGAGAAAACTCTCAAATTTTATTTTAGACATAAAAAGTTTAGATTTTCACTCAAAAATTATATGTCTATATTTTAAAAGTGTAAAAAGAGTCATCGGAGCATCGTTCAAATATTGTCAAAAATGTCCTAAAAAAAAAAGCTCTGTCCTCTCTATCTAACCATGTTTTTTGTATGTAAAAATGTTATATAAACAAGAAACGCCGAAAGAGACACAATCGTGATGCATAAAATGTAACAACTTGTACGGAGTTTGCTGGGGTTCCCCCCTGGTCTTCCACTCTCCTACAGCTCGGCAGATAATGAAAGCGGAGTCACCATAAACTTTGATATCTCGTATTCCCACAGGGATGCTTGGAGACCTATAATGAATGCTTCAGACTCGGTTACTTGGTGCAAGCGGACCTCAGTTTCACTGCAATTGGGGAAATTGTAGCTCCTAAGATTTGCAAAAGAATCCCTTACCTATTACTGCTACGGCACCAAAAAAAAAATTATCTTTTATCTTTTATGATGGGTGTCCATCTCTTAAATCACTTACAAACCATCTTTAAGTAAATACTTCGTCACTAATAAGTAAGGGTTTGAACTTAGAATGTTTGCATTTACAGCTTGGTCAAGCACAATACAAACCATCTATAATAGTTACGTACTTTGTCACTAGTAAGTAAGAGTTTGAACTAAGAATGTTTGCATTCACAGCTTGGTTTGTGCTGAGTAACACAAATTGAATGTTACTTTCAGCTTTCTCTTGTGCTTGTGATTTCAACAAAAATAGGCCGGCACTGTATGGGTAGTCACCATTACTCATTATGGTTACTATAGCGGTGTGATTGAATTTTAGAATTGTAATGGTCAATTGTTGAGTAAGGCAACATCGGTAAGAGTAACGTCCATTATCAACTTTATTAAAAACTAAAGTCCTAACAAGCAAAAATGTTCCTACTAAAAATTAAAAGTTTATCTTTTCTCTTTTAACTTTTATTTTTTATTTATTCACACAATTAAAGATTGTAACTCGTAAGTATTTCATTTGATTTTGTTTTGTTTTGTTTTGCTTTATTTATTTATTTTTTTTTGAGAAACGTAAATTGTATGTTGTGTTATTTGTATTACTTGAAAATGTAAATTACTAAAATAACAACAATGATATTCAAATTACTTCTTTGAACATATGTAACTTGCAAATTTGAACCACTATAACAAGTCTATAATTATTAATCAAAAAATAAATAATAAAGTGGTGCATTATATATTTATGACACATAAAAGGACTTTTTATTGATAAATCTTATTTAGAAGTGTTCTAACTCAAGAAGTCTATGAGGGAATTTTTTAATTCATTTAGTCTCATGTATTTATACTTTTATTCTATAAAGTCATTTTTCTTGATCTATATTATTTTCTTAGACTCTTATACATTTATATTTAATATTGATATTTAATGTTTGGGGGAGGAGAGAGAAAGGAAATGACAAAGATATAGAAAATTTCATACACAAATTAAATAATATTGATGTTATTATTTTATATTATTATATAATGTGGATATATTTTTAATTGATAACACATTAAAAATAATGTGAATATTTTCTTTCATTTGATGTGAATACATTTTTAATTGACAACACATTAAAAATATTATGAACATTCTTTTTCATCTGATGTGAACGTTCACAATACTTTTTCAAGAAATTCTCTCTCATCTAATATAGTGATGTGAACGTTTACAACATGTGAACCTTTTTATTTTTAATTGATAATACATAAAATAATGTTCATTATATTTTTAATTGACAACACATTCATATTCACAACATGTAGTGATGTGAACATTCATAACATGTGAACATTCTCTCTCATCTAACATAATGATGCGAACGTTCACATTCGTATGTTTTAGTATGAATATTCATATCATGTAATTAACAAAACAATGAAAAAAATTTATTTCAAATTAATATGAATATAATGATGTGAATATTCATTTCAATTAAATGATGTGAATATTCACATTATGTAATTAACAACACAATGACAAAAATTCATTTCAAATTAATATGAATATAATGATAGTCAATATCTTGATGCATGAAAACTACTAAAACATAATAACAATCAACATTAAATATCAACATTAATAGGGGTAGGAGAAATTAAGGGTGTTTTGGTCTTCTTACCTCAAATAGGACCTAATAGAATAGCAAAAAATAATATGGGTTAGATAGAATAAAACTCTTAGAAAGAGAATTTATCCAAAAAAACTCACCACATAAAATCATTACATATTTTTAAAAAATATGATATTGAAATAAAAATGTGTATTAGTAAGTTTTTGTAAAATTGTATGAAAGTAAAATATTTTATAGATATAATTGTTGCTACCGTTAGTTACATTTCGCAACTATATAAAATGCCATCATTATCATTACAACACCTTACTTAGGCTTGTTTAATATGAAATATTGATTTGAATATGCATGGACCCTCATAATTAGACCTCCAATTATGTTATGAGATTAATTGCTGTAAGACATTTATTTACAATATAATATTACCTACTTAGTGATGTGATATCGTTCAAGAAGATTACCCAACCCCTTTATATATATATATATATATAATTTAAAGCAATACCCTTTGTTAATAAAACAAAACATATTTATAAGTTTGTTGACCCTTTATGGTTCAGTTGTCAGTAATAATTTAACCTATCTATCTAAATCTATCTACCTTTGCCTAATCAAATCTTTGTTAGTTGAAATGGTCACTGTCTAAGCCTCCCTACACTTCAACAACTTCGGAGTTGGTAGCGATAGAGGCCAATGGCCATGTTTCATTACTTTCATTGGATTAGCAATGGGAAGGAAGTAAACCATGTTTGGACTTGAAAATATAATTATTAAATTGTGTTTGGATTATAAATTTAAGAATTAAAAAAAAAATTGAAATAAATATGAATGAAATATAAATTTTTTCTTTTTTCCATCTCCATTTTTCTTTTCAAATCTCTATTCAAATTCATCATCTAAACATGGCATAAAAGAAAATTGTTCGGTACCCATGAGACATCATGTGGCACATTTCACACACCAATCACAAACTATTAGTATGTGTTGCTATTTTTTTAGGGATAGACTCTCTTTCATATCTTATTTCTTTATATCTCTCCATACTCTTGTTATGGGGATTAATTTTAAACCTGTACTGATCATCTGAACCATCTTCTAGCTCCTCGAATCGGTACAAGTTTAGAATTGAGCCCTACAAAAAAAGTGTAAAAAAAATATAAAAAGATGAAGTACAAGGAACCCATCCTCTGATAATATATATATCTAATTATTTACCTTGGAGTTTGGAGGGTTCTTTCGGAATTTGGGTTTGCTGCCTCTTCTCTTCTGCGTATGAGGCTAACGCAAGTCACGTGCCGTCAACGGAGTGCAATGTTTGCCTGAAGCTTTGTTTCCATTTATTTGTTTACGTATTTATTATTATTATTATTATTTTAATTTGATGATACAACTGATTACACAAGTTGAAATGATTCTTTCCACAATCCCAATGCCTTAATGCCTGCAAATTATGAAAGAAAATCCCAACACTCGTCTATACAAATCCCCCCAAAATAAAACTGACAATTGCAAGTTATTATGTGCCCAAAAAAAAAAATGTTACATAAATTAATAAAATTTATAAGAAAAAAGTGTTATATTACAATAAAATTTTAAAAATTAAAACATGATTGATTTTAATGAAATGATAACAATTATATTAATAAATAAACAAAGTTAATTAGATGTCTTAATTTATATAGTGTATTTTTTATAAAAAAAAATTAAACTATTCATGATTGAGATATTTATTTTAAGAGTTTTAATAGTGAATCTCGGCACTTCATGACCATATTAACAAGAGCTACTTATTGAAGAAAAATACATAATATTTATGATTGATTTTCTTATTGAAGAGAATTAAAGAATTGAATACACAATAGTGAAAAGAAAAAAAGAAAAAAAAAGAAAAAAAAAAAAGGGAGTAATATATAGTGAACATCCTTATTGAAATCTACAAATGATATGAGGATTAAAGATTCACAATTTCTATTGCATCTTCATATTACATCAAAAGATAAAATAATTAAGTGACAAAAACATCATATACCATCATATGAGAACTCAAATTTAAGATCTCAACAATTTAATTAGTATCTAAATCGAACAAATATATACCATCAAACACAAAAAGTATCCTCAATTGCTAGACTTATTGATTAATTTAGTGGAAATTTTGATAAATCCTTTAGGACTTTTAGTATTTTTCAGACTTTTTTGAATGTGTTTAGTGAGTGAGGGCAAGAAATTAAGTGCTGAAATAAGTAGTTAAGAATGTGTATGACAAAGGTTGTTTAATGAGTTGCCATGTGAGCAATAATAAATAAACAAATAAAAACGTTGGATGTATTTCATAGACAAGCTGGATTACTGATTAATTATTAACATTTTTTTCAACTTTGTTAAATATAAAGTAAAAATAAAGAAAAAGAAAAACACAAAGGAATCAAGCATTGTATTCTTTGACCTAATGCCCACAATGTTCGAGAGAGAGTAATTATATACATGTAAAATATAATATGAAACAGATTATTAGTCTAATAATATATAATTAAAAAATGAATTGAAGGAAAAAGTTACGGGTAATTATATTACCTGAAGCCGAAACGATTTTAATCGGATTTCTTAAATTACGAGTCTTGTCTGGAAAATCTTTCGTCAATTGAGAAGCTACCAGATTAGAGATTTTTTTTTTGGTTATATTGAAAAGAAAACTACAATCAAAGGGCTAAGCCCATTCACTAGAGATTCCGATCATGTCCTTCACTAACAAACTTCCAATTTTAGCTAGCAGTTCATTCACCACCAACATTTCTTCAGGTTGTTCTGCACCTAGTTTAGCCAAAGCGTCTGTACATAAATTTCCTTTCTTTCCAAATTTGTTGAATAGTGCATTCACATCCTTTGAAGAGTATTTTGGCATCTTCCACCAAGTTGTTGGAAATGGTTATAAAATTCTGGGTAAAATCAGAATTTTTTCCTAAGTTTGGTCTAATTTTTAGATGGGCCCCGTGCATCGATTTACACAGGTCAAAGTGGTAATGCGTTCTATGCCACGTTGTGATTCACGTGATATATTTGGTTGCTCAAAACCATTACCGAGTGAATGGGAAATTGAAGCCAAAGTATGCTTCATGGAAATGGAGTTTTGGTGAAAATTCCTTAAAGGTTTAAATAAGGCTTGTCCCACATTGATTTGGTGGGAGGTTTTGAGAGGGTTTATAAGGCATGGGTTTGGTACTTGGGGTGTGCCCCAAGGGGTACCCAAGTGTTTTAGAGGGAGAGGTTATGGGCAAAATTGGTTAGACCCATTGGACCCAAAAATCACCACACACGCACCGCCGCCGCCGTCTGGGCGGGCGGCTTAGGCACGGGTGCGTGGTGTGAGGTTGGGCTTGTTCGGCCCAATACTAATCTTTTTGGGCCAAAAACATTTGAATTTAATTTTATTAATTCAAATTAAACTAGTTTGGTTTTATTGTACATCCAAACAGGGCCCTTCTCGGTTTTGTTATCTGTTTGAAATATAAACAGATTCACATCTGTTGGATTCAAAACCAACAAGTATCATACCTGTTCAATTCAAAACCTAGAGCCACCAATCCATCTATAAATAGGACAACCCTCATTTGGATTTGGTAACTCAAATTTTCGTCCTTCATAATTCTGCAAACATCCTCTTCATTTTGCTGCATTATTTTCTTGTCAGAGAGAGTATAAACACTTTGTGTGTTCGTTAGGCAAACAATTTGTAGTGCTGCTATTTTTTGGAGTAGATCATTTTATCCTGGGAGATAGACGTCCAAATTCTGAAAGCACCGTGGAGAGGACGAATCTGTCTTAAAGACACAGTGTCAAACACTGGACTTGATCAGATTATAATTCGAAGAAATTAAATCAAGTAAGTTATTTAATTAATTTTTGTGTTATTGTTATTTATTTAAATCAGATTTTAATTTTGTTTTTGTAACAAAATAAAATCTGTTTTTATTTATTTATTTATTATTTCGAGTTTGATTTTCGTAATCAAACAAATTCTCTCCTTTTTTTTATTTCTTTAAATTCTAGTTGTTGTTTTGCACACAATAGAATTAAATCCTTTAAATACAGTGAAGATTGTCCAACACAAGTTTCCAAAGGGGCATTTGTCCCCAGTTTCTTTTTCCATCAGTTTTACTACTTGGGCTGCATTCATTTCTATTATCACATTGTTCAGGACCTTTTGTAGTGTGACAGTGAGGCCCTTGTACAATGCCTACAGCTTAGCTTCTAGGCTTGTTCCCATTTACATTCTGCCATAGTAACCGCCACCCAAGCCCCTCTTTCATCACAAAGTAGTTGTTATATCCATACTCCAAATCTCTAGGCTTAACTATGGTGACCTAGGAGGGAAGAACAAAGAGAGAAAATAAGAGATTTTTCGGGTAAACTCCCATCTATATTTCTCTATGTCATATATATTATATAAAATATATCTTTGCAGATAGAAGTGAAGTTGTAGACTCCTACAATAACTCAAACACTTCATTAGATAATTTTATTAATTATCTTCTATTATAAATCATGTGAATTATTTATAATCCATGTGGATGCTCCATGAGTTATGGATCGGGTCAAATCTGACCCAATTTCCAACATCTCCCACTTGTCCACATCATTGGTTATATTCACAATCGTCATTTTTTAATCTCTCATTCAATCCACTTCTCATACAGAAAAATAGAGCGTGCGACCTAACGAGAATGTATAAGGTAGGAGTGTTATATTAAACCACCATGAATTAACATAGCACGTCACTCAAAATGTCTCATCTACACCCCAGATTTATTGGATCACACCAAATCGAACATTTTAAAACCCCTTGCGAGTCATAGCTCATGAACATATCTAACCTCAACATTGTATATGTATTCATGATTATATCGTGATCTCCAATCCAACATAATTTCCCAAGTAATGAGCTATAATACAAGGTTATGATTTCCAACGATCTTCTCTAGCCACTCATGTCAATTCACTCAAACTTTTCCACTTTCTTAGACACGGTCCTTTGGGTTGTATTCATCATGACCCTTAGATGACATGCTAAAGTAGCGACATCAAGTCATCACTTCATGACATAGTTCTAGATTCAAGGGAATAGAGTAGGCTTATTATAGGCCTAACAGGGCTCACAAAATGCTAGAGTAGGGATTCATCTAGCCACTCCCTCAACTGGTTAACGGTAGCACATATAGTATGATATGTATGCTACGGTGGAGCTCCCATTAAATTGGGTCTATTACTCTGTAATGCCATACGAATCTTAGTCTAGTCGCTATATGAGCGCCTAACTTGAGTTTCTTAGCATATTTGCTCACCAAGAGCCCATCTATGACCTCTCATTCGCTTATATTCGGGCTTTATGAAGCTGTGGATAACTTCATGTTCGACTTTTTAAAGTCTCATCTTAGCCAATGCTAAGTCGACATATTATAATAAATCAGTTTTGTTCACTTCTTAAGTTACAAAACATTTACCCCTCTCGTTCTCCAAGAGCTAAGATAATTAATGTCTCATTCTGTTCGCTCTACAAGCGCCAGGGTGATCACTAGTGTAAGAAGGCCAATCTTAGCTTGGTAACATCATATACAATGTGTGCTAATAGTATCAATTACGCCATAAAACCACATGAATAAATAATTATGGATAAGGTGCTCATAAAATATCCAACAAAGTCAATGAGGTATCCAAAATATATCAAATCCTACAAAGTCCTAAATTTCTAACATGAGTCTTGAAAGTGGGGGTGTGCATGGGTTGAGTCGGCTCAGTTTTATCAATAATTCATCACCCGACGTGACCAGCTCTACTTAGAAAAAACTCACCATTTTCTGACTGATGTACGGTTCAAAACCACATAAATCAATTTAATCAGTTTGGTGGTCAGATTAGACAAAATCGACTTCTGATGATCCCCCCCTCCCCTCTCCAAAAAAATAAAAAATAAAAAAAATAAGAGAAAATAACCATGCTAACAATTGTAGATCTGACTTTAGTATGATCCCAAAAGATCAGCAACGAATTTGAAGGGGGGGGAGGGAAACATTCATTACATAGATTTGAAAATATAAAAATATATTACAAAAATGAAAAAAATGAAAGAGAGATCTGAAAAATTGCAAAGGTTATTGGAAGGTTCTTTCTTGTAGGTCTTCAAATACATATATAAAAAAACATTGTAGAGATAAGAGTTGCATAACCATATTCGTCGGTGATGGAAACAATAAAGCCATGATCATCTCTAGGGGTGCTTGCGGATTGGTTTTCAACGGTTCGGTTTGCGGTTTGGATCAACCTGCATGTCTTCGATTTGGAAAAAAATTAAACCCCAAACTGTATTCAGTGCGAGTTGCGGTTTGTGCAGATAGGGTTCGCCGATGTGCAGGTTGTTTGTGGATTGGACTTTTTCTTTTAAAAATTTATTCACTATTTAGTACCCAACAACACAATTAAAGTAAAACCATTCAAAATCCTAAACTTGCCTAAATGTAATTCTTCATTAACCTTTACATTCATCCAAAAATCAAAATGCAATAATAATTAGTTGCGAACCAAAATAAATTGTTGTCAAACTTCATCCAAACCCATAAAATAAAATAAAATAAAAATATTTGCAAACTCACAATCTCCACAGAAAATGAAAAACTATATAATTTATCTAATAGTCAATCTTCGCAAAAAAAATTCATTACTCTTTCTAAGATTTTTCTAGAAAAAGAAAAAAAATAATTATACCCCTATTTTGTGGTGTAGAAAGCAAAGAAAATAATTTATGAAACAAACCTTAAAACTTTGTCCAAAGACAACAGAGAACTCGAATGCTAAGAAAAATTGTGAGATAGAAAAAACTTGCCACCAACTTTATCTTTCCCTTTAACAAAACTTACAAGAAAATCTGACGGTCCAGATTTTAAAAAAAAAATGTATAAAGATATGGGTGGGTGAGTGTGGGTGCGAGTAAAATCCGCAACCTACAAAATAAGAAAATCCTAACCCACATTCGACCCTAACAATTCTGCGAAACCTTCCAAATAGGTGTAGACGGTTTGGGTTAGTCGATTTTTACATATCGGATAATCCTATGCCTAGCCCTAATCATCTCCAATGAAAATAGCAAAGTCTTATTCAGTAGAGATGGCCTTCACCATATTCGTTGGAGAAGGAACTTTGATCAATGAAGATAATGGGGCTGAGATTTTGTTATTTAGGAATTTTGTGATTCTAGAAAGAAATGAAAGAAATTGAATGAGTGAAAGACAAAAGATGAGAGAGATCTATAAATTTGAAATTCTTTGTGGAGTATTGTTTACGGATTTTGGAAATAGGCAAGTCCTAGTGTTTATGAGAGAGAAGAGTTCGTGTGTGTGTGTGTGTGTGAGAGAGAGAAAGAGAGCATCAATGGTGTAAGTCATGTGGAGTCTCAAACAAAAATAAAAATAACTATGGAGTCAAAAGGTCACGTCTTGTTTATTGTCTTGGGAAAACAAAAGGATACAGAGCCATATGAAGTATTGTCTTTAGGAAGATAAAAAATAAATAAATAATAACCTTCTGGCTTAGAGATGTGAATTTTATATGTATAATTATATATATATTGGTCAGTTCGGTTTAAATCATTTTTTTTTTCTTACAAATTGTCACTTGACAAAAATTAAACAAAGTTGAAGAATTTTCAACTGCAGCAGACCGTATACACTGTCGAAACTATCCATGAAGCCTTTGGGTCGGTCGATTCAGATCAAATTCATCGGGTATCAGTTATTTGCACACCCCTCACTCAAAAGTATCTCTAGCAGTGGATCAGCCACAATCCTATTAGTAGAGATATGTTGTAGGACTACCTACCCTCATGCAATCATATCTAAAACAAAGTGAAATCGAATGTCAATGTGTTTGGTCCTACCACGATACTTAGGATTCCTAGAATATGCGAAAGCTGCCATACTATCAATATGGATCATAACGGCTTCATTTGCAAGAGTTGTGATCCCAAGGCGTCGTAAGAATCTCCTCAACTAAACAGCTTCCAGTACTATTGCTAAACAAACAACGTACTCTGACTCCATCATGCTCCAAGATAGCAAAAAAATCATCTTCATTGCTTGTCAGTGAACAAATCCTGAGTTACTCTAGTAATGACTGACCACACCCACTGTAAAACGTATGTTCGGTCGAGTACACATCATAGCGTACATCAGACTACCAACTGCACTCGCATAGGAAACCTTTTGCCATTTGTTTCTTTTCCTCATCTGTTCTTAGGGCAAGAATCAATGCTCACAATACGTCCCTTCTCAATTGGAATAGTACATCTGAAACCATTCTAATATCCTCTTAATGTAAATCTCTTAAATACAAATAGAGAAGTCTCTTAAAGCAATTTCTCAGGATCTTAACTTCGAGCATATAATTTACTTCTTCCATGTCCTTCATTTCAAAATTAGAGAACAGCCAACCCTGAGTGGCAACAATCATCTCCTTGTTACTTCCAGTTAATAAGATGTCGTCAAGATGCAATGATACAATGGTCTTCCTCCATCATCTCAAACCCAGTCGAAACGATAGCTTTTATGGAATTTAAAATACCATTGTCTAGACGATTGCTTTAGGCTATAAATGGAACGTTTGAGATGGCATGCTTTATGCTTTTGTCCATTGAACTCAAAGCCGTTGATCCCTATAAATCTTCTCGTCCAGTTCTTCATTGAGAAATACAATCATAACATCTATTTGGAAAAGTTCCAAATCTAAATGTACAATAATAGCTAGAATTAGGCAAATAAAGGCAAATCTTACCACTGGGGAGAATGTCTCATCATAATCTATACCCTCTCTTTAGGTATGGCCTTCACCATGAGATGGACTTTTGACTTATCAGCCTTGCACTTAACTTCTAAGACCCACTTGTTGCCAATGGTCTTGCGCTTAGGTAGAAAGTCAACCAACTCCCAAACTTGGTTCCGAGCCATAAAACTCATTTCATCATTCATAGTATGCATCCACTCACTAGCATTTAGTGAACCTAACGCTTGCTCATAGGAAGCACGCTCATCAAGTTCCAACGGAGCACACAAGAAATATTTCCTCTCAATTTCATAACAACGACGAGGAATGATTCCACGTTCGTTTCTACGTAATTAAGATCCTTATTGAGTCATTTTCTAGTGGAACACTCCTAGTAGAAGGTAAATCACTCCATCTATCTTTGGCGATTTCAAGATGAGTCTAATTCTCCACTCTCGCCAAAAGATTGTGTGACTTCTTCAGACTCCTGCAACTCAAATAGCACAAGATATTTCTTTACTTCACCAATACTTAAAAATTCACTCTCAATGGTGTGACTTCCTCAAACTCCTACAACTCACTTTCAGTCATTCCACTATAAGGATGTTCACTATACATTACATAACCCTTTGAGCATTCTGAGTATCTAACAAACACTTGTTTATTTGCTCTAGGGCCTAACTTCTCATGCTTATAAGAAGTACTACGAACAAAAACTGCACAACCCTAAGGCCCTAAATGCTTCAAATCAGGTTTTACACATTTCTATAATTCATATGGAGTCGTTGGAACTAACTTTGAAGGCACACAATTAAGGATGTAGGCAGCAGTCAAAAGAGCATCCCCCCAAAAGGATATAGGGAGGTTGGCTTGCATCATCATCGACCTAACCATTTTAAGAAAAATGCGATTCTGTCTTGCCGTTACACCATTTTGTTACGAAGTGCCTGGAATCATTGATTGCCAGCGCATGCCATTTTCTTCACACAATCCCTAGAACTAATGTGATAAATATTCACGCCCTCGGTCTGTTCAAAGGATTTTCAATTTCATGTTTATCTGATTCTCAACCAGTACAATAAAGCGTTTGAAGCAATCCAATGCCTCAAAACAATGTGAGATCAAATAGATATAATTGAATAGCGAATAGTCATCAATAAATGTAAAGAAATAAGAAGCACCATGGCATGCCTTTACTTTCATAGGTTCGCAAATGTCAGAATGAACTAACTTTGAAGGATATAAAGTCCTAAGTGCCATTCCAAAAGGCTTCCTACTGGCCTTTCATGCCAAATAAGGCTCATGCACATGAAAACTTACATTAGCAAAATGCCCCAACATGCCTTCTTTAGCTAGTCTAATCATTCTATCTTTTCCTCTATGACCAAGTCTAGCATGCTAATTAATAGAATTTAATGTATCATTATTATAAGACATATAAAAATATGAGGAAAAATCCAAATCTGGCAAAAAGAAACCATTATAAAGAAAATCATGTACTTACAAGATCTAAATAGGAATCCAACTGACTACCTTTAAAACTAAATCCTAGCAAAACAATAACTGATAAAAGATTACATTAGACACCAGGTGCATCAATGTCACGACCCAAACATGCCCCTAAGGGTTTAGCATCGTAATCGGCCAGTAATCCGTGATTACCAAAGGCCTGCTTAACAGTAACAACAGTAATACCATATAAAAAGGGTTGGCGAAAGTCAAACAGTAAATAAAAGATGTCCAATGAGCTGTGAAAATCTGAATGGGAAAAACTTTTATGGACAACCACATTCATAACCATAAACATATACACATGTCAGATACATATAGCAAACCGGTTAGAGACCTAGTCCCTTCACCATAACTGCACAGTCAAGTCTTAAACATTCATACAAAACAGAGACAAAAGGGTAAATCAAAAACACCCTAAAAATAGCCTTAGCTCGAGCAGACTTGGAACCTCGAAGCGAGGCACAACGGTTGGCTGGACAAAGCAAGAGCTTAGCTTGATGCCTCTAGCTTCGGTTTGGTGCCTAGCCACCTACATACATATATAAACTGTGAGTTAAAACCCAGTGAATAACAACTGTGTAAAGAAGTTAAGAATGAATGTCCTTTCAGTAATTGAAACAGTCATTTGTATCAGTAGATCAGTTATTCAATCAGTGGCTCATATTTCGTGCCATATCAATCATTCAGGAATCATAACAATCATACGTGGTATATCCAATAGCGAAAGACAAGAGGTCTTAATAGACCCACGATCGATTGATGGCCATCGAAACAAGATATCTGATTGGTTCCAAACATTGGAACTAACAGAGATCTCTCTGTAAAGAAGATGCGATATGATAATAAAGATGCAAGAGTAATAAAGATATGAGCGATAAGATAAGAATAAAGAAGTTGCTATGGATGCCACGAGTACAATTCATAAAATAGGACAAACATTCATTCGGTAAACAATGTCACTTCAGAAAGTAATACAGTCAGTCGTTCAAAAAATAATTATAATTGAACGTATCTTTATAACATTGTTACTCACAGATTCTTGGGCTATAGGCAGGCAAATCAACGTCCTCGGGTGCCAACCCTACATAATAGCAGAACGAACGCACACTAAATTACACACTCGGGATTAATAACTTAGCACCTATCTTGACTTGGTGTGGTTCTATAACATTATTCTCATTAAGATGCCTTAAACATGGCCTAGGAATGCCTAGGATGGGATGATGATGCAAAAATACACTTAACATTTTTCAAAATTTGCTAAAAACAAGGGTCTCGCTTGAGCGTGGCTTTCTTCGCTCGAGCGAGCTTACCGAAACAGAGGGGTCACTCGAGCGTAGCTTCCTTGCTCGAGCGGTCTGTAAAAATGCGAAAAGTACTGGTTGCTGAAATTCTCCGCTCGATGCTCACTCGAGCGTGAGACCTGATTCCTCGCCGGCGTAGGTCTCGCCGCCGAGCGTAAGGCTCAGATACGCAAAAACCTGAGAGCTTGCAATTTATGCTCGAGCCAGTATCCCGTCGCTCGAGCGGGACTCTGAACACAAAGGTGGTCGCTCGAGCGTGGAATCCTTCGCTCGAGCGTGGAAGCCAAATTCTAGGTTTTCCAGATTTGCTCCCAAAGCTCAAACTAAGAATCAAACATTTCAAAACTCATCCATTTGGGCCAACTTTATGGAAAACACTTAGAAACTCATAATACAACATGTTTTAAAGATCATTTCATAAAATCAAAGCCCAAAAGTATGACAATTTGAATACCAATTCAACTTCAAATAAAAGAACATGATGTAAATATGCCATGCATGTGTTTATTTGAATTCAAAGCTTCTAACACAAGATCAAATGAGCCATTCTTTCCAAAAACATGATGAATCCTTAGATTACAACTATAATCTAGACATGCATGGAAGAATTTCATGCAAAACAACTTCAAGACTCCATGATATGATCATACATATATGAATGGACTCTCAACTCTACACTTTAAGCTAATTCTTGACTCTAATCATCAATTTTTCCATGAACCATGCATGAAACAACCTAAATTCACAATTAAGGCAATGAATTTCCTACCTTAAGTCTTGAATTCCAAGTGTGGTAGCTCAATTATGCAAGTCCTCTTGAATTCCTCTAAATGTTCAAGCCAATCTCTTGTTGAATCAATTTTCTTCCAACTCTCTCTCTCTCACGTTTTTGGTCTAGAGGATGGAAAAGATGATGTATCAAATGTGTGAAAAGAATTGGTCTTGAAACAATCCACCCAATGGCAATTATGTAAATAATCTATATTCAATTAATCTAACATTATTTATCCTAATTTAATCATTCCAAATTGAATTTTAATTAAACCTACCATAAAATCATATAAATCCTAATTAGCATATAACACTAATCAATTTCTGAATCGGTCGCCGATAAGGCTTTCAATTCGCAATTCGAAATTAAAACATGAACAGATCATTTAATAACGAACAGATAGAAATGCAATTAAGCAACACACTCATGTAATCAATTTAGGATTTCATCTTAATCAATTACTTAAAATGCTTAATCATGAATTAATGCAAATCAGAGGTGAGGGTTGTCACAATCAAGCACATCATGAAGGAGTAAAATGTGTCCCAGACGCGTCTTGAGCTGATAAGAACCAACTCCAAAGACATCCTCTCGAGTTCCATTACCCAAAGTAATGTACTACTTGCCCACAGGTATCTTTCTATAATCCACGAACTCAACTCTTTCTTTGACTGTGTGGCGGGTTGCTTCTAAGTCTTCTTTGCATCAAGGTATTCCCAAGCAAAGTGACCTTACTTTCCATAGTTATAGCACTTGACTTTGGTCTTTTTTTTTCTTTTTTTTTTCTCCAGCGCACTTGCCTTGACGACGCTTTCCTACATTACTTTTCTTAGAACCGAGATTACCAGTTGCACCACCACGTTTTCTTTGTTTGTTGCGCTTAAGCCTAAATGCCTGATGCTGCCCTGCATAGGCAACATGGACAATGCCGTAGGGCATCCCTAGGTGCTTCACTTCAAACTGAATTTGCTTAAATTTCAAAATAAGAGTACGCAGCTTGGTTATAGGTGTGGTCCCATAAGTACTATTCAGTTGGTTCCACATGTCATGAGCAATGGGGTTTGTTTCAAACTCCCTAGTGAGGCATGCTGCTAAGTATAGTATAGCGCTCGCACCAATCTCCCTTGACCTAATGTTGATAGGTCTTCATGTTACGACGATGTTAGACAGTGGTCCATTCTTCAAATCATATCTTAAGGGTGGTCAATTTTTCTATGAGTTCTTGTTCATTAAGCAAATATTGGATTTCATCTTTGTTGAGGTTAGTAACAACATTCTTATAGGTCGTTTCACTACATTGATTGCACATGGTTTGACATTAGCACACTTTAAAAAAATTTATTCTCAAAAACACAATTGGCTTATAATATTTTCACTTACATGGAGAGATTGAAAATTTCGCTAACCTCATAATCATCTCCCTTTATTTGAGCTAAAATATGGCGCCCAATTAAGTTTGAATAAAATTATGTAAGAGGCAAAACCATCTCTTAATTCCACAACATTAAATCATACATAATATATACGAGTCCAAAAATGTGCCATACAATTTTGTGCATGGGCTCCATTTGAAGCCTTGTTGGCAATATGGTGCAATATGTTAAGGCAACCTTAAAATGTATTGGTGATAGTGAAGCACATCCCCTAATATGGCTATGGAAAAATACATGCAAAAAATAAATAATTACAACCCAAAAGAATCCTAATACATTGATTCTAATAAAATGAAAATAACTTGCCACTTCACCCATACATTTGTGGGTCTACCTCTAACAATACAAAATAAATAAACAAACATGTGCACACAAAATTATCAACATTACCTCCATCCATCCAAATATACATCAACAATCAAATGGAGCAATAAATTAAATGGCCATTGAATGGAGGTGAAACCACAATTCCTACTAAGGAAAAGAGTAAGTTCATAAAAATTTAGGACTCAAATATATATATATATATATATGTATATATATTAGCTCCCAACTAACATATATTAAACAATAAATAAATTGACTACACAATTTAATAACAAGCATGCAAACAACTCAAGCATACAACAACATGCAACAATATCATGCAATGCAAATAATATGCAATAGGTATACAACCTAAACATGTAAAGATGCATAGCATAGATATGTGACAACAATACCAACAACAAGCATGTGACAACATGTAATCTAACAAGTATGCAAGATGGATGAGCATGCAACAACATGTCAATTAGCAAGCATATGACAACATGCAATTTGACAAGCATGCATGTAACAACCCTCGTATTGATTATCGATAAACTACTGAATTACGTACTGATTACTGCTAAACCGAACTGATAATGACTGATAACTGAATTAACTAAAGTACTGAACTGACTGACTGAAATTGAAACTGAATTGATCAAGTTTATCTATTGTATTGCATTACTATCTGTCTGATCTATTTGATTATCTGTTCATGTTTTGTGTTTAAACTGTTAATTGAAGGCCTTATCGGCGGCCGAATTAGGAACCATTTAGAGTTTTGGAATCAGTAGAATATTTGTGATTTAATGGTATATTTATCTGAAAATCGATTAGGAATGACTAAATTAGATTAAATTAAGCTAGTCCAAGAGTTTAATTTAATTACGATCTTGCCATGGTGAGTGGCCACTACCTAATCATCTTTGAGCCTTGTATACACTTGAACATATTCATTTCATCAGCCTTTCTTCCTTACTCTAGCCGACCAAGAAGAGAGTTAGAGAGAGAGGGACTTGTTTTTGTTGATTTGCTTGAAGACTTGTAGTAAATTGTAATGTAGTTGCTAATTGAGCTCATAAACCTTGAAATTGAGACTTAGGTAAGTGAATTCATCTTCTTCTTGTTGTCTTTAAGCTTCATCTTGCATGGTTCATGCTCCATTGTAGAATCAAACCATGATTTAGTGCTGAGAGGTTGAATTGTGCTTGAATTCATGCATGCATGGTTGAATTGTTGATTGAAGAGTTGAATTCATGATGGATTGGACATGCATGTTCATAATCATGTTTAAGTTCATATTTTCATTGTTTTCCAACTCTTGAGCTCATTAGAGCAAGATTTGAGGCTTGATTTTGGTTTAAAGTTCATGCATTGCATGTTTTGGAATTATTCTTGAAAATGGGTTTGAATTTTGGATTTAATTGACTCACCTTTGGGGCTTGAATTCATAAATTGGCTTGTGAAACTTGTTATACATTGTTTTGGGATGTATTTTCCAGAATTTGGGCCCAAGAGGTCGAGAATTGAGTTGAGAATGCTTGGTTTGAGCTTGGAAGGCAACTGAAATTCCAGATTTGGCTTCTTCGCCGAGAAGGATTCTCGCCGAGCGACCAACGCTTCCTTCCGAGCCACGCCGAGCGAAGGATTGGTGGCTCGAGCGTAAAAATCGAGCATCCAAGATTTTTATCGTTTCATCGCATCGCCGAAGCGAAGGATTGTTCGCCGAGCGAAGCCTTTGATTTTGCAACCTCGCCGAAGCGAAGGAAGCTCGCTAGAGCGAGACCCTGCCAAAGAACTTTTGAAAATGCCTTCCCATCGTATTTTTGCATCCTCATCCCATCCTAGGCATTCTTAGGCCTAGTTTAAGGCATCTTAATGAGGATTTAGACATAGAACCACACCGAGGAAATTTAGGATTTAATTATCATCCTTCCGATCGTGAACTTAGTGTGTGTTCTATTTGTTAACTGCTTAGGGTTGGCTCTCGGACGCGCTTTAGTCGCTATTAGCCCAATCTCGTGAGTAACAATTGTGTAAAGATATGTTCAAAATTGTTATCTTTGAATATCGAATCAATTGTTTATTGAACCGATATTGTTTATGAATGAATGTATGTCTGTATTCTCGAATCAGACAGGCATCCTTAGCATTGATCGTTATCACATAGAGCTCGGTTCCCTTGTGGAACCATACTGCATCGATTGATGGCCATCATTATCAGCGGTCTGTTAAGACCCATCCTTTTGGACCTACTGCTTATAGGCTAATGGGTGTACCACATATGACCGATTGATCAAATATCGAAAGATCAAATATCGTTTAATGAATCGATTTCATTATCGTAAGGACATTCATTCATAACCTCTTTACGCCAGATGTTATTCATCGGGCTTTAGCTCACTGCTTATATATATATGTAGGTTCACAGCAGCCTGCATCGAGCTAGGAGCGTGGGTTGGTCCCCGCTTATGTGCCTCATCGCGAGGTTCCGAGTTGCCATGCTATGGCTTGGGGTGTTTTTGTGTCCCCTATCGGTCTCCTTACTGCTTTGTACTATTGTATAGATCGCTTCATCGCTTTTATCATCGTTATCGAGGATTAGGTCCCGCATCAATGGTTGTATATGATTGTATAGACTGCACTGCTCGAATCGTATGAATGCATAAAAATGTTTTTGGCATACGATTTTCACAACTCAATGGACACTAGTTACTTATCAGATATTTCCGCCAGTTCTCAGACTGCTTAACTGTGTTATCGCTCAAGAGGCCTTCTAATCTCGGACATCGGCGATTTTGCTAAACCCATAGGGCCGGGTTTGGGTCGTGACAATGCAACAAGCATGTAAGCATGATGTAAAGTAGTAACTTTGAACAACATGGTAAATGGACTTAAACTAAAGATGGACAGACCTCAGCCATGCCCAAAATCAGTGACCAAAATGATGAATTTGAAGCATGAAAATGCAAAATGAGCATGCACATGTAAATGGTCCAACACCTAGGCATAGGAGGGCAACTTTCAAGAGCACTTAAAAGGGGACAAATATGGACATGTGACAAACATTGTAAGCTCTGAAATCATGCATGGAAAGGTGTCAAACCAACTAAACAAAGCACGCAAAGCATACAAGAAAGCCCAAAGCTTAAGGCTAGCCAAGAGACTCAAACCATGGCCACAAGAATCAAGCCCCAAAGGGCCGAGGGCATCCAAAATAGTCCCAAGGCAGGTCAAGACAAGACCAAAAACATGCTCGACACTAGCCAACACAAGCTAGAATACAACTCCAAAAGGCATGAGGCATGCAAGGCTACAAAGGGGTGTTACACTACACCTATTACAACCAAACATGGCATGACTTAAACAATGAAAAACAAAGTTATAGCATATCAAAATAAGCCCAAAAACCCACTTAGATGAAATCCCAAAGACCTAAGCATGGAGGCATACACAATGGTCCATTCATGAGGCATGAGACATCAACTCTTTAAAGCATTAAAGGAGTGATAAGTGCAAGTGTATAAGCATGAAACATGGACTGAAATAACATAACAAATGATGCCAAATCATTGAAATGAGCCAAGTAATGCATGCTAGAGGACTTGGACACTCAAAGCTAACAAGCTAGAATGCCTTATGGCTATACAAAGCAAGTCATACATGACTAAGACAACACAAAACAGAGCTCAAGCATGGTAAAACAAGGCTAAAAGCTTCTTTGAGTTAAGCCAAAACATGTAAGAATGGTAGTCTAAACGCAAGATGCATATTAACGCAAATGAGAAGATTGCAAGACAAGTACATGAAGCATGTAAGAGCCAACTAAACCCACCCAAAATAGAGTCATGGCATGCTTAAACAACACCAAAAACCCACTGAAATGGAGTCAACATAAGCTAGAAAGATATGCTCAAACATGAAGTATATAAGACTAGTTTGTGTGATTTACACCACAAGTGTATTAGGCATGCATGGAGTGACAAAACCAAGAAAAAATAGTGTTATATCATTGTAGACACCCCATTTTGATCGGTCCTAAGACTTGGGCACTTTATTTTGACCACCCTCACCAGAAAAATCAAATTGAAATTTTAATCCCAAAACTCACCCATTTTAGTCAAATTAAAATATTTTTATTTGAATTTATAATTTTGTATACTTTTATATAATTTTGTGTGTTTGTACAAATTTTTAGGTATGTTTATATAAATTGGCATGTGATATTTTATAAATAAAAAATGATAAAAACAAAAAAATAGAAAAATAGAAAATGAAAAAAAAAAGGGGGAGATATGATCAGAATGTTTGTGTGGTGGGTGGGATAATGATAACATAAAAAAAATGAAGAAAATAAATGGGGCGGTGGCTTTACAGAAAGAAAGAAAGAAATGGTGGTGGTGGGATCATGAATTGTGCTGGAGAATATAATGAGAATATATGGTCATGGGGGGAAGGGGGACAAGGGAGGAAGAAAGGACTCTCTCTCTCTCTCTCTAGAGTTTGTGGGGTTTTAAAAATGTAAAGAAAAAGATACACAAGGGGAGAAAAAAAGAGAGATGGGTTAGGCTCCATGATTTTCTTTCGGGTTTGAGTGTTGAAGGGGGAGAGGATACATATCCACACACACACATGAAGACCCACATGCACCCATCACAATACACACACCACACCACCACACACATGGCACAGCACACTGATACACAACACATATATCACACCATTGATACACACTCAGGCACATACACACGGGGACTGATGGGGTGTTCCATACACACGGATTTTTCATACACAACACAGACGAAGAGATACACAAGGGCAGCTGAGAGATCAAGACAGCACACTACAATCCCATCTCTCTCTCTCTCGAGGGTAGATGATGGGGGATGAAGAGACACACCTGGACACCTACATGCATGGAGATTACCTTTGATCGGACCACAACACAGAGGCACACACATGCACACAGCTCTCGGACAACACACACTCACCCACACAACACACACCCAGTAACACACACATGTATATGACACACACACAGCTCACAGATAGGAGGAGGACCACATTGCCACAACACACAACAGACACGGCAACACATGCACACACATGCACACGCACACACCCACACACAAGCACGACTCTCCTCTCTCTCTCTCAAACCCAGAAACATCGTTGGACTGGCCTTTGTCTGTACTGTATCTTTGTTGATATATGTATCTATCTACAGCTACACACTTCAGTCCGACTTCTCACCATTCCCACTTTGAAGCAAAACTCTCTCTCTCTCTCTTTTGACAGGTACAACTCCGAGGTTCTAAAGAGGAGATAGTCACTCTTTCTCTCTCTACACTCTTAGGAAATTTGCACATCATCCAATAGTGATTTCCCAATAAGCCATGGTAGTCAGATTTCAAACTGCTCCTTGGTTTGCCGCTGAATCTAGAAAATGTGAATCATGCGATGTCGGAACCCGACATGCGAAAAGGAGTGACATGTGCCGCTGATGAAGTTGTTTATTTTATTTTTATTTTGAGTGTTTTGTGAGGTTTTATTTTCTTTTATTATTTCTCCTCCTCCTTTATTCGGATCTATAATAGTTAAGGCGTTGTAATAATTCCCCACCCCGCTTATTTCTATCCCATTCTTTAATCGCTTCCTAACCGTGTGTATGTATATATCGACATGCCATGCATATCCATGCTTTACATCCATGTTCCATGCATCAAGATTTGGCTAAATTTGCATCTTTATGCTTTAATTGATTATCCCATGTTTTGTGCGCTATCGCATGTTTTGCAATGTTTCACATGCCATATTCTAGAAGCCGAATCTTTAGTGCATCTCATGAGTGAATTGCATTAGGATTCTGTATATAAGATCATGCATATTTTACTAACTTTGTTTTGTAGCTGTTCGAAGGACATCGGTAAATCTGTGAGTTTTTTACGCTTTAGCATCCCATTTGTGTGTGATTTTCTTATTATGTATTAGCATTCTACCATGAGGCTACTTGCTTACTTGATAAACTGTTTGAATGCCTGTGGATGAAGGCTTGTTGTTTGAATTGGAATAATTCAATAAATGTACGCTTTTAAGCCCACTTTGCAAAGGGCAAATTCACAAACTTTAAGCCCACTTTGTCAAGTGGCAAATTCAAACCCTTTTCGAAAAACAAACATGAAGTTGAATTGTTCCAATTTGAGCAAACTAGTCTATACTTGTATGCTTCACATAGTAAATTTTAGGATTTACTAAATAATCAGAACATAAACATATAAAGAAAATAAAAGTCATATCATGGTTTAGTAGAGGCCGATCTTTTGATCGGGTGAGCGGGGGTGCTCATTATTGACCTTCCCCTCTCATACCTAAGGTTCCGAGCCAAGCATCCTTGGTTACAACGGCAAAGGGCCTTGGCACTGAGTCATGGGTTTCCTAATTTCCCAAAATATTAGGTGGCGACTCTGAGATCTGATGACGCAGTCCATTTTTGACAAAATTGCAATAAAATAGATTTTCAATAAAAGTTGCCAAATCTGGACTCTCATCTATGTTTCATTGCACTTGTGAAACTTGAGATCAAAGAGATCTCGGGAGTTCGAACTGTTTAACGCACGCGGGTACCCCCCGGGCATGTTACAGTTTCTGGTGACTCTGCTGGGGATTTTATGAAACCTTGACTCGAACTCCGTGATATAAATTTTATTTTCAATTATATGTTTATTGCATTGCATGCATTGGTGTACTTAAAGTCCCTGTGTTGCCCAGATGTTGGTGGGAACACAGACACACTTTTTGTGACACTACATCTATCTTTACGATACTTTAGAGGCCTTGTGTTGTAACATTTTAAGATCTGTCAAAAAGGTAGCTCTGCTACATAGCTCTGCTATCTAAGGTTCTCAAACCCCGAAGAGAGGCGATTTGACTCTTCTGATTTCTTGAGATCTTTATTGGTTATGACCCAAAGGACTCTTTGGTAACGTCACCTTGACTTCAACCCTTAGAACAGAGCTAACTTTGTACATATAGTGAGCTATAATACCTTTCAAATTATGACAGGATGCTTTCCTATTTCTAGGATGTATGATACCAATTGTCTGAATAGTGAAACCCTAGATCATTTCATGCTAGGACAGGATAACCCTACTCTCCATAGGGGTGTTTGTTCTCTTTCCTGCTATGTGTTATGTGCAATGTATTGGATCTATACAGGGGTTCTCATATTCGAATGAGTGGTTCAGGCTATTCAATTTAGCACCATTACTTCAAAAACAAAAAAAAAAAACAAAACAAAAACATAAAATCAAAAAAAAAAATTAAATTAAAAAAAAAATCCGATATCCCACAAAGTCGACCGTTGTAAATAAATAGAACTTGTTGGGTATCCGACCATCTCTATGATTGGGGAGTGACTACCTGTTGATTGCACGGGCTTTATTTTGAATGTTGTCGATGGCACACCTTAACACCATAAATGAGTACTACATTAATACGACATTTTACTAGAACGTATAGCATAATATTCACTTCACATATACATATATTAGACCACACGAAAAATTCTATGGTACACCGCTATTATGTACCGTCTATATCTCTAGTTTCGACCTTTGTGATTTTTAGTTATAACATATTAGAGTGTTAGTTATGACTTATTGTGATATTGGTTATGATCTTACTTTGGTTATAATTCAAAAGTTTTTTAGTTATACGTTATGTGATGTTCAATTATAACTCATATATATATATATATATATTAATTATGACTGTCATAGAATTGATTATAATATTTGAGATAATCAACCCTACAAATGTTATAACTTAAATATTACACACCCTTTTAAAAGTGTGTAAATAGTATTACCGTAGACCACATTATGTGGGTGTGCACTTATAAGATTCATAGGTTTATGAATGTGCAGATACAAAAGGGTGACTGTTCTATCTAGGTATTTTGAAGAAGAAAAAAAAAAAATCAACAACAACAACGTTGCATCTAGGGTGGCACCGGATTGGATTTTTCGGATTTCACACTTGAATTTTTATTTTTAAACTTATTTATTTTAGTGATAAATACATATTTTATTATAAACTTTATAGTTTTAATCTACTTACCACTATATTTTACCCTACCCAATTAATGCTTCTATTTCAAACCATTTATATTAAAATTGAGTTGGAACAAATAGAATCAGGTCAGAAAATTTTGCTATCCCTAATTGCATCAACACTAAGTTTGGTGTTTATTTTGAATAATAACATAAACAGTGTATATATAGAAGAGCATTAATATTATTATTATATGGGTCGAGTGAGTGTAAAATTATTTAGTGGTATTCGAGCACGTACATGCAGTATCTTAATTTGTATTTTATTGATTAAAATAATATAATTTATCATTTTTATGTTGAATTTTAAAAAATAAGAAGATAAGTGTCATATATTAAGTGGTGGGAAACATCGTTTATAAAAATCACTTCATAATATATGTGGGTATATTATTTCATAATTATTTTTATTTATTTATTTGTTTATTTTTTTAATGATGAAATCATTCTTCTCCTAGGTACCATTTCAAAACCTTAAAAATCACAATATGTCAACTTTGATGGGATGAACCAAATGAACATTAATACAATTGTATGACTAATGACTGAACAAGCAACATTGAATAAAGAAAAGATATTTGCTAGGCACACAAGATTAAACACTGAAAAAATATTGCAACTCACAGTTTTATTTGTAATGACATAATAATTTATGTGTCAATTTTTGATTTGTCATAAATTCAATTATATAAGGCTAAACTCTCTTATTATGTGTCTGTTTGGTACAGCTTATAATCAGCTTATTCCAGCTTTTAGCTTAATTTAAGGTATTTTGATGTGTTTGATTTAGCTTATAGTTTATAGCTTATAACTTTTTAGAAGTCAAAAATCAGCTTATTCTTTGAGTGGGGCAGAAGATACTTTAAGAATAAGCTGGAAATCAGCTTAAGCTGAAAGTTATAAACTATAAGCTGTTTATGCATAAGCTATAAGTACTTTCCCACAGCTCTACCAAACAGGGCCTATGTCATTGTGGATAAATTATGAGACTTAAATTGTGAATCTCTAACATTTCACATTAAACACTACCATTGAGAAGCAAACGTGTATGCCAGATTTGTTAACCGACTTAGGCAGTAATATGGCTATAGGTTTCGCTTCTTTAATGCAACTCTTACTTATATTTTTAATCAGTTGACACTCAATATCAAAGAAAATTCTTGCAATAGAATTATTTAATTTCTATGAAGTACGTTATTAATCTCACACACACATGCAAAAAAAAAAAAAAAGAGAGAGAATTTCACATCAATAATTTTTTTATTTTATTCCAAATGATTCCTAACAAACTCTCTTTCTAGTTTTCACTATTGCCCTATTTATCACCAAAAAGAAAAAGAAAAAAAGAAAGGAGAGTTGTTTGTTACTCCATTCTTTGAATAATTACACTTATTTTTTATCTTTATTTTGTGAAATTATAATAATGCCCTAGGGTAGGGCAATTATTTTTGGTTTTTACCTGTGGTAAAGAGACAAGATGGGGGTATTATTATAAGCCTGTATAATAAAGACAAAAGAAAAACAAAAACAAAACCAAAAACAAAACAAAAAACAAAAAAAAACAAAACAAAACAAAGTGAGATTATTATTTATATAAAAAAAGTATGATAAAGACAGAAAAATGAGTTTATTAAATAAAGTGAAAATATGACCACCAAAAAGAAAATTTGAGAGTCTCCATTTGCCTTCTTGTTTTGTGCTATATTTAATTAATGTGCTGATGAGGTTCTCTACATTGAGGTTTGTGTCGGTGAGAGATGCAGAGGCAACTTTTGTCGCAATCCAAACACAGCCTTACGTTCCATTTGGCCTCACCTCACATGCCCCAACCCCTCATCCCCATGGCAAAATTAAAATAAAAAAAATAAAAACAAAAATATAGAAAAATAAAATAAAATAAAAAGTGGTGGGTCTCTCTTTTAATCCAAAAAAAAAAAGGTGTGGGGTGCCCCCTGGACCACCTAATCTCAAGCTCTCTTCATCAAACATCCCAATATAATATGACCCGTGTTCCCAAACATATCCCAAATGGTTGGGAAGTTCTTTGTAGATTTGCAAGTGAATGAAGTCAAGTTGTTAAAATTTGTTTAATTTTGATTCATTTGAGATTGATTAATTTGTTAAATTAGGAATCAAGTTGAATTCGAGTAGAAGTTGAATTCGAGTAGAACTAAACTTAGCCCAAACATGCTCATGAACATAAACGTAGGTCTATTAACAAATCAAGTCCATTTGTATAATTTGCTTGAGTTTGACCAGTTTAAAATTTGTTTAAATTCAATTCATTTATTAAATTAACTATTTCATTTTAGACTCGTTTAGTAATCAAAACTCAAGTAAAACCAAACTCGACTTGAATAGGTTGTGAACATGTGTATATATATTTGTTTTAATAATGTATTAAACATATTTTATTTTTTGTTTGTGAAAATTTACATATTTGATTAAAGAAACTTAATGATATTACCAATATTTTTTTTATGTTTTGTTCATAATGTTCTCTCTCATTTTTTTTAATGTACATGTTAATTTGAGCTTGATTTGATCATGACTTAAGTTCAAGTTCGACTAATTTTCTAGGAGTTGAGATTTAACACTAACTCACCTCGACTTGTTTGCAACCTTATTCTTTTACATGGTCTTGTGTTTGTTCAATAATAAAAGACATGTTATAATTTTTTAATAAAAATAGGGACAAAATTAGGGGTGCAACTCCTTCTAAGTGTCCGGCCGGGTTGAAAGCAAAGGCTGCCCAAGCCCGCCCAAGCCCAAACATGAACCCGAGCTTTGCTACCCAAGCCCGGCTCAAGCTTTGTATTTTGAACTCGGGTTAGCCCGAATTGCCCGGATTGCCCAGAAAACTTGTAGGTAGATTTGTTTTGAAACCTGTAGGTAGAATTGATAATTAACAAAGAATTGAGAATTATTCAAAGTTATTTTCTGGTCACCAAAAAATGAAAATTAAAAATTAAGACTAACTCTTTTACTTAATTTATATATATTATATAATTTGTTAAATTATATATATATAATATATTATATATTATATAATTTATATAATATATTAAATTTAATTCGGGTTTGGGTTGCGCGGGTTGGCCATTGGTTCTCGCTGAATTACAATTCGGCATCAAAATCGCCTGTCGGCCCAGACATAAGATATAGTTGCCCAAGCCCTAAAAACTCGGCCGGGCTGCTGTTGCTCGGGTTGAGCCCGCCCGAGTTGCACCCCTAGACAAAATGACCACATAATCACATGTCATTACATACCACGATAGAATTCCCGATCTATCTAATAATTTTTTTTCAAATATAGCCTCATAATTTGGGGCTTTGTTTTAGGTCACTCTACACCCTTCAAAGTTTTCACAGAAGATTTTGTGTAAAGAGTTATTTTTCTTAAAAAGATTATAAATAAAATAAAAAAAAGGAAAAGAAAAGAAACATAAAAAAAATCATTTTTGTAAAACAGTATTTTGATGTGTTCCGTTTGCTTTTGGAAATTTTCTTGCAAGCTCTCACGAATTTTTTTCCAAAATGTCTGAGTAAGTGTTTCTCATTGTGTGATAGTTCTTGCAATTAAACATTTGAAGAAGTAGAGTACAAGTTTTTGTTTATGGGAAAAATGGGTGGTTGGATGTGCTTTCAATTTTTTTTATTTATTTTGATTTATAAAAAAATACATAAAATTTGTTTCGTGAATTATTATTTAAATATTTTTTAGAATTTTCAAAAAATAATCCACTTTTTTTTTATTTAAAAAAAATTAGCATGTTATTTTTGAAACTTTGAAAACTATTTTCATATAACCCATGTAAGCAATATGTATTTTTGAGAGAGAATAAAAACACAACCAAACATAAATAATTACACATTAGCTAGAAAGAGTTTAAACTAGATACATATAAATGTTTACTGAGGTAATTTAAAATAGCACTTATTATTCACACAATGGTGGTGCAGAAAATACTTAATTTTAATTGCAATATTATTATCCAAAGAAAAATAAAGTGACAAGTACTCAATAAAAGTGAACCCTTTTTTGTTTTTTGGTATAAAAAGTGAATCCATTAATTGAAACAATTAAAAAAGTCACATTTTTTTTTCTTTTTTTATTGATAGTAATTTTTAAGAAAACCATATATATATATTTAACTTTTCAAATCCTTCTAAGAAATTAAAAAGTGAAAATTTCTAAAAAATATCATTAAAAATATTTTAAAAATCAATTTTTAAGATTTTTTTTTAATCTTTAATGCACTTTTTACGACAAAAATAAATAAAATAAAACTTTCAGATTTTCTAATTTAGTAAAATCTAAAAGTGAAATTAAAAAAAAAATTATGACAAACAAAAAAAAATTGTGAAAAAACAATTGCCAAACTGAATTATTTGAGGTTAGGATCACAATCTTGAATTGGGGCCTTAAGCCTCTAACTTGGAATATAAGCTAGGTTTGGTCATGATTTTTTGATTTTTAAGTTATTTTAATTTGGGGTTAAAAATATTATTTAGGTTAAATTTTTTAGTTTTTTACACTTTTGTGACAAAAAAAAAAAAAAAGTGAAATGATTATAATTTAGATATGATATTTTATCTTATTAATTTTATTTATTTTATCTTTTTGTAATTATTTTAACTGAAAAACCTCTCAACCCAATATGCCAAACGAGGCATTGTGCCAAAAACACTAGCATAGACTAGCATCTTCAAGATCAAGTGACTTTTAAGCAACCTAACTAAAGCTTTAATCATGAAATGCGCCTCAACTTTGTATTATGTTGGAAAAAAGTAAGCGTTATCTTTTAAACAAATTAAAATTAAGTAAGCAAAATAATAGTAAGAGGAATAAGAAAAAGTAAGAAAGAATCTAATCATGTCTAATGTTAAAACTATATATATTGTGCATATATAAAGTCATGTTTATTATTCAAATTTTGTTCAAGTTAATCATGCACACCATTATGTACTAAATACCAATTTTGTTTTGGTGTGATCATGGTGGCCATTAAGATTTGAATATAACAAAAGGATTTAACATTTAAAAAAAAAATTAAAAATTAATTCTTGGAAGAGAGAAGATAATTCAGAGGAACATTATTTATATCAAAATATGGTATTAGTTAAGTGTTTTTTAGTCTAATCCTTCGTTTAATCCCTTGAAATAAATATGGCCTCAGTTTGAACCCTTCACGGGGTTTGACATTTACTGTTTTCGTGATTTTTTTCAATTTAAAATATATATATATGATTTTTTTTTTATTTTGTTTTTTTTTTTTTAGGGTACATCGGAATATAATATGATGTGTTAAAAAAATATTAAAATGTTGTTTTTTTGTATCTACGAAGTGGATTTTTTTGACTTTTTTAATTTTTTTTTTTTTTAACTTTTTCCAAATAGATTTTTGCTTTTTGATTTTTTCAATAACAAAGCAGCTATTTTTAGCTAAATTGTAAATCGGTGGAGTCTTCTCCAAATAATTACAAATTAGTGGAATACTTTATCAATTTTAATAATTAAAGTCATAATTTTTTTCATGAATTTGTAATTATTTTGAGAAAACCCCACTGAATTGTAATTTTTTCTAATTTCTATTAGTTGTATTAAACATTCAACTAATTAGATGCAAACAAACAGAAATGCTGTAATTTCAATATTCTTAAATCAATTTAAGAAAACAAGAATAAAGCAAGGTTTGCATAATTTCAGTAGTGGGATAAGATTTGGTGTTCAAAATAGGGAGAATTATACCACAGTGAGAAATGCAAAAAAATATTTATAAAAAAGAAGAAAAGTTTATAATTTTAATTAATATTTATAATGTTTATCACTTTTTGTTAAATATTTTTTGTATTTCCACTAATACGTAATTCCCTCTAAAAAATAGTGTTGAGTTTCTTTCAAAATTTAAATAGAATTTGAGAAAACTCGAGAGGTCGGATGAGGCTCATCATAGGTTTCATTTTGAAAATCAAAACTGTTCATTTTGTAGGACTCTCTATGTATATAATTCATGAAAAAAATAAATTGATTCGATAATCGTGCCTTTCATTTTATTATGTTTGTCTTAAAAAAAAAAAAAAGTCTATTTTAAAAAATATATGTGAGTTCATTTTTTTTGGAAATAAAGTGACAAAATGTTATAATTATTAGATTAACCTAATTTATTTATTTTATTTATTAATGATATATATTGAATATTTTACAAAATGAACGATTTGAATTATCAAAACAAAACTCATAATGAATTCTACACAGGTCTCAAATTTAAATTTATACTTTAAAAATTACAATCTTAAAAATATTACAAAGACGGTGCATCACATCATGTATCTATCAATTAAAAGAAACAAAAGTATGATTAATGACAAGTAAAATAGACCCCCAAAAATGAGTATTCCTTTTACCTTTTGTGATTAAACAACTAATGGACCCCCAAAAATGAATCAATAGCATGCATAGTAAAACAACAAAGGCATCTCATTTTCATTTTGCCAAGTAGTGCCCACATCAAAGCATCAACTGTAGTTAGAAATGCACCCCTCTATTCCAAACACCATGTCACTAGTGGAAGAAAAGTGATATTAGGATGGGTTATTTACACAGACTCCTCTAAATTATTAGACGTCAGGTTCTGTTTGTTTTCAGAAGTAAAATGAAGGAGATTGATAATAAGGGGATTAATGGTAAGAAGATTGTGTAAATAACCCTATTAGGATAGAAAATTAGACATTCAATTATTTATATATATATATATATATATGTATAAGTTTTTTTATATTTAATTTTGGAGATTTTTTTGTATGTTTTATTTAATCATATGTATTATAGTTGTAGTAATATAATATTGATCTTTCTTATATAATTTAATACATTGTGTATCAATTTATTTTATTTTTTTTATCATTTTAAGTTTCATCATTGTAGCGGTGACATGAATGATAAATCATTTTTCATACACAAAATATAATAATTATAAGATTATTGAATTTATTGTCCAATTTATTAACATAAAGTTTTATAATTATTACAAATTTTCTTATGCTACTTAACAAAACAAAACAATAAAAAAATATGATTAGTTAACACATAAATTAAAGTGCCATGCAATTGAGATATATACATAATTAATGATGATTCATAGTATTATCTCATTGGACCCCAAACTGCGTCAGAAACCAAACTATTATAACTCTTATTAAATACTTGTACCAACCCCACTATATGTTATAATTATAATGAAGGGAGTGGATTGTCACTAGTTGGCTTGGTAAATTAGATTGTCCAGTTTTATTTATTGTAAGTTTATTTTGGACCCATGTCAAAATATTTGAATTTTTTATTTTGTAAAGTTTGTTTCATATCAAAAAATAAATTTATCAAATATCAGTAATTACATGATTGTATAACATTTATCTGAAAAACAATTACCGGATAAAATGATTTTGAAAGTAGTCTATTTATTTTGTTTTAGACAAACGTGATCTAATCAAATAGCTACCGAAATCAGATCAACTTAATATTTTTGATATTGTGTGAGCCGAGTATAACAATTACACATTCAGCAAACAAAGCGCTCCTAAGCCCATCAGTGATGGGCCCAAGTCTAACCATGCCCATTGCCAACGCCGAATAACCTCTTCACCAATTAGGCGCCACGCCGAGTGAGTAGTGCCAACAAGATCAAAGAACATTCATGCCGAGTTCTAGAGGAAATTCAACAAACTATCTCAATCAAAGTGGGCCCAAACTGTCTCTTTTCGGAGGTGTAATAGGGACGCGGGCCTTGACATTATGATAATTATGATGGGAAGATCAAATCACGTGAAAAAAAATCTATGCAAAATCTCTATTTAAGAAGGTGACTAAAAAAAATGTATTGCCACCCAAAAGTTTTACATTTCTTGATTCATCAAATCTATTCTCACTCTCGACCAATCTCTAACTTGATCGTCAGAGTGCTAATTTTGACACTTCTGACCAAAATGTTTCTTATTTCAGACACCGAAACGAGAATCCATTAAAAATCTATTTGATATGAAAGATTATTATAAAACCACCCCTCACAGATATAAATAATTCATTCAGTTATTCAAATTGTCAAAATTAAACCATAGTGACTTAAACTAAACTGTCAACTAAAGATAATTGAGACAATATAATCAAATGATAAAATAATCACCCCCACCAAATTTTCCAAGTCACCAAAGACACGCGACTAATGTATAATTGTGTATATATTCACCCTTTTTTAAAATAAAAATAAAGTAGAATAAAATAAAATAAAAAAACATTTTGTGGGACTTTAAGGGCTGTGTGGGTATTTCAATCGACGAGCAAGAGAAACTTCGCCAAAAGAGGTAGTGTGGTACGTCCTTTACTTGGTGGAACAGTCCACGACAAGTTAAGTCCCCCTTTTTTTTTTTTTTTTTTTTTTTTTTAATAAAAATAAAAAAAACCGTACAATATTATACACTTCATTCAATCTTTTAGTCGTGAGATTGAAAATTATGTGCCATGATTTTAAGTATCTTATCTTTTCTGTATCTCATACTTCGTTTGCCTCGAGTCATGTAAAATAAAAAATTTTATAGATTATACTAATAGATTATAGATTATGACTTTAATCAAATTGTTAACTGCTTTGGTAAATTGTTAGATTATAGATTTAAGTTGCTGAGTAGTGTTTGTTAAATAAACTGTGAAATAGCTTTTTCAATAAATTTTTATTTTTTATTTGTCTATATTTCTCATAAATAATAATAATAATCTATAGTCCATTTGAATCTTTTTCTATTTTTAAAAAAATAAAAAATAAAAAAATTTAAGAGTATAACTATAAATTAATATGTCCACAGCAGAAGCTGATAATCAGAAACAATGGGTGAGCAGCTTCTCAGAATCAGCTTTTTTTGAGTTAAAATAAGCTGTTAGAATCAGAAGCTGTTTGAAATAAGTTTAACCAAACAGTCCAAAATAACTTTTTCAAAGCTAAAAGCCATAAGTTGGCTCTAAAAAGCTGAAACAAACACCCCCATTATCTCCTTATGTTGTGTTTAGTTTGGAGATTTAGAAAAGAATTTAGAAAAGAAAAAAAAAAGTGTGTGAAATTAGGTGAAATAAAAGTATATTTTATTCACATTTCACTTAATTTTTCCTCTTCTATTTTCAAATCCCTTCATAAAAACCCCAACCAAACACAGCATTAGTAGATTTGTAATATTCAAAGTGAGAACAAATGTGCGTATATAGAAAGTGGGGGTAATTTGATTATTTAACTATTTTCGTTAATGATATCAAAGGTGTGTGACATTTTTATAGTTGAAGGAGTTAATTGTAAGGTTTTATAGTTGAAGGGGATAAAATGATATTTTATGATAGTTTAAAAGGATAAAGTAATTTTCAAGATAATTTAGAGAAGTAAAATGATATAAGGAATGTGGGATATTTTAATAATTAAATATGTTATGTTAACGTAATTAAAGAGTTCAAAAATGATTTGTAGCACTAATTTCCTTAGCACTAATGCCCCTAATTTCTGCTCGTAAGTTCTGCTTTTTTTTGTTTCTTTTTGCCATATATAGCATTTCGGGGCATTAGTGCTGCCCTTTTTTGAGCTGCATATCAGTGTTGTTAAAAAGTTTTACAATAGCAATAGTTTAAGGAATTAATTTGTACATTTTTTTTTTTATTCATAGAGTTAAAACGATACTTGACAATAGTTTAAGAATCTCTGTATAAATATCCCTCTTTTTTTTTTTTTTTGCATACCACAAATTGTGTTAAATCGTATCAGTGTGTTTGGTTTGAGTTTTTTATATTAAGTTTTTTGAAAACTGATTTTTTTGGTTTTTGTGTTTTTTTATTTTTAGTGAATATTTTTTAAATTTTAAACTTTTTTTTTTACTTTTTTAGACGCACCTTACTTAGATATATCTAAAAAGTAAAAAATTTGTGAAAAATATTTTAAAAAATTAATAAATACATAAAAATACAAAAAATATACTGAATTCTTGTATTTTTTGTATTTTTGGTACTTAGTGAATTTTTAAAAGATTTTTTTTACAATTTTTTTACTTTTTAGGTTTATTTATGTTAGGTGTGTTTAAAAAGTAAAAAAATTGCTTAAAATATTAAAAAAATTCAATAAAAACAAAAAAATACGAAAAATAAAAAAGTAGAATTTTTTGAAAAGTGTTTTGAAAAACTGAAAACTAAGCAAGGTCATTTTATTATATAATATTTTGAATAAAAAGTAATTGTTCAACAATGAGTGAATTTTATTAATTCAGAAGTTGATATTTTTAGAAAATATTTGAGACTCCTAAAAGGTTATAAGTTTTAACTTTTGATTTGTTACGACTTACACACCCATTGATATAAGAATTAACTCTCTTATCATATCATTATAAGTGAATTTATAAATTAAAATTATGAATCTCTAGCATTTTAATTAATTTTTATTCGTAAATTGATATCTAAAGGACCAAATAAGATAAATTAAAAAATTTTGCAGTACACAAATAAAAACTCCTGACAAATTTTTCTCTCTCTAGCTTTTGTACCCAAATGAAGAAAAATTATTCTATTATTTCAGAATCACCGCATCTAATTTGATCCGATAAATTATGATCAAAAGAAGTGAATCCAATCTTCTACATTTCTATTTTTTTAAGGGGGTGGGTGCATGCAAGATGGGACACCAAGATTCAACATTTATTTTTTATTTTTATATGATCAATTATAATTAATTGAGATCAGGTTGCAGTCGTATTTTCACAATAATACATTTCTGTTTGAAATAAAAATGATTTAAAATATCATTTCATTATGTATGAATTTTGGATTTTTTTGAATAGCATTCCCGGTTTGAGGGTTTTGGTCTTATCTTACTATGTTAACCTTGATGTCATCTCACTAGGTATAAAATTTAGGTAATGTTATGATACATACTGAGAAGATAATTTGTGTAGTTAAATTGGGTCGAGTTAGGTTGGAGTGGCGATCAAAGATGTTTGACCGAACTAGTAAATGGCCATATTTTTTAACCTAACTACGAGGCCAAGCCACGGGACCTAACTACGGGACTTAGCTATGGAACTTAGCTACTGGGCCTAACTATGGAATCTAGCTATGAGGACTAGCTATAGGACCTAGCTACGGGACTTGGCTATTTCTTAGTGGCGGTCAAAGATGTTTGACCGAACTAGTAAATGTCCATATTTCTGGACTTAGCTACTTCCTAGTGGCGGTCAACGCTATGGCCGAGCTACCAAGCAAGGTAGTCAAACAGATGAGAGAGATGAGCTAGGAAGAGTGCCGAGCTAGGAGGAGAGCCATGAAATGTCAGTTTTCATGGTGCTGCGTATTGCACAGCTAAGCCATTGGCGGACAGAGTAGAGGTAGTCCGGTTGCATAGCAGAAAGCCGAGCAAAGACTTGTGTCATCTCACTTGGCTTACAATGAGGAGGGTGTTAAAGGATAAGTATTATCTTTGAGAATGTGATTCCAAGGAAGACTCCACATTGGAGAGTTAGAATCCTATTAGGATTGTGCCATGGAATCTACAAAAGTTCAAACCAAACCTTAATTTCAAGTATTGCAATTCTTACTTTCAAATACACATAACTTTTTTGTCTATTGTCTACTTCGACTTAGACATCGAGGAGTTTCACACACACCGCCGACTAGCTCACATTTGTGTTTTTAAGCAATTAGACTTTACATTTGGAAGAGGGCTAACTTAATCAACAGGATAATACGAGATGATTATTTCGTGACTGTGATAACATACTTTTGAGAAATATGTATCAAATGTACTCTTATTATATATTTTCATGGTGGCATTTGCTTAGAAGTTGGCTATTTTAGCATAAATGTAAAATAGTTGCATTTAGAAAGATAGTTATTTTTTTTTATAATTGTTTTGTTAATTGTGTGAGAAAAAGTAAATTGCTTATAAGTTAAATATGATATTTTGTCTTATTGACTATTTTAGCCTATTTTGACTTTTAGTAAATTATTTTAACCCAACCTTCTTCTTAAACAGGGCCGATATATGTTATGTATTTTTATGATAATAATTTATGATTCAAAAATGAAATTAATTTTACATATTTTTATTAGAAAATATTTAGATAAAAAATATATAACATTACTACAAAAATATGTAAAATTATTACAAAATGCATAAATTTATTTTTGAACGATAAATTGTCATAATTTTACTAAAAAAATATGTAATATTTATTATAAAAATACATAATATATACTATAAAAATATACAAGAAGATATATATGATATATATAACATTTTCTATTTGGAAGTCTTGGTCTCGTATCACTACGTCAACCTCCTTTTTGTTTTTATTTTTGTTTTTGTTTTTTTTTGAATAGATATCACCATGTCAACCTTGATCTCAATCTTATTATTTTAAACAAAAACACGTTATTGTAAAAATATGACTACAACATTATTTAAAGAGAAAATTGGTAATAAATTTAATTTAAAGAAGGTATGAGATATTAGGTCCAGTGAATTATTTTATTGGTGAGAAGTTTACGCTTTATGAAATAATTTGGTGAGAAGTTCTAGAAGACATTTGACTTTGGATGACAAGTTTTCAAAAATATTTTGAGAAGAGAGTTTAGAAATTTCAACGCCGCCATGCACTCTAATTAGAGGTAGGTAAATTAAAATTTACTTAGTGAGTCATTAAGCAATTAAAAAAAAAAAAACAAACAAACAAACAGTGAAGTAAAAGACAAAAGAAGGGAAAGAAAAAGACAAATTAGAGCTCCATTAGTGGTCTTTTTTTAGAGGTCTGAATCATTTTTCTTAGAAATTTTTGTAATTTGTTTGGTTGTATATTTTGAAATAGTTTTGGAGTTTGGAAGTTTGGGATGATATGATATTTTGTTGTAATTGAGTATATGTATGTAAGAGAAAAGTGATTGAAAAAGAGAAAAGAAAGAGAAAAGTGATTGATTGGTATGTAGAGAGAAAGTGATTTTGAAAATTTTTTGAAAAAGTACAAACCAAACAAAATTTTCAAAAATTTGTCCAAAACTTTTTCCCAAAGCCAAACCAAACAAGGCCATTTTTTTAAAAAATTTTATCTCGACTTTTTTTATCTGCTTGACTTTTCATTGATTATATGTTCAAATTTATATTTATCTGCTCAAATTTTTGACTATCTGCTCAAATTTTTGACTAAATTCTATCTATCTGCTCAATTTTTTTTCTATCTATTGAAAATCTGTGTCAACTTTTTTGTTTATCTATTGCAATCATCATCATCAACATCATCAACAACAACAAGACATTATCAACAACAACAACAACAATCAACAAAAAAAAATAATAATAAATTATAGAACTGATAGATACTGAAATTGAACAAATAGGTCAAAGGAACTTTTTTCACTTGGTTGCTTACTTCTCTATCTGTTGAATTTTTTTTAGTTGTCCAAATTTTATCTCTCTATCTCATGAAATATATTTTTATCTATTTACATTGTTGAACTTATCTCTTCTTATCCGCTTAAAATTGAATAGATCTACAAAAAGAAGAAGGAAAAAAATTCTTCTACAATAAAGCAGACTATTATTCAAATATAGAGAGAGAAGGCGAAGATCATCATCATCCTCACAAATCATCGTAGTATTTATCTCCCTCACTATACTTCCTCTCTCTCATGTCATACAATACAATGACTAGCGTAGTTTAGTCATTGTGTAAAAATATGTCCTTATGGACATATAAGCAAAACAAATTTGAATTTGAACTTTTGAACCGAATATCTTTATTTAAATGAATATATTATATAAAAATTATATTTATAAATAATTTATTCTTCCGAGTAGGGGTGTTAAAAAAAGAACCCCTTTATTTGTGTGCAAAAAAATCACCAAACCGTGCTGACCCATGCGCTGTGAAGGGAAGCGGGTTGTGTTGTTCAGGTTCATCGATAAAAATTAACAGGTTGGATGGAACTCGAGTTAAAATTTGTTATCATTTCAACAAATCCACCTAATCTGCTTATTAGTTATATGTATATGTGGAGGAGGAGGATCCTCTCCGGTCTAAAATTTAAATTGGAAGAGATTGTTTGGATTGATGAGTTCATAATGAATCTCGCTGATAATTTGAATTATTCATTTTGTTAAACACTTCGTGTGGTTTATTCAAAATAGAATAGGCCGATCCAATAACTATAATTTATTCAATTTATCGTATTTTTCACTAAAAAATAGGCGACAATTATGTTTTAAAAAAATAAACCTTAAATTTTTTAACGACAAAAGTAATAAATTAAACAAATTGTAATTATCAGATCGACTTAATTTTTTTTTTTATAGATGAAATACATAAAATGTTAGATAAAATAAATAATTTGAATCATTAAAACAGAACTCATAATGAATCCCATAATGAATCCCATAGACCCAAACAACTCTCCACCTTCCTCCGTATGTAAATTTACCTTACACCTATTCACTTGAAATCTCCTCCTAACTTTAATACAATTAATTAGATGATATATACCCCTCATTTTTATTATATATATATTTCTTAATTTAATAATTATTTTATATATAAATTTATAAAATATAATTTTAAATAACATCATGCATTCAATTAATTTATAAGCTTTATGTTAGAATTTGGAATATATATATATATGTTTTGAAATTATAAAAAATTAGGGATTCGCTTGGGATGTAGGTTGACTTTTTAAAATTTTGGCTATTTTAACCTCAGCTAAAAAATCTCGCTTGGGATAGGTTTTTTTGACTTTTTGACTTTTATGAGAGAAAAATAAAATGATTATGGATTAGATGTAACATTTGTCCTATTTAGCTAAAATAACCCATTTTATCTTATATGATTATTTTAGCCTAAAACTTATCTCAAACGAGGCCTAAGATCGTATGTCATTGTCATTTTTTCATATTATATTCATAATCAACACAAGTCCTTCAGTTGAATTCGTCCAAACATTCAACCAACTTGATATTGAGACTATGATTAGGGTGAGTAGTGAATATACCAATCCGTCCAAACCGAATCGACTGTCGTGATTTTGGACGGATGCATGATAACGAGTGGACGGTTGCGGATTGATTTTTTTTAATCTATCTAGTTTTTGACGGATGACGGATTTGAAGTTCATTTGGCCGCAACCGAACCGCCGAACCGTGAGCACCCTTAGTAATTTATAAGATTTTGTATTTTAAATTTATTTAGATATTCTGATTGTATTTGTAATTGACAAATAATTTAAATATTGTGTTGAATATATTCTGTTGAAAAAAAGTTTTCAATTTGAATATATTTTTTGAATTAAAAAAATAAATGTATTATTTATCTATATTTTTTTATTTTTAAATCTAACTCTAAAAATAATAAATAAAAAATATGATATATGCTGGTTGATTTTTGTTTTCAAAAATAAATATAAATGTAATAATATAGAGGTATACAATCTCTATTACTGCTTTGTTCATTGTTTTGGTGGTTTGAATTGTTTTTATTTTTTAAGAATCACAGATTGTAATATTTTATATGGATAAAGCCTGCTGTGATTGTAATATGTGGATGAGACATGCAGTGATTGTAATATTATAAAGTTTCAAACTTTCTTTTTTTGGATGAAACATGCAGTGATTGTAATATTTTTTTAAGTCATTGACTATAATATATATATATTTTTGAGAAAGCATAAGTTGAATTACGTTGAAAATTTATAAAATTTTAAACTGTCAAACCGATTCAGATCCATCCGTCAATCCACTAATACGATCAATTCACATCCGCTAGATTGGCACGGATATAGATTGATTTTCTTTAACCCGCCAATCTAGCGATCGGATGGCGGATTAGAGGTTCTGGCCACAACCCACTCGTGCCCACCCTACTAATGATGATTTAACTAATTTTTTGTTTTACTAAAATTAATAAGATGTTTATATTTTTTATTTTTTTATAAAAAAGATGTATAAAAAAATAATGAGATGATATAACTCAAAAATAAAAAATAAAAAATACACTTTTATAAAAGATGCCAAATAGTACCTAATATCCTAATTTACATATAAAAAAATAAATAAATAACAAGTTCATTAGATATTTTGAAAATTAATTATAAATTAATAATAAAATTTATATATTAATAATTAAAATTATAAATTTATAATAATTTTGTGAAACCACACTGATAATTTCCCCAAATTCTCTCTCTCTCTCTCTAAATCTTATGTGACTGAAGCAGGTGGTACTGGTCATGTACCATGCATGTGAGGAGTTGATATCCTCTCCTTGAGTCCATTCCTTATCTCAATACTTGCAGCGTAGAGATGTATCGTGAATTGATTTAACGGTTTAAATTTAAATGTGAAAAACAAATTTAAATTTGTTTTTTATTATATATATATATATATATTTTAAATAGTGAAATTTAGATTGTTAGATCAACTCACCATATATCTGTAGGAAATAATGAGATAGTTTAAGGTGAGAAAATGAGTGAAAGACTAATTAGTCTTATCATTAATGATGACAAAGAGATCCTACCATAAATAATTTGATATTTTGATCTTAGTGTTATATTTTTTATTTATTTATTAAATGTCATATTATTAACGATCTTTTAAAATTCCAAAATTAATCTCTATCATTATTGTTAGGGTGATGATCTCAACTCGCATGTGAGGCTAATGAACTTTTGGACTTTCTTGGTAACAGTATTTACTACCTTATTAGGTATTCTTTTACACAAAAAAAGTGAGGGAACAAATTGATTTTAATAACCAAAAAAAGCTCACTACATCCCAAAAACCTAATCATTCATCCCCACATTACCCACCCACCTCAGATTTCTCATCTTTCACTCTTTTCTCACTTTCATTCATGCACACACATACACATATACATACACATACAATATAGTATATTTGTACGTATATCAGTACAATATATGCAAATAAAAATTAAATAAAAAGACCCAAATCCAAATCCATACTACTCGGGTCTAATAAATTGAGAATATTAGTGATTACGAAATTTTTTTAAGCGAAAATGATAAATGAAAAATTTGCGACCCTTGGATTACCTTGATTAGTAAGGTTTTATTATGTTGAATCCAAAGGTCACAAATCTTTCATGACCATTTTCATGAAAGACTTTTCATAATACCTACCATTGCTGAATAAATTCTCTCTCTGATCTCTCTCTAGAAATTCCAATGCTTCATGATTTCATCACACCGACCGCCATTTCTTCAGCTCAAAGGCTCTAATCCATTGATAACAACCACACTGTCCCCATTGTACTCATTACAGTGTGGAGAGAGAAACTAGAGAGAGAGAGAGAGAGAGAGAGGGATTGAGGTATATAAAATCATGGAGGTGGGTAGAAGGGGCACAGCAAGAAATGGTGGTGTAGTGTCAGGGTCTGTTTGGGAGAGCAGAATGAAGAGTGATGAAGTCAAAGGAGGTATCAAAGTCTTCAATGGCGAAGAGACAACCTCTGAAGAAAATAATGTTGACAAAAAGCCTAGACCCAAACAGAGCCTTGTTGGGGTTAGTGGGAAGAGGAAGACATGGAAATCTGAGAATCTTGAAGGAGTTGAGAAAAACCCAATTCAGATTGTGAGGCAAAGATCTGAACAAACCAAGAATTTGGGTGAACAATGTAAGGAATTGAGTGTGTCTGCTGATGGAATCAAGAAAAGCCCAGTAGTTCAGCAGAAGAAGACGAGATCTGAGGTGGGTAAGGAGGTTAGAATGTCTGTTGATGGAATTGAGAGAAGCCCAATTCAGAAAATGAAGACGAGATCTGAAGATTCTAAGGAGCTCAATGTGATTGTTGATAAGACTGAGAGAAACCCAATTCAGATTCGCAAGGCAAAGTCTGAATCCCAAAAGTTGGTTGGTCAATCTCCTCGTGAATCTGGTGGTGATGGTGATGGAATTGAGAAGAATTCAATTCAGTTGAGGAAAGTGAAGTCAGAGTCCAATAAGGTTTTGGATGAATCTGTTGATGTCAATGAGAGGAATCCAGGTCCATTGACCAAATCAAAATCTGTGTCCAACAAAGTCTTGGAAGAGAGGAATTCAACTGAATTGAAGGAGGCGATATCGGAGTTGAAATCGGAGTCGAAGGAGGCAGTTGATGAGTCTAATGAGGTTCCAGATGAGACGGTTGAGGCAATTGAGAAGAACCCAGTTGAAATTGAGAAGATTGGATCTGATGAAACTTGTAAAGAGGTTGATGTGTGTGAAGAAAAGGTCATTTCTAGTGATTTGAGCAATATGGGTCAGGTCAAATCTGCTCCACAATTGGAGGTGGCTGATGATGGTGATGGTGATGGTGATGAAGAAGATTGGGATGAGGAATTTGATGAAGAGGTGGATGAGGAAATTGAGATGGAGATAGAGAAAAAGAGCTTTGATGTTAAGGAAATTGACATAACAGAACAAAAGCCCAAACTGGTGGTTGTGAAAGAAGAGAAAAAGATGCATCCAGTCCAAGAAAGAAAACTACCCATCTCACCAATTGTGAAAAAACAGGCTTCTCCACTAGTGAACCATTCAAGAATTCATCCAATTCCCACAAAACCCAAAGCAAGTAAGTGTGTTTCATTAGTAATATCTCACTGATTTTTAATTTTTATTTATTTATTTATTATGTTTGTTGTGTTGATCTTTGATGTTTTTTAATTTTGGTTTCTTTGTAGATCCTGTTTCAAATGGATTCCAAAAGGCTCCTGAAACCCATAGCAAATTGCAGAGTTTGGGTGAGTTTTAATTAATGGGTGGAGTTTTTTTTTTTTTTTTTTTTTTTTTTAAATTTTTATTTGTTACTGTTTCTTTGCTCCTTTAACAATTACAGTTCTTCATGTTGAAGCATTCATTTTATGGTGTTTTTAAACTTTTCTCAGTTGATTTGGTGATGTGGAGAGATGCTTCGAAATCGGCATTTGTGTTCGGATTGGGAACATTCATCATAATCTCATCCTCTTACACTAAAGATCTCCTAATGTTAGGTCAGTAAATAATAGTCCAATAACACATCTGTTTGGTTGTCATTTTATTTTCTTCATTTTCGTTTTCCGTGATTTCATATGATTTTTATTTTTTGTGTGAAAACAGTTGGAAATAACCTTTTGTTGTTTGTTTCCTAAAACATGGGTTAATTCCAAAACAAGTTAACAAGAACACAACAACCAAACAGTATTGTACTCTAATTCCCCTGTTTCAAAACAGATACACATATTAAAAAATCTCACTTAAATTTTTTTTACAGCTTGATTTCTGTGGTTTCCTATCTGGGTCTTGTGTATCTTGCTGCAATCTTTCTTTTTTCCGATCCATAATTTGCAGGTATTTTCTTGATCTCATTTTATTCTTTTTCTTAAATGGGAAAGCTCATTTTGCAGAATAGGTGGCAATTAAAATAACATATTTTGATAGTATTTTTTTCCTCCCTATATTTCTGAAACAGGGAGTTATAGGTGGAGAAGATACAAGCCAAGGCTATGTTGTTGTTGGGGAAGAAGAAGCAATCTGGTTACTAGAATTGGTTCTTCCTTTATTTGAATGAGTTTCTTCTAAAACTTAGAGCCCTTTTTCTGGAGATCCAGTGACCACAATGAAGGTGAATTTCTCTCTCTCTCATTTTCTACTTTTTATTTTTACTTTTTAACCTTATTGTGGAAATTATTAAACATTGTCAAAATGTGATAATGTCAGTTGGCAGTGCTGCTGTTTGTTTTAGCGAGGTGTGTGGGAAATTCCATAACTATATGGAAGATGGCCAAATTGGTGAGTTTGATTTGATTTATACATACAAGGTTTATATATAAATTCGTCAGTTAATTAATTTCTCTTTCATATCTTTAATATATCAGCAATGGTGGAGGGGTCATAATTTTGTGACTTAAATGGTTTCGAATTTGTCAAACGACGCCGTTTTGAGTATAACGGCTAGTCAAAATTAAGCCAAAACTTGACAACGCATATCGCTTTTGACAATTTTGGAGCCATTTGAGCCATTAAAATTCTCGTGTGGCCTCTCAAACATTTTTCTTAATATATATATAAGCAGTTGTGATTTGTGGCACTAATTTTTGAGCACTAATGACACTAATTTCTATATCAAGTAAAAAAAAAAAAACAAAGTTACCAAAACAAAAAATTAGTGCCATTATACCAGCAGTTTTAGGAGTCACAAATCATTTTTTCTATATATAAGCATACTAAACTTTGGCGCACACAATGTGTGAGTAAATAATATTAGGAAAACTGGCCTGAAAAAATGTGAACGGTTTTTAGAAATTATTTATTTGTTTACAATATTTGCCGTTCAAAATATGAAAAAGAATGCATGTAGACTGTGAAAAATGATTTTTTCAGGAACAATTTTGGAATAACAAATAAGTTTTACCAGCTTTCCATTTTTGGGTTCACAATCTTCAACTAGAGTGTTCTTTATGATATGATAATATGGATATATTGGATAAATTAGTTTTCACATTATTGGACATAAAACCTATTTTGAGTTGGTCCGAAAGGAAAAAGTGTGGTGTTTTCAAAATATATTTTAAGCACTTACTTTTAAGTTAATGGCGTTTGTTTAGATTTTTAAAAAATTAATTCAATAACTTAGTTTAGAAAACTCTTTC